>JAULJL010000022.1:9438806-10688806 GCA_030761205.1 Fremontodendron californicum
GAAAATCAATCACAAAACATGTCTAGGGCTTTGAAATCACCCTTAACCAAATAGAAGTTTAGCCTAGCATAGGCATTGTAAACATAAACATAAAATTAAAGATAATCTAAGAAGAAAATAAAAGAAAGAAAGAAGAAGAGGAAGAATATTAATTATCCAACCTCTTGCTCTCTCTAAAGAAAAAGAAAACTAGAGAAAAGAAAGAAAACTAGAGAAAAGAAAGAAGAAGAAAACTAAAGAAAAGAAAGAAGAAGAAAACTTAGATTAAATTGAATCATGTGTAAGTGAAAGGATATTAGCCATTTTAAACAAAATTCTCTAAGTTTTCTTCTTCTTTCTTTTCTCTAGTTTTCTTTTTCTTTAGAAAGAGCAAGAGGTTGGATAATTAATATTCTTCTTCTTCTTCTTTCTTTCTTTTATTTTCTTCTTAGATTCTATTTAATTTTATGTTTATAATGCCTATGTTAGGCTAAACTTCTATTTGGTTAAGGGTGATTTTAAAGCCCTAGACATGTTTTGTGATTGATTTTAAGATTCTATCTATCATTAATTTTCTATCAAAGTTGCTTATGTTCTTCTACAAGAATTGTTCATGATGTTGTCTTGATTTGTTTAGGTGTACAACTAGATAGATCTTGATAATTATCTATTGCTAGTTTAGGAGTCTTGATCGTGTAATTGTCTTGATTTCCTATTCATAAGTGGCAATTTGTGATTAATGATTATGGTCAAGTTTTCAATAATTGCAAAGTGGAACATAACCTAAGTTGAACAATCCGAGCTTATGTGTTTGTTGCTTAGATCAACCTATCTTTCTCATCATAAAGCTGCTATTAAATTGAATCTAGAGAGCTTATTCTAGGTTGTTTGATGGTTAGAGATTAAATAGAAAAGGGGTTTTTGAAGCCAGATTTAAACTAAGTAAATAATAAGAATAAGATGCAAGACGGTATAACCAGCCAATAAAAATATATATACTAAATTAGGCGGTATAACCAGCCAATAAAAATATATATACTAAATTAGGCGGTATAACCAGCCAATAAAAATAAAACAAAGTTAATATACAAATTAGGCGGTATAACCAGCCAATAAAAATAAATATAAAAAATAAGCAAACTAAAAGTAAGAAAACAAGTAAGTAAGAAGAATCAAATATGAAAAATATGGTTAAGGTTTCATTCTCCACCACTAGACATCATTAAGAATCAATTTCAGATCTATCAATATCAACCAACTATCAAAGTTAACAACCGTAGATAACAACAAGCTCTGTTACCCTAATCTTTCCTTAGTTTGTCGTTAAATAGAACAAGCTCTCTATTTAATCTCTAACCATTAAACAACCTAGAATAAGCTCTCTAAATTCAATTTAATGGCAGCTTTATGATGAGAAAGATAGGTTGATCTAAGCAACAAACACATAAGCTCGGATTGTTCAACTTAGGTTATGTTCCACTTTGCAATTATTGAAAACTTGACCATAATCATTAATCACAAATTGCCACTTATGAATAGGAAATCAAGACAATTACACGGATCAAGACTCCTAAACTAGCAATAGATAATTATCAAGATCTATCTAGTTGTACACCTAAACAAATCAAGACAACATCATGAACAATTCTTGTAGAAGAACATAAGCAACTTTGATAGAAAATTAATGATAGATAGAATCTGAAAATCAATCACAAAACATGTCTAGGGCTTTGAAATCACCCTTAACCAAATAGAAGTTTAGCCTAGCATAGGCATTGTAAACATAAACATAAAATTAAAGAAAATCTAAGAAAAAATAAAAGAAAGAAAGAAGAAGAGGAAGAATATTAATTATCCAACCTCTTGCTCTCTCTAAAGAAAAAGAAAACTAGAGAAAAGAAAGAAAAACTAGAGAAAAGAAAGAAGAAGAAAACTTAGAGAATTTTATTACAATGGCTAATATCCTACCTATGTTCAATATGATTCTCTACAATCATCCAAGGCCCTCTATTTATACACATTTTGGAGGGCTAAATGACAAGAGACAAGCTTTACAAATTTCAAAGGTATAATAGGTGGGTGCATTTTTCTAACAATTTTCGTCATATTGTATGACCATTTTGATCAGCCAACTTGATGGTCGATTTTGTCAATCTTGGAGGCCTGATCTGATCACATGGTCTTCTAGAAAAATGTTCCCCTATGAGTTACTGATTCATAGCCGTTAGAATCAGCTCATTTTCTGATGTGGAGAAGAAGATATGGGCAAAATACGAAAACAGGTCAGCACAGACGTCATTGCACATCAGCCAACTTGATGGTCGATTTCTTCAATATTGGAGGCTTTATCTGATCACATGGTCTTCTAGACAAATGTTCCCCTATCAGTTAGTGATCCATAGCCATTGGAATCAGCTCATTTGCTGATGTGTATCGGACGATATGATCAAAATGCGAAAACTGCTCAGGACAGACGTCATTGCACATCAGCCAACTTGATGGTTGATTTCGCTAGGGAAAACGACTCCGTTTCAAGAAGTATAAAACATGAAAAAGATAGATATGCCTCTTAGCTTTGTACGGTTAAAATTTCAGCCTTATTGCTTCAGTGAAACTCCAGATATAGCTGATATGGCAAAGGTGTCGGAACTGGAACTGAACTGGATTTGCCCTTAATTCTAGTTATCTGAAATCACTCAAAGAAACTTGTGAAAAACACCAAATTACATAAAAATATAAAAGATCATAAACACAATTAGACTAAACAATAATAACTCGTATTTGACACAAAACAATAATAAAACATAACTAAAAACTATATAATTATACGAGTTATCACACCCCCACACTTAGATTGTTGCCAGTTTTGTACATAGGTAGGATATTAGCCATTTTAATAAAATTCTCTAAGTTTTCTTCTTCTTTCTTTTCTCTAGTTTTCTTTCTTTTCTCTAGTTTTCTTTTTCTTTAGAGAGAGCAAGAGGTTGGATAATTAATATTCTTCCTCTTCTTCTTTCTTTCTTTTATTTTCTTCTTAGATTTTCTTTAATTTTATGTTTATGTTTACAATGCCTATGCTAGGCTAAACTTCTATTTGGTTAAGGGTGATTTCAAATATCTAGACATGTTTTATAATTGATTTTCAGATTCTATCTATCATTAATTTTCTATCAAAGTTGCTTATGTTCTTCTACAAGAATTGTTCATGATGTTGTCTTGATTTGTTTAGGTGTACAACTAGATAGATCTTGATAATTATCTATTGCTAGTTTAGGAGTCTTGATCCGTGTAATTGTCTTGATTTCCTATTCGTAAGTGGCAATTTGTGATTAATGATTATGGTCAAGTTTTCAATAATTGCAAAGTGGAACATAACCTAAGTTGAACAATCCGAGCTTATGTGTTTGTTGCTTAGATCAACCTATCTTTCTCATCATAAAGCTGCCATTAAATTGAATCTAGAGAGCTTATTCTAGGTTGTTTGATGGTTAGAGATTAAATAGAGAGCTTGTTCTATTTAACGACAAACTAAGGAAAGATTGGGATAACAGAGCTTGTTGTTATCTACGGTTGTTAACTTTGATAGTTGGTTGATATTGATAGATCTGAAATTGATTCTTAATGATGTCTAGTGGTGGAGAATGAAACCTTAACCATATTTTTCATATTTGATTCTTCTTACTTACTTGTTTTCTTACTTTTCTAGTTTGCTAATTTCCTACCAATCTACAATATGATCCTCTACAATCATCCAAGGCCCTCTATTTATACACATTTTGGAGGGCTAAATGACAAGAGACAAGCTTTACAAATTTCAAAGGTAGGTATAATAGGTGGGTGCATTTTTCTAACAATTTTCGTCATACATGACAATTTTGATCAGCCAACTTGATGGTCGATTTTGTCAATTTTGGAGGCCTTATCTGATCACATGGTCTTCTAGAAAAATGTTACCCTATCAGTTACAGATCCATAGCCGTTGGAATCAGCTCATTTGCTGATGTGGATAAGTAGATATGGGCAAAATACGAAAACAGGTCAGCACAGACGTCATTGCACATCAGCCAACTTGATGGTCGATTTCGCTAGGGAAAACGACTCCGTTTCAAGAAGTGTAAAACATGAAAAAGATAGATATGCCTCTTAGCTTTGCATGGCTACACATTTCAGCCTTATTGCTTCAGTGAAACTCGAGATATAGCTGATATGGAAAAAGGTGTCGGAACTGGAACTGAACTGGATTTGCCCTTAATTCTAGTAATCTGAAATCACTCAAAGAAACTTGTGAAAAACACCAAAATACATAAAAATATAAAAGATCATAAACACAATTAGACTAAACAATAATAACTCGTATTTGACACAAAACAATAATAAAACATAACTAAAAACTATATAATTATACGAGTTATCACACCCCCACACTTAGATTGTTGCTAGTCCCTAGCAACGACTCAATAAAAATAAAATAAGAAAATCTAATCTAATCCATTTTCGTAGGAAATCACGGTGGCACTTAGCATGTGACACAAGCCTTTAAACCCCTAGGTGTCCCTAGTGGACGAGTTTAGTCTCGTGAGGGTTTACTAGAACGATACCCACAAACATTGAAAAACTAAAATATAAATAAACTACATATACTAAAAATATTTACTCCTAATCCTTTCAATACAAATTAGAGACAATCTTTGAACAAGTCTTATAAACTAATCAATAGCTTAAAAAATTTCACAAAAAATCATGCTTGAATGTAAATTGTTTGAGTTGAGCCAATATTAACATAACATATCTCAATCAAAATAGTGCATGTTCAAATTTAATCTCAACTTCTCACATGGGATACCCTCATGATTTTCACTCTTTAAAGTAGTGGTGAAGTGTTTACACTCAATCAATCTCATGAAAACAGTTCTACCATATTCTTGCTTGTCCACCTATTCTCCACTATTTAGATCATACAACTTCATGAATCAAGAGGTCTTTAATCAAGGTTGTAATGGGGCCAAGGGGTTTGTAATGTGGTTGAAGAACAAAAGGATAAAGATATCACAAAGGTTCCAAAGAGTTCATAAGGTTTAGAGACATAAAAAGATCATACAAAGAAATTTCTCAAAACTCTTTACAAGTACATAGTCACCTAGGCCGGATATTCATGTTGGGCCTTTTCTTCATTCTAAACAACTTTGTAACATCTTTTTCTTTTTCCACAAATTCAAGAGATGATTCATATATATATATATATATATTTTTTACATAGGAATGTATTTGCCCGTATTCCATTTCTTTTTCTCTTGACTTTTCTTTTCTTTTCCCCCAACACTTATTTCTTGTTTCTAACCCAAATTTTCAATAGATCTTCCTTGTCTTTGCAACTTGTCTCAAAACATGCTAATTCATCTTTGGAACAAAGGTAAAGATATAAGTATATTTAGGTTAGGGACAAGTTATGGTTACCAAAGAGATAGCTTATTCAATGTAGGCTCAAATTGGTTCACTAAGGGTGTGTTCTCTTGGAACATCAATAAGGGATGGCTGTTTGGCCCTGGCTAAAAATCCTAATGCCTCTATCATATTCATGTTGTCACATGTATGAATATAGTCTCAAATGGTTTAAAGCAAGTTCTAGAGAATCATGTAATCATAAGAGCACTCAAGAAAGAAATTAGATTGATATGTATAATGCATCAATCATATAGGCTCAAAAACTTACAAGGATGATTATACAAGTCAATATCAAGTCTAAACATGCTTCTTTCTCAATCAACATATCATATTAACATTGGCTCATAAAAAAAATGATATCAAGCTCAATTCTCATGAAAATCTTCTCACTACTAAATCTGTTTTAGACTTATGCAATTCATATCTCATCATTGTATTAAAAAGGAACTAAAACACACTAAAAAAATAATAATAATAATAAAGACTCATAAAAAAAAAATAGTAGACAAAAATAAAAGAAATCCTAAATCATTCCCCCCCACACTTAATTCTTACATTGTCCTCAATGTAAGTCTATTAACCCAAATGAAAGAATCATGTGTAAGAGAAAAGAACTAATAACATAAGAATAGGAACAACTAAGACTCAAAACAAAACAAAACCATGCAACCTAAATAATCCTAAAATACTAAACAAAAATTAACAAGTAAACATAAAAAGATTAAAATCAAACTGACAAGGTATGTCTCAAGTCTCCCTTACTCAGACCTTGTTCAGAATGAATACCAAAAATTTGATATTTAGTTTGCTTATTTTTTATATTTATTTTTATTGGCTGGTTATACCGCCTAATTTGTATATTAACTTTGTTTTATTTTTATTGGCTGGTTATACCGCCTAATTTAGTATATATATTTTTATTGGCTGGTTATACCGCCTAATTTAGTATATATATTTTTATTGGCTGGTTATACCGCCTTGCATCTTATTCTTATTATTTACTTTAGTTTAAATCTGGCTTCAAAAACCCCTTTTCTTTTATTGTTCTTGAATTTAAGTTTTAAACTATTAACTTATAAACTAAAACCCAATCCCTGAGGACTCGACCCTTGCTAACTACTATACTTACAATTTATCTTTTTAGTGCAAGGTTAAATAAGATACACTCTTTTGGGTGCATCAAATTTTTGGCGCCGTTGCCGGGGATTGTTTTCTTTAGTTTATTTGTTACTTGGTTTATTCTTATTTTAAGTTCTAATTAGTTTTATTTTCTTGTACATACAAGTTTTTCTTTTCAAATTTAAAAAAAAAAAAAAAAAAATCAATGGAATTGAGCAATCTAACACTTGAAGAGTTGGTGGCATACATGAACATGGAGAATCAACAAGCCAATCTCACCTCCCCAGTTCAACAATTTGCCATGGGAGGATGTCAAGGCCATCAAGTGTTCCAAGACCAGCAGTATGATCATTACTCAAACACTTACCATGAGGGATGGTGGGATCATACTAGTTATGGCTACTCGAAAAATTACCAAGAAGTAGATCCTTATGCCAATTACACTCATCCATCTAGCTTCAATCAATCATGGTCTCAAGAACCAGATCTTTTTCAACCACCACATATGACTCAAAACTCAGGTACTTCTTTAGAAGATCTTGTCGATTCTCTTGTTACTAATACTTTGCAATTTCAACAGGAAACAAGGGCAAGCATCCAGAGTTTGGAAAAGCAAATGAGCCAATTGGCTAGTAGTATGGTGGGATTGGTAGCACAAAGATCTGAAGAACTCCCAGCCCAAACGATGGTTAACCCAAAGGAGAATGCTACTATTGTGACCTTGAAGAATGAGGAACAAGATAAGGATGAAACAAAATTAGAGATGGATTCTATTCTTGAGGATAATGAAGCCAAAGATCCAAATAAGAGTATTTCGGCACCTGAGGTAACGTTTAAGGTTTCACTTTTTACTAATGTTTCTTCTCCACCTTTTCCTAGTAGATTTGCAAAGTTCAAGGAGGAAGAACATGAACAACACATGCCGGAAACCTTAAACAACTTGTTTGTGGAGGTCATTCAACAAGTATCAAAATATGCTCCATTCCTCGATGACATATGCACCACAAAGGATGATGGAATAATACTTGTAATGGAGAATGCATCCACTGTTGTGCAAAGAAAGCTTCCTCTCAAACGCATAAATTTGGGAAATTTCATGTATGAGCCTGACAAGCCTAAAATGCCAAGAAGGGGTGTTGGTTAGGTTCAAAACACTAAATCAAGTGCTAATTGGGGGAGGCAGCCTAATTAGTGAAAGCATTGCCAAACTGCCATCCTCAGATTTGCTCTCTTTTTCTTTATCTTTTTTTTATGTTTCTTTGTTAATTGTGTTTAGTGTTTCTAAGTTCATTTAGGCTGCATAAGTTTATTTTGTTTATTAGTTCTTTTCACTTACACATGATTCTTTCATTTGGGATTAATAGCATTACATTAATGACAATGTAAGAATTATGTGTGGGGGGAAGAATTTAGGATTTTATTTAGAGTGTTTTGGTTTTGAGTCTTTTTATGTTGTTTTCTTTCTGATCCTTGTTTTGAAAATAACTAGATGTAAATATAATTTTTTATTTTTTTTAACCCCGGTTAAATGGCGGATAACGGTACTCCGTGATTATTTAAATCGGTTCCATCAGCTACCCACAAAACTGATATTGTATATAAATTTCTCTTCCAATTTCTCTTTCATTTTTTTACTTTTTTTTTTTTTTCAGGATGGATGATATTCTCACAAGATTGCAGAAACGATTTCCTCCTTTTCCTCGAAATATTTTACTGAAGCTTTACCAAGTTCGACTTGAAAGATTAAGAATGCTTATGCACAAAGGGATTCCTGACGACATACGTTGGATAATTGAAGCCAAGGTACGTGAAGATGAATATCTTCCTGTTTTGCATTTACCAGGTACAGGTAGAAGCACTTTTGCAAAGAAGCGACGAGCAAAGCGCATGAGTTCAAATTGCCACAAATGTGCACGATGGACGTGTAATGGTAAATGTCGTTCTATTGGGATTTCGTCCTCTAATCGAGATGATAAAATTGAATTCATTAATGATGGACTGAGTAAGGAGAATTTGGGTAATATCCAACTTTCTCTTGAGACGCATCTTAGTGGAGACGTACAAAGAGAAATTCTTGATTTATGGCCGCAATTCCAAAGGGAATGGCAACATCTTGGGAATCTGATCTTAAAAGACCCTGTTTGCCAGCTTGTAAGAAAACTGCATGGGAAGCATATCCTCGACTCATAGAAGGCGTTTAAGCCGTTTCTGGACGTAAAACCAGAGGAAGATGTGAGCCACAATCACAACTACAATAAATGACTTCTCAGCTTTTGGTTTGATTTGCAATAACTTTATTTTGGTTTAATTTACGTGTAGTTCGGTTTGTGTAATTATTCTCGTTTTTTTTTATTTGTCTTTTACGGTTGATTTTTTCTTCTCTTTTTGATTTTCTTCCTGAAATCACGCAAAAATCTTTTGTTAGGTTAATATTTTCTTCTGACAGGTCAGATACACTTTCGGCGACATTATTACTCTTGTCTGATTCACTACTCAGTCCTCTATATATTACACCATGTACTCATTCTCTTTCAGGCACTCGAAAAAGAAAAAAAAATGGAAATTACTTCGTCCCAACGCATTAAAAAAATTTGTGTCTTTGGAGGTGCTTATCCAGGGAAAAATAACATATTCGCTGATGAAGCCATAAGAGTTGGAGTAATACTTGCCCAACAAAAGATCCAGTTGATTTATGGAGGCGGTAGTACGGGTTTAATGGGAGCAGTCGCTACAGCAGCACACGCCGGAGGAAGTCCAGTTCTAGGAATCGTGTCAAAACTATTCACAAGTTTTTGTGGACCTACCGTGGGTAAGGAAATACAAGTCTGGAGTATCCCTGAACGGATAACAATCATGTACCATTCTGCCGATGCATTCATTGCTTTACCAGGAGGTCTGGGTACATTGGAAGAAATAGCTTGCGTGGCTTCTTGGTCATCTTTGGTCACAAATAAGAAACCCATTGGTTTGCTTAATATTAATGGTTATTTTAGTAATTTGCTTTCATATTTAGATAATGCTGTGGATAATGGATTCATGTTTTCAGAGGCAAGGAGAACCATAATTTCTGCTACAACCATTGAAGATTTACTCAAAAAGCTCCAAGCTTATGAGTATTTATCTGCTACGGTTGTTTCGCAAACGCTCGGAAAAAGAAAAAGAGCTATGGACGAGCAAGGAGTGGATTGTACTTTGTCTTTGTGACATTATCTAACATTTTGTTTGTTGTGTCTCAGTTATTATAAGTGGTTAGCAACCTCTACAGGTAATATCTCCTAAATTTTACCTTCATAAAAAAAAAAAAAAAGTTTGTTGTGTTTTAAGCAATTTAGAAGTATTCATTCTGAACAAGGTCTGAGTAAGGGAGACTTGAGACATACCTTGTCAGTTTGATTTCTTCTTTTCAAAAAAAAAAAAAGTTTGTTGTGTTTTAAGCAATTTAGAAGTATTCATTCTGAACAAGGTCTGAGTAAGGGAGACTTGAGACATACCTTGTCAGTTTGATTTTAATCTTTTTATGTTTACTTGTTAATTTTTGTTTAGTATTTTAGGATTATTTAGGTTGCATGGTTTTGTTTTGTTTTGAGTCTTAGTTGTTCCTATTCTTATGTTATTAGTTCTTTTCTCTTACACATGATTCTTTCATTTGGGTTAATAGACTTACATTGAGGACAATGTAAGAATTAAGTGTGGGGGGAATGATTTAGGATTTCTTTTATTTTTGTCTACAATTTTTTTTATGAGTCTTTATTATTATTATTATTATTATTTTTGTGTGTGTTTTAGTTCCTTTTTAATACAATGATGAGATATGAATTGCATAAGTCTAAAACAGATTTATTAGTGAGAAGATTTTCATGAGAATTGAACTTGATATCAATCGTTTTATGAGCCAATGTTAATATGATATGTTGATTGAGAAAGAAGCATGTTTAGACTTAATCTGACTTGTATAATCATCCTTGTGAGTTTTTGAGCCTATAATGATTGACGCATTATACATATCAATCTAATTTCTTTCTTGAGTGCTCTTATGATTACATGATTCTCTAGAACTTGCTTTAAACCATTTGAGACTATATTGATGCATGTGACAACATGAATATGATAGAGGCATTAGGATTTTTAGCCAGGGCCAAACAGCCATCCCTTATTGATGTTCCAAGAGAACACACCCCTAGTGAGCCAATTTGAGCCTACATTGAATAAGCTATCTCTTTGGTAACCATAACTTGTCCCTAACCTAAATATACTTATATCTTTACCTTTGTTCCAAAGATGAATTAGCATGTTTTGAGACAAGTTGCAAAGACAAGGAAGATCTATTGAAAATTTGGGTTAGAAACAAGAAATAAGTGTGGGGGGGAAAGAAAAGAAAAGTCAAAAAAAAAAAAAAAATGGAATACTGGCAAATACATTCAAAAAAAAAAAATATGAATCATCTCTTGAATTTTGGGAAAAAGAAAAAGATGTTACAAAGTTGTTCAGAATGAAGAAAAGGCCCAACATGAATATCCGGCCTAGGTGACTATGTACTTGTAAAGAGTTTTGAGAAGTTTCTTTATATGATCTTTTTATGTCTCTAAACTTTATGAACTCTTTGGAACCTTTGTGATATCTTTATCCTTTTGTTCTTCAACCACATTACAAACCCCTTGGCCCCATTACAACCTCGATTAAAGTCCTCTTGATTCATGAAGTTGTATGATCTAAATAGTGGAGAATAGGTGGACAAGCAAGAATATGGTAGAACTGTTTTCATGAGATTGATTGAGTGTAAACACTTCACCACTACTTTAAAGAGTGAAAATCATGAGGGTATCCCATGTGAGAAGTTGAGATTAAATTTGAACATGCACTATTTTGATTGAGATATGTTATGTTAATATTGGCTTAACTCAAACAATTTACATTCAAGCTTGATTTTTTGTGAAATTCTTTAAGCTATTGATTAGTTTATAAGACTTGTTCAAAGATTGTCTCTAATTTGTATTGAAAGGATTAGGAGTAAATATTTTTAGTATATGTAGTTTATTTATATTTTAGTTTTTCAATGTTTGTGGGTATCGTTCTAGTAAACCCTCACGAGACTAAACTCGTCCACTAGGGACACCTAGGGGTTTAAAGGCTTGTGTCACATGCTAAGTGCCACCGTGATTTCCTACGAAAATGGATTAGATTAGATTTTCTTATTTTATTTTTATTGAGTCGTTGCTAGGGACTAGCAACAATCTAAGTGTGGGGGTGTGATAACTCGTATAATTATATAGTTTTTACTTATGTTTTATTATTGTTTTGTGTCAAATACGAGTTATTATTGTTTAGTCTAATTGTGTTTATGATCTTTTATATTTTTATGTAATTTGGTGTTTTTCACAAGTTTCTTTGAGTGATTTCAGATTACTAGAATTAAGGGCAAATCCAGTTCAGTTCCAGTTCCGACACCTTTTTCCATATCAGCTATATCTGGAGTTTCACTGAAGCAATAAGGCTGAAATTTTAACCGTGCAATGTTAAGAGGCATATCTATCTTTTTCATGTTTTACACTTCTTGAAACGGAGTCGTTTTCCCTAGCGAAATCAACCATCAAGTTGGCTAATGTGCAATGACGTCTGTCCTGAGCAGTGTTCGAATTTTGACCATATCGTCCGATACACATCAGCAAATGAGCTGATTCCAACGGCTATGGATCACTAACTTCTAGAGCAACATTTGTCTAGAAGACCATGTGATCAGATAAAGCCTCCAATATTGAAGAAATCGACCATCAAGTTGGCTGATGTGCAATGACGTCTGTGCTGACCTGTTTTCGTATTTTGCCCATATCTTGTCCTCCACATCAGAAAATGAGCTGATTCCAACGGCTATGGATCAGTAACTGATAGGGTAACATTTTTCTAGAAGACCATGTGATCAGATAAGGCCTCCAAAATTGACAAAATCGACCATCAAGTTGGCTGATCAAAATCGTCATATATGACGAAAATTGTTAGAAAAATACACCCACCTATTATACCTACCTTTGAAATTTGTAAAGCTTGTCTCTTGTCATTTAGCCCTCCAAAATGTGTATAAATAGAGGGCCTTGGATGATTGTAAGGGATCATATTGTAGATAGGTAGGATATTAGCCATTGTAATAAAATTCTCTAAGTTTTCTTCTTCTTTCTTTTCTCTAGTTTTCTTTTTCTTTAGAAAGAGCAAGCGGTTGGATAATTAATATTCTTCTTCTTCTTCTTTCTTTCTTTTATTTTCTTCTTAGATTCTCTTTAATTTTATGTTTATGTTTACAATGCCTATGCTAGGCTAAAATTCTATTTGGTTAAGGGTGATTTCAAAGCCATAGACATGTTTTGTGATTGATTTTCAGATTCTATCTATCATTAATTTTCTATCAAAGTTGCTTATGTTCTTCTACAAGAATTGTTCATGATGTTGTCTAGATTTATTTAGGTGTACAACTAGATAGATCTTGATAATTATCTATTGCTAGTTTAGGAGTCTTGATCCGTGTAATTGTCTTGATTTCCTATTCATAAGTGGCAATTTGTGATTAATGATTATGGTCAAGTTTTCAATAATTGCAAAGTGGAACATAACCTAAGTTGAACAATCCGAGCTTATGTGTTTGTTGCTTAGATCAACCTATCTTTCTCATCATAAAGCTGCCATTAAATTGAATTTAGAGAGCTTATTCTAGGTTGTTTAATGGTTAGAGATTAAATAGAGAGCTTGTTCTATTTAACGACAAACTAAGGAAAGATTGGGGTAACAGAGCTTGTTGTTATCTACGGTTGTTAACTTTGATAGTTGGTTGATATTGATAGATCTGAAATTGATTCTTAATGATGTCTAGTGGTGGAGAATGAAACCTTAACCATATTTTTCATATTTGATTCTTCTTACATATTTGTTTTCTTACTTTTAGTTTGCTTATTTTTTATATTTATTTTTATTGGCTGGTTATACCGCCTAATTTGTATATTAACTTTGTTTTATTTTTATTGGCTGGTTATACCGCCTAATTTAGTATATATATTTTTATTGGCTGGTTATACCGCCTAATTTAGTATATATATTTTTATTGGCTGGTTATACCGCCTTGCATCTTATTCTTATTATTTACTTTAGTTTAAATCTGGCTTCAAAAACCCCTTTTCTTTTATTGTTCTTGAATTTAAGTTTTAAACTATTAACTTATAAACTAAAACCCAATCCCTGAGGACTCGACCCTTGCTAACTACTATACTTACAATTTATCTTTTTAGTGCAAGGTTAAATAAGATACACTCTTTTGGGTGCATCAACGTACAAAGAGAAATTCTTGATTTGTGGCCGCAATTCCAAAGGGAATGGCAACATGATGCACACAAAAGAGTGTATCTTATTTAACCTTGCACTAAAAAGATCAATTGTAAGTATAATGATTAGCAAGGGTCGAGTCCTCAGGGATTGGGTTTTAATCTATGAGTTATTAGTTTATAACTTACGTTCAAAGAAAACAATAAAAGAAAAGGGGTTTTTGAAGCCAGATTTAAACTAAAGTAAATAATAAGAATAAGATGCAAGGCGGTATAACCAGCCAATAAAAATATATATACTAAATTAGGCGGTATAACCAGCAATTAAAAATATATATACTAAATTAGGCGGTATAACCAGCCAATAAAAATAAAACAAAGTTAATATACAAATTAGGCGGTATAACCAGCCAATAAAAATAAATATACTTTTAAAAATAATAACAAACTAGAAAAGTAAGAAAACAAGTAAGTAAGAAGAATCAAATATGAAAAATATGGTTAAGGTTTCATTCTCCACCACTAGACATCATTAAGAATCAATTTCAGATCTATCAATATCAACCAACTATCAAAGTTAACAACCGTAGATAACAACAAGCTCTGTTATCCCAATCTTTCCTTAGTTTGTCGTTAAATAGAACAAGCTCTCTATTTAATCTCTAACCATTAAACAACCTAGAATAAGCTCTCTAAATTCAATTTAATGGCAGCTTTATGATGAGAAAGATAGGTTGATCTAAGCAACAAACACATAAGCTCGGATTGTTCAACTTAGGTTATGTTCCACTTTGCAATTATTGAAAACTTGACCATAATCATTAATCACAAATTGCCACTTATGAATAGGAAATCAAGACAATTACACGGATCAAGACTCCTAGACTAGCAATAGATAATTATCAAGATCTATCTAGTTGTACACCTAAATAAATCAAGACAACATCATGAACAATTCTTGTAGAAGAACATAAGCAACTTTGATAGAAAATTAATGATAGATAGAATCTGAAAATCAATCACAAAACATGTCTAGGGTTTGAAATCACCCTTAACCAAATAGAAGTTTAGCCTAGCATAGGCATTGTAAACATAAACATAAAATTAAGGAGAATCTAAGAAGGAAATAAAAGAAAGAAAGAAGAAGAAGAAAATAAAGAAAAAGAAAACTAGAGAAAAGAAAGAAGAAGAAAACTTAGAGAATTTTATTACAATGGCTAATTTCCTACCAATCTACAATATCCTACAATCATCCAAGGCCCTCTATTTATACACATTTTGGAAGGCTAAATGACAAGAGACAAGCTTTACAAATTTCAAAGGTAGGTATAATAGGTGGGTGCATTTTTCTAACAATTTTCGTCATATTGTATGACAATTTTGATCAGCCAAATTGATGGTCGATTTTGTCAATTTTGGAGGCCTGATCTGATCACATGGTCTTCTAGAAAAATGTTCCCCTATCAGTTACTGATCCATAGCCGTTGGAATCAGCTCATTTGCTGATGTGGATAAGAAGATATGGGCAAAATACGAAAACAGGTCAGCACAGACGTTATTGCACATCAGCCAACTTGATGGTCGATTTCGCTAGGGAAAACGACTCCGTTTCAAGAAGTGTAAAACATGAAAAAGATAGATATGCCTCTTAAATTTGCACGGTTAAAATTTCAGCCTTATTGCTTCAGTGAAACTCGAGATATAGCTGATATGGCAAAAGGTATCGGAACTGGAACTGAACTGGATTTGCCCTTAATTCTAGTAATCTGAAATCACTCAAAGAAACTTGTGAAAAACACCAAATTACATAAAAATATAAAAGATCATAAACACAATTAGACTAAACAATAATAACTCGTATTTGACACAAAACAATAATAAAACATAACTAAAAACTATATAATTATACGAGTTATCACACCCCCACACTTAGATTGTTGCTAGTCCCTAGCAACGGCTCAATAAAAATAAAATAAGAAAATCTAATCTAATCCATTTTCGTAGGAAATCACGGTGGCACTTAGCATGTGACACAAGCCTTTAAACCCCTAGGTGTCCCTAGTGGACGAGTTTAGTCTCGTGAGGGTTTACTAGAACGATACCCACAAACATTGAAGACATAAGAAAAACTAAAAATAATAATTATAACTAATCCTTCCAATATAAATTAGAGATAATCATTGGACAAGTCTTAAAAACTAATCAATAGCTTAAAGAAATTCACAAAAATTCTTGGTTGAATGTAAATAGTTTGAGTTTAGCCAATATTAACATAACATATTTCAATCAAAATAATGCATATTCAAACTTAATCTCAACCTCTCACATGGGATACTCTCATGATTTTCACTCTTTAAAGTAGTGGAAAAGTGTTTACACTCAATCAATCTCATGAAAATAGTTCTACCATATGCTTGCTTGTCCACCTATTCTCCACTAAAAGATCATGCAACTTCATAAATCAAGAGGTCTTTAATCAAGGTTGTAATGGGGCCAAGGGGTTTGTAATGTGGTTGAAGAACAAAAGGATAAAGATATCACAAAGGTTCCAAAGAGTTCATAAAGTTTAGAGACATAAAAAGATCATACAAAGAAACTTCTCAAAACTCTTTACAAGTACATAGTCACCTAGGCCGGATATTCATGTTGGGCCTTTTTCTTCATTCTAAACAACTTTGTAACATCTTTTTCTTTTTCCACAAATTCAAGAGATGATTCATATTTTTTATATTTTTTACATAGGAATATATTTGCCAATATTCCATTTCTTTTTCTCTTGACTTTTCTTTTCTTTTCCCCCCACACTTATTTCTCGTTTCTAACCCAAATTTTTAACTAAAAATATCCCTTGTTTTTTTGCAATATGTCTCAAAATATATAATCCATCTTTAGAACAAGGGTAAGGATATAAGTATATTTAGGCTAGGTGTAAGTTGTGGTTACCAGTAAAACAGCATATTTAATGTAGGCTCAAATTGGCTCACTAGTGGGGATGTTCTCTTAGAACATTAATAATGGATGGCTGTTTGGCTCTGGTTATAATCCTAATGCCTCTATCATATTCATGTTGTCACATGTATCAATATAGTCTCAAACGGTTTTGATGCACCCAAAAGAGTGTATCTTATTTAACCTTGCACTAAAAAGATAAATTGTAAGTATAGTAGTTAGCAAGGGTCGAGTCCTCAGGGATTGGGTTTTAGTTTATAAGTTAATAGTTTAAAACTTAAATTCAAGAACAATAAAAGAAAAGGGGTTTTTGAAGCCAGATTTAAACTAAAGTAAATAATAAGAATAAGATGCAAGGCGGTATAACCAGCCAATAAAAATATATATACTAAATTAGGCGGTATAACCAGCCAATAAAAATATATATACTAAATTAGGCGGTATAACCAGCCAATAAAAATAAAACAAAGTTAATATACAAATTAGGCGGTATAACCAGCCAATAAAAATAAATATAAAAAATAAGCAAACTAAAAGTAAGAAAACAAATAAGTAAGAAGAATCAAATATGAAAAATATGGTTAAGGTTTCATTCTCCACCACTAGACATCATTAAGAATCAATTTCAGATCTATCAATATCAACCAACTATCAAAGTTAACAACCGTAGATAACAACAAGCTCTGTTACCCCAATCTTTCCTTAGTTTGTCGTTAAATAGAACAAGCTCTCTATTTAATCTCTAACCATTAAACAACCTAGAATAAGCTCTCTAAATTCAATTTAATGGCAGCTTTATGATGAGAAAGATAGGTTGATCTAAGCAACAAACATATAAGCTCGGATTGTTCAACTTAGGTTATGTTCCACTTTGCAATTATTGAAAACTTGACCATAATCATTAATCACAAATTGCCACTTATGAATAGGAAATCAAGACAATTACACGGATCAAGACTCCTAAACTAGCAATAGATAATTATCAAGATCTATCTAGTTGTACACCTAAATAAATCAAGACAACATCATGAACAATTCTTGTAGAAGAACATAAGCAACTTTGATAGAAAATTAATGATAGATAGAATCTGAAAATCAATCACAAAACATGTCTAGGGCTTTGAAATCACCCTTAACCAAATAGAAGTTTAGCCTAGCATAGGCATTATAAACATAAAATTAAATAGAATCTAAGAAGAAAATAAAAGAAAGAAAGAAGAAGAAGAAGAATATTAATTATCCAACCTCTTGCTCTTTCTAAAGAAAAAGAAAACTAGAGAAAAGAAAGAAGAAGAAAACTTAGAGAATTTTATTACAATGGCTAATATCCTACCTATGTACAATATGATCCCTTACAATCATCCAAGGCCCTCTATTTATACACATTTTGGAGGGCTAAATGACAAGAGACAAGCTTTACAAATTTCAAAGGTAGGTATAATAGGTGGGTGCATTTTCTAACAATTTTTGTCATACATGACGATTTTGATCAGCCAACTTGATGGTCGATTTTGTCAATTTTGCAGGCCTTATCTGATCACATGGTCTTCTAGAAAAATGTTACCCTATCCGTTACTGATCCATAGCCATTGGAATCAGCTCATTTTCTGATGTGGATAAGCAGATATGGGCAAAATACGAAAACAGGTCAGCACAGACGTCATTGCACATCAGCCAACTTGATGGTCGATTTCGCTAGGGAAAACGACTCCGTTTCAAGAAGTATAAAACATGAAAAAGATAGATATGCCTCTTAGCTTTGCACGGCTACAAATTTCAGCCTTATTGCTTCAGTGAAACTCCAGATATAGCTGATATGGCAAAATGTGTCGGAACTGGAACTGAACTGGATTTGCCCTTAATTCTAGTAATCTGAAATCACTCAAAGAAACTTGTGAAAAACACCAAATTACATAAAAATATAAAAGATCATAAACACAATTAGACTAAACAATAATAACTCGTATTTGACACAAAACAATAATAAAACATAACTAAAAACTATATAATTATACGAGTTATCAGGTTTAAAGCAAGTTCTAGAGAATCATGTAATCATAAGAGCACTCAAGAAAGAAATTAGATTGATTTGTATAATGCATCAATCATTATAGGCTCAAAAACTCACAAGGATGATTATACAAGTCAGATTAAGTCTAAACATGCTTCTTTCTCAATCAACATATCATATTAACATTGGCTCATAAAAAGGTTGACATCAAGCTCAATTCTCATGAAAATCTTCTCACTAATAAATCTGTTTTAGACTTATGCAATTCATATCTCATCATTGTATTAAAAAGGAACTAAAACACACTAAAATAATAATAATAATAATAATAATAAAGACTCATAAAAAAAAATAGTAGACAAAAATAAAAGAAATCCTAAATCATTCCCCCCACACTTAATTCTTACATTGTCCTCAATGTAAGTCTATTAACCCAAATGAAAGAATCATGTGTAAGAGAAAAGAACTAATAACATAAGAATAGAAATAACTAAGACTCAGAACAAAACAAATTCATGCAAACTAAATAATCCTAAAATACTAAACAAATAATTAACAAACAAAAATAATAAAAGAAAAGAAAAACACATGCAGATAATAAACGGACCAGATAGTTTTTTTTTTTTTTTGAAAAGATTAAATCAAACTGACAAGGTATGTCTCAAGTCTCCCTTACTCAGACCTTGTTCAGAATGAATGCTTCTAAATGGCTTAAAACACAACAATATTTTTTTATTTTATTATTATTTTTTTTTTGAAGGTAAAATTTAGGATATATTACCTATAGAGGTTGCTAACCACTTATTATATCTAAGACACAACAAACAAAATGTTAGATAATGTCACAAAGACAAAGTGCAATCCACTCCTTGCTCGTCCATATCTCTTTTCCTTTTTCCGAGCGTTTGCGAAACAACCGTAGCAGATAAACACTCATAAGCTTGGAGCTTTTTGAGTAAATCTTCAATGGTTGTAGCAGAAATTATGGTTCTCCTTGCCTCTGAAAACATGAATCCATTATCCACAGCATTATCTAAATATGAAAGCAAATTACTAAAATAACCATTAATATTAAGCAAACCAATGGGTTTCTTTTTTGTGACCAAAGATGACCAAGAAGCCACGCAAGCTATTTCTTCCAATGTACCCAGACCTCCTGGTAAAGCAATGAATGCATCGGCAGAATGGTACATGATTGTTATCCGTTCAGGGATACTCCAGACTTGTATTTCCTTACCCAAGGTAGGTCCACAAAAATCTGTGAATAGTTTTGGCACGATTCCTAGAACTGGACTTCCTCCAGCGTGTGCTGCTGTAGCGACTGCTCCCATTAAACCCGTACTACCGCCTCCATAAATCAAGTGGATCTTTTGTTGGGCAAGTATTACTCCAACTCTTATGGCTTCATCAGCGAATATGTTATTTTTCCCTGGATAAGCACCTCCAAAGACACAAATTTTTTTAATGCGCTGGGACGAAGTACTTTCCATTTTTTTTTTCTTTTTCGAGTGCCTAAAAGAGAATGAGTACATGGTGTAATATATAGAGGACTGAGTAGTGAATCAGACAAGAGTAATAATGTCGCCGAAAGTGTATCTGACCTGTCAGAAGAAAATGTTAACCTAACAAAAGATTTTTGCGTGATTTCAGGAAGAAAATCAAAAAGAGAAGAAAAATCAACCTTAAAAGACAAATAAAAAAAATGAGAATAATTACACAAATCGAATAACACGTAAATTAAACCGAAATAAAGTTATTGCAAATCAAACCAAAAGCTGAGAAGTCATTTATTGTAGTTGTGATTGTGGCTCACATCTTCCTCTGGTTTTACGTCCAGAAACGGCTTAAACGCCTTCTATGAGTTGAGGATATGCTTCCCATCCAGTTTTCTTACAAGCTGGCAAACAAGATCTTTTAACATCAGATTCCCAAGATGTTGCCATTCCCTTTGGAATTGCGGACATAAATCAAGAATTTCTCTTTGTACGTCTCCACTAGGATGCGTCTCAAGAGAAAGTTGGATATTACCCAAATTCTCCTTACTCAGTCCATCCTTAATGAATTCAATTTTATCATCTCGATTAGAGGACGGAATCCCAATAGAACGAAATTTACCGTTACACGTCCATCGTGCACATTTGTGGCAATTTGAACCCATGCGTTTTGCTCGTCGCTTCTTTGCAAAAGTGCTTCTACCTGTACCTGGTAAATGCAAAACAGGAAGATATTCATCTTCACGTACCTTGGCTTCAATTATCCAACGTATGTCTTCAGGAATCCCTTTGTGCATAAGCATTCTTAATCTTTCAAATCGAACTTGGTAAAGCTTCAGTAAAATATTTCGAGGAAAAGGAGGAAATCGTTTCTGCAATCTTGTGAGAATATCATCCATCCTGAAAAAAAAAATGAAAAAAATTGAAAGAGAAATTGGAAGAGAAATTGATGCACCCAAAAGAGTGATCTTATTTAACCTTGCACTAAAAAGATCAATTGTAAGTATAATGATTAGCAAGGGTCGAGTCCTCAGGGATTGGGTTTTAATCTATGAGTTATTAGTTTATAACTTACGTTCAAAGAAAATAATAAAAGAAAAGGGGTTTTTGAAGCCAGATTTAAACTAAAGTAAATAATAAGAATAAGATGCAAGGCGGTATAACCAGCCAATAAAAATATATATACTAAATTAGGCGGTATAACCAGCCAATAAAAATATATATACTAAATTAGGCGGTATAACCAGCCAATAAAAATAAAACAAAGTTAATATACAAATTAGGCGGTATAACCAGCCAATAAAAATAAATATACTTTTAAAAATAAGCAAACTAGAAAAGTAAGAAAACAAGTAAGTAAGAAGAATCAAATATGAAAAATATGGTTAAGGTTTCATTCTCCACCACTAGACATCATTAAGAATCAATTTCAGATCTATCAATATCAACCAACTATCAAAGTTAACAACCGTAGATAACAACAAGCTCTGTTATCCCAATCTTTCCTTAGTTTGTCGTTAAATAGAACAAGCTCTCTATTTAATCTCTAACCATTAAACAACCTAGAATAAGCTCTCTAAATTCAATTTAATGGCAGCTTTATGATGAGAAAGATAGGTTGATCTAAGCAACAAACACATAAGCTCGGATTGTTCAACTTAGGTTATGTTCCACTTTGCAATTATTGAAAACTTGACCATAATCATTAATCACAAATTGCCACTTATGAATAGGAAATCAAGACAATTACACGGATCAAGACTCCTAGACTAGCAATAGATAATTATCAAGATCTATCTAGTTGTACACCTAAATAAATCAAGACAACATCATGAACAATTCTTGTAGAAGAACATAAGCAACTTTGATAGAAAATTAATGATAGATAGAATCTGAAAATCAATCACAAAACATGTCTAGGGCTTTGAAATCACCCTTAACCAAATAGAAGTTTAGCCTAGCATAGGCATTGTAAACATAAACATAAAATTAAAGAGAATCTAAGAAGGAAATAAAAGAAAGAAAGAAGAAGAAGAAAATAAAGAAAAAGAAAACTAGAGAAAAGAAAGAAGAAGAAAACTTAGAGAATTTTATTACAATGGCTAATATCCTACCAATGTACAATATGATCCTCTACAATCATCCAAGGCCCTCTATTTATACACATTTTGGAGGGCTAAATGACAAGAGACAAGCTTTACAAATTTCAAAGGTAGGTATAATAGGTGGGTGCATTTTTCTAACAATTTTCGTCATATTGTATGACAATTTTGATCATCCAACTTGATGGTCGATTTTGTCAATTTTGGAGGCCTGATCTGATCACATAGTCTTCTATAAAAATGTTCCCCTATCAGTTACTGATCCATAGCCGTTGGAATCAGCTCATTTTCTGATGTGGATAGGAAGATATGGGCAAAATACGAAAACAGGTCAGCACAGACATCATTGCACATCAGCCAACTTGATGGTCGATTTCGCTAGGGAAAACGACTCCGTTTCAAGAAGTGTAAAACATGAAAAAGATAGATATGCCTCTTAACTTTGCACGGTTATAATTTCAGCCTTATTGCTTCAGTGAAACTCGAGATATAGCTGATATGGCAAAAGGTGTCGGAACTGGAACTGAACTGGATTTGCCCTTAATTCTAGTAATCTGAAATCACTCAAAGAAACTTGTGAAAAACACCAAATTACATAAAAATATAAAAGATCATAAACACAATTAGACTAAACAATAATAACTCGTATTTGACACAAAACAATAATAAAACATAACTAAAAACTATATAATTATACGAGTTATCACACCCCCACACTTAGATTGTTGCTAGTCCCTAGCAACGACTCAATAAAAATAAAATAAGAAAATCTAATCTAATCCACTTTCGTAGGAAATCACGGTGGCACTTAGCATGTGACACAAGCCTTTAAACCCCTAGGTGTCCCTAGTGGACGAGTTTAGTCTCGTGAGGGTTTACTAGAACGATACCCACAAACATTGAAAAACTAAAATATAAATAAACTACATATACTAAAAATATTTACTCCTAATCCTTTCAATACAAATTAGAGACAATCTTTGAACAAGTCTTATAAACTAATCAATAGCTTAAAGAATTTCACAAAATATCATGCTTGAATGTAAATTGTTTGAGTTAAGCCAATATTAACATAACATATTTCAATGAAAATAGTGCATATTCAAACTTAATCTCAACTACTCACATGGGATACCCTCATGATTTTCACTCTTTAAAGTAGTGGTGAAGTGTTTACACTCAATCAATCTCATGAAAACAGTTCTACCATATTCTTGCTTGTCCACCTATTCTCCACTATTTAGATCATACAACTTCATGAATCAAGAGGTCTTTAATCAAGGTTGTAATGGGGCCAAGGGGTTTGTAATGTGGTTGAAGTACAAAAGGATAAAGATATCACAAAGGTTCCAAAGAGTTCATAAAGTTTAGAGACATAAAAAGATCATACAAATAAAACTTCTCAAAACTCTTATAAAGCACATAATAACATAGGCTAAATATTCATTTTGAGCCTTTGCATCATTCTAACCAACTTTGTAACATCTTTTTCTTTACTTTAACTAGAAGTTCAAGAGAAGATTTTTTTTTTTTTTTTTAATATGGGAATGTATTTGACAATGATCCCTTTTTTTTCTCTTGACTTTTTTCTTTCTTTTCCCCCCACACTTATTTCTTGTTTCTAACCCAAATTTTCAATAAATCTTCTTTGTCTTTGCAACTTGTCTCAAATCATGCTAATTCATCTTTGGAACAAAGGTAAGGATATAAGTATATTTAGGTTAGGGACAAGTTATGGTTACCAAAGAGATAGCTTATTCAATGTAGGCTCAAATTGGTTCACTAAGGGTGTGTTCTCTTGGAACATTAATAATGGATGGCTGTTTGGCTCTGGTTATAATCCTAATGCCTCTATCATATTCATGTTGTTACATGTATCAACATAGTCTCAAACGGTTTAAAGCAAGTTCTAGAGAATCATGTAATCATAAGAGCACTCAAGAAAGAAATTAGATTGATTTGTATAATGCATCAATCATTATAGGCTCAAAAACTCACAAGGATGATTATACAAGTCACATTAAGTCTAAACATGCTTCTTTCTCAATCAACATATCATATTAACATTGGCTCATAAAAAGGTTGATATCAAGCTCAATTCTCATGAAAATCTTCTCACTAATAAATCTGTTTTAGACTTATGCAATTCATATCTCATCATTGTATTAAAAAGGAACTAAAACTCACAAAAAAATAATAATAATAATAAAGAAAAAAAAAAATAGTAGACAAAAATAAAAGAAATCCTAAATCATTCCCCCCCACACTTAATTCTTACATTGTCCTTAATGTAAGTCTATTAACTCAAATGAAAGAATCATGTGTAAGAGAAAAGAACTAATAACATAAGAATATGAACAACTAAGACTCAAAACAAAACAAAACCATGCAACCTAAATAATCCTAAAATACTAAACAAAAATTAACAAGTAAACATAAAAAGATTAAAATCAAACTGACAAGGTATGTCTCAAGTCTCCCTTACTCAGACCTTGTTCAGAATGAATACTTCTAAATTGCTTAAAACACTTATTATAACTGAGACACAACAAACAAAATGTTAGATAATGTCACAAAGACAAAGTGCAATCCACTCCTTGCTCGTCCATATCTCTTTTTCTTTTTCCGAGCGTTTGCGAAACAACCGTAGCAGATAAATACTCATAAGCTTGGAGCTTTTTGAGTAAATCTTCAATGGTTGTAGTAGAAATTATGGTTCTCCTTGCCTCTGAAAACATGAATCCATTATCCACAGCATTATCTAAATATGAAAGCAAATTACTAAAATAACCATTAATATTAAGCAAACCAATGGGTTTCTTATTTGTGACCAAAGATGACCAAGAAGCCACGCAAGCTATTTCTTCCAATGTACCCAGACCTCCTGGTAAAGCAATGAATGTATCGGCAGAATGGTACATGATTGTTATCCATTCAGGGATACTCCAGACTTGTATTTCCTTACCCAAGGTAGGTCCACAAAAATCTGTGAATAGTTTTGGCACGATTCCTAGAACTGGACTTCCTCCGGCGTGTGCTGCTGTAGCGACTGCTCCCATTAAACCCGTACTACCGCCTCCATAAATCAACTGGATCTTTTGTTGGGCAAGTATTACTCCAACTCTTATGGCTTCATCAGCGAATATGTTATTTTTCCCTGGATAAGCACCTCCAAAAACACAAATTTTTTTAATGCGTTGGGACGAAGTACTTTCCATTTTTTTTTCTTTTTTTTGAGTGCCTGAAAGAGAATGAGTACATGGTGTAATATATAGAGGACTGAGTAGTGAATCAGACAAGAGTAATAATGTCGCCGAAAGTGTATCTGACCTGTCAGAAGAAAATGTTAACCTAACAAAAAATTTTTGCGTGATTTCAGGAAGAAAATCAAAAAGAGAAGAAAAATCAAGAGTAATAATGTCGCCGAAAGTGTATTTGACCTATCAGAAGAAAATGTTAACCTACCTAACAAAAGATTTTTGCGTGATTTCAGGAAGAAAATCAGAAAGAGAAGAAAAATCAACCGTAAAAGACAAATAAAAAAAATGAGAATAATTACACAAATCGAATAACACGTAAATTAAACCGAAATAAAGTTATTGCAAATCAAACCAAAAGCTGAGAAGTCATTTATTGTAGTTGTGATTGTGGCTCACATCTTCCTCTGGTTTTACGTCTAGAAACGGCTTAAACGCCTTCTATGAGTTGAGGATATGCTTCCCATCCAGTTTTCTTACAAGCTGGCAAACAGGGTCTTTTAACATCAGATTCCCAAGATGTTGCCATTCCCTTTGGAATTGCGGACATAAATCAAGAATTTCTCTTTGTACGTCTCCACTAGGATGCGTCTCAAGAGAAAGTTGGATATTACCCAAATTCTCCTTACTCAGTCCATCCTTAATGAATTCAATTTTATCATCTCGATTAGAGGAAGGAATCCCAATAGAACGACATTTACCGTTACACGTCCATCGTGCACATTTGTGGCAGTTTGAACTCATGCGCTTTGCTCGTCGCTTCTTTGCAAAAGTGCTTCTACCTGTACCTGGTAAATGCAAAACAGGAAGATATTCATCTTCACGTACCTTGGCTTCAATTATCCAACGTATGACTTCAGGAATCCCTTTGTGCATAAGCATTCTTAATCTTTCAAATCGAACTTGGTAAATCTTGAGTAAAATATTTCGAGGAAAAGGAGGAAATCGTTTCTGCAATCGTGTGAGAATATCATCCATCCTGAAAAAAAAAATGAAAGAGAAATTGAAAGAGAAATTTATATACAATATCAGTTTTGTGGGTAGCTGATGGAATCGATTTAAATAATCACGGAGTACCGTTATCCGCCATTTAACCGGGGTTAAAAAAATTAAAAATTATATTTACATCTAGTTATTTTCAAAACAAGGATCAGAAAGAAAAACAACATAAAAAGACACAAAAACAAAACACTCTAAATAAAATCCTAAATTCTTCCCCCCACACATAATTCTTACATTGTCATTAATGTAATGCTATTAATCCCAAATGAAAGAATCATGTGTAAGTGAAAAGAACTTGATGCACCCAAAAGAGTGTATCTTATTTAACCTTGCACTAAAAAGATCAATTGTAAGTATAATGATTAGCAAGGGTCGAGTCCTCAGGGATTGGGTTTTAATTTATGAGTTATTAGTTTATAACTTACGTTCAAAGAAAACAATAAAAAAAAAGGGGTTTTTGAAGCCAGATTTAAACTAAGTAAATAATAAGAATAAGATGCAAGGCGGTATAACCAGCCAATAAAAATATATATACTAAATTAGGCGGTATAACCAGCCAATAAAAATATATATACTAAATTAGGCGGTATAACCAGCCAATAAAAATAAAACAAAGTTAATATACAAATTAGGCGGTATAACCAGCCAATAAAAATAAATATAAAAAATAAGCAAACTAAAAGTAAGAAAACAAGTAAGTAAGAAGAATCAAATATGAAAAATATGGTTAAGGTTTCATTCTCCACCACTAGACATCATTAAGAATCAATTTCATATCTATCAACATTAATCAACTATCAAAGTTAACAACCGTAGATAACAACAAGCTCTGTTATCCCAATCTTTCCTTAGTTTGTTGTTAAATAGAACAAGCTCTCTATTTAATCTCTAACCATCAAACAACCTAGAATAAGCTCTCTAAGTTCAATTTAATGGCAGCTTTATGATGAGAAAGATAGGTTGATCTAAGCAACAAACACATAAGCTCGGATTGTTCAACTTAGGTTATGCTCCACTTTGCAATTATTGAAAACTTGACCATAATCATTAATCACAAATTGCCACTTATGAATAGGAAATCAAGACAATTACACGGATCAAGACTCCTAAACTAGCAATAGATAATTATCAAGATCTATCTAGTTGTACACCTAAACAAATCAAGACAACATCATGAACAATTCTTGTAGAAGAACATAAGCAACTTTGATAGAAAATTAATGATAGATAGAATCTGAAAATCAATTATAAAACATGTCTAGGGCTTTGAAATCACCCTTAACCAAATAAAAGTTTAGCCTAGCATAGGCATTGTAAACATAAACATAAAATTAAAGAAAATCTAAGAAGAAAATAAAAGAAAGAAAGAAGAAGAGGAAGAATATTAATTATCCAACCTCTTGCTCTCTCTAAAGAAAAAGAAAACTAGAGAAAAGAAAGAAGAAGAAAACTTAGAGAATTTTATTAAAATGGCTAATATCCTACCTATGTACAATATGATCCCTTACAATCATCCAAGGCCCTCTATTTATACACATTTTGGAGGGCTAAATGACAAGAGACAAGCTTTACAAATTTCAAAGGTAGGTATAATAGGTGGGTGCATTTTCTAATAATTTTCGTCATACATGACGATTTTGATCAGCCAACTTGATGGTCGATTTTGTCAATTTTCAAGCCTTATCTGATCACATGGTCTTCTAGAAAAATGTTACCCTATCAGTTACTGATCCATAGCCGTTGGAATCAGCTCATTTGCGGATGTGGATAAGAAGATATGGGTAAAATACGAAAACAGGTCAGCACAGACGTCATTGCACATCAGCCAACTTCATGGTCGATTTCGCTAGGGAAAACGACTCCGTTTCAAGAAGTGTAAAACATGAAAAAGATAAATATGCCTCTTAGCTTTGCACGGCTACAAATTTCAGCCTTATTGCTTCAGTGAAACTCGAGATATAGCTGATATGGCAAAAGGTGTCGGAACTGGAACTGAACTGGATTTACCCTTAATTCTAGTAATCTGAAATCACTCAAAGAAACTTGTGAAAAACACCAAAATACATAAAGATCATAAACACAATTAGACTAAACAATAATAACTCGTATTTGACACAAAACAATAATAAAACATAACTAAAAACTATATAATTATACGAGTTATCACACCCCCATACTTAGATTGTTGCTAGTCCCTAGCAACGACTCAATAAAAATAAAATAAGAAAATCAAATCTAATCCTTTTCGTAGGAAATCACGGTGGCACTTAGCATGTGACACAAGCCTTTAAACCCCTAGGTGTCCCTAGTGGACGAGTTTAGTCTCGTGAGGGTTTACTAGGACGATACCCACAAACATTGAAGACATAAGAAAAACTAAAAATAATAATTATAACTAATCCTTCCAATATAAATTAGAGATAATCATTGGACAAGTCTTATAAACTAATCAATAGCTTAAAGAATTTCACAAAAAATCATGCTTGAATGTAAATTGTTTGAGTTAAGCCAATATTAACATAACATATTTCAATCAAAATAGTGCATATTCAAACTTAATCTCAACTACTCACATGGGATACCCTCATGATTTTCACTCTTTAAAGTAGTGGTGAAGTGTTTACACTCAATCAATCTCATGAAAACAGTTCTACCATATTCTTGCTTGTCCACCTATTCTCCACTATTTAGATCATACAACTTCATGAATCAAGAGGTCTTTAATCAAGGTTGTAATGGGGCCAAGGGGTTTGTAATGTGGTTGAAGAACAAAAGGATAAAGATATCACAAAGGTTCCAAAGAGTTCATAAAGTTTAGAGACATCAAAAGATCATACAAATAAAATTTCTCAAAACTCTTATAAAGCACATAATAACATAGGCTAAATATTCATGTTGAGCCTTTGCATCATTCTAACCAACTTTGTAACATCTTTTTTTTTTTTTTTACTTTAACTAGAAGTTTAAGAGAAGTTTTTTTTTTTTTTTTTTTTTTAATATGGGAATGTATTTGACAATGATCCCTTTCTTTTTCTCTTGACTTTTTTCTTTCCTTTCCCCCCACACTTATTTCTTGTTTCTAACCCAAATTTTCAATAAATCTTCCTTGTCTTTGCAACTTGTCTCAAAACATGCTAATTCATCTTTGGATCAAAGGTAAAGATATAAGTATATTTAGGTTAGGGACAAGTTATGGTTACCAAATAGATAGCTTATTCAATGTAGGCTCAAATTGGTTCACTAAGGGTGTGTTCTCTTGGAACATCAATAAGGGATGGCTGTTTGGCCCTGGCTAAAAATCCTAATGCCTCTATCATATTCATGTTGTCACATGCATCAATATAGTCTCAAACGGTTTAAAGCAAGTTCTAGAGAATCATGTAATCATAAGAGCACTCAAGAAAGAAATTAGATTGATTTGTATAATGCATCAATCATTATAGGCTCAAAAACTCACAAGGATGATTATACAAGTCAGATTAAGTCTAAACATGCTTCTTTCTCAATCAACATATCATATTAACATTGGCTCATAAAAAGGTTGACATCAAGCTCAATTCTCATGAAAATCTTCTCACTAATAAATCTGTTTTAGACTTATGCAATTCATATCTCATCATTGTATTAAAAAGGAACTAAAACTCAAAAAAAAATAATAATAATAATAATAAAGACTCATAAAAGAAAAATAGTAGACAAAATAAAAGAAATCCTAAATCATTCCCCCCACACTTAATTCTTACATTGTCCTCAATGTAAGTCTATTAACTCAAATGAAAGAATCATGTGTAAGAGAAAAGAACTAATAACACCAACAAGCTCTTGGCTAAGTGGCCAAGAGTCTTGGGGGCATGAAGTCTTGGGTTCAAACCCAAGCAACCCCTCCCCCTACCCAATTATCAAAAAAAAGAAAAGAACTAATAACATAAGAATAGGAACAACTAAGACTCAAAACAAAACAAAACCATGCAACCTAAATAATCCTAAAATACTAAACAAAAATTAACAAGTAAACATAAAAAGATTAAAATCAAATTGACAAGGTATGTCTCAAGTCTCCCTTACTCAGACCTTGTTCAGAATGAATACTTCTAAATTGCTTAAAACACAACAAACTTTTTTTTTTTTGAAAAGAAGAAATCAAACTGACAAGGTATGTCTCAAGTCTCCCTTGCTCAGACCTTGTTCAGAATGAATACTTCTAAATGGCTTGAAACACATCAAATATTTTTTTTTTTTTTTTTTTTTTAAATTAGCAAAATATGTCCCTTACCCCCTACTAAAGGTAGAATTTAGGAGATATTACCTGTAGAGGTTGCTAACTGATAACTCGTATAATTATATAGTTTTTAGTTATGTTTTATTATTGTTTTGTGTCAAATACGAGTTATTATTGTTTAGTCTAATTGTGTTTATGATCTTTATGTATTTTGGTGTTTTTCACAAGTTTCTTTGAGTGATTTCAGATTACTAGAATTAAGGGTAAATCCAGTTCAGTTCCAGTTCCGACACCTTTTGCGATATCAGCTATATCTCGAGTTTCACTGAAGCAATAAGGCTGCAATTTGTAGCCATGCAAAGCTAAGAGGCATATTTATCTTTTTCATGTTTTATACTTCTTGAAACGGAGTCGTTTTCCCTAGCGAAATCGACCATGAAGTTGGCTGATGTGCAATGACGTCTGTGCTGACCTGTTTTCGTATTTTGCCCATATCTTCTTATCCACATCAGCAAATGAGCTGATTGCAACGGCTATGGATCAGTAACTGATAGGGTAACATTTTTCTAGAAGACCATGTGATCAGATAAGGCCTGCAAAATTGACAAAATCGACCATCAAGTTGGCTGATCAAAATCGTCATGTATGACGAAAATTGTTAGAAAATGCACCCACCTATTATACCTACCTTTGAAATTTGTAAAGCTTGTCTCTTGTCATTTAGCCCTCCAAAATGTGTATAAATAGAGGGCCTTGGATGATTGTAAGGGAACATATTGTACATAGGTAGGATATTAGCCATTTTAATAAAATTCTCTAAGTTTTCTTCTTCTTTCTTTTCTCTAGTTTTCTTTCTTTTCTCTAGTTTTCTTTTTCTTTAGAGAGAGAAAGAGGTTGGATAATTAATATTCTTCCTCTTCTTCTTTCTTTCTTTTATTTTCTTCTTAGATTTTCTTTAATTTTATGTTTATGTTTATAATGCCTATGCTAGGCTAAACTTCTATTTGGTTAAGGGTGATTTCAAAGCCCTAGACATGTTTTATAATTGATTTTCAGATTCTATATCATTAATTTTCTATCAAAGTTGCTTATGTTCTTCTACAAGAATTGTTCATGATGTTGTCTTGATTTGTTTAGGTGTACAACTAGATAGATCTTGATAATTATCTATTGCTAGTTTAGGAGTCTTGATCCGTGTAATTGTCTTGATTTCCTATTCATAAGTGGCAATTTGTGATTAATGATTATGGTCAAGTTTTCAATAATTGCAAAGTGGAACATAACCTAAGTTGAACAATCCGAGCTTATGTGTTTGTTGCTTAGATCAACCTATCTTTCTCATCATAAAGCTGCCATTAAATTGAATCTAGAGAGCTTATTCTAGGTTGTTTGATGGTTAGAGATTAAATAGAGAGCTTGTTCTATTTAACGACAAACTAAGGAAAGATTGGGATAACAGAGCTTGTTGTTATCTACGGTTGTTAACTTTGATAGTTGGTTGATATTGATAGATCTGAAATTGATTCTTAATGATGTCTAGTGGTGGAGAATGAAACCTTAACCATATTTTTCATTTTTGATTCTTCTTACTTACTTGTTTTCTTACTTTTCTAGTTTGCTTATTTTTAAAAGTATATTTATTTTTATTGGCTGGTTATACCGCCTAATTTGTATATTAACTTTGTTTTATTTTTATTGGCTGGTTATATCGCCTAATTTAGTATACATATTTTTATTGGCTGGTTATACCGCCTAATTTAGTATATATATTTTTATTGGCTGGTTATACCGCCTTGCATCTTATTCTTATTATTTACTTTAGTTTAAATCTGGCTTCAAAAACCCCTTTTCTTTTATTGTTTTCTTTGAATGTAAGTTATAAACTAATAACTCATAAATTAAAACCCAATCCCTGAGGACTCGACCCTTGCTAACTACTATACTTACAATTGATCTTTTTAGTGCAAGGTTAAATAAGATACACTCTTTTGGGTGCATCAAATTTTTGGCGCCGTTGTCGGGGATTGTTTTCTTTAGTTTATTTGTACTTGGTTTATTCTTATTTTCAGTTCTAATTAGTTTTATTTTCTTGTACATACAAGTTTTTCTTTTCAAATTAAAAAAAAAAAAAACAATGGAATTGAGCAATCTAACACTTGAAGAGTTGGTGGCATACATGAACATGGAGAATCAACAAGCCAATCTCACCTTCCCAGTTCAACAATTTGCCATGGGAGGATGTCAAGGCCATCAAGTGTTCCAAGACCAACTGCATGATCATTACTCAAACACTTACCATGAGGGATGGTGGGATCCTACTAATTATGGCTACTCAAAAAATTTCCAAGAAGTAGATCCTTATGCCAGTTACACTCATCCATCTATCTTCAATCAATCATGGTCTCAAGAATCAGATCTTTTTCAGCCATCACATATGACTCAAAACTCAGGTACTTCTTTAGAAGATCTTGTCTATTCTCTTGTTACTAATACTTTGCAATTTCAACAGGAAACAAGGGCAAGCATCCAGAGTTTGGAAAAGCAAATGAGCCAATTGGCTAGTAGTATGGTGGGATGGGTAGCACAAAGATCTGAAGAACTCCCTGCCCAAACGATGATTAACCCAAAGGAGAATGCTACTATTGTGACCTTCAGGAATGAGGAACAAGATGAGGATGAGACAAAATTAGAGATGGATTCTATTCTTGAGGATAATAAAGCCACAGATCCAAATAAGAGTATTTCGACACCGGAGGTAACGTTTAAGATTCCAATTTTTGCTAATGTTTCTTCTCCACCTTTTCCTAGTAGATTCGCAAAGTTCAAGGAGGAGGAACATGAACAAGACATCCTGGAAACCTTAAACAGTTTATTTGTGGATGCCATTCAACAAGTACCAAAAGATGCACCATTCCTCGATGAGATATGCACCACCAAGGATGATGGAATAATACTTGTAATGGAGAATGCATCCACTGTTGTGCAAAGAAAGCTTCCTCTCAAACGCATAAATTTGGGAAATTTCATGTATGAGCCTGACAAGCCTAAAAAGCCAAGAAGGGGTGTTGGTTAGATTCAAAACACTAACTCAAGTGTTAATTGGGAAGGCAGCCCAATTAAAGATGAAATTGCCAACCTTCCATATTCAGATTTGCTTTCTCTTTCTTTTCCTTTTTCTTTTATTATTTTTATTGTTTTTATTTTATTTCTTATGTTTCTTTGTTAATTGTGTTAACTGCTTTTAAGTTCATTTAGGCTGCATAAGTTTCTTTTGTTTAATAGTTCTTTTCTCTTACATATAATTCTTGCATTGGGGGATAATAGCATTACATTAATGACAATGTAAGAATTATGTGTGGGGGGGAGAATTTAGGATTTTATTTAGAGTGTTTTGTTTTTGAGTCTTTTTATGTTGTTTTTCTTTCTGATCCTTGTTTTGAAAAACACTAGATGTAAATATAATTTTTTTTTAACCCCGGTTAAATGGCGGATAACGGTACTCCGTGATTATTTAAATCGGTTCTATCAGCTACCCACAAAACTGATATTGTATATAAATTTCTCTTTCATTTTTTTTTCAGGATGGATGATATTCTCACAAGATTGCAGAAACGATTTCCTCCTTTTCCTCGAAATATTTTACTGAAGCTTTACCAAGTTCGACTTGAAAGATTAAGAATGCTTATGCACAAAGGGATTCCTGAAGACATACGTTGGATAATTGAAGCCAAGGTACGTGAAGATGAATATCTTCCTGTTTTACATTTACCAGGTACAGGTAGAAGCACTTTTGCAAAGAAGCGACGAGCAAAGCGCATGAGTTCAAATTGCCACAAATGTGCACGATGGACGTGTAACGGTAAATGTCGTTCTATTGGGATTCCGTCCTCTAATCGAGATGATAAAATTGAATTCATTAAGGATGGACTGAGTAAGGAGAATTTGGGTAATATCCAACTTTCTCTTGAGACGCATCCTAGTGGAGACGTACAAAGAGAAATTCTTGATTTATGGCCGCAATTCCAAAGGGAATGGCAACATCTTGGGAATCTGATGTTAAAAGACCCTGTTTGCCAGCTTGTAAGAAAACTGGATGGGAAGCATATCCTCGACTCATAGAAGGCGTTTAAGCCGTTTCTGGACGTAAAACCAGAGGAAGATGTGAGCCACAATCACAACTACAATAAATGACTTCTCAGCTTTTGGTTTGATTTGCAATAACTTCATTTTGGTTTAATTTACGTGTTGTTCGATTTGTGTAATTATTCTTTTTTTTTATTTGTCTTTTACGGTTGATTTTTCTTCTCTTTTTGATTTTCTTCCTGAAATCACGCAAAAATCTTTTGTTAGGTTAACATTTTCTTCTGACAGGTCAAATACACTTTCGGCGACATTATTACTCTTGACTTTTACGGTTGATTTTTCTTCTCTTTTTGATTTTCTTCCTGAAATCACGCAAAAATCTTTTGTTAGGTTAACATTTTCTTCTGACAGGTCAGATACACTTTCAGCGACATTATTACTCTTGTCTGATTCACTATTCAGTCCTCTATATATTACACCATGTACTCATTCTCTTTCAGGCACTCGAAAAAAAGAAAAAAAAAAGAAAAAAAAATGGAAAGTACTTCGTCCCAACGCATTAAAAAAATTTGTGTTTTTGGAGGTGCTTATCCAGGGAAAAATAACATATTCGCTGATGAAGCCATAAGAGTTGGAGTAATACTTGCCCAACAAAAGATCCAGTTGATTTATGGAGGCGATAGTACAGGTTTAATGGGAGCAGTCGCTACAGCAGCACACGCCGGAGGAAGTCCAGTTCTAGGAATCGTGCCAAAACTATTCACAAGTTTTTGTGGACCTACCGTGGGTAAGGAAATACAAGTCTGGAGTGTCCCTGAACGGATAACAATCATGTACTATTCTGCCGATGCATTCATTGCTTTACCAGGAGGTCTGGGTACATTGGAAGAAATAGCTTGCGTGGCTTCTTGGTCATCTTTGGTCACAAATAAGAAACCCATTGGTTTGCTTAATATTAATGGTTATTTTAGTAATTTGCTTTCATATTTAGATAATGCTGTGGATAATGGATTCATGTTTTCAGAGGCAAGGAGAACCATAATTTCTGCTACAACCATTGAAGATTTACTCAAAAAGCTCCAAGCTTATGAGTATTTATCTGCTACGGTTGTTTCGCAAACGCTCGGAAAAAGAAAAAGAGATATGGACGAGCAAGGAGTGGATTGCACTTTGTCTATGTGACATTATCTAACATTTTGTTTGTTGTGTCTCAGTTATAATAAGTGGTTAGCAACCTCTACAGGTAATATCTCCTAAATTTTACCTTCTTAAAAAAAAAAAAAGTTTGTTGTGTTTTAAGCAATTTAGAAGTATTCATTCTGAACAAGGTCTGAGTAAGGGAGACTTGAGACATACCTTGTCAGTTTGATTTCTTCTTTTCAAAAAAAAAAAAAAATAGTTTGTTGTGTTTTAAGCAATTTAGAAGTATTCATTCTGAACAAGGTCTGAGTAAGGGAGACTTGAGACACACCTTGTCAGTTTGATTTTAATTTTTTTATGTTTACTTGTTAATTTTTGTTTAGTATTTTAGGATTATTTAGGTTGCATGAGTTTGTTTTGTTTTGAGTCTTAGTTGTTCCTATTCTTATGTTATTAGTTCTTTTCTCTTACACATGATTCTTTCATTTGGGTTAATAGACTTACATTGAGGACAATGTAAGAATTAAGTGTGGGGGGAATGATTTAGGATTTCTTTTATTTTTGTCTACTATTTTTTTTATGAGTCTTTATTATTATTATTATTATTTTTTTGTGTGTTTTAGTTCCTTTTTAATACAATGATGAGATATGAATTGCATAAGTCTAAAACAGATTTATTAGTGAGAAGAATTTCATGAGAATTGAGCTTGATGTCACCCTTTTTATGAGCCAATGTTAATATGATATGCTGATTGAGAAAGAAGCATGTTTAGACTTAATCTGACTTGTATAATCATCCTTGTGAGTTTTTGAGCCTATAATGATTGATGCATTATACAAATCAATCTAATTTCTTTCTTGAGTGCTCTTATGATTACATGATTCTCTAGAACTTGCTTTAAACCGTTTGAGACTATATTGATACATGTGACAACATGAATATGATAGAGGCATTAGGATTATAACCAGAGCCAAACAGCCATCCATTATTAATGTTCCAAGAGAACACACCCTTAATGAACCAATTTGAGCCTACATTGAATAAGCTATCTCTTTGGTAACCATAACTTGTCCCTAACCTAAATATACTTATATCTTTACCTTTGTTCCAAAGATGAATTAGCATGTTTTGAGACAAGTTGCAAAGACAAGGAAGATTTATTGAAAATTTGGGTTAGAAACAAGAAATAAGTGTGGGGGGAAAAGAAAGAAAAAAGTCAAGAGAAAAAGAAAGGGATCATTGTCAAATACATTCCCATATTAAAAAAAAATAAAAGAAACTTCTCTTGAATTTCTAGTTCAAGTAAAAAAAAAAAAAGATGTTACAAAGTTGGTTAGAATGATGCAAAGGCTCAACATGAATATTTAGCCTATGTTATTATGTGCTTTATAAGAGTTTTGAGAAGTTTTATTTGTATGATCTTTTTATGTCTCTAAACTTTATGAACTCTTTGGAACCTTTGTGATATCTTTATCCTTTTGTTCTTCAACCACATTACAAACCCCTTGGCCCCATTACAATCTTGATTAAAGACCTCTTGATTCATGAAGTTGTATGATCTAAATAGTGGAGAATAGGTGGACAAGCAAGAATATGGTAGAACTGTTTTCATGAGATTGATTGAGTGTAAACACTTCACCACTACTTTAAAGAGTGAAAATCATGAGGGTATCCCATGTGAGTAGTTGAGATTAAGTTTGAATATGCACTATTTTGATTGAAATATGTTATGTTAATATTGGCTTAACTCAAACAATTTACATTCAAGCATGATTTTTTGTGAAATTCTTTAAGCTATTGATTAGTTTATAAGACTTGTTCAAAGATTGTCTCTAATTTGTATTGAAAGGATTAGGAGTAAATATTTTTAGTATATGTAGTTTATTTATATTTTAGTTTTTCAATGTTTGTGGGTATCGTTCTAGTAAACCCTCACGAGACTAAACTCGTCCACTAGGGACACCTAGGGGTTTAAAGGCTTGTGTCACATGCTAAGTGCCAACGTGATTTCCTACGAAAGTGGATTAGATTAGATTTTCTTATTTTATTTTTATTGAGTCGTTGCTAGGGACTAGCAACAATCTAAGTGTGGGGGTGTGATAACTCGTATAATTATATAGTTTTTAGTTATGTTTTATTATTGTTTTGTGTCAAATACGAGTTATTATTGTTTAGTCTAATTGTGTTTATGATCTTTATGTATTTTGGTGTTTTTCACAAGTTTCTTTGAGTGATTTCAGATTACTAGAATTAAGGGTAAATCCAGTTCAGTTCCAGTTCCGACACCTTTTGCGATATCAGCTATATCTCGAGTTTCACTGAAGCAATAAGGCTGCAATTTGTAGCCGTGCAAAGCTAAGAGGCATATTTATCTTTTTCATGTTTTACACTTCTTGAAACGGAGTCGTTTTCCCTAGCGAAATCGACCATGAAGTTGGCTGATGTGCAATGACGTCTGTGCTGACCTGTTTTCGTATTTTGCCCATATCTTCTTATCCACATCAGCAAATGAGCTGATTCCAACGGCTATGGATCAGTAACTGATAGGGTAACAGTTTTCTAGAAGACCATGTGATCAGATAAGGCCTGCAAAATTGACAAAATCGACCATCAAGTTGGCTGATCAAAATCGTCATGTATGACGAAAATTGTTAGAAAATGCACCCACCTATTATACCTACCTTTGAAATTTGTAAAGCTTGTCTCTTGTCATTTAGCCCTCCAAAATGTGTATAAATAGAGGGCCTTGGATGATTGTAAGGGAACATATTGTACATAGGTAGGATATTAGCCATTTTAATAAAATTCTCTAAGTTTTCTTCTTCTTTCTTTTCTCTAGTTTTCTTTCTTTTCTCTAGTTTTCTTTTTCTTTAGAGAGAGCAAGAGGTTGGATAATTAATATTCTTCCTCTTCTTCTTTCTTTCTTTTATTTTCTTCTTAGATTTTCTTTAATTTTATGTTTATGTTTATAATGCCTATGCTAGGCTAAACTTCTATTTGGTTAAGGGTGATTTCAAAGCCCTAGACATGTTTTATAATTGATTTTCAGATTCTATCTATCATTAATTTTCTATCAAAGTTGCTTATGTTCTTCTACAAGAATTGTTCATGATGTTGTCTTGATTTGTTTAGGTGTACAACTAGATAGATCTTGATAATTATCTATTGCTAGTTTAGGAGTCTTGATCCGTGTAATTGTCTTGATTTCCTATTCATAAGTGGCAATTTGTGATTAATGATTATGGTCAAGTTTTCAATAATTGCAAAGTGGAACATAACCTAAGTTGAACAATCCGAGCTTATGTGTTTGTTGCTTAGATCAACCTATCTTTCTCATCATAAAGCTGCCATTAAATTGAATCTAGAGAGCTTATTCTAGGTTGTTTGATGGTTAGAGATTAAATAGAGAGCTTGTTCTATTTAACGACAAACTAAGGAAAGATTGGGATAACAGAGCTTGTTGTTATCTACGGTTGTTAACTTTGATAGTTGGTTGATATTGATAGATCTGAAATTGATTCTTAATGATGTCTAGTGGTGGAGAATGAAACCTTAACCATATTTTTCATTTTTGATTCTTCTTACTTACTTGTTTTCTTACTTTTCTAGTTTGCTTATTTTTAAAAGTATATTTATTTTTATTGGCTGGTTATACCGCCTAATTTGTATATTAACTTTGTTTTATTTTTATTGGCTGGTTATACCGCCTAATTTAGTATATATATTTTTATTGGCTGGTTATACCGCCTAATTTAGTATATATATTTTTATTGGCTGGTTATACCGCCTTGCATCTTATTCTTATTATTTACTTTAGTTTAAATCTGGCTTCAAAAACCCCTTTTCTTTTATTGTTTTCTTTGAATGTAAGTTATAAACTAATAACTCATAAATTAAAACCCAATCCCTGAGGACTCGACCCTTGCTAACTACTATACTTACAATTGATCTTTTTAGTGCAAGGTTAAACAAGATACACTCTTTTGGGTGCATCACTAACCACTTATTATAACTGAGACACAACAAACAAAATGTTAGATAATGTCACAAAGACAAAGTACAATCCACTCCTTGCTCGTCCATATCTCTTTTTCTTTTTCCGAGCGTTTGCGAAACAACCGTAGCAGATAAACACTCATAAGCTTGGAGCTTTTTGAGTAAATCTTCAATGGTTGTAGCAGAAATTATGGTTCTCCTTGCCTCTGAAAACATGAATCCATTATCCACAGCATTATCTAAATATGAAAGCAAATTACTAAAATAACCATTAATATTAAGCAAACCAATGGGTTTCTTATTTGTGACCAAAGATGACCAAGAAGCCACGCAAGGTATTTCTTCCAATGTACCCAGACCTCCTGGTAAAGCAATGAATGCATCGGCAGAATGGTACATGATTGTTATCCGTTCAGGGATACTCCAGACTTGTATTTCCTTACCCACGGTAGGTCCACAAAAACTTGTGAATAGTTTTGCCACGATTCCTAGAACTGGACTTCCTCCGGCGTGTGCTGCTGTAGCGACTGCTCCCATTAAACCCGTACTACCGCCTCCATAAATTAAGTGGATCTTTTGTTGGGCAAGTATTACTCCAACTCTTATGGCTTCATCAGCGAATATGTTATTTTTCCCTGGATAAGCACCTCCAAGACACAAATTTTTTTAATGCGTTGGGACGAAGTACTTTCCATTTTTTTTTTCTTTTTCGAGTGCCTGAAAGAGAATGAATACATGGTGTAATATATAGAGGACTGAGTAGTGAATCAGACAAGAGTAATAATGTCGCCGAAAGTGTATCTGACCTGTCAGAAGAAAATGTTAACCTAACAAAAGATTCTTGCGTGATTTCAGGAAGAAAATCAAAAAGAGAAGAAAAATTCAACCGAAAAAGACAAATAAAAAAAAACGAGAATAATTACACAAATGGAACAATACGTAAATTAAACCAAAATAAAGTTATTGCAAATCAAACCAAAAGCTGAGAAGTCATTTATTGTAGTTGTGATTGTGGCTCACATCTTCCTCTGGTTTTACGTCCAGAAACGGCTTAAACGCCTTCTATGAGTCGAGGATATGCTTCCCATCCAGTTTTCTTACAAGCTGGCAAACAGGGTCTTTTAACATCAGATTCCCAAGATGTTGCCATTCCCAATAGAACGACATTTACCGTTACACGTCCATCGTGCACATTTGTGGCAATTTGAACTCATGCGCTTTGCTCGTCGCTTCTTTGCAAAAGTGCTTCTACCTGTACCTGGTAAATGCAAAACAGGAAGATATTCATCTTGACGTACCTTGGCTTCAATTATCCAACGTATGTCTCCAGGAATCCCTTTGTGCATAAGCATTCTTAATCTTTCAAATCGAACTTGGGAAAGCTTCAGTAAAATATTTCGAGGAAAAGGAGGAAATCGTTTCTGCAATCTTGTGAGAATATCATCCATCCTGAAAAAAAAATGAAAAAAAATTGAAAGAGAAATTGGAAGAGAAATTTATATATGATGCACCCAAAAGAGTGTATCTTATTTAACCTTGCACTAAAAAGATCAATTGTAAGTATAGTAGTTAGCAAGGGTCGAGTCCTCAGGGATTGGGTTTTAGTTTATAAGTTGATAGTTTAAAACTTAAATTCAAGAACAATAAAAGAAAAGGGGTTTTTGAAGCCAGATTTAAACTAAAGTAAATAATAAGAATAAGATGCAAGGCGGTATAACCAGCCAATAAAAATATATATACTAAATTAGGCGGTATAACCAGCCAATAAAAATAAATATACTTTTAAAAATAAGCAAACTAGAAAAGTAAGAAAACAAGTAAGAAGAATCAAAAATGAAAAATATGGTTAAGGTTTCATTCTCCACCACTAGACATCATTAAGAATCAATTTCAGATCTATCAATATCAACCAACTATCAAAGTTAACAACCGTAGATAACAACAAGCTCTGTTATCCCAATCTTTCCTTAGTTTGTCGTTAAATAGAACAAGCTCTCTATTTAATCTCTAACCATCAAACAACCTAGAATAAGCTCTCTAGATTCAATTTAATGGCAGCTTTATGATGAGAAAGATAGGTTGATCTAAGCAACAAACACATAAGCTCGGATTGTTCAACTTAGGTTATGTTCCACTTTGCAATTATTGAAAACTTGACCATAATCATTAATCACAAATTGCCACTTATGAATAGGAAATCAAGACAATTACACAGATCAAGACTCCTAAACTAGCAATAGATAATTATCAAGATTTATCTAGTTGTACACCTAAACAAATCAAGACAACATCATGAACAATTCTTGTAGAAGAACATAAGCAACTTTGATAGAAAATTAATGATAGATAGAATCTGAAAATCAATCACAAAACATGTCTAGGGCTTTGAAATCACCCTTAACCAAATAGAAGTTTAGCCTAGCATAGGCATTATAAACATAAAATTAAATAGAATCTAAGAAGAAAATAAAAGAAAGAAAGAAAAAGAAGAAGAATATTAATTATCCAACCTCTTGCTCTTTCTAAAGAAAAAGAAAACTAGAGAAAAGAAAGAAGAAGAAAACTTAGAGAATTTTGTTAAAATGGCTAATATCCTACCAATCTCCAATATGATCCCTTACAATCATCCAAGGCCCTCTATTTATACACATTTTGGAGGGCTAAATGACAAGAGACAAGCTTTACAAATTTCAAAGGTAGGTATATGACGATTTTGATCAGCCAACTTGATGGTCGATTTCGTCAATATTGGAGGCCTGATCTGATCACATGGTCTTCTAGAAAAAGGTTCCCCTATCAGTTACGGAACCATAGCCGTTGGAATCAGCGCATTTTCTGATGTGGTTAAGCAGATATGGGCAAAATACGAAAACATGTCAGCACAGACGTCATTGCACATCAGCCACCTTGATGGTCGATTTCTTCAATATTGGAGGCCTGATATGATCACATTGTCTTCTAGATAAAGGTTCCCCTATCAGTTACGGAACCATAGCCGTTGGAATCAGCTCATTTGCTGGTGTGGATAAGAAGATATGGGCATAATACGAAAACATGTCAGCACAGACGTCATTGCACATCAGCCAACTTGATGGTCGATTTAGCTAGGGAAAACGACTCCGTTTTAAGAAGTGTAAAACATGAAAAAGATAGATATGCCTCTTAGCTTTGCATGGCTACAAATTTCAGCCTTATTGCTTCAGTGAAACTCGAGATATAGCTGATATGGCAAAAGGTGTCGGAACTGAAACTGAACTGGATTTGCCCTTAATTCTAGTAATCTGAAATCACTCAAAGAAACTTGTGAAAAACACCAAAATACATAAAAATATAAAAGATCATAAACACAATTAGACTAAACAATAATAACTCGTATTTGACACAAAACATTAATAAAACATAACTAAAAACTATATAATTATACGAGTTATCACACCCCCACACTTAGATTGTTGCTAGTCCCTAGCAACGACTCAATAAAAATAAAATAAGAAAATCTAATCTAATCCATTTTCGTAGGAAATGACGGTGGCACTTAACATGTGACACAAGCCTTTAAACCCCTAGGTGTCCCTAGTGGACGAGTTTAGTCTCGTGAGGGTTTACTAGAACGATACCCACAAACATTGAAAAACTAAAATATAAATAAACTACATATACTAAAAATATTTACTTCTAATCCTTTCAATACAAATTAGAGACAATCTTTGAACAAGTCTTATAAACTAATCAATAGCTTAAAGAATTTCACAAAAAATCATGCTTGAATGTAAATTGTTTGAGTTAAGCCAATATTAACATAACATATCTCAATAAAAATAGTGCATGTTCAAATTTAATCTCAACTTCTCACATGATATACCCTCATGATTTTCACTCTTTAAAGTAGTGGTGAAGTGTTTACACTCAATCAATCTCATGAAAACAGTTCTACCATATTCTTGCTTGTCCACCTATTCTCCACTATTTAGATCATACAACTTCATGAATCAAGAGGTCTTTAATCAAGGTTGTAATGGGGCCAAGGGGTTTGTAATGTGGTTGAAGAACAAAAGGATAAAGATATCACAAAGGTTCCAAAGAGTTCATAAAGTTTAGAGACATAAAAAGATCATACAAATAAAACTTCTCAAAACTCTTATAAAGCACATAATAACATAGGCTAAATATTCATGTTGAGCCTTTGCATCATTCTAACCAACTTTGTAACATCTTTTTCTTTACTTTAACTAGAAGTTCAAGAGAAGATTTTTTTTTTTTAATATGGGAATGTATTTGACAATGATCCCTTTCTTTTTTCTCTTGACTTTTTTTTTTCTTTTCCCCCCACACTTATTTCTTGTTTCTAACCCAAATTTTCAATAAATCTTCTTTGTCTTTGCAACTTGTCTCAAAACATGCTAATTCATCTTTGGAACAAAGGTAAAGATATAAGTATATTTAGGTTAGGGACAAGTTATGGTTACCAAAGAGATAGCTTATTCAATGTAGGCTCAAATTGGTTCACTAAGGGTGTGTTCTCTTGGAACATTAATAATGGATGGCTGTTTGGCTCTGGTTATAATCCTAATGCCTCTATCATATTCATGTTGTCACATGTATCAATATAGTCTTAAACGGTTTAAAGCAAGTTCTAGAGAATCATGTAATCATAAGAGCACTCAAGAAAGAAATTAGATTGATTTGTATAATGCATCAATCATTATAGGCTCAAAAACTCACAAGGATGATTATACAAGTCAGATTAAGTCTAAACATGATTCTTTCTCAATCAACATATCATATTAACATTGGCTCATAAAAAGGTTGACATCAAGCTCAATTCTCATGAAAATCTTCTCACTAATAAATTTGTTTTAGACTTATGCAATTCATATCTCATCATTTTATTAAAAAGGAACTAAAACTCACAAAAAAAATAATAATAAAGAAAAAAAAATAGTAGACAAAAATAAAAGAAATCCTAAATCATTCCCCCCCACACTTAATTCTTACATTGTCCTCAATGTAAGTCTATTAACTCAAATGAAAGAATCATGTGTAAGAGAAAAGAACTAATAACATAAGAATAGGAACAACTAAGACTCAAAACAAAACAAAACCATGCAACCTAAATAATCCTAAAATACTAAACAAAAATTAACAAGTAAACATAAAAAGATTAAAATCAAACTGACAAGGTATGTCTCAAGTCGCCCTTACTCAGACCTTGTTCAGAATGAATACTTCTAAATTGCTTAAAACACAACAAACTTTTTTTTTTTTAAATTAGCAAAATATGTCCCTTACCCCCTACTAAAATATGACATTGTCCCCAATGTCAAATTTTAAAGGTAGAATTTAGGAGATATTACCTGCAGAGGTTGCTAACCACTTATTATAACTGAGACACAACAAGCAAAATATTAGATAATGTCACAAAGACAAAGTGCAATCCACTCCTTGCTCGTCCATATCTCTTTTTCTTTTTCCGAGCGTTTGCGAAACAACCGTAGCAGATAAACACTCATAAGCTTGGAGCTTTTTGAGTAAATCTTCAATGGTTGTAGCAGAAATTATGGTTCTCCTTGCCTCTGAAAACATGAATCCATTATCCACAGCATTATCTAAATATGAAAGCAAATTATTAAAATAACCATTAATATTAAGCAAACCAATGGGTTTCTTATTTGTGACCAAAGATGACCAAGAAGCCACGCAAGCTATTTCTCACAATGTACCCAGACCTCCTGGTAAAGCAATGAATGCATCGGCAGAATGGTACATGATTGTTATCCGTTCAGGGATACTCCAGACTTGTATTTCCTTACCCACGGTAGGTCCACAAAAATCTGTGAATAGTTTTGGCACGACTCCTAGAACTGGACTTCCTCCGGCGTGTGCTGCTGTAGCGACTGCTCCCATTAAACCCGTACTACCGCCTCCATAAATCAAGTGGATCTTTTGTTGGGCAAGTATTACTCCAACTCTTATGGCTTCATCAGCGAATATGTTATTTTTCCCTGGATAAGCTCCTCCAAAGACACAAATTTTTTTAATGCGCTGGGATGAAGTACTTTCCATTTTTTTTTTTTTCGAGTGCCTGAAAGAGAATGAGTACATGGTGTAATATATAGAGGACTGAGTAGTGAATCAGACAAGAGTAATAATGTCGCCGAAAGTGTATCTGACCTGTCAGAAGAAAATGTTAACCTAACAAAAGATTTTTGCGTGATTTCAGGAAGAAAATCAAAAAGAGAAGAAAAAATCAACCGTAAAAGACAAAAATAAAAAAAAACGAGAATAATTACACAAATCGAACAACACGTAAATTAAAACAAAATAAAGTTATTGCAAATCAAACCAAAAGCTGAGAAGTCATTTATTGTAGTTGTGATTGTGGCTCACATCTTCCTCTGGTTTTACGTCCAGAAACGGCTTAAACGCCTTCTATGAGTCGAGGATATGCTTCCCATCCAGTTTTCTTACAAGCTGGCAAACAGGGTCTTTTAACATCAGATTCCCAAGATGTTGCCATTCCCTTTGGAATTGCGGCCATAAATCAAGAATTTCTCTTTGTACGTCTCCACTAGGATGCGTCTCAAGAGAAAGTTGGATATTACCCAAATTCTCCTTACTCAGTCCATCCTTAATGAATTCAATTTTATCATCTCGATTAGAGGACGGAATCCCAATAGAACGACATTTACCGTTACACGTCCATCGTGCACATTTGTGGCAATTTGAACTCATGCGCTTTGCTCGTCGCTTCTTTGCAAAAGTGCTTCTACCTGTACCTGGTAAATGCAAAACAGGAAGATATTCATCTTCACGTACCTTGGCTTCAATTATCCAACGTATGTCGTCAGGAATCCCTTTGTGCATAAGCATTCTTAATCTTTCAAGTCGAACTTGGTAAAGCTTCAGTAAAATATTTCGAGGAAAAGGAGGAAATCGTTTCTGCAATCTTGTGAGAATATCATCCATCCTGAAAAAAAAAATGAAAAAAATGAAAGAGAAATTGGAAGAGAAATTTATATACAATATCAGTTTTGTGGGTAGCTGATGGAACCGATTTAAATAATCACGGAGTACCGTTATCCGCCATTTAACCGGGGTTAAAAAAATAAATTAAAAATTATATTTACATCTTTGTAAGAGAAAAGAACTATTAAACAAAAGAAAAGAAAAACAATAAAAGATAGAATGATGGAGAGTAAGGAATATGCAAATCTGATATAATAGATGCTCTCCATCCTTTTGGGTTACCTCCCAAGAAGCGCTTGGTTTATTGTCCTCAGCCTAACTTAGACCCATGCCATTATTATTCAACATACTTTGGCTCAAAAAGTGGAAACTCCTCCACATCTTGTATTGGAAAGTTCTCATAGTAAGGCTTCAATCTATGACCATTCACTTTGAATGCCTTATCTGTTTTTGGGCTTTGGATTTCAACTGCACCATGAGTAAATACATTAGTAATAACAAAAGGTCCAACCCAACGAGAACGTAACTTACCTGGATATAACTTAAGGCGTGAATGGAAGAGAAGAACTTTTTGTCCAACAACAAATTCTTTTCTTGATATCATCTTGTCATGGAATGCCTTAGTCTTTTCCTTGTAAATCCTAGAATTCTGATAGGCATCATTCCTTATCTCCTCTAATTCTTGTAGGTCAAGTTTTCTTTTCTTTCCTATCTCATCCATCTCCATGTTGCATTGTTTGATAGCCCAATATGATTTATGTTCCAATTCAACCGGAAGATGACAAGGCTTACCATAAACAAGTCGATAAGGAGACATACCAATGGGTGTCTTATATGCTGTCCTATAAGCCCAAAGTGCATCATCAAGTCGTGAACTCCAATCCTTCCTATTTGGATTAACTGTCTTTTCAAGGATGGACTTAACTTCTCGGTTTGACACTTCAGCTTGCCCACTAGTTTGAGGATGATATGAGGTGGAGACCTTGTGTGTGATGTTATACTTCCTCAAAAGTGCTTCCATAGTCCTATTGCAAAATTGAGTACCTCTATCGCTGATTATGGCCTTTGGCGTTCCAAACCTAGCAAAGATGTTAGTCTTGACAAAATCTGAAACAACTTTAGAGTCATTAGTCCTAGTGGATTTTGCTTCCACCCACTTTGAAACATAATCAACGGCAAGTAAAATATAAAGATTACCAAAAGAAGGAGGAAAAGGTCCCATGAAATCCATGCCCCATACATCAAAAATTTCAACAATAAGTATTGGAGTTTGAGGCATTTGATTTCTAGCACCTAAGTTACCAGTTCTTTGGCAACGATCACATGACTTGCAAAAGAGGTATGCATCTTTGAATATGGTAGGCCAATAAAATCCAGAATCAAGAACTTTCATGGCTGTTCTTTTGGATCCAAAGTGTCCTCCACATGCATAAGAGTGACAAAAGGTGAGAATAGATTGAAATTCAGTTTCGAGTACACACCTTTTTATAATCTGATCGGAGCAATGCTTCCAAAGGTAAGGATCATCCCATATGTAGTATTTGGCATCACTCTTGATCTTATTTCTTTGAGCTTGTGTCAACTCTTGTGGCAACTTCTTGGTAACTAAGTAATTAACAATATCAGCATACCAAGGAGTTGTTGTTCTTATAAAAAGAAGTTGCTCATCCGGAAAGTTCTCATTCAAGGGTAGTGCATCATCTTCATGAACTAAACGGCTAAGATGGTCCGCAACCAGGTTGTCACTACCTCTCTTATCTTTTATCTCCAAATCAAACTCTTGTAAGAGAAGTATCCATCTAATCAACCTTGGTTTGGCCTCCTTTTTAGTGAGTAAGTACTTAAGGGCTGCATGGTCAGAAAATACAATTACTTTAGTACCAATTAAATAAGATCGAAATTTTTCTAAAGCAAATACAACAGCCAAAAGTTCTTTTTCAGTAGTGGAATAGTTCAATTGAGCATCATTAAGAGTTCTTGAGGCATAATAAATGGCATGTGAGGCTTTGCCAACCCGTTGGCCCAAAACAGCTCCAATGGCATAGTCACTAGCATCACACATGATTTCAAAAGGTACATTCCAATCTGGTGGTTGGATGATAGGAGCTGATGTCAAGAGTCCCTTCAATGTTTCAAACGCCTCTTTGCATTTATCATCAAAGTGGAAAACCACATCTTTTTGTAGTAGCTTGCAAAGAGGTAATGTGATCTTTGAGAAGTCTTTGATAAATCTCCTATAGAAACCTGCATGTCCAAGAAAAGAACGAACCTCTCTCACATTTGTGGGAGGTGGTAAAGAATGCATAATATCTATTTTAGACTTATCAACCTCTATCCCTCTAGAAGAAATAACATGGCCCAAAACTATTCCTTGTTCTACCATAAAGTGACATTTTTCCCAATTCAAAACAAGGTTAGTTTCCATGCATCTTTCAAGTACAAGTGTAAGGTTCTCTAGACATCTATCAAAAGAATCACCATAGACACTAAAATCATCCATAAACACTTCTATGATATTCTCTACATAATCTGAAAATATGCTAACCATACACCTTTGGAATGTAGCTGGTGCATTACAAAGACCAAATGGCATACGCCGGTATGCAAAAGTACCAAATGGACATGTGAATGTTGTTTTCTCTTGGTCCTCCGGAGCAATGGCTATCTGATTATAACCTGAAAAACCATCAAGAAAACAATAATGAGAATGGCCAGCTAACCTTTCAAGCATTTGATCAATAAAAGGTAAAGGAAAGTGGTCTTTGCGAGTTGTGGAATTAAGTTTACGATAATCAATACAAACTCGCCATCCTGTTTGAATCCTAGTAGGAACAAGTTCATTCTCATTATTTGTTACCACCGTTACACCTGATTTCTTTGGAACCACTTGGACTGGGCTCACCCATTTGCTATCCGAGATAGGATAGATCACTCCAACATCTAGGAGCTTCAGTATCTCCTTTTTCACAACCTCCATCATAGGAGGGTTCAATCTTCTTTGTGCTTCTCTTGTTGGTTTAGACCCTTCCTCTAACAAAATCCGGTGCATGCACATGGATGGGCTTATTCCCTTGATATCGGCAATTGTCCAACCAATTGCTGTTTTATGCTCTCTAAGCACCCGGATAAGTCGCTCTTCTTGCAAAGGTGTGAGCTCTTTGGCAATGATGACAGGTAGTGTGTCCTTTTCCCCTAAGAACAAATATTTCAAGTGGTTCGGTAGTGGTTTCAACTCTAAAGTTGGTGCCTGCAAAATGGAAGGTAGAAGTTTCTCATTAGATAAAGGCAAATTAATAAATGAAACATCAAACCTTGCATCTTTAGGTTGCAGCGAGTGTAAAGATTCTAGTGCCCCTTCTACATGGTCACTCAAGGCTAGTTTAGCATTCCCCATTCCGAGATGGTTGCTAAGGATTATTTCCACACTATCTTCACCATCTAGCTCATAAGCTTGCTGCACTAGTGAGTCAATTATATCAATATTAAAAACAGAATGCACATCACTAGGATATCTCATGGCCTCAAAAATGTTAAAGCGAATTATTTCACCATCAAATTCCATAGTTAAAGTGCCATCATGTACATCTATTTTAGTTCTTGCTGTTTTCAAGAATGGTCTCCCTAATAGAATAGGTGTGGGATTAGAAGACATCTCATCTTCCATCTCAATAACATAAAAGTCAGCGGGAAAAACCAATTCATTAACCTGTACAAGAACGTCTTCTACAACTCCTCTTGGATAAGTGTTAGAACGGTCAGCAAGTTGTATTATAACACCGGTTTCCTCTAATGGTCCTAGATTCAATGAAGCATAAATTGAATATGGCATGACATTAATAGATGCCCCTAGATCTAGCATAGCACGCTCAAACCTGGTGTTGCCTATCTTACAAGGAATGGTAAACATACCTGGATCCTTGCATTTAGGTGGGAGTTTCTTTTGAAGAACAGCTGACACATTCTCCCCTACACTTACCTTTTCATTCCATTTCAACTTCCGTTTAGATGTGCACAACTCTTTTAGGAACTTGGCATATCTTGGCACTTGCTTGATAGCATCTAGTAAAGGAATGTTCACCTCTACTTTCCGGAAGGTTTCCAAAATTTCCTTCTCTTGCTCCTCCTTCTTGGACTTTGCTAACCTGCTAGGAAAAGGTGGAGGAGTTATATAAGAAGGAAATGATGGTTTAGGAATTACCTTTTTTAGTGGCTCGTTGGGATGTGAAGAGGATGCCATGGTATTGTTCTCCCCTTGAGCACTATCATTTTGTGGTTTCTCTAGCTGTTTCCCACTTCTTAAATTTATAGCATTGGCATTCTCTCTTGGATTCACTATGGTTTGGGAAGGTAATTTCCCAGAATCCCTTGCTTGCATTTGACTCATGGTTGTTGCCAATTGCCCTATTTGAGTCTCCAAATTTCGAATACTTGTCTTTGTTTCCTGTTGAAATTGAATTGTATTAGTAGAAAGAGCTTTAACAAGATCTTCAAGAGAAGTACCTGAATTTTGGGTGGGTGGTAGTTGTTGTCGGGTTTGGTATGGTTGTTGCACTCTTTGCTGAAAACCCGGTGGCCTGTGGTCAAATGGTGGAGGAATAGTTTGTGATTGGTTCCCTCCATAATTGAAGTTTGGATGATCCCTCCATCCTGGATTGTAAGTGTTTGAGTAGGGATCATATTTCCTTGATTGGTTCTGAAATCCACCCATGGCATTCACATGTTCATTGGTATCCTCTTGAAGTGTTGGACACATATCAGTTTGGTGCCCTATGTTTGAACATATGCCACAAGCCTTTATTTGTTGTATTTTACCTACAGCCAATTGTTGAACAAGAGAAGTCAGTTTATCAAATTTTTGTTCAAGGGATGATATACTTACCTCATTAACTCTCTTGGGTTGTGGTGGTGGATCTTGTCTCATTGAGAACTGTTGAGAATTGGCTGCCATGTTGGAGATTAATGTTCTAGCAGCCCTGGGAGTCTTATCAACTAGAGCTCCCCCACTAGCGGCATCTATCATACTTCTCTCCATGGGCATGAGACCTTCATAGAAGTATTGGATGAGAAGTTGTTCACTTATCTGATGGTGTGGACATGATGCACAAAGTTTCTTGAACCTCTCCCAATATTCATATAAGGACTCTCCGTTGTATTGCCGAATCCCACATATCTCTTTCCTAATGTTGGCAGCCTTAGATGCTGGGAAATACCTTTCCAAGAATGCTTTCTTCAAATCATTCCATGTAGTGATGGTCCCGGATGGTAGATAGTAGAGCCATTCCTTTGCTGAATCAGCTAGAGAGAATGGGAAGGCTCTCAACTTAACTTGCTCTTCCGTGACCCCTGTTGGTCTCATGCTTGAGCAAACTACATGGAATTCCTTGAGGTGCTTATTTGGATCCTCTCCTGCAAAACCATGAAAAGTTGGGAGAAGGTGAATCAAACCAGATTTTAATTCAAAAGCTACCTCAAGATTAGCATATTCAATGCATAATGGTTGTTGACCCAAGTCCGGAGCGGCTAGCTCCTTGAGAGTTCGGTTGTCAGCTGCTGCCATCTCTCCTTGCTTCTCTTGGATGTTTTGGACCAACTCCTCGATTGGTTGTTGGTGAGAAGTTATAAATTCCCGAATTTTCCTAAGTCGTAAGTCTTCTTCGGGAGCTTGGAACATTCACTAATAAAAAAAATAAGAAAGTAAATAATTAGAACAGAAAATAAGAATAAACCAATAAACTAATAAACTAAAGAAAGCAATCCCCGGCAACGGCGCCAAAAACTTGATGCACCCAAAAGAGTGTATCTTATTTAACCTTGCACTAAAAAGATCAATTGTAAGTATAGTAGTTAGCAAGGGTCGAGTCCTCAGGGATTGGGTTTTAGTTTATAAGTTGATAGTTTAAAACTTAAATTCAAGAACAATAAAAGAAAAGGGGTTTTTGAAGCCAGATTTAAACTAAAGTAAATAATAAGAATAAGATGCAAGGCGGTATAACCAGCCAATAAAAATATATATACTAAATTAGGCGGTATAACCAGCCAATAAAAATAAAACAAAATTAATATACAAATTAGGCGGTATAACCAGCCAATAAAAATAAATATACTTTTAAAAATAAGCAAACTAGAAAAGTAAGAAAACAAGTAAGAAGAATCAAAAATGAAAAATATGGTTAAGGTTTCATTCTCCACCACTAGACATCATTAAGAATCAATTTCAGATCTATCAATATCAACCAACTATCAAAGTTAACAACCGTAGATAACAACAAGCTCTGTTATCCCAATCTTTCCTTAGTTTGTCGTTAAATAGAACAAGCTCTCTATTTAATCTCTAACCATCAAACAACCTAGAATAAGCTCTCTAGATTCAATTTAATGGCAGCTTTATGATGAGAAAGATAGGTTGATCTAAGCAACAAACACATAAGCTCGGATTGTTCAACTTAGGTTATGTTCCACTTTGCAATTATTGAAAACTTAACCATAATCATTAATCACAAATTGCCACTTATGAATAGGAAATCAAGACAATTACACGGATCAAGACTCCTAAACTAGCAATAGATAATTATCAAGATTTATCTAGTTGTACACCTAAACAAATCAAGACAACATCATGAACAATTCTTGTAGAAGAACATAAGCAACTTTGATAGAAAATTAATGATAGATAGAATCTGAAAATCAATCACAAAACATGTCTAGGGCTTTGAAATCACCCTTAACCAAATAGAAGTTTAGCCTAGCATAGGCATTATAAACATAAAATTAAATAGAATCTAAGAAGAAAATAAAAGAAAGAAAGAAAAAGAAGAAGAATATTAATTATCCAACCTCTTGCTCTTTCTAAAGAAAAAGAAAACTAGAGAAAAGAAAGAAGAAGAAAACTTAGAGAATTTTGTTAAAATGGCTAATATCCTACCAATCTCCAATATGATCCCTTACAATCATCCAAGGCCCTCTATTTATACACATTTTGGAGGGCTAAATGACAAGAGACAAGCTTTACAAATTTCAAAGGTAGGTATATGACGATTTTGATCAGCCAACTTGATGGTCGATTTCGTCAATATTGGAGGCCTGATCTGATCACATGGTCTTCTAGAAAAAGGTTCCCCTATCAGTTACGGAACCATAGCCGTTGGAATCAGCGCATTTGCTGATGTGGTTAAGCAGATATGGGCAAAATACGAAAACATGTCAGCACAGACGTCATTGCACATCAGCCACCTTGATGGTCGATTTCTTCAATATTGGAGGCCTGATCTGATCACATGGTCTTCTAGACAAAGGTTCCCCTATCAGTTACGGAACCATAGCCGTTGGAATCAGCTCATTTGCTGGTGTCGATAAGAAGATATGGGCATAATACGAAAACATGTGAGCACAGACGTCATTGCACATCAGCCAACTTGATGGTCGATTTCGCTAGGGAAAACGACTCCGTTTTAAGAAGTGTAAAACATGAAAAAGATAGATATGCCTCTTAGCTTTGCATGGCTACAAATTTCAGCCTTATTGCTTCAGTGAAACTCGAGATATAGCTGATATGGAAAAAGGTGTCGGAACTGAAACTGAACTGGATTTGCCCTTAATTCTAGTAATCTGAAATCACTCAAAGAAACTTGTGAAAAACACCAAAATACATAAAAATATAAAAGATCATAAACACAATTAGACTAAACAATAATAACTCGTATTTGACACAAAACATTAATAAAACATAACTAAAAACTATATAATTATACGAGTTATCAATATACAATATCAGTTTTGTGGGTAGCTGATAGAACCGATTTAAATAATCACGGAGTACCGTTATCCGCCATTTAACCGGGGTTAAAAAATTATATTTACATCTAGTTATTTTCAAAACAAGGATCAGAAAGAAAAACAGCATAAAAAAAACACAAAAACAAAACACTCTAAATAAAATCCTAAATTCTTCCCCCCAAACATAATTCTTACATTGTCATTAATGTAATGCTATTATCCCCCAATGCAAGAATTATATGTAAGAGAAAAGAACTATTAAACAAAAGAAACTTATGCAGCCTAAATGAACTTAAAAACAGTAAACACAATTAACAAAGAAACATAAGAAATAAAAATAAAAACAATAAAAATAATAAAAGAAAAAACGAAAAGAAAGAGAAAGCAAATCTGAATATGGAAGGTTGGCAATTTCATCTTTAACTGGGCTGCCTTCCCAATTAACACTTGAGTTAGTGTTTTGAATCTAACCAACACCCCTTCTTGGCTTTTTATGCTTGTCAGGCTCATACATGAAATTTCCCAAATTTATGCGTTTGAGAGGTAGCTTTCTTTGCACAACAGTGGATGCATTCTCCATTACAAGTATTATTCCATCATCCTTGGTGGTGCATATCTCATCGAGGAATGATGCATCTTTTGGTACTTGTTGAATGACATCCACAAACAAACTGTTTAAGGTTTCCAGCGTGTCTTGTTCATGTTCATCCTCCTTGAACTTTGCGAATCTACTAGGAAAAGGTGGAGAAGAAACATTAGTAAAAATTGGAATCTCAAACGTTACCTCAGGTGCTGAAATACTCTTATTTGGATCATTGGCTTCATTATCCTCAAGAATAGAATTCATCTCTAATTTTGTCTCATCCTCATCTTGTTCCTCATTCCTCAAGGTCACAATAGTAGCATTCTCCTTTGGGTTAATCATAGTTTGGGCAGAGAGTTCTTCAGATCTTTGTGCTACCCATCCCACCATACTACTAGCCAATTGGCTCATTTGCTTTTCCAAACTCTGGATGCTTTCCCTTGTTTCCTGTTGGAATTGCAAAGTATCAGTAACAAGAGAATAGACAATATCTTCTAAAGAAGTACCTGAGTTTTGAGTCATATGTGGTGGTTGAAAAAGATCTGATTCTTGGGACCATGATTGATTGAAGCTAGATTGATGAGTGTAATTGGCATAAGGATCTACTTCTTGGTAATTTTTCGAGTAGCCATAATTAGTATGATCCCACCATCCCTCATGGTAAGTGTTTGAGTAATGATCATACTGTTGGTCTTGAAACACTTGATGGCCTTGACATCCTCCCATGGCAAATTGTTGAACTGGGAAGGTGAGATTGGCTTGTTGATTCTCCATGTTCATGTATGCCACCAACTCTTCAAGTGTTAGATTGCTCAATTCCATCATTTTTTTTTATTTTTTATTTTTTATTTTTTTCAAAATTTGATAAGAAAAACTCGTATGTACAAGAAAATAAAACTCATTAGAACTGAAAATAAGAATAAACCAAGTAACAAATAAACTAAAGAAAACAATCCCCGGCAACGGCGCCAAAAATTTGATGCACCCAAAAGAGTGTATCTTATTTAACCTTGCACTAAAAAGATCAATTGTAAGTATAATGATTAGCAAGGGTCGAGTCCTCAGGGATTGGGTTTTAATTTATGAGTTATTAGTTTATAACTTACGTTCAAAGAAAACAATAAAAGAAAAGGGATTTTTGAAGCCAGATTTAAACTAAGTAAATAATAAGAATAAGATGCAAGGCGGTATAACCAGCCAATAAAAATACATATACTAAATTAGGCGGTATAACCAGCCAATAAAAATATATATACTAAATTAGGCGGTATAACCAGCCAATAAAAATAAAACAAAGTTAATATACAAATTAGGCGGTATAACCAGCCAATAAAAATAAATATAAAAAATAAGCAAACTAAAAGTAAGAAAACAAGTAAGTAAGAAGAATCAAATATGAAAAATATGGTTAAGGTTTCATTCTCCACCACTAGACATCATTAAGAATCAATTTCATATCTATCAACATTAATCAACTATCAAAGTTAACAACCGTAGATAACAACAAGCTCTGTTATCCCAATCTTTCCTTAGTTTGTTGTTAAATAGAACAAGCTCTCTATTTAATCTCTAACCATCAAACAACCTAGAATAAGCTCTCTAAGTTCAATTTAATGGCAGCTTTATGATGAGAAAGATAGGTTGATCTAAGCAACAAACACATAAGCTCGGATTGTTCAACTTAGGTTATGTTCCACTTTGCAATTATTGAAAACTTGACCATAATCATTAATCACAAATTGCCACTTATGAATAGGAAATCAAGACAATTACACGGATCAAGACTCCTAAACTAGCAATAGATAATTATCAAGATCTATCTAGTTGTACACCTAAACAAATCAAGACAACATCATGAACAATTCTTGTAGAAGAACATAAGCAACTTTGATAGAAAATTAATGATAGATAGAATCTGAAAATCAATTATAAAACATGTCTAGGGCTTTGAAATCACCCTTAACCAAATAGAAGTTTAGCCTAGCATAGGCATTGTAAACATAAACATAAAATTAAAGAAAATCTAAGAAGAAAATAAAAGAAAGAAAGAAGAAGAGGAAGAATATTAATTATCCAACCTCTTGCTCTCTCTAAAGAAAGAAAACTAGAGAAAAGAAAGAAAACTAGAGAAAAGAAAGAAGAAGAAAACTTAGAGAATTTTATTAAAATGGCTAATATCCTACCTATGTACAATATGATCCCTTACAATCATCCAAGGCCCTCTATTTATACACATTTTGGAGGGCTAAATGACAAGAGACAAGCTTTACAAATTTCAAAGGTAGGTATAATAGGTGGGTGCATTTTCTAACAATTTTCGTCATACATGACGATTTTGATCAGCCAACTTGATGGTCGATTTTTTCAATTTTGCAGGCCTTATCTGATCACATGGTCTTCTAGAAAAATGTTACCCTATCCGTTACTGATCCATAGCCATTGGAATCAGCTCATTTTCTGATGTGGATAAGAAGATATGGGCAAAATACGAAAACAGGTCAGCACAGACGTCATTGCACATCAGCCAACTTCATGGTCGATTTCGCTAGGGAAAACGACTCCGTTTCAAGAAGTGTAAAACATGAAAAAGATAAATATGCCTCTTAGCTTTGCACGGCTACAAATTTCAGCCTTATTGCTTCAGTGAAACTCGAGATATAGCTGATATGGCAAAAGGTGTCGGAACTGGAACTGAACTGGATTTACCCTTAATTCTAGTAATCTGAAATCACTCAAAGAAACTTATGAAAAACACCAAAATACATAAAGATCATAAACACAATTAGACTAAACAATAATAACTCGTATTTGACACAAAACAATAATAAAACATAACTAAAAACTATATAATTATACGAGTTATCAGAACTAATAAACAAAATAAACTTATGCAGCCTAAATGAACTTAGAAACACTAAACACAATTAGCAAAAAAAAAAAAAAAAAAACCTAAGAAAAAGATAAAGAAAAAGAGAGCAAATCTGAGGATTGCAGTTTGGCAATGCTTTCACTAATTAGGCTACCTCCCCCAATTAGCACTTGATTGATTGTTTCCAGTCTAGCCAATTCCCCTTCTTGGCTTTTTAGGATCTTTTGGCTTAGACATGAAACTTCTCGGATTTTTGCGTTTTGGAGGAAGTTTTCTTTGCAAAACAGCCAATGCATTCTCCCCCACACGTATTATTTCATCATTCTTGGTGGGGTATAGCTCTTTGAGGAATTGTGCATATCTTGGTACTTGTCTAATGGCATCCACAAGCAAGCTGTTTAAGGTTTCCAAAAATTGTTGTACATGTTCCTCCTTCTTGGACTTTGCAAATCTGCTAGGAAAAAGTGGAGAATGAACATTAGTAGAAATAAGAACCTTAAAAGCTACCTGAGGTGTCAAAGTACTCTCCTTTTGAATGGTGGCTTCATTATCCTCAAGAAGTGAATCCATCTTTGGTTTTGTCTCATCCTCATCTTGTTCCTCATTTCTCAAGGTCACAATAGTAGCATTCTCCTTTGGGTTAATCACCGTTTGGGAAGGGAGTGCTAGAGATCTTTCTGCTACTAATTCCACCATACTACTAGCCAATAGGCTCATTTGCCTTTCCAAACTCTGGATGCTTGCCCTTGTTTCCTGTTGAAATTGCAAAGTATCAGTAACAAGAGAATGTACAAGATCTTCTATATAAGTACTTGAGTTTTGAATCATATGTGGTGGTTGAAAAAGATCTGGTTCTTGAGACCATGATTGATTGAAGCTAGGTGGATGAGTGTAATTGGCATAAGGATCTACTTCTTGGTAATTTTTCGAGTAGCCATAATTAGTATGATCCCACCATCCCTCATGGTAAGTGTTTGAGTAATGATCATACTGTTGGTCTTGGAACACTTGATGGCCTTGACATCCTCCCATGGCCAATTGTTGAACTGGGGAGGTGAGCTTGGCTTGTTGATTCTCTATGTTCATGTATGCCACCAACTCTTCAAGTGTTAGATTGCTCAATTCCATCGTTTTTTTTTTTTTTTCAAAATTTGATAAGAAAAACCCGTATGTACAAGAAAATAAATATCATTAGAACTGAAAATAAGAATAAACCAAGTAACAAATAAACTAAAAAAAACAATCCCCGGCAACGGCGCCAAAAATTTGATGCACCCAAAAGAGTGTATCTTATTTAACCTTGCACTAAAAAGATCAATTGTAAGTATAATGATTAGCAAGGGTCGAGTCCTCAGGGATTGGGTTTTAATCTATGAGTTATTAGTTTATAACTTACGTTCAAAGAAAATAATAAAAGAAAAGGGGTTTTTGAAGCCAGATTTAAACTAAAGTAAATAATAAGAATAAGATGCAAGGCGGTATAACCAGCCAATAAAAATATATATACTAAATTAGGCGGTATAACCAGCCAATAAAAATATATATACTAAATTAGGCGGTATAACCAGCCAATAAAAATAAAACAAAGTTAATATACAAATTAGGCGGTATAACCAGCCAATAAAAATAAATATACTTTTAAAAATAAGCAAACTAGAAAAGTAAGAAAACAAGTAAGTAAGAAGAATCAAATATGAAAAATATGGTTAAGGTTTCATTCTCCACCACTAGACATAATTAAGAATCAATTTCAGATCTATCAATATCAACCAACTATCAAAGTTAACAACCGTAGATAACAACAAGCTCTGTTATCCCAATCTTTCCTTAGTTTGTCGTTAAATAGAACAAGCTCTCTATTTAATCTCTAACCATTAAACAACCTAGAATAAGCTCTATAAATTCAATTTAATGGCAGCTTTATGATGAGAAAGATAGGTTGATCTAAGCAACAAACACATAAGCTCGGATTGTTCAACTTAGGTTATGTTCCACTTTGCAATTATTGAAAACTTGACCATAATCATTAATCACAAATTGCCACTTATGAATAGGAAATCAAGACAATTACACGGATCAAGACTCCTAGACTAGCAATAGATAATTATCAAGAACTATCTAGTTGTACACCTAAATAAATCAAGACAACATCATGAACAATTCTTGTAGAAGAACATAAGCAACTTTGATAGAAAATTAATGATAGATAGAATCTGAAAATCAATCACAAAACATGTCTAGGGCTTTGAAATCACCCTTAACCAAATAGAAGTTTAGCCTAGCATAGGCATTGTAAACATAAACATAAAATTAAAGAGAATCTAAGAAGGAAATAAAAGAAAGAAAGAAGAAGAAGAAAATAAAGAAAAAGAAAACTAGAGAAAAGAAAGAAGAAGAAAACTTAGAGAATTTTATTACAATGGCTAATATCCTACCAATGTACAATATGATCCTCTACAATCATCCAAGGCCCTCTATTTATACACATTTTAGAGGGCTAAATGATAAGAGACAAGCTTTACAAATTTCAAAGGTAGGTATAATAGGTGGGTGCATTTTTCTAACAATTTTCGTCATATTGTATGACAATTTTGATCAGCCAACTTGATGGTCGATTTTGTCAATTTTGGAGGCCTGATCTGATCACATAGTCTTCTATAAAAATGTTCCCCTATCAGTTATTGATCCATAGCCGTTGGAATCAGCTCATTTGCTGATGTGGATAAGAAGATAAGGGCAAAATACGAAAACAGGTCAGCACAGACATCATTGCACATCAGCCAACTTGATGGTCGATTTCGCTAGGGAAAACGACTCCGTTTCAAGAAGTGTAAAACATGAAAAAGATAGATATGCCTCTTAACTTTGCACGGTTAAAATTTCAGCTTTATTGCTTCAGTGAAACTCGAGATATAGCTGATATGGCAAAAGGTGTCGGAACTGGAACTGAACTAGATTTGCCCTTAATTCTAGTAATCTGAAATCACTCAAAGAAACTTGTGAAAAACACCAAATTACATAAAAATATAAAAGATCATAAACACAATTAGACTAAACAATAATAACTCGTATTTGACACAAAACAATAATAAAACATAACTAAAAACTATATAATTATACGAGTTATCAAAAATTTATATACAATATCAGTTTTGTGGTAGCTGATGGAACCGACTTAAATAATCACGGAGTACCGTTATCCGCCATTTAACCAGGGTTAAAAAAAATAAAAATTATATTTACATCTAGTTATTTTCAAAACAAGGATCAGAAAGAAAAACAGCATAAAAAAAACTCAAAAACAAAACACTCTAAATAAAATCCTAAATTCTTCCCCCCAAACATAATTCTTACATTGTCATTAATGTAATGCTATTATCCCCCAATGCAAGAATTATATGTAAGAGAAAAGAACTATTAAACAAAAGAAACTTATGCAGCCTAAATGAACTTAAAAACAGTAAACACAATTAACAAAGAAACATAAGAAATAAAAATAAAAACAATAAAAATAATAAAAGAAAAAGGAAAAGAAAGAGAAAGCAAATCTGAATATGGAAGGTTGGCAATTTCATCTTTAACTGGGCTGCCTTCCCAATTAACACTTGAGTTAGTGTTTTGAATCTAACCAACACCCCTTCTTGGCTTTTTAGGCTTGTCAGGCTCATAAATGAAATTTCCCAAATTTATGCGTTTGAGAGGAAGCTTTCTTTGCACAACAGTGGATGCATTCTCCATTACAAGTATTATTCCATCATTATTGGTGGTGCATATCTCATCGAGGAATGGTGCATCTTTTGGTACTTGTTGAATGACATCCACAAACAAACTGTTTAAGGTTTCCAGCATGTTTTGTTCATGTTCCTCCTCTTTGAACTTTGCGAATCTACTAGGGAAAGGTGGAGAAAAAACATTAGTAAAAATTGGAATCTTAAACGTTACCTCAGATGCCGAAATACTTTTATTTGGATCATTGGCTTCATTATCCTCAAGAATAGAATGCATCTCTAATTTTGTCTCATCCTCATCTTGTTCCTCATTCTTCAAGGTCACAATAGTAGCATTCTCCTTTGGGTTAATCATCGTTTGGGCTGGGAGTTCTTCAGATCTTTGTGCTACCCATCCCACCATAATACTAGCCAATAGGCTCATTTGCCTTTCCAAACTCTGGATGCTTGCCCTTGTTTCCTGTTGAAATTGCAAAGTATCAGTAACAAGAGAATGTACAAGATCTTTTAAAGAAGTACCTGAGTTTTGAGTCATATGTGGTGGTTGAAAAAGATCTGGTTCTTGAGACCATGATTGATTGAAGCTAGATGGATGAGTGTAATTGGCATAAGGATCTACTTCTTGGTAATTTTTCGAGTAGCCATAATTAGTATGATCCCACCATCCCTCATGGTAAGTGTTGGACTAATGATCATGCGGTTGGTCTTGGAACCATTGATGGCCTTGACATCCTCCCATGGCCAATTGTTGAACTGAGGAAGTGAGATTGGCTTGTTGATTCTCCATGTTCATGTATGCCACCAACTCTTCAAGTGTTAGATTGCTTAATTCCATTTTTTTTTTCAAAATTTGAAAAGAAAAACATGTATGTACAAGAAAATAATACTAATTAGAACTGAAAATAAGAATAAACCAAGTAACAAATAAATTAAAGAAAACAATCCCCGGCAACGGCGCCAAAAATTTGATGCACACAAAAGAGTGTATCTTATTTAACCTTGCACTAAAAAGATCAATTGTAAGTATAATGATTAGCAAGGGTCGAGTCCTCAGGGATTGGGTTTTAATCTATGAGTTATTAGTTTATAACTTACGTTCAAAGAAAACAATAAAAGAAAAGGGGTTTTTGAAGCCAGATTTAAACTAAAGTAAATAATAAGAATAAGATGCAAGGCGGTATAACCAGCCAAAAAAAATATATATACTAAATTAGGCGGTATAACCAGCCAATAAAAATAAAACAAAGTTAATATACAAATTAGGCGGTATAACCAGCCAATAAAAATAAATATACTTTTAAAAATAAGCAAACTAGAAAAGTAAGAAAACAAGTAAGTAAGAAGAATCAAATATGAAAAATATGGTTAAGGTTTCATTCTCCACCACTAGACATCATTAAGAATCAATTTCAGATCTATCAATATCAACCAACTATCAAAGTTAACAACCGTAGATAACAACAAGCTCTGTTATCCCAATCTTTCCTTAGTTTGTCGTTAAATAGAACAAGCTCTCTATTTAATCTCTAACCATTAAACAACCTAGAATAAGCTCTCTAAATTCAATTTAATTACAGCTTTATGATGAGAAAGATAGGTTGATCTAAGCAACAAAGACATAAGCTCGGATTGTTCAACTTAGGTTATGTTCCACTTTGCAATTATTGAAAACTTGACCATAATCATTAATCACAAATTGCCACTTATGAATAGGAAATCAAGACAATTACACGGATCAAGACTCCTAGACTAGCAATAGATAATTATCAAGATCTATCTAGTTGTACACCTAAATAAATCAAGACAACATCATGAACAATTCTTGTAGAAGAACATAAGCAACTTTGATAGAAAATTAATGATAGATAGAATCTGAAAATCAATCACAAAACATGTCTAGGGCTTTGAAATCACCCTTAACCAAATAGAAGTTTAGCCTAGCATAGGCATTGTAAACATAAACATAAAATTAAAGAGAATCTAAGAAGGAAATAAAAGAAAGAAAGAAGAAGAAGAAAATAAAGAAAAAGAAAACTAGAGAAAAGAAAGAAGAAGAAAACTTAGAGAATTTTATTACAATGGCTAATTTCCTACCAATCTACAATATCCTACAATCATCCAAGGCCCTCTATTTATACACATTTTGGAAGGCTAAATGACAAGAGACAAGCTTTACAAATTTCAAAGGTAGGTATAATAGGTGGGTGCATTTTTCTAACAATTTTCGTCATATTGTATGACAATTTTGATCAGCCAACTTGATGGTCGATTTTGTCAATTTTGGAGGCCTGATCTAATCACATGGTCTTCTAGAAAAATGTTCCCCTATCAGTTACTGATCCATAGCCGTTGGAATCAGCTCATTTGCTGATACGGATAAGAAGATATGGGCAAAATACGAAAACAGGTCAGCACAGACGTCATTGCACATCAGCCAGCTTGATGGTCGATTTCGCTAGGGAAAACGACTCCGTTTCAAGAAGTGTAAAACATGAAAAAGATAGATATGCCTCTTAACTTTGCACGGTTAAAATTTCAGCCTTATTGCTTCAGTGAAACTCGAGATATAGCTGATATTGCAAAAGGTATCGGAACTGGAACTGAACTGGATTTGCCCTTAATTCTAGTAATCTGAAATCACTCAAAGAAACTTGTGAAAAACACCAAATTACATAAAAATATAAAAGATCATAAACACAATTAGACTAAACAATAATAACTCGTATTTGACACAAAACAATAATAAAACATAACTAAAAACTATATAATTATACGAGTTATCACAACATCTTGGGAATCTGATGTTAAAAGACCCTGTTTGCCAGCTTGTAAGAAAACTGGATGGGAAGCATATCCTCGACTCATAGAAGGCGTTTAAGCCGTTTCTGGACGTAAAACCAGAGGAAGATGTGAGCCACAATCACAACTACAATAAATGACTTCTCAGCTTTTGGTTTGATTTGCAATAACTTCATTTCGGTTTAATTTACGTGTTGTTCGATTTGTGTAATTATTCTCATTTTTTTATTGGTCTTTTACGGTTGATTTTTCTTCTCTTTTTGATTTTCTTCCTGAAATCACGCAAAAATCTTTTGTTAGGTAGGTTAACATTTTCTTCTGACAGGTCAAATACACTTTCGGCGACATTATTACTCTCGTCTGATTCACTACTCAGTCCTCTATATATTACACCATCTACTCATTCTCTTTCAGGCACTCGAAAAAAAAAAAATAGAAAGTACTTCATCCCAGCGCATTGAAAAAATTTGTGTATTTCGAGGTGCTTATCCAGGGAAAAATAAAATATTAGCTGATGAAGCCATAAGAGTTGGAGTAATACTTGCCCAACAAAAGATCCAGTTGATTTATGGAGGCGGTAGTACGGGTTTAATGGGAGCAGTCGCTACAGCAGCACACGCCGGAGGAAGTCCAGTTCTAGGAATCGTTCCAAAACTATTCACAGGTTTTTGTGGACCTACCGTGGGTAAGGAAATACAAATCTGAAGTATCCCTGAACGGATGACAATCAAGTACCATTGTGCCGATGCATTCATTGCTTTACCAGGAGGTCTGGGTATATTGGAAGAAATAGCTTGCGTGGCTTCTTGGTCATCTTTGGTCACAAAAAATAAACCCATTGGTTTGCTTAATATTAATGGTTATTTTAGTAATTTGCTTTCATATTTAGATAATGCTGTGGAAAATGGATTCATGTTTTCAGAGGCAAGGAGAACCATAATTTCTGCTACAACCATTGAAGATTTACTCAAAAAGCTCCAAGCTTATGAGTATTTATCTGCTACGGTTGTTTCGCAAACGCTCGGAAAAAGAAAAAGAGATATGGACGAGCAAGGAGTGGAATGCACTTTGTCTTTGTGACATTATCTAACATTTTGTTTGTTGTGTCTCAGTTATAATAAGTGGTTAGCAACCTCTGCAGGTAATATCTCCTAAATTCTACCTTTAAAATTTGACATTGGGGACAATGTCATATTTTAGTAGGGGTAAGGGACATATTTTGCTAATTTAAAAAAAAAAAAAAGCATGTTTAGACTTTGTGTGTTTTTACTGTGTTTTAGTTACTTTCAATACTATGATGAGATATGAATTGCATAAGTCTAAAACAGATTTATTAGTGAGAAGATTTTCATGAGAATTGAGCTTGATATCAACCTTTTTATGAGCCAATGTTAATATGATATGTTGATTGAGAAAGAAGCATGTTTAGACTTAATCTGACTTGTATAATCATCCTTGTGAGTTTTTGAGCCTATAATGATTGATGCATTATATAAATCAATCTAATTTCTTTCTTGAGTGCTCTTTTCAATAGATCTTCCTTGTCTTTGCAACTTGTCTCAAAACATGCTAATTCATCTTTGGAACAAAGGTAAGGATATAAGTATATTTAGGTTAGGGACAAGTTATGGTTACCAAAGAGATAGCTTATTCAATGTAGGCTCAAATTGGTTCACTAAGGGTGTGTTCTCTTGGAACATCAATAAGGAATGGCTGTTTGGCCCTGGCTAAAAATCCTAATGCCTCTATCATATTCATGTTGTCACATGCATCAATATAGTCTCAACAAGGTCTAAAGCAAGTTCTAGAGAATCATGTAATCATAAGAGCACTCAAGAAAGAAATTAGATTGATTTATATAATGCATCAACCATTATAGGCTCAAAAACTCTCAAGGATGATTATACAAGTCAGATAAAGTCTAAACATGCTTCTTTCTCAATCAACATATCATATTAACATTGGCTCATAAAAAGGTTGATATCAAGCTCAATTCTCATGAAAATCTTCTCACTAATAAATCTGTTTTAGACTTATGCAATTCATATCTCATCATAGTATTGAAAGTAACTAAAACACACTAAGTCTAAACATGCTTTTTTTTTTTTTTTAAATTAGCAAAATATGTCCCTTACCCCCTACTAAAATATGACATTGTCCCCAATGTCAAATTTTAAAGGTAGACTTTAGGAGATATTACCTGCAGAGGTTGCTAACCACTTATTATAACTGAGACACAACAAGCAAAATGTTAGCTAATGTCACAAAGACAAAGTGCAATCCACTCCTTGCTCGTCCATATCTCTTTTTCTTTTTCCGAGCGTTTGCGAAACAACCGTAGCAGGTAAACACTCATAAGCTTGGAGCTTTTTGAGTAAATCTTCAATGGTTGTAGCAGAAATTATGGTTCTCCTTGCCTCTGAAAACATGAATCCATTTTCCACAGCATTATCTAAATATGAAAGCAAATTACTAAAATAACCATTAATATTAAGCAAACCAATGGGTTTCTTATTTGTGACCAAAGATGACCAAGAAGCCACGCAAGCTATTTCTTCCAATGTACCCAGACCTTCTGGTAAAGCAATGAATGCATCGGCAGAATGGTACATGATTGTTATCCGTTCAGGGATACTCCAAACTTGTATTTCCTTACCCAAGGTAGGTCCACAAAAATCTGTGAATAGTTTTGGCACGATTCCTAGAACTGGACTTCCTCCGGCGTGTGCTGCTGTAGCGACTGCTCCCATTAAACCCGTACTACCACCTCTATAAATCAACTGGATCTTTTGTTGGGCAAGTATTACTCCAACTCTTATGGCTTCATCAGCAAATATGTTATTTTTCCCTGGATAAGCACCTCCAAAGACACAAATTTTTTTAATGCGCTGGGACGAAGTACTTTCCATTTTTTTTTCGAGTGCCTGAAAGAGAATGAGTACATGGTGTAATATATAGAGGACTGAGTAGTGAATCAGACAAGAGTAATAATGTCGCCGAAAGTGTATTTGACCTGTCAGAAGAAAATGTTAACCTAACAAAAGATTTTTGCGTGATTTCAGGAAGAAAATCAAAAAGAGAAGAAAAATCAACCGTAAAAGACCAATAAAAAAAACGAGAATAATTACACAAATCGAACAACACGTAAATTAAACCGAAATGAAGTTATTGCAAATCAAACCAAAAGCTGAGAAGTCATTTATTGTAGTTGTGATTATGGCTCACATCTTCCTCTGGTTTTACGTCCAGAAACGGCTTAAACGCCTTCTATGAGTCGAGGATATGCTTCCCATCCAGTTTTCTTACAAGCTGGCAAACAGGGTCTTTTAACATCACATTCCCAAGATGTTGCCATTCCCTTTGGTATTGCGGCCATAAATCAAGAATTTCTCTTTGTACGTCTCCACTAGGATGCGTCTCAAGAGAAAGTTGGATATTACCCAAATTCTCCTTACTCAGTCCATCCTTAATGAATTCAATTTTATCATCTCGATTAGAGGACGAAATCCCAATAGAACGACATTTACCGTTACACGTCCATCGTGGCAATTTGAACTCATGCGCTTTGCTCGTCGCTTCTTTGCAAAAGTGCTTCTACTTGTACCTGGTAAATGCAAAACAGGAAAATATTCATCTTCACGTACCTTGGCTTCAATTATCCAACGTATGTCTTCAGGAATCCCTTTGTGCATAAGCATTCTTAATCTTTCAAATCGAACTTGGTAAAGCTTCAGTAAAATATTTCGAGGAAAAGGAGGAAATCGTTTCTGCAATCGTGTGAGAATATCATCCATCCTGAAAAAAAAAATGAAAGAGAAATTGAAAGAGAAATTTATATACAATATCAGTTTTGTGGGTAGCTGATGGAACCGACTTAAATAATCACGGAGTACCGTTATCCGCCGTTTAACCGGGGTTAAAAAATTATATTTACATCTAGTTATTTTCAAAACAAGGATCAGAAAGAAAAACAACATAAAAAGACTCAAAAACAAAACACTCTAAATAAAATCCTAAATTCTTCCCTCCACACATAATTCTTACATTGTCATTAATGTAATGCTATTAATCCCAAATGAAAGAATCATGTGTAAGTGAAAAGAACTAATAAACAAAATAAACTTATGCAGCCTAAATGAACTTAGAAACACTAAACACAATTAGCAAAGAAACATAAGAAAAAGATAAAGAAAAATAGAGCAAATCTGAGGATGGCAGTTTGGCAATGCTTTCACTAATTAGGCTGCCTCCCCCAATTAGCACTTGATTTAGGGTTTTGAACCTAAACAACACCCCTTCTTGGCATTTTAGGCTTGTCAGGCTCATACATGAAATTTCCCAAATTTATGCGTTTGAGAGGAAGCTTTCTTTGCACAACAGTGGATGCATTCTCCATTACAAGTATTATTCCATCATCCTTTGTGGTGCATATGTCATCGAGGAATGGAGCATATTTTGATACTTGTTGAATGACCTCCACAAACAAGTTGTTTAAGGTTTCCGGCATGTGTTGTTCATGTTCTTCCTCCTTGAACTTTGCAAATATACTAGGAAAAGGTGGAGAAGAAACATTAGTAAAAAGTGAAACCTTAAACGTTACCTCAGGTGCCGAAATACTCTTATTTGGTTCTTTGGCTTCATTATCCTCAAGAATAGAATCCATCTCTAATTTTGTTTCATCCTCATCTTGTTCCTCATTCTTCAAGGTCACAATAGTAGCATTCTCCTTTGGGTTAACCATCGTTTGGGCTGGGAGTTCTTCAGATCTTTGTGCTACCCATCCCACCATACTACTAGCCAATTGGCTCATTTGCTTTTCCAAACTCGAGATGCTTGCCCTTGTTTCCTGTTGAAATTGCAAAGAATCAGTAACAAGAGAATAGACAAGATCTTCTAAAGAAGTTCCTGAGTTTTGAGTCATATGTGGTGGTTGAAAAAGATCTGGTTCTTGAGACCATGATTGATTGAAGCTAGATGGATGAGTGTAATTGGCATAAGGATCTACTTCTTGGTAATTTTTCGAGTAGCCATAATTAGTATGATCCCACCATCCCTCATGGTAAGTGTTTGAGTAATGATCACACTGTTGGTCTTGGAACACTTGATGGCCTTGACATCCTCCCATGGCCAATTGTTGAACTGGGGAGGTGAGCTTGGCTTGTTGATTCTCCATGTTCATGTATGCCACCAACTCTTCAAGTGTTAGATTGCTCAATTCCATCGTTTTTTTTTTTTTATTATTTTTTTTTTTCAAAATTTGATAAGAAAAACTTGTATGTACAAGAAAATAGAACTAATTAAAACTGAAAATAAGAATAAACCAAGTAACAAATAAACTAAAGAAAACAATCCCCGGCAACGGCGCCAAAAATTTGATGCATCCAAAAGAGTGTATCTTATTTAACCTTGCACTAAAAAGATCAATTGTAAGTATAATGATTAGCAAGGGTCGAGTCCTCAGGGATTGGGTTTTAATCTATGAGTTATTAGTTTATAACTTACGTTCAAAGAAAACAATAAAAGAAAAGGGGTTTTTTGAAGCCAGATTTAAACTAAAGTAAATAATAAGAATAAGATGCAAGGCGGTATAACCAGCCAATAAAAATATATATACTAAATTAGGCGGTATAACCAGCCAATAAAAATAAAACAAAGTTAATATACAAATTAGGCGGTATAACCAGCCAATAAAAATAAATATACTTTTAAAAATAAGCAAACTAGAAAAGTAAGAAAACAAGTAAGTAAGAAGAATCAAATATGAAAAATATGGTTAAGGTTTCATTCTCCACCACTAGACATAATTAAGAATCAATTTCAGATCTATCAATATCAACCAACTATCAAAGTTAACAACCGTAGATAACAACAAGCTCTGTTATCCCAATCTTTCCTTAGTTTGTCGTTAAATAGAACAAGCTCTCTATTTAATCTCTAACCATTAAACAACCTAGAATAAGCTCTCTAAATTCAATTTAATGGCAGCTTTATGATGAGAAAGATAGGTTGATCTAAGCAACAAACACATAAGCTCGGATTGTTCAACTTAGGTTATGTTCCACTTTGCAATTATTGAAAACTTGACCATAATCATTAATCACAAATTGCCACTTATGAATAGAAAATCAAGACAATTACACGGATCAAGACTCCTAGACTAGCAATAGATAATTATCAAGATCTATCTAGTTGTACAGCTAAATAAATCAAGACAACATCATGAACAATTCTTGTAGAAGAACATAAGCAACTTTGATAGAAAATTAATGATAGATAGAATATGAAAATCAATCACAAAACATGTCTAGTGCTTTGAAATCACCCTTAACCAAATAGAAGTTTAGCCTAGCATAGGCATTGTAAACATAAACATAAAATTAAAGAGAATCTAAGAAGGAAATAAAAGAAAGAAAGAAGAAGAAGAAAATAAAGAAAAAGAAAACTAGAGAAAAGAAAGAAGAAGAAAACTTAGAGAATTTTATTACAATGGCTAATATCCTACCAATGTACAATGCCTCTTACAATCATCCAAGGCCCTCTATTTATACACATTTTGGAGGACTAAATGACAAGAGACAAGCTTTAAAAATTTCAAAGGTAGGTATAATAGGTGGGTGCATTTTTCTAACAATTTTCGTCATATTGTATGACAATTTTGATCAGCCATCTTGATGGTCGATTTTGTCAATATGGGAAGCTTGATCTGATCACATGGTCTTCGAGAAAAATGTTCCCCTATCAGTTAGTGATCCATAGCCGTTGGAATCAGCTCATTTGCTGATGTGGATCAGAAGATATGGGCAAAATACCAAAACAGGTCAGCACAGACGTCATTGCACATCAGCCAACTTGATGGTCGATTTCGCTAGGGAAAACGACTCCGTTTCAAGAAGTGTAAAACATGAAAAAGTTAGATATGCCTCTTAACTTTGCACGGTAAAAATTTCAGCCTTATTGCGTCAGTGAAACTCCAGATATAACTGATATGGCAAAAGGTGTCGGAACTGGAACTGAACTGAATTTGCCCTTAATTGTTGATTTAACCTAGTAATCTGAAATCACTCAAAGAAACTCGTGAAAAACACCAAATTACATAAAAATATAAAAAATCATAAACACGATTAGACTAAGCAATAATAACTCGTATTTGACACAAAACAATAATAAAACTTAACTAAAAACAATATAATTATACGAGTTATCACACCCCCACACTTAGATTGTTGCTAGTCCCTAGCAACGACTCAATAAAAATAAAATAAGAAAATCTAATCTAATCCACTTTCATAGGAAATCACGGTGGCACTTAGCATGTGACACAAGCCTTTAAACCCCTAGGTGTCCCTAGTGGACGAGTTTAGTCTCGTGAGGGTTTACTAGGACGATACCCACAAACATTGAAGACATAAGAAAAACTAAAAATAATAATTATAACTAATCCTTCCAATATAAATTAGAGATAATCATTGGACAAGTCTTAAAAACTAATCAATAGCTTAAAGAAATTCACAAAAAATCTTGCTTGAATGTAAATTGTTTGAGTTAAGCCAATATTAACATAACATATTTCAATCAAAATAGTGCATATTCAAACTTAATCTCAACTTCTCACATGGGATACTCTCTTGATTTTCACTTTTTAAAGTAGTGGTAAAGTGTTTACACTCAATCAATCTCATGAAAACACTTCTACCATATGCTTGCTTGTCCACCTATTATCCACTATTTAGATCATACAACTTCATAAATCAAGAGGTCTTTATTCAAGGTTGTAATGGGGCCAAAGGGTTATAATGTGGTTAAAGAACAAAAGGATAAAGATATCACAAAGGTTCCAAAGAGTTCATAGAGTTTAGAGACATAATAAGATCATACAAATAAAACTTCTCAAAACTCTTATAAAGCACATAATAACATAGGCTAAATATTCATGTTGAGCCTTTGCATCATTCTAACCAACTTTGTAGCATCTTTTTCTTTACTTTAACGAGAAGTTCAAGAGAAGATTTTTTTTTAATATGGGAATGTATTTGACAATGATCCCTTTCTTTTTCTCTTGACTTTTTTCTTTCTTTTCCCCCCACACTTATTTCTTGTTTCTAACCCAAATTTTCAATAAATCTTCCTTGTCTTTGCAACTTGTCTCAAAACATGCTAATTCATCTTTGGAACAAAGGTAAAGATATAAGTATATTTAGGTTAGGGACAAGTTATGGTTACCAAAGAGATAGCTTATTCAATGTAGGCTCAAATTGGTTCACTAAGGGTGTGTTCTCTTGGAACATTAATAATGGATGGCTGTTTGGCTCTGGTTATAATCCTAATGCCTCTATCATATTCATGTTGTCACATGTATCAATATAGTCTCAAACGGTTTAAAGCAAGTTCTAGAGAATCATGTAATCATAAGAGCACTCAAGAAAGAAATTAGATTGATTTGTATAACGCATCAATCATTATAGGCTCAAAAACTCACAAGGATGATTACACAAGTCAGATGATAACTCGTATAATTATATAGTTTTTAGTTATGTTTTATTATTGTTTTGTGTCAAATACGAGTTATTATTGTTTAGTCTAATTGTGTTTATGATCTTTTATATTTTTATGTAATTTGGTGTTTTTCACAAGTTTCTTTGAGTGATTTCAGATTAATAGAATTAAGGGCAAATCCAGTTCAGTTCCAGTTCCGACACCTTTTGCCATATCAGCTATATCTGGAGTTTCACTGAAGCAATAAGGCTGAAAATTTAACCGTGCAAATTTAAGAGGCATATCTATCTTTTTCATGTTTTACACTTCTTGAAACGGAGTCGTTTTCCCTAGCGAAATCAACCATCAAGTTGGCTGATGTGCAATGACGTCTGTCCTGAGCAGTTTTCGTATTTTGACCATATCGTCCGATACACATCAGCAAATGAGCTGATTCTAACAGCTATGGATCACTAACTGATAGGGGAACATTTGTCTAGAAGACCATGTGATCAGATAAAGCATCCAATATTGAAGAAATCGACCATCAAGTTGGCTGATGTGCAATGACGTCTGTGCTGACCTGTTTTCGTATTTTGCCCATATCTTCTTCTCCACATCAGCAAATGAGCTGATTCCAACGGCTATGAATCAGTAACTCATAGGGGAACATTTTTCTAGAAGACCATGTGATCAGATCAGGCCTCCAAGATTGACAAAATCGACCATCAAGTTGGCTGATCAAAATAGTCATACAATATGACGAAAATTGTTAGAAAAATGCACCCACCTATTATACCTACCTTTGAAATTTGTAAAGCTTGTCTCTTGTCATTTAGCCCTCCAAAATGTGTATAAATAGAGGGCCTTGGATGATTGTAGAGGATCATATTGTAGATAGGTAGGATATTAGCCATTGTAATAAAATTCTCTAAGTTTTCTTCTTCTTTCTTTTCTCTAGTTTTCTTTTTCTTTAGAAAGAGCAAGAGTTTGGATAATTAATATTCTTCTTCTTCTTCTTTCTTTCTTTTATTTTCTTCTTAGATTCTATTTAATTTTATGTTTATAGTGCCTATGCTAGGCTAAACTTCTATTTGGTTAAGGGTGATTTCAAAGCCCTAGACATGTTTTGTGATTGATTTTCAGATTCTATCTATCATTAATTTTTTATCAAAGTTGCTTATGTTCTTCTACAAGAATTGTTCATGATGTTTTCTTGATTTGTTTAGGTGTACAACTAGATAGATCTTGATAATTATCTATTGCTAGTTTAGGAGTCTTGATCCGTGTAATTGTCTTGATTTCCTATTCATAAGTGGCAATTTGTGATTAATGATTATGGTCAAGTTTTCAATAATTGCAAAGTGGAACATAACCTAAGTTGAACAATCCGAGCTTATGTGTTTGTTGCTTAGATCAACCTATCTTTCTCATCATAAAGCTGCCATTAAATTGAATTTAGAGAGCTTATTCTAGGTTGTTTAATGGTTAGAGATTAAATAGAGAGCTTGTTCTATTTAACGACAAACTAAGGAAAGATTGGGATAACAGAGCTTGTTGTTATCTACGGTTGTTAACTTTGATAGTTGGTTGATATTGATAGATCTGAAATTGATTCTTAATGATGTCTAGTGGTGGAGAATGAAACATTAACCATATTTTTCATATTTGATTCTTCTTACTTACTTGTTTTCTTACTTTTCTAGTTTGCTTATTTTTAAAAGTATATTTATTTTTATTGGCTGGTTATACCGCCTAATTTGTATATTAACTTTGTTTTAGTTTTATTGGCTGGTTATACCGCCTAATTTAGTATATATATTTTTATTGGCTGGTTATACCGCCTAATTTAGTATATATATTTTTATTGGCTGGTTATACCGCCTTGCATCTTATTCTTATTATTTACTTTAGTTTAAATCTGATTTCAAAAACCCCTTTTCTTTTATTGTTCTTGAATTTAAGTTTTAAACTATCAACTTATAAACTAAAACCCAATCCCTGAGGACTTGACCCTTGCTAACTACTATACTTACAATTGATCTTTTTAGTGCAAGGTTAAATAAGATACACTCTTTTGGGTGCATCAAATTTTTGGCGCCGTTGCCGGGGATTGCTTTCTTTAGTTTATTAGTTCATTGGTTTATTCTTATTTTCAGTTGTAATTAATTTTATTTTTCTTGTACATACAAGTTTTTCTTATCAAATTTTGAAAAAAAAAAAAAAAAAAAAAAAAAAAACGATGGAATTGAGCAATCTAACACTTGAAGAGTTGGTGTCATACATGAACATGGAAAATCAACAAGCCAATCTCACCTACCCAGTTCAACAATTGGCCATGGGAGGATGTCAAGGCCATCAAGTGTTCCAAGACCAACTGTATGATCATTACTCAAACACTTACCATGAGGGATGGTGGGATCATACTAATTATGGCTACTCAGAAAATTACCAAGAAGTAGATCCTTATGCCAATTACACTCATCCATCTAGCTTCAATCAATCATGGTCTCAAGAACCAGATCTTCTTCAACCATCACATATGACTCAAAACTCAGGTATTTCTTTAGAAGATCTTGTCGATTCTCTTGTTACTAATACTTTGCAATTTCAACAGGAAACAAGGGCAAGCATCCGGAGTTTGGAAAGGCAAATGAGCCTTTTGGCTAGTAGTATGGTGGTATGGGTAGCACAAAGATCTGAAGAACTCTCTGCCCAAACAATGATTAACCCAAAGGAGAATACTACTATTGTGACCTTGAGGAATGAGGAACAAGATGAGGATGAGACAGAATTAGAGATGGATTCTATTCTTGAGGATAATGAAGCCACAAATACAAATAAGAGTATTTCGGCACCTGAGGTAACGTTTGAGATTCCAATTTTTACTAATGTTTCTTCTCCACCTTTTCCTAGTAGATTCGCAAAGTTCAAGGAGGATGAACATGAACAAGACACGCTGGAAACCTTAAACAGTTTGTTTGTGGATGTCATTCAACAAGTACCAAAAGATGCACCATTCCTCGATGAGATATGCACCACCAAGGATGATGGAATAATACTTGTAATGGAGAATGCATCCACTGTTGTGCAAAGAAAGCTTCCTCTCAAACGCATAAATTTGGGAAATTTCATGTATGAGCCTGACAAGCCTAAAAAGCCAAGAAAGGGTGTTGGTTAGATTCAAAACACTAACTCAAGTGTTAATTGGGAAGGCAGCCCAATTAAAGATGAAATTACCAACCTTCCATATTCAGATTTGCTTTCTCTTTCTCTTTCTTTTCCTTTTTCTTTTATTATTTTTATTGTTTTTATTTTATTTCTTATGTTTCTTTGTTAATTGTGTTTACTGTTTTTAAGTTCATTTAGGCTGCATAAGTTTCTTTTGTTTAATAGTTCTTTTCTCTTACATATAATTCTTGCATTGGGGGATAATAGCATTACATTAATGACAATGTAAGAGTTATGTGTGGGGGGAAGAATTTAGGATTTTATTTAGAGTGTTTTGTTTTTGAGTCTTTTTATGTTGTTTTTCTTTCTGATCCTGGTTTTGAAAATAACTAGATGTAAATATAATTTTTAATTTTTTACCCCGGTTAAATGGCGGATAACGGTACTCCGTGATTATTTAAATCAGTTCCATCAGCTACCCACAAAACTGATATTGTATATAAATTTCTCTTCCAATTTCTCTTTCATTTTTTTTCATTTTTTTTTTTCAAGATGGATGATATTCTCACAAGATTGCAGAAACAATTTCCTCCTTTTCCTCGAAATATTTTACTGAAGCTTTACCAAGTTCAATTTGAAAGATTAAAAATGCTTATGCACAAAGGGATTCCTGGAGACATACGTTGGATAATTGAAGCCAAGGTACGTGAAGATGAATATCTTCCTGTTTTGCATTTACCAGGTACAGGTAGAAGCACTTTTGCAAAGAAGCGACGAGCAAAGCGCATGAGTTCAAATTGCCACAAATGTGCACGATGGACGTGTAACGGTAAATGTCGTTCTATTGGGATTCCGTCCTCTAATCGAGATGATAAAATTGAATTCATTAAGGATGGACTGAGTAAGGAGAATTTGGGTAATATCCAACTTTCTCTTGAGACGCATCCTAGTGGAGACGTACAAAGAGAAATTCTTGATTTATGGCCGCAATTCCAAAGGGAATGGCAACATCTTGGGAATCTGATGTTAAAAGACCCTGTTTGTCAGCTTGTAAGAAAACTGGATGGGAAGCATATCCTCGACTCATAGAAGGCGTTTAAGCCGTTTCTGGACGTAAAACCAGAGGAAGATGTGAGCCACAATCACAACTACAATAAATGACTTCTCAGCTTTTGGTTTGATTTGCAATAAATTTATTTTGGTTTAATTTACGTGTAGTTCGATTTGTGTAATTATTCTCGTTTTTTTTTTATTTGTCTTTTACGGTTGATTTTTTCTTCTCTTTTTTTGATTTTCTTCCTGAAATCACGCAAAAATCTTTTGTTAGGTTAACATTTTCTTCTGACAGGTCAGATACACTTTCGGCGACATTATTACTCTTGTCTGATTCACTACTCAGTCCTCTATATATTACACCATGTACTCATTCTCTTTCAGGCACTCGAAGAAAAAAAAAATGGAAAGTACTTCATCCCAGCGCATTAAAAAAATTTGTGTTTTTGGAGGTGCTTATCCAGGGAAAAATAACATATTCGCTGATGAAGCCATAAGAGTTGGAGTAATACTTGCCCAACAAAAGATCCACTTGATTTATGGAGGCGGTAGTACGGGTTTAATGGGAGCAGTCGCTACAGCAGCACACGCCGGAGGAAGTCCAGTTCTAGGAATCGTGCCAAAACTATTCACAAGTTTTTGTGGACCTACCGTGGGTAAGGAAATACAAGTCTGGAGTATCCCTGAACGGATAACAATCATGTACCATTCTGCCGATGCATTCATTGCTTTACCAGGAGGTCTGGGTACATTGGAAGAAATAGCTTGCGTGGCTTCTTGGTCATCTTTTGTCACAAATAAGAAACCCATTGGTTTGCTTAATATTAATGGTTATTTTAGTAATTTGCTTTCATATTTAGATAATGCTGTGGATAATGGATTCATGTTTTCAGAGGCAAGGAGAACCATAATTTCTGCTACAACCATTGAAGATTTACTCAAAAAGCTCCAAGCTTATGAGTGTTTATCTGCTACGGTTGTTTCGCAAATGCTCGAAAAAAGAAAAAGAGATATGGACGAGCAAGGAGTGGATTGCACTTTGTCTTTGTGACATTATCTAACATTTTGTTTGTTGTGTCTCAGTTATAATAAGTGGTTAGCAACCTCTGCAGGTAATATCTCCTAAATCCTACCTTTAAATTTTGACATTGGGGACAATGTCATATTTTAGTATAGGGTAAGGGACATATTTTGCTAATTTCAAAAAAAAAAAAAGTTTGTTGTGTTTTAAGCAATTTAGAAGTATTCATTCTGAACAAGGTCTGAGTAAGGGAGACTTGAGACATACCTTGTCAGTTTGATTTTAATCTTTTTATGTTTACTTGTTAATTTTTCTTTAGTATTTTAGGATTATTTAGGTTGCATGAGTTTGTTTTGTTTTGTTTTGAGTCTAGTTGTTCCTATTCTTATGTTATTAGTTCTTTTCTCTTACACATGATTCTTTCATTTCGGTTAATAGACTTACATTGAGGACAATGTAAGAATTAAGTGTGGGGGGAATGATTTAGGATTTCTTTTATTTTCGTCTACTAATTTTTTTTTTTTTTTTGGAGGTTCCACCGAGATATGAATTGCATAGGTCTAAACTGGTTACTAGTGAGAACATTTTCATGAGAATTAAGCTTGATACTAATTTTTATGAGCCAATGTTAATATGATATGTTGATTGAGAAAGAAGCATGTTTAGACATAAAACTGACTTGTATAATCATCATTGTGAGTTTTTGAGCCTAAAATGATTGATGCATTATACAAATCAATCTAATTTCTTTCTTGAGTGCTCTTATGATTACATGATTCTCTAGAACTTGCTTTAAACCGTTTGAGACTATATTGATGCATGTGACAACATGAATATGATAGAGGCATTAGGATTTTTAGCCAGGGCCAAACAGCCATCTCTTATTGATGTTCCAAGAGAACACACCCTTAGTGAACCAATTTGAGCCTACATTGAATAAGCTATCTCTTTGGTAACCATAACTTGTCCCTAACCTAAATATACTTATATCCTTACCCTTGTTCTAAAGATGGATTATATATTTTGAGACATATTGCAAAAAACAAGGGATATTTTTAGTTGAAAATTTGGGTTAGAAACAAAAGATAAGTGTGGGGGAAGAAAAGAAAAAGTCAAGAGAAAAAAAAAGGGATCATTGTTAAATACATTCCCATATTCAAAAAAAAAAAAAAAATCTTCTCTTGAACTTCTATTTAAAGTAAAGAAAAAGATGTTACAAAGTTGGTTAGAATGAAGCAAAGGCTCAACATGAATATTTAGCCTATGTGACTATGTACTTGTAAAGAGTTTTGAGAAGTTTCTTTGTATGATCTTATTATGTCTCTAAACTTTATGAACTCTTTGGAACCTTTGTGATATGTTTATCCTTTTGTTCTTCAACCACATTACAAACCCCTTGGCCCCATTACAACCTTGATTAAAGACCTCTTGATTCATGAAGTTGTATGATCTAAATAGTGGAGAATAGGTGGACAAGCAAGAATATGGTAGAACTATTTTCATGAGATTCATTGAGTGTAAACACTTCACCACTACTTTAAAGAGTGAAAATCATGAGGGTATCCCATGTGAGAAGTTGATATTAAATTTGAACATGCACTATTTTGATTGAGATATGTTATGTTAATATTGGCTTAACTCAAATAATTTACATTCAAGCATGATTTTTTGTGAAATTCTTTAAGCTATTGATTAGTTTATAAGACTTGTTCAAAGATTATCTCTAAGTGTATTGAAAGGCTTAGGAATAAATATTTTTAGTATATGTAGTTTATTTATAGTTTAGTTTTTCAATGTTTGTGGGTATCGTTCTAGCAAACCCTCACGAGACTAAACTCGTCCACTAGGGACACCTAGGGGTTTAAAGGCTTGTGTCACATGCTAAGTGCCACCGTGATTTCCTACGAAAATGGATTAGATTAGATTTTCTTATTTTATTTTTATTGAGTCGTTGCTAGGGACTAGCAACAATCTGAGTGTGGGGGTGTGATAACTCGTATAATTATATAGTTTTTAGTTATGTTTTATTATTGTTTTGTGTCAAATACGAGTTATTATTGTTTAGTCTAATTGTGTTTATGATCTTTTATATTTTTATGTAATTTGGTGTTTTTCACAAGTTTCTTTGAGTGATTTCAGATTAATAGAATTAAGGGCAAATCCAGTTCAGTTCTAGTTCCGACACCTTTTGCCATATCAGCTATATCTGGAGTTTCACTGAAGCAATAAGGCTGAAAATTTAACCGTACCAATTTAAGAGGCATATCTATCTTTTTCATGTTTTACACTTCTTGAAACGGAGTCGTTTTCCCTAGCGAAATCAACCATCAAGTTGGCTGATGTGCAATGACGTCTGTCCTGAGCAGTTTTCGCATTTTGACCATATCGTCCGATACACATCAGCAAATGAGCTGATTCCAACGGCTATGGATCACTAACTGATAGGGGAACATTTGTCTAGAAGACCATGTGATCAGATAAAGCCTCCAATATTGAAGAAATCGACCATCAAGTTGGCTGATGTGCAATGACGTCTGTGCTGACCGGTTTTCGTATTTTGCCCATATCTTCTTCTCCACATCTGCAAATGAGCTGATTCCAACGGATATAAATCAGTAACTCATAGGGGAACATTTTTTTATAAGACCATGTGATCAGATCAGGCCTCCAAGATTGACAAAATCGACCATCAAGTTGGCTGATCACAATGGTCATACAATATGACGAAAATTGTTAGAAAAATGCACCCACCTATTATACCTACCTTTGAAATTTGTAAAGCTTGTCTCTTGTCATTTAGCCCTCCAAAATATGTATAAATAGAGGGCCTTGGATGATTGTAGAGGATCATATTGTAGATAGGTAGGATATTAGCCATTGTAATAAAATTCTCTAAGTTTTTTTCTTCTTTCTTTTCTCTAGTTTTCTTTTTCTTTAGAAAGAGCAAGAGGTTGGATAATTAATATTCTTCTTCTTCTTCTTTCTTTCTTTTATTTTCTTCTTAGATTCTATTTAATTTTATGTTTATAGTGCCTATGCTAGGCTAAACTTCTATTTGGTTAAGGGTGATTTCAAAGCCCCAGACATGTTTTTTGATTGATTTTCAGATTCTATCTATCATTAATTTTTTATCAAAGTTGCTTATGTTCTTCTACAAGAATTGTTCATGATGTTGTCTTGATTTGTTTAGGTGTACAACTAGATAGATCTTGATAATTATCTATTGCTAGTTTAGGAGTCTTGATCCGTGTAATTGTCTTGATTTCCTATTCATAAGTGGCAATTTGTGATTAATGATTATGGTCAAGTTTTCAATAATTGCAAAGTGGAACATAACCTAAGTTGAACAATCCGAGCTTATGTGTTTGTTGCTTAGATCAACCTATCTTTCTCATCATAAAGCTGCCATTAAATTGAATTTAGAGAGCTTATTCTAGGTTGTTTAATGGTTAGAGATTAAATAGAGAGCTTGTTCTATTTAACGACAAACTAAGGAAAGATTGGGATAACAGAGCTTGTTGTTATCTACGGTTGTTAACTTTGATAGTTGGTTGATATTGATAGATCTGAAATTGATTCTTAATGATGTCTAGTGGTGGAGAATGAAACATTAACCATATTTTTCATATTTGATTCTTCTTACTTACTTGTTTTCTTACTTTTCTAGTTTGCTTATTTTTAAAAGTATATTTATTTTTATTGGCTGGTTATACCGCCTAATTTGTATATTAACTTTGTTTTATTTTTATTGGCTGGTTATACCGCCTAATTTAGTATATATATTTTTATTGGCTGGTTATACCGCCTAATTTAGTATATATATTTTTATTGGCTGGTTATACCGCCTTGCATCTTATTCTTATTATTTACTTTAGTTTAAATCTGATTTCAAAAACCCCTTTTCTTTTATTGTTCTTGAATTTAAGTTTTAAACTATCAACTTATAAACTAAAACCCAATCCCTGAGGACTCGACCCTTGCTAACTACTATACTTACAATTGATCTTTTTAGTGCAAGGTTAAATAAGATACACTCTTTTGGGTGCATCATCAGATTAAGTCTAAACATGCTTCTTTCTCAATCAACATATCATATTAACATTGGCTCATAAAAAGGTTGACATCAAGCTCAATTCTCATGAAAATCTTCTCACTAATAAATCTGTTTTAGACTTATGCAATTCATATCTCATCATTGTATTAAAAAGGAACTAAAACACACAAAAAAATAATAATAATAATAATAATAAAGACTCATAAAAAAAATAGTAGACAAAAGTAAAAGAAATCCTAAATCATTCCCCCCACACTTAATTCTTACATTGTCCTCAATGTAAGTCTATTAACCCAAATGAAAGAATCATGTGTAAGAGAGAAGAACTAATAACATAAGAATAGGAACAACTAAGACTCAAAACAAAACAAACTCATGCAACCTAAATAATCCTAAAATACTAAACAAAAATTAACAAGTAAACATAAAAAGATTAAAATCAAACTGACAAGATATGTCTCAAGTCTCCCTTACTCAGACCTTGTTCAGAATGAATACTTCTAAATTGCTTAAAACACAACAAACTTTTTTTTTTTTTTTTGAAAAGATGAAATCAAACTGACAAGGTATGTCTCAAGTCTCCCTTACTCAGACCTTGTTCAGAATGAATACTTCTAAATGGCTTAAAACACAACAAATTTTTTTTTTAAATTAGCAAAATATGTCCCTTACCCCCTACTAAAATATGACATTGTCCCCAATGTCAAATTTTAAAGGTAGAATTTAGGAGATATTACCTACAGAGGTTGCTAACCACTTATTATAACTGAGACACAACAAACAAAATGTTAGATAATGTCACAAAGACAAAGTGCAATCCACTCCTTGCTCGTCCATATCTCTTTTTCTTTTTCCGAGCGTTTGCGAAACAACCGTAGCAGATAAATACTCATAAGCTTGGAGCTTTTTGAGTAAATCTTCAATGGTTGTAGCAGAAATTATGGTTCTCCTTAAACCCGTACTGCTCCCATTAAACCCGTACTACCGCCTCCATAAATCAACTGGATCTTTTGTTGGGCAAGTATTACTCCAACTCTTATGGCTTCATCAGCGAATATGTTATTTTTCCCTGGATAAGCACCTCCAAAGACACAAATTTTTTTAATGCGCTGGGACGAAGTACTTTCCATTTTTTTTTCGAGTGCCTGAAAGAGAATGAGGACATGGTGTAATATATAGAGGACTGAGTAGTGAATCAGACAAGAGTAATAATGTCGCCGAAAGTGTATCTGACCTGTCAGAAAAAAATGTTAACCTAACAAAAGATTTTTGCGTGATTTCAGGAAGAAAATCAAAAAGAGAAGAAAAATCAACCGTAAAAGTCAAGAGTAATAGTGTCGCCGAAAGTGTATTTGGCATCTTCCTCTGGTTTTACGTCCAGAAATGGCTTAAACGCCTTCTATGAGTCGAGGATATGCTTCCCATCCAGTTTTCTTACAAGTTGGCAAACAGGGTCTTTTAACATCAGATTCCCAAGATGTTGCCATTCCTTTTGGAATTGCGGCCATAAATCAAGAATTTCTCTTTGTATGTCTCCACTAGGATGCGTCTCAAGAGAAAGTTGGATATTACCCAAATTCTCCTTACTCAGTCCATCCTTAATGAATTCAATTTTATCATCTCGATTAGAGGACGGAATCCCAATAGAACGACATTTACCGTTACACGTCCATCGTGCACATTTGTGGCAATTTGAACTCATGCGCTTTGCTCGTCGCTTCTTTGCAAAAGTGCTTCTACCTGTACCTGGTAAATGCAAAACAGGAAGATATTCATCTTCACGTACCTTAGCTTCAATTATCCAACGTATGTCTTCAGGAATCCCTTTGTGCATAAGCATTCTTAATCTTTCAAATCGAACTTGGTAAAGCTTCAGTAAAATATTTCAAGGAAAAGGAGGAAATCGTTTCTGCAATCTTGTGAGAATATCATCCATCCTGAAAAAAAAATGAAAAAAAAATTGAAAGAGAAATTGGAAGAGAAATTTATATACAATATCAGTTTTGTGGGTAGCTGATGGAACCGACTTAAATAATCACGGAGTACCGTTATCCGCCGTTTAACCGGGGTTAAAAAATTATATTTACATCTAGTTATTTTCAAAACAAGGATCAGAAAGAAAAACAACATAAAAATACTAAAAAACAAAACACTCTAAATAAAATCCTAAATTCTTCCCCCCACACATAATTCATACATTGTCATTAATGTAATGCTATTAATCCCAAATGAAAGAATCATGTGTAAGTGAAAAGAACTAATAAACAAAATAAACTTATGCAGCCTAAATGAACTTAGAAACACTAAACACAATTAGCAAAGAAACATAAGAAAAAGATAAAGAAAAAGAGAGCAAATCTGAGGATGGCAGTTTGGCTATGCTTTCACTAATTACGCTGCCTCCCCCAATTAGCACTTGATTGATTGTTTTCAGCCTAGCCAATTCCCCTTCTTGGCTTTTTAGGATCTTTTGGCTTAGACATGAAACTTCTCGGATTTTTGCGTTTTGGAGTAAGTTTTCTTTGCAAAACAGCCAATGCCTTCTCCCCCACACGTATTATTTCATCATTCTTGGTGGGGTATAGCTCTTTGAGGAATTGTGCATATCTTGGTACTTGTCTAATGGCATCCACAAGCAAGCTGTTTAAGGTTTCCAAAAATTGTTGTTCATGTTCCTCCTTTTTGGACTTTGCAAATCTGCTATGAAAAAGTGGAGAAGGAACATTAGTAGAAATAAGAACCTTAAAAGCTACCTGAGGTGTCAAAGTACTCTCAATTTGAATGGTGGCTTCATTATCCTCAAGAAGTGAATCCATCTTTGGTTTTGTCTCATCCTCATCTTGTTCCTCATTTCTCAAGGTCACAATAGTAGCATTCTCCTTTGGGTTAATCATCGTTTGGGAAGGGAGTGCTAGAGATCTTTCTGCTACTAATTCCACCGTACTACTATCCAATAGGCTCATTTGCCTTTCCAAACTCTGGATGCTTGCCCTTGTTTCCTGTTGAAATTGCAAAGTATCAGTAACAAGAGAATATACAAGATCTTCTAAAGAAGTACCTGAGTTTTGAGTCATATGTGGTGGTTGAAAAAGATATGGTTCTTGAGACCATGATTGATTGAAGCTAGATGGATGAGTGTAATTGGCATAAGGATCTACTTCTTGGTAATTTTTTGAGTAGTCATAATTAGTATGATCCCACCATCCCTCATGGTAAGTGTTGGAGTAATGATCATGCGGTTGGTCTTGGAACCATTGATGGCCTTGACATCCTCCCATGGCCAATTGTTGAACTGAGGAAGTGAGATTGGCTTGTTGATTCTCCATGTTCATGTATGCCACCAACTCTTCAAGTGTTAGATTGCTCGATTCCATTGTTTTTTTTTTTTTTTTTTAAATTTGAAAAGAAAAACTTGTATGTACAAGAAAATAAAACTAATTAGAACTGAAAATAAGAATAAACCAAGTAACAAATAAACTAAAGAAAGCAATCCCCGGCAACGGCGCCAAAAATTTGATGCACCCAAAAGAGTGTATCTTATTTAACCTTGCACTAAAAAGATCAATTGTAAGTATAATGATTAGCAAGGGTCGAGTCCTCAGGGATTGGGTTTTAATCTATGAGTTATTAGTTTATAACTTACGTTCAAAGAAAACAATAAAAGAAAAGGGGTTTTTGAAGCCAGATTTAAACTAAAGTAAATAATAAGAATAAGATGCAAGGCGGTATAACCAGCCAATAAAAATATATATACTAAATTAGGCGGTATAACCAGCCAATAAAAATATATATACTAAATTTGGCGGTATAACCAGCCAATAAAAATAAAACAAAGTTAATATACAAATTAGGCGGTATAACCAGCCAATAAAAATAAATATACTTTTAAAAATAAGCAAACTAGAAAAGTAAGAAAACAAGTAAGTAAGAAGAATCAAATATGAAAAATATGGTTAAGGTTTCATTCCCCACCACTAGACATCATTAAGAATCAATTTCATATCTATCAATATCAACCATCTATCAAAGTTAACAACCGTAGATAACAACAAGCTCTGTTATCCCAATCTTTCCTTAGTTTGTCGTTAAATAGAACAAGCTCTCTATTTAATCTCTAACCATTAAACAACCTAGAATAAGCTCTCTAAATTCAATTTAATGGCAGCTTTATGATGAGAAAGATAGGTTGATCTAAGCAACAAACACATAAGCTCGGATTGTTCAACTTAGGTTATGTTCCACTTTGCAATTATTGAAAACTTGACCATAATCATTAATCACAAATTGCCACTTATGAATAGGAAATCAAGACAATTACACGGATCAAGACTCCTAGACTAGCAATAGATAATTATCAAGATCTATCTAGTTGTACACCTAAATAAATCAAGACAACATCATGAACAATTCTTGTAGAAGAACATAAGCAACTTTGATAGAAAATTAATGATAGATAGAATCTGAAAATCAATCACAAAACATGTCTAGGGCTTTGAAATCACCCTTAACCAAATAGAAGTTTAGCCTAGCATAGGCATTGTAAACATAAACATAAAATTAAAGAGAATCTAAGAAGGAAATAAAAGAAAGAAAGAAGAAGAAGAAAATAAAGAAAAAGAAAACTAGAGAAAAGAAAGAAGAAGAAAACTTAGAGAATTTTATTACAATGGCTAATATCCTACCAATGTACAATGTCTCCTACAATCATCCAAGGCCCTCTATTTATACACATTTTGGAGGACTAAATGACAAGAGACAAGCTTTACAAATTTCAAAGGTAGGTATAATAGGTGGGTGCATTTTTCTAACAATTTTCGTCATATTGTATGACAATTTTGATCAGCCAACTTGATGGTCGTTTTTGTCAATATTGGAAGCTTGATCTGATCACATGGTCTTCTAGAAAAATGTTTCCCTATCAGTTAGTGATTCATAGCCGTTTGAATCAGCTCATTTTCTAATGTGGATCAGAAGATATGGGCAAAATACGAAAACAGGTCAGCACAGACGTCATTGCACATCAGCCAACTTGATGGTCGATTTCGCTAGGGAAAACGACTCTGTTTCAAGAAGTGTAAAACATGAAAAAGATATATATGCCTCTTAACTTTGCACGGTTAAAATTTCAGCCTTATTGCTTCAGTGAAACTCCAGATATAGCTGATATGGCAAAAGGTGTCGGAACTGGAACTGAACTGGATTTGCCCTTGATTGTTGATTTAGCTAGTAATCTGAAATCACTCAAAGAAACTCGTGAAAAACACCAAATTACATAAAAATATAAAAAATCATAAACATGATTAGACTAAGCAATAATAACTCGTATTTGACACAAAACAATTATAAAACATAACTAAAAACTATATAATTATACGAGTTATCAACTTGTATAATCATCCTTGTGAGTTTTGAGCCTATATGATTGATGCATTATACATATCAATCTAATTTCTTTCTTGAGTGCTCTTATAATTATATGATTCTCTAGAACTTGCTTTAAACCGTTTGAGACTATATTGATGCTTGTAACAACATGAATATGATAGAGGCATTAGGATTTTTAACCAGGGCCAAACAACCATCCCTTATTGATGTTCCAAGAGAACATCCCCCTAGTGAACCAATTTGAGCCTACAATGAATAAGCTATTTCTTTGGTAACCATATCCTACACCTGGCATAAATACATTTATATCTTTTCCCTTGTTTTAAAGATGACTAGAATGCTTGAGACATATTGCAAAAACAAGGGATACTTTTTGAAAATTTGGGTTAGAACAAAAGATAAGTGTGGGGGAGGAGAGAGGCAAAAGTCAAGAGAAAAAGAAAAGGGAACATTGTAAAAATACATTCCCATGAAAAAAAAAATTGAATCATCTCTTGAACTTTTGGTTAAAGAAAAGAAAAAGAATGTTACAAGGTTGGTTAGAATGAAGTAAAGGCTCAACATGAAATATTCAGCCTATGTGATTATGTACTTCTAAAGAATATTGAGAAAGTTTTATTTGCAAAATCTTATTTTGTCTCTAAATTCTATGAAGTCTTTGGTATGTTTGTGATATCTTTTCCTTTTTATTCTTTAACCACATTATTACCCCTTGGCCCCATTACAACCTTGATTAAAGACGTCTTGATTTATGAAGTTGCATGATCTAAATAGTGGAGAATAGGTGGACAAGCAAGCATATGGTATAACTGTTTTCATGAGATTGATTGAGTGTAAACACTTTTTTTTTTTTTTTTTTGATAATTGGGTAAGGGGAGGGGTTGCTTGGGTTTGAACCCAAGACTTCATGCCCCCAAGTCTCTTGGCCACTCAGCCAAGAGCTTGTTGGCGAGTGTAAACACTTTACCACTACTTTAAAGAGTGAAAATCATGAGAGTATCCCATGTGAGAAGTTGAGATTAAGTTTGAATATGCACTATTTTGATTGAAATATGTTATGTTAATATTGGCTTAACTCATTTATTTACATTCAAGCATGATTTTTTGTGAAATTCTTTGAGCTATTGATTAGTTTATAAGACTTGTTCAAAGATTGTCTCTAATTTATATTGAAAATGTTAGGAGTAAATATTTTTAGTATATGTAGTGTATTTATATTTTAGTTTTTCAATGTTTGTGGGTATCGTCCTAGTAAACCCTCACGAGACTAAACTCGTCCACTAGGGACACCTAGGGGTTTAAAGGCTTGTGTCACATGCTAAGTGCCACCGTGATTTCCTAAGAAAGTGGATTAGATTAGATTTTCTTATTTTATTTTTATTTTGTTTTGCTCGAGGACTAGCAAAAAGCTAAGTGTGGGGGTATTTGATAAGCTCATAAAATATACATTTTATGCCTTTCTACCTTTAGTTTTTGTTATGTTTTCGATCTTTATCTTGTTTACTTATAATATGTTTTTGAATTTTAGGTACAATAAGGAGAATGAAGTCAAAAGATGTCAATAATGATGGTAAAGAGCTTACAAAATGATAATCACAAGATGGAAGAAGACTTGGGAGTCAAAAATATCAATTTCTGGTTGAAAAGCAATCAGGCAGATTTGACCTCTGGAGCTTGTTGTAAGGACAACATGATGTTAGAGTCTTTATTTGAAGAAACTTCCTTCTTGACTTTTGAAGTTGACTTGATTATCTTTCCAACGATATATTATGGGCCCAAATCAGATAAGAAATGGGCATTCAAAATGGCGCTAGAAGATCTCCCTAAAGAACCCTGCGGCCAGAAAAACCCTAATCGCAAATCTAAAAAAAAAGACCCTGCGGCATTCAAAGTTTTCAATAATTGCAAAGTGGAACATAACCTAAGTTGAACAATCCGAGCTTATATGTTTGTTGCTTAGATCAACCTATCTTTCTAATCATAAAGCTGCCATTAAGTTGAATTTAGAGAGCTTATTCTAGGTTGTTTGATGGTTAGAGATTAAATAGAGAGCTTGTTCTATTTAACGACAAACTAAGGAAAGATTGGGATACCAGAGCTTGTTGTTATCTACGGTTGTTAACTTTGATAGCTAAAATTTGGAAAGTTTCATGTATGAGCCTAACAAGCCTAAAAAGCCAAGAAGGGGTGTTGGTTAGGTTGACAACTTAAATCAAGTACTAATTGGGAAGGCAGCCCAATTAATGAAGAAATTACCAACCTGCCATACACAGTTTTGCTTTCTTTTCCTTTTTCTTTTATTATTTTTATTGTTTTTATTTATTTATTTTTATGTTTATTTGTTAATTATTTGTTTAGTATTTTAGGATTATTTAGGTTGCATGAATTTGTTTTGTTTTGAGTCTTAGTTATTTCTATTCTTATGTTATTAGTTCTTTTCTATTACACATGATTCTTTCATTTGGGTTAATAGCATTACATTGAGGACAATGTAAGAATTAAGTGTGGAGGGAAGGATTTAGGATTTATTTTATTTTTGGCTATTATTTTTTTTATGAGTCTTTAATATTATTATTATTATTAAAATTTTTAGTGTGTTTTAGTACTTTTCTATACTATGATGAGATATTGATAACTCGTATAATTATATAGTTTTTAGTTATGTTTTATTATTGTTTTGTGTCAAATACGAGTTATTATTGTTTAGTCTAATTGTGTTTATGATCTTTTATATTTTTATGTAATTTGGTGTTTTTCACAAGTTTCTTTGAATGATTTCAGATTACTAGAATTAAGGGCAAATCCAGTTCAGTTCCAGTTCTGACACCTTTTTCCATATCAGCTATATCTGGAGTTTCACTGAAGAAATAAGGCTGAAATTTTAACCGTGCAAGGTTAAGAGGCATATCTATCTTTTTCATGTTTTACACTTCTTGAAACGGAGTCGTTTTCCCTAGCGAAATCAACCATCAAGTTGGCTGATGTGCAATGACGTCTGTCCTGAGCAGTTTTCGCATTTTGACCATATCGTCCGATACACATCAGCAAATGAGCTGATTCCAACGGCTATGGATCAGTAACTGATAGGGAAACATTTGTCTAGAAGACCATGTGATCAGATAAAGCTTCTAATATTGAAGAAATCGACCATCAAGTTGGCTGATGTGCAATGACGTCTGTGCTGACCTGTTTTCGTATTTTGCCCATATCTTCTTCTCCACATCAGAAAATGAGCTGATTCCAACGGATATGAATCAGTAACGCATAGGGGAACATTTTTCTAGAAGACCATGTGATCAGATCAGGCCTCCAAGATTGACAAAATCGACCATCAATTTGGCTGATCAAAATGGTCATACAATATGACGAAAATTGTTAGAAAAATGCACCCACCTATTATACCTACCTTTGAAATTTGTAAAGCTTGTCTCTTGTCATTTAGCCCTCCAAAATGTGTATAAATAGAGGGCCTTGGATGATTGTAGAGGATCATATTGTACATAGGTAGGATATTAGCCATTGTAATAAAATTCTCTAAGTTTTCTTCTTCTTTCTTTTCTCTAGTTTTGTTTTTCTTTAGAAAGAGCAAGAGGTTGGATAATTAATATTCTTCTTCTTCTTCTTTCTTTCTTTTATTTTCTTCTTAGATTCTATTTAATTTTATGTTTATAATGCCTATGCTAGGCTAAACTTCTATTTGGTTAAGGGTGATTTCAAAGCCCTAGACATGTTTTGTGATTGATTTTCAGATTCTATCTATCATTAATTTTCTATCAAAGTTGCTTATGTTCTTCTACAAGAATTGTTCATGATGTTGTCTTGATTTGTTTAGGTGTACAACTAGATAGATCTTGATAATTATCTATTGCTAGTTTAGGAGTCTTGATCCGTGTAATTGTCTTGATTTCCTATTCATAAGTGGCAATTTGTGATTAATGATTATGGTCAAGTTTTCAATAATTGCAAAGTGGAACATAACCTAAGTTGAACAATCCGAGCTTATGTGTTTGTTGCTTAGATCAACCTATCTTTCTCATCATAAAGCTGCCATTAAATTGAATTTAGAGAGCTTATTCTAGGTTGTTTAATGGTTAGAGATTAAATAGAGAGCTTGTTCTATTTAACGACAAACTAAGGAAAGATTGGGATAACAGAGCTTGTTGTTATCTACGGTTGTTAACTTTGATAGTTGGTTGATATTGATAGATCTGAAATTGATTCTTAATGATGTCTAGTGGTGGAGAATGAAACCTTAACCATATTTTTCATATTTGATTCTTCTTACTTACTTGTTTTCTTACTTTTCTAGTTTGCTTATTTTTAAAAGTATATTTATTTTTATTGGCTGGTTATACCGCCTAATTTGTATATTAACTTTGTTTTATTTTTATTGGCTGGTTATACCGCCTTGCATCTTATTCTTATTATTTACTTTAGTTTAAATCTGGCTTCAAAAACCCCTTTTCTTTTATTGTTTTCTTTGAACGTAAGTTATAAACTAATAACTCATAGATTAAAACCCAATCCCTGAGGACTCGACCCTTGCTAATCATTATACTTACAATTGATCTTTTTAGTGCAAGGTTAAATAAGATACACTCTTTTGGGTGCATCAAATTTTTGGCGCCGTTGCCGGGGATTGTTTTCTTTAGTTTATTTGTTACTTGGTTTATTCTTATTTTCAGTTCTAATGAGTTTTGTTTTCTTGTACATACGGGTTTTTCTTATCAAATTTTGAAAAAAAAATAAAAAAAAAAAACAAAAAAAAAAAAACGATGGAATTGAGCAATCTAACACTTGAAGAGTTGGTGGCATACATGAACATGGAGAATCAACAAGCCAATCTCACCTTCCCAGTTCAACAATTTGCCATGGGAGGATGTCAAGGCCATCAAGTGTTCCAAGACCAACTACATGATCATTACTCAAACACTTACCATGAGGGATGGTGGGATCATACTAATTATGGCTACTCAAAAAATTTCCAAGAAGTAGATCCTTATGCCAGTTACACTCATCCATCTATCTTCAATCAATCATGGTCTCAAGAATCAGATCTTTTTCAGCCATCACATATGACTCAAAACTCAGGTACTTCTTTAGAAGATCTTGTCTATTCTCTTGTTACTAATACTTTGCAATTTCAACAGGAAACAAGGGCAAGCATCCAGAGTTTGGAAAAGCAAATGAGCCAATTGGCTAGTAGTATGGTGGGATGGGTAGCACAAAGATCTGAAGAACTCCCTGCCCAAACGATGATTAACCCAAAGGAGAATGCTACTATTGTGACCTTCAGGAATGAGGAACAAGATGAGGATGAGACAAAATTAGAGATGGATTCTATTCTTGAGGATAATAAAGCCACAGATCCAAATAAGAGTATTTCGACACCGGAGGTAACGTTTAAGATTCCAATTTTTGCTAATGTTTATTCTCCACCTTTTCCTAGTAGATTCGCAAAGTTCAAGGAGGAGGAACATGAACAAGACATCCTGGAAACCTTAAACAGTTTATTTGTGGATGCCATTCAACAAGTACCAAAAGATGCACCATTCCTCGATGAGTTATGCACCACCAAGGATGATGGAATAATACTTGTAATGGAGAATGCATCCACTGTTGTGCAAAGAAAGCTTCCTCTCAAACGCATAAATTTGGGAAATTTCATGTATGAGCCTGACAAGCCTAAAAAGCCAAGAAGGGGTGTTGGTTAGATTCAAAACACTAACTCAAGTGTTAATTGGGAAGGCAGCCCAATTAAAGATGAAATTGCCAACCTTCCATATTCAGATTTGCTTTCTCTTTCTCTTTCTCTTTCTTTTCCTTTTTATTTTATTATTTTTATTTTATTTCTTATGTTTCTTTGTTAATTGTGTTTACTGCTTTTAAGTTCATTTAGGCTGCATAAGTTTCTTTTGTTTAATAGTTCTTTTCTCTTACATATAATTCTTGCATTGGGGGATAATAGCATTACATTAATGACAATGTAAGAATTATGTGTGGGGGGGAGAATTTAGGATTTTATTTAGAGTGTTTTGTTTTTGAGTCTTTTTATGTTGTTTTTCTTTCTGATCCTTGTTTTGAAAAACACTAGATGTAAATATAATTTTTTTTTAACCCCGGTTAAATGGCGGATAACGGTACTCCGTGATTATTTAAATCGGTTCTATCAGCTACCCACAAAACTGATATTGTATATAAATTTCTCTTTCAATTTCTCTTTCATTTTTTTTTTCAGGATGGATGATATTCTCACAAGATTGCAGAAACGATTTCCTCCTTTTCCTCGAAATATTTTACTGAAGCTTTACCAAGTTCGATTTGAAAGATTAAGAATGCTTATGCACAAAGGGATTCCTGGAGACATACGTTGGATAATTGAAGCCAAGGTACGTGAAGATGAATATCTTCCTATTTTGCATTTACCAGGTACAGGTAGAAGCACTTTTGCAAAGAAGCGACGAGCAAAGCGCATGAGTTCAAATTGCCACAAATGTGCACGATGGACGTGTAACGGTAAATGTCGTTCTATTGGGATTCCGTCCTCTAATCGAGATGATAAAATTGAATTCATTAAGGATGGACTGAGTAAGGAGAATTTGGGTAATATCCAACTTTCTCTTGAGACGCATCCTAGTGGAGACGTACAAAGAGAAATTCTTGATTTATGGCCGCAATTCCAAAGGGAATGGCAACATCTTGGGAATCTGATGTTAAAAGACCCTGTTTGCCAGCTTGTAAGAAAACTGGATGGGAAGCATATCCTCGACTCATAGAAGGCGTTTAAGCCGTTTCTGGACGTAAAACCAGAGGAAGATGTGAGCCACAATCACAACTACAATAAATGACTTCTCAGTTTTTAATTTGATTTGCAATAACTTTATTTTGGTTTAATTTACGTGTTGTTCGATTTGTGTAATTATTCTCGTTTTTTTTTTATTTGTCTTTTACGGTTGATTTTTTCTTCTCTTTTTGATTTTCTTCCTGAAATCACGCAAAAATCTTTTGTTAGGTTAATATTTTCTTCTGACAGGTCAGATACACTTTCGGCGACATTATTACTCTTGTCTGATTCACTACTCAGTCCTCTATATATTACACCATGTACTCATTCTCTTTCAGGCACTCGAAAAGGAAAAAAAAATGGAAAGTACTTCGTCCCAACGCATTAAAAAAATTTGTGTCTTTGGAGGTGCTTATCCAGGGAAAAATAACATATTCGCTGATGAAGCCATAAGAGTTGGAGTAATACTTGCCCAAAAAAAGATCCAGTTGATTTATGGAGGCGGTAGTACGGGTTTAATGGGAGCAGTCGCTACAGCAGCACACGCCGGAGGAAGTCCAGTTCTAGGAATCGTGCCAAAACTATTCACAAGTTTTTGTGGACCTACCGTGGGTAAGGAAATACAAGTCTGGAGTATCCCTGAACGGATAACAATCATGTACCATTATGCCGATGCATTCATTGCTTTACCAGGAGGTCTGGGTACATTGGAAGAAATAGCTTGCGTGGCTTCTTGGTCATCTTTGGTCACAAATAAGAAACCCATTGGCTTGCTTAATATTAATGGTTATTTTAGTAATTTGCTTTCATATTTAGATAATGCTGTGGATAATGGATTCATGTTTTCAGAGGCAAGGAGAACCATAATTTCTGCTACAACCATTGAAGATTTACTCAAAAAGCTCCAAGCTTATGAGTGTTTATCTGCTACGGTTGTTTCGCAAACGCTCGGAAAAAGAAAAAGAGATATGGACGAGCAAGGAGTGGATTGTACTTTGTCTTTGTGACATTATCTAACATTTTGTTTGTTGTGTCTCAGTTATAATAAGTGGTTAGCAACCTCTGCAGGTAATATCTCCTAAATTCTACCTTTAGTAGGGGGTAAGGGACATATTTTGCTAATTTAAAAAAAAAAAAAATTGATGTGTTTTAAGCCATTTAGAAGTATTCATTCTGAACAAGGTCTGAGTAAGGGAGACTTGAGACATACCTTGTCAGTTTGATTTCTTCTTTTCAAAAAAAAAAAAAAGTTTGTTGTGTTTTAAGCAATTTAGAAGTATTCATTCTGGACAAGGTCTGAGTAAGGGAGACTTGAGACATACCTTGTCAGTTTGATTTTAATCTTTTTATGTTTACTTGTTAATTTTTGTTTAGTATTTTAGGATTATTTAGGTTGCATGAGTTTGTTTTGTTTTGTTTTGAGTCTTAGTTGTTCCTATTCTTATGTTATTAGTTCTTTTCTCTTACACATGATTCTTTCATTTGGGTTAATAGACTTACATTGAGGACAATGTAAGAATTATGTGTGGGGGGAATGATTTAGGATTTCTTTTATTTTTGTCTACTATTTTTTTTATGAGTCTTTATTATTATTATTATTATTATTATTATTTTAGTGTGTTTTAGTTCCTTTTTAATACAATGATGAGATATGAATTGCATAAGTCTAAAACAGATTTATTAGTGAGAAGATTTTCATGAGAATTGAGCTTGATGTCAACCTTTTTATGAGCCAATGTTAATATGATATGTTGATTGAGAAAGAAGCATGTTTAGACTTAATCTGACTTGTATAATCATCCTTGTGAGTTTTTGAGCCTATAATGATTGATGCATTATACAAATCAATCTAATTTCTTTCTTGAGTTCTCTTATGATTACATGATTCTCTAGAACTTGCTTTAAACCGTTAAAGACTATATTGATGCATGTGACAACATGAATATGATAGAGGCATTAGGATTTTTAGCCAGGGCCAAACAGCCATCCCTTATTGATGTTCCAAGAGAACACACCCTTAGTGAACCAATTTGAGCCTACATTGAATAAGCTATCTCTTTGGTAACCATAACTTGTCCCTAACCTAAATATACTTATATCTTTACCTTTGTTCCAAAGAAGAATTAGCATGATTTGAGACAAGTAGCAAAGACAAGGGATATTTTTTGGTTAGAAACAAGAAATAAGTGTGGGGGGAAAAGAAAAGAAAAGTCAAGAGAAAAAGAAATGGAATACTGGCAAATACATTCCTATGTAAAAAAAAAATATATGAATCATCTCTTGAATTTGTGGAAAAAGAAAAAGATATTACAAAGTTGTTTAGAATGAAGAAAAGGCCCAACATGAATATCCGGCCTAGGTGACTATGTACTTGTAAAGAGTTTTGAGAAGTTTCTTTGTATAATCTTTTTATGTCTCTAAACTTTATGAACTCTTTGGAACCTTTGTGATATCTTTATCCTTTTGTTCTTCAACCACATTACAAACCCCTTGGCCCCATTACAACCTTGATTAAAGACCTCTTGATTTATGAAGTTGCATGATCTTTTAGTGGAGAATAGGTGGACAAGCAAGCATATGGTAGAAGTGTTTTCATGAGATTGATTGAGTGTAAACACTTTACCACTACTTTAAAGAGTGAAAATCAAGGGAGTATCCCATGTGAGAAGTTGAGATTAAGTTTGAATATGCACTATTTTGATTGAAATATGTTATGTTAATATTGGCTTAACTCAAACTATTTACATTCAAGCAAGATTTTTTGTGAATTTCTTTGAGCTATTGATTAGTTTTTAAGAATTGTCCAATGATTATCTCTAATTTATATTGGAAGGATTAGTTATAATTATTATTTTTAGTTTTTCTTATGTTTTCAATGTTTGTGGGTATCGTCCTAGTAAACCCTCACGAGACTAAACTCGTCCACTAGGGACACCTAGGGGTTTAAAGGCTTGTGTCACATGCTAAGTGCCACCGTGATTTCCTACGAAAATGGATTAGATTAGATTTTCTTATTTTATTTTTATTGAGTCGTTGCTAGGGACTAGCAACAATCTAAGTGTGGGGGTGTGATAACTCGTATAATTATATAGTTTTTAGTTATGTTTTATTATTGTTTTGTGTCAAATACGAGTTATTATTGTTTAGTATAATTGTGTTTATGATCTTTTATATTTTTATGTAATTTGGTGTTTTTCACAAGTTTCTTTGAGTGATTTCAGATTACTAGAATTAAGGGCAAATCCAGTTCAGTTCCAGTTCTGACACCTTTTTCCATATCAGCTATATCTGGAGTTTCACTGAAGCAATAAGGCTGAAATTTTAACCGTGCAAAGCTAAGAGGTATATCTATCTTTTTCATGTTTTACACTTCTTGAAACGGAGTCGTTTTCCCTAGCGAAATCAACCATCAAGTTGGCTGATGTGCAATGACGTCTGTCCTGAGAAGTTTTCGCATGTTGACCATATCGTCCGATACACATCAGCAAATGAGCTGATTCCAACGGCTATGGATCACTAACTGATAGGGAAACATTTGTCTAGAAGACCATGTGATCAGATAAAGCCTCCAATATTGAAGAAATCGACCATCAAGTTGGCTGATGTGCAATGACGTCTGTGCTGACCTGTTTTCGTATTTTGCCCATATCATCTTCTCCACATCAGCAAATGAGCTGATTTCAACGGCTATGAATCAGTAACTCATAGGGGAACATTTTTCTAGAAGACCATGTGATCAGATCAGTCCTCCAAGATTGACAAAATCGACCATCAAGTTGGCTGATCAAAATGGTCATACAATATGACGAAAATTGTTAGAAAAATGCACCCACCTATTATACCTACCTTTGAAATTTGTAAAGCTTGTCTCTTGTCATTTAGCCCTCCAAAATGTGTATAAATAGAGGGCCTTGGATGATTGTAGAGGATCATATTGTACATAGGTAGGATATTAGCCATTGTAATAAAATTCTCTAAGTTTTCTTCTTCTTTCTTTTCTCTAGTTTTGTTTTTCTTTAGAAAGAGCAAGAGGTTGGATAATTAATATTCTTCTTCTTCTTCTTTCTTTCTTTTATTTTCTTCTTATATTCTATTTAATTTTATGTTTATAATGCCTATGCTAGGCTAAACTTCTATTTGGTTAAGGGTGATTTCAAAGCCCTAGACATGTTTTGTGATTGATTTTCAGATTCTATCTATCATTAATTTTCTATCAAAGTTGCTTATGTTCTTCTACAAGAATTGTTCATGATGTTGTCTTGATTTGTTTAGGTGTACAACTAGATAGATCTTGATAATTATCTATTGCTAGTTTAGGAGTCTTGATCCGTGTAATTGTCTTGATTTCCTATTCATAAGTGGCAATTTGTGATTAATGATTATGGTCAAGTTTTCAATAATTGCAAAGTGGAACATAACCTAAGTTGAACAATCCGAGCTTATGTGTTTGTTGCTTAGATCAACCTATCTTTCTCATCATAAAGCTACCATTAAATTGAATTTAGAGAGCTTATTCTAGGTTGTTTAATGGTTAGAGATTAAATAGAGAGCTTGTTCTATTTAACGACAAACTAAGGAAAGATTGGCATAACAGAGCTTGTTGTTATCTACGGTTGTTAACTTTGATAGTTGGTTGATATTGATAGATCTGAAATTGATTCTTAATGATGTCTAGTGGTGGAGAATGAAACCTTAACCATATTTTTCATATTTGATTCTTCTTACTTACTTGTTTTCTTACTTTTCTAGTTTGCTTATTTTTAAAAGTATATTTATTTTTATTGGCTGGTTATACCGCCTAATTTGTATATTAACTTTGTTTTATTTTTATTGGCTGGTTATACCGCCTTGCATCTTATTCTTATTATTTACTTTAGTTTAAATCTGGCTTCAAAAACCCCTTTTCTTTTATTGTTTTCTTTGAACGTAAGTTATAAACTAATAACTCATAGATTAAAACCCAATCCCTGAGGACTCGACCCTTGCTAATCATTATACTTACAATTGATCTTTTTAGTGCAAGGTTAAATAAGATACACTCTTTTGGGTGCATCAGATATGAATTGGATAGGTCTGAAACTGATCATTAGTGATAAGATTTTCATGAGAATTAAGCTTGATTGATATCACTATTTTTCATGAGCCAATGTTAATATGATATATTGATTGAGAAAGAAGCATGTTTAGACTTAAAATTGACTTGTATAATTATCCATGTGAGTTTCGAGCCTATATGATTGATGCATTATACATATCAATCTAATTTCTTTCTTTAGTGCTCTTATGATTACATGTTTCTCTAGAACTTGCTTTAAACCTTTTTGAGACTATATTGATGCATGTAACAACATGAAAATGATAGAGACATTAGAATTATAACCAGGGCCAAACAGCCATTCCTTATTGATATTCCAAGAGAACATCCCCCTAGTGAGCCAATTTGAGCATACATTGAATAAGCTATTTCTTTGGTAACCATATCCTACACCTAGACTAAATGCATTTATATCTTTACTCTTGTTCTAAAGATTGACTAAAATGCTTGAGACATATTGCAAAAACAATGGATACTTTTTGAAAATTTGGGTTAAAACAAAAGATAAGTGTGGGGTAAGAAAAGAAAGAAAAAAAAAAGTCAAGAGAAAAAGTAAGGGATCATTGTCAAATACATTTCCATATTGAAGAAAAAAAATCATCTCTTAAACTTTTGGTTAAAGAAAAAGATGTTACAAAGTTGGTTAGACTGAAGCAAAGGCTCAATATGAATATTTAGCCTCTATTATTATGTGCTTTATAAGAGTTTTGAGAAGTTTTATTTGCAAAATCTTATTTTGTCTCTAAATTCTATGAAGTCTTTGGAACCTTTGTAATATTTTTTATCTTTCATTCTTTAACCACATTATAACCCTTTGGCCCATTAGAACCTTGAATAAAGACCTCTTGATTTATGAAGTTGTAAGATATAAATAGTGGAGAATAGGTGGACAAGCAAGCATATGGTAGAAGTGTTTTCATGAGATTGATTGAGTGTAAACACTTTACCACTACTTTAAAGAGTGAAAATCAGGAGAGTATCCCATGTGATAAGTTGAGATTAAGTTTGAATATGCACTATTTTGATTGAAATATTGATGCACCCAAAAGAGTGTATCTTATTTAACCTTGCACTAAAAAGATCAATTGTAAGTATAATGATTAGCAAGGGTCGAGTCCTCAGGGATTGGGTTTTAATCTATGAGTTATTAGTTTATAACTTACGTTCAAAGAGAACAATAAAAGAAAATGGGTTTTTGAAGCCATATTTAAACTAAAGTAAATAATAAGAATAAGATGCAAGGCGGTATAACCAGCCAATAAAAATATATATACTAAATTAGGCGGTATAACCAGCCAATAAAAATAAAACAAAGTTAATATACAAATTAGGCGGTATAACCAGCCAATAAAAATAAATATACTTTTAAAAATAAGCAAACTAGAAAAGTAAGAAAACAAGTAAGTAAGAAGAATCAAATATGAAAAATATGGTTAAGGTTTCATTCGCCACCACTAGACATCATTAAGAATCAATTTCAGATCTATCAATATCAACCAACTATCAAAGTTAACAACCGTAGATAACAACAAGCTCTGTTATCCCAATCTTTCCTTAGTTTGTCGTTAAATAGAACAAGCTCTCTATTTAATCTCTAACCATTAAACAACCTAGAATAAGCTCTCTAAATTCAATTTAATGGCAGCTTTATGATGAGAAAGATAGGTTGATCTAAGCAACAAACACATAAGCTCGGATTGTTCAACTTAGGTTATGTTCCACTTTGCAATTATTGAAAACTTGACCATAATCATTAATCACAAATTGCCACTTATGAATAGGAAATCAAGACAATTACACGGATCAAGACTCCTAGACTAGCAATAGATAATTATCAAGATCTATCTAGTTGTACACCTAAATAAATCAAGACAACATCATGAACAATTCTTGTAGAAGAACATAAGCAACTTTGATAGAAAATTAATGATAGATAGAATCTGAAAATCAATCACAAAACATGTCTAGGGCTTTGAAATCACCTTAACCAAATAGAAGTTTAGCCTAGCATAGGCATTGTAAACATAAACATAAAATTAAAGAGAATCTAAGAAGGAAATAAAAGAAAGAAAGAAGAAGAAGAAAATAAAGAAAAAGAAAACTAGAGAAAAGAAAGAAGAAGAAAACTTAGAGAATTTTATTACAATGGCTAATATCCTACCAATGTACAATGCCTCCTACAATCATCCAAGGCCCTCTATTTATACACATTTTGGAGGACTAAATGACAAGAGACAAGCTTTACAAATTTCAAAGGTAGGTATAATAGGTGGGTGCATTTTTCTAACAATTTTCGTCATATTGTATGACAATTTTGATCAGCCAACTTGATGGTCGATTTTGTCAATATTGGAGGCCTGATCTGATCACATAGTCTTGTAGAAAAATGTTCCCCTATCAGTTACTGATCCATAGCCGTTAGAATCAGCTCATTTGCTGATGTGGATAAGAAGCTATGGGCAAAATACGAAAACAGGTCAGCATAGACGTCATTGCACATCAGCCAACTTGATGGTCGATTTCGCTAGGGAAAACGACTCCGTTTCAAGAAGTGTAAAACATGAAAAAGATAGATATGCCTCTTAACTTTGCACGGTTAAGATTTCAGCCTTATTGCTTCAGTGAAACTCCAGATATAGCTGATATGGCAAAAGGTGTCGGAACTGGAACTGAACTGGATTTGCCCTTAATTGTTGATTTAACCTAGTAATCTGAAATCACTCAAAGAAACTCGTGAAAAACACCAAATTACATAAAAATATAAAAAATCATAAACACGATTAGACTAAGCAATAATAACTCGTATTTGACACAAAACAATAATAAAACATAACTAAAAACTATATAATTATACGAGTTATCACACCCCCACACTTAGCTTTTTGCTAGTCCTCGAGCAAAACAAATAAAAATAAAATAAGAAAATCTAATCTAATCCACTTTCGTAGGAAATCACGGTGGCACTTAGCATGTGACACAAGCCTTTAAGCCCCTAGGTGTCCCTAGTGGACGAGTTTAGTCTCGTGAGGGTTTACTAGAACGATACCCACAAACATTGAAAAACTAAAATATAAATAAACTACATATACTAAAAATATTTACTCCTAATCCTTTCAATACAAATTAGAGACAATATTTGAACAAGTCTTATAAACTAATCAATAGCTTAAAGAATTTCACAAAAAAATCATGCTTGAATGTAAATTGTTTGAGTTAAGCCAATATTAGCATAACATATCTCAATCAAAATAGTGCATGTTCAAATTTAATATCAACTTCTCACATGGGATACCCTCATGATTTTCACTCTTTAAAGTAGTGGTGAAATGTTTACACTCAATCAATCTCATGAAAACAGTTCTACCATATTCTTGCTTGTCCACCTATTCTCCACTATTTAGATCATACAACTTCATGAATCAAGAGGTCTTTAATCAAGGTTGTAATGGGGCCAAGGGGTTTGTAATGTGGTTGAAGAACAAAATGATAAAGATATCACAAAGGTTCCAAAGAGTTCATAAAGTTTAGAGACATAAAAAGATCATACAAAGAAACTTCTCAAAACTCTTTACAAGTACATAGTCACCTAGGCCGGATATTTATGTTGGGCCTTTTCTTCATTCTAAACAACTTTGTAACATCTTTTTCTTTTTCCACAAATTGAAGAGATGATTCATATTTTTTTTTTACATAGGAATGTATTTGCCAGTATTCCATTTCTTTTTCTCTTGACTTTTCTTTTCTTTTCCCCCCACACTTATTTCTTGTTTCTAACCCAAATTTTTAACTAAAAATATCCCTTGTTTTTTTGCAATATGTCTCAAAATATATAATCCATCTTTAGAACAAGGGTAAGGATATAAGTATATTTAGGCTAGGTGTAAGTTGTGGTTACCAATAAAACATCATATTTAATGTAGGCTCAAATTGGCTCACTAGTGGGGATGTTCTCTTAGAACATTAATAATGGATGGCTGTTTGGCTCTGGTTATAATCCTAATGCCTCTATCATATTCATGTTGTCACATGTATCAATATAGTCTCAAACGGTTTAAAGCAAGTTCTAGAGAATCATGTAATCATAAGAGCACTCAAGAAAGAAATTAGATTGATTTGTATAATGCATCAATCATTATAGGCTCAAAAACTCACAAGGATGATTATACAAGTCAGATTAAGTCTAAACATGCTTCTTTCTCAATCAACATATCATATTAACATTGGCTCATAAAAAGGTTGACATCAAGCTCAATTCTCATGAAAATCTTCTCACTAATAAATCTGTTTTAGACTTATGCAATTCATATCTCATCATTGTATTAAAAAGGAACTAAAACACACTAAAAAAAAAATAATAATAATAATAAAGACTCAAAAAAAAAAAGTAGACAAAAATAAAAGAAATCCTAAATCATTCCCCCCACACTTAATTCTTACATTGTCCTCAATGTAAGTCTATTAACCCAAATGAAAGAATCATGTGTAAGAGAAAAGAACTAATAATATAAGAATAGGAACAACTAAGACTCAAAACAAAACAAACTCATGCAACCTAAATAATCCTAAAATACTAAACAAAAATTAACAAGTAAACATAAAAATATTAAAATCAAACTGACAAGGTATGTCTCAAGTCTCCCTTACTTAGACCTTGTTCAGAATGAATACTTCTAAATTGCTTAAAACACAACAAACTTTTTTTTTTTTTAAATTAGCAAAATATGTCCCTTACCCCCTACTAAAATATGACATTGTCCCCAATGTCAAATTTTAAAGGTAGAATTTAGGAGATATTACCTGCAGAGGTTGCTAACCACTTATTATAACTGAGACACAACAAGCAAAATGTTAGATAATGTCACAAAGACAAAGTACTTTGAGTAAATCTTCTTGCTCGTCCATATCTCTTTTTCTTTTTCCGAGCGTTTGCGAAACAACTGTAGCAGATAAACACTCATAAGCTTGGAGCTTTTTGAGTAAATCTTCAATGGTTGTAGCAGAAATTATGGTTCTCCTTGCCTCTGAAAACATGAATCCATTTTCCACAGCATTATCTAAATATGAAAGCAAATTACTAAAATAACCATTAATATTAAGCAAACCAATGGGTTTCTTATTTGTGACCAAAGATGACCAAGAAGCCACGCAAGCTATTTCTTCCAATGTACCCAGACCTCCTGGTAAAGCAATGAATGCATCGGCAGAATGGTACATGATTGTTATCCGTTCAGGGATACTCCAGATGTATTTCCTTACCCAAGGTAGGTCCACAAAAATCTGTGAATAGTTTTGGCACGATTCCTAGAACTGGACTTCCTCCGGCGTGTGCTGCTGTAGCGACTGCTCCCATTAAACCCGTACTACCGCCTCCATAAATCAACTGGATATTTTGTTGGGCAAGTATTACTCCAACTCTTATGGCTTCATCAGCGAATATGTTATTTTTCCCTGGATAAGCACCTCCAAAGACACAAATTTTTTTAATGCGCTGGGACGAAGTACTTTCCATTTTTTTTTTCTTTTTCGAGTGCCTGAAAGAGAATGAGTACATGGTGTAATATATAGAGGACTGAGTAGTGAATCAGACAAGAGTAATAATGTCGCCGAAAGTGTATCTGACCTGTCAGAAGAAAATGTTAACCTAACAAAAGATTTTTGCGTGATTTCAGGAAGAAAATCAAAAAGAGAAGAAAAATCAACCGTAAAAGACCAATAAAAAAAATGAGAATAATTACACAAATCGAACAACACGTAAATTAAACCGAAATGAAGTTATTGCAAATCAAACCCAAAGCTGAGAAGTTATTTATTGTAGTTGTGATTGTGGCTCACATCTTCCTCTGGTTTTACGTCCAGAAACGGCTTAAACGCCTTCTATGAGTCGAGGATATGCTTCCCATCCAGTTTTCTTACAAGCTGGCAAACAGGGTCTTTTAACATCAGATTCCCAAGATGTTGCCATTCCCTTTGGAATTGCGGCCATAAATCAAGAATTTCTCTTTGTACGTCTCCACTAGGATGCGTCTCAAGAGAAAGTTGGATATTACCCAAATTCTCCTTACTCAGTCCATCCTTAATGAATTCAATTTTATCATCTCGATTAGAGGACGGAATCCCAATAGAACGACATTTACCGTTATACGTCCATCGTGCACATTTGTGGCAGTTTGAACTCATGCGCTTTGCTCGTCGCTTCTTTGCAAAAGTGCTTCTACCTGTACCTGGTAAATGCAAAACAGGAAGATATTCATCTTCACGTACCTTGGCTTCAATTATCCAACGTATGTCTTCAGGAATCCCTTTGTGCATAAGCATTCTTAATCTTTCAAATCGAACTTGGTAAAGCTTCAGTAAAATATTTTGAGGAAAAGGAGGAAATCATTTCTGCAATCTTGTGAGAATATCATCCATCCTGAAAAAAAAATGAAAAAAATTGAAAGAGAAATTGGAAGAGAAATTTATATACAATATCAGTTTTGTGGGTAGCTGATGGAACCGATTTAAATAATCAAGGAGTACCGTTATCCGCCATTTAACCGGGGTTAAAAAAATTAAAAATTATATTTACATCTAGTTATTTTCAAAACAAGGATCAGAAAGAAAAACAACATAAAAAGACACAAAAACAAAACACTCTAAATAAAATCCTAAATTCTTCCCCCCACACATAATTTTTACATTGTCCTCAATGTAATGCTATTATCCCAAATGAAAGAATCATGTGTAAGTGAAAAGAACTAATAAACAAAATAAACTTATGCAGCCTAAATGAACTTAAAAACATTAAACACAATTAACAAAGAAACATAAGAAAAAGATAAAGAAATAAAAGAGAGCAAATCTGAGGATGGCAGTTTGGCAATGCTTTCACTAATTAGGCTGCCTCCCCTAATTAGCACTTGATTGATTGTTTTCAGCCTAGCCAATTCCCCTTCTTGGCTTTTTAGGATCTTTTGGCTTAGTGATAACTCGTATAATTATATAGTTTTTAGTTATGTTTTATTATTGTTTTGTGTCAAATACGAGTTATTATTGTTTAGTCTAATTGTGTTTATGATCTTTTATATTTTTATGTAATTTGGTGTTTTTCACAAGTTTCTTTGAGTGATTTCAGATTACTAGAATTAAGGGCAAATCCAGTTCAGTTCCAGTTCCGACACCTTTTGCTATATCAGCTATATCTGGAGTTTCACTGAAGCAATAAGGCTGAAATTTTAACCGTGCAAAGTTAAGAGGCATATCTATTTTTTTAATGTTTTACACTTCTTGAAACGGAGTCGTTTTCCCTAGCGAAATCAACCATCAAGTTGGCTGATGTGCAATGACGTCTGTCCTGAGCAGTTTTCGCATTTTGACCATATCGTCTGATACACATCAGCAAATGAGCTGATTCCAACGGCTATGGATCATTAACTGATAGGGGAACATTTGTCTAGAAGACCATGTGATCAGATAAAGCCTCCAATATTGAATACATCGACCATCAAGTTGGCTGATGTGCAATGACGTCTGTGCTGACCTGTATTCGTATTTTGCCCATATCTTCTTCTCCACATCAGCAAATGAGCTGATTCCAACGGCTATGAATCAGTAACTCATAGGGCAACATTTGTCTAGAAGACTATGTGATCAGATCAGGCCTCCAAGATTGACAAAATCGACCATCAAGTTGGCTGATCAAAATGGTCATACAATATGACGAAAATTGTTAGAAAAATGCACCCACCTATTATACCTACCTTTGAAATTTGTATAGCTTGTCTCTTGTCATTTAGCCCTCCAAAATGTGTATAAATAGAGGGCCTTGGATGATTGTAGAGGATGATATTGTACATAGGTAGGATATTAGCCATTGTAATAAAATTCTCTAAGTTTTCTTCTTCTTTCTTTTCTCTAGTTTTCTTTTTCTTTAGAAAGAGCAAGAGGTTGGATAGTTAATATTCTTCTTCTTCTTTCTTTCTTTCTTTCTTTCTTTTATTTTCTTCTTAGATTCTCTTTAATTTTATGTTTATAATGCCTATGCTAGGCTAAACTTCTATTTGGTTAAGGGTGATTTCAAAGCCCTAGACATGTTTTGTGATTGATTTTCAGATTCTATCTATCATTAATTTTCTATCAAAGTTGCTTATGTTCTTCTACAAGAATTGTTCATGATGTTGTCTTGATTTATTTAGGTGTACAATTAGATAGATCTTGATAATTATCTATTGCTAGTTTAGGAGTCTTGATCCGTGTAATTGTCTTGATTTCCTATTCATAAGTGGCAATTTGTGATTAATGATTATGGTCAAGTTTTCAATAATTGCAAAGTGGAACATAACCTAAGTTGAACAATCCGAGCTTATGTGTTTGTTGCTTAGATCAACCTATCTTTCTCATCATAAAGCTGCCATTAAATTGAATTTAGAGAGCTTATTCTAGGTTGTTTAATGGTTAGAGATTAAATAGAGAGCTTGTTCTATTTAACGACAAACTAAGGAAAGATTGGGGTAACAGAGCTTGTTGTTATCTACGGTTGTTAACTTTGATAGTTGGTTGATATTGATAGATCTGAAATTGATTCTTAATGATGTCTAGTGGTGGAGAATGAAACCTTAACCATATTTTTCATATTTGATTCTTCTTACTTACTTGTTTTCTTACTTTTAGTTTGCTTATTTTTTATATTTATTTTTATTGGCTGGTTATACCGCCTAATTTGTATATTAACTTTGTTTTATTTTGATTGGCTGGTTATACCGCCTAATTTATTATATATATTTTTATTGGCTGGTTATACCGCCTAATTTAGTTTATATATTTTTATTGGCTGGTTATACCGCCTTGCATCTTATTCTTATTATTTTAGTTTAAATCTGGCTTCAAAAACCCCTTTTCTTTTATTGTTCTTGAATTTAAGTTTTAAACTATTAACTTATAAACTAAAACCCAATCCCTGAGGACTCGACCCTTGCTAACTACTATACTTACAATTGATCTTTTTAGTGCAAGGTTAAATAAGATACACTCTTTTGGGTGCATCAAATTTTTGGCGCCGTTGCCGGGGATTGTTTTCTTTAGTTTATTTGTTACTTGGTTTATTCTTATTTTCAGTTCTAATGAGTTTTATTTTCTTGTACATACGGGTTTTTCTTATCAAATTTTGAAAAAAAAAAAGAAAAAAAAAAGAAAAAGAAAAAGAAAACGATGGAATTGAGCAATCTAACACTTGAAGAGTTGGTGGCATACATGAACATGGAGAATCAACAAGCCAATCTCACCTTCCCAGTTCAACAATTTGCCATGGGAGGATGTCAAGGCCATCAAGTGTTCCAAGACCAACAGTATGATCATTACTCAAACACTTACCATGAGGGATGGTGGGATCATACTAATTATGGCTACTCAAAAAATTACCAAGAAGTAGATCCTTATGCCAATTACACTCATCCATCTAGCTTCAATCAATCATGGTCCCAAGAACCAGATCTTTTTCAACCACCACATATGACTCAAAACTCAGGTACTTCTTTAGAAGTTCTTGTCTATTCTCTTGTTACTGATACTTTGCAATTTCAACAGGAAACAAGGGCAAGCATCCAGAGTTTGGAAAAGCAAATGATCCAATTGACTAGTAGTATGGTGGGATGGGTAGCACAAAGATCTGAAGAACTCCCTGCCCAAACGATGATTAACCCAAAGGAGAATGCTACTATTGTGACCTTGAGGAATGAGGAACAAGATGAGGATGAGACAAAATTAGAGATGAATTCTATTCTTGAGGATAATGAAGCCAATGATCCAAATAAGAGTATTTCGGCACCTGAGGTAACGTTTGAGATTCCAATTTTTACTAATGTTTCTTCTCCACCTTTTCCTAGTAGATTCGCAAAGTTCAAGGAGGATGAACATGAACAAGACACGCTGGAAACCTTAAACAGTTTGTTTGTGGATGTCATTCAACAAGTACCAAAAGATGCACCATTTCTCGATGAGATATGCACCACCAAGGATGATGGAATAATACTTGTAATGGAGAATGCATCCACCGTTGTGCAAAGAAAGCTTCCTCTCAAACGCATAAATTTGGGAAATTTCATGTATGAGCCTGACAAGCCTAAAAAGCCAAGAAGGGGTGTTGGTTAGATTCAAAACACTAACTCAAGTGTTAATTGGGAAGGCAGCCCAATTAAAGATGAAATTGCCAACCTTCCATATTCAGATTTGCTTTCTCTTTCTCTTTCTTTTCCTTTTCCTTTTCCTTTTTCTTTTATTATTTTTATTGTTTTTATTTTTATTTCTTATGTTTCTTTGTTAATTGTGTTTACTGTTTTTAAGTTCATTTAGGCTGCATAAGTTTCTTTTGTTTAATAGTTCTTTTCTCTTACATATAATTCTTGCATTGGGGGATAATAGCATTACATTAATGTCAATGTAAGAATTATGTTTGGAGGGAAGAATTTAGGATTTTATTTAGAGTGTTTTGTTTTTGAGTTTTTTTTTTTTTTATGTTGTTTTTCTTTCTGATCCTTGTTTTGAAAATAACTAGATGTAAATATAATTTTTTTTAACCCCGGTTAAATGGCGGATAACGGTACTCCGTGATTATTTAAGTCGGTTCCATCAGCTACCCACAAAACTGATATTGTATATAAATTTCTCTTCCAATTTCTCTTTCATTTTTTTCATTTTTTTTTCAGGATGGATGATATTCTCACAAGATTGCAGAAACGATTTCCTCCTTTTCCTCGAAATATTTTACTGAAGCTTTACCAAGTTCGATTTGAAAGATTAAGAATGCTTATGCACAAAGGGATTCCTGGAGACATACGTTAGATAATTGAAGCCAAGGTACGTGAAGATGAATATCTTCCTGTTTTGCATTTACCAGGTACAGGTAGAAGCACTTTTGCAAAGAAGCGACGAGCAAAGCGCATGAGTTCAAATTGCCACAAATGTGCACGATGGACGTGTAACGGTAAATGTCGTTCCATTGGGATTCCGTCCTCTAATCGAGATGATAAAATTGAATTCATTAAGGATGGACTGAGTAAGGAGAATTTGGGTAATATCCAACTTTCTCTTGAGACGCATCCTAGTGGAGACGTACAAAGAGAAATTCTTGATTTATGGCCGCAATTCCAAAGGGAATGGCAACATCTTGGGAATCTGATGTTAAAAGACCCTGTTTGCCAGCTTGTAAGAAAACTGGATGGGAAGCATATCCTCGACTCATAGAAGGCGTTTAAGCCGTTTCTGGACGTAAAACCAGAGGAAGATGTGAGCCACAATCACAACTACAATAAATGACTTCTCAGCTTTTGGTTTGATTTGCAATAACTTTATTTTGTTTTAATTTACGTGTTGTTCGATTTGTGTAATTATTCTCGTTTTTTTTATTTATCTTTTACGGCTGATTTTTTCTTCTCTTTTTGATTTTCTTCCTGAAATCAAGCAAAAATCTTTTGTTAGGTTAACATTTTCTTCTGACAGGTCAGATACACTTTCGGCGATATTATTACTCTTGTCTGATTCACTACTCAGTCCTCTATATATTACACCATGTACTCATTCTCTTTCAGGCACTCGAAAAAAAAGAAAAAAATGGAAAGTACTTCGTCCCAGCGTATTAAAAAAATTTGTGTCTTTGGAGGTGCTTATCCAGGGAAAAATAACATATTCGCTGATGAAGCCATAAGAGTTGGAGTAATACTTGCCCAACAAAAGATCCACTTGATTTATGGAGGCGGTAGTACGGGTTTAATGGGAGCAGTCGCTACAGCAGCACACGCCGGAAGAAGTCCAATTCTAGGAGTCGTGCCAAAACTATTCACAGATTTTTGTGGACCTACCGTGGGTAAGGAAATACAAGTCTGGAGTATCCCTGAACGGATAACAATCATGTACCATTCTGCCGATGCATTCATTGCTTTACCAGGAGGTCTGGGTACATTGGAAGAAATAGCTTGCTTGGCTTCTTGGTCATCTTTGGTCACAAATAAGAAACCCATTGGTTTGCTTAATATTAATGGTTATTTTAGTAATTTGCTTTCATATTTAGATAATGCTGTGGATAATGGATTCATGTTTTCAGAGGCAAGGAGAACCATAATTTCTGCTACAACCATCGAAGATTTACTCAAAAAGCTCCAAGCTTATGAGTGTTTATCTGCTACGGTTGTTTCGCAAACGCTCGGAAAAAGAAAAAGAGATATGGACGAGCAAGGAGTGGATTGCACTTTGTCTTTGTGACATTATCTAACATTTTGTTTGTTGTGTCTCAGTTATAATAAGTGGTTAGCAACCTCTGCAGGTAATATCTCCTAAATTCTACCTTTAGTAGGGGGTAAGGGACATATTTTGCTAAAAAAAAAAAAAAAATTGATGTGTTTTAAGCCATTTAGAAGTATTCATTTTGAACAAGGTCTGAGTAAGGGAGACTTGAGACATACCTTGTCAGTTTGATTTCTTCTTTTCAAAAAAAAAAAAAGAAAAAAAAAATTGAAAAAGAAAAAAGTTTGTTGTGTTTTAAGCAATTTAGAAGTATTCATTCTGAACAAGGTCTGAGTAAGGGAGACTTGAGACACACCTTGTCAGTTTGATTTTAATCTTTTTATGTTTACTTGTTAATTTTTGTTTAGTATTTTAAGATTATTCAGGTTGCATGAGTTTGTTTTGTTTTGAGTCTTAGCTTTTCCTATTCTTATGTTATTAGTTCTTTTCTCTTACACATGATTCTTTCATTTGAGTTAATAGACTTACATTGAGGACAATGTAAGAATTAAGTGTGGGGGGAATGATTTAGGATTTCTTTTATTTTGTCTACTATTTTTTTTTATGAGTCTTTATTATTATTATTATTATTTTTTTTTTTTTTTTGAGTTTTAGTTCCTTTTTAATACAATGATGAGATATGAATTGCATAAGTCTAAAACAGATTTATTAGTGAGAAGATTTTCATGAGAATTGAGCTTGATGTCAACCTTTTTATGAGCCAATGTTAATATGATATGTTGATTGAGAAAGAAGTGATGCACCCAAAAGAGTGTATCTTATTTAACCTTGCACTAAAAAGATCAATTGTAAGTATAGTAGTTAGCAAGGGTCGAGTCCTCAGGGATTGGGTTTTAGTTTATAAGTTAATAGTTTAAAACTTAAATTCAAGAACAATAAAATAAAAGGGGTTTTTGAAATCAGATTTAAACTAAAGTAAATAATAAGAATGAGATGTAAGGCGGTATAACCAGCGAATAAAAATATATATACTAAATTAGGCGGTATAACCAGCCAATAAAAATATATATATTAAATTAGGCGGTATAACCAGCCAATAAAAATAAAACAAAGTTAATATACAAATTAGGCGGTATAACCAGCCAATAAAAATAAATATACTTTTAAAAATAAGCAAACTAGAAAAGTAAGAAAACAAGTAAGTAAGAAGAATCAAATATGAAAAATATGGTTAAGGTTTCATTCTCCACCACTAGACATCATTAAGAATCAATTTCAGATCTATCAATATCAACCAACTATCAAAGTTAACAACCGTAGATAACAACAAGCTCTGTTATCCCAATCTTTCCTTAGTTTGTCGTTAAATAGAACAAGCTCTCTATTTAATCTCTAACCATTAAACAACCTAGAATAAGCTCTCTAAATTCAATTTAATGGCAGCTTTATGATGAGAAAGATAGGTTGATCTAAGCAACAAACACATAAGCTCGGATTGTTCAACTTAGGTTATGTTCCACTTTGCAATTATTGAAAACTTGACCATAATCATTAATCACAAATTGCCACTTATGAATAGGAAATCAAGACAATTACACGGATCAAGACTCCTAGACTAGCAATAGATAATTATCAAGATCTATCTAGTTGTACACCTAAATAAATCAAGACAACATCATGAACAATTCTTGTAGAAGAACATAAGTAACTTTGATAGAAAATTAATGATAGATAGAATCTGAAAATCAATCACAAAACATGTCTAGGGCTTTGAAATCACCCTTAACCAAATAGAAGTTTAGCCTAGCATAGGCATTGTAAACATAAACATAAAATTAAAGAAAATCTAAGAAGAAAATAAAAGAAAGAAAGAAGAAGAGGAAGAATATTAATTATCCAACCTCTTGCTCTCTCTAAAGAAAAAGAAAACTAGAGAAAAGAAAGAAAACTAGAGAAAAGAAAGAAGAAGAAAACTTAGAGAATTTTATTAAAATGGCTAATATCCTACCTATGTACAATATGATCCTCTACAATCATCCAAGGCCTTCTATTTATACACATTTTGGAGGGCTAAATGACAAGAGACAAGCTTTACAAATTTCAAAGGTAGGTATAATAGGTGGGTGCATTTTTCTAACAATTTTCGTCATATTGTATGACCATTTTGATCAGCCAACTTGATGGTCGATTTTTTCAATCTTGGAGGCCTGATCTGATCACATGGTCTTCTAGAAAAATGTTCCCCTATGAGTTAGTGATTCATAGCCGTTGGAATCAGCTCATTTGCTGATGTGGAGAAGAAGATATAGGCAAAATACTAAAACAGGTCAGCACAGACGTCATTGCACATCAGCCAACTTGATGGTCGATTTCTTCAATATTGGAGGCTTTATCTGATCACATGGTCTTCTAGACAAATGTTCCCCTATCGGTTAGTGATCCATAGCCGTTGAAATCAGCTCATTTACTGATGTGTATCTGACGATATGGTCAAAATGCGAAAACTGCTCAGGACAGACGTCATTGCACATCAGCCAACTTGATGGTTGATTTCGCTAGGGAAAACGACTCCGTTTCAAGAAGTGTAAAACATGAAAAAGATAGATATGCCTCTTAACTTTGCACGGTTAAAATTTCAGCCTTATTTCTTCAGTGAAACTCCAGATATAGCTGATATGGCAAAAGGTGTCGGAAGTGGAACTGAACTGGATTTGCCCTTAATTCTAGTAATATGAAATCACTCAAAGAAACTTGTGAAAAACACCAAATTACATAAAAATATAAAAGATCATAAACACAATTAGACTAAACAATAATAACTCGTATTTGACACAAAACAATAATAAAACATAACTAAAGACTATATAATTATACGAGTTATCACACCCCACACTTAGATTGTTGCTAGTCCCTAGCAACGACTCAATAAAAATAAAATAAAAAAATCTAATCTAATCCATTTTCGTAGGAAATCATGGTGGCACTTAGCATGTGACACAAGCCTTTAAACCCCTAGGTGTCCCTAGTGGACGAGTTTAGTCTCGTGAGGGTTTACTAGGACGATACCCATAAACATTGAAAACATAAGAAAAACTAAAAATAATAATTATAACTAATCCTTCCAATATAAATTTGAGATAATCATTGGACAAGTCTTAAAAACTAATCAATAGCTTAAAGGAATTCACAAAAAATCTTGCTTGAATGTAAATAGTTTGAGTTAAGCCAATATTAACATAACATATTTCAATCAAAATAGTGCATATTCAAACTTAATCTCAACTTCTCACATGGGATACTCTCTTGATTTTCACTTTTTAAAGGAGTGGTAAAGTGTTTACACTCAATCAATCTCATGAAAACACTTCTACCATATGCTTGCTTGTCCACCTATTCTCTACTATTTAGATCATACAACTTCATAAATCAAGAGGTCTTTATTCAAGGTTGTAATGGGGCCAAAGTGTTATAATGTGGTTAAAGAACAAAAGGATAAAGATATCACAAAGGTTCCAAAGAGTTCATAGAGTTTAGAGACATAATAGGATCATACAAATAAAACTTCTCAAAACTCTTATAAAGCACATAATCACCTAGGCCGAATATTCATGTTGGGCCTTTTCTTCATTCTAAACAACTTTGTAACATCTTTTTCTTTTTCCACAAATTCAAGAGATGATTCATATTTTTTTTACATAGGAATGTATTTGCCAGTATTCCATTTCTTTTTCTCTTGACTTTTCTTTTCTTTTCCCCCCACACTTATTTCTTGTTTCTAACCCAAATTTTTAACTAAAAATATCCCTTGTTTTTTTTTTTTTTTGCAATATGTCTCAAAATATATAATCCATCTTTAGAACAAGGGTAAGGATATAAGTATATTTAGGTTAGGGACAAGTTATGGTTACCAAAGAGATAGCTTATTCAATGTAGGCTCAAATTGGTTCACTAAGGGTGTGTTCTCTTGGAACATTAATAATGGATGGCTGTTTGGCTCTGGTTATAATCCTAATGCCTCTATCATATTCATGTTGTCACATGTATCAATATAGTCTCAAACGGTTTAAAGCAAGTTCTAGAGAATCATGTAATCATAAGAGCACTCAAGAAAGAAATTAGATTGATTTGTATAATGCATCAATCATTATAGGCTCAAAAACTCACAAGGATGATTATACAAGTCAGATTAAGTCTAAACATGCTTCTTTCTCAATCAACATATCATATTAACATTGGCTCATAAAAAGGTTGACATCAAGCTCAATTCTCATGAAAATCTTCTCACTAATAAATCTGTTTTAGACTTATGCAATTCATATCTCATCATAGTATTGAAAAGGAACTAAAACACACTAAAAATAATAATAAAGACTCATAAAAATAAAAAAAAATAGTAGACAAAAATAAAAGAAATCCTAAATCATTCCCCCCACGCTTAATTCTTACATTGTCCTCAATGTAAGTCTATTAACCCAAATGAAAGAATCATGTGTAAGAGAAAAGAACTAATAACATAAGAATAGGAATAACTAGACTCAAAACAAAACAAAACAAACTCATGCAACCTAAATAATTCTAAAATACTAAACAAAAATTAAGAAGTAAACATAAAAAATAAAAATAAAAACAATAAAAATAAAAATAATAAAAGAAAAAGGAAAAGAAAGAGAAAGAGAAAGAGAAAGAGAAAGCAAATCTGAATATGGAAGGTTGGCAATTTCTTCTTTAATTGGGTTGCCTTCCCAATTAACACTTGAGTTAGTGTTTTGAACCTAACCAACACCCCTTCTTGGCTTTTTAGGCTTGTCAGGCTCATACATGAAATTTTCCAAATTTATGCGTTTGAGAGGAAGCTTTCTTTGCACAACAGTGGATGCATTCTCCATTACAAGTATTATTCCATCATCCTTTGTGGTGCATATCTCATCGAGGAATGGAGCATATTTTGATACTTGTTGAATGGCATCCACAAACAAGTTGTTTAAGGTTTCTGGCATGTGTTGTTCATGTTCTTCCTCCTTGAACTTTGCAAATCTACTAGGAAAAGGTGGAGAAGAAACATTAGTAAAAAGTGGAACCTTAAACGTTACCTCAGGTGCCGAAATACTCTTATTTGGATTTGTGGCTTCATTATCCTCAAGAATAGAATCCATCTCTAATTTTGTCTCATCCTCATCTTGTTCCTCATTTCTCAAGGTCACAATAGTAGCATTCTCCTTTGGGTTAATCATCGTTTGGGCAGGGAGTTCTTCAGATCTTTGTGCTACCCATCCTACCATACTACTAGTCAATTGGATCATTTGCTTTTCCAAACTCTGGATGCTTGCCCTTGTTTCCTGTTGAAATTGCAAAGTATCAGTAACAAGAGAATAGACAAGATCTTCTAAAGAAGTACCTGAGTTTTGAGTCATATGTGGTGGTTGAAAAAGATCTGGTTCTTGAGACCATGATTGATTGAAGCTAGATGGATGAGTGTAATTGGCATAAGGATCTACTTCTTGGTATTTTTCGAGTAGCCATAATTAGTATGATCCCACCATCCCTCATGGTAAGTTTTTGAGTAATGATCATACTGTTGGTCTTGGAACCCTTGATGGCCTTGACATCCTCCCATGGCCAATTGTTGAACTGGGTAGGTGAGATTGGCTTGTTGATTTTCCATGTTCATGTATGCCACCAACTCTTCAAGTGTTAGATTGCTCAATTCCATTGTTTTTTTTTTTTTTTTAAATTTGAAAAGAAAAACTTGTATGTACAAGAAAATAAAACTAATTAGAACTGAAAATAAGAATAAACCAAGTAACAAATAAACTAAAGAAAGCAATCCCCGGCAACGGCGCCAAAAATTTGATGCACCCAAAAGAGTGTATCTTATTTAACCTTGCACTAAAAAGATCAATTGTAAGTATAGTAGTTAGCAAGGGTCGAGTCCTCAGGGATTGGGTTTTAGTTTATAAGTTAATAGTTTAAAACTTAAATTCAAGAACAATAAAATAAAAGGGGTTTTTGAAATCAGATTTAAACTAAAGTAAATAATAAGAATGAGATGCAAGGCGGTATAACCAGCCAATAAAAATATATATACTAAATTAGGCGGTATAACCAGCCAATAAAAATATATATATTAAATTAGGCGGTATAACCAGCCAATAAAAATAAAACAAAGTTAATATACAAATTAGGCGGTATAACCAGCCAATAAAAATAAATATACTTTTAAAAATAAGCAAACTAGAAAAGTAAGAAAACAAGTAAGTAAGAAGAATCAAATATGAAAAATATGGTTAAGGTTTCATTCTCCACCACTAGACATCATTAAGAATCAATTTCAGATCTATCAATATCAACCAACTATCAAAGTTAACAACCGTAGATAACAACAAGCTCTGTTATCCCAATCTTTCCTTAGTTTGTCGTTAAATAGAACAAGCTCTCTATTTAATCTCTAACCATTAAACAACCTAGAATAAGCTCTCTAAATTCAATTTAATGGCAGCTTTATGATGAGAAAGATAGGTTGATCTAAGCAACAAACACATAAGCTCGGATTGTTCAACTTAGGTTATGTTCCACTTTGCAATTATTGAAAACTTGACCATAATCATTAATCACAAATTGCCACTTATGAATAGGAAATCAAGACAATTACACGGATCAAGACTCCTAGACTAGCAATAGATAATTATCAAGATCTATCTAGTTGTACACCTAAATAAATCAAGACAACATCATGAACAATTCTTGTAGAAGAACATAAGCAACTTTGATAGAAAATTAATGATAGATAGAATCTGAAAATCAATCACAAAACATGTCTAGGGCTTTGAAATCACCCTTAACCAAATAGAAGTTTAGCCTAGCATAGGCATTGTAAACATAAACATAAAATTAAAGAAAATCTAAGAAGAAAATAAAAGAAAGAAAGAAGAAGAGGAAGAATATTAATTATCCAACCTCTTGCTCTCTCTAAAGAAAAAGAAAACTAGAGAAAAGAAAGAAAACTAGAGAAAAGAAAGAAGAAGAAAACTTAGAGAATTTTATTAAAATGGCTAATATCCTACCTATGTACAATATGATCCTCTACAATCATCCAAGGCCTTCTATTTATACACATTTTGGAGGGCTAAATGACAAGAGACAAGCTTTACAAATTTCAAAGGTAGGTATAATAGGTGGGTGCATTTTTCTAACAATTTTCGTCATATTGTATGACCATTTTGATCAGCCAACTTGATGGTCGATTTTGTCAATCTTGGAGGCCTGATCTGATCACATGGTCTTCTAGAAAAATGTTCCCCTATGAGTTAGTGATTCATAGCCGTTGGAATCAGCTCATTTTCTGATGTGGAGAAGAAGATATAGGCAAAATACGAAAACAGGTCAGCACAGACGTCATTGCACATCAGCCAACTTGATGGTCGATTTCTTCAATATTGGAGGCTTTATCTGATCACATGGTCTTCTAGACAAATGTTCCCCTATCGGTTAGTGATCCATAGCCGTTGAAATCAGCTCATTTACTGATGTGTATCTGACGATATGGTCAAAATGCGAAAACTGCTCAGGACAGACGTCATTGCACATCAGCCAACTTGATGGTTGATTTCGCTAGGGAAAACGACTCCGTTTCAAGAAGTGTAAAACATGAAAAAGATAGATATGCCTCTTAACTTTGCACGGTTAAAATTTCAGCCTTATTTCTTCAGTGAAACTCCAGATATAGCTGATATGGCAAAAGGTGTCGGAACTGGAACTGAACTGGATTTGCCCTTAATTCTAGTAATATGAAATCACTCAAAGAAACTTGTGAAAAACACCAAATTACATAAAAATATAAAAGATCATAAACACAATTAGACTAAACAATAATAACTCGTATTTGACACAAAACAATAATAAAACATAACTAAAGACTATATAATTATACGAGTTATCAAGAAGCATGTTTAGACTTAATCTGACTTGTATAATCATCCTTGTGAGTTTTTGAGCCTATAATGATTGATGCATTATACAAATCAATCTAATTTCTTTCTTGAGTGCTCTTATGATTACATGATTCTCTAGAACTTGCTTTAAACCGTTTGAGACTATATTGATACATGTGACAACATGAATATGATAGAGGCATTAGGATTATAACCAGAGCCAAACAGCCATCCATTATTAATGTTCCAAGAGAACACACCCTTAGTGAACCAATTTGAGCCTACATTGAATAAGCTATCTCTTTGGTAACCATAACTTGTCCCTAACCTAAATATACTTATATCTTTACCTTTGTTCCAAAGATGAATTAGCATGTTTTGAGACAAGTTGCAAAGACAAGGAAGATTTATTGAAAATTTGGGTTAGAAACAAAAAATAAGTGTGGGGGGAAAAGAAAGAAAAAAGTCAAGAGAAAAAGAAAGGGATCATTGTCAAATACATTCCCATATTAAAAAAAAAAAAAAAAAAAAAAAAAAACTTCTCTTGAACTTCTAGTTAAAGTAAAAAAAAAAAAGATGTTACAAAGTTGGTTAGAATGATGCAAAGGCTCAACATGAATATTTAGCCTATGTTATTATGTGCTTTATAAGAGTTTTGAGAAGTTTTATTTGTATGATCTTTTTATGTCTCTAAACTTTATGAACTCTTTGGAACCTTTGTGATATCTTTATCCTTTTGTTCTTCAACCACATTACAAACCCCTTGGCCCCATTACAACCTTGATTAAAGACCTCTTGATTCATGAAGTTGTATGATCTAAATAGTGGAGAATAGGTGGACAAGCAAGAATATGGTAGAACTGTTTTCATGAGATTGATTGAGTGTAAACACTTCACCACTACTTTAAAGAGTGAAAATCATGAGGGTATCCCATGTGAGAACTTGAGATTAAATTTGAACATGCACTATTTTGATTGAGATATGTTATGCTAATATTGGCTTAACTCAAACAATTTCCATTCAAGCATGATTTTTTGTGAAATTTTTTAAGCTATTGATTAGTTTATAGGACTTGTTCAAAGATTGTCTCTAATTTGTATTGAAATGATTAGGAGTAAATATTTTTAGTATATGTAGTTTATTTATATTTTAGTTTTTCAATGTTTGTGGGTATCGTCCTAGTAAACCCTCACGAGACTAAACTCGTCCACTAGGGACACCTAGGGGTTTAAAGGCTTGTGTCACATGCTAAGTGCCACCGTGATTTCCTACGAAAATGGATTAGATTAGATTTTCTTATTTTATTTTTATTGAGTCGTTGCTAGGGACTAGCAACAATCTAAGTGTGGGGGTGTGATAACTCGTATAATTATATAGTTTTTAGTTATGTTTTATTATTGTTTTGTGTCAAATACGAGTTATTATTGTTTAGTCTAATTGTGTTTATGATCTTTTATATTTTTATGTAATTTGGTGTTTTTCACAAGTTTCTTTGAGTGATTTCAGATTACTAGAATTAAGGGCAAATCCAGTTCAGTTCCAGTTCCGACACCTTTTGCTATATCAGCTATATCTGGAGTTTCACTGAAGAAATAAGGCTGAAATCTTAACCGTGCAAAGTTAAGAGGCATATCTATCTTTTTCATGTTTTACACTTCTTGAAACGGAGTCGTTTTCCCTAGCGAAATCAACCATCAAGTTGGCTGATGTGCAATGACGTCTGTCCTGAGCAGTTTTCGCATTTTGACCATATCGTCAGATACACATCAGTAAATGAGCTGATTCCAACGGCTATGGATCACTAACCGATAGGGGAACATTTGTCTAGAAGACCATGTCATCAGATAAAGCCTCCAATATTGAAGAAATCGACCATCAAGTTGGCTGATGTGCAATGACGTCTGTGCTGACCTGTTTTCGTATTTTGCCCATATCTTCTTCTCCACATCAGCAAATGAGCTGATTCCAACGGCTATGAATCAGTAACTCATAGGGGAACATTTTTCTAGAAGACCATGTGATCAGATCAGGCCTCCAAAATTGACAAAATCGACCATCAAGTTGGCTGATCAAAATGGTCATACAATATGACCAAAATTGTTAGAAAAATGCACCCACCTATTATACCTACCTTTGAAATTTGTAAAGCTTGTCTCTTGTCATTTAGCCCTCCAAAATGTGTATAAATAGAGGGCCTTGGATGATTGTAGAGGATGATATTGTACATAGGTAGGATATTAGCCATTGTAATAAAATTCTCTAAGTTTTCTTCTTCTTTCTTTTCTCTAGTTTTCTTTTTCTTTAGAAAGAGCAAGAGGTTGGATAGTTAATATTCTTCTTCTTCTTTCTTTCTTTCTTTCTTTCTTTTATTTTCTTCTTAGATTCTATTTAATTTTATGTTTATAATGCCTATGCTAGGCTAAACTTCTATTTGGTTAAGGGTGATTTCAAAGCCCTAGACATGTTTTGTGATTGATTTTCAGATTCTATCTATCATTAATTTTCTATCAAAGTTGCTTATGTTCTTCTACAAGAATTGTTCATGATGTTGTCTTGATTTATTTAGGTGTACAACTAGATAGATCTTGATAATTATCTATTGCTAGTTTAGGAGTCTTGATCCGTGTAATTGTCTTGATTTCCTATTCATAAGTGGCAATTTGTGATTAATGATTATGGTCAAGTTTTCAATAATTGCAAAGTGGAACATAACCTAAGTTGAACAATCCGAGCTTATGTGTTTGTTGCTTAGATCAACCTATCTTTCTCATCATAAAGCTGCCACTAAATTGAATTTAGAGAGCTTATTCTAGGTTGTTTAATGGTTAGAGATTAAATAGAGAGCTTGTTCTATTTAACGACAAACTAAGGAAAGATTGGGGTAACAGAGCTTGTTGTTATCTACGGTTGTTAACTTTGATAGTTGGTTGATATTGATAGATCTGAAATTGATTCTTAATGATGTCTAGTGGTGGAGAATGAAACCTTAACCATATTTTTCATATTTGATTCTTCTTACTTACTTGTTTTCTTACTTTTAGTTTGCTTATTTTTTATATTTTTTTTTATTGGCTGGTTATACCGCCTAATTTGTATATTAACTTTGTTTTATTTTTATTGGCTGGTTATACCGCCTAATTTAGTATATATATTTTTATTGGCTGGTTATACCGCCTAATTTAGTTTATATATTTTTATTGGCTGGTTATACCGCCTTGCATCTTATTCTTATTATTTACTTTAGTTTAAATCTGGCTTCAAAAACCCCTTTTCTTTTATTGTTCTTGAATTTAAGTTTTAAACTATTAACTTATAAACTAAAACCCAATCCCTGAGGACTCGACCCTTGCTAACTACTATACTTACAATTGATCTTTTTAGTGCAAGGTTAAATAAGATACACTCTTTTGGGTGCATCACTTAGACATGAAACTTCTCGGATTTTTGCGTTTTGGAGGAAGTTTTCTTTGCAAAACAGCCAATGCATTCTTCCCCACACGTATTATTTCATCATTCTTGGTGGGGTATAGCTCTTTGAGGAATTGTGCATATCTTGGTACTTGTCTAATGGCATCCACAAGCAAGCTGTTTAAGGTTTCCAAAAATTGTTGTTCATGTTCCTCTTTTTTGGACTTTGCAAATCTGCTAGGAAAAAGTGGAGAAGGAACATTAGTAGAAATAAGAACCTTAAAGGCTACTTGAGGTGTCAAAGTACTCTCAATTTGAATGGTGGATTCATTATCCTCAAGAAGTGAATCCATCTTTGGTTTTGTCTGATCCTCATCTTGTTCCTCATTTCTCAAGGTCACAATAGTAGCATTCTCCTTTGGGTTAATCACCGTTTGGGAAGGGAGTGCTAGAGATCTTTCTGCTACTAATTCCACCGTACTACTAGCCAATAGGCTTATTTGCCTTTCCAAACTCTGGATGCTTGCCCTTGTTTCCTGTTGAAATTGCAAAGTATCAGTAACAAAAGAATGTACAAGATCTTCTAAAGAAGTAGCTGAGTTTTGAGTCATATGTGGTGGTTGAAAAAGATCTGGTTCTTGAGACCATGATTGATTGAAGCTAGATGGATGAGTGTAATTGGCATAAGGATCTACTTCTTGGTAATTTTTCGAGTAGCCATAATTAGTATGATCCCACCATCCCTCATGGTAAGTGTTTGAGTAATGATCATACTGTTGGTCTTGGAACACTTGATGGCCTTGACATCCTCCCATGGCCAATTGTTGAACTAGGGAGGTGAGCTTGGCTTGTTGATTCTCCATGTTCATGTATGTCACCAACTCTTCAAGTGTTAGATTGCTCAATTCCATCGTTTTTTTTTTTCCTTTTTTTTTTTCAAAATTTGATAAGAAAAACCCGTATGTACATGAAAATAAAACTCATTAGAACTGAAAATAAGAATAAACCAAATAACAAATAAGCTAAAAAAAAATCCCCGGCAACGGCGCCAAAAATTTGATGCACCCAAAAGAGTGTATCTTATTTAACATTGCACTAAAAAGATCAATTGTAAGTATAATGATTAGCAAGGGTCGAGTCCTCAGGGACTGGGTTTTAATCTATGAGTTATTAGTTTATAACTTACGTTCAAAGAGAACAACAAAAGAAAAGGGGTTTTTGAAACCAGATTTAAACTAAAGTAAATAATAAGAATAAGATGCAAGGCGGTATAACCAGCCAATAAAAATATATATACTAAATTAGGCGGTATAACCAGCCAATAAAAATAAAACAAAGTTAATATACAAATTAGGCGGTATAACCAGCCAATAAAAATAAATATACTTTTAAAAATAAGCAAACTAGAAAAGTAAGAAAACAAGTAAGTAAGAAGAATCAAATATGAAAAATATGGTTAAGGTTTCATTCGCCACCACTAGACATCATTAAGAATCAATTTCAGATCTATCAATATCAACCAACTATCAAAGTTAACAACCGTAGATAACAACAAGCTCTGTTAGCCCAATCTTTCCTTAGTTTGTCGTTAAATAGAACAAGCTCTCTATTTAATCTCTAACCATTAAACAACCTAGAATAAGCTCTCTAAATTCAATTTAATGACAGCTTTATGATGAGAAAGATAGGTTGATCTAAGCAACAAACACATAAGCTCGGCTTGTTCAACTTAGGTTATGTTCCACTTTGCAATTATTGAAAACTTGACCATAATCATTAATCACAAATTGCCACTTATGAATAGGAAATCAAGACAATTACACGGATCAAGACTCCTAGACTACCAATAGATAATTATCAAGATCTATCTAGTTGTACACCTAAATAAATCAAGACAACATCATGAACAATTCTTGTAGAAGAACATAAGCAACTTTGATAGAAAATTAATGATAGATAGAATCTGAAAATCAATCACAAAACATGTCTAGGGCTTTGAAATCACCTTAACCAAATAGAAGTTTAGCCTAGGATAGGCATTGTAAACATAAACATAAAATTAAAGAGAATCTAAGAAGGAAATAAAAGAAAGAAAGAAGAAGAAGAAAATAAAGAAAAAGAAAACTAGAGAAAAGAAAGAAGAAGAAAACTTAGAGAATTTTATTACAATAGCTAATATCCTACCAATGTACAATGCCTCCTACAATCATCCAAGGCCCTCTATTTATACACATTTTGGAGGACTAAATGACAAGAGACAAGCTTTACAAATTTCAAAGGTAGGTATAATAGGTGGGTGCATTTTTCTAACAATTTTCGTCATATTGTATGACAATTTTGATCAGCCAAATTGATGGTCGATTTTGTCAATATTGGAGGCCTGATCTGATCACATAGTCTTCTAGAAAAATCTTCCCCTATTAGTTACTGATCCATAGCCGTTGGAATCAGCTCATTTGCTGATGTGGATAAGAAGATATGGGCAAAATACGAAAACAGGTCAGCATAGACGTCATTGCACATCAGCCAACTTGATGGTCGATTTCGCTAGGGAAAACGACTCCGTTTCAAGAAGTGTAAAACATGAAAAAGATAGATATGCCTCTTAACTTTGCACGGTTAAAATTTCAGCCTTATTGCTTCAGTGAAACTCCAGATATAGCTGATATGGAAAAAGGTGTCGGAACTGGAACTGAACTGGATTTGCCCTTAATTGTTGATTTAACCTAGTAATCTGAAATCACTCAAAGAAACTCGTGAAAAACACCAAATTACATAAAAATATAAAAAATCATAAACACGATTAGACTAAGCAATAATAACTCGTATTTGACACAAAACAATAATAAAACATAACTAAAAACTATATAATTATACGAGTTATCAAATATGTTAAGTTAATATTGGCTTAACTCAAATTATTTACATTCAAGCAAGATTTTTTGTGAATTTCTTTAAGCTATTGATTAGTTTATAAGACTTGTCCAATGATTATCTCTAATTTATATTGCAAGGATTAGTTGTAATTATTATTATTATTATTATTTTTAATTTTTTTTTTAGTTTTTCTTATGTCTTCAATGTTTGTGGGTATCGTTGATAAGCTCATAAAATATACATTTTATGCCTTTCTACCTTTAGTTTTTGTTATGTTTTCGATCTTTATCTTGTTTACTTATAATATGTTTTTGAATTTTAGGTACAATAAGGAGAATGAAGTCAAAAGATGTCAATAATGATGGTAAAGAGCTTAAAAAATCATAATCATAAGATGGAAGAAGACTTGAGAGTAAAAAATATTAATTTTTGGTTGAAAAGCAATCAGGCAATTTGACCTCCGGAGCTTGTTTCAAGGAAAACGTGATGTTAGATTCTTTATTTGAAGAAACTTCCTATTTGACTTTTGAATTTGACTTGATTATCTTTTCAACGGTATATTATGGGCCCAAATCGGATAAGAAATGGGCATTTAAAATGGCGCTAGAAGATCTCCCTAAAGAACCCTACGGCCAGAAAAACCCTAATCGCAAATCTGAAAAAAGGGCAAAAACGTGATTTTTGCACCTCCAGGCTTACTTGTGCGGCAAAGACTTATTCTCATGGTTTTAAAGCTCTATAAATATCATCTTTTGAGCCACAAAGTAGACATCTTTTGAGAAGACTCAAGGAATCATCATTATTCTTCATCTTCTTTTCCATTCTTTTATTTTCTTTTTAGTTTTATGTATATATTATCCATGCTTATGTTAGGCTAAACTTCTTTGGTTACGGGTGATTTCAAAGCCCTAGATATGTTATGTAATTAATTTTCAGAATCTATCTATCATTGTTTTCTATCAATGTTGCTTATGTTCTTCCATTAAAATTGTTCATGATGATGTTTTGATTTGTTTAGGTGGTCAACTAGATAAATCTTGATAATTGTCTAATGCTAGTTTAGGAGTCTTGATCCGTGTAATTGTCTTGATTTCCTATTCATAAGTAGCAATTTGTGATTAATGATTATGGTCAAGTTTTCAATAATTGCAAAGTGGAATATAACCTAAGTTGAACAATCCGAGCTTATGTGTTTGTTGCTTAGATCAACCTATCTTTCTCATCATAAAGCTGCTATTAAATTTAACTTAGAGAGCTCATTCTAGGTTGTTTGATAGTTAGAGATTAAATAGAGAGCGTGTTCTATTTAACGATAAATTAAGGAAAGATTGGGGTAACAGAGCTTGTTGTTATCTACGGTTGTTAACTTTGATAGCTAATTAATGTTGAAAGATATGAAATTGATTCTTTTTAGTGCAAGGTTAAATAAAGATACACTCTTTTGGGTGCATCAAATTTTTGGCGCCGTTGCCGGAGATTGCTTTATTTAGTTTATTTGGTACTTGGTTTATTCTTATTTTTAGTTGTAATTAGTATTATTTTCTTGTACATACAGGTTTTTCTTTTCAAATTTTGAAAAAAAAAATGATGGAATTGAGCAATCTAACACTTGAAGAGTTGGTGGCATACATGAACATGGAGAATCAACAAGCCAATCTCACCTCCCCAGTTCAACAATTGTCCATGAGAGGATATCAAGGCCATCAATGGTTCCAAGACCAACCGTATGATCATTACTTAAACACTTACCATGAGGGATGGTGGGATCATATTAATTATGGCTACTCAAAAAATTTCCAAGAAGTAGATCCTTATGTGATAAGCTCATAAAATATACATTTTATTCCTTTCTACCTTTAGTTTTTGTTATGTTTTCGATCTTTATCTTGTTTACTTATAATATGTTTTTGAATTTTAGGTACAATAAGGAGAATGAAGTCAAAATATGTCAATAATGATGGTAAAGAGCTTACAAAATCATAATCACAAGATGGAAGAAGACTTGGAAGTCAAAAATATCAATTTTTGGTTGAAAAGCAATCAGGCAGATTTGACCTCTGGAGCTTGTTGTAAGGAAAACATGATGTTAGAGTCCTTATTTGAAGAAACTTTCTTCTTTACTTTTGAAGTTGACTTGATTATCTTTCCAACGATATATTATGGGACCAAATCGGATAAGAAATGGGCAACCTAATTGTCGCTAGAAGATCTCCCTAAAGAACCCTACGGCCAGAAAAACCCTAACCGCAAATATGAAAAAAAAGGCAAAAACGTGATTTTTCTACCTCCAGGCATGAACAATTCTTGTAGAAGAACATAAGCAATTTTGATAGAAAATTAATGATAGATAGAATCTGAAAATCAATCACAAAACATGTCTAGGGCTTTGAAATCACCCTTAACCAAATAGAAATTTAGCCTAGCATAGGCATTGTAAACATAAACATAAAATTAAAGAGAATCTAAGAAGGAAATAAAAGAAAGAAAGAAGAAGAAGAAAATAAAGAAAAAGAAAACTAGAGAAAAGAAAGAAGAAGAAAACTTAGAGAATTTTATTACAATGGCTAATATCCTACCAATGTACAATATCCTACAATCATCCAAGGCCCTCTATTTATACACATTTTGGAAGGCTAAATGACAAGAGACAAGCTTTACAAATTTCAAAGGTAGGTATAATAGGTGGGTGCATTTTTCTAACAATTTTAGTCATATTGTATGACAATTTTGATCAGCCAACTTGATGGTCGATTTTGTCAATTTTGGAGGCCTGATCTGATCACATGGTCTTCTAGAAAAATGTTTCCCTATCAGTTACTGATCCATATGCGTTGGAATCAGCTCATTTGCTGATGTGGATAAGAAGATATGGGCAAAATATGAAAACAGGTCAGTACAGACGTCATTGCACATCAGCCAACTTGATGGTCGATTTCGCTAGGGAAAACGACTCCGTTTCAAGAAGTGTAAAACATAAAAAAGATAGATATGCCTCTTAACTTTGCACGGTTAAAATTTCAGCCTTATTTCTTCAGTGAAACTCCAGATATAGCTGATATGGCAAAAGGTATCGGAACTGGAACTGAACTGGATTTGCCCTTAATTCTAGTAATCTGAAATCACTCAAAGAAACTTGTGAAAAACACCAAATTACATAAAAATATAAAAGATCATAAACACAATTAGACTAAACAATAATAACTCGTATTTGACACAAAACAATAATAAAACATAACTAAAAACTATATAATTATACGAGTTATCACACCCCCACACTTAGATTGTTGCTAGTCCCTAGCAACGACTCAATAAAAATAAAATAAGAAAATCTAATCTAATCCATTTTCGTAGGAAATCACGGTGGCACTTAGCATGTGACACAAGCCTTTAAACCCCTAGGTGTCCCTAGTGGACGAGTTTAGTCTCGTGAGGGTTTACTAGAACGATACCCACAAACATTGAAGACATAAGAAAAACTAATAATAATAATTATAACTAATCCTTCCAATATAAATTAGAGATAATCATTGGACAAGTCTTAAAAACTAATCAATAGCTTAAAGAAATTCACAAAAATTCTTGCTTGAATGTAAATAGTTTGAGTTAAGCCAATATTAACATAACATATTTCAATCAAAATAGTGCATATTCAAACTTAATCTCAACCTCTCACATGGGATACTCTCATGATTTTCACTCTTTAAAGTAGTGGTAAAGTGTTTACACTCAATCAATCTCATGAAAATAGTTCTACCATATGCTTGCTTGTCCACCTATTCTCCACTAAAAGATCATGCAACTTCATAAATCAAGAGGTCTTTAATCAAGGTTGTAATGGGGCCAAGGGGTTTGTAATGTGGTTGAAGAACAAAAGGATAAAGATATCACAAAGGTTCCAAAGAGTTCATAAAGTTTAGAGACATAAAAAGATCATACAAAGAAACTTCTCAAAACTCTTTACAAGTACATAGTCACCTAGGCCGGATATTCATGTTGGGCCTTTTTCTTCATTCTAAACAACTTTGTAACATCTTTTTCTTTTTCCACAAATTCAAGAGATGATTCATATTTTTTTTTTTTACATAGGAATATATTTGCCAGTATTCCATTTCTTTTTCTCTTGACTTTTCTTTTCTTTCCCCCCCACACTTATTTCTTGTTTCTAACCCAAATTTTTAACTAAAAATATCTCTTGTTTTTTTGCAATATGTCTCAAAATATATAATCCATCTTTAGAACAAGGGTAAGGATATAAGTATATTTAGGCTAGGTGTAAGTTGTGGTTACCAATAAAACAGCATATTTAATGTAGGCTCAAATTGGCTCACTAGTGGGGATGTTCTCTTAGAACATTAATAATGGATGGCTGTTTGGCTCTTGTTATAATCCTAATGCCTCTATCATATTCATGTTGTCACATGTATCAATATAGTCTCAAACGGTTTAAAGCAAGTTCTAGAGAATCATGTAATCATAAGAGCACTCAAGAAAGAAATTAGATTGATTTGTATAATGCATCAATCATTATAGGCTCAAAAACTCACAAGGATGATTATACAAGTCAGATTAAGTCTAAACATGCTTCTTTCTCAATCAACATATCATATTAACATTGGCTCATAAAAAGGTTGACATCAAGCTCAATTCTCATGAAAATCTTCTCACTAATAAATCTGTTTTAGACTTATGCAATTCATATCTCATCATTGTATTAAAAAGGAACTAAAACACACTAAAAAAAAAATAATAATAATAATAAAGACTCATAAAAAAAAATAGTAGACAAAATTAAAAGAAATCCTAAATCATTCCCCCCACACTTAATTCTTACATTGTCCTCAATGTAAGTCTATTAACCCAAATGAAAGAATCATGTGTAAGAGAAAAGAACTAATAACATAAGAATAGAAATAACTAAGACTCAGAACAAAACAAATTCATGCAACCTAAATAATCCTAAAATACTAAACAAATAATTAACAAACAAAAATAATAAAAGAAAAGAAAAACACATGCAGATAATAAATGGCTTAAAACACAACAATTTTTTTTTTTTTTTTTTTTTTTTGAAGGTAAAATTTAGGATATATTACCTGTAGAGGTTGCTAACCACTTATTATAACTAAGACACAACAAACAAAATGTTAGATAATGTCACAAAGACAAAGTGCAATCCACTCCTTGCTCGTCCATATCTCTTTTCCTTTTTCCGAGCGTTTGCGAAACAACCGTAGCAGATAAACACTCATAAGCTTGGAGCTTTTTGAGTAAATCTTCAATGGTTGTAGCAGAAATTATGGTTCACCTTGCCTCTGAAAACATGAATCCATTATCCACAGCATTATCTAAATATGAAAGCAAATTACTAAAATAACCATTAATATTAAGCAAACCAATGGGTTTCTTTTTTGTGACCAAAGATGACCAAGAAGCCACGCAAGCTATTTCTTCCAATGTACCCAGACCTCCTGGTAAAGCAATGAATGCATCGGCAGAATGGTACATGATTGTTATCCGTTCAGGGATACTCCAGACTTGTATTTCCTTACCCAAGGTAGGTCCACAAAAATCTGTGAATAGTTTTGGCACGATTCCTAGAACTGGACTTCCTCCGGCGTGTGTTGCTGTAGCGACTGCTCCCATTAAACCCGTACTACCGCCCCCATAAATCAAGTGGATCTTTTGTTGGGCAAGTATTACTCCAACTCTTATGGCTTCATCAGCGAATATGTTATTTTTCCCTGGATAAGCACCTCCAAAGACACAAATTTTTTTAATGCGCTGGGACGAAGTACTTTCCATTTTTTTTTCTTTTTCGAGTGCCTGAAAGAGAATGAGTACATGGTGTAATATATAGAGGACTGAGTAGTGAATCAGACAAGAGTAATAATGTCGCCGAAAGTGTATCTGACCTGTCAGAAGAAAATGTTAACCTAACAAAAGATTTTTGCGTGATTTCAGGAAGAAAATCAAAAAGAGAAGAAAAATCAACCGTAAAAGAGAAAAAAAAAATGAGTATAATTACACAAATCGAATAACACGTAAATTAAACCGAAATAAAGTTATTGCAAATCAAACCAAAAGCTGAGAAGTCATTTATTGTAGTTGTGATTGTGGCTCACATCTTCCTCTGGTTTTACGTCCAGAAACGGCTTAAACGCCTTCTATGAGTTGAGGATATGCTTCCCATCCAGTTTTCTTACAAGCAGGCAAACAGGGTCTTTTAACATCAGATTCCCAAGATGTTGCCATTCCCTTTGGAATTGCGGCCATAAATCAAGAATTTCTCTTTGTACGTCTCCACTAGGATGCGTCTCAAGAGAAAGTTGGATATTACCCAAATTCTCCTTACTCAGTCCATCCTTAATGAATTCAATTTTATCATCTCGATTAGAGGACGGAATCCCAATAGAACGACATTTACCGTTACACGTCCATCGTGCACATTTGTGGCAATTTGAACCCATGCGTTTTGCTCGTCGCTTCTTTGCAAAAGTGCTTCTACCTGTACCTGGTAAATGCAAAACAGGAAGATATTCATCTTCACGTACCTTGGCTTCAATTATCCAACGTATGTCTTCAGGAATCCCTTTGTGCATAAGCATTCTTAATCTTTCAAATCGAACTTGGTAAAGCTTCAGTAAAATATTTCGAGGAAAAGGAGGAAATCATTTCTGCAATCTTGTGAGAATATCATCCATCCTGAAAAAAATTGAAAGAGAAATTGGAAGAGAAATTTATATACAATATCAGTTTTTTGGGTAGCTGATGGAACCGACTTAAATAATCACGGAGTACCGTTATCCGCCATTTAACCAGGGTTAAAAAAAATAAAAATTATATTTACATCTAGTTATTTTCAAAACAAGGATCAGAAAGAAAAACAGCATAAAAAACTCAAAAACAAAACACTCTAAATAAAATCCTAAATTCTTCCCCCCAAACATAATTCTTACATTGTCATTAATGTAATGCTATTATCCCCCAATGCAAGAATTATATGTAAGAGAAAAGAACTATTAAACAAAAGAAACTTATGCAGCCTAAATGAACTTAAAAACAGTAAACACAATTAACAAAGAAACATAAGAAATAAAAATAAAAACAATAAAAATAATAAAAGAAAAAGGAAAAGAAAGAGAAAGCAAATCTGAATATGGAAGGTTGGCAATTTCATCTTTAACTGGGCTGCCTTCCCAATTAACACTTGAGTTAGTGTTTTAAATCTAACCAACACCCCTTCTTGGCTTTTTAGGCTTGTCAGGCTCATACATGAAATTTCCCAAATTTATGCGTTTGAGAGGAAGCTTTCTTTGCACAACAGTGGATGCATTCTCCATTACAAGTATTATTCCATCATTATTGGTGGTGCATATCTCATCGAGGAATGGTGCATCTTTTGGTACTTGTTGAATGACATCCACAAACAAACTGTTTAAGGTTTCCAGCATGTTTTGTTCATGTTCCTCCTCTTTGAACTTTGCGAATCTACTAGGGAAAGGTGGAGAAAAAACATTAGTAAAAATTGGAATCTTAAACGTTACCTCAGGTGCCGAAATACTTTTATTTGGATCATTGGCTTCATTATCCTCAAGAATAGAATCCATCTCTAATTTTGTCTCATCCTCATCTTGTTCCTCATTCTTCAAGGTCACAATAGTAGCATTCTCCTTTGGGTTAATCATCGTTTGGGCTGGGAGTTCTTCAGATCTTTGTGCTACCCATCCCACCATACTACTAGCCAATAGGCTCATTTGCCTTTCCAAACTCTGGATGCTTGCCTTTGTTTCCTGTTGAAATTGCAAAGTATCAGTAACAAGAGAATGTACAAGATCTTTTAAAGAAGTACCTGAGTTTTGAGTCATATGTGGTGGTTGAAAAAGATCTGGTTCTTGAGACCATGATTGATTGAAGCTAGATGGATGAGTGTAATTGGCATAAGGATCTACTTCTTGGTAATTTTTCGAGTAGCCATAATTAGTATGATCCCACCATCCCTCATGGTAAGTGTTGGAGTAATGATCACGCGGTTGGTCTTGGAACCATTGATGGCCTTGACATCCTCCCATGGCCAATTGTTGAACTGAGGAAGTGAGATTGGCTTGTTGATTCTCCATGTTCATGTATGCCACCAACTCTTCAAGTGTTAGATTGCTTAATTCCATTTTTTTTTTCAAAATTTGAAAAGAAAAACATGTATGTACAAGAAAATAATACTAATTAGAACTGAAAATAAGAATAAACCAAGTAACAAATAAATTAAAGAAAACAATCCCCGGCAACGGCGCCAAAAATTTGATGCACCCAAAAGAGTGTCTCTTATTTAACCTTGCACTAAAAAGATCAATTGTAAGTATAATGATTAGCAAGGGTCGAGTCCTCAGGGATTGGGTTTTAATCTATGAGTTATTAGTTTATAACTTACGTTCAAAGAGAACAATAAAAGAAAAGGGGTTTTTGAAGCCAGATTTAAACTAAAGTAAATAATAAGAATAAGATGCAAGGCGGTATAACCAGCCAATAAAAATATATATACTAAATTAGGCGGTATAACCAGCCAATAAAAATATATATACTAAATTAGGCGGTATAACCAGCCAATAAAAATAAAACAAAGTTAATATACAAATTAGGCGGTATAACCAGCCAATAAAAATAAATATACTTTTAAAAATAAGCAAACTAGAAAAGTAAGAAAACAAGTAAGTAAGAAGAATCAAATATGAAAAATATGGTTAAGGTTTCATTCTCCACCACTAGACATCATTAAGAATCAATTTCAGATCTATCAATATCAACCAACTATCAAAGTTAACAACCGTAGATAACAACAAGCTCTGTTATCCCAATCTTTCCTTAGTTTGTCGTTAAATAGAACAAGCTCTCTATTTAATCTCTAACCATTAAACAACCTAGAATAAGCTCTCTAAATTCAATTTAATGGCAGCTTTATGATGAGAAAGATAGGTTGATCTAAGCAACAAACACATAAGCTCGGATTGTTCAACTTAGGTTATGTTCCACTTTGCAATTATTGAAAACTTAACCATAATCATTAATCACAAATTGCCACTTATGAATAGGAAATCAAGACAATTACACGGATCAAGACTCCTAGACTAGCAATAGATAATTATCAAGATCTATCTAGTTGTACACCTAAATAAATCAAGACAACATCATGAACAATTCTTGTAGAAGAACATAAGCAATTTTGATAGAAAATTAATGATAGATAGAATCTGAAAATCAATCACAAAACATGTCTAGGGCTTTGAAATCACCCTTAACCAAATAGAAATTTAGCCTAGCATAGGCATTGTAAACATAAACATAAAATTAAAGAGAATCTAAGAAGGAAATAAAAGAAAGAAAGAAGAAGAAGAAAATAAAGAAAAAGAAAACTAGAGAAAAGAAAGAAGAAGAAAACTTAGAGAATTTTATTACAATGGCTAATATCCTACCAATGTACAATATCCTACAATCATCCAAGGCCCTCTATTTATACACATTTTGGAAGGCTAAATGACAAGAGACAAGCTTTACAAATTTCAAAGGTAGGTATAATAGGTGGGTGCATTTTTCTATCAATTTTCGTCATATTGTATGACAATTTTGATCAGCCAACTTGATGGTCGATTTTGTCAATTTTGGAGGCCTGATCGGATCACATGGTCTTCTAGAAAAATGTTCCCCTATCAGTTACTGATCCATAGCCGTTGGAATCAGCTCATTTACTGATGTGGATAAGAAGATATGGGCAAAATACGAAAACAGGTCAGCACAGACGTCATTGCACATCATCCAACTTGATGGTCGATTTCGCTAGGGAAAACGACTCCGTTTCAAGAAGTGTAAAACATGAAAACGATAGATATGCCTCTTAACTTTGCACGGTTAAAGTTTCAGCCTTATTGCTTCAGTGAAACTCGAGATATAGCTGATATGGCAAAAGGTATCGGAACTGGAACTGAACTGGATTTGCCCTTAATTCTAGTAATCTGAAATCACTCAAAGAAACTTGTGAAAAACACCAAATTACATAAAAATATAAAAGATCATAAACACAATTAGACTAAACAATAATAACTCGTATTTGACACAAAACAATAATAAACCATAACTAAAAACTATATAATTATACGAGTTATCAGGTACTTCTTTAGAAGATCTTGTCTATTCTCTTGTTACTGATACTTTGCAATTTTGATGCACCCAAAAGAGTGTATCTTATTTAACCTTGCACTAAAAAGATCAATTGTAAGTATAATGATTAGCAAGGGTCGAGTCCTCAGGGATTGGGTTTTAATCTATGAGTTATTAGTTTATAACTTACATTCAAAGAAAACAATAAAAGAAAAGGGGTTTTTGAAGCCAGATTTAAACTAAAGTAAATAATAAGAATAAGATGCAAGGCGGTATAACCAACCAATAAAAATATATATACTAAATTAGGCGGTATAACCAGCCAATGAAAATATATATACTAAATTAGGCGGTATAACCAGCCAATAAAAATAAAACAAAGTTAATATACAAATTAGGCGGTATAACCAGCCAATAAAAATAAATAAACTTTTAAAAATAAGCAAACTAGAAAAGTAAGAAAACAAGTAAGTAAGAAGAATCAAATATGAAAAATATGATTAAGGTTTCATTCTCCACCACTAGACATCATTAAGAATCAATTTCAGATCTATCAATATCAACCAACTATCAAAGTTAACAACCGTAGATAACAACAAGCTCTGTTATCCCAATCTTTCCTTAGTTTGTCGTTAAATAGAACAAGCTCTCTATTTAATCTCTAACCATTAAACAACCTAGAATAAGCTCTCTAAATTCAATTTAATGGCAGCTTTATGATGAGAAAGATAGGTTGATCTAAGCAACAAACACATAAGCTCGGATTGTTCAACTTAGGTTATGTTCCACTTTGCAATTATTGAAAACTTGACCATAATCATTAATCACAAATTGCCACTTATGAATAGGAAATCAAGACAATTACACGGATCAAGACTCCTAAACTAGCAATAGATAATTATCAAGATCTATCTAGTTGTACACCTAAATAAATCAAGACAACATCATGAACAATTCTTGTAGAAGAACATAAGCAACTATGATAGAAAATTAATGATAGATAGAATCTGAAAATCAATCACAAAACATGTCTAGGGCTTTGAAATCACCCTTAACCAAATAGAAGTTTAGCCTAGCATAGGCATTGTAAACATAAACATAAAATTAAAGAGAATCTAAGAAGGAAATAAAAGAAAGAAAAAAGAAGAAGAAAATAAAGAAAAAGAAAACTAGAGAAAAGAAAGAAGAAGAAAATAAAGAAAAAGAAAACTAGAGAAAAGAAAGAAGAAGAAAACTTAGAGAATTTTATTACAATGGCTAATATCCTACCAATGTACCATATGATCCTCTACAATCATCCAAGGCCCTCTATTTATACACATTTTGGAGGGCTAAATGACAAGAGACAAGCTTTACAAATTTCAAAGGTAGGTATAATAGGTGGGTGCATTTTTCTAACAATTTTCGTCTAGCTTCAATCAATCATGGTCTCAAGAACCAGATCTTTTTCAACCACCACATATGACTCAAAACTCAGGTACTTCTTTAGAAGATCTTGTCTATTCTCTTGTTACTGATACTTTGCAATTTCAACAGGAAACAAGGGCAAGCATCCAGAGTTTGGAAAAGCAAATGAGCCAATTGGCTAGTAGTACGGTGGGATGGGTAGCACAAAGATCTGAAGAACTCCCAGCCCAAACGATGGTTAACCCAAAGGAGAATGCTACTATTGTGACCTTGAAGAATGAGGAACAAGATGAGGATGAAACAAAATTAGAGATGGATTCTATTCTTGAGGATAATGAAGCCAAAGATCCAAATAAGAGTATTTTGGCACCTGAGGTAACGTTTAAGGTTTCACTTTTTACTAATGTTTCTTCTCCACCTTTTCCTAGTAGATTTGCAAAGTTCAAGGAGGAAGAACTTGAACAACACATGCCGGAAACCTTAAACAACTTGTTTGTGGAGGTCATTCAACAAGTATCAAAATATGCTCCATTCCTCGATGACATATGCACCACAAAGGATGATGGAATAATACTTGTAATGGAGAATGCATCCACTGTTGTGCAAAGAAAGCTTCCTCTCAAACGCATAAATTTGGGAAATTTCATGTATGAGCCTGACAAGCCTAAAATGCCAAGAAGGGGTGTTGGTTAGGTTCAAAACACTAAATCAAGTGCTAATTGGGGGAGGCAGCCTAATTAGTGAAAGCATTGCCAAACTGCCATCCTCAGATTTGCTCTCTTTTTCTTTATCTTTTTCTTATGTTTCTTTGCTAATTGTGTTTAGTGTTTCTAAGTTCATTTAGGCTGCATAAATTTATTTTGTTTATTAGTTCTTTTCACTTACACATGATTCTTTCATTTGGGATTAATAGCATTACATTAATGACAATGTAAGAATTATGTGTGGGGGGAAGAATTTAGGATTTTATTTAGAGTGTTTTGTTTTTGAGTCTTTTTATGTTGTTTTTCTTTCTGATCCTTGTTTTGAAAATAACTAGATGTAAATATAATTTTTTAACCCCGGTTAAATGGCGGATAACGGTACTCCGTGATTATTTAAGTCGGTTCCATCAGCTACCCACAAAACTGATATTGTATATAAATTTCTCTTCAAATTTCTCTTTCAATTTTTTTCATTTTTTTTTCAGGATGGATGATATTCTCACAAGATTGCAGAAACGATTTCCTCCTTTTCCTCGAAATATTTTACTGAAGCTTTACCAAGTTCGATTTGAAAGATTAAGAATGCTTATGCACAAAGGGATTCCTGAAGACATACGTTGGATAATTGAAGCCAAGGTACGTGAAGATGAATATCTTCCTGTTTTGCATTTACCAGGTACAGGTAGAAGCACTTTTGCAAAGAAGCGACGAGCAAAGCGCATGAGTTCAAACTGTCACAAATGTGCACGATGGACGTGTAACGGTAAATGTCGTTCTATTGGGATTCCGTCCTCTAATCGAGATGATAAAATTGAATTCATTAAGGATGGACTGAGTAAGGAGAATTTGGGTAATATCCAACTTTCTCTTGAGATGCATCCTAGTGGAGACGTACAAAGAGAAATTCTTGATTTATGGCCGCAATTCCAAAGGGAATGGCAACATCTTGGGAATCTGATGTTAAAAGACCCTGTTTGCCAGCTTGTAAGAAAACTGGATGGGAAGCACATCCTCGACTCATAGAAGACGTTTAAGCCGTTTCTGGACGTAAAACCAGAGGAAGATGTGAGCCACAATCACAACTACAATAAATGACTTCTCAGCTTTTGGTTTGATTTGCAATAACTTTATTTTGGTTTAATTTACGTGTTGTTCGATTTGTGTAATGATTCTCGTTTTTTTTTATTTGTCTTTTACGGTTGATTTTTTCTTCTCTTTTTGATTTTCTTCCTGAAATCACGCAAAAATCTTTTGTTAGGTTAACATTTTCTTCTGACAGGTCAGATACACTTTCGGCGACATTATTACTCTTGTCTGATTCACTACTCAGTCCTCTATATATTACACCATGTACTCATTCTCTTTCAGGCACTCGAAAAAAAAAATGGAAAGTACTTCGTCCCAGCGCATTAAAAAAATTTGTGTCTTTGGAGGTGCTTATCCAGGGAAAAATAACATATTCGCTGATGAAGCCATAAGAGTTGGAGTAATACTTGCCCAACAAAAGATCCACTTGATTTATGGAGGCGGTAGTACGGGTTTAATGGGAGCAGTCGCTACAGCAGCACACGCCGGAGGAAGTCCAGTTCTAGGAATCGTGCCAAAACTATTCACAAGTTTTTGTGGACCTACCGTGGGTAAGGAAATACAAGTCTGGAGTATCCCTGAACGGATGACAATCATGTACCATTCTGCCGATGCATTCATTGCTCTACCAGGAGGTCTGGGTACATTGGAAGAAATAGCTTGCATGGCTTCTTGGTCATCTTTGGTCACAAATAAGAAACCCATTGGTTTGCTTAATATTAATGGTTATTTTAGTAATTTGCTTTCATATTTAGATAATGCTGTGGAAAATGGATTCATGTTTTCAGAGGCAAGGAGAACCATAATTTCTGCTACAACCATTGAAGATTTACTTAAAAAGCTCCAAGCTTATGAGTGTTTATCTGCTACGGTTGTTTCGCAAACGCTCGGAAAAAGAAAAAGAGATATGGACGAGCAAGGAGTGGATTGCACTTTGTCTTTGTGACATTATCTAACATTTTGTTTGTTGTGTCTCAGTTATAATAAGTGGTTAGCAACCTCTACAGGTAATATATCCTAAATTTTACCTTCAAAAAAAAAAAAAATAATAAAGAAAGATATTTGTGTTTTAAGCCATTTAAAAGTATTCATTCTGAACAAGGTCTGAGTAAGGGAGACTTGAGACATACCTTGTCAGTTTGATTTTAATCTTTTTATGTTTACTTGTTAATTTTTGTTTAGTATTTTAGGATTATTTAGGTTGCATGGTTTTGTTTTGTTTTGAGTCTTAGTTGTTCCTATTCTTATGTTATTAGTTCTTTTCTCTTACACATGATTCTTTCATTTGGGTTAATAGACTTACATTGAGGACAATGTAAGAATTAAGTGTGGGGGAAATGATTTAGGATTTCTTTTATTTTTGTCTACTATTTTTTTTTTATGAGTCTTTATTATTATTTTTAGTGTGTTTTAGTTCCTTTTCAATACTATGATGAGATATGAATTGCATAAGTCTAAAACAGATTTATTAGTGAGAAGATTTTCATGAGAATTGAACTTGATATCAATCGTTTTATGAGCCAATGTTAATATGATATGTTGATTGAGAAAGAAGCATGTTTAGACTTAATGATTGATGCATTATACAAATCAATCTAATTTCTTTCTTGAGTGCTCTTATGATTACATGATTCTCTAGAACTTGCTTTAAACCGTTTGAGACTATATTGATACATGTGACAACATGAATATGATAGAGGCATTAGGATTTTTAGCCAGGGCCAAACAGCCATCCCTTATTGATGTTCCAAGAGAACACACCCCTAGTGAGCCAATTTGAGCCTACATTGAATAAGCTATTTATTTGGTAACCACAACTTACACCTAGCCTAAATATAACCCTTGTTCTAAAGATGGATTATATATTTTGAGACATATTGCAAAAAAAAAACAAGGGATATTTTTAGTTAAAAATTTGGGTTGGAAACAAAAGATAAGTGTGGGGGAAGAAAAGAAAAGAAAAAGTCAAGAGAAAATGAAAGGGATCATTGTCAAATACATTCCCATATGAAAAAAAAAAAAAATCTTCTCTTGAACTTCTAGTTAAAGTAAAGAAAAAGATGTTACAAAGTTGTTTACAATGAAGAAAAGGCCCAACATGAATATCCGGCCTAGATGACTATGTACTTGTAAAGAGTTTTGAGAAGTTTCTTTGTATGATCTTATTATGTCTCTAAACTCTATGAACTCTTTGGAACCTTTGTGATATCTTTATCCTTTTGTTCTTTAACCACATTATAACCCTTTGGCCCCATTACAACCTTGAATAAGGACCTCTTGATTTATGAAGTTGTATGATTTAAATAGTGGAGAATAGGTGGACAAGCAAGCATATGGTAGAAGTGTTTTCATGAGATTGATTGAGTGTAAACACTTTACCACTACTTTAAAGAGTGAAAATCAAGAGAGTATCCCATGTGAGAAGTTGAGATTAAGTTTGAATATGCACTATTTTGAATGAAATATGTTATGTTAATATTGGCTTAACTCAAACTATTTACATTCAAGTAAGATTTTTTGTGAATTTCTTTAAGCTATTGATTAGTTTTTAAGACTTGTCCAATGATTATCTCTAATTTATATAGGAAGGATTAGTTATAATTATTATTTTTAGTTTTTCTTATGTCTTCAATGTTTGTGGGTATCGTTCTAGTAAACCCTCACGAGACTAAACTCGTCCACTAGGGACACCTAGGGGTTTAAAGGCTTGTGTCACATGCTAAGTGCCACCGTGATTTCCTACGAAAGTGGATTAGATTAGATTTTCTTATTTTATTTTTATTTGTTTTTGCTCGAGGACTAGCAACAATCTAAGTGTGGGGGTGTGATAACTCGTATAATTATATAGTTTTTAGTTATGTTTTATTATTCTTTTGTGTCAAATACGAGTTATTATTGTTTAGTCTAAATTGTGTTTATGATCTTTTATATTTTTATGTAATTTGGTGTTTTTCACAAGTTTTTTTGAGTGATTTCAGATTACTAGAATTAAGGGCAAATCCAGTTCAGTTCCAGTTCCGACACCTTTTGCCATATCAGCTATATCTGGAGTTTCACCAAAGAAATAAGGCTGCAATTTTAACCGTGCAAAGCTAAGAGGCATATCTATCTTTTTCATGTTTTACACTTCTTAAAACGGAGTCGTTTTCCCTAGCGAAATCGACCATCAAGTTGGCTGATGTGCAATGACGTCTGTGCTGACCTGTTTTCGTATTTTGCCCATATCTTCTTATCCACATCAGCACATGAGCTGATTCCGACGGCTATGGATCAGTAACTGACAGGGGAACATTTTTCTAGAAGACCATGTGATCAGATCAGGCCTCCAATATTGACAAAATCGACCATCAAGTTGGCTGATCAAAATTGTCATACAATATGACGAAAATTGTTAGAAAAATGCACCCACCTATTATACCTACCTTTGAAATTTGTAAAGCTTGTCTCTTGTCATTTAGCCCTCCAAAATGTGTATAAATAGAGGGCTTGGATGATTGTAGAGGATCATATGGTAGATTGGTAGGAAATTAGCCATTGTAATAAAATTCTCTAAGTTTTCTTCTTCTTTCTTTTCTCTAGTTTTCTTTTTCTTTATTTTCTTCTTCTTCTTTCTTTCTTTTATTTCCTTCTTAGATTCTCTTTAATTTTATGTTTATGTTTACAATGCCTATGCTAGGCTAAACTTCTATTTGGTTAAGGGTGATTTCAAAGCCCTAGACATGTTTTGTGATTGATTTTCAGATTCTATCTATCATTAATTTTCTATCAAAGTTGCTTATGTTCTTCTACAAGAATTGTTCATGATGTTGTCTTGATTTATTTAGGTGTACAACTAGATAGATCTTGATAATTATCTATTGCTAATTTAGGAGTCTTGATCCGTGTAATTGTCTTGATTTCCTATTCATAAGTGGCAATTTGTGATTAATGATTATGGTCAAGTTTTCAATAATTGCAAAGTGGAACATAACCTAAGTTGAACAATCCGAGCTTATGTGTTTGTTGCTTAGATCAACCTATCTTTCTCATCATAAAGCTGCCATTAAATTGAATTTAGAGAGCTTATTCTAGGTTGTTTAATGGTTAGAGATTAAATAGAGAGCTTGTTCTATTTAACGACAAACTAAGGAAAGATTGGGATAACAGAGCTTGTTGTTATCTACGGTTGTTAACTTTGATAGTTGGTTGATATTGATAGATCTGAAATTGATTCTTAATGATGTCTAGTGGTGGAGAATGAAACCTTAACCATATTTTTCATATTTGATTCTTCTTACTTACTTGTTTTCTTACTTTTCTAGTTTGCTTATTTTTAAAAGTATATTTATTTTTATTGGCTGGTTATACCGCCTAATTTGTATATTAACTTTGTTTTATTTTTATTGGCTGGTTATACCGCCTAATTTAGTATATATATTTTTATTGGCTGGTTATACCGCCTAATTTAGTATGTATATTTTTATTGGCTGGTTATACCGCCTTGCATCTTATTCTTATTATTTACTTTAGTTTAAATCTGGCTTCAAAAACCCCTTTTCTTTTATTGTTTTCTTTGAACGTAAGTTATAAACTAATAACTCATAGATTAAAACCCAATCCCTGAGGACTCGACCCTTGCTAATCATTATACTTACAATTGATCTTTTTAGTGCAAGGTTAAATAAGATACACTCTTTTGGGTGCATCAATGGGGCCAAGGGGTTTGTAATGTGGTTGAAGAACAAAAGGATAAAGATATCACAAAGGTTCCAAAGAGTTCATAAAGTTTAGAGACATAAAAAGATCATACAAATAAAACTTCTCAAAACTCTTATAAAGCACATAATAACATAGGCTAAATATTCATGTTGAGCCTTTGCATCATTCTAACCAACTTTGTAACATCTTTTTCTATACTTTAACTAGAAGTTTGATGCACCCAAAAGGACCAACAGTATGATCATTACTCAAACACTTACCATGAGGGATGGTGGGATCATACTAATTATGGCTACTCGAAAAATTACCAAGAAGTAGATCCTTATGCCAATTACACTCATCCATCTAGCTTCAATCAATCATGGTCCCAAGAACCAGATCTTTTTCAACCACCACATATGACTCAAAACTCAGGTACTTCTTTAGAAGATCTTGTTTATTCTCTTGTTACTGATACATTGCAATTTCAACAGGAAACAAGGGCAAGCATCCAGAGTTTGGAAAAGCAAATGATCCAATTGACTAGTAGTATGGTGGGATGGGTAGCACAAAGATCTGAAGAACTCCCTGCCCAAACAATGATTAACCCAAAGGAGAATACTACTATTGTGACCTTGAGGAATGAGGAACAAGATGAGGATGAGACAAAATTAGAGATGAATTCTATTCTTGAGGATAATGAAGCCAATGATCCAAATAAGAGTATTTCGGCACCTGAGGTAACGTTTGAGATTCCAATTTTTACTAATGTTTCTTCTCCACCTTTTCCTAGTAGATTCGCAAAGTTCAAGGAGGATGAACATGAACAAGACACGCTGGAAACCTTAAACAGTTTGTTTGTGGATGTCATTCAACAAGTACCAAAAGATGCACCATTCCTCGATGAGATATGCACCACCAAGGATGATGGAATAATACTTGTAATGGAGAATGCATCCACTGTTGTGCAAAGAAAGCTTCCTCTCAAACGCATAAATTTGGGAAATTTCATGCATGAGCCTGACAAGCCTAAAAAGCCAAGAAGGGGTGTTGGTTAGATTCAAAACACTAACTCAAGTGTTAATTGGGAAGGCATCCCAATTAAAGATGAAATTGCCAACCTTCCATATTCAGATTTGCTTTCTCTTTCTTTTTCTTTTTCTTTTATTATTTTTATTGTTTTTATTTTTATTTCTTATGTTTCTTTGTTAATTGTGTTTACTGTTTTTAAGTTCATTTAGGCTGCATAAGTTTCTTTTGTTTAATAGTTCTTTTCTCTTACATATAATTCTTGCATTGGGGGATAATAGCATTACATTAATGACAATGTAAGAATTATGTGTGGGGGGAAGAATATAGGATTTTATTTAGAGTGTTTTGTTTTTGAGTCTTTTTATGTTGTTTTTCTTTCTGATCCTTGTTTTGAAAAACACTAGATGTAAATATAATTTTTTTTTAACCCCGGTTAAATGGCGGATAACGGTACTCCGTGATTATTTAAATCGGTTCCATCAGCTACCCACAAAACTGATATTGTATATAAATTTCTCTTTCATTTTTTTTTTTTTCATTTTTTTCAGGATGGATGATATTCTCACAAGATTGCAGAAACGATTTCCTCCTTTTCCTCGAAATATTTTACTGAAGCTTTACCAAGTTCGATTTGAAAGATTAAGAATGCTTATACACAAAGGGATTCCTGGAGACATACGTTGGATAATTGAAGCCAAGGTACGTGAAGATGAATATCTTCCTGTTTTGCATTTACCAGGTACAGGTAGAAGCACTTTTGCAAAGAAGCGACGAGCAAAGCGCATGAGTTCAAATTGCCACAAATGTGCACGATGGACGTGTAACGGTAAATGTCGTTCTATTGGGATTCCGTCCTCTAATCGAGATGATAAAATTGAATTCATTAAGGATGGACTGAGTAAGGAGAATTTGGGTAATATCCAACTTTCTCTTGAGACGCATCCTAGTGGAGACGTACAAAGAGAAATTCTTGATTTATGGCCGCAATTCCAAAGGGAATGGCAACATCTTGGGAATCTGATGATAAAAGACCCTGTTTGCCAGCTTGTAAGAAAACTGGATGGGAAGCATATCCTCGACTCATAGAAGGCGTTTAAGCCGTTTCTGGACGTAAAACCAGAGGAAGATGTGAGCCACAATCACAACTACAATAAATGACTTCTCAGCTTTTGGTTTGATTTGCAATAACTTTATTTTGGTTTAATTTACGTGTTGTTCGATTTGTGTAATTATTCTCATTTTTGTTTTGTTTTTTTTTTTTGCATTTGTCTTTTACGGTTGATTTTTTCTTCTCTTTTTGATTTTCTTCCTGAAATCACGCAAAAATCTTTTGTTAGGTTAACATTTTCTTCTGACAGGTCAGATACACTTTCGGCGACATTATTACTCTTGTCTGATTCACTACTCAGTCCTCTATATATTACACCATGTACTCATTCTCTTTCAGGCACTCGAAAAAGAAAAAAAAATGGAAAGTACTTCGTCCCAGCGCATTAAAAAAATTTGTGTCTTTGGAGGTGCTTATCCAGGGAAAAATAACATATTCGCTGATGAAGCCATAAGAGTTGGAGTAATACTTGCCCAACAAAAGATCCACTTGATTTATGGAGGCGGTAGTACGGGTTTAATGGGAGCAGTCGCTACAGCAGCACACGCCGGAGGAAGTCCAGTTCTAGGAATCGTGCCAAAACTATTCACAGATTTTTGTGGACCTACCTTGGGTAAGGAAATACAAGTCTGGAGTATCCCTGAACGGATAACAATCATGTACCATTCTGCCGATGCATTCATTGCTTTACCAGGAGGTCTGGGTACATTGGAAGAAATAGCTTGCGTGGCTTCTTGGTCATCTTTGGTCACAAATAAGAAACCCATTGGTTTGCTTAATATTAATGGTTATTTTAGTAATTTGCTTTCATATTTAGATAATGCTGTGGATAATGGATTCATGTTTTCAGAGGCAAGGAGAACCATAATTTCTACTACAACCATTGAAGATTTACTCAAAAAGCTCCAAGCTTATGAGTATTTATCTGCTACGGTTGTTTCGCAAACGCTCGGAAAAAGAAAAAAAGATATGGACGAGCAAGGAGTGGATTGCACTTTGTCTTTGTGACATTATCTAACATTTTGTTTGTTGTGTCTCAGTTATAATAAGTGGTTAGCAACCTCTACAGGTAATATCTCCTAAATTTTACCTTCTTAAAAAAAAAAAAAGAAGTTTGTTGTGTTTTAAGCAATTTAGAAGTATTCATTCTGAACAAGGTCTGAGTAAGGGAGACTTGAGACATACCTTGTCAGTTTGATTTCTTCTTTTCAAAAAAAAAAAAAAAGAGTTTGTTGTGTTTTAAGCAATTTAGAAGTATTCATTCTGAACAAGGTCTGAGTAAGGGAGACTTGAGACATACCTTGTCAATTTGATTTTAATCTTTTTACGTTTACTTGTTAATTTTTGTTTAGTATTTTAGGATTATTTAGGTTGCATGAGTTTGTTTTGTTTTGAGTCTAGTTATTCCTATTCTTTTGTTATTAGTTCTTTTCTCTTACACATGATTCTTTCATTTGGGTTAATAGACTTACATTGAGGACAATGTAAGAATTAAGTGTGGGGGGAATGATTTAGGATTTCTTTTATTTTTGTCTACTATTTTTTTTTTATGAGTCTTTATTATTATTATTATTTTTTAGTGTGTTTTAGTTCCTTTTTAATACAATGATGAGATATGAATTGCATAAGTCTAAAACATATTTATTAGTGAGAAGATTTTCATGAGGATTGAGCTTGATGTCAACCTTTTTATGAGCCAATGTTAATATGATATGTTGATTGAGAAAGAAGCATGTTTAGACTTAATCTGACTTGTATAATCATTCTTGTGAGTTTTTGAGCCTAAAATGATTGATGCATTATACAAATCAATCTAATTTCTTTCTTGAGTGCTCTTATGATTACATGATTCTCTAGAACTTGCTTTAAACCGTTTGAGACTATATTGATGCATGTGACAACATGAATATGATAGAGGCATTAGGATTTTTAGCCAGGGCCAAACAACCATCCCTTATTGATGTTCCAAGAGAACACACCCTTAGTGAACCAATTTGAGCCTACATTGAATAAGCTATCTCTTTGGTAACCATAACTTGTCCCTAACCTAAATATACTTATATCTTTACCTTTGTTCCAAAGATGAATTAGCATGATTTGAGACAAGTTGCAAAGACAAGGGATATTTTTTGGTTAGAAACAAGAAATAAGTGTGGGGGGAAAAGAAAAGAAAAGTCAAGAGAAAAAGAAATGGAATACTGGCAAATACATTCCTATATAAAAAAAAAATGAATCATCTCTTGAATTTGTGGAAAAAGAAAAAGATGTTACAAAGTTGTTTAGAATGAAGAAAAGGCCCAACATGAATATCCGGCCTAGGTGACTATGTACTTGTAAAGAGTTTTGAGAAGTTTCTTTGTATAATCTTTTTATGTCTCTAAACTTTATGAACTCTTTGGAACCTTTGTGATATCTTTATCCTTTTGTTCTTCAACCACATTACAAACCCCTTGGCCCCATTACAACCTTGATTAAAGACCTCTTGATTTATGAAGTTGCATGATCTTTTAGTGGAGAATAGGTGGACAAGCAAGCATATGGTAGAAGTGTTTTCATGAGATTGATTGAGTGTAAACACTTTACCACTACTTTAAAGAGTGAAAATCAAGAGAGTATCCCATGTGAGAAGTTGAGATTAAATTTGAACATGCACTATTTTGATTGAGATATGTTATGCTAATATTGGCTTAACTCAAACAATTTACATTCAAGCATGATTTTTTGTGAAATTTTTTAAGCTATTGATTAGTTTATAAGACTTGTTCAAATATTGTCTCTAATTTGTATTGAAAGGATTAGGAGTAAATATTTTTAGTATATGTAGTTTATTTATATGAAGTTTATTTATATTTTAATTTTTCAATGTTTGTGGGTATCGTTCTAGTAAACCCTCACGAGACTAAACTCGTCCACTAGGGACACCTAGGGGTTTAAAGGCTTGTGTCACATGCTAAGTGCCACCGTGATTTCCTACGAAAATGGATTAGATTAGATTTTCTTATTTTATTTTTATTGAGTCGTTGCTAGGGACTAGCAACAATCTAAGTGTGGGGGTGTGATAACTCGTATAATTATATAGTTTTTAGTTATGTTTTATTATTGTTTTGTGTCAAATACGAGTTATTATTGTTCAGTCTAATTGTGTTTATGATCTTTTATATTTTTATGTAATTTGGTGTTTTTCATAAGTTTCTTTGAGTGATTTCAGATTACTAGAATTAAGGGCAAATCTAGTTCAGTTCCAGTTCCGACACATTTTGCCATATCAGCTATATCTGGAGTTTCACTGAAGCAATAAGGCTGAAATTTGTAGCCGTGCAAAGCTAAGAGGGATATCTATCTTTTTCATGTTTTATACTTCTTGAAACGGAGTCGTTTTCCCTAGCGAAATCGACCATCAAGTTGGCTGATGTGCAATGACGTCTGTGCTGACCTGTTTTCGTATTTTGCCCATATCTGCTTATCCACATCAGCAAATGAGCTGATTCCAATGGCTATGGATCCGTAACTGATACGGAAACCTTTGTCTAGAAGACCATATGATCAGATCAGGCCTCTAATATTGACGAAATCGACCATCAAGTTGGCTGATGTGCAATGACGTCTGTGCTGACCTGTTTTCGTATTTTGCCCATATCTTCTTATCCACATCAGCAAATGAGCTGATTCCAACGGCTATGGATCAGTAACTGATAGGGTAACATTTTTCTCGAAGACTATGTGATCAGATAAGGCCTGCAAAATTGACAAAATCGACCATCAAGTTGGCTGATCAAAATCGTCATGTATGACGAAAATTGTTAGAAAATGCACCCACCTATTATACCTACCTTTGAAATTTGTAAACCTTGTCTCTTGTCATTTAGCCCTCCAAAATGTGTATAAATAGAGGGCCTTGGATGATTGTAAGGGATCATATTGTACATAGGTAGGATATTAGCCATTTTAATAAAATTCTCTAAGTTTTCTTCTTCTTTCTTTTCTCTAGTTTTCTTTCTTTTCTCTAGTTTTCTTTTTCTTTAGAGAGAGCAAGAGGTTGGATAATTAATATTCTTCCTCTTCTTCTTTCTTTCTTTTATTTTCTTATTAGATTTTCTTTAATTTTATGTTTATGTTTACAATGCCTATGCTAGGCTAAACTTCTATTTGGTTAAGGGTGATTTCAAAGCCCTAGACATGTTTTATAATTGATTTTCAGATTCTATCTATCATTAATTTTCTATCAAAGTTGCTTATGTTCTTCTACAAGAATTGTTCATGATGTTGTCTTGATTTGTTTAGGTGTACAACTAGATAGATCTTGATAATTATCTATTGCTAGTTTAGGAGTCTTGATCCGTGTAATTGTCTTGATTTCCTATTCATAAGTGGCAATTTGTGATTAATGATTATGGTCAAGTTTTCAATAATTGCAAAGTGGAACATAACCTAAGTTGAACAATCCGAGCTTATGTGTTTGTTGCTTAGATCAACCTATCTTTCTCATCATAAAGCTGCCATTAAATTGAATTTAGAGAGCTTATTCTAGGTTGTTTAATGGTTAGAGATTAAATAGAGAGCTTGTTCTATTTAACGACAAACTAAGGAAAGATTGGGATAACAGAGCTTGTTGTTATCTACGGTTGTTAACTTTGATAGTTGGTTGATATTGATAGATCTGAAATTGATTCTTAATGATGTCTAGTGGTGGAGAATGAAACCTTAACCATATTTTTCATATTTGATTATTCTTACTTACTTGTTTTCTTACTTTTCTAGTTTGCTTGTTTTTAAAAGTATATTTATTTTTATTGGCTGGTTATACCGCCTAATTTGTATATTAACTTTGTTTTACTTTTATTGGCTGGTTATACCGCCTAATTTAGTATATATATATTTATTGGCTGGTTATACCGCCTAATTTAGTATATATATTTTTATTGGCTGGTTATACCGCCTTGCATCTTCTTCTTATTATTTACTTTAGTTTAAATCTGGCTTCAAAAACCCCTTTTCTTTTATTGTTCTTGAATTTAAGTTTTAAACTATTAACTTATAAACTAAAACCCAATCCCTGAGGACTCGACCCTTGCTAACTACTATACTTACAATTTATCTTTTTAGTGCAAGGTTAAATAAGATACACTCTTTTGGGTGCATCAATATTGATAGATCTGAAATTGATTCTTAATGATGTCTAGTGGTGGAGAATGAAACCTTAACCATATTTTTCATATTTGATTCTTCTTACTTACTTGTTTTCTTACTTTTCTAGTTTGCTTATTTTTAAAAGTATATTTATTTTTATTGGCTGGTTATACCGCCTAATTTGTATATTAACTTTGTTTTATTTTTATTGCCTGGTTATACCGCCTAATTTAGTATATATATTGGCTGGTTATACCGCCTAATTTAGTATATATATTTTTATTGGCTGGTTATACCGCCTTGCATCTTATTTACTTTAGTTTAAATCTAGCTTCAAAAACCCCTTTTCTTTTATTGTTCTTGAATTTAAGTTTTAAACTATTAACTTATAAACTAAAACCCAATCCCTGAGGACTCGACCCTTGCTAACTACTATACTTACAATTTATCTTTTTAGTGCAAGGTTAAATAAGATACACTCTTTTGGGTGCATCAAAAAAACAAAAAAAAAACAAAAAAAAAACGATGGAATTGAGCAATCTAACACTTGAAGAGTTGGTGGCATACATGAACATGGAGAATCAACAAGCCAATCTCACCTTCCCAGTTCAACAATTTGCCATGGGAGGATGTCAAGGCCATCAAGTGTTCCAAGACCAACTGCATGATCATTACTCAAACACTTACCATGAGGGATGGTGGGATCATACTAATTATGGCTACTCAAAAAATTTCCAAGAAGTAGATCCTTATGCCAGTTACACTCATCGATCTATCTTCAATCAATCATGGTCTCAAGAATCAGATCTTTTTCAGCCATCACATATGACTCAAAACTCAGGTACTTCTTTAGAAGATCTTGTCTATTCTCTTGTTACTAATACTTTGCAATTTCAACAGGAAACAAGGGCAAGCATCCAGAGTTTGGAAAAGCAAATGAGCCAATTGGCTAGTAGTATGGTGGGATGGGTAGCACAAAGATCTGAAGAACTCCCTGCCCAAACGATGATTAACCCAAAGGAGAATGCTACTATTGTGACCTTCAGGAATGAGGAACAAGATGAGGATGAGACAAAATTAGAGATGGATTCTATTCTTGAGGATAATAAAGCCACAGATCCAAATAAGAGTATTTCGACACCGGAGGTAACGTTTAAGATTCCAATTTTTGCTAATGTTTCTTCTCCACCTTTTCCTAGTAGATTCGCAAAGTTCAAGGAGGAGGAACATGAACAAGACATCCTGGAAACCTTAAACAGTTTATTTGTGGATGCCATTCAACAAGTACCAAAAGATGCACCATTCCTCGATGAGATATGCACCACCAAGGATGATGGAATAATACTTGTAATGGAGAATGCATCCACTGTTGTGCAAAGAAAGCTTCCTCTCAAACGCATAAATTTGGGAAATTTCATGTATGAGCCTGACAAGCCTAAAAAGCCAAGAAGGGGTGTTGGTTAGATTCAAAACACTAACTCAAGTGTTAATTGGGAAGACAGCCCAATTAAAGATGAAATTGCCAACCTTCCATATTCAGATTTGCTTTCTCTTTCTTTTCCTTTTTCTTTTATTATTTTTATTGTTTTTATTTTTATTTCTTATGTTTCTTTGTTAATTGTGTTTATTGTTTTTAAGTTCATTTAGGCTGCATAAGTTTCTTTTGTTTAATAATTCTTTTCTCTTACATATAATTCTTGCATTGGGGAATAATAGCATTACATTAATGACAATGTAAGAATTATGTGTGGGGGGAAGAATTTAGGATTTTATTTAGAGTGTTTTGTTTTTGAGTCTTTTTATGTTGTTTTTCTTTCTGATCCTTGTTTTGAAAATAACTAGATGTAAATATAATTTTTTTAACCCCGGTTAAATGGCGGATAACGGTACTCCGTGATTATTTAAGTCGGTTCCATCAGCTACCCACAAAACTGATATTGTATATAAATTTCTCTTCCAATTTCTCTTTCATTTTTTTTCATTTTTTTTTTCAGGATGGATGATATTCTCACAAGATTGCAGAAACGATTTCCTCCTTTTCCTCGAAATATTTTACTGAAGCTTTACCAAGTTCGATTTGAAAGATTAAGAATGCTTATGCACAAAGGGATTCCTGGAGACATACGTTGGATAATTGAAGCCAAGGTACGTGAAGATGAATATCTTCCTGTTTTGCATTTACCAGGTACAGGTAGAAGCACTTTTGCAAAGAAGCGACGAGCAAAGCGCATGAGTTCAAATTGCCACAAATGTGCACGATGGACGTGTAACGGTAAACGTCGTTCTATTGGGATTCCGTCCTCTAATCGAGATGATAAAATTGAATTCATTAAGGATGGACTGAGTAAGGAGAATTTGGGTAATATCCAACTTTCTCTTGAGACGCATCCTAGTGGAGACGTACAAAGAGAAATTCTTGATTTATGGCCGCAATTCCAAAGGGAATGGCAACATCTTGGGAATCTGATGTTAAAAGACCCTGTTTGCCAGCTTGTAAGAAAACTGGATGGGAAGCATATCCTCGACTCATAGAAGGCGTTTAAGCCGTTTCTGGACGTAAAACCAGAGGAAGATGTGAGCCACAATCACAACTACAATAAATGACTTCTCAGTTTTTGGTTTGATTTGCAATAACTTTATTTTGGTTTAATTTACGTGTTGTTCGATTTGTGTAATTATTCTCGTTTTTTTTATTTGTCTTTTACGGTTGATTTTTTCTTCTCTTTTTGATTTTCTTCCTGAAATCACGCAAAAATCTTTTGTTAGGTTAACATTTTCTTCTGACAGGTCAGATACACTTTCGGCGACATTATTACTCTTGTTTGATTCACTACTCAGTCCTCTATATATTACACCATGTACTCATTCTCTTTCAGGCACTCGAAAAAGAAAAAAAAATGGAAAGTACTTCGTCCCAGCGCATTAAAAAAATTTGTGTCTTTGGAGGTGCTTATCCAGGGAAAAATAACATATTCGCTGATGAAGCCATAAGAGTTGGAGTAATACTTGCCCAACAAAAGATCCACTTGATTTACGGAGGCGGTAGTACGGGTTTAATGGGAGCAGTCGCTACAGCAGCACACGCCGGAGGAAGTCCAGTTCTAGGAATCGTGCCAAAACTATTCACAAGTTTTTGTGGACCTACCGTGGGTAAGGAAATACAAGTCTGGAGTATCCCTGAACGGATAACAATCATGTACCATTCTGCCGATGCATTCATTGCTTTACCAGGAGGTCTGGGTACATTGGAAGAAATAGCTTGCGTGGCTTCTTGGTCATCTTTGGTCACAAATAAGAAACCCATTGGTTTGCTTAATATTAATGGTTATTTTAGTAATTTGCTTTCATATTTAGATAATGCTGTGGATAATGGATTCATGTTTTCAGAGGCAAGGAGAACCATAATTTCTGCTACAACCATTGAAGATTTACTCAAAAAGCTCCAAGCTTATGAGTATTTATCTGCTACGGTTGTTTCGCAAACGCTCGGAAAAAGAAAAAGAGATATGGACGAGTAAGGAGTGGATTGCACTTTGTCTTTGTGACATTATCTAACATTTTGTTTGTTGTGTCTCAGTTATAATAAGTGGTTAGCAACCTCTGCAGGTAATATCTCCTAAATCCTACCTTTAAAATTTGACATTGGGGACAATGTCATATTTTAGTATGGGGTAAGGGACATATTTTGCTAATTTAAAAAAAAAAAAAAATTGTTGTGTTTTAAGCCATTTAGAAGTATTCATTCTGAACAAGGTCTGAGTAAGGGAGACTTGAGACATACCTTGTCAGTTTGATTTTAATCTTTTTATGTTTACTTGTTAATTTTTCTTTAGTAGTTTAGGATTATTTAGGTTGCATGAGTTTGTTTTGTTTTGTTTTGAGTCTAGTTGTTCCTATTCTTATGTTATTAGTTCTTTTCTCTTACACATGATTCTTTCATTTGGGTTAATAGACTTACATTGAGGACAATGTAAGAATTAAGTGTGGGGGGAATGATTTAGGATTTCTTTTATTTTCGTCTACTATTTTTTTTTATGAGTCTTTATTATTATTATTTTTAGTGTGTTTTAGTTCCTTTTTAATACAATGATGAGATATGAATTGCATAGGTCTAAACTGGTTACTAGTGAGAAGATTTTCATGAGAATTAAGCTTGATACTAATTTTTATGAGCCAATGTTAATATGATATGTTGATTGAGAAAGAAGCATGTTTAGACTTAAAACTGACTTGTATAATCATCATTGTGAGTTTTTGAGCCTAAAATGATTGATGCATTATACAAATCAATCTAATTTCTTTCTTGAGTGCTCTTATGATTACATGATTCTCTATAACTTGCTTTAAACCGTTTCAGACTATATTGATACATGTGACAACATGAATATGATAGAGGCATTAGGATTATAAACAGAGCCAAACAGCCATCCCTTATTGATGTTCCAAGAGAACACACCCTTAGTGAACCAATTTGAGCCTACATTGAATAAGCTATCTCTTTGGTAACCATAACTTGTCCCTAACCTAAATATACTTATATCTTTACCTTTGTTCCAAAGATGAATTAGCATGATTTGAGACCAGTTGCAAAGACAAGGGATACTTTTTTGTTAGAAACAAGAAATAAGTGTGGGGGGAAAAGAAAAGAAAAGTCAAGAGAAAAAGAAATGGAATACTGGAAAATACATTCCTATGTAAAAAATATATATATATGAATCATCTCTTGAATTTGTGGAAAAAGAAAAAGATGTTACAAAGTTGTTTAGAATGAAGAAAAGGCCCAACATGAATATCCGGCCTAGGTGACTATGTACTTGTAAAGAGTTTTGAGAAGTTTCTTTGTATAATTTTTTTATGTCTCTAAACTTTATGAACTCTTTGGAACCTTTGTGATATCTTTATCCTTTTGTTCTTCAACCACATTACAAACCCCTTGGCCCCATTACAACCTTGATTAAAGACCTCTTGATTTATGAAGTTGCATGATCTTTTAGTGGAGAATAGGTGGACAAGCAAGCATATGGTAGAAGTGTTTTCATGAGATTGATTGAGTGTAAACACTTTACCACTACTTTAAAGAGTGAAAATCAAGAGAGTATCCCATGTGAGAAGTTGAGATTAAGTTTGAATATGCACTATTTTGATTGAAATATGTTATGTTAATATTGGCTTAACTCAAACTATTTACATTCAAGCAAGATTTTTTGTGAATTTCTTTAAACTATTGATTAGTTTATAAGACTTGTTCAAAGATTGTCTCTAATTTGTATTGAAAGGATTAGGAGTAAATATTTTTAGTATATGTAGTTTATTTATATTTTAGTTTTTCAATGTTTGTGGGTATCGTTCTAGTAAACCCTCACGAGACTAAACTCGTCCACTAGGGACACCTAGGGGTTTAAAGGCTTGTGTCACATGCTAAGTGCCACCGTGATTTCCTACGAAAATGGATTAGATTAGATTTTGTTATTTTATTTTTATTGAGTCGTTGCTAGGGACTAGCAACAATCTAAGTGTGGGGGTGTGATAACTCGTATAATTATATAGTTTTTAGTTATGTTTTATTATTGTTTTGTGTCAAATACGAGTTATTATTGTTTAGTCTAATTGTGTTTATGATCTTTTATATTTTTATGTAATTTGGTGTTTTTCACAAGTTTCTTTTAGTGATTTCAGATTACTAGAATTAAGGGCAAATCCAGTTCAGTTCCAGTTCCGACACCTTTTTCCATATCAGCTATATCTGGAGTTTCACTGAAGCAATAAGGCTGAAATTTTTTGACCGTGTAAAGATAAGAGGCATATCTATCTTTTTCATGTTTTACACTTCTTGAAACGGAGTCGTTTTCCCTAGCGAAATCAACCATCAAGTTGGATGATGTGCAATGACGTCTGTCCTGAGCAGTTTTCGTATTTTGACCATATCGTCCGATACACATCAGCAAATGAGCTGATTTTAACGGCTATGGATCACTAGATGATAGGAGAACATTTGTCTAGAAGACCATGTGATCAGATAAGGCCTCCATTATTGAAGAAATCGACCATCAAGTTGGCTGATGTGCAATGACGTCTGTGCTGACCTGTTTTCGTATTTTGCCCATATCTTCTTCTCCACATCAGAAAATGAGCTGATTTCAACGGCTATGAATCAGTAACTCATAGGGGAACATTTTTCTAGAAGACCATGTGATCAGATCAGGCCTTCAAGATTGACAAAATCGACCATCAAGTTGGCTGATCAAAATGGTCATACAATATGACGAAAATTGTTAGAAAAATGCACCCACCTATTATACCTACCTTTGAAATTTGTAAAGCTTGTCTCTTGTCATTTAGCCCTCCAAAATGTGTATAAATAGAGGGCCTTGGATGATTGTAGAGGATCATATTGTACATAGGTAGGATATTAGCCATTTTAATAAAATTCTCTAAGTTTTCTTCTTCTTTCTTTTCTCTAGTTTTCTTTCTTTTCTCTAGTTTTCTTTTTCTTTAGAGAGAGCAAGAGGTTGGATAATTAATATTCTTCCTCTTCTTCTCTCTTTCTTTTATTTTCTTTTTAGATTTTCTTTAATTTTATGTTTATGTTTACAATGCCTATGCTAGGCTAAACTTCTATTTGGTTAAGGGTGATTTCAAAGCCCTAGACATGTTTTGTGATTGATTTTCAGATTCTATCTATCATTAATTCTCTATCAAAGTTGCTTATGTTCTTCTACAAGAATTGTTCATGATGTTGTCTAGATTTATTTAGGTGTACAACTAGATAGATCTTGATAATTATCTATTGCTAGTTTAGGAGTCTTGATCCGTGTAATTGTCTTGATTTCCTATTCATAAGTGGGAATTTGTGATTAATGATTATGGTCAAGTTTTCAATAATTGCAAAGTGGAACATAACCTAAGTTGAACAATCCGAGCTTATGTGTTTGTTGCTTAGATCAACCTATCTTTCTCATCATAAAGCTGCCATTAAATTGAATTTAGAGAGCTTATTCTAGGTTGTTTAATGGTTAGAGATTAAATAGAGAGCTTGTTCTATTTAACGACAAACTAAGGAAAGATTGGGATAACAGAGCTTGTTGTTATCTACGGTTGTTAACTTTGATAGTTGGTTGATATTAATAGATCTGAAATTGATTCTTAATGATGTCTAGTGGTGGAGAATGAAACCTTAACCATATTTTTCATATTTGATTCTTCTTACTTACTTGTTTTCTTACTTTTCTAGTTTGCTTATTTTTAAAAGTATATTTATTTTTATTGGCTGGTTATACCGCCTAATTTGTATATTAACTTTGTTTTATTTTTATTGGCTGGTTATACCGCCTAATTTAGTATATATATTGGCTGGTTATACCGCCTAATTTAGTATATATATTTTTATTGGCTGGTTATACCGCCTTGCATCTTATTTACTTTAGTTTAAATCTGGCTTCAAAAACCCCTTTACTTTTATTGTTCTTGAATTTAAGTTTTAAACTATTAACTTATAAACTAAAACCCAATCCCTGAGGACTCGACCCTTGCTAACTACTATACTTACAATTTATCTTTTTAGTGCAAGGTTAAATAAGATACACTCTTTTGGGTGCATCAAGTAGTTAGCAAGGGTCGAGTCCTCAGGGATTGGGTTTTAGTTTATAAGTTAATAGTTTAAAACTTAAATTCAAGAACAATAAAAGAAAAAGGGTTTTTGAAATCAGATTTAAACTAAAGTAAATAATAAGAATGAGATGCAAGGCGGTATAACCAGCCAATAAAAATATATATACTAAATTAGGCGGTATAACCAGCCAATAAAAATATATATACTAAATTAGGCGGTATAACCAGCCAATAAAAATATATATACTAAATTAGGCGGTATAACCAGCCAATAAAAATAAAACAAAGTTAATATACAAATTAGGCGGTATAACCAGCCAATAAAAATAAATATACTTTTTAAAAATAAGCAAACTAAAAGTAAGAAAACAAGTAAGTAAGAAGAATCAAATATGAAAAATATGGTAAGGTTTCATTCTCCACCACTAGACATCATTAAAAATCAATTTCAGATCTATCAATATCAACCAACTATCAAAGTTAACAACCGTAGATAACAACAAGCTCTGTTACCCCAATCTTTCCTTAGTTTGTCGTTAAATAGAACAAGCTCTCTATTTAATCTCTAACCATTAAACAACCTAGAATAAGATCTCTAAATTCAATTTAATGGCAGCTTTATGATGAGAAAGATAGGTTGATCTAAGCAAAAAACACATAAGCTCGGATTGTTCAACTTAGGTTATATTCCACTTTGCAATTATTGAAAACTTGACCATAATCATTAATCACAAATTGCCACTTATGAATAGGAAATCAAGACAATTACACGGATCAAGACTCCTAAACTAGCAATAGATAATTATCAAGATCTATCTAGTTGTACACCTAAATAAATCTAGACAACATCATGAACAATTCTTGTAGAAGAACATAAGCAACTTTGATAGAAAATTAATGATAGATAGAATCTGAAAATCAATCACAAAACATGTCTAGGGCTTTGAAATCACCCTTAACCAAATAGAAGTTTAGCCTAGCATAGGCATTGTAAACATAAACATAAAATTAAAGAAAATCTAAGAAGAAAATAAAAGAAAGAAAGAAGAAGAGGAAGAATATTAATTATCCAACCTCTTGCTCTCTCTAAAGAAAAAGAAAACTAGAGAAAAGAAAGAAAACTAGAGAAAAGAAAGAAGAAGAAAACTTAGAGAATTTTATTAAAATGGCTAATATCCTACCTATGTACAATATGATCCCTTACTGATAACTCGTATAATTATATAGTTTTTAGTTATGTTTTATTATTGTTTTGTGTCAAATACGAGTTATTATTGTTTAGTCTAATTGTGTTTATGATCTTTTATATTTTTATGTATTTTGGTGTTTTTCACAAGTTTCTTTGAGTGATTTCAGATTACTAGAATTAAGGGCAAATCCAGTTCAGTTCCAGTTCCGACACCTTTTGCCATATCAGCTGTATCTCGAGTTTCACTGAAGAAATAAGGCTGAAATTTGTAGCCATGCAAAGCTAAGAGGCATATCTATCTTTTTGATGTTTTACACTTCTTGAAACGGAGTCGTTTTCCCTAGCGAAATCGACCATCAAGTTGGCTGATGTGCAATGATGTCTGTGCTGACCTGTTTTCGTATTATGCCCATATCTTCTTATCCACATCAGTAAATGAGCTGATTCCAACGGCTATGGATCAGTAACTGATAGGGTAACATTTTTCTAGAAGACCATGTGATCAGATAAGGCCTCCAAAATTGAGAAAATCGACCATCAATTTGGCTGATCAAAATCGTCATATATGACGAAAATTGTTAGAAAATGCACCCACCTATTATACCTACCTTTGAAATTTGTAAAGCTTGTCTATTGTCATTTAGCCCTCCAAAATGTGTATAAATAGAGGGCCTTGGATGATTGTAAGGGATCATATTGTACATAGGTAGGATATTAGCCATTGTAATAAAATTCTCTAAGTTTTCTTCTTCTTTCTTTTCTCTAGTTTTGTTTTTCTTTAGAAAGAGCAAGAGGTTGGATAATTAATATTCTTCTTCTTCTTCTTTCTTTCTTTTATTTTCTTCTTAGATTCTATTTAATTTTATGTTTATAATGCCTATGCTAGGCTAAACTTCTATTTGGTTAAGGGTGATTTCAAAGCCCTAGACATGTTTTGTGATTGATTTTCAGATTCTATCTATCATTAATTTTCTATCAAAGTTGCTTATGTTCTTCTACAAGAATTGTTCATGATGTTGTCTTGATTTATTTAGGTGTACAACTAGATAGATCTTGATAATTATCTATTGCTAGTCTAGGAGTCTTGATCCGTGTAATTGTCTTGATTTCCTATTCATAAGTGGCAATTTGTGATTAATGATTATGGTCAAGTTTTCAATAATTGCAAAGTGGAACATAACCTAAGTTGAACAATCCGAGCTTATGTGTTTGTTGCTTAGATCAACCTATCTTTCTCATCATAAAGCTGCCATTAAATTGAATTTAGAGAGCTTATTCTAGGTTGTTTAATGGTTAGAGATTAAATAGAGAGCTTGTTCTATTTAACGACAAACTAAGGAAAGATTGGGGTAACAGAGCTTGTTGTTATCTACGGTTGTTAACTTTGATAGTTGGTTGATATTGATAGATCTGAAATAGATTATTAATGATGTCTAGTGGTGGAGAATGAAACCTTAACCATATTTTTCATATTTAATTCTTCTTACTTACTTGTTTTCTTACTTTTAGTTTGCTTATTTTTTATATTTATTTTTATTGGCTGGTTATACCGCCTAATTTGTATATTAACTTTGTTTTATTTTTATTGGCTGGTTATACCGCCTAATTTAGTATATATATTTTTATTGGCTGGTTATACCGCCTAATTTAGTATATATATTTTTATTGGCTGGTTATACCGCCTTGCATCTTATTCTTATTATTTACTTAGTTTAAATCTGGCTTCAAAAACCCCTTTTCTTTTATTGTTCTTGAATTTAAGTTTTAAACTATTAACTTATAAACTAAAACCCAATCCCTGAGGACTCGACCCTTGCTAACTACTATACTTACAATTTATCTTTTTAGTGCAAGGTTAAATAAGATACACTCTTTTGGGTGCATCAAATTTTTGGCGCCGTTGCCGGGGATTGTTTTCTTTAGTTTATTTGTTACTTGGTTTATTCTTATTTTCAGTTCTAATTAGTTCTATTTTCTTGTACATACAAGTTTTTCTTATCAAATTTTGAAAAAAAAAAAAAAAAAAAAAAAAACGATGGAATTGAGCAATCTAACACTTGAAGAGTTGGTGGCATACATGAACATGGAGAATCAACAAGCCAATCTCACCTTCCCAGTTCAACAATTGGCCATGGGAGGATGTCAAGGCCATCAAGTGTTCCAAGACCAACAGTATGATCATTACTCAAACACTTACCATGAGGGATGGTGGGATCATACTAATTATGGCTACTCGAAAAATTACCAAGAAGTAGATCCTTATGCCAATTACACTCATCCATCTAGATTTAATCAATCATGGTCTCAAGAACCAGATCTTTTTCAGCCACTACATATGACTCAAAACTCAGGTACTTCTTTAGAAGGTCTTGTCGATTCTCTTGTTACTAATACTTTGCAATTTCAACAGGAAACAAGGGCAAGTATCCAGAGTTTGGAAAGGCAAATGAGCCTATTGGCTAGTAGTATGGTGGTATGGGTAGCACAAAGATCTGAAGAACTCCCAGCCCAAACGATGATTAACCCAAAGGAGAATGCTACTATTGTGACCTTGAGGAATGAGGAACAAGATGAGGATGAGACAGAATTAGAGATGGATTCTATTCTTAAGGATAATGAAGCCAATGATCCAAATAAGAGTATTTCGGCACCTGAGGTAACGTTTGAGATTCCAATTTTTACTAATGTTTCTTATCCACCTTTTCCTAGTAGATTCGCAAAGTTCAAGGAGGATGAACATGAACAAGACACGCTGGAAACCTTAAACAGTTTGTTTGTGGATGTCATTCAACAAGTACCAAAAGATGCACCATTCCTCGATGAGATATGCACCACCAAGGATTATGGAATAATACTTGTAATGGAGAATGCATCCACTGTTGTGCAAAGAAAGCTTCCTCTCAAACGCATAAATTTGGGAAATTTCATGTATGAGCCTGACAAGCCTAAAAAGCCAAGAAGGGGTGTTGGTTAGATTCAAAACACTAACTCAAGTGTTAATTGGGAAGGCAGCCCAATTAAAGATGAAATTGCCAACCTTCCATATTCAGATTTGCTTTCTTTTTCTTTTTCTTTTCCTTTTTCTTTTATTATTTTTATTGTTTTTATTTTTATTTCTTATGTTTCTTTGTTAATTGTGTTTACTGTTTTTAAGTTCATTTAGGCTGCATAAGTTTCTTTTGTTTAATAGTTCTTTTCTCTTACATATAATTCTTGCATTGGGGGATAATAGCATTATATTGAGGACAATGTAAAAATTATGTGTGGGAGGAAGAATTTAGGATTTTATTTAGAGTGTTTTGTTTTTGAGTCTTTTTATGTTGTTTTTCTTTCTGATCCTTGTTTTGAAAATAACTAGATGTAAATATAATTTTTATTTTTTTTACCCCGGTTAAATGGCGGATAACGGTACTCCGTGATTATTTAAATCGGTTCCATCAGCTACCCAAAACACTGATATTGTATATAAATTTCTCTTCCAATTTCTCTTTCAATTTTTTTTCATTTTTTTTTCAGGATGGATGATATTCTCACAAGATTGCAGAAACGATTTCCTCCTTTTCCTCGAAATATTTTACTGAAGCTTTACCAAGTTCGACTTGAAAGATTAAGAATGCTTATGCACAAAGGGATTCCTGACGACATACGTTGGATAATTGAAGCCAAGGTACGTGAAGATGAATATCTTCCTGTTTTGCATTTACCAGGTACAGGTAGAAGCACTTTTGCAAAGAAGCGACGAGCAAAGCGCATGAGTTCAAACTGCCACAAATGTGCACGATGGACGTGTAACGGTAAATGTCGTTCTATTGGGATTCCGTCCTCTAATCGAGATGATAAAATTGAATTCATTAAGGATGGACTGAGTAAGGAGAATTTGGGTAATATCCAACTTTCTCTTGAGACGCATCCTAGTGGAGACGTACAAAGAGAAATTCTTGATTTATGGCCGCAATTCCAAAGGGAATGGCAACATCTTGGGAATCTGATGTTAAAAGACCCTGTTTGCCAGCTTGTAAGAAAACTGGATGGGAAGCATATCCTCGACTCATAGAAGGCGTTTAAGCCGTTTCTGGACGTAAAACCAGAGGAAGATGTGAGCCACAATCACAACTACAATAAATGACTTCTCAGCTTTTGGTTTGATTTGCAATAACTTTATTTTGTTTTAATTTACGTGTTGTTTGATTTGTGTAATTATTCTCGTTTTTTTATTTGTCTTTTACGGTTGATTTTTTCTTCTCTTTTTGATTTTCTTCCTGAAATCACGCAAAAATCTTTTGTTAGGTTAACATTTTCTTCTGACAGGTCAGATACACTTTCGGCGACATTATTACTCTTGTCTGATTCACTACTCAGTCCTCTATATATTACACCATGTACTCATTCTCTTTCAGGCACTCGAAAAAAAAAATGGAAAGTACTTCATCCGAGCGCATTAAAAAAATTTGTGTCTTTGGAGGTGCTTATCCAGGGAAAAATAACATATTCGCTGATGAAGCCATAAGAGTTGGAGTAATACTTGCCCAACAAAAGATCCACTTGATTTATGGAGGCGGTAGTACGGGTTTAATGGGAGCAGTCGCTACAGCAGCACACGCCGGAGGAAGTCCAGTTCTAGGAATCGTGCCAAAACTATTCACAGATTTTTGTGGACCTACCGTGGGTAAGGAAATACAAGTCTAGAGTATCCCTGAACGGATAACAATCATGTACCATTCTGCCGATGCATTCATTGCTTTACCAGGAGGTCTGGGTACATTGGAAGAAATAGCTTGCGTGGCTTCTTGGTCATCTTTGGTCACAAATAAGAAACCCATTGGTTTGCTTAATATTAATGGTTATTTTAATAATTTGCTTTCATATTTAGATAATGCTGTGGAAAATGGATTCATGTTTTCAGAGGCAAGGAGAACCATAATTTCTGCTACAACCATTGAAGATTTACTCAAAAAGCTCCAAGCTTATGAGTGTTTATCTGCTACGGTTGTTTCGCAAACGCTCGGAAAAAGAAAAAGAGATATGGATGAGCAAGGAGTGGATTGCACTTTGTCTTTGTGACATTATCTAACATTTTGTTTGTTATGTCTCAGTTATAATAAGTGGTTAGCAACCTCTGCAGGTAATATCTCCTAAATTCTACCTTTAAAATTTGACATTAGGGACAATGTCATATTTTAGTAGGGGGTAAGGGACATATTTTGCTAATTTCAAAAAAAAAAATATATATATATATATATATTTGTTGTGTTTTACGCCATTTAGAAGTATTCATTCTGAACAAGGTCTGAGTAAGGGAGACTTGAGACATACCTTGTCAGTTTGATTTCTTCTTTTAAAAAAAAAAAAAAAAAATTTGTTGTATTTTAAGCAATTTAGAAGTATTCATTCTGAACAAGGTCTGAGTAAGGGAGACTTGAGACATACCTTGTCAGTTTGATTTTAATCTTTTTATGTTTACTTGTTAATTTTTGTTTAGTATTTTAGGATTATTTAGGTTGCATGAGTTTGTTTTGTTTTGAGTCTTAGTTGTTCCTATTCTTATGTTAATAGTTCTTTTCTCTTACACATGATTCTTTCATTTGGGTTAATAGACTTACATTGAGGACAATGTAAGAATTAAGTGTGGGGGGAAGGATTTAGAATTTCTTTTATTTTTGTCTATTATTTTTTTTTATGAGTCTTTAATATTATTATTATTTTTAGTGTGTTTTAGTTCCTTTTTAATACAATGATGAGATATGAATAGCATAAGTCTAAAACTGATTTATTAGTGAGAAGATTTTCATGAGAATTGAGCTTGATGTCATTTTTTTTGAGCCAATGTTAATATGATATGTTGATTGAGAAAGAAGCATGTTTAGACTTAATCTAACTTGTATAATCATCCTTGTGAGTTTTTGAGCCTATATGATTGATGCATTATACATATCAATCTAATTTCTTTCTTGAGTGCTCTTATGATTACATGATTATCTAGAACTTGCTTTAAACCATTTGAGACTATATTGATGCATGTGACAACATGAATATGATAGAGGCATTAGGATTTTTAGCCAGGGCCAAACAGCCATCCCTTATTGATGTTCCAAGAGAACACACCCTTAGTGAACCAATTTGAGCCTACATTGAATAAGCTATCTCTTTGGTAACCATAACTTGTCCCTAACCTAAATATACTTATATCTTTACCTTTGTTCCAAAGATGAATTAGCATGTTTTGAGACAAGTTGCAAAGACAAGGAAGATCTATTGAAAATTTGGGTTAGAAACAAGAAATAAGTGTGGGGGGGAAAGAAAAGAAAAGTCAAGAGAAAAAGAAATGGAATACTGGCAAATACATTCCTATGTAAAAAACAAAATATATATATATATGAATCATCTCTTGAATTTGTGGAAAAGGAAAAAGATGTTACAAAGTTGTTTAGAATGAAGAAAAGGCCCAACATGAATATCCGGCCTAGGTGACTATGTACTTGTAAAGAGTTTTGATAAGTTTCTTTGTATGATCTTATTATGTCTCTAAACTTTATGAACTCTTTGGAACCTTTGTGATATCGTTATCCTTTTGTTCTTCAACCACATTACAAACCCCTTGGCCCCATTACAACCTTGATTAAAGACCTCTTGATTCATGAAGTTGTGTGATCTAAATAGTGGAGAATAGGTGGACAAGCAAGAATATGGTAAAACTGTTTTCATGAGATTGATTGAGTGTAAACACTTCACCACTACTTTAAAGAGTGAAAATCATGAGGGTATCCCATGTGAGAAGTTGAGATTAAATTTGAACATGCACTATTTTGATTGAGATATGTTATGTTAATATTGGCTTAACTCAAATAATTTACATTCAAGCATGATTTTTTGTGAAATTCTTTAAGCTATTGATTAGTTTATAAGACTTGTTCAAAGATTATCTCTAAGTGTATTGAAAGGATTAGGAATAAATATTTTTAGTATATGTAGTTTATTTATAGTTTAGTTTTTCAATGTTTGTGGGTATCGTTCTAGCAAACCCTCACGAGACTAAACTCGTCCACTAGGGACACCTAGGGGTTTAAAGGCTTGTGTCACATGCTAAGTGCCACCGTGATTTCCTACGAAAATGGATTAGATTAGATTTTCTTATTTTATTTTTATTGAGTCGTTGCTAGGGACTAGCAACAATCTAAGTGTGGGGGTGTGATAACTCGTATAATTATATAGTTTTTAGTTATGTTTTATTATTGTTTTGTGTCAAATACGAGTTATTATTGTTTAGTCTAATTGTGTTTATGATCTTTTATATTTTTATGTAATTTGGTGTTTTTCACAAGTTTCTTTGAGTGATTTCAGATTACTAGAATTAAGGGCAAATCCAGTTCAGTTCCAGTTCGGACACCTTTTTCCATATCAGCTATATCTGGAGTTTCACTGAAGCAATAAGACTGAAATTTTAACAGTGCAAAGTTAAGAGGCATATCTATCTTTTTCATGTTTTACACTTCTTGAAACGAAGTCGTTTTCCCTAGCGAAATCAACCATCAATTTGGCTGATGTGCAATGACGTCTGTCCTGAGCAGTTTTCGCATTTTGACCATATCGTCCGATACACATTCGCAAATGAGCTGATTCAAACGGCTATGGATCACTAACTGATAGGGGAACATTTGTCTAGAAGACCATGTGATCAGATAAAGCCTCCAATATTGAAGAAATCGACCATCAAGTTGGCTGATGTGCAATGACGTCTATGCTGACCTGTTTTCGTATTTTGCCCATATCTTCTTCTCCACATCAGCAAATGAGCTGATTCCAACGGCTATGAATCAGTAACGCATAGGGGAACATTTTTCTAGAAGATCATGTGATCAGATCAGGCCTCCAAGATTGACAAAATCGACCATCAAGTTGGCTAATCAAAATGGTCATACAATATGACGAAAATTGTTAGAAAAATGCACCCACCTATTATACCTACCTTTGAAATTTGTAAAGCTTGTCTCTTGTCATTTAGCCCTCCAAAATGTGTATAAATAGAGGGCCTTGGATGATTGTAGAGGAGATATTGTACATAGGTAGGATATTAGCCATTTTAATAAAATTCTCTAAGTTTTCTTCTTCTTTCTTTTCTCTAGTTTTCTTTCTTTTCTCTAGTTTTCTTTTTCTTTAGAGAGAGCAAGAGGTTGGATAATTAATATTCTTCCTCTTCTTCTTTCTTTCTTTTATTTTCTTCTTAGATTTTCTTTAATTTTATGTTTATGTTTACAATGCCTATGCTAGGCTAAACTTCTATTTGGTTAAGGGTGATTTCAAAGCCCTAGACATGTTTTATAATTGATTTTCAGATTCTATCTATCATTAATTTTCTATAAAAGTTGCTTATGTTCTTCTACAAGAATTGTTCATGATGTTGTCTTGATTTGTTTAGGTGTACAACTAGATAGATCTTGATAATTATCTATTGCTAGTTTAGGAGTCTTGATCCGTGTAATTGTCTTGATTTTCTATTCATAAGTGGCAATTTGTGATTAATGATTATGGTCAAGTTTTCAATAATTGCAAAGTGGAACATAACCTAAGTTGAACAATCCGAGCTTATGTGTTTGTTGCTTAGATCAACCTATCTTTCTCATCATAAAGCTGCCATTAAATTGAACTTAGAGAGCTTATTCTAGGTTGTTTGATGGTTAGAGATTAAATAGAGAGCTTGTTCTATTTAACAACAAACTAAGGAAAGATTGGGATAACAGAGCTTGTTGTTATCTACGGTTGTTAACTTTGATAGTTGGTTGATATTGATAGATCTGAAATTGATTCTTAATGATGTCTAGTGGTGGAGAATGAAACCTTAACCATATTTTTCATATTTGATTCTTCTTACTTATTTGTTTTCTTACTTTTAGTTTGCTTATTTTTTATATTTATTTTTATTGGCTGGTTATACCGCCTAATTTGTATATTAACTTTGTTTTATTTTTATTGGCTGGTTATACCGCCTAATTTAGTATATATATTTTTATTGGCTGGTTATACCGCCTAATTTAGTATATATATTTTTATTGGCTGGTTATACCGCCTTGCATCTTATTCTTATTATTTACTTTAGTTTAAATATGGCTTCAAAAACCCCTTTTCTTTTATTGTTCTTGAATTTAAGTTTTAAACTATTAACTTATAAACTAAAACCCAATCCCTGAGGACTCGACCCTTGCTAACTACTATACTTACAATTTATCTTTTTAGTGCAAGGTTAAATAAGATACACTCTTTTGGGTGCATCAATAATGAAGCCACAAATACAAATAAGAGTATTTCGGCACCTGAGGTAACGTTTGAGATTCCAATTTTTACTAATGTTTCTTCTCCACCTTTTCCTAGTAGATTCGCAAAGTTCAAGGAGGATGAACATGAACAAGACACGCTGGAAACCTTAAACAGTTTGTTTGTGGATGTCATTCAACAAGTACCAAAAGATGCACCATTCCTCGATGAGATATGCACCACCAAGGATGATGGAATAATACTTGTAATGGAGAATGCATCCACTGTTGTGCAAAGAAAGCTTCCTCTCAAACGCATAAATTTGGGAAATTTCATGTATGAGCCTGACAAGCCTAAAAAGCCAAGAAGGGGTGTTGGTTAGATTCAAAACACTAACTCAAGTGTTAATTGGGAAGGCAGCCCAATTAAAGATGAAATTGCCAACCTTCCATATTCAGATTTGCTTTCTCTTTCTTTTCCTTTTTCTTTTATTATTTTTATTGTTTTTATTTTATTTCTTATGTTTCTTTGTTAATTGTGTTTACTGCTTTTAAGTTCATTTAGGCTGCATAAGTTTCTTTTGTTTAATAGTTCTTTTCTCTTACATATAATTCTTGCATTGGGGGATAATAGCATTACATTAATGACAATGTAAGAATTATGTGTGGGGGGAGAATTTAGGATTTTATTTAGAGTGTTTTGTTTTTGAGTTTTTTTATGTTGTTTTTCTTTCTGATCCTTGTTTTGAAAAACACTAGATGTAAATATAATTTTTTTTAACCCCGGTTAAATGGCGGATAACGGTACTCCGTGATTATTTAAATCGGTTCCATCAGCTACCCACAAAACTGATATTGTATATAAATTTCTCTTCCAATTTCTCTTTCAATTTTTTTCATTTTTTTTTTCAGGATGGATGATATTCTCACAAGATTGCAGAAACGATTTCCTTCTTTTCCTCGAAATATTTTACTGAAGCTTTACCAAGTTCGATTTGAAAGATTAAGAATGCTTATGCACAAAGGGATTCCTGGAGACATACGTTGGATAATTGAAGCCAAGGTACGTGAAGATGAATATCTTCCTGTTTTGCATTTACCAGGTACAGGTAGAAGCACTTTTGCAAAGAAGCGACGAGCAAAGCGCATGAGTTCAAATTGCCACAAATGTGCACGATGGACGTGTAACGGTAAATGTCGTTCAATTGGGATTCCGTCCTCTAATCGAGATGATAAAATTGAATTCATTAAGGATGGACTGAGTAAGGAGAATTTGGGTAATATCCAACTTTCTCTTGAGACGCATCCTAGTGGAGACGTACAAAGAGAAATTCTTGATTTATGGCCGCAATTCCAAAGGGAATGGCAACATCTTGGGAATCTGATGTTAAAAGACCCTGTTTGCCAGCTTGTAAGAAAACTGGATGGGAAGCATATCCTCGACTCATAGAAGGCGTTTAAGCCGTTTTTGGACGTAAAACCAGAGGAAGATGTGAGCCACAATCACAACTACAATAAATAACTTCTCAGCTTTTGGTTTGATTTGCAATAACTTCATTTCTGTTTAATTTACGTGTTGTTCGATTTGTGTAATTATTCTCATTTTTTATTTTTTTCTTTTGTCTTTTACGGTTGATTTTTCTTCTCTTTTTGATATTCTTCCTGAAATCACGCAAAAATCTTTTGTTAGGTTAACATTTTCTTCTGACAGGTCAGATACACTTTCGGCGACATTATTACTCTTGTCTGATTCACTACTCAGTCCTCTATATATTACACCATGTACTCATTCTCTTTCAGGCACTCGAAAAAAAAAATGGAAAGTACTTCGTCCCAACGCATTAAAAAAATTTGTGTCTTTAGAGGTGCTTATCCAGGGAAAAATAACATATTCGCTGATGAAGCCATAAGAGTTGGAGTAATACTTGCCCAACAAAAGATCCAGTTGATTTATGGAGGCGGTAGTACGGGTTTAATGGGAGCAGTCGCTACAGCAGCACACGCCGGAGGAAGTCCAGTTCTAGGAATCGTGCCAAAACTATTCACAAGTTTTTGTGGACCTACCGTGGGTAAGGAAATACAAGTCTGGAGTATCCCTGAACGGATAACAATCATGTACCATTCTGCCGATGCATTCATTGCTTTACCAGGAGGTCTGGGTACATTGGAAGAAATAGCTTGCGTGGCTTCTTGGTCATCTTTGGTCACAAATAAGAAACTCATTGGTTTGCTCAATATTAATGGTTATTTTAGTAATTTGCTTTCATATTTAGATAATGCTGTGGATAATGGATTCATGTTTTCAGAGGCAAGGAGAACCATAATTTCTGCTACAACCATTGAAGATTTACTCAAAAAGCTCCAAGCTTATGAGTGTTTATCTGCTACGGTTGTTTCACAAACGCAAAGAAAAAGAGATATGGACGAGCAAGGAGTGGATTGCACTTTGTCTTTGTGACATTATCTAACATTTTGCTTGTTGTGTCTCAGTTATAATAAGTGGTTAGCAACCTCTGCAGGTAATATCTCCTAAATTCTACCTTTAAAATTTGACATTGGGGACAATGTCATATTTTAGTAGGGGGTAAGGGACATATTTTGCTAATTAAAAAAAAAAAAATTAAGAAGTATTCATTCTGAACAAGGTCTGAGTAAGGGAGACTTGAGACATACCTTGTCAGTTTGATTTCTTCTTTTCAAAAAAAAAAAAAAAAGTGTTTGTTGTGTTTTAAGCAATTTAGAAGTATTCATTCTGAACAAGGTCTGAGTAAGGGAGACTTGAGACATACCTTGTCAGTTTGATTTTAATCTTTTTATGTTTACTTGTTAATTTTTGTTTAGTATTTTAGGATTATTTAGGTTGCATGGTTTTGTTTTGTTTTGAGTCTTAGTTGTTCCTATTCTTATGTTATTAGTTCTTTTCTCTTACACATGATTCTTTCATTTGAGTTAATAGACTTGCATTGAGGACAATGTAAGAATTAAGTGTGGGGGGGAATGATTTAGGATTTCTTTTATTTTTGTCTACTATTTTTTTTTTCTTTATTATTATTATTATTTTTTTTTGTGAGTTTTAGTTCCTTTTTAATACAATGATGAGATATGAATTGCATGAGTCTAAAACAGATTTATTAGTGAGAAGATTTTCATGAGAATTGAGCTTGATGTCAACCTTTTTATGAGCCAATGTTAATATAATATGTTGATTGAGAAAGAAGCATGTTTTAGACTTAATCTGACTTGTATAATCATCCTTGTGAGTTTTTGAGCCTATAATGATTGATGCATTATACAAATCAATCTAATTTCTTTCTTGAGTGCTCTTATGATTACATGATTCTCTAGAACTTGCTTTAAACCGTTTGAGACTATATTGATACATGTGACAACATGAATATGATAGAGGCATTAGGATTTTTAGCCAGGGCCAAACAGCCATCCCTTATTGATGTTCCAAGAGAACACACCCTTAGTGAACCAATTTGAGCCTACATTGAATAAGCTATCTCTTTGGTAACCATAACTTGTCCCTAACCTAAATATACTTATATCTTTACCTTTGTTCCAAAGATGAATTAGCATGTTTTGAGACAAGTTGCAAAGACAAGGGATATTTTTAGTTAAAAATTTGGGTTAGAAACAAGAAATAAGTGTGGGGGGAAAAGAAAAGAAAAGTCAAGAGAAAAAGAAATGGAATACTGGCAAATACATTCCTATGTAAAAAAAAAATATATATGAATCATCTCTTGAATTTGTGGGAAAAGAAAAAGATGTTACAAAGTCGTTTAGAATGAAGAAAAGGCCCAACATGAATATCCGGCCTAGGTGACTATGTACTTGTAAAGAGTTTTGAGAAGTTTCTTTGTATGATTTTTTTATGTCTCTAAACTTTATGAACTCTTTGGAACCTTTGTGATATCTTTATCCTTTTGTTCTTCAACCACATTACAAACCCCTTGGCCCCATTACAACCTTGATTAAAGACCTCTTGATTCATGAAGTTGTATGATCTAAATAGTGGAGAATAGGTGGACAAGCAAGAATATGGTAGAACTGTTTTCATGAGATTGATTGAGTGTAAACACTTCACCACTACTTTAAAGAGTGAAAATCATGAGGGTATCCCATGTGAGAAGTTGAGATTAAATTTGAACATGCAATATTTTGATTGAGATATGTTATGCTAATATTGGCTTAACTCAAACAATTTACATTCAAGCATGATTTTTTGTGAAATTCTTTAAGCTATTGATTAGTTTATAAGACTTGTTCAAATATTGTCTCTAATTTGTATTGAAAGGATTAGGAGTAAATATTTTTAGTATATGCAGTTTATTTATATTTATTTTTTCAATGTTTGTGGGTATCGTTCTAGTAAACCCTCACGAGACTAAACTCGTCCACTAGGGACACCTAGGGGTTTAAAGGCTTGTGTCACATGCTAAGTGCCACCGTGATTTCCTACGAAAATGGATTAGATTAGATTTTCTTATTTTATTTTTATTGAGTCGTTGCTAGGGACTAGCAACAATCTAAGTGTGGGGGTGTGATAACTCGTATAATTATATAGTTTTTATTTATGTTTTATTATTGTTTTGTGTCAAATACGAGTTATTATTGTTTAGTCTAATTGTGTTTATGATCTTTTATATTTTTATGTATTTTGGTGTTTTTCACAAGTTTCTTTGAGTGATTTCAGATTACTAGAATTAAGGGCAAATCCAGTTCAGTTCCAGTTCCGACACCTTTTGCCATATCAGCTGTATCTCGAGTTTCACTGAAGCAATAAGGCTGAAATTTGTAGCCATGCAAAGCTAAGAGGCATATCTATCTTTTTCATGTTTTACACTTCTTGAAACGGAGTCTTTTTCCCTAGCGAAATCGACCATCAAGTTGGCTGATGTGCAATGACGTCTGTGCTGACCTGTTTTCGTATTATGCCCATATCGTCTTATCCACATCAGCAAATGAGCTGATTCCAACGGCTATGGATCAGTAACTGATAGGGTAACATTTTTTTAGAAGACCATGTGATCAGATAAGGCCTCCAAAATTGACAAAATCGACCATCAAGTTGGCTGATCAAAATCGTCATATATGACGAAAATTGTTAGAAAATGCACCCACCTATTATACCTACCTTTGAAATTTGTAAAGCTTGTCTCTTGTCATTTAGCACATAATAACATAGGCTAAATATTCATGTTGAGCCTTTGCATCATTCTAACCAACTTTGTAACATCTTTTTCTTTACTTTAACTAGAAGTTCAAGAGAAGATTTTTTTTTTTAATATGGGAATGTATTTGACAATGATCCCTTTCTTTTTCTCTTGACTTTTTTCTTTCTTTTCCCCCCACACTTATTTCTTGTTTCTAACCCAAATTTTCAATACATCTTCCTTGTCTTTGCAACTTGATAACTCGTATAATTATATAGTTTTTAGTTATGTTTTATTATTGTTTTGTGTCAAATATGAGTTATTATTGTTTAGTCTAATTGTGTTTATGATCTTTTATATTTTTATGTAATTTGGTGTTTTTCACAAGTTTCTTTGAGTGATTTCAGATTACTAGAATTAAGGGCAAATCCAGTTCAGTTCCAGTTCCGACACCTTTTTCCATATCAGCTATATCTCGAGTTTCATTGAAGCAATAAGGCTGAAATTTTAACCGTGCAAAGTTAAGAGGCATATCTATCTTTTTTCATGTTTTACACTTCTTGAAACGGAGTCGTTTTCCCTAGCGAAATCGACCATCAAGTTGGCTGATGTGCAATGACGTCTGTGCTGACCTGTTTTCGTATTTTGCCCATATCTTCTTATCCACATCAGAAAATGACCTGATTTCAATGGCTATGGATCAGTAACGGATAGGGGAACATTTTTCTAGAAGACCATGTGATCAGATCAGGCCTCCAAAATTGACAAAATCGACCATCAAGTTGGCTGATCAAAATTGTCATACAATATGACGAAAATTGTTAGAAAAATGCACCTGATAACTCGTATAATTATATAGTTTTTAGTTATGTTTTATTATTGTTTTGTGTCAAATACGAGTTATTATTGTTCAGTCTAATTGTGTTTATGATCTTTTATATTTTTATGTAATTTGGTGTTTTTCACAAGTTTCTTTGAGTGATTTCAGATTACTAGAATTAAGGGCAAATCGAGTTCAGTTCCAATTCCGACACCTTCTCCCATATCAGCTATATCTGGAGTTTCACTGAAGCAATAAGGCTGAAATTTGTAGTCGTGCAAAGCTAAGAGGCATATCTATCTTTTTCATGTTTTACACTTCTTGAAACGGAGTCGTTTTCCCTAGCGAAATCGACCATCAAAGTGGCTGATGTGCAATGACGTCTGTGCTGACCTTTTTCGTATTTTGCCCATATCTGCTTATCCACATCAGCAAATGAGCTGATTCCAATGGCTATGGATCCGTAACTGATACGGGAACCTTTGTCTAGAAGACCATATGATCAGATCAGGCCTCCAATATTGGCGAAATCGACCATGAAGTTGGCTGATGTGCAATGACGTCTGTGCTGACCTGTTTTCGTATTTTGCCCATATCTTCTTATCCACATCAGCAAATGAGCTGATTCCAACGGCTATGGATCAGTAACTGATAGGGTAACATTTTTCTAGAAGACCATGTGATCAGATAAGGCCTGCAAAATTGACAAAATCGACCATCAAGTTGGCTGATCAAAATCGTCATGTATGACGAAAATTGTTAGAAAATGCACCCACCTATTATACCTACCTTTGAAATTTGTAAAGCTTGTCTCTTGTCATTTAGCCCTCCAAAATGTGTATAAATAGAGGGCCTTGGATGATTGTAAGGGATCATATTGTACATTGGTAGGATATTAGCCATAATAAATAAAATTCTCTAAGTTTTCTTCTTCTTTCTTTTCTCTAGTTTTCTTTCTTTTCTCTAGTTTTCTTTTTCTTTAGAGAGAGCAAGAGGTTGGATAATTAATATTCTTCCTCTTCTTCTTTCTTTCTTTTATTTTCTTCTTAGATTTTCTTTAATTTTATGTTTATGTTTACAATGCCTATGCTAGGCTAAACTTCTATTTGGTTAAGGGTGATTTCAAAGCTCTAGACATGTTTTATAATTGATTATCAGATTCTATCTATCATTAATTTTCTATCAAAGTTGCTTATGTTCTTCTACAAGAATTTTTCATGATGTTGTCTTGATTTGTTTAGGTGTACAACTAGATAGATCTTGATAATTATCTATTGCTAGTTTAGGAGTCTTGATCCGTGTAATTGTCTTGATTTCCTATTCATAAGTGGCAATTTGTGATTAATGATTATGGTCAAGTTTTCAATAATTGCAAAGTGGAACATAACCTAAGTTGAACAATCCGAGCTTATGTGTTTGTTGCTTAGATCAACCTATCTTTCTCATCATAAAGCTGCCATTAAATTGAATCTAGAGAGCTTATTCTAGGTTGTTTGATGGTTAGAGATTAAATAGAGAACTTGTTCTATTTAACGACAAACTAAGGAAAGATTGGGATAACAGAGCTTGTTGTTATCTACGGTTGTTAACTTTGATAGTTGGTTGATATTGATAGATCTGAAATTGATTCTTAATGATGTCTAGTGGTGGAGAATGAAACCTTAACCATATTTTTCATATTTGATTCTTCTTACTTACTTGTTTTCTTACTTTTCTAGTTTGCTTATTTTTAAAAGTATATTTATTTTTATTGGCTGGTTATACCGCCTAATTTGTATATTAACTTTGTTTTATTTTTATTGGCTGGTTATACCGCCTAATTTAGTATATATTTTTATTGGCTGGTTATACCGCCTAATTTAGTATATATATTTTTATTGGCTGGTTATACCGCCTTGCATCTTATTCTTATTATTTACTTTAGTTTAAATCTGGCTTCAAAAACCCCTTTTCTTTTATTGTTTTCTTTGAATGTAAGTTATAAACTAATAACTCATAAATTAAAACCCAATCCCTGAGGACTCGACCCTTGCTAACTACTATACTTACAATTGATCTTTTTAGTGCAAGGTTAAATAAGATACACTCTTTTGGGTGCATCAAATTTTTGGCGCCATTGCCGGGGATTGCTTTCTTTAGTTTATTTGTTACTTGGTTTATTCTTATTTTCAGTTCTAATTAGTTTTATTTTCTTGTACATACAAGTTTTTCTTTTCAAATTAAAAAAAAAAAAAAAACGATGGAATTGAGCAATCTAACACTTGAAGAGTTGGTGGCATACATGAACATTGAGAATCAACAAGCCAATCTCACCTCCCCAGTTCAACAATTGGCCATGGGAGGATGTCAAGGCCATCAAGTGTTCCAAGACCAACAGTATGATCATTACTCAAACACTTACCATGAGGGATGGTGGGTGATGCACCCAAAAGAGTGTATCTTATTTAACCTTGCACTAAAAAGATAAATTGTAAGTATAGTAGTTAGCAAGGGTCGAGTCCTCAGGGATTGGGTTTTAGTTTATAAGTTAATAGTTTAAAACTTACGTTCAAAGAAAACAATAAAAGAAAAGGGGTTTTTGAAGCCAGATTTAAACTAAAGTAAATAATAAGAATAAAATGCGGCGGTATAACCAGCCAATAAAAATATATATACTAAATTAGGCGGTATAACCAGCCAATAAAAATAAAACAAAGTTAATATACAAATTAGGCGGTATAACCAGCCAATAAAAATAAATATGCTTTTAAAAATAAGCAAACTAGAAAAGTAAGAAAACAAGTAAGTAAGAAGAATCAAATATGAAAAATATGGTTAAGGTTTCATTCTCCACCACTAGACATCATTAAGAATCAATTTCAGATCTATCAATATCAACCAACTATCAAAGTTAACAACCGTAGATAACAACAAGCTCTGTTACCCCAATCTTTCCTGAGTTTGTCGTTAAATAGAACAAGCTCTCTATTTAATCTCTAACCATTAAACAACCTAGAATAAGCTCTCTAAATTCAATTTAATGGCAGCTTTATGATGAGAAAGATAGGTTGATCTAAGCAACAAACACATAAGCTCGGATTGTTCAACTTAGGTTATGTTCCACTTTGCAATTATTGAAAACTTGACCATAATCATTAATCACAAATTGCCACTTATGAATAGGAAATCAAGACAATTACACGGATCAAGACTCCTAAACTAGCAATAGATAATTATCAAGATCTATCTAGTTGTACACCTAAATAAATCTAGACAACATCATGAACAATTCTTGTAGAAGAACATAAGCAACTTTGATAGAAAATTAATGATAGATAGAATCTGAAAATCAATCACAAAACATGTCTAGGGCTTTGAAATCACCCTTAACCAAATAGAAGTTTAGCCTAGCATAGGCATTATAAACATAAACATAAAATTAAAGAAAATCTAAGAAGAAAATAAAAGAAAGAAAGAAGAAGAGGAAGAATATTAATTATCCAACCTCTTGCTCTCTCTAAAGAAAAAGAAAACTAGAGAAAAGAAAGAAAACTAGAGAAAAGAAAGAATAAGAAAACTTAGAGAATTTTATTAAAATGGCTAATATCCTACCTATGTACAATATGATCCCTTACAATCATCCAAGGCCCTCTATTTATACACATTTTGGAGGGCTAAATGACAAGAGACAAGCTTGACAAATTTCAAAGGTAGGTATATGACGATTTTGATCAGCCAACTTGATGGTCGATTTCGTCAATATTGGAGGCCTGATCTGATCACATGGTCTTCTAGACAAAGGTTCCCCTATCAGTTACGGAACCATATCCGTTGGAATCAGCTCATTTGCTGATGTGGTTAAGCAGATATGGGCAAAATATGAAAACATGTCAGCACAGACGTCATTGCACATCAGCCACCTTGATGGTCGATTTCTTCAATATTGGAGGCCTGATATGATCACATGGTCTTCTAGACAAAGGTTCCCCTATCAGTTACGGAACCATATCCGTTGGAATCAGCTCATTTTCTGATGTGGTTAAGCAGATATGGGCAAAATACGAAAACATGTCAGCACAGACGTCATTGCACATCAGCCACCTTGATGGTCGATTTCTTCAATATTGGAGGCCTGATCTGATCACATGGTCTTCTAGACAAAGGTTCCCCTATCAGTTACGGAACCACAGCCGTTGGAATCAGCTCATTTGCTGGTGTGGATAAGAAGATATGGGTATAATACGAAAACATGTCAGCACAGACGTCATTGCACATCAGCCAAATTGATGGTCGATTTCGCTAGGGAAAACGACTCCGTTTTAAGAAGTGTAAAACATGAAAAAGATAGATATGCCTCTTAGCTTTGCATGGCTACAAATTTCAGCCTTATTGCTTCAGTGAAACTCCAGATATAGCTGATATGGAAAAAGGTGTCGGAACTGAAACTGAACTGGATTTGCCCTTAATTCTAGTAATCTGAAATCACTCAAAGAAACTTGTGAAAAACACCAAAATACATAAAAATATAAAAGATCATAAACACAATTAGACTAAACAATAATAACTCGTATTTGACACAAAACATTAATAAAACATAACTAAAAACTATATAATTATACGAGTTATCACACCCCCACACTTAGATTGTTGCTAGTCCCTAGCAACGACTCAATAAAAATAAAATAAGAAAATCTAATCTAATCCATTTTCGTAGGAAATCACGGTGGCACTTAGCATGTGACACAAGCCTTTAAACCCCTAGGTGTCCCTAGTGGACGAGTTTAGTCTCGTGAGGGTTTACTAGAACGATACCCACAAACATTGAAAAACTAAAATATAAATAAACTGCATATACTAAAAATATTTACTCCTAATCCTTTCAATACAAATTAGATACAATATTTGAACAAGTCTTATAAACTAATCAATAGCTTAAAGAATTTCACAAAAAATCATGCTTGAATGTAAATTGTTTGAGTTAAGCCAATATTAGCATAACATATCTCAATCAAAATATTGCATGTTCAAATTTAATCTCAACTTCTCACATGGGATACCCTCATGATTTTCACTCTTTAAAGTAGTGGTGAAGTGTTTACACTCAATCAATCTCATGAAAACAGTTTTACCATATTCTTGCTTGTCCACCTATTCTCCACTATTTAGATCATACAACTTCATGAATCAAGAGGTCTTTAATCAAGGTTGTAATGGGGCCAAGGGGTTTGTAATGTGGTTGAAGAACAAAAGGATAAAGATATCACAAAGGTTCCAAAGAGTTCATAAAGTTTAGAGACATAAAAAGATCATACAAAGAAACTTCTCAAAACTCTTTACAAGTACATAGTAACATAGGCTAAATATTCATGTTGAGCCTTTGCATCATTCTAACCAACTTTGTAACATCTTTTTCTTTACTTTAACTAGAAGTTCAAGAGAAGATTTTTTTTTTAATATGGGAATGTATTTGACAATGATCCCTTTCTTTTTCTCTTGACTTTTTTCTTTCTTTTCCCCCCACACTTATTTCTTGTTTCTAACCCAAATTTTCAATAAATCTTCCTTGTCTTTGCAACTTGTCTCAAAACATGCTAATTCATCTTTGGAACAAAGGTAAAGATATAAGTATATTTAGGTTAGGGACAAGTTATGATTACCAAAGAGATAGCTTATTCAATGTAGGCTCAAATTGGTTCACTAAGGGTGTGTTCTCTTGGAACATCAATAAGGGATGGCTGTTTGGCCCTGGCTAAAAATCCTAATGCCTCTATCATATTCATGTTGTCACATGTATCAATATAGTCTCAAACGGTTTAAAGCAAGTTCTAGAGAATCATGTAATCATAAGAGCACTCAAGAAAGAAATTAGATTGATTTGTATAATGCATCAATCATTATAGGCTCAAAAACTCACAAGGATGATTATACAAGTCAGATTAAGTCTAAACATGCTTCTTTCTCAATCAACATATCATATTAACATTGGCTCATAAAAATTAGTATCAAGCTTAATTCTTATGAAAATCTTCTCACTAATAACCAGTTTAGACCTATGCAATTCATATCTCATCATTGTATTAAAAAGGAACTAAAACACACTAAAATAATAATAATAATAAAGACTCATAAAAAAAAAAATAGTAGACAAAAATAAAAGAAATCCTAAATCATTCCCCCCACACTTAATTCTTACATTGTCCTCAATGTAAGTCTATTAACCCAAATGAAAGAATCATGTGTAAGAGAAAAGAACTAATAACATAAGAATAGGAACAACTAAGACTCAAAACAAAACAAACTCATGCAACCTAAATAATCCTAAAATACTAAACAAAAATTAACAAGTAAACATAAAAAGATTAAAATCAAACTGACAAGATATGTCTCAAGTCTCCCTTACTCAGACCTTGTTCAGAATGAATACTTCTAAATTGCTTAAAACACAACAAACTTTTTTTTTTTTTTTTGAAAAGAAGAAATCAAACTGACAAGGTATGTCTCAAGTCTCCCTTACTCAGACCTTGTTCTGAATGAATACTTCTAAATTGCTTAAAACACAACAAACTTTTTTTTTTTTTTTTAAGAAGGTAAAGTTTAGGAGATATTACCTGTAGAGGTTGCTAACCACTTATTATAACTGAGACACAACAAACAAAATGTTAGATAATGTCACAAAGACAAAGTGCAATCCACTCCTTGCTCGTCCATATCTCTTTTTCTTTTTCCGAGCGTTTGCGAAACAACCGTAGCAGATAAATACTCATAAGCTTGGAGCTTTTTGAGTAAATCTTCAATGGTTGTAGCAGAAATTATGGTTCTCCTTGCCTCTGAAAACATGAATCCATTATCCACAGCATTATCTAAATATGAAAGCAAATTACTAAAATAACCATTAATATTAAGCAAACCAATGGGTTTCTTATTTGTGACCAAAGATGACCAAGAAGCCACGCAAGCTATTTCTTCCAATGTACCCAGACCTCCTGGTAAAGCAATGAATGCATCGGCAGAATGGTACATGATTGTTATCCGTTCAGGGATACTCCAGACTTGTATTTCCTTACCCAAGGTAGGTCCACAAAAATCTGTGAATAGTTTTGGCACGATTCCTAGAACTGGACTTCCTCCGGTGTGTGCTGCTGTAGCGACTGCTCCCATTAAACCCGTACTACCGCCTCCATAAATCAACTGGATCTTTTGTTGGGCAAGTATTACTCCAACTCTTATGGCTTCATCAGCGAATATGTTATTTTTCCCTGGATAAGCACCTCCAAAAACACAAATTTTTTTAATGCGTTGGGACGAAGTACTTTCCATTTTTTTTTTCTTTTTTTCGAGTGCCTGAAAGAGAATGATTACATGGTGTAATATATAGAGGACTGAGTAGTGAATCAGACAAGAGTAATAATGTCGCCGAAAGTGTATCTGACCTGTCAGAAGAAAATGTTAACCTAACAAAAGATTTTTGCGTGATTTCAGGAAGAAAATCAAAAAGAGAAGAAAAATCAACCGTAAAAGTCAAGAGTAATAATGTCGCCGAAAGTGTATTTGACCTGTCAGAAGAAAATGTTAACCTAACAAAAGATTTTTGCGTGATTTCAGGAAGAAAATAAAAAAGGGAAGAAAAATCAACCGTAAAAGACAAATAAAAAAAATGAGAATAATTACACAAATCGAATAACACGTAAATTAAACCGAAATAAAGTTATTGCAAATCAAACCAAAAGCTGAGAAGTCATTTATTGTAGTTGTGATTGTGGCTCACATCTTCCTCTGGTTTTACGTCCAGAAACGGCTTAAACGCCTTCTATGACTCGAGGATATGCTTCCCATCCAGTTTTCTTACAAGCTGGCAAACAAGGTCTTTTAACATCAGATTCCCAAGATGTTGCCATTCCCTTTGGAATTGCGGCCATAAATCAAGAATTTCTCTTTGTACGTCTCCACTAGGATGCGTCTCAAGAGAAAGTTGGATATTACCCAAATTCTCCTTACTAAGTCCATCCTTAATGAATTCAATTTTATCATCTCGATTAGAGGACGGAATCCCAATAGAACGACATTTACCGTTACACGTCCATCGTGCACATTTGTGGCAATTTGAACTCATGCGCTTTGCTCGTCGCTTCTTTGCAAAAGTGCTTCTACCTGTACCTGGTAAATGCAAAACAGGAAGATATTCATCTTCACGTACCTTGGCTTCAATTATCCAACGTATGTCTCCAGGAATCCCTTTGTGCATAAGCATTCTTAATCTTTCAAATCGAACTTGGTAAAGCTTCAGTAAAATATTTCGAGGAAAAGGAGGAAATCGTTTCTGCAATCTTGTGAGAATATCATCCATCCTGAAAAAAAAAATAAAAGAGAAATTGAAAGAGAAATTTATATACAATATCAGTTTTGTGGGTAGCTGATGGAACCGATTTAAATAATCACGGAGTACCGTTATCCGCCATTTAACCGGGGTTAAAAAAAAATAAAAATTATATTTACTTCTAGTTATTTTCAAAACAAGGATCAGAAAGAAAAATAACATAAAAAAAAAAAACTCAAAAACAAAACACTCTAAATAAAATCCTAAAATACCAAACAAATAAAAATAAAAATAAATAAATAAAAACAATAAAAGATAATAAAAGGAAAAGAAAGCAAATCTGAGTATGGCAGGTTGGTAATTTCTTCATTAATTGGACTGTCTTCCCAATTAGTACTGATTTAAGTTGTCCAACCTAACCAACACCCCTTCTTGGCTTTTTAGGCTTGTTAGGCTCATACATGAAACTTCCCAAATTTGAGCGTTTGATAGGAAGCTTTCTTTGCACAAAAGTAGATGCATTCTCCACTATAAGTATTATTCCATCATCCTTTGTAGTGCATTGCTCATTGAGGAATGGTGCATCTTTTGGTACTTGTTGAATGGCATCCACAAACAAACTGTTTAAGGTTTCCAGCATGTCTTGTTCATGTTCCTCCTCTTTGAACTTTGCAAATCTACTAGGAAAAGGTGGAGAAGAAACATTAGTAAAAAGTGGAATTTTAAACGTTACCTCAGGTGCCGAAATACTCTTATTTATATTTGTGGCTTCATTATCCTCAAGAATATAATCCATCTCTAATTCTGTCTCATCCTCATCTTGTTCCTCATTCCTCAAGGTCACAATAGTAGTATTCTCCTTTGGGTTAATCATTGTTTGGGCAGGGAGTTCTTCAGATCTTTGTGCTACCCATCCCACCATACTACTAGTCAATTGGATCATTTGCTTTTCCAAACTCTGGATGCTTGCCCTTGTTTCCTGTTGAAATTGCAATGTATCAGTAACAAGAGAATAGACAAGATCTTCTAAAGAAGTACCTGAGTTTTGAGTCATATGTGGTGGTTGAAAAAGATCTGGTTCTTGGGACCATGATTGATTGAAACTAGATGGATGAGTGTAATTGGCATAAGGATCTACTTCTTGGTAATTTTTCGAGTAGCCATAATTAGTATGATCCCACCATCCCTCATGGTAAGTGTTTGAGTAATGATCATACTGTTGGTCTTGGAACACTTGATGGCCTTGACATCCTCCCATGGCAAATTGTTGAACTGGGAAGGTGAGATTGGCTTGTTGATTCTCCATGTTCATGTATGCCACCAACTCTTCAAGTGTTAGATTGCTCAATTCCATCGTTGTTTTTTTTTTTTTTTTTTTTTTTTTTTTTTTTTTTTCAAAATTTGATCAGAAAAACCCGTATGTACAAGAAAATAAAACTCATTAGAACTGAAAATAAGAATAAACCAAGTAACAAATAAACTAAAGAAAACAATCCCCGGCAACGGCGCCAAAAATTTGATGCACCCAAAAGAGTGTATCTTATTTAACCTTGCACTAAAAAGATAAATTGTAAGTATAGTAGTTAGCAAGGGTCGAGTCCTCAGGGATTGGGTTTTAGTTTATAAGTTAATAGTTTAAAACTTACGTTCAAAGAAAACAATAAAAGAAAAGGGGTTTTTGAAGCCAGATTTAAACTAAAGTAAATAATAAGAATAAAATGCGGCGGTATAACCAGCCAATAAAAATATATATACTAAATTAGGCGGTATAACCAGCCAATCAAAATATATATACTAAATTAGGCGGTATAACCAGCCAATAAAAATAAAACAAAGTTAATATACAAATTAGGCGGTATAACCAGCCAATAAAAATAAATATGCTTTTAAAAATAAGCAAACTAGAAAAGTAAGAAAACAAGTAAGTAAGAAGAATCAAATATGAAAAATATGGTTAAGGTTTCATTCTCCACCACTAGACATCATTAAGAATCAATTTCAGATCTATCAATATCAACCAACTATCAAAGTTAACAACCGTAGATAACAACAAGCTCTGTTACCCCAATCTTTCCTGAGTTTGTCGTTAAATAGAACAAGCTCTCTATTTAATCTCTAACCATTAAACAACCTAGAATAAGCTCTCTAAATTCAATTTAATGGCAGCTTTATGATGAGAAAGATAGGTTGATCTAAGCAACAAACACATAAGCTCGGATTGTTCAACTTAGGTTATGTTCCACTTTGCAATTATTGAAAACTTGACCATAATCATTAATCACAAATTGCCACTTATGAATAGGAAATCAAGACAATTACACGGATCAAGACTCCTAAACTAGCAATAGATAATTATCAAGATCTATCTAGTTGTACACCTAAATAAATCTAGACAACATCATGAACAATTCTTGTAGAAGAACATAAGCAACTTTGATAGAAAATTAATGATAGATAGAATCTGAAAATCAATCACAAAACATGTCTAGGGCTTTGAAATCACCCTTAACCAAATAGAAGTTTAGCCTAGCATAGGCATTATAAACATAAACATAAAATTAAAGAAAATCTAAGAAGAAAATAAAAGAAAGAAAGAAGAAGAGGAAGAATATTAATTATCCAACCTCTTGCTCTCTCTAAAGAAAAAGAAAACTAGAGAAAAGAAAGAAAACTAGAGAAAAGAAAGAAGAAGAAAACTTAGAGAATTTTATTAAAATGGCTAATATCCTACCTATGTACAATATGATCCCTTACAATCATCCAAGGCCCTCTATTTATACACATTTTGGAGGGCTAAATGACAAGAGACAAGCTTTACAAATTTCAAAGGTAGGTATATGACGATTTTGATCAGCCAACTTGATGGTCGATTTCGTCAATATTGGAGGCCTGATCTGATCACATGGTCTTCTAGACAAAGGTTCCCCTATCAGTTACGGAACCATAGCCGTTGGAATCAGCTCATTTGCTGATGTGGTTAAGCAGATATGGGCAAAATATGAAAACATGTCAGCACAGACGTCATTGCACATCAGCCACCTTGATGGTCGATTTCTTCAATATTGGAGGCCTGATCTGATCACATGGTCTTCTAGACAAAGGTTCCCCTATCAGTTACGGAACCATATCCGTTGGAATCAGCTCATTTTCTGATGTGGTTAAGCAGATATGGGCAAAATACGAAAACATGTCAGCACAGACGTCATTGCACATCAGCCACCTTGATGGTCGATTTCTTCAATATTGGAGGCCTGATCTGATCACATGGTCTTCTAGACAAAGGTTCCCCTATCAGTTACGGAACCATAGCCGTTGGAATCAGCTCATTTTCTGGTGTGGATAAGAAGATATGGGTAGAATACGAAAACATGTCAGCACAGACGTCATTGCACATCAGCCAACTTGATGGTCGATTTCGCTAGGGAAAACGACTCCGTTTTAAGAAGTGTAAAACATGAAAAAGATAGATATGCCTCTTATCTTTGCATGGCTACAAATTTCAGCCTTATTGCTTCAGTGAAACTCCAGATATATCTGATATGGCAAAAGGTGTCGGAACTGAAACTGAACTGGATTTGCCCTTAATTCTAGTAATCTGAAATCACTCAAAGAAACTTGTGAAAAACACCAAAATACATAAAAATATAAAAGATCATAAACACAATTAGACTAAACAATAATAACTCGTATTTGACACAAAACATTAATAAAACATAACTAAAAACTATATAATTATACGAGTTATCAGTGGGATCATACTAATTATGGCTACTCGAAAAATTACCAAGAAGTAGATCCTTATGCCAATTACACTCATCCATCTAGCTTCAATCAATCATGGTCTCAAGAACCAGATCTTTTTCAACCACCACATATGACTCAAAACTCAGGTACTTCTTTAGAAGATCTTGTCTATTCTCTTGTTACTGATTCTTTGCAATTTCAACAGGAAACAAGGGCAAGCATCCAGAGTTTGGAAAAGCAAATGAGCCAATTGGCTAGTAGTATGGTGGGATGGGTAGCACAAAGATCTGAAGAACTCCCAGCCCAAACGATGGTTAACCCAAAGGAGAATGCTACTATTGTGACCTTGAAGAATGAGGAACAAGATGAGGATGAGACAAAATTAGAAATGGATTCTAGTCTTGAGGATAATGAAGCCAAAGATCCAAATAAGAGTATTTCGGCACCTGAGGTAACGTTTAAGTTTTCACTTTTTACTAATGTTTCTTCTCCACCTTTTCCTAGTAGATTGGCAAAGTTCAAGGAGGAAGAACATGAACAACACATGCCGGAAACCTTAAACAACTTGTTTGTGGAGGTCATTCAACAAGTATCAAAATATGCTCCATTCCTCGATGACATATGCACCACAAAGGATGATGGAATAATACTTGTAATGGAGAATGCATCCACTGTTGTGCAAAGAAAGCTTCCTCTCAAACGCATAAATTTGGTAAATTTCATGTATGAGCCTGACAAGCCTAAAATGCCAAGAAGGGGTGTTGGTTAGGTTCAAAACACTAAATCAAGTGCTAATTGGGGGAGGCAGCCTAATTAGTGAAAGCATTGCCAAACTGCCATCCTCAGATTTGCTCTCTTTTTCTTTATCTTTTTCTTATGTTTCTTTGCTAATTGTGTTTAGTGTTTCTAAGTTCATTTAGGCTGCATAAGTTTATTTTGTTTATTAGTTCTTTTCACTTACACATGATTTTTTAATTTGGGATTAATAGCATTACATTAATGACAATGTAAGAATTATGTGTGGGGGGAAGAATTTAGGATTTTATTTAGAGTGTTTTGTTTTTGAGTCTTTTTATGTTGTTTTTCTTTCTGATCCTTGTTTTGAAAATAACTAGATGTAAATATAATTTTTAATTTTTTTAACCCCGGTTAAATGGCGGATAACGGTACTCCGTGATTATTTAAATCGGTTCCATCAGCTACCCACAAAACTGATATTGTATATAAATTTCTCTTCCAATTTCTCTTTCAATTTTTTTTCATTTTTTTTTTCAGGATGGATGATATTCTCACAAGATTGCAGAAACGATTTCCTCCTTTTCCTCGAAATATTTTACTGAACCTTTACCAAGTTCGAATTGAAAGATTAAGAATGCTTATGCACAAAGGGATTCCTGCAGACATACGTTGGATAATTGAAGCCAAGGTACGTGAAGATGAATATCTTCCTGTTTTGCATTTACTAGGTACAGGTAGAAGCACTTTTGCAAAGAAGCGACGAGCAAAGTGCATGAGTTCAAATTGCCACAAATGTGCACGATGGACGTGTAACGGTAAATGTCGTTCTATTGGGATTCCGTCCTCTAATCGAGATGATAAAATTGAATTCATTAAGGATGGACTGAGTAAGGAGAATTTGGGTAATATCCAACTTTCTCTTGAGACGCATCCTAGTGGAGACGTACAAAGAGAAATTCTTGATTTATGGCCGCAATTCCAAAGGGAATGGCAACATCTTGGGAATCTGATGTTAAAAGACCCTGTTTGCCAGCTTGTAAGAAAACTGGATGGGAAGCATATCCTCGACTCATAGAAGGCGTTTAAGCCGTTTCTAGACGTAAAACCAGAGGAAGATGTGAGCCACAATCACAACTACAATAAATAACTTCTCAGCTTTTGGTTTGATTAACAATAACTTTATTTTGGTTTAATTTACGTGTTGTTCGATTTGTGTAATTATTCTCATTTTTATATTTGTCTTTTACGGTTGATTTTTCTTCTCTTTTTGATTTTCTTCCTGAAATCACGCAAAAATCTTTTGTTAGGTTAACATTTTCTTCTGACAGGTCAAATACACTTTCGGCGACATTATTACTCTTGACTTTTACGGTCGATTTTTCTTCTCTTTTTGATTTTCTTCCTGAAATCACGCAAAAATCTTTTGTTAGGTTAACATTTTCTTCTGACAGGTCAGATACACTTTCGGCGACATTATTACTCTTGTCTGATTCACTACTCAGTCCTCTATATATTACACCATGTACTCATTCTCTTTCAGGCACTCGAAAAAAAAAAAGAAAAAAAAAATGGAAAGTACTTCGTCCCAGCGCATAAAAAAAATTTATGTCTTTGGAGGTGCTTATCCAGGGAAAAATAACATATTCGCTGATGAAGCCATAAGAGTTGGAGTAATACTTTCCCAACAAAAGATCCACTTGATTTATGGAGGCGGTAGTACGGGTTTAATGGGAGCAGTCGCTACAGCAGCACACGCCGGAGGAAGTCCAGTTCTAGGAATCGTGCCAAAACTATTCACAAGTTTTTGTGGACCTACCGTGGGTAAGGAAATACAAGTCTGGAGTATCCCTGAACGGATGACAATCATGTACCATTCTGCCGATGCATTCATTGCTTTACCAGGAGGTCTGGGTACATTGGAAGAAATAGCTTGCGTGGCTTCTTGGTCATCTTTGGTCACAAATAAGAAACCCATTGGTTTGCTTAATATTAATGGTTATTTTAGTAATTTGCTTTCATATTTAGATAATGCTGTGGAAAATGGATTCATGTTTTCAGAGGCAAGGAGAACCATAATTTCTGCTACAACCATTGAAGATTTACTCAAAAAGCTCCAAGCTTATGAGTGTTTATCTGCTACGGTTGTTTCGCAAACGCTCGGAAAAAGAAAAAGAGATATGGACGAGCAAGGAGTGGATTGCACTTTGTCTTTGTGACATTATCTAACATTTTGTTTGTTGTGTCTCAGTTATAATAAGTGGTTAGCAACCTCTGCAGGTAATATCTCCTAAATCCTACCTTTAAAATTTGACATTGGGGACAATGTCATATTTTAGTATGGGGTAAGGGACATATTTTGCTAATTTTAAAAAAATAATTGTGTCGTTTTAAGCCATTTAGAAGTATTCATTCTGAACAAGGTCTGAGTAAGGGAGACTTGAGACATACCTTGTCAGTTTGATTTCTTCTTTTCAAAAATAAAAAAAAAAAGTTTGTTGTGTTTTAAGCAATTTAGAAGTATTCATTCTGAACAAGGTCTGAGTAAGGGAGACTTGAGACATACCTTGTCAGTTTGATTTTAATCTTTTTATGTTTACTTGTTAATTTTTCTTTAGTATTTTAGGATTATTTAGGTTGCATGAGTTTGTTTTGTTTTGTTTTGAGTCTAGTTGTTCCTATTCTTATGTTATTAGTTCTTTTCTCTTACACATGATTCTTTCATTTGGGTTAATAGACTTACATTGAGGACAATGTAAGAATTAAGTGTGGGGGGAATGATTTAGGATTTCTTTTATTTTCGTCTACTATTTTTTTTATGAGTCTTTATTATTATTATTTTTAGTGTGTTTTAGTTCCTTTTTAATACAATGATGAGATATGAATTGCATAGGTCTAAACTGGTTACTAGTGAGAAGATTTTCATGAGAATTAAGCTTGATACTAATTTTTATGAGCCAATGTTAATATGATATGTTGATTGAGAAAGAAGCATGTTTAGACTTAAAACTGACTTGTATAATCATCATTGTGAGTTTTTGAGCCTAAAATGATTGATGCATTATACAAATCAATCTAATTTCTTTCTTGAGTGCTCTTATGATTACATGATTCTCTAGAATTTGCTTTAAACCGTTTGAGACTATATTGATACATGTGACAACATGAATATGATAGAGGCATTAGGATTATAACCAGAGCCAAACAGCCATCCCTTATTGATGTTCCAAGAGAACACACCCTTAGTGAACCAGTTTGAGCCTACATTGAATAAGCTATCTCTTTGGTAACCATAACTTGTCCCTAACCTAAATATACTTATATCTTTACCTTTGTTCCAAAGATGAATTAGCATGATTTGAGACCAGTTGCAAAGACAAGAGATTTTTTTTGGTTAGAAACAAGAAATAAGTGTGGGGGGAAAAGAAAAGAAAAGTCAAGAGAAAAAGAAATGGAATACTGGAAAATACATTCCTATGTAAAAAAAATATATATATGAATCATCTCTTGAATTTGTGGAAAAAGAAAAAGATGTTACAAAGTTGTTTAGAATGAAGAAAAGGCCCAACATGAATATCCGGCCTAGGTGACTATGTACTTGTAAAGAGTTTTGAGAAGTTTCTTTGTATAATTTTTTTTATGTCTCTAAACTTTATGAACTCTTTGGAACCTTTGTGATATCTTTATCCTTTTGTTCTTCAACCACATTACAAACCCCTTGGCCCCATTACAACCTTGATTAAAGACCTCTTGATTTATGAAGTTGCATGATCTTTTAGTGGAGAATAGGTGGACAAGCAAGTATATGGTAGAAGTGTTTTCATGAGATTGATTGAGTGTAAACACTTTACCACTACTTTAAAGAGTGAAAATCAAGAGAGTATCCCATGTGAGAAGTTGAGATTAAGTTTGAATATGCATTATTTTGATTGAAATATGTTATGTTAATATTGGCTTAACTCAAACTATTTACATTCAAGCAAGATTTTTTGTGAATTTCTTTAAGCTATTGATTAGTTTTTAAGACTTGTCCAATGTTTATCTCAAATTTATATTGGAAGGATTAGTTATAATTATTATTTTTAGTTTTTCTTATGTCTTCAATGTTTGTGGGTATCGTCCTAGTAAATCCTCACGAGACTTAACTCGTCCACTAGGGACACCTAGGGGTTTAAAGGCTTGTGTCACATGCTAAGTGCCACCGTGATTTCCTACGAAAGTGGATTAGATTAGATTTTCTTATTTTATTTTTATTTGTTTTTGCTCGAGGACTAGCAACAATCTAAGTGTGGGGGTGTGATAACTCGTATAATTATATAGTTTTTATTTATGTTTTATTATTGTTTTGTGTCAAATACGAGTTATTATTGTTCAGTCTAATTGTGTTTATGATCTTTTATATTTTTATGTAATTTGGTGTTTTTCACAAGTTTCTTTGAGTGATTTCAGAATACTAGAATTAAGGGCAAATCGAGTTCAGTTCAAATTCCGACACCTTCTCCCATATCAGCTATATCTGGAGTTTCACTGAAGCAATAAGGCTGAAATTTGTAGTCGTGCAAAGCTAAGAGGCATATCTATCTTTTTCATGTTTTACACTTCTTGAAACGGAGTCGTTTTCCCTAGCGAAATCGACCATCAAAGTGGCTGATGTGCAATGACGTCTGTGCTGACCTGTTTTCGTATTATGCCCATATCTTCTTATCCACATCAGCAAATGAGCTGATTCTAACGGCTATGGATCAGTAACTGATAGGGTAACATTTGTCTAGAAGACCATGTGATCAGATAAGGCCTCCAAAATTGACAAAATCGACCATCAAGTTGGCTGATCAAAATCGTCATATATGACGAAAATTGTTAGAAAATGCACCCACCTATTATACCTACCTTTGAAATTTGTAAAGCTTGTCTCTTGTCATTTAGCACATAATAACATAGGCTAAATATTCATGTTGAGCCTTTGCATCATTCTAACCAACTTTGTAACATCTTTTTCTTTACTTTAACTAGAAGTTCAAGAGAAGATTTTTTTTTTTTTTTTTTAATATGGGAATGTATTTGACAATGATCCCTTTCTTTTTCTCTTCACTTTTTTCTTTCTTTTCCCCCCACACTTATTTCTTGTTTCTAACCCAAATTTTCAATACATCTTCCTTGTCTTTGCAACTTGATAACTCGTATAATTATATAGTTTTTAGTTATGTTTTATTATTGTTTTGTGTCAAATATGAGTTATTATTGTTTAGTCTAATTGTGTTTATGATCTTTTATATTTTTATGTAATTTGGTGTTTTTCACAAGTTTCTTTGAGTGATTTCAGATTACTAGAATTAAGGGCAAATCCAGTTCAGTTCCAGTTCCGACACCTTTTGCCATATCAGCTATATCTCGAGTTTCATTGAAGCAATAAGGCTGAAATTTTAACCGTGCAATGTTAAGAGGCATATCTATCTTTTTTCATGTTTTACACTTCTTGAAACGGAGTCGTTTTCCCTAGCGAAATCGACCATCAAGTTGGCTGATGTGCAATGACGTCTGTGCTGACCTGTTTTCGTATTTTGCCCATATCTTCTTATCCACATCAGCAAATGAGCTGATTTCAATGGCTATGGATCAGTAACGGATAGGGGAACATTTTTCTAGAAGACCATGTGATCAAATCAGGCCTCCAAAATTGACAAAATCGACCATCAAGTTGGCTGATCAAAATTGTCATACAATATGACGAAAATTGTTAGAAAAATGCACCTGATAACTCGTATAATTATATAGTTTTTAGTTATGTTTTATTATTGTTTTGTGTCAAATACGAGTTATTATTGTTCAGTCTAATTGTGTTTATGATCTTTTATATTTTTATGTAATTTGGTGTTTTTCACAAGTTTCTTTGAGTGATTTCAGATTACTAGAATTAAGGGCAAATCGAGTTCAGTTCCAATTCCGACACCTTCTCCCATATCAGCTATATCTGGAGTTTCACTGAAGCAATAAGGCTGAAATTTGTAGTCGTGCAAAGCTAAGAGGCATATCTATCTTTTTCATGTTTTACACTTCTTGAAACGGAGTCGTTTTCCCTAGCGAAATCGACCATCAAAGTGGCTGATGTGCAATGACGTCTGTGCTGACCTGTTTTCGTATTTTGCCCATATCTGCTTATCCACATCAGCAAATGAGCTGATTCCAATGGCTATGGATCCGTAACTGATACGGGAACCTTTGTCTAGAAGACCATATGATCAGATCAGGCCTCCAATATTGGCGAAATCGACCAAGAAGTTGGCTGATGTGCAATGACGTCTGTGCTGACCTGTTTTTGTATTTTGCCCATATCTTCTTATCCACATCAGAAAATGAGCTGATTCCAACGGCTATGGATCCGTAACTGATAGGGTAACATTTTTCTAGAAGACCATGTGATCAGATAAGGCCTGCAAAATTGACAAAATCGACCATCAAGTTGGCTGATCAAAATCGTCATGTATGACGAAAATTGTTAGAAAATGCACCCACCTATTATACCTACCTTTGAAATTTGTAAAGCTTGTCTCTTGTCATTTAGCCCTCCAAAATGTGTATAAATAGAGGGCCTTGGATGATTGTAAGGGATCATATTGTACATTGGTAGGATATTAGCCATAATAAATAAAATTCTCTAAGTTTTCTTCTTCTTTCTTTTCTCTAGTTTTCTTTCTTTTCTCTAGTTTTCTTTTTCTTTAGAGAGAGCAAGAGGTTGGATAATTAATATTCTTCCTCTTCTTCTTTCTTTCTTTTATTTTCTTCTTAGATTTTCTTTAATTTTATGTTTATGTTTACAATGCCTATGCTAGGCTAAACTTCTATTTGGTTAAGGGTGATTTCAAAGCTCTAGACATGTTTTATAATTGATTTTCAGATTCTATCTATCATTAATTTTCTATCAAAGTTGCTTATGTTCTTCTACAAGAATTGTTCATGATATTGTCTTGATTTGTTTAGGTGTACAACTAGATAGATCTTGATAATTATCTATTGCTAGTTTAGGAGTCTTGATCCGTGTAATTGTCTTGATTTCCTATTCATAAGTGGCAATTTGTGATTAATGATTATGGTCAAGTTTTCAATAATTGCAAAGTGGAACATAACCTAAGTTGAACAATCCGAGCTTATGTGTTTGTTGCTTAGATCAACCTATCTTTCTCATCATAAAGCTGCCATTAAATTGAATCTAGAGAGCTTATTCTAGGTTGTTTGATGGTTAGAGATTAAATAGAGAGCTTGTTCTATTTAACGACAAACTAAGGAAAGATTGGGATAACAGAGCTTGTTGTTATCTACGGTTGTTAACTTTGATAGTTGGTTGATATTGATAGATCTGAAATTGATTCTTAATGATGTCTAGTGGTGGAGAGTGAAACCTTAACCATATTTTTCATATTTGATTCTTCTTACTTACTTGTTTTCTTACTTTTCTAGTTTGCTTATTTTTAAAAGTATATTTATTTTTATTGGCTGGTTATACCGCCTAATTTGTATATTAACTTTGTTTTATTTTTATTGGCTGGTTATACCGCCTAATTTAGTATATATTTTTATTGGCTGGTTATACCGCCTAATTTAGTATATATATTTTTATTGGCTGGTTATACCGCCTTGCATCTTATTCTTATTATTTACTTTAGTTTAAATCTGGCTTCAAAAACCCCTTTTCTTTTATTGTTTTCTTTGAATGTAAGTTATAAACTAATAACTCATAAATTAAAACCCAATCCCTGAGGACTCGACCCTTGCTAACTACTATACTTACAATTGATCTTTTTAGTGCAAGGTTAAATAAGATACACTCTTTTGGGTGCATCAGCACCCACCTATTATACCTACCTTTGACATTTGTAAAGCTTGTCTCTTGTAATTTAGCCTTCCAAAATGTGTATAAATAGAGGGCCTTGGATGATTGTAAGAGAGGGTAGATTGGTAGGAAATTAGCCATTGTAATAAAATTCTCTAAGTTTTCTTCTTCTTTCTTTTCTCTAGTTTTCTTTTTCTTTATTTTCTTCTTTTTCTTTCTTTCTTTTATTTCCTTCTTAGATTCTCTTTAATTTTATGTTTATGTTTACAATGCCTATGCTAGGCTAAACTTCTATTTGGTTAAGGGTGATTTCAAAGCCCTAGACATGTTTTGTGATTGATTTTCAGATTCTATCTATCATTAATTTTCTATCAAAGTTGCTTATGTTCTTCTACAAGAATTGTTCATGATGTTGTCTTGATTTATTTAGGTGTACAACTAGATAGATCTTGATAATTATCTATTGCTAGTCTAGGAGTCTTGATCCGTGTAATTGTCTTGATTTCCTATTCATAAGTGGCAATTTGTGATTAATGATTATGGTCAAGTTTTCAATAATTGCAAAGTGGAACATAACCTAAGTTGAACAATCCGAGCTTATGTGTTTGTTGCTTAGATCAACCTATCTTTCTCATCATAAAGCTGCCATTAAATTGAATATAGAGAGCTTATTCTAGGTTGTTTAATGGTTAGAGATTAAATAGAGAGCTTGTTCTATTTAACGACAAACTAAGGAAAGATTGGGATAACAGAGCTTGTTGTTATCTACGGTTGTTAACTTTGATAGTTGGTTGATATTGATAGATCTGAAATTGATTCTTAATGATGTCTAGTGGTGGAGAATGAAACCTTAACCATATTTTTCATATTTGATTCTTCTTACTTACTTGTTCTCTTACTTTTCTAGTTTGCTTATTTTTAAAAGTATATTTATTTTTATTGGCTGGTTATACCGCCTAATTTGTATATTAACTTTGTTTTATTTTTATTGGCTGGTTATACCGCCTAATTTAGTATATATATTTTTATTGGCTGGTTATACCGCCTTGCATCTTATTCTTATTATTTACTTTAGTTTAAATCTGGCTTCAAAAACCCCTTTTCTTTTATTGTTTTATTTGAACGTAAGTTATAAACTAATAACTCATAGATTAAAACCCAATCCCTGAGGACTCGACCCTTGCTAATCATTATACTTACAATTGATCTTTTTAGTGCAAGGTTAAATAAGATACACTCTTTTGGGTGCATCAAATTTTTGGCGCCGTTGCCGGGGATTGCTTTCTTTAGTTTATTTGTTACTTGGTTTATTCTTATTTTCAGTTCTAATTAGTTTTATTTTCTTGTACATACAAGTTTTTCTTTTCAAATTAAAAAAAAAAAAAAACAATGGAATTGAGCAATCTAACACTTGAAGAGTTGGTGGCATACATGAACATAGAGAATCAACAAGCCAATCTCACCTCCCCAGTTCAACAATTGGCCATGGGAGGATGTCAAGGCCATCAAGTGTTCCAAGACCAACAGTATGATCATTACTCAAACACTTACCATGAGGGATGGTGGGATCATACTAATTATGGCTACTCGAAAAATTACCAAGAAGTAGATCCTTATGCCAATTACACTCATCCATCTAGCTTCAATCAATCATGGTCTCAATAACCAGATCTTTTTCAACCACCACATATGACTCAAAACTCAGGTACTTCTTTAGAAGATCTTGTCTATTCTCTTGTTACTGATTCTTTGCAATTTCAACAGGAAACAAGGGCAAGCATCCAGAGTTTGGAAAAGCAAATGAGCCAATTGGCTAGTAGTATGGTGGGATGGGTAGCACAAAGATCTGAAGAACTCCCAGCCCAAACGATGGTTAACCCAAAAGAGAATGCTACTATTGTGACCTTGAAGAATGAGGAACAAGATGAGGATGAAACAAAATTAGAGATGGATTCTATTCTTGAGGATAATGAAGCCAAAGATCCAAATAAGAGTATTTCGGCACCTGAAGTAACGTTTAAGGTTTCACTTTTTACTAATGTTTCTTCTCCACCTTTTCCTAGTAGATTTGCAAAGTTCAAGGAGGAAGAACACGAACAACACATGCCGGAAACCTTAAACAACTTGTTTGTGGAGGTCATTCAACAAGTATCAAAATATGCTCCATTCCTCGATGACATATGCACCACAAAGGATGATGGAATAATACTTGTAATGGAGAATGCATCCACTGTTGTGCAAAGAAAGCTTCCTCTCAAACGCATAAATTTGGGAAATTTCATGTATGAGCCTGACAAGCCTAATATGCCAAGAAGGGGTGTTGGTTAGGTTCAAAACACTAAATCAAGTGCTAATTGGGGGAGGCAGCCTAATTAGTGAAAGCATTGCCAAACTGCCATCCTCAGATTTGCTCTCTTTTTCTTTATCTTTTTCTTATGTTTCTTTGCTAATTGTGTTTAGTGTTTCTAAGTTCATTTAGGCTGCATAAGTTTATTTTGTTTATTAGTTCTTTTCACTTACACATGATTCTTTCATTTGGGATTAATAGCATTACATTAATGACAATATAAGAATTATGTGTGGGGGGAAGAATTTAGGATTTTATTTAGAGTGTTTTGTTTTTGTGTCTTTTTATGTTGTTTTTCTTTCTGATCCTTGTTTTGAAAATAACTAGATGTAAATATAATTTTTAATTTTTTTAACCCCGGTTAAATGGCGGATAACGGTACTCCGTGATTATTTAAGTCGGTTCCATCAGCTACCCACAAAACTGATATTGTATATAAATTTCTCTTTCAATTTCTCTTTCATTATTTTTTTTTTCAGGATGGATGTTATTGTCACAAGATTGCAGAAACGATTTCCTCCTTTTCCTCGAAATATTATACTGAAGCTTTACCAAGTTCGATTTGAAAGATTAAGAATGCTTATGCACAAAGGGATTCCTGAAGACATACGTTGGATAATTGAAGCCAAGGTACGTGAAGATGAATATCTTCCTGTTTTGCATTTACCAGGTACAGGTAGAAGCACTTTTGCAAAGAAGCGACGAGCAAAGCGCATGAGTTCAAATTGCCACAAATGTGCACAATGGACGTGTAACGGTAAATGTCGTTCTATTGGGATTCCGTCCTCTAATCGAGATTATAAAATTGAATTCATTAAGGATGGACTGAGTAAGGAGAATTTGGGTAATATCCAACTTTCTCTTGAGACGCATCCTAGTGGTGACGTACAAAGAGAAATTCTTGATTTATGGCCGCAATTCCAAAGGGAATGGCAACATCTTGGGAATCTGATGTTAAAAGACCCTGTTTGCCAACTTGTAAGAAAACTGGATGGGAAGCATATCCTCGACTCATAGAAGGCGTTTAAGCCGTTTCTGGACGTAAAACCAGAGGAAGATGTGAGCCACAATCACAACGACAATAAATGACTTCTCAGCTTTTGGTTTGATTTGCAATAACTTTATTTTGGTTTAATTTACGTGTTGTTCGATTTGTGTAATTATTCTCGTTTTTTTTTATTTGTCTTTTACGGTTGATTTTTCTTCCTGAAATCACGCAAAAATCTTTTGTTAGGTTAACATTTTCTTCTGACAGGTCAGATACACTTTCGGCGACATTATTACTCTTGTCTGATTCACTACTCAGTCCTCTATATATTACACCATGTACTCATTCTCTTTCAGGCACTCGACAATTAAAAAAAAAATGGAAAGTACTTCGTCCCAGCGCATTAAAAAATTTTGTGTCTTTGGAGGTGCTTATCCAGGGAAGAATAACATATTCGCTGATGAAGCCATAAGAGTTGGAGTAATACTTGCCCAACAAAAGATCCACTTGATTTATGGAGGCGGTAGTACGGGTTTAATGGGAGCAGTCGCGACAGCAGCACACGCCGGAGGAAGTCCAGTTCTAGGAATCGTGCCAAAACTATTCACAGGTTTCAGCAGCACACGCCGGAGGTAAGGAAATACAAGTCTGGAGTATCCCTGAACGGATGACAATCATGTACCATTCTGCCGATGCATTCATTGCTCTACCAGGAGGTCTGGGTACATTGGAAGAAATAGCTTGCGTGGCTTCTTGGTCATCTTTGGTCACAAATAAGAAACCCATTGGTTTGCTTAATATTAATGGTTATTTTAGTAATTTGCTTTCATATTTAGATAATGCTGTGGATAATGGATTCATGTTTTCAGAGGCAAGGAGAACCATAATTTCTGCTACAACCATTGAAGATTTACTCAAAAAGCTCCAAGCTTATGAGTGTTTATCTACTACGGTTGTTTCGCAAACGCTCAGAAAAAGAAAAAGAGATATGGACGAGCAAGGAGTGGATTGCACTTTGTCTTTGTGACATTATCTAACATTTTGTTTGTTGTGTCTCAGTTATAATAAGTGGTTAGTGATAACTCGTATAATTATATAGTTTTTAGTTATGTTTTATTATTGTTTTGTGTCAAATACGAGTTATTATTGTTTAGTCTAATTGTGTTTATGATATTTTATATTTTTATGTAATTTGGTGTTTTTCACAAGTTTCTTTGAGTGATTTCAGATTACTAGAATTAAGGGCAAATCCAGTTCAGTTCCAGTTCCGACACCTTTTGCCATATCAGCTATATCTGGAGTTTCACTGAAGCAATAAGGCTGAAATTTTAACCGTGCAAAGTTAAGAGGCATATCTATCTTTTTCATGTTTTACACTTCTTGAAACGGAGTCGTTTTACCTAGCGAAATCAACCATCAAGTTGGCTGATGTGCAATGACATCTGTCCTGAGCAGTTTTCGCATTTTGACCATATCGTCCGATACACATCAGCAAATGAGCTGATTTCAACGGCTATGGATCACTAACTGATAGGGGAACATTTGTCTAGAAGACCATATGATCAGATCAGGCCTCTAATATTGACGAAATCGACCATCAAGTTGGCTGATGTGCAATGACGTCTGTGCTGACATGTTTTCGTATTTTGCTCATATCTGCTTATCCACATCAGAAAATGAGCTGATTCCAACGGCTATGGATCAGTAACTGATAGGGTAACATTTTTCTAGAAGACCATGTGATCAGATAAGGCCTCCAAAATTGACAAAATCGACCATCAAGTTGGCTGATCAAAATCGTCATATATGACGAAAATTGTTAGAAAAATGCACCCACCTATTATACCTACCTTTGAAATTTGTAAAGCTTGTCTCTTGTCATTTAGCCCTCCAAAATGTGTATAAATAGAGGGCCTTGGATGATTGTAGAGAATCATATTGTACATAGGTAGGATATTAGCCATTGTAATAAAATTCTCTAAGTTTTCTTCTTCTTTCTTTTCTCTAGTTTTGTTTTTCTTTAGAAAGAGCAAGAGGTTGGATAATTAATATTCTTCTTCTTCTTCTTTCTTTCTTTTATTTTCTTCTTAGATTCTATTTAATTTTATGTTTATAATGCCTATGCTAGGCTAAACTTCTATTTGGTTAAGGGTGATTTCAAAGCCCTAGACATGTTTTGTGATTGATTTTCAGATTCTATCTATCATTAATTTTCTATCAAAGTTGCTTATGTTCTTCTACAAGAATTGTTCATGATGTTGTCTTGATTTATTTAGGTGTACAACTAGATAGATCTTGATAATTATCTATTGCTAGTTTAGGAGTCTTGATCCGTGTAATTGTCTTGATTTCCTATTCATAAGTGGCAATTTGTGATTAATGATTATGGTCAAGTTTTCAATAATTGCAAAGTGGAACATAACCTAAGTTGAACAATCCGAGCTTATGTGTTTGTTGCTTAGATCAACCTATCTTTCTCATCATAAAGCTGCCATTAAATTGAATTTAGAGAGCTTATTCTAGGTTGTTTAATGGTTAGAGATTAAATAGAGAGCTTGTTCTATTTAACGACAAACTAAGGAAAGATTGGGGTAACAGAGCTTGTTGTTATCTACGGTTGTTAACTTTGATAGTTGGTTGATATTGATAGATCTGAAATTGATTCTTAATGATGTCTAGTGGTGGAGAATGAAACCTTAACCATATTTTTCATATTTAATTCTTCTTACTTACTTGTTTTCTTACTTTTAGTTTGCTTATTTTTTATATTTATTTTTATTGGCTGGTTATACCGCCTAATTTAGTATATATATTTTTATTGGCTGGTTATACCGCCTAATTTAGTATATATATTTTTATTGTCTGGTTATACCGCCTTGCATCTTATTCTTATTATTTACTTAGTTTAAATCTGGCTTCAAAAACCCCTTTTCTTTTATTGTTTTCTTTGAACGTAAGTTATAAACTAATAACTCATAAATTAAAACCCAATCCCTGAGGACTCGACCCTTGCTAATCATTATACTTACAATTGATCTTTTTAGTGCAAGGTTAAATAAGATACACTCTTTTGGGTGCATCAAATTTTTGGCGCCGTTGCCGGGGATTGTTTTCTTTAGTTTATTTGTTACTTGGTTTATTCTTATTTTCAGTTCTAATGAGTTTTATTTTCTTGTACATACGGGTTTTTCTGATCAAATTTTGAAAAATAAAAAAAAAAAAAAAAAAAACGATGGAATTGAGTAATCTAACACTTGAAGAGTTGGTGGCATACATGAACATGGAGAATCAACAAGCCAATCTCACCTTCCCAGTTCAACAATTGGCCATGGGAGGATGTCAAGGCCATCAAGTGTTCCAAGACCAACAGTATGATCATTACTCAAACACTTACCATGAGGGATGGTGGGATCATACTAATTATGGCTACTCGAAAAATTACCAAGAAGTAGATCCTTATGCCAATTACACTCATCCATCTAGCTTCAATCAATCATGGTCCCAAGAACCAGATCTTTTTCAACCACCACATATGACTCAAAACTCAGGTACTTCTTTAGAAGATCTTGTCTATTCTCTTGTTACTGATACATTGCAATTTCAACAGGAAACAAGGGCAAGCATCCAGAGTTTGGAAAAACAAATGATCCAATTGACTAGTAGTATGGTGGGATGGGTAGCACAAAGATCTGAAGAACTCCCTGCCCAAACAATGATTAACCCAAAGGAGAATACTACTATTGTGACCTTGAGGAATGAGGAACAAGATGAGGATGAGACAAAATTAGAGATGAATTCTATTCTTGAGGATAATGAAGCCAATGATCCAAATAAGAGTATTTCGGCACCTGAGGTAACGTTTGAGATTCCAATTTTTACTAATGTTTCTTCTCCACCTTTTCCTAGTAGATTCGCAAAGTTCAAGGAGGATGAACATGAACAAGACACGCTGGAAACCTTAAACAGTTTGTTTGTGGATGTCATTCAACAAGTACCAAAAGATGCACCATTCCTCGATGAGATATGCACCACCAAGGATGATGGAATAATACTTGTAATGGAGAATGCATCCACTATTGTGCAAAGAAAGCTTCCTCTCAAACGCATAAATTTGGGAAATTTCATGCATGAGCCTGACAAGCCTAAAAAGCCAAGAAGGGGTGTTGGTTAGATTCAAAACACTAACTCAAGTGTTAATTGGGAAGGCAGCCCAATTAAAGATGAAATTGCCAACCTCCCATATTCAGATTTGCTTTCTCTTTCTCTTTCTTTTCCTTTTCCTTTTTCTTTTATTATTTTTATTTTTATTTTTTTTATTTTTATTTCTTATGTTTCTTTGTTAATTGTGTTTACTGTTTTTAAGTTCATTTAGGCTGCATAAGTTTCTTTTGTTTAATAGTTCTTTTCTCTTACATATAATTCTTGCATTGGGGGATAATAGCATTACATTAATGACAATGTAAGAATTATGTGTGGGGGGAAGAATTTAGGATTTTATTTAGAGTGTTTTGTTTTTGAGTTTTTTTTTATGTTGTTTTTCTTTCTGATCCTTGTTTTGAAAATAACTAGATGTAAATATAATATTTTTTTTACCCCGGTTAAATGGCGGATAACGGTACTCCGTGATTATTTAAATCGGTTCCATCAGCTACCCACAAAACTGATATTGTATATAAATTTCTCTTCCAATTTCTCTTCCAATTTCTCTTTCAATTTCTCTTTCATTTTTTTTTTTCAGGATGGATGATATTCTCACAAGATTGCAGAAACGATTTCCTCCTTTTCCTCAAAATATTTTACTGAAGCTTTACCAAGTTCGATTTGAAAGATTAAGAATGCTTATGCACAAAGGGATTCCTGGAGACATACGTTGGATAATTGAAGCCAAGGTACGTGAAGATGAATATCTTCCTGTTTTGCATTTACCAGGTACAGGTAGAAGCACTTTTGCAAAGAAGCGACGAGCAAAGCGCATGAGTTCAAATTGCCACAAATGTGCACGATGGACGTGTAACGGTAAATGTCGTTCTATTGGGATTCCGTCCTCTAATCGAGATGATAAAATTGAATTCATTAAGGATGGACTAAGTAAGGAGAATTTGGGTAATATCCAACTTTCTCTTGAGACGCATCCTAGTGGAGACGTACAAAGAGAAATTCTTGATTTATGGCCGCAATTCCAAAGGGAATGGCAACATCTTGGGAATCTGATGTTAAAAGACCTTGTTTGCCAGCTTGTAAGAAAACTGGATGGGAAGCATATCCTCGACTCATAGAAGGCGTTTAAGCCGTTTCTGGACGTAAAACCAGAGGAAGATGTGAGCCACAATCACAACTACAATAAATGACTTCTCAGCTTTTGTTTTGATTTGCAATAACTTTATTTTGGTTTAATTTACGTGTTGTTCGATTTGTGTAATTATTCTCGTTTTTTTTTTTGTTATTTGTCTTTTACGGTTGATTTTTTCTTCTCTTTTTGATTTTCTTCCTGAAATCACGCAAAAATCTTTTGTTAGGTTAACATTTTCTTCTGACAGGTCAGATACACTTTCGGCGACATTATTACTCTTGTCTGATTCACTACTCAGTCCTCTATATATTACACCATGTACTCATTCTCTTTCAGGCACTCGAAAAAAAAAAAAAAGAAAAAAAAATGGAAAGTACTTCTTCCCAACGCATTAAAAAAATTTGTGTCTTTGGAGGTGCTTATCCAGGGAAAAATAACATATTCGCTGATGAAGCCATAAGAGTTGGAGTAATACTTGCCCAACAAAAGATCCAGTTGATTTATGGAGGCGGTAGTACGGGTTTAATGGGAGCAGTCGCTACAGCAGCACACGCCGAAGGAAGTCCAGTTCTAGGAATCGTGCCAAAACTATTGACAAGTTTTTGTGGACCTACCGTGGGTAAGGAAATACAAGTCTGGAGTATCCCTGAACGGATAACAATCATGTACCATTCTGCCGATGCATCCATTGCTTTACCAGGAGGTCTGGGTACATTGGAAGAAATAGCTTGCGTGGCTTCTTGGTCATCTTTGGTCACAAATAAGAAACCCATTGGTTTGCTTAATATTAATGGTTATTTTAGTAATTTGCTTTCATATTTAGATAATGCTGTGGATAATGGATTCATGTTTTCAGAGGCAAGGAGAACCATAATTTCTGCTACAACCATTGAAGATTTACTCAAAAAGCTCCAAGCTTATGAGTGTTTATCTGCTACGGTTGTTTCGCAAACGCTCGGAAAAAGAAAAAGAGATATGGACGAGCAAGGAGTGGATTGCACTTTGTCTTTGTGACATTATCTAACATTTTGTTTGTTGTGTCTCAGTTATAATAAGTGATTAGCAACCTCTGTAGGTAATATCTCCTAAATTCTACCTTTAAAATTTGACATTGGGGACAATGTCATATTTTAGTAGGGGGTAAGGGACATATTTTGCTAATTTAAAAAAAAAAAATTAATTAAGAAATATTCATTCTGAACAAGGTCTGAGTAAGGGAGACTTGAGACATACCTTGTCAGTTTGATTTCTTCTTTTCAAAAAAAAAAAAGTTTGTTGTGTTTTAAGCAATTTAGAAGTATTCATTCTGAACAAGGTCTGAGTAAGGGAGACTTGAGACATATCTTGTCAGTTTGATTTTAATCGTTTTATGTTTACTTGTTAATTTTTGTTTAGTATTTTAGGATTATTTAGGTTGCATGAGTTTGTTTTGTTTTGTTTTGAGTCTAGTTGTTCCTATTCTTATGTTATTAGTTCTTTTCTCTTACACATGATTCTTTCATTTGGGTTAATAGACTTACATTGAGGACAATGTAAGAATTAAGTGTGGGGGGGAATGATTTAGGATTTCTTTTATTTTTGTCTACTATTTTTTTTTCTTTATTATTATTATTATTTTTTTTTTGTGAGTTTTAGTTCCTTTTTAATACAATGATGAGATATGAATTGCATAGGTCTAAACTGGTTATTAGTGAGAAGATTTTCATGAGAATTGAGCTTGATATCATTTTTTATGAGCCAATGTTAATATGATATGTTGATTGAGAAAGAAGCATGTTTAGACTTAAAACTGACTTGTATAATCATCATTGTGAGTTTTTGAGCCTATAATGATTGATGCATTATACAAATCAATCTAATTTCTTTCTTGAGTGCTCTTATGATTACATGATTCTCTAGAACTTGCTTTAAACCATTTGAGACTATATTGATGCATGTAACAACATGAATATGATAGAGGCATTAGGACTTTTTAACTAGGGCCAAACAGCCATCCCTTATTGATGTTCCAAGAGAACATCCCTCTAGTGAACCAATTTGAGCCTACATTGAATAAGCTATTTATTTGGTAACCACATCTTACACCTAGCCTAAACACATTTATATCATTACCCTTGTTCTAAAGATGGACTAGAATGTTTGAGACATATTGCAAAAACAAGGGATACTTTTTGAAAATTTGGGTTAGAACAAAAGATAAGTGTGGGGGAGGAGAAACGCAAAAGTCAAGAGAAAAATAGAGGGAATATTGCCAAATACATTCCCATGTAAAAAAAAAAAAAAATTTTTTTTGAATAATCTCTTGAACTTCTAGTTAAAGAAAAGAAAAAGATGTTCGAAAGTTGGTTAGAATGAAGTAAAGGCTCAACATGAAATATTCAGCCTATGTGATTATGTACTTCTAAAGAATATTGAGAAAGTTTTATTTGCAAAATCTTTTTTGTCTCTAAATTCTATGAAGTCTTTGGAATGTTTGTGATATCTTTTCCTTTTTATTCTTTAACCACATTATTACCTCTTGGCCCCATTACAACCTTGATTAAAGACCTCTTGATTTATGAAGTTGCATGATCTTTTAGTGGAGAATAGGTAGACAAGCAAGCATATGGTAGAACTATTTTCATGAGATTGATTGAGTGTAAACACTTTACCACTACTTTAAAGAGTGAAAATCATGAGAGTATCCCATGTGAGAAGTTGAGATTAAGTTTGAATATGCACTATTTTGATTGAAATATGTTATGTTAATATTGGCTTAACTCAAACTATTTACATTCAAGCAAGATTTTTTGTGAATTTCTTTAAGCTATTGATTAGTTTTTAAGACTTGTCCAATGATTATCTCAAATTTATATTGGAAGGATTAGTTATAATTATTATTTTTAGTTTTTCTTATGTTTTCAATGTTTGTGGGTATCGTCCTAGTAAACCCTCACGAGACTAAACTCGTCCACTAGGGACACCTAGGGGTTTAAAGGCTTGTGTCACATGCTAAGTGCCACCGTGATTTCCTACGAAAATGGATTAGATTAGATTTTCTTATTTTATTTTTATTGAGTCGTTGCTAGGGACTAGCAACAATCTAAGTGTGGGGGTGTGATAACTCGTATAATTATATAGTTTTTAGTTATGTTTTATTATTGTTTTGTGTCAAATACGAGTTATTATTGTTTAGTCTAATTGTGTTTATGATATTTTATATTTTTATGTAATTTGGTGTTTTTCACAAGTTTCTTTGAGTGATTTCAGATTACTAGAATTAAGGGCAAATCCAGTTCAGTTCCAGTTCCGACACCTTTTGCCATATCAGCTATATCTGGAGTTTCACTGAAGCAATAAGGCTGAAATTTTAACCGTGCAAAGTTAAGAGGCATATCTATCTTTTGCATGTTTTACACTTCTTGAAACGGAGTCGTTTTCCCTAGCGAAAACAACCATCAAGTTGGCTGATGTGCAATGACGTTTGTCCTGAGCAGTTTTCGCATTTTGACCATATCGTCCGATACACATCAGCAAATGAGCTGATTCCAACGGATATGGATCACTAACTGATAGGGGAACATTTGTCTAGAAGACCATATGATCAGATCAGGCCTCTAATATTGACGAAATCGACCATCAATTTGGCTGATGTGCAATGACGTCTGTGCTGACATGTTTTCGTATTTTGCTCATATCTGCTTATCCACATCAGAAAATGAGCTGATTCCAACGGCTATGGATCAGTAACTGATAGGGTAACATTTTTCTAGAAGACCATGTGACCAGATAAGGCCTCCAAAATTGACAAAATCGACCATCAAGTTGGCTGATCAAAATCGTCATATATGACGAAAATTGTTAGAAAAATGCACCCACCTATTATACCTACCTTTGAAATTTGTAAAGCTTGTCTCTTGTCATTTAGCCCTCCAAAATGTGTATAAATAGAGGGCCTTGGATGATTGTAGAGAATCATATTGTACATAGGTAGGATATTAGCCATTGTAATAAAATTCTCTAAGTTTTCTTCTTCTTTCTTTTCTCTAGTTTTGTTTTTCTTTAGAAAGAGCAAGAGGTTGGATAATTAATATTCTTCTTCTTCTTCTTTCTTTCTTTTATTTTCTTCTTAGATTCTATTTAATTTTATGTTTATAATGCCTATGCTAGGCTAAACTTCTATTTGGTTAAGGGTGATTTCAAAGCCCTAGACATGTTTTGTGATTGATTTTCAGATTCTATCTATCATTAATTTTCTATCAAAGTTGCTTATGTTCTTCTACAAGAATTGTTCATGATGTTGTCTTGATTTATTTAGGTGTACAACTAGATAGATCTTGATAATTATCTATTGCTAGTTTAGGAGTCTTGATCCGTGTAATTGTCTTGATTTCCTATTCATAAGTGGCAATTTGTGATTAATGATTATGGTCAAGTTTTCAATAATTGCAAAGTGGAACATAACCTAAGTTGAACAATCCGAGCTTATGTGTTTGTTGCTTAGATCAACCTATCTTTCTCATCATAAAGCTGCCATTAAATTGAATTTAGAGAGCTTATTCTAGGTTGTTTAATGGTTAGAGATTAAATAGAGAGCTTGTTCTATTTAACGACAAACTAAGGAAAGATTGGGGTAACAGAGCTTGTTGTTATCTACGGTTGTTAACTTTGATAGTTGGTTGATATTGATAGATCTGAAATTGATTCTTAATGATGTCTAGTGGTGGAGAATGAAACCTTAACCATATTTTTCATATTTAATTCTTCTTACTTACTTGTTTTCTTACTTTTAGTTTGCTTATTTTTTATATTTATTTTTATTGGCTGGTTATACCGCCTAATTTGTATATTAACTTTGTTTTATTTTTATTGGCTGGTTATACCGCCTAATTTAGTATATATATTTTTATTGGCTGGTTATACCGCCTAATTTAGTATATATATTTTTATTGGCTGGTTATACCGCCTTGCATCTTATTCTTATTATTTACTTAGTTTAAATCTGGCTTCAAAAACCCCTTTTCTTTTATTGTTTTCTTTGAACGTAAGTTATAAACTAATAACTCATAAATTAAAACCCAATCCCTGAGGACTCGACCCTTGCTAATCATTATACTTACAATTGATCTTTTTAGTGCAAGGTTAAATAAGATACACTCTTTTGGGTGCATCAAATTTTTGGCGCCGTTGCCGGGGATTGTTTTCTTTAGTTTATTTGTTACTTGGTTTATTCTTATTTTCAGTTCTAATGAGTTTTATTTTCTTGTACATACGGGTTTTTCTGGACAAATTTTGAAAAATAAAAAAAAAAAAAAAAACGATGGAATTGAGTAATCTAACACTTGAAGAGTTGGTGGCATACATGAACATGGAGAATCAACAAGCCAATCTCACCTTCCCAGTTCAACAATTGGCCATGGGAGGATGTCAAGGCCATCAAGTGTTCCAAGACCAACAGTATGATCATTACTCAAACACTTACCATGAGGGATGGTGGGATCATACTAATTATGGCTACTCGAAAAATTACCAAGAAGTAGATCCTTATGCCAATTACACTCATCCATCTAGCTTCAATCAATCATGGTCCCAAGAACCAGATCTTTTTCAACCACCACATATGACTCAAAACTCAGGTACTTCTTTAGAAGATCTTGTCTATTCTCTTGTTACTGATACATTGCAATTTCAACAGGAAACAAGGGCAAGCATCCAGAGTTTGGAAAAGCAAATGATCCAATTGACTAGTAGTATGGTGGGATGGGTAGCACAAAGATCTGAAGAACTCCCTGCCCAAACAATGATTAACCCAAAGGAGAATACTACTATTGTGACCTTGAGGAATGAGGAACAAGATGAGGATGAGACAAAATTAGAGATGAATTCTATTCTTGAGGATAATGAAGCCAATGATCCAAATAAGAGTATTTCGGCACCTGAGGTAACGTTTGAGATTCCAATTTTTACTAATGTTTCTTCTCCACCTTTTCCTAGTAGATTCGCAAAGTTCAAGGAGGATGAACATGAACAAGACACGCTGGAAACCTTAAACAGTTTGTTTGTGGATGTCATTCAACAAGTACCAAAAGATGCACCATTCCTCGATGAGATATGCACCACCAAGGATGATGGAATAATACTTGTAATGGAGAATGCATCCACTATTGTGCAAAGAAAGCTTCCTCTCAAACGCATAAATTTGGGAAATTTCATGCATGAGCCTGACAAGCCTAAAAAGCCAAGAAGGGGTGTTGGTTAGATTCAAAACACTAACTCAAGTGTTAATTGGGAAGGCAGCCCAATTAAAGATGAAATTGCCAACCTCCCATATTCAGATTTGCTTTCTCTTTCTCTTTCTCTTTCTTTTCCTTTTCCTTTTTCTTTTATTATTTTTATTTTTATTTTTTTTATTTTTATTTCTTATGTTTCTTTGTTAATTGTGTTTACTGTTTTTAAGTTCATTTAGGCTGCATAAGTTTCTTTTGTTTAAAAGTTCTTTTCTCTTACATATAATTCTTGCATTGGGGGATAATAGCATTACATTAATGACAATGTAAGAATTATGTGTGGGGGGAAGAATTTAGGATTTTATTTAGAGTGTTTTGTTTTTGAGTTTTTTTTTATGTTGTTTTTCTTTCTGATCCTTGTTTTGAAAATAACTAGATGTAAATATAATATTTTTTTTACCCCGGTTAAATGGCGGATAACGGTACTCCGTGATTATTTAAATCGGTTCCATCAGCTACCCACAAAACTGATATTGTATATAAATTTCTCTTCCAATTTCTCTTCCAATTTCTCTTTCAATTTCTCTTTCATTTTTTTCTTTTTTCAGGATGGATGATATTCTCACAAGATTGCAGAAACGATTTCCTCCTTTTCCTCAAAATATTTTACTGAAGCTTTACCAAGTTCGATTTGAAAGATTAAGAATGCTTATGCACAAAGGGATTCCTGGAGACATACGTTGGATAATTGAAGCCAAGGTACGTGAAGATGAATATCTTCCTGTTTTGCATTTACCAGGTACAGGTAGAAGCACTTTTGCAAAGAAGCGACGAGCAAAGCGCATGAGTTCAAATTGCCACAAATGTGCACGATGGACGTGTAACGGTAAATGTCGTTCTATTGGGATTCCGTCCTCTAATCGAGATGATAAAATTGAATTCATTAAGGATGGACTGAGTAAGGAGAATTTGGGTAATATCCAACTTTCTCTTGAGACGCATCCTAGTGGAGACGTACAAAGAGAAATTCTTGATTTATGGCCGCAATTCCAAAGGGAATGGCAACATCTTGGGAATCTGATGTTAAAAGACCCTGTTTGCCAGCTTGTAAGAAAACTGGATGGGAAGCATATCCTCGACTCATAGAAGGCGTTTAAGCCGTTTCTGCCGTTTCTGGACGTAAAACCAGAGGAAGATGTGAGCCACAATCACAACTACAATAAATGACTTCTCAGCTTTTGTTTTGATTTGCAATAACTTTATTTTGGTTTAATTTACGTGTTGTTCGATTTGTGTAATTATTCTCGTTTTTTTTTTTGTTATTTGTCTTTTACGGTTGATTTTTTCTTCTCTTTTTGATTTTCTTCCTGAAATCACGCAAAAATCTTTTGTTAGGTTAACATTTTCTTCTGACAGTTCAGATACACTTTCGGCGACATTATTACTCTTGTCTGATTCACTACTCAGTCCTCTATATATTACACCATGTACTCATTCTCTTTCAGGCACTCGAAAAAAAAAAAAAAAAAAAACAAAAAATGGAAAGTACTTCTTCCCAACGCATTAAAAAAATTTGTGTCTTTGGAGGTGCTTATCCAGGGAAAAATAACATATTCGCTGATGAAGCCATAAGAGTTGGAGTAATACTTGCCCAACAAAAGATCCAGTTGATTTATGGAGGCAGTAGTACGGGTTTAATGGGAGCAGTCGCTACAGCAGCACACGCCGGAGGAAGTCCAGTTCTAGGAATCGTGCCAAAACTATTCACAAGTTTTTGTGGACCTACCGTGGGTAAGGAAATACAAGTCTGGAGTATCCCTGAACGGATAACAATCATGTACCATTCTGCCGATGCATTCATTGCTTTACCAGGAGGTCTGGGTACATTGGAAGAAATAGCTTGCGTGGCTTCTTGGTCATCTTTGGTCACAAATAAGAAACCCATTGGTTTGCTTAATATTAATGGTTATTTTAGTAATTTGCTTTCATATTTAGATAATGCTGTGGATAATGGATTCATGTTTTCAGAGGCAAGGAGAACCATAATTTCTGCTACAACCATTGAAGATTTACTCAAAAAGCTCCAAGCTTATGAGTGTTTATCTGCTACGGTTGTTTCGCAAACGCTCGGAAAAAGAAAAAGAGATATGGACGAGCAAGGAGTGGATTGCACTTTGTCTTTGTGACATTATCTAACATTTTGTTTGTTGTGTCTCAGTTATAATAAGTGATTAGCAACCTCTGTAGGTAATATCTCCTAAATTCTACCTTTAAAATTTGACATTGGGGACAATGTCATATTTTAGTAGGGGGTAAGGGACATATTTTGCTAATTTAAAAAAAAAAAAAAAATTAAGAAATATTCATTCTGAACAAGGTCTGAGTAAGGGAGACTTGAGACATACCTTGTCAGTTTGATTTCTTCTTTTCAAAAAAAAAAAAAAAGTTTGTTGTGTTTTAAGCAATTTAGAAGTATTCATTCTGAACAAGGTCTGAGTAAGGGAGACTTGAGACATATCTTGTCAGTTTGATTTTAATCGTTTTATGTTTACTTGTTAATTTTTGTTTAGTATTTTAGGATTATTTAGGTTGCATGAGTTTGTTTTGTTTTGTTTTGAGTCTAGTTGTTCCTATTCTTATGTTATTAGTTCTTTTCTCTTACACATGATTCTTTCATTTGGGTTAATAGACTTACATTGAGGACAATGTAAGAATTAAGTGTGGGGGGGAATGATTTAGGATTTCTTTTATTTTTGTCTACTATTTTTTTTTCTTTATTATTATTATTATTTTTTTTTTGTGAGTTTTAGTTCCTTTTTAATACAATGATGAGATATGAATTGCATAGGTCTAAACTGGTTATTAGTGAGAAGATTTTCATGAGAATTGAGCTTGATATCATTTTTTATGAGCCAATGTTAATATGATATGTTGATTGAGAAAGAAGCATGTTTAGACTTAAAACTGACTTGTATAATCATCATTGTGAGTTTTTGAGCCTATAATGATTGATGCATTATACAAATCAATCTAATTTCTTTCTTGAGTGCTCTTATGATTACATGATTCTCTAGAACTTGCTTTAAACCATTTGAGACTATATTGATGCATGTAACAACATGAATATGATAGAGGCATTAGGACTTTTTAACTAGGGCCAAACAGCCATCCCTTATTGATGTTCCAAGAGAACATCCCTCTAGTGAACCAATTTGAGCCTACATTGAATAAGCTATTTATTTGGTAACCACATCTTACACCTAGCCTAAACACATTTATATCTTTACCCTTGTTCTAAAGATGGACTAGAATGTTTGAGACATATTGCAAAAACAAGGGATACTTTTTGAAAATTTGGGTTAGAACAAAAGATAAGTGTGGGGGAGGAGAAACGCAAAAGTCAAGAGAAAAATAGAGGGAATATTGCCAAATACATTCCCATGTAAAAAAAAAAAAAAAAATTTTTTGAATAATCTCTTGAACTTCTAGTTAAAGAAAAGAAAAAGATGTTCGAAAGTTGGTTAGAATGAAGTAAAGGCTCAACATGAAATATTCAGCCTATGTGATTATGTACTTCTAAAGAATATTGAGAAAGTTTTATTTGCAAAATCTTTTTTGTCTCTAAATTCTATGAAGTCTTTGGAATGTTTGTGATATCTTTTCCTTTTTATTCTTTAACCACATTATTACCTCTTGGCCCCATTACAACCTTGATTAAAGACCTCTTGATTTATGAAGTTGCATGATCTTTTAGTGGAGAATAGGTAGACAAGCAAGCATATGGTAGAACTATTTTCATGAGATTGATTGAGTGTAAACACTTTACCACTACTTTAAAGAGTGAAAATCATGAGAGTATCCCATGTGAGAAGTTGAGATTAAGTTTGAATATGCACTATTTTGATTGAAATATGTTATGTTAATATTGGCTTAACTCAAACTATTTACATTCAAGCAAGATTTTTTGTGAATTTCTTTAAGCTATTGATTAGTTTTTAAGACTTGTCCAATGATTATCTCAAATTTATATTGGAAGGATTAGTTATAATTATTATTTTTAGTTTTTCTTATGTTTTCAATGTTTGTGGGTATCGTCCTAGTAAACCCTCACGAGACTAAACTCGTCCACTAGGGACACCTAGGGGTTTAAAGGCTTGTGTCACATGCTAAGTGCCACCGTGATTTCCTACGAAAATGGATTAGATTAGATTTTCTTATTTTATTTTTATTGAGTCGTTGCTAGGGACTAGCAACAATCTAAGTGTGGGGGTGTGATAACTCGTATAATTATATAGTTTTTAGTTATGTTTCATTATTGTTTTGTGTCAAATACGAGTTATTATTGTTTAGTCTAATTGTGTTTATGATATGTTATATTTTTATGTAATTTGGTGTTTTTCACAAGTTTCTTTGAGTGATTTCAGATTACTAGAATTAAGGGCAAATCCAGTTCAGTTCCAGTTCCGACACCTTTTGCCATATCAGCTATATCTGGAGTTTCACTGAAGCAATAAGGCTGAAATTTTAACCGTGCAAAGTTAAGAGGCATATCTATCTTTTTCATGTTTTACACTTCTTGAAACGGAGTCGTTTTCCCTAGCGAAATCAACCATCAAGTTGGCTGATGTGCAATGACGTCTGTCCTGAGCAGTTTTCGCATTTTGACCATATCGTCCGATACACATCAGCCAATGAGCTGATTCCAACGGCTATGGATCACTAACTGATAGGGGAACATTTGTCTAGAAGACCATATGATCAGATCAGGCCTCTAATATTGACGAAATCGACCATCAAGTTGGCTGATGTGCAATGACATCTGTGCTGACATGTTTTCGTATTTTGCTCATATCTGCTTATCCACATCAGCAAATGAGCTGATTCCAACGGCTATGGATCAGTAACTGATAGGGTAACATTTTTCTAGAAGACCATGTGTTCAGATAAGGTCTCCAAAATTGACAAAATCGACCATCAAGTTGGCTGATCAAAATCGTCATATATGACGAAAATTGTTAGAAAAATGCACCCACCTATTATACCTACCTTTGAAATTTGTAAAGCTTGTCTCTTGTCATTTAGCCCTCCAAAATGTGTATAAATAGAGGGCCTTGGATGATTGTAGAGAATCATATTGTACATAGGTAGGATATTAGCCATTGTAATAAAATTCTCTAAGTTTTCTTCTTCTTTCTTTTCTCTAGTTTTGTTTTTCTTTAGAAAGAGCAAGAGGTTGGATAATTAATATTCTTCTTCTTCTTCTTTCTTTCTTTTATTTTCTTCTTAGATTCTATTTAATTTTATGTTTATAATGCCTATGCTAGGCTAAACTTCTATTTGGTTAAGGGTGATTTCAAAGCCCTAGACATGTTTTGTGATTGATTTTCAGATTCTATCTATCATTAATTTTCTATCAAAGTTGCTTATGTTCTTCTACAAGAATTGTTCATGATGTTGTCTTGATTTATTTAGGTGTACAACTAGATAGATCTTGATAATTATCTATTGCTAGTTTAGGAGTCTTGATCCGTGTAATTGTCTTGATTTCCTATTCATAAGTGGCAATTTGTGATTAATGATTATGGTCAAGTTTTCAATAATTGCAAAGTGGAACATAACCTAAGTTGAACAATCCGAGCTTATGTGTTTGTTGCTTAGATCAACCTATCTTTCTCATCATAAAGCTGCCATTAAATTGAATTTAGAGAGCTTATTCTAGGTTGTTTAATGGTTAGAGATTAAATAGAGAGCTTGTTCTATTTAACGACAAACTAAGGAAAGATTGGGGTAACAGAGCTTGTTGTTATCTACGGTTGTTAACTTTGATAGTTGGTTGATATTGATAGATCTGAAATTGATTCTTAATGATGTCTAGTGGTGGAGAATGAAACCTTAACCATATTTTTCATATTTAATTCTTCTTACTTACTTGTTTTCTTACTTTTAGTTTGCTTATTTTTTATATTTATTTTTATTGGCTGGTTATACCGCCTAATTTGTATATTAACTTTGTTTTATTTTTATTGGCTGGTTATACCGCCTAATTTAGTATATATATTTTTATTGGCTGGTTATACCGCCTAATTTAGTATATATATTTTTATTGGCTGGTTATACCGTCTTGCATCTTATTCTTATTATTTACTTAGTTTAAATCTGGCTTCAAAAACCCCTTTTCTTTTATTGTTTTCTTTGAACGTAAGTTATAAACTAATAACTCATAAATTAAAACCCAATCCCTGAGGACTCGACCCTTGCTAATCATTATACTTACAATTGATCTTTTTAGTGCAAGGTTAAATAAGATACACTCTTTTGGGTGCATCAGTTAGCAACCTCTACAGGTAATATATCCTAAATTTTACCTTCAAAAAAAAAAAAAACAAAGAAATTTGTGTTTTAAGCCATTTAAAAGTATTCATTCTGAACAAGGTCTGAGTAAGGGAGACTTGAGACATACCTTGTCAGTTTGATTTTAATCTTTTTATGTTTACTTGTTAATTTTTGTTTAGTATTTTAGGATTATTTAGGTTGCATGGTTTTGTTTTGTTTTGAGTCTTAGTTGTTCCTATTCTTATGTTATTAGTTCTTTTCTCTTACACATGATTCTTTCATTTGGGTTAATAGACTTACATTGAGGACAATGTAAAAATTAAGTGTGGAGGGAATGATTTAGGATTTCTTTTATTTTTGTCTACTATTTTTTTTATGAGTCTTTATTATTATTATTATTATTATTTTAGTGTGTTTTAGTTCCTTTTTAATACAATGATGAGATATGAATTGCATAAGTCTAAAACAGATTTATTAGTGAGAAGATTTTCATGAGAATTGAGCTTGATGTCAACCTTTTTATGAGCCAATGTTAATATGATATGTTGATTGAGAAAGAAGCATGTTTAGACTTAATCTGACTTGTATAATCATCCTTGTGAGTTTTTGAGCCTATAATCATTGATGCATTATACAAATCAATCTAATTTCTTTCTTGAGTGCTCTTATGATTACATGATTCTCTAGAACTTGCTTTAAACCGTTTGAGACTTTATTGATACATGTGACAACATGAATATGATAGAGGCATTAGGATTATAACCAGAGCCAAACAGCCATCCATTATTAATGTTCTAAGAGAACATCCCCACTAGTGAGCCAATTTGAGCCTTCATTAAATATGCTGTTTTTATTGGTAACCACAACTTACACCTAGCCTAAATATACTTATATCCTTACCCTTGTTCTAAAGATGGATTATATATTTTGAGACATATTGCAAAAAAACAGGGGATATTTTTAGTTAAAAATTTGGGTTAGAAACAAGAAATAAGTGTAGGGGGAAAAGAAAAGAAAAGTCAAGAGAAAAAGAAATGGAATACTGGCAAATATATTCCTATGTAAAAAAAAAAAAATGAATCATCTCTTGAATTTGTGGAAAAAGAAAAAGATGTTACAAAGTTGTTTAGAATGAAGAAAAGGCCCAACATGAATATCTGGCCTAGGTGACTATGTACTTGTAAAGAGTTTTGAGAAGTTTCTTTGTATGATCTTTTTATGTCTCTAAACTTTATGAACTCTTTGGAACCTTTGTGATATCTTTATCCTTTTGTTCTTCAACCACATTACAAACCCCTTGGCCCCATTACAACCTTGATTAAAGACCTCTTGATTTATGAAGTTGCATGATCTTTTAGTGGAGAATAGGTGGACAAGCAAGCATATGGTAGAACTATTTTCATGAGATTGATTGAGTGTAAACACTTTACCACTACTTTAAAGAGTGAAAATCATGAGAGTATCCCATGTGAGAGGTTGAGATTAAGTTTGAATATGCACTATTTTGATTGAAATATGTTATGTTAATATTGGCTTAACTCAAACTATTTACATTCAAGCAAGAATTTTTGTGAATTTCTTTAAGCTATTGATTAGTTTTTAAGACTTGTCCAATGATTATCTCTAATTTATATTGAAAGGATTAGTTATAATTATTATTTTTAGTTTTTCTTATGTCTTCAATGTTTGTGGGTATCGTTCTAGTAAACCCTCACGAGACTAAACTCGTCCACTAGGGACACCTAGGGGTTTAAAGGCTTGTGTCACATGCTAAGTGCCACCGTGATTTCCTACGAAAATGGATTAGATTAGATTTTCTTATTTTATTGAGTCGTTGCTAGGGACTAGCAACAATCTAAGTGTGGGGGTGTGATAACTCGTATAATTATATAGTTTTTATTTATGTTTTATTATTGTTTTGTGTCAAATATGAGTTATTATTGTTTAGTCTAATTGTGTTTATGATCTTTTATATTTTTATGTAATTTGGTGTTTTTCACAAGTTTCTTTGAGTGATTTCAGATTACTAGAATTAAGGGCAAATCCAGTTCAGTTCCAGTTCCGACACCTTTTGCCATATCAGCTATATCTCGAGTTTCACTGAAGCAATAAGGCTGACATTTTAACCGTGCAAAGTTAAGAGGCATATCTATCTTTTTCATGTTTTACACTTCTTGAAACGGAGTCGTTTTCCCTAGCGAAATCGACCATCAAGTTGGCTGATGTGCAATGACGTCTATGCTGACCTGTTTTTGTATTTTGCCCATATCTTCTTATCCACATCAGCAAATGAGCTGATTTCAACGGCTATGGATCAGTAACTGATAGGGGAACATTTTTATAGAAGACCATGTGATCATATCAGGCCTCCAAAATTGACAAAAGCGACCATCAAGTTGGCTGATCAAAATTGTCATACAATATGAACGAAAATTATTAGAAAAATGCACCCACCTATTATACCTACCTTTGAAATTTGTAAAGCTTGTCTCTTGTCATTTAGCCTTCCAAAATGTGTATAAATAGAGGGCCTTGGATGATTGTAAGAGAGGGTAGATTGGTAGGAAATTAGCCATTGTAATAAAATTCTCTAAGTTTTCTTCTTCTTTCTCTTCTCTAGTTTTCTTTTTCTTTATTTTTTTCTTCTTCTTTCTTTCTTTTATTTCCTGCTTAGATTCTCTTTAATTTTATGTTTATGTTTACAATGCCTATGCTAGGCTAAACTTCTATTTGGTTAAGGGTGATTTCAAAGCCCTAGACATGTTTTGTGATTGATTTTCAGATTCTATCTATCATTAATTTTCTATCAAAGTTGCTTATGTTCTTCTACAAGAATTGTTCATGATGTTGTCTTGATTTATTTAGGTGTACAACTAGATAGATCTTGATAATTACCTATTGCTAGTCTAGGAGTCTTGATCCGTGTAATTGTCTTGATTTCCTATTCATAAGTGGCAATTTGTGATTAATGATTATGGTCAAGTTTTCAATAATTGCAAAGTGGAACATAACCTAAGTTGAACAATCCGAGCTTATGTGTTTGTTGCTTAGATCAACCTATCTTTCTCATCATAAAGCTGCCATTAAATTGAATATAGAGAGCTTATTTTAGGTTGTTTAATGGTTAGAGATTAAATAGAGAGCTTGTTCTATTTAACGACAAACTAAGGAAAGATTGGGATAACAGAGCTTGTTGTTATCTACGGTTGTTAACTTTGATAGTTGGTTGATATTGATAGATCTGAAATTGATTCTTAATGATGTCTAGTGGTGGAGAATGAAACCTTAACCATATTTTTCATATTTGATTCTTCTTACTTACTTGTTTTCTTACTTTTCTAGTTTGCTTATTTTTAAAAGTATATTTATTTTTATTGGCTGGTGCCTAATTTGTATATTAACTTTGTTTTATTTTTATTGGCTAATTATACCGCCTAATTTAGTATATATATTTTTATTGGCTGGTTATACCGCCTTGCATCTTATTCTTATTATTTACTTTAGTTTAAATCTGGCTTCAAAAACCCCTTTTCTTTTATTGTTTTCTTTGAACGTAAGTTATAAACTAATAACTCATAGATTAAAACCCAATCCCTGAGGACTCGACCCTTGCTAATCATTATACTTACAATTGATCTTTTTAGTGCAAGGTTAAATAAGATACACTCTTTTGGGTGCATCACAACTTGTCTCAAAACATGCTAATTCATATTTGGAACAAAGGTAAAGATATAAGTATATTTAGGTTAGGGACAAGTTATGGTTACCAAAGAGATAGCTTATTCAATGTAGGCTCAAATTGGTTCACTAAGGGTGTGTTCTCTTGGAACATTAATAATGGATGACTGTTTGGCTCTGGTTATAATCCTAATGCCTCTATCATATTCATGTTGTCACATGTATCAATATAGTCTCAAACGGTTTAAAGCAAGTTCTAGAGAATCATGTAATCATAAGAGCACTCAAGAAAGAAATTAGATTGATTTGTATAATGCATCAATCATTATAGGCTCAAAAACTCACAAGGATGATTATACAAGTCAGATTAAGTCTAAACATGCTTCTTTCTCAATCAACATATCATATTAGCATTGGCTCATAAAAAGGTTGACATCAAGCTCAATTCTCATGAAAATCTTCTCACTAATAAATCTGTTTTAGACTTATGCAATTCATATCTAATCATTGTATTAAAAAGGAACTAAAACTCACAAAAAATAATAATAATAATAATAATAAAGACTCATAAAAAAAAATAGTAGACAAAAATAAAAGAAATCCTAAATCATTCCCCCCACACTTAATTCTTACATTGTCCTCAATGTAAGTCTATTAACTCAAATGAAAGAATCATGTGTAAGAGAAAAGAACTAATAACATAAGAATAGGAACAACTAAGACTCAAAACAAAACAAAACCATGCAACCTAAATAATCCTAAAATACTAAACAAAAATTAACAAGTAAACATAAAAAGATTAAAATCAAACTGACAAGGTATGTCTCAAGTCTCCCTTACTCAGACCTTGTTCAGAATGAATACTTTTAAATGGCTTAAAACACAAATTTCTTTTTTTATTTTTTTATTTTTTTTTGAAGGTAAAATTTAGGAGATATTACCTGTAGAGGTTGCTAACAACTTATTATAACTGAGAAACAACAAACAAAATGTTAGATAATGTCACAAAGACAAAGTGCAATCCACTCCTTGCTCGTCCATATCTCTTTTTCTTTTTCCGAGCGTTTGCGAAACAACCGTAGCAGATAAACACTCATAAGCTTGGAGCTTTTTGAGTAAATCTTCAATGGTTGTAGCAGAAATTATGGTTCTCCTTGCCTCTGAAAACATGAATCCATTATCCACAGTATTATCTAAATATGAAAGCAAATTATTAAAATAACCATTAATATTAAGCAAACCAATGGGTTTCTTATTTGTGACCAAAGATGACCAAGAAGCCACGCAAGCTATTTCTTCCAATGTACCCAGACCTCCTGGTAAAGCAATGAATGCATCGGCAGAATGGTACATGATTGTTATCCGTTCAGGGATACTCCAGACTTGTATTTCCTTACCCACGGTAGGTCCACAAAAATCTGTGAATAGTTTTGGCACGACTCCTAGAACTGGACTTCCTCCGGCATGTGCTGCTGTAGCGACTGCTCCCATTAAACCCGTACTACCGCCTCCATAAATCAACTGGATCTTTTGTTGGGCAAGTATTACTCCAACTCTTATGGCTTCATCAGCGAATATGTTATTTTTCCCTGGATAAGCACCTCCAAAGACACAAATTTTTTTAATGCGTTGGGACGAAGTACTTTCCATTTTTTTTTTCTTTTTTTTTTCGAGTGCCTGAAAGAGAATGAGTACATGGTGTAATATATAGAGGACTGAATAGTGAATCAGACAAGAGTAATAATGTCGCCGAAAGTGTATCTGACCTGTCAGAAGAAAATGTTAACCAAACAAAAGATTTTTGCGTGATTTCAGGAAGAAAATCAAAAAGAGAAGAAAAATCAACCGTAAAAGTCAAGAGTAATAATGTCGCCGAAAGTGTATTTGACCTGTAAGAAGAAAATGTTAACCTAACAAAAGATTTTTGCGTGATTTCAGGAAGAAAATCAAAAAGAGAAGAAAAATCAATCGTAAAAGACAAAAAAAAAATGAGAATAATTACACAAATCGAATAACACGTAAATTAAACCGAAATAAAGTTATTGCAAATCAAACCAAAAGCTGTGAAGTCATTTATTGTAGTTGTGATTGTGGCTCACATCTTCCTCTGGTTTTAAGTCCAGAAACGGCTTAAACGCCTTCTATGAGTCGAGGATATGCTTCCCATCCAGTTTTCTACAAGCTGGCAAACAGGGTCTTTTAACATCAGATTCCCAAGATGTTGCCATTCCCTTTGGAATTGCGGCCATAAATCAAGAATTTCTCTTTGTACGTCTCCACTAGGATGCGTCTCAAGAGAAAGTTGGATATTACCCAAATTCACCTTACTCAGTCCATCCTTAATGAATTCAATTTTATCATCTCGATTAGAGGACGGAATCCCAATAGAACGACATTTACCGTTACACGTCCATCGTGCACATTTGTGGCAGTTTGAACTCATGCGCTTTGCTCGTCGCTTCTTTGCAAAAGTGCTTCTACCTGTACCTGGTAAATGCAAAACAGGAAGATATTCATCTTCACGTACCTTGGCTTCAATTATCCAACGTATGTCTCCAGGAATCCCTTTGTGCATAAGCATTCTTAATATTTCAAATCGAACTTGGTAAAGCTTCAGTAAAATATTCCGAGGAAAAGGAGGAAATCTTTTCTGCAATCTTGTGAGAATATCATCCATCCTGAAAAAAAAATGAAAAAAAATTGAAAGAGAAATTGGAAGAGAAATTTATATACAATATCAGTTTTGTGGGTAGCTGATGGAACCGATTTAAATAATCACGGAGTACCGTTATCCGCCATTTAACCGGGGTTTAAAAAAAAAATTATATTTACATCAGTTATTTTCAAAACAAGGATTAGAAAGAAAAACAGCATAAAAAAAGACTCAAAAACAAAACACTCTAAATAAAATCCTAAATTCTTCCCCCCACACATAATTTTTACATTGTCATTAATGTAATGCTATTAACCCAAATGAAAGAATCATGTGTAAGTGAAAAGAACTAATAAACAAAATAAACTTATGCAGCCTAAATGAACTTAAAAACACTAAACACAATTAACAAAGAAACATAAGAAAAAGATAAAGAAAAAGAGAGCAAATCTGAGGATGGCAGTTTGCCAATGCTTTCACTAATTAGGCTGCCTCCCCCAATTAGCACTTGATTGATTGTTTTCAGCCTAGCCAATTCCCATTCTTGGCTTTTTAGGCTTGTTAGGCTCATACATGAAACTTCCCAAATTTGAGCGTTTGATAGGAAGCTTTCTTTGCACAAAACTGGATGCATTCTCCATTACAAGTATTATTCCATCATCCTTTGTGGTGCATATCTCATCGAGGAATGGAGCATATGTTGGTACTTGTTGAATGGCATCCACAAACAAACTGTTTAAGGTTTCCAGCATGTTTTGTTCATGTTCCTCCTCCTTGAACTTTGCGAATCTACTAGGGAAAGGTGGAGAAGAAACATTAGTAAAAATTGGAATCTTAAACGTTACCTCAGGTGCCAAAATACTCTCAATTTGAATGGTGGCTTCATTATCCTCAAGAAGTGAATCCATCTTTGGTTTTGTCTCATCCACATCTTGTTCCTCATTTCTCAAGGTCACAATAGTAGCATTCTCCTTTGGGTTAATCACCGTTTGGGAAGGGAGTGCTAGAGATCTTTCTGCTACTAAATCCACCATACTACTAGCCAATAGGCTCATTTGCCTTTCCAAACTCTGGATGCTTGCCCTTGTTTCCTGTTGAAATTGCAAAGTATCAGTAACAAGAGAATGTACAAGATCTTCTAAAGAAGTACCTGAGTTTTGAGTCATATGTGGTGGTTGAAAAAGATCTGGTTCTTGAGACCATGATTGATTGAAGCTAGATGGATGAGTGTAATTGGCATAAGGATCTACTTCTTGGTAATTTTTCGAGTAGCCATAATTAGTATGATCCCACCATCCCTCATGGTAAGTGTTGGAGTAATGATCATGCGGTTGGTCTTGGAACCATTGATGGCCTTGACATCCTCCCATAGCCAATTGTTGAACTGAGGAAGTGAGATTGGCTTGTTGATTCTCCATGTTCATATATGCCACCAACTCTTCAAGTGTTAGATTGCTCAATTCCATCGTTTTTTTTTTTATTTTTTCATTTATTTTTTTTGAAATTTTGATAAGAAAAACTTGTATGTACAAGAAAATAAAACTAATTAGAACAGAAAATAAGAATAAACCAATAAACTAATAAACTAAAGAAAGCAATCCCCGGCAACGGCGCCAAAAATTTGATGCACCCAAAAGAGTGTATCTTATTTAACCTTGCACTAAAAAGATCAATTGTAAGTATAATGATTAGCAAGGGTCGAGTCCTCAGGGATTGGGTTTTAATCTATGAGTTATTAGTTTATAACTTACGTTCAAAGAAAACAATAAAAGAAAAGGGGTTTTTGAAGCCAGATTTAAACTAAAGTAAATAATAAGAATAAGATGCAAGGCGGTATAACCAGCCAATAAAAATATATATACTAAATTAGGCGGTATAACCAGCCAATGAAAATATATATACTAAATTAGGCGGTATAACCAGCCAATAAAAATAAAACAAAGTTAATATACAAATTAGGCGGTATAACCAGCCAATAAAAATAAATATACTTTTAAAAATAAGCAAACTAGAAAAGTAAGAAAACAAGTAAGTAAGAAGAATCAAATATGAAAAATATGGTTAAGGTTTCATTCTCCACCACTAGACATCATTAAGAATCAATTTCAGATCTATCAATATCAACCAACTATCAAAGTTAACAACCGTAGATAACAACAAGCTCTGTTATCCCAATCTTTCCTTAGTTTGTCATTAAATAGAACAAGCTCTCTATTTAATCTCTAACCATTAAACAACCTAGAATAAGCTCTCTATATTCAATTTAATGGCAGCTTTATGATGAGAAAGATAGGTTGATCTAAGCAACAAACACATAAGCTCGGATTGTTCAACTTAGGTTATGTTCCACTTTGCAATTATTGAAAACTTGACCATAATCATTAATCACAAATTGCCACTTATGAATAGGAAATCAAGACAATTACACGGATCAAGACTCCTAAACTAGCAATAGATAATTATCAAGATCTATCTAGTTGTACACCTAAATAAATCAAGACAACATCATGAACAATTCTTGTAGAAGAACATAAGCAACTTTGATAGAAAATTAATGATAGATAGAATCTGAAAATCAATCACAAAACATGTATAGGGCTTTGAAATCACCCTTAACCAAATAGAAGTTTAGCCTAGCATAGGCATTGTAAACATAAACATAAAATTAAAGAGAATCTAAGAAGGAAATAAAAGAAAGAAAAAAGAAGAAGAAAATAAAGAAAAAGAAAACTAGAGAAAAGAAAGAAGAAGAAAACTTAGAGAATTTTATTACAATGGCTAATATCCTACCAATGTACCATATGATCCTCTACAATCATCCAAGGCCCTCTATTTATACACATTTTGGAGGGCTAAATGACAAGATACAAGCTTTACAAATTTCAAAGGTAGGTATAATAGGTGGGTGCATTTTTCTAACAATTTTCGTCATATTGTATGACCATTTTGATCAGCCAACTTGATGGTCGATTTTGTCAATCTTGGAGGCCTGACCTGATCACATGGTCTTCTAGAACAATGTTTCCCTATGAGTTACTGATTCATAGCCGTTAGAATCAGCTCATTTGCTGATGTGGAGAAGAAGATATGGGCAAAATACGAAAATAGGTCAGCACAGACGTCATTGCACATCAGCCAACTTGATGGTCGATTTCTTCAATATTGGAGGCTTTATATGATCACATGGTCTTCTAGACAAATATTCCCCTATCAGCTAGTGATCCATAGCCGTTGGAATCAGCTCATTTGCTGATGTGTATCGGACGATATGGTCAAAATGCGAAAACTGCTCAGGACAGACGTCATTGCACATCATCCAACTTGATGGTTGATTTCGCTAGGGAAAACGACTCCGTTTCAAGAAGTGTAAAACATGAAAAAGATAGATATGCCTCTTAACTTTGCACGGTCAAAATTTCAGCCTTATTGCTTCAGTGAAACTCCAGATATAGCTGATATGGCAAAAGGTGTCGGAACTGGAACTGAACTGGATTTGCCCTTAATTCTAGTAATCTGAAATCACTCAAAGAAACTTGTGAAAAACACCAAATTACATAAAAATATAAAAGATCATAAACACAATTAGACTAAACAATAATAACTCGTATTTGACACAAAACAATAATAAAACATAATTAAAAACTATATAATTATACGAGTTATCACACCCCCACACTTAGATTGTTGCTAGTCCCTAGCAACGACTCAATAAAAATAAAATAAGAAAATCTAATCTAATCCATTTTCGTAGGAAATCACGGTGGCACTTAGCATGTGACACAAGCCTTTAAACCCCTAGGTGTCCCTAGTGGACGAGTTTAGTCTCGTGAGGGTTTACTAGGACGATACCCACAAACATTGAAAACATAAGAAAAACTAAAAATAATAATTATAACTAATCCTTCCAATATAAATTTGAGATAATCATTGGACAAGTCTTAAAAACTAATCAATAGCTTAAAGAAATTCACAAAAAATCTTGCTTGAATGTAAATAGTTTGAGTTAAGCCAATATTAACATAACATATTTCAATCAAAATAGTGCATATTCAAACTTAATCTCAACTTCTCACATGGAATACTCTCTTGATTTTCACTCTTTAAAGTAGTGGTAAAGTGTTTACACTCAATCAATCTCATGAAAACACTTCTACCATATGCTTGCTTGTCCACCTATTCTCCACTAAAAGATCATGCAACTTCATAAATCAAGAGGTCTTTAATCAAGGTTGTAATGGGGCCAAGGGGTTTGTAATGTGGTTGAAGAACAAAAGGATAAAGATATCACAAAGGTTCCAAAGAGTTCATAGAGTTTAGAGACATAATAAGATCATACAAATAAAACTTCTCAAAACTCTTATAAAGCACATAATAACATAAGCTAAATATTCATGTTGAGCCTTTGCATCATTCTAACCAACTTTGTAACATCTTTTTCTTTACTTAAACTAGAAGTTCAAGAGAAGATTTTTTTTTTTTTAATATGTGAATGTATTTGACAATGATCCCTTTCTTTTTCTCTTGACTTTTTCTTTTCTTTTCTTCCCCCACACTTATCTTTTGTTTCCAACCCAAATTTTTAACTAAAAATATCCCTTGTTTTTTTTGCAATATGTCTCAAAATATATAATCCATCTTTAGAACAAGGGTTATATTTAGGCTAGGTGTAAGTTGTGGTTACCAAATAAATAGCTTATTCAATGTAGGCTCAAATTGGCTCACTAGGGGTGTGTTCTCTTGGAATATCAATAAGGGATGGCTGTTTGGCCTTGGCTAAAAATCCTAATGCCTCTATCATATTCATGTTGTCACATGCATCAATATAGTCTCAACAAGGTCTAAAGCAAGTTCTAGAGAATCATGTAATCATAAGAGCACTCAAGAAAGAAATTAGATTGATTTGTATAATGCGTCAATCATTATAGGCTCAAAAACTCACAAGGATGATTATACAAGTCAGATTAAGTCTAAACATGCTTCTTTCTCAATCAACATATCATATTAACATTGGCTCATAAAAATTAGTATCAAGCTTAATTCTCATGAAAATCTTCTCACTAGTAACCAGTTTAGACCTATGCAATTCATATCTCATCATTGTATTAAAAAGGAACTAAAACACACTAAAAATAATAATAATAAAGACTCAAAAAAAAAAATAGTAGACAAAAATAAAAGAAATCCTAAATCATTCCCCCCACACTTAATTCTTACATTGTCCTCAATGTAAGTCTATTAACACAAATGAAAGAATCATGTGTAAGAGAAAAGAACTAATAACATAAGAATAGGAATAACTAAGACTCAAAACAAAACAAAACCATGCAACCTCAATAATCCTAAAATACTAAACAAAAATTAACAAGTAAACATAAAAAGATTAAAATCAAACTGACAAGGTATGTCTCAAGTCTCCCTTACTCAGACCTTGTTCAGAATGAATACTTCTAAATTGCTTAAAACACAACAAACTTTTTTTTTTTTTAAATTAGCAAAATATGTCCCTTACCCCCTACTAAAATATGACATTGTCCCCAATGTCAAATTTTAAAGGTAGAATTTAGGAGATATTACCTGCAGAGGTTGCTAACCACTTATTATAACTGAGACACAACAAACAAAATGTTAGATAATGTCACAAAGACAAAGTGCAATCCACTCCTTGCTCGTCCATATCTCTTTTTCTTTTTCCGAGCGTTTGCGAAACAACCGTAGCAGATAAATACTCATAAGCTTGGAGCTTTTTGAGTAAATCTTCAATGGTTGTAGCAGAAATTATGGTTCTCCTTGCCTCTGAAAACATGAATCCATTATCCACAGCATTATCTAAATATGAAAGCAAATTACTAAAATAACCATTAATATTAAGCAAACCAATGGGTTTCTTATTTGTGACCAAAGATGACCAAGAAGCCACGCAAGCTATTTCTTCCAATGTACCCAGACCTCCTGGTAAAGCAATGAATGCATCGGCAGAATGGTACATGATTGTTATCCGTTCAGGGACACTCCAGACTTGTATTTCCTTACCCACGGTAGGTCCACAAAAACTTGTGAATAGTTTTGGCACGATTCCTAGAACTGGACTTCCTCCGGCGTGTGCTGCTGTAGCGACTGCTCCCATTAAACCCGTACTACCGCCTCCATAAATCAACTGGATCTTTTGTTGGGCAAGTATTACTCCAACTCTTATGGCTTCATCAGCGAATATGTTATTTTTCCCTGGATAAGCACCTCCAAAGACACAAATTTTTTTTTAATGCGTTAGGACGAAGTACTTTCCAATTTTTTTTTTTTCGAGTGCCTGAAAGAGAATGAGTACATGGTGTAATATATAGAGGACTGAGTAGTGAATCAGACAAGAGTAATAATGTCGCCGAAAGTGTATCTGACCTGTCAGAAGAAAATGTTAACCTAACAAAAGATTTTTGCGTGATTTCAGGAAGAAAATCAAAAAGAGAAGAAAAATCAACCGTAAAAGACAAATAAAAAAAATGAGAATAATTACACAAATTGAATAACACGTAAATTAAACCAAAATAAAGTTATTGCAAATCAAACCAAAAGCTGAGAAGTCGTTTATTGTAGTTGTGATTGTGGCTCACATCTTCCTCTGGTTTTACGTCTAGAAACGGCTTGAACGCCTTCTATGAGTCGAGGATATGCTTCCCATCCAGTTTTCTTACAAGCTGGCAAACAGGGTCTTTTAACATCAGATTCCCAAGATGTTGCCATTCCCTTTGGAATTGCGACCATAAATCAAGAATTTCTCTTTGTACGTCTCCACTAGGATGCGTCTCAAGAGAAAGTTGGATATTACCCAAATTCTCCTTACTCAGTCCATCCTTAATGAATTCAATTTTATCATCTCGATTAGAGGACGGAATCCCAATAGAACGACATTTACCGTTACACGTCCATCGTGCACATTTGTGGCAATTTGAACTCATGCGCTTTCCTCGTCGCTTCTTTGCAAAAGTGCTTCTACCTGTACCTGGTAAATGCAAAACAAGAAGATATTCATCTTCACGTACCTTGGCTTCAATTATCCAACGTATGTCTCCAGGAATCCCTTTGTGCATAAGCATTCTTAATCTTTCAAATCGAACTTGGTAAAACTTCAGTAAAATATTTCGAGGAAAAGGAGGAAATCGTTTCTGCAATCTTGTGAGAATATCATCCATCCTGAAAAAAATGAAAGAGAAATTGAAAGAGAAATTGGAAGAGAAATTTATATACAATATCAGTTTTGTGGGTAGCTGATGGAACCGACTTAAATAATCACGGAGTACCGTTATCCGCCATTTAACCGGGGTTAAAAAAAATAAAATAATAATTATATTTACATCTAGTTATTTTCAAAACAAGGATCAGAAAGAAAAACAACATAAAAAGACTCAAAAACAAAACACTCTAAATAAAATCCTAAATTCTTCCCCCCACACATAATTCTTACATTGTCATTAATGTAATGCTATTAATCCCAAATGAAAGAATCATGTGTAAGTGAAAAGAACTAATAAACAAAATAAACTTATTCAGCCTAAATGAACTTAGAAACACTAAACACAATTAGCAAAGAAACATAAGAAAAAGATAAAGAAAAAGAGAGCACATCTGAGGATGGCAGTTTGGCAATGCTTTCACTAATTAGGCTGCCTCCCCCAATTAGCACTTGATTTAAGTTGTCCAACCTAACCAACACCCCTTCTTGGCTTTTTAGGCTTGTTAGGCTCATACATGAAACTTCCCAAATTTGAGCGTTTGATAGGAAGCTTTCTTTGCACAAAAGTAGATGCATTCTCCATTACAAGTATTATTTCATCATCCTTTGTGGTGCATATCTCATCGAGGAATAAAGCATATTTTGATACTTGTTGAATGCCATCCACAAACAAATTGTTTAAGGTTTCCAGCATGTTTTGTTCATGTTCTTCCTCCTTGAACTTTGCAAGTCTACTAGGAAAAGGTGGAGAAGAAACATTAGTAAAAATTGGAATCTTAAACGTTACCTCAGGTGCTGAAATACTCTTATTTGGATTTGTGGCTTCATTATCCTCAAGAATAGAATCCATCTCTAATTTTGTCTCATCCTCATCTTGTTCATCATTCTTCAAGGTCACAGTAGTAGCATTCTTCTTTGGGTTAATCATCGTTTGGGCAGAGAGTTCTTCAGATCTTTGTGCTACCCATACCACCATACTACTAGCCAATAGGCTCATTTGCCTTTCCAAACTATGGATACTTGCCCTTGTTTCCTGTTGAAATTGCAAAGTATTAGTAACAAGAGAATCGACAAGATCTTCTAAAGAAGTACCTGAGTTTTGAGTCATATGTAGTGGCTGAAAAAGATCTGGTTCTTGAGACCATGATTGATTAAATCTAGATGGATGAGTGTAATTGGCATAAGGATCTACTTCTTGGTAATTTTTCGAGTAGCCATAATTAGTATGATCCCACCATCCCTCATGGTAAGTGTTTGAGTAATGATCATACTGTTGGTCTTGGAACACTTCATGGCCTTGACAGCCTCCCATGGCCAATTGTTGAACTGGGTAGGTGAGATTGGCTTGTTGATTTTCCATGTTCATGTATGCCACCAACTCTTCAAGTGTAAGATTGCTCAATTCCATCGTTTTTTTTTTTTTTTTTTTTTAATATTTGAAAAGAAAAAACATGTATGTACAAGAAAATAATACTAATTAGAACTGAAAATAAGAATAAACCAAGTAACAAATAAACTAAAGAAAACAATCCCCGGCAACGGCGCCAAAAACTTGATGCACCCAAAAGAGTGTATCTTATTTAACCTTGCACTAAAAAAATCAATTGTAAGTATAATGATTAGCAAGGGTCGAGTCCTCAGGGATTGGGTTTTAGTTTATAAGTTGATAGTTTAAAACTTAAATTCAAGAACAATAGAATAAAAGGGGTTTTTGAAGCCAGATTTAAACTAAAGTAAATAATAAGAATAAGATGCAAGGCGGTATAACCAGCCAATAAAAATATATATACTAAATTAGGCGGTATAACCAGCCAATAAAAATATATATTCATGTTGTCACATGCATCAATAAAGTCTCAAATGGTTTAAAGCAAGTTCTAGAGAATCATGTAATCATAAGAGCACTCAAGAAAGAAATTAGATTGATATGTGTAATGCATCTATTATATAGGCTCAAAAACTCACAAGGATGATGACTTGTCAAGTCTAAACATGCTTCTTTCTCAATCAACATATCATATCAACATTGGCTCATAAAAATTAGTATCAAGCTTAATTCTCATGAAAATCTTCTCCCTAATAACCAGTTTAGACCTATGCAATTCATATCTCATCATTGTATTAAAAAAGAACTAAAACACGCTAAAAAAAAATAATAATAATAATAATATTACAGACTTAAAAAAATAATAGACAAAAATAAAAGTAATCCTAAATCCTTTCCCCCACACTTAATTCTTACATTGTCCTCAATGTAATGCTATTAGTCCAAATGAAAGAATCATGTGTAAGAGAAAAGAACTAATAACATAAGAATAGAAATAACTAAGACTCAAAACAAAACAAATTCATGCAACCTAAATAATCCTAAAATACTAAACAAATAATTAACAAATAAACATAAAAATAAATAAAAACAATAAAAATAATAAAAGGAAAAGGAAAAGAAAGCAATCTGAGTATGGCAGGTTGGTAATTTCTTCATTAATTGGGCTGCCTTCCCAATTAGTACTTGAGTTAAGTTGTCCAACCTAACCAACACCCCTTCTTGGCTTTTTAGGCTTGTTAGGCTCATACATGAAACTTCCCAAATTTGAGCGTTTGATAGGTGATGCACCCAAAAGAGTGTATCTTATTTAACCTTGCACTAAAAAGATCAATTGTAAGTATAATGATTAGCAAGGGTCGAGTCCTCAGGGATTGGGTTTTAATTTATGAGTTATTAGTTTATAACTTACGTTCAAAGAAAACAATAAAAGAAAAGGGGTTTTTGAAGCCAGATTTAAACTAAGTAAATAATAAGAATAAGATGCAAGGCGGTATAACCAGCCAATAAAAATATATATACTAAATTAGGAGGTATAACCAGCCAATAAAAATATATATACTAAATTAGGCGGTATAACCAGCCAATAAAAATAAAACAAAGTTAATATACAAATTAGGCGGTATAACCAGCCAATAAAAATAAATATAAAAAATAAGCAAACTAAAAGTAAGAAAACAAGTAAGTAAGAAGAATTAAATATGAAAAATATGGTTAAGGTTTCATTCTCCACCACTAGACATCATTAAGAATCAATTTCAGATCTATCAATATCAACCAACTATCAAAGTTAACAACCGTAGATAACAACAAGCTCTGTTACCCCAATCTTTCCTTAGTTTGTCGTTAAATAGAACAAGCTCTCTATTTAATCTCTAACCATTAAACAACCTAGAATAAGCTCTCTAAATTCAATTTAATGGCAGCTTTATGATGAGAAAGATAGGTTGATCTAAGCAACAAACACATAAGCTCGGATTGTTCAACTTAGGTTATGTTCCACTTTGCAATTATTGAAAACTTGACCATAATCATTAATCACAAATTGCCACTTATGAATAGGAAATCAAGACAATTACACGGATCAAGACTCCTAAACTAGCAATAGATAATTATCAAGATCTATCTAGTTGTACACCTACATAAATCAAGACAACATCATGAACAATTCTTGTAGAAGAACATAAGCAACTTTGATAGAAAATTAATGATAGATAGAATCTGAAAATCAATCACAAAACATGTCTAGGGCTTTGAAATCACCCTTAACCAAATAGAAGTTTAGCCTAGCATAGGCATTATAAACATAAAATTAAATAGAATCTAAGAAGAAAATAAAAGAAAGAAAGAAGAAGAAGAAGAATATTAATTATCCAACCTCTTGCTCTTTCTAAAGAAAAACAAAACTAGAGAAAAGAAAGAAGAAGAAAACTTAGAGAATTTTATTACAATGGCTAATATCCTACCTATGTACAATATGATCCTCTACAATCATCCAAGGCCCTCTATTTATACACATTTTGGAGGGCTAAATGACAAGAGACAAGCTTTACAAATTTCAAAGGTAGGTATAATAGGTGGGTGCATTTTTCTAACAATTTTCGTCATATTGTATGACCATTTTGATCAGCCAAATTGATGGTCGATTTTGTCAATCTTGGAGGCCTGATCTGATCACATGGTATTCTAGAAAAATGTTCCCCTATGAGTTACTGATTCATAGCCGTTGGAATCAGCTCATTTGCTGATGTGGAGAAGAAGATATGGGCAAAATACGAAAACAGGTCAGCACAGACGTCATTGCACATCAGCCAACTTGATGGTCGATTTATTCAATATTGGAGGCTTTATCGGATCACATGGTCTTCTAGACAAATGTTCCCCTATCAGTTAGTGATCCATAGCCGTTGGAATCAGCTCATTTGCTGATGTGTATCGGACGATATGGTCAAAATGCGAAAACTGCTCAGGACAGACGTCATTGCACATCAGCCAACTTGATGGTTGCTTTCGCTAGGGAAAACGACTCCGTTTCAAGAAGTGTAAAACATGAAAAAGATAGATATGCCTCTTAAATTTTCACGGTTAAAATTTCAGCCTTATTGCTTCAGTGAAACTCCAGATATAGCTGATATGGAAAAAGGTGTCGGAACTGGAACTGAACTGGATTTGCCCTTAATTCTAGTAATCTGAAATCACTCAAAGAAACTTGTGAAAAACACCAAATTACATAAAAATATAAAAGATCATAAACACAATTAGACTAAACAATAATAACTCGTATTTGACACAAAACAATAATAAAACATAACTAAAAACTATATAATTATACGAGTTATCAATAGGAAGCTTTCTTTGCACAAAAGTGGATGCATTGTCTATTACAAGTATTATTCCATCCTTTGTAATGCATTGCTCATCGAGGAATAGTGCATCTTTTGGTACTTGTTGAGTGGCATCCACAAACAAACTGTTTAAGGTTTCCAGCATGTTTTGTTCATGTTCCTCCTCCTTGAACTTTGCGAATCTACTAGGGAAAGGTGGAGAAGAAACTTTAGTAAAAATTGGAATCTTAAACGTTACCTCAGGTACCGAAATACTCTTATTTGGATTTGTGGCTCCATTATCCTCAAGAATACAATCCATCTCTAATTTTGTCTCATCCTCATCTTGTTCCTCATTCTTCAAGGTCACAATAGTAGCATTCTCCTTTGGGTTAATCATCGTTTGGGCTGGGAGTTCTTCAGATCTTTGTGCTACCCATGCCACCATACTACTAGCCAATTGGCTCATTTGCTTTTCCAAACTCTGGATGCTTGCCCTTGTTTCCTGTTGAAATTGCAAAGTATCAGTAACAAGAGAATAGACAAGATCTTCTAAAGAAGTACCTGAGTTTTGAGTCATATGTGGTGGTTGAAAAAGATCTGGTTCTTGAGACCATGATTGATTGAAGCTAGATGGATGAGTGTAATTGGCATAAGGATGTACTTCTTGGTAATTTTTCGAGTAGCCATAATTAGTATGATCCCACCATCCCTCATGGTAAGTGTTTGAGTAATGATCATACTGTTGGTCTTGGAACACTTGATGGCCTTGACATCCTCCCATGGCCAATTGTTGAACTGGGGAGGTGAGATTGGCTTGTTGATTCTCCATGTTCATGTATGCCACCAACTCTTCAAGTGTTAGATTGCTCAATTCCATCGTTTTCTTTTTCTTTTTTTCAAAATTTGATAAGAAAAACCTGTATGTACAAGAAAATAAAACTAATTAGAACTGAAAATAAAAACAAACCAAGTAACAAATAAACTAAAGAAAACAATCCCCGACAACGGCGCCAAAAACTTGATGCTCTAAAAAGAGTATATCTTATTTAACCTTGCAGTAAAAAGATCAATTGTAAGTATAGTAGTTAGCAAGGGTCGAGTCCTCAGGGATTGGGTTTTAGTTTATAAGTTAATAGTTTAAAACTTAAAAACAAGTAAACAAAAGTAAAGGGGATTTTGAAATCATATTTAAGCTAAAGTTAACAATAAGAATGAGAAAACAAGTAATTAAGAAGAATCAAATATGAAAAATATGGTTAAGATTTCATTCTCCACCACTAGACATCATTAAGAATCAATTCCATATCTATCAACATTAATTAGCTATCAAAGTTAACAACCGTAGATAACAAGAATTTTTAAGCTCTTTAACTTCATAATTGACGTGTTTTGACTTCATCTTGTTTTCTTAGCAAAAAGATCCTGATGCACCCAAAAGAGTGTATCTTATTTAACCTTGCACTAAAAAGATCAATTGTAAGTATAATGATTAGCAAGGGTCGAGTCCTCAGGGATTGGGTTTTAATCTATGAGTTATTAGTTTATAACTTACGTTCAAAGAAAACAATAAAAGAAAAGTGTTTCCCTATGAGTTACAGGTCAGCACAGACGTCATTGCACATCAGCCAACTTGATGGTCGATTTCTTCAATATTGGAGGCTTTATCTGATCACATGGTCTTCTAGACAAATGTTCCCCTATCAGTTATTGATCCATAGCCGTTGGAATCAGCTCATTTGCTGATGTGGATCAGAAGATATGGTCAAAATACCAAAACTGGTCAGCACAGACGTCATTGCACATCAGCCAACTTGATGGTTGATTTCGCTAGGGAAAACGACTCCGTTTCAAGAAGTGTAAAGCATGAAAAAGATAGATATGCCTCTTAACTTTGCACTGTAAATATTTCAGCCTTAATGCTTCAGTGAAACTCCAGATATAGCGGATATGGCAAAAGGTGTCGGAACTGGAACTGAACTGGATTTGCCCTTAATTCTTGATTTAACCTAGTAATCTGAAATCACTCAAAGAAACTCGTGAAAAACACCAAATTACATAAAAATATAAAAGATCATAAACACAATTAGACTAAGCAATAATAACTCGTATTTGACACAAAACAATAATAAAACATAACTAAAAACTATATAATTATACGAGTTATCACACCCCCACACTTAGATTGTTCCTAGTCCCTAGCAACGACTCAATCCTAGAAAAAAAGAAAAATAAATAAATAAACAGGAAAACAAGTTAAAGGGATCTCAAACAAACAAACAAGATCAAGCGTAAGAATTGGCAAGGCATCTAATTAAGTATCATTGGCATATTAAGTTCGAGTAAAGGGTCAATGAGATTAAAATTGAAGGCATTACCGTACGATTGAGGAACTTCCTTCTTGGCGAGACTTTAGCTAGCCATGGAGGACTAGGCAAACTATAGCTTCATAAGTACACATGCTAAGATTCTTGTCACCGCAGTTCACAAGTGAACTTGACAAATCTGATCGGTACAGAGATGAATCTGAGGCTTATGGACAAGTGAGGGGTGGAATGTTCAAACATAATCTGAGGTTTATCACAAGTTAGGCTCAAGAAATATAATAATAATGTGATCAATCCTCTCAAAATATTTCCATTCTCACTCATCCTTAGTCCTATGTTCAACATAAATATTTTGAAAAGAAAACAAAAAGCAAGAAAAGACTCGATCCAAAGAAAATAGAAAAGTAAAAACCTCTCTATAATGAAGAACCTCGAATCTTGAATTCTGATTTTTTTTTTTTTAAGCACAAGTGATTTTCTTTTGATTTGTGCCCTCATTGGGACATCTTTTATGCACAATCACATTTATTCATAATCGTCATTCTTGTTTTTTTTTTTTTTTTTTTTTTTTTTTTTTTTAGAAATCACATTGGATTCCATACTTTCTTTTTCTTTCTTTTCATTCAATTGATCAAACAAGACAGATTTTCATCAGCTCTTTTTTTCAGCATCTTTTTCTCAACTCATCACAACATTGTTTTGGCATCAATAAGTTCGAAGTTCACGACTCTAAAAACAATCACTCATTCTAACTACCCTCTTTTGCATTATTCCCATTTTTTTTTTCAGATTTCAAAAGATAACAAAATAAACAAGAAGGAAACACACAATCCCAAACCCAGTGATCACAAATATTATCATAAAAGTATAAAGAGGGAATGGGGGTCGGAATCGTATCCGTTCACTTTGGCATAATTTCTGGAGTTCATATCTAGGGATCCAACCCGAAGGTTTACAACCTATGGGCTCCTAATGTAAGGGGGGCAAAGATAAGGGGCTTTCTGGATAGTGACTTTGTTCTAAGATCAGGTCATGTATAGATGCAAGCATCTATGTGATGACCTAAATCTGCATGTGGAATGAAGAGAAAAAGTAAACTTACTATGTCTTCCCAGTTTTCCGTGGCTTTCCAAAGGCTCACCATGAATTCACATTCCAACAAAAATCGAACCGATCTGCCAAAAACAATCTCAAAGACATTTGATCATCAAAAATATTCAATTTTCAGAAAACCAAATTGAAAATAACCTAGATAACTTAATCAAAACCTTTGTAACTCTATTGCTTTATCCACATGTGATAACTCGTATAATTATATAGTTTTTAGTTATGTTTTATTATTGTTTTGTGTCAAATACGAGTTATTATTGTTTAGTCTAATTGTGTTTATGATCTTTTATATTTTTATGTAATTTGGTGTTTTTCACAAGTTTCTTTGAGTGATTTCAGATTACTAGAATTAAGGGCAAATCCAGTTCAGTTCCAGTTCTGACACCTTTTGCCATATCAGCTATATCTGGAGTTTCACTGAAGCAATAAGGCTGAAATTTTAGCCGTGCAAAGTTAAGAGGCATATCTATCTTTTTCATGTTTTACACTTCTTGAAACGGAGTCGTTTTCCCTAGCGAAATCAACCATCAAGTTGGCTGATGTGCAATGACGTCTGTCCTGAGCAGGTTTCGAATTTTGACCATATCGTCCGATACACATCAGCAAATGAGCTGATTCTAACGGCTATGGATCAATAACTGATAGGGGAACATTTGTCTAGAAGACCATGTGATCAGATAAAGCCTCCAATATTGAAGAAATCGACCATCAAGTTGGCTGATGTGCAATGACGTCTGTGCTGACCTGTTTTCGTATTTTGCCCATATCTTCTTCTCCACATCAGAAAATGAGCTGATTCCAACGTCTATGAATCAGTAACTCATAGGGAAACATTTTTCTAGAAGACCATGTGATCAGATCAGGCCTCCAAGATTGAGAAAATCGACCATCAAGTTGGCTGATCAAAATGGTCATACAATATGACGAAAATTGTTAGAAAAATGCACCCACCTATTATACCTACCTTTGAAATTTGTAAAGCTTGTCTCTTGTCATTTAGCCCTCCAAAATGTGTATAAATAGAGGGCCTTGGATGATTGTAGAGGATCATATTGTACATAGGTAGGATATTAGCCATTGTAATAAAATTCTCTAAGTTTTCTTCTTCTTTCTTTTCTCTAGTTTTGTTTTTCTTTAGAAAGAGCAAGAGGTTGGATAATTAATATTCTTCTTCTTCTTCTTTCTTTCTTTTATTTTCTTCTTAGATTCTATTTAATTTTATGTTTATAATGCCTATGCTAGGCTAAACTTCTATTTGGTTAAGGGTGATTTCAAAGCCCTAGACATGTTTTGTGATTGATTTTCAGATTCTATCTATCATTAATTTTCTATCAAAGTTGCTTATGTTCTTCTACAAGAATTGTTCATGATGTTGTCTTGATTTATTTAGGTGTACAACTAGATAGATCTTGATAATTATCTATTGCTAGTTTAGGAGTCTTGATCCGTGTAATTGTCTTGATTTCCTATTCATCAGTGGCAATTTGTGATTAATGATTATGGTCAAGTTTTCAATAATTGCAAAGTGGAACATAACCTAAGTTGAACAATCCGAGCTTATGTGTTTGTTGCTTAGATCAACCTATCTTTCTCATCATAAAGCTGCCATTAAATTGAATTTAGAGAGCTTATTCTAGGTTGTTTAATGGTTAGAGATTAAATAGAGAGCTTGTTCTATTTAACGACAAACTAAGGAAAGATTGGGGTAACAGAGCTTGTTGTTATCTACGGTTGTTAACTTTGATAGTTGGTTGATATTGATAGATCTGAAATTGATTCTTAATGATGTCTAGTGGTGGAGAATGAAACCTTAACCATATTTTTCATATTTAATTCTTCTTACTTACTTGTTTTCTTACTTTTAGTTTGCTTATTTTTTATATTTATTTTTATTGGCTGGTTATACCGCCTAATTTGTATATTAACTTTGTTTTATTTTTATTGGCTGGTTATACCGCCTAATTTAGTATATATATTTTTATTGGCTGGTTATACCGCCTAATTTAGTATATATATTTTTATTGGCTGGTTATATCGCCTTGCATCTTATTCTTATTATTTACTTAGTTTAAATCTGGCTTCAAAAACCCCTTTTCTTTTATTGTTTTCTTTGAACGTAAGTTATAAACTAATAACTCATAAATTAAAACCCAATCCCTGAGGACTCGACCCTTGGTAATCATTATACTTACAATTGATCTTTTTAGTGCAAGGTTAAATAAGATACACTCTTTTGGGTGCATCAAATTTTTGGCGCCGTTGCCGGGGATTGTTTTCTTTAGTTTATTTGTTACTTGGTTTATTCTTATTTTCAGTTCTAATGAGTTTTGTTTTCTTGTACATACGGGTTTTTCTTATCAAATTTTGAAAAAAAAAAAACAAAAAAACAAAAAAAAAAAACGATGGAATTGAGCAATCTAACACTTGAAGAGTTGGTGGCATACATGAACATGGAGAATCAACAAGCCAATCTCACCTTCCCAGTTCAACAATTTGCCATGGGAGGATGTCAAGGCCATCAAGTGTTCCAAGACCAACTGCATGATCATTACTCAAACACTTACCATAAGGGATGGTGGGATCATACTAATTATGGCTACTCAAAAAATTTCCAAGAAGTAGATCCTTATGCCAGTTACACTCATCCATCTATCTTCAATCAATCATGGTCTCAAGAATCAAATCTTTTTCAGCCATCACATATGACTCAAAACTCAGGTACTTCTTTAGAAGATCTTGTCTATTCTCTTGTTACTAATACTTTGCAATTTCAACAGGAAACAAGGGCAAGCATCCAGAGTTTGGAAAAGCAAACGAGCCAATTGGCTAGTAGTATGGTGGGATGGGTAGCACAAAGATCTGAAGAACTCCCTGCCCAAACGATGATTAACCCAAAGGAGAATGCTACTATTGTGACCTTCAGGAATGAGGAACAAGATGAGGATGAGACAAAATTAGAGATGGATTCTATTCTTGAGGATAATAAAGCCACAGATCCAAATAAGAGTATTTCGACACCGGAGGTAACGTTTAAGATTCCAATTTTTTCTAATGTTTCTTCTCCACCTTTTCCTAGTAGATTCGCAAAGTTCAAGGAGGAGGAACATGAACAAGACATCCTGGAAACCTTAAACAGTTTATTTGTGGATGCCATTCAACAAGTACCAAAAGATGCACCATTCCTCGATGAGATATGCACCACCAAGGATGATGGAATAATACTTGTAATGGAGAATGCATCCACTGTTGTGCAAAGAAAGCTTCCTCTCAAACGCATAAATTTGGGAAATTTCATGTATGAGCCTGACAAGCCTAAAAAGCCAAGAAGGGGTGTTGGTTAGATTCAAAACACTAACTCAAGTGTTAATTGGGAAGGCAGCCCAATTAAAGATGAAATTGCCAACCTTCCATATTCAGATTTGCTTTCTCTTTCTTTTCCTTTTTCTTTTATTATTTTTATTGTTTTTATTTTATTTCTTATGTTTCTTTGTTAATTGTGTTTAGTGCTTTTAAGTTCATTTTGGCTGCATAAGTTTCTTTTGTTTAATAGTTCTTTTCTCTTACATATAATTCTTGCATTGGGGGATAATAGCATTACATTAATGACAATGTAAGAATTATGTGTGGGGGGGAGAATTTAGGATTTTATTTAGAGTGTTTTGTTTTTGAGTCTTTTTATGTTGTTTTTCTTTCTGATCCTTGTTTTGAAAAACACTAGATGTAAATATAATTTTTTTTTTAACCCCGGTTAAATGGCAGATAACGGTACTCCGTGATTATTTAAATCGGTTCTATCAGCTACCCACAAAACTGATATTGTATATAAATTTCTCTTTCAATTTCTCTTTCATTTTTTTTTCAGGATGGATGATATTCTCACAAGATTGCAGAAACGATTTCCTCATTTTCCTCGAAATATTTTACTGAAGCTTTACCAAGTTCGATTTGAAAGATTAAGAATGCTTATGCACAAAGGGATTCCTGGAGACATACGTTGGATAATTGAAGCCAAGGTACGTGAAGATGAATATCTTCCTATTTTGCATTTACCAGGTACAGGTAGAAGCACTTTTGCAAAGAAGCGACGAGTGATAACTCGTATAATTATATAGTTTTTAGTTATGTTTTATTATTGTTTTGTGTCAAATACGAGTTATTATTGTTTAGTCTAATTGTGTTTATGATCTTTTATATTTTTATGTAATTTGGTGTTTTTCACAAGTTTCTTTGAGTGATTTCAGATTACTAGAATTAAGGGCAAATCGAGTTCAGTTCCAGTTCCGACACCTTTTGCCATATCAGCTATATCTGGAGTTTCACTGAAGCAATAAGGCTGAAATTTGTAGTCGTGCAAAGCTAAGAGGCATATCTATCTTTTTCATGTTTTACACTTCTTGAAACGGAGTCGTTTTCCCTAGCGAAATCGACCATCAAAGTAGCTGATATGCAATGACGTCTGTGCTGACCTGTTTTCGTATTTTGCCCATATCTGCTTATCCACATCAGCAAATGAGCTGATTCCAATGGATATGGATCCGTAACTGATACGGGAACCTTTGTCTAGAAGACCATATGATCAGATCAGGCCTCCAATATTGACGAAATCGACCATCAAGTTGGCTGATGTGCAATGACGTCTGTGCTGACCTGTTTTCGTATTTTGCCCATATCTTCTTATCCACATCAGCAAATGAGCTGATTCAAACGGCTATGGATCCGTAACTGATAGGGGAACATTTTTCTAGAAGACCATGTGATCAGATCAGGCCTCCAACATTGACGAAATCGACCATCAAGTTGGCTGATCAAAATTGTCATACAATATGACGAAAATTGTTAGAAAAATGCACCCACCTATTATACCTACCTTTGAAATTTGTAAAGCTTGTCTCTTGTCATTTAGACCTCCAAAATGTGTATAAATAGAGGGCCTTGAATGATTGTAGAGGATCATATTGTACATAGGTAGGATATTAGCCATTTTAATTCTCTAAGTTTTCTTCTTCTTTCTTTTCTCTAGTTTTCTTTCTTTTCTCTAGTTTTCTTTTTCTTTAGAGAGAGCTAGAGGTTTGGTAATTAATATTCTTCCTCTTCTTCTTTCTTTCTTTGATTTTCTTCTTAGATTTTCTTTAATTTTATGTTTATGTTTATAATGCCTATGCTAGGCTAAACTTCTATTTGGTTAAGGGTGATTTCAAAGCCCTAGACATGTTTTGTGATTGATTTTCAGATTATATCTATCATTAATTTTCTATCAAAGTTGCTTATGTTCTTCTACAAGAATTGTTCATGATGTTGTCTTGATTTATTTAGGTGTACAACTAGATAGATCTTGATAATTATCTATTGCTAGTTTAGGAGTCTTGATCCGTGTAATTGTCTTGATTTCCTATTCATAAGTGGCAATTTGTGATTAATGATTATGGTCAAGTTTTCAATAATTGCAAAGTGGAACATAACCTAAGTTGAACAATCCGAGCTTATGTGTTTGTTGCTTAGATCAACCTATCTTTCTCATCATAAAGCTGCCATTAAATTGAATTTAGAGAGCTTATTCTAGGTTGTTTAATGGTTAGAGATTAAATAGAGAGCTTGTTCTATTTAACGACAAACCAAGGAAAGATTGGGGTAACAGAGCTTGTTGTTATCTACGGTTGTTAACTTTGATAGTTGGTTGATATTGATAGATCTGAAATTGATTCTTAATGATGTCTAGTGGTGGAGAATGAAACCTTAACCATATTTTTCATATTTGATTCTTCTTACTTATTTGTTTTCTTACTTTTAGTTTGCTTATTTTTTATATTTATTTTTATTGGCTGGTTATACCGCCTAATTTGTATATTAACTTTGTTTTATTTTTATTGGCTGAGTATATATATTTTTATTGGCTGGTTATACCGCCTTGCATTTTATTCTTGTTATTTACTTTAGTTTAAATCTGGCTTCAAAAACCCCTTTTCTTTTATTGTTCTTGAATTTAAGTTTTAAACTATTAACTTATAAACTAAAACTCAATCCCTGAGGACTCGACCCTTTCTAACTACTATACTTACAATTTATCTTTTTAGTGCAAGGTTAAATAAGATACACTCTTTTGGGTGCATCAAATTTTTGGCGCCGTTGCCGGGGGATTGTTTTTTTTAGTTTATTTGTTACTTAGTTTATTCTTATTTTCAGTTCTAATGAGTTTTATTTTCTTGTACATACGGGTTTTTCTTATCAAATTTTGAAAGAAAAAAAAAAAAAAACGATGGAATTGAGCAATCTAACACTTGAAGAGTTGGTGGCATACATGAACATGGAGAATCAACAAGCCAAGCTCACCTCCCCAATTCAACAATTGGCCATAGGAGGATGTCAAGGCCATCAAGTGTTCGAAGACCAACAGTATGATCATTACTCAAACACTTACCATGAGGGATGGTGGGATCATACTAATTATGGCTACTCGAAAAATTACCAAGAAGTAAATCCTTATGCGAATTACACTCGTCCATCTAGCTTCAATCAATCATGGTCTCAAGAACCAGATCTTCTTCAACCACCACATATGACTCAAAACTCAGGTACTTCTTTAGAAGATCTTGTCGATTCTCTTGTTACTAATACTTTGCAATTTCAACAGGAAACAAGGGCAAGCATCCAGAGTTTGGAAAAGCAAATGAGCCTATTGGCTAGTAGTATGGTGGAATTAGTAGCAGAAAGATCTCTAGCACTCCCTTCCCAAACGGTGATTAACCCAAAGGAGAATGCTACTATTGTGACCTTGAGAAATGAGGAACAAGATGAGGATGAGACAAAACCAAAGATGGATTCACTTCTTGAGGATAATGAAGCCACCATTCAAATTGAGAGTACTTTGACACCTCAGGTAGCTTTTAAGGTTCTTATTTCTACTAATGTTCCTTCTCCACTTTTTCCTAGCAGATTTGCAAAGTCCAAGAAGGAGGAACATGAACAACAATTTTTGGAAACCTTAAACAGCTTGCTTGTGGATGCCATTAGACAAGTACCAAGATATGCACAATTCCTCAAAGAGCTATACCCCACCAAGAATGATGAAATAATACGTGTGGGGGAGAAGGCATTGGCTGTTTTGCAAAGAAAACTTCCTCCAAAACGCAAAAATCTGAGAAGTTTCATGTCTAAGCCAAAAGATCCTAAAAAGCCAAGAAGGGGAATTGGCTAGGCTGAAAACAATCAATCAAGTGCTAATTGGGGGAGGCAGCCTAATTAGTGAAAGCATTGCCAAACTGCCATTCTCAGATTTGCTCTCTTTTTCTTTATCTTTTTCTTATGTTTCTTTGCTAATTGTGTTTAGTGTTTCTAAGTTCATTTAGGCTGCATAAGTTTATTTTGTTTATTAGTTCTTTTCACTTACACATGATTCTTTCATTTGGGATTAATAGCATTACATTAATGACAATGTAAGAATTATGTGTGGGGGAAGAATTTAGGATTTTATTTAGAGTGTTTTGTTTTTGAGTCTTTTTATGTTATTTTTCTTTCTTATCCTTGTTTTGAAAATAACTAGATGTAAATATAATTTTTTTAACCCCGGTTAAATGGCGGATAACGGTACTCCATGATTATTTAAATCGGTTCCATCAGCTACCCACAAAATTGATATTGTATATAAATTTATCTTCCAATTTCTCTTTCAATTTTTTTTTTCAGGATGGATGATATTCTCACAAGATTGCAGAAACGATTTCCTCCTTTTCCTCGAAATATTTTACTGAAGCTTTACCAAGTTCGATTTGAAAGATTAAGAATGCTTATGCACAAAGGGATTCATGAAGACATACGTTGGATAATTGAAGCCAAGGTACGTGAAGATGAATACCTTCCTGTTTTGCATTTACCAGGTACAGGTAGAAGCACTTTTGCAAAGAAGCGACGAGCAAAGCGCATGAGTTCAAATTGCCACAAATGTGCACGATGGACGTGTAACGGTAAATGTCGTTCTATTGGGATTCCGTCCTCTAATCGAGATGATAAAATTGAATTCATTAAGGATGGACTAAGTAAGGAGAATTTGGGTAATATCCAACTTTCTCTTGAGACGCATCCTAGTGGAGACGTACAAAGAGAAATTCTTGATTTATGGCCGCAATTCCAAAGGGAATGGCAACATCTTGGGAATCTGATGTTAAAAGACCCTGTTTGCCAGCTTGTAAGAAAACTGGATGGGAAGCATATCCTCGACTCATAGAAGGCGTTTAAGCCGTTTCTGGACGTAAAACCAGAGGAAGATGTAAGCCACAATCACAACTACAATAAATGACTTCTCAGCTTTTGGTTTGATTTGCAATAACTTTATTTTGTTTTAATTTACGTGTTGTTCGATTTGTGTAATTATTCTCGTTTTTTTTATTTGTCTTTTACGGTTGATTTTTTCTTCTCTTTTTGATTTTCTTCCTGAAATCACGCAAAAATCTTTTGTTAGGTTAACATTTTCTTCTGACAGGTCAGATACACTTTCGGCGACATTATTACTCTTGTCTGATTCACTACTCAGTCCTCTATATATTACACCATGTACTCATTCTCTTTCAGGCACTCGAAAAAAAAAATGGAAAGTACTTCATCCCAGCGCATTAAAAAAAATTGTGTCTTTGGAGGTGCTTATCCAGGGAAAAATAACATATTCGCTGATGAAGCCATAAGAGTTGGAGTAATACTTGCCCAACAAAAGATCCAGTTGATTTATGGAGGCGGTAGTACGGGTTTAATGGGAGCAGTCGCTACAGCAGCACACTCCGGAGGAAGTCCAGTTCTAGGAATCGTGCCAAAACTATTCACAGATTTTTGTGGACCTACCGTGGGTAAGGAAATACAAGTCTGGAGTATCCCTGAACGGATGACAATCATGTACCATTCTGCCGATGCATTCATTGCTTTACCAGGAGGTCTGGGTATATTGGAAGAAATAGCTTGCGTGGCTTCTTGGTCATCTTTGGTCACAAATAAGAAACCCATTGGTTTGCTTAATATTAATGGTTATTTTAGTAATTTGCTTTCATATTTAGATAATGCTGTGGATAATGGATTCATGTTTTCAGAGGCAAGGAGAACCATAATTTCGGCTACAACCATTGAAGATTTACTCAAAAAGCTCCAAGCTTATGAGTGTTTATCTGCTACGGTTGTTTCGCAAACGCTCGGAAAAAGAAAAAGAGATATGGACGAGCAAGGAGTGGATTGCACTTTGTCTTTGTGACATTATCTAACATTTGTTTGTTGTGTCTCAGTTATAATAAGTGGTTAGCAACCTCTACAGGTAATATCTCCTAAATTTTACCTTCTTAAAAAAAAAAAAAGTTTGTTGTGTTTTAAGCAATTTAGAAGTATTCATTCTGAACAAGGTCTGAGTAAGGGAGACTTGAGACATACCTTGTCAGTTTGATTTCTTCTTTTCAAAAAAAAAAAAAGTTTGTTGTGTTTTAAGCAATTTAGAAGTATTCATTCTGAACAAGGTCTGAGTAAGGGAGACTTGAGACATATCTTGTCAGTTTGATTTTAATCTTTTTATGTTTACTTGTTAATTTTTGTTTAGTATTTTAGGATTATTTAGGTTGCATGAGTTTGTTTTGTTTTGAGTCTTAGTTGTTCCTATTCTTATGTTATTAGTTCTTTTCTCTTACACATGATTCTTTCATTTGGGTTAATAGACTTACATTGAGGACAATGTAAGAATTAAGTGTGGGGGGAATGATTTAGGATTTCTTTTATTTTTGTCTACTATTTTTTTTTTTATGAGTCTTTATTATTATTATTATTTTAGTGTGTTTTAGTTCCTTTTTAATATAATGATGAGATATGAATTGCATAGGTCTAAACTGGTTATTAGTGAGAAGATTTTCATAAGAATTAAGCTTGATACTAATTTTTATGAGCCAATGTTAATATGATATGTTGATTGAGAAAGAAGCATGTTTAGACTTAATCTGACTTGTATAATCATCCTTGTGAGTTTTTGAGCCTATAATGATTGATGCATTATACAAATCAATCTAATTTCTTTCTTGAGTGCTCTTATGATTACATGATTCTCTAGAACTTGCTTTAAACCGTTTGAGACTATATTGATACATGTGACAACATGAATATGATAGAGGCATTAGGATTATAACCAGAGCCAAACAGCCATCCATTATTAATGTTCTAAGAGAACATCTCCACTAGTGAGCCAATTTGAGCCTACATTAAATATGCTGTTTTATTGGTAACCACAACTTACACCTAGCCTAAATATACTTATATCCTTACCCTTGTTCTAAAGATGAATTATATATTTTGAGACATATTGCAAAAAAACAAGGGATATTTTTAGTTAAAAATTTGGGTTAGAAACAAGAAATAAGTGTGGGGGGAAAAGAAAAGAAAAGTCAAGAGAAAAAGAAATGGAATACTGGCAAATATATTCCTATGTAAAAAAAAAATATATGAATCATCTCTTGAATTTGTGGAAAAAGAAAAAGATGTTACAAAGTTGTTTAGAATGAAGAAAAGGCCCAACATGAATATCCGGCCTAGGTGACTATGTACTTGTAAAGAGTTTTGAGAAGTTTCTTTGTATAATTTTTTTTATGTCTCTAAACTTTATGAACTCTTTGGAACCTTTGTGATATCTTTATCCTTTTGTTCTTCAACCACATTACAAACCCCTTGGCCCCATTACAACCTTGAATAAAGACCTCTTGATTTATGAAGTTGTATGATCTAAATAGTGGATAATAGGTGGACAAGCAAGCATATGGTAGAAGTGTTTTCATGAGATTGATTGAGTGTAAACACTTTACCACTACTTTAAAAGGTGAAAATCAAGAGAGTATCCCATGTGAGAAGTTGAGATTAAGTTTGAATATGCACTATTTTGATTGAAATATGTTATGTTAATATTGGCTTAACTCAAACAATTTACATTCAAGCAAGATTTTTTGTGGATTTCTTTAAGCTATTGATTAGTTTTTAAGACTTGTCCAATGATTATCTCTAATTTATATTGGAAGGATTAGTTATAATTATTATTTTTAGTTTTTCTTATGTCTTCAATGTTTGTGGGTATCGTCCTAGTAAGCCCTCACGAGACTAAACTCGTCCACTAGGGACACCTAGGGGTTTAAAGGCTTGTGTCACATGCTAAGTGCCACCGTGATTTCCTACGAAAATGGATTAGATTAGATTTTCTTATTTTATTTTTATTGAGTCGTTGCTAGGGACTAGCAACAATCTAAGTGTGGGGGTGTGATAACTCGTATAATTATATAGTTTTTAGTTATGTTTTATTATTGTTTTGTGTCAAATACGAGTTATTATTGTTTAGTCTAATTGTGTTTATGATCTTTTATATTTTTATGTAATTTGGTGTTTTTCACAAGTTTCTTTGAGTGATTTCAGATTACTAGAATTAAGGGCAAATCGAGTTCAGTTCCAGTTCCGACACCTTTTTCCATATCAGCTATATCTGGAGTTTCACTGAAGCAATAAGGCTGAAATTTGTAGTCGTGCAAAGCTAAGAGGCATATCTATCTTTTTCATGTTTTACACTTCTTGAAACGGAGTCGTTTTCCCTAGCGAAATCGACCATCAAAGTAGCTGATATGCAATGACGTCTGTGCTGACCTGTTTTCGTATTTTGCCCATATCTGCTTATCCACATCAGCAAATGAGCTGATTCCAATGGCTATGGATCCGTAACTGATACGGGAACCTTTGTCTAGAAGACCATATGATCAGATCAGGCCTCCAATATTGACGAAATCGACCATCAAGTTGGCTGATGTGCAATGACGTCTGTGCTGACCTGTTTTCGTATTTTGCCCATATCTTCTTATCCACATCAGCAAATGAGCTGATTCAAACGGCTATGGATCCGTAACTGATAGGGGAACATTTTTCTAGAAGACCATGTGATCAGATCAGGCCTCCAACATTGACGAAATCGACCATCAAGTTGGCTGATCAAAATTGTCATACAATATGACGAAAATTGTTAGAAAAATGCACCCACCTATTATACCTACCTTTGAAATTTGTAAAGCTTGTCTCTTGTCATTTAGCCCTCCAAAATGTGTATAAATAGAGGGCCTTGGATGATTGTAGAGGATCATATTGTACATAGGTAGGATATTAGCCATTTTAATTCTCTAAGTTTTCTTCTTCTTTCTTTTCTCTAGTTTTCTTTCTTTTCTCTAGTTTTCTTTTTCTTTAGAGAGAGCAAGAGGTTTGGTAATTAATATTCTTCCTCTTCTTCTTTCTTTCTTTTATTTTCTTCTTAGATTTTCTTTAATTTTATGTTTATGTTTATAATGCCTATGCTAGGCTAAACTTCTATTTGGTTAAGGGTGATTTCAAAGCCCTAGACATGTTTTGTGATTGATTTTCAGATTATATCTATCATTAATTTTCTATCAAAGTTGCTTATGTTCTTCTACAAGAATTGTTCATGATGTTGTCTTGATTTATTTAGGTGTACAACTAGATAGATCTTGATAATTATCTATTGCTAGTTTAGGAGTCTTGATCCGTGTAATTGTCTTGATTTCCTATTCATAAGTGGCAATTTGTGATTAATGATTATGGTCAAGTTTTCAATAATTGCAAAGTGGAACATAACCTAAGTTGAACAATCCGAGCTTATGTGTTTGTTGCTTAGATCAACCTATCTTTCTCATCATAAAGCTGCCATTAAATTGAATTTAGAGAGCTTATTCTAGGTTGTTTAATGGTTAGAGATTAAATAGAGAGCTTGTTCTATTTAACGACAAACCAAGGAAAGATTGGGGTAACAGAGCTTGTTGTTATCTACGGTTGTTAACTTTGATAGTTGGTTGATATTGATAGATCTGAAATTGATTCTTAATGATGTCTAGTGGTGGAGAATGAAACCTTAACCATATTTTTCATATTTGATTCTTCTTACTTATTTGTTTTCTTACTTTTAGTTTGCTTATTTTTTATATTTATTTTTATTGGCTGGTTATACCGCCTAATTTAGTATATATATTTTTATTGGCTGGTTATACCGCCTAATTTAGTATATATATTTTTTTTGGCTGGTTATACCGCCTTGCATCTTATTCTTATTATTTACTTAGTTTAAATCTGGCTTCAAAAACCCCTTTTCTTTTATTGTTTTCTTTGAACGTAAGTTATAAACTAATAACTCATAAATTAAAACCCAATCCCTGAGGACTCGACCCTTGCTAATCATTATACTTACAATTGATCTTTTTAGTGCAAGGTTAAATAAGATACACTCTTTTGGGTGCATCAACATGCTTGCCAAGATTATACTAATACTAAAAAAAAAAAAATACATACACGAAAGTAGTAAAACACATGCAGATAATAAACGGACCAGATAGTGTTGTTTTTTTTTTTTTGAACAGATTAAATCAAACTGACAAGGTATGTCTCAAGTCTCCCTTACTCAGGCCTTGTTCAGAATGAATACTTCTAAATGGCTTAAAACACAACAAATTTTTATTTTTTTTTTGAAAAGATTAAATCAAACTAACAAGGTATGTCTCAAGTCTCCCTTACTCAGACCTTGTTCAGAATGAATACTTCTAAATGGCTTAATACACAACAATTTTTTTTTTTTTTTACAAATTAGCAAAATATGTCCCTTACCCCCTACTAAAATATGACATTGTCCCCAATGTCAAATTTTAAAGGTAGAATTTAGGAGATATTACCTGCAGAGGTTGCTAACCACTTATTATAACTGAGACACAACAAACAAAATGTTACATAATGTCACAAAGACAAAGTGCAATCCACTCCTTTCTTGTCTATATCTCTTTTTCTTTTTCCGAGCGTTTGCGAAACAACCGTAGCAGGTAAATACTCATAAGCTTGGAGCTTTTTGAGTAAATCTTCAATGGTTGTAGCAGAAATTATGGTTCTCCTTGCCTCTGAAAACATGAATCCATTTTCCACAGCATTATCTAAATATGAAAGCAAATTACTAAAATAACCATTAATATTAAGCAAACCAATGGGTTTCTTTTTTGTGACCAAAGATGACCAAGAAGCCACGCAAGCTATTTCTTCCAATGTACCCAGACCTCCTGGTAAAGCAATGAATGCATCAGCACAATGGTACATGATTGTCATCCGTTCAGGGATACTCCAGACTTGTATTTCCTTACCCACGGTAGGTCCACAAAAACCTGTGAATAGTTTTGGCACGATTCCTAGAACTGGACTTCCTCCGGCGTGTGCTGCTGTAGCGACTGCTCCCATTAAACCCGTACTACCGCCTCCATAAATCAACTGGATCTTTTGTTGGGCAAGTATTACTCCAACTCTTATGGCTTCATCAGCTAATATTTTATTTTTCCCTGGATAAGCACCTCCAAAGACACAAATTTTTTCAATGCGCTGGGACGAAGTGCTTTCCATTTTTTTTTCGAGTGCCTGAAAGAGAATGAGTACATGGTGTAATATATAGAGGACTGAGTAGTGAATCAGACAAGAGTAATAATGTCGCCGAAAGTGTGTTTGACCTGTCAGAAGAAAATGTTAACCTAACAAAAGATTTTTGCGTGATTTCAGGAAGAAAATCCAAAAGAGAAGAAAAATCAACCGTAAAAGACCAATGCAAAAAAAAAAAACGAGAATAATTACACAAATCGAACAACACGTAAATTAAACCGAAATGAAGTTATTGCAAAATCAAACCAAAAGCTGAGAAGTCATTTATCGTAGTTGTGATTGTGGCTCACATCTTCCTCTGGTTTTACGTCCAGAAACGGCTTAAACGCCTTCTATGAGTCGAGGATATGCTTCTCATCCAGTTTTCTTACAAGCTGGCAAACAGGGTCTTTTAACATCAGATTCCCAAGATGTTGCCATTCCCTTTGGAATTGCTGCCATAAATCAAGAATTTCTCTTTGTACGTCTCCACTAGGATGCGTCTCAAGAGAAAGTTGGATATTACCCAAATTCTCCTTATTCAGTCCATCCTTAATGAATTCAATTTTATCATCTCGATTAGAGGACGGAATCCCAATAGAACGACATTTACCGTTACACGTCCATCGTGCACATTTGTGGCAATTTGAACTCATGCGCTTTGCTCGTCGCTTCTTTGCAAAAGTGCTTCTACCTGTACCTGGTAAATGCAAAACAGGAAAATATTCATCTTCACGTACCTTGGCTTCAATTATCCAACGTATGTCTTCAGGAATCCCTTTGTGCATAAGCATTCTTAATCTTTCAAATCGAACTTGGTAAAGCTTCAGTAAAATATTTCGAGGAAAAGAAGGAAATCGTTTCTGCAATCTTGTGAGAATATCATCCATCCTGAAAAAAAATGAAAGAGAAATTGAAAGAGAAATTTATATACAATATCAGTTTTGTGGGTAGCTGATGGAACCGACTTAAATAATCACGGAGTATCGTTATCCGCCATTTAACCGGGGTTAAAAAAAATAAAAAAAATAAAAAAATTATATTTACATCTAGTCCTCGAGGAAAATCAAATAGCGACAAAATAATAAAACCTAATCTAATCCTCTTTCAATACAAATTAGAGACAATCATTGAACAAGTCTTATAAACTAATCAATAGCTTAAAGAGTTTCACACAAAATCATGCTTGATAGTAAATGGTTTGAGTTAAGCTAAAATTAACATAACATATCTCAATCAAAATAGTGCATGTTCAAATTTAATCTCAACTTCTCACATGGGATACCCTCATGATTTTCACTCTTTAAAGTAGTGGTGAAGTGTTTACACTCAATCAATCTCATGAAAACAGTTCTACCATATTCTTGCTTGTCCACCTATTCTCCACTATTTAGATCATACAACTTCATGAATCAAGAGGTCTTTAATCAAGGTTGTAATGGGGCCAAGGGGTTTGTAATGTGGTTGAAGAACAAAAGGATAAAGATATCACAAAGGTTCCAAAGAGTTCATAAAGTTTAGAGACATAATAAGATCATACAAAGAAACTTCTCAAAACACTTTACAAGTACATAGTCACCTAGGCCGAATATTCATGTTGGGCCTTTTCTTCATTCTAAACAACTTTGTAACATCTTTTTCTTTTTCCACAAATTCAAGGGACTATTTTTTTTTACATAGGAATGTATTCGCCAGTATTCTATTTCTTTTTCTCTTGACTTTTATTTTCTTTCCCCCCCCACACTTATTTCTTGTTTCTAACCCAAATTTTCAATAGATCTTCCTTGTCTTTGCAACTTGTCTCAAAACATGCTAATTCATCTTTGAAAGAAAGGTAAAGATATAAATAAGTATATTTAGGTTAGGGACAAGTTATGGTTACCAAAGATATAGCATATTCAATGTAGGCTCAAATTGGTTCACTAAGGGTGTGTTTTCTTGGAACATCCATAAGGGATGGCTGTTTGGCCCTGGCTAAAAATCCTAATGCCTCTATCATATTCATGTTGTCACATGCATCAATATAGTCTCAACAAGGTCTAAAGCAAGTTCTAGAGAATCATGTAATCATAAGAGCACTCAAGAAAGAAATTAGATTGATTTGTATAATGCATCAATCATTATAGGCTCAAAAACTCACAAGGATGATTATACAAGTCAGATTAAGTCTAAACATGCTTCTTTCTCAATCAACATATCATATTAACATTGGCTCATAAAAAGGTTGATATCAAGCTCAATTATCATGAAAATCTTCTCACTAATAAATCTGTTTTAGACTTATACAATATATATCTCATCATTGTATTAAAAAGAACTAAAACACACTAAAAATAATAATTATTATTATATTAAAGACTCATAAAAAAAATAATAGGCAAAAATAAAAGAAATCCTAAATCCTTCCCCCCACACTTAATTCTTACATTGTCATCAATGTAATGCTATTAACCCAAATGAAAGAATCATGTGTAAGAGAAAATAACTAATAACATAAGAATAGGAATAACTAAGATTCAAAACAAAACAAAACAAAACAAAACAAACTCATGCAACCTAAATAATCCTAAAATACTAAACAAACAATTAACAAATAAACATAAAAACAATAAACATAATAAAAGAAAAAGGAAAAGGAAAAGGAAAAGAAAGCAAATTTGAGTATGGCAGGTTGGCAATTTCTTCTTTAATTGGGTTGCCTTCCCAATTAACACTTGAGTTAGTGTTTTGAACCTAACCAACACCCCTTCTTGGCTGTTTAGGATTTGCAAGATCATACAAGAAACTTTCCGAATTTGTACGAATCGTAGGGCGGTTTCTTTGCACAATAGTGGATGCATTCTCCATTACAAGTATTATTCCATCATCCTTTGTGGTGCATAGCTTGTCAAGGAATGGTGCATATTTTGATACTTGTTGAATGACATCCACAAACAAGTTGTTTAAGGTTTCCGGCATGTGTTGTTCATGTTCTTCCCCCTTGAACTTTGCAAATCTACTAGGAAAAGGTGGAGAAGAAACCTTAAACGTTACCTCAGGTGCCGAAGTACTCTCTTTCGGAATTGAAGCTTCATTATCTTCAATAGTTGAATCCATCTTTAGTTCTTTCTCATCCTCGGGTTCCCTTGGATTTTCTGATTCATCCTCAAGTTGTGTCCACGCTAACACTCTCCTTTGGATCAATCATCGATTGGGAAGGGAGTGCTTGAGATCTTTGTGCTACTAATTCCACCGTACTACTAGCCAATAGGCTCATTTGCCTTTCCAAACTCTGGATACTTGCCTTTGTTTCCTGTTGAAATTGCAAAGTATCAGTAACAAGAGAATACACAAGATCTTCTAAAGAAGTACCTGAGTTTTGAGTCATATGTGGTGGTTGAAAAAGATCTGGTTCTTGAGACCATGATTGATTGAAGCTAGATGGATGAGTGTAATTGGCATAAGGATCTACTTCTTGGTAATTTTTCGAGTAGCCATAATTAGTATGATCCCACCATCCCTCATGGTAAGTTTTTGAGTAATGATCATACTGTTGGTCTTGGAACCCTTGATGGCCTTGACATCCTCCCATGGCCAATTGTTGAACTGGGGAGGTGAGATTGGCTTGTTGATTTTCCATGTTCATGTATGCCACCAACTCTTCAAGTGTTAGATTGCTCAATTCCATTCTTTTTTTTTTTTTTTTAAAAAAAATTTGAAAAGAAAAACTTGTATGTACAAGAAAATAAAACTAATTAGAACTGAAAATAAGAATAAACCAAGTAAACTAATAAACTAAAGAAAGCAATCCCCGGCAAAGGCGCCAAAAATTTGATGCACCCAAAAGAGTGTATCTTATTTAACCTTGCACTAAAAAGATCAATTGTAAGTATAGTAGTTAGCAAGGGTCGAGTCCTCAGGGATTGGGTTTTAGTGATAACTCGTATAATTATATAGTTTTTAGTTATGTTTTATTATTGTTTTGTGTCAAATACGAGTTATTATTGCTTAGTCTAATTGTGTTTATGATATTTCATATTTTTATGTAATTTGGTGTTTTTTTTACGAGTTTCTTTGAGTGATTTCAGATTACTAGGTTAAATCAACAATTAAGGGCAAATTCAGTTCAGTTCTAGTTCCGACACCTTTTGCCATATCAGCTATATCTGGAGTTTCACTGAAGTAATAAGGCTGAAATTTTAACCGTGCAAAGTTAAGAGGCATATCTAACGTTTTCATGTTTTACACTTCTTGAAACGGAGTCTTTTTCCGTAGCGAAATCGACCATCAAGTTGGTTGATGTGCAATGACGTCTGTGCTGACCTGTTTTGGTATTTTGCCCATATCTTCTGATCCACATCAGCAAATGAGCTGATTTCAATGGCTATGGATCACTAACTGATAGGGGAACATTTTTCTAGAAGACCATGTGATCAGATCAAGCTTCCAATATTGACAAAATCGATCATCAAGTTGGCTGATCAAAATTGTCATACAATATGACGAAAATTGTTAGAAAAATGCACCCACCTATTATACCTACCTTTGAAATTTGTAAAGCTTGTCTCTTGTCATTTAGTCCTCCAAAATGTGTATAAATAGAGGGCCTTGGATGACTGTATGAGGCATTGTACATTGGTAGGATATTAGCCATTGTAATAAAATTCTCTAAGTTTTCTTCTTCTTTCTTTTCTCTAGTTTTCTTTTTCTTTAGAAAGAGCAAGAGGTTGGATAATTAATATTCTTCTTCTTCTTCTTTCTTTCTTTTATTTTCTTCTTAGATTCTATTTAATTTTATGTTTATAGTGCCTATGCTAGGCTAAACTTCTATTTGGTTAAGGGTGATTTCAAAGCCCTAGACATGTTTTGTGATTGATTTTCAGATTCTATCTATCATTAGTTTTCTATCAAAGTTGCTTATGTTCTTCTACAAGAATTGTTCATGATGTTGTCTTGATTTATTTAGGTGTACAACTAGATAGATCTTGATAATTATCTATTGCTAGTCTAGGAGTCTTGATCCGTGTAATTGTCTTGATTTCCTATGCATAAGTGGCAATTTGTGATTAATGATTATGGTCAAGTTTTCAATAATTGCAAAGTGGAACATAACCTAAGTTGAATAATCCGAGCTTATGTGTTTATTGCTTAGATCAACCTATCTTTCTCATCATAAAGCTGCCATTAAATTGAATTTAGAGAGCTTATTCTAGGTTGTTTAATGGTTAGAGATTAAATAGAGAGCTTGTTCTATTTAACGACAAACTAAGGAAAGATTGGGATAACAGAGCTTGTTGTTATCTACGGTTGTTAACTTTGATAGTTGGTTGATATTGATAGATTTGAAATTGATTCTTAATGATGTCTAGTGGTGGAGAATGAAACCTTAACCATATTTTTCATATTTGATTCTTTTTACTTACTTGTTTTCTTACTTTTCTAGTTTGCTTATTTTTAAAAGTATATTTATTTTTATTGGCTGGTTATACCGCCTAATTTGTATATTAACTTTGTTTTATTTTTATTGGCTGGTTATACCGCCTAATTTAGTATATATATTTTTATTGGCTGGTTATACCGCCTAATTTAGTATATATTTTTTTATTGGCTGGTTATACCGCCTTGCATCTTATTCTTATTATTTACTTTAGTTTAAATCTGGCTTCAAAAACCCCTTTTCTTTTATTGTTTTCTTTGAACGTAAGTTATAAACTAATAACTCATAGATTAAAACCCAATCCCTGAGGACTCGACCCTTGCTAATCATTATACTTACAATTGATCTTTTTAGTGCAAGGTTAAATAAGATACACTCTTTTGGGTGCATCAAATTTTTGGCGCCGTTGCCGGGGATTGCTTTCTTTAGTTTATTGGTTTATTCTTATTTTCTGTTCTAATTATTTACTTTCTTATTTTTTTTTATTAGTGAATGTTCCAAGCTCCTGAAGAAGACTTACGACTGAGGAGAATTCGGGAATTTATAACTTCTCACCAACAACCAATCGAGGAGTTGATCCAAAACATCCAAGAGGAGCAAGGAGAGATGGCAGCAGCTGACAACCGAACTCTCAAGGAGCTAGCCGCTCCGGACTTGGGTCAACAACCATTATGCATTGAATATGCTAATCTTGAGGTAGCTTTTGAATTAAAATCTGGTTTGATTCATCTTCTCCCAACTTTTCATGGCTTTGCAGGAGAGGATCCAAATAAGCACCTCAAGGAATTCCATGTAGTTTGCTCAAGCATGAGACCAACAGGGGTCACGAAAGAGCAAGTTAAGTTGAGAGCCTTCCCATTCTCTCTAGCTGATTCAGCAAAGGAATGGCTCTACTATCTACCATCCGGGACCATCACTACATGGAATGATTTGAAGAAAGCATTCTTGGAAAGGTATTTCCCAGCATCTAAGGCTGCCAACATTAGGAAAGAGATATGTGGGATTCGGCAATACAACGGAGAGTCCTTATATGAATATTGGGAGAGGTTCAAGAAACTTTGTGCATCATGTCCACACCATCAAATAAGTGAACAACTTCTCATCCAATACTTCTATGAAGGTCTCATGCCCATGGAGAGAAGTATGATAGATGCCGCTAGTGGGGGAGCTCTAGTTGATAAGACTCCCAGGGCTGCTAGAACATTAATCTCCAACATGGCAGCCAATTCTCAACAGTTCTCAATGAGACAAGATCCACCACCACAACCCAAGAGAGTTAATGAGGTAAGTATATCATCCCTTGAACAAAAATTTGATAAACTGACTTCTCTTGTTCAACAATTGGCTGTAGGTAAAATACAACAAATAAAGGCTTGTGGCATATGTTCAAACATAGGGCACCAAACTGATATGTGTCCAACACTTCAAGAGGATACCAATGAACATGTGAATGCCATGGGTGGATTTCAGAACCAATCAAGGAAATATGATCCCTACTCAAACACTTACAATCCAGGATGGAGGGATCATCCAAACTTCAATTATGGAGGGAACCAATCTCAAACTATACCAAACCCGACAACAACTACCACCCACCCAAAATTCAGGTACTTCTCTTGAAGATCTTGTTAAAGCTTTTTCTACTAATACAATTCAATTTCAGCAGGAAACAAGGACAAGTATTCGAAATTTGGAGACTCAAATAGGGCAATTGGCAACAACCATGAGTCAAATGCAAGCAAGGGATTCTGGGAAATTACCTTCCCAAACCATAGTGAATCCAAGAGAGAATGCCAATGCTATAACTTTAAGAAGTGGGAAACAGCTAAAGACACCACAAAATGATAGTGCTCAAGGGGAGAACAATACCATGGCATCCTCTTCACATCCCAACGAGCCACTAAAAAAGGTAATTCCTAAACCATCCTTTCCTTCTTATATAACTCCTCCACCTTTTCCTAGCAGGTTAACAAAGTCCAAGAAGGAGGAGCAAGAGAAGGAAATTTTGGAAACCTTCCGGAAAGTAGAGGTGAACATTCCTTTACTAGATGCTATCAAGCAAGTGCCAAGATATGCCAAGTTCCTAAAAGAGTTGTGCACATCTAAACGGAATTTGAAATGGAATGAAAAGGTAAGTGTGGGGGAGAATGTGTCAGCTGTTCTTCAAAAGAAACTCCCACCTAAATGCAAGGATCCAGGTATGTTTACCATTCCTTGTAAGATAGGCAACACCAGGTTGGAGCGTGCTATGCTAGATCTAGGGGCATCTATTAATGTCATGCCATATTCAATTTATGCTTCATTGAATCTAGGACCATTAGAGGAAATCGGTGTTATAATACAACTTGCTGACCGTTCTAACACTTATCCAAGAGGAGTTGTAGAAGACGTTCTTGTACAGGTTAATGAATTGGTTTTTCCCGCTGACTTTTATGTTATTGAGATGGAAGATGAGATGTCTTCTAATCCCACACCTATTCTATTAGGGAGACCATTCTTGAAAACAGCAAGAACTAAAATAGATGTACATGATGGCACTTTAACTATGGAATTTGATGGTGAAATAATTCGCTTTAACATTTTTGAGGCCATGAGATATCCTAGTGATGTGCATTCTGTTTTTAATATTGATATAATTGACTCACTAGTGCAGCAAGCTTATGAGCTAGATGGTGAAGATAGTGTGGAAATAGTCCTTAGCAACCATCTCGGAATGGGGAATGCTAAACTAGCCTTGAGTGACCAGGTGGAAGGGGCACTAGAATCTTTACACTCGCTGCCACCTAAAGATGCAAGGTTTGATATTTCATTTATTGATTTGCCTTTATCTAATGAGAAACTTCTACCTTCCATTTTGCAGGCACCAACTTTAGAGTTGAAACCACTACCGAACCACTTGAAATATATGTTCTTAGGTAAAAAGGACACACTACCGATCATCATTGCCAAAGAGCTCACACCTTTGCAAGAAGAGCGACTTATCCGGGTGCTTAGAGAGCATAAAACAACAATTGGTTGGACAATTGCCGATATCAAGGGAATAAGCCCATCTATGTGCATGCACCGGATTTTGTTAGAGGAGGCGTCCAAACCAACAAGAGAAGCACAAAGAAGATTGAACCCTCCTATGATGGAGGTTGTGAAAAAGGAGATACTGAAGCTCCTAGATGTTGGAGTGATCTATCCTATCTCGGATAGCAAATGGGTGAGCCCGGTCCAAGTGGTTCCAAAGAAATCAGGTGTAACGGTGGTAACAAATAATGAGAATGAACTTGTTCCTACTAGGATTCAAACAGGATGGCGAGTTTGTATTGATTATCGTAAACTTAATTCCACAACTCGCAAAGACCACTTTCCTTTACCTTTTATTGATCAAATGCTTGAAAGGTTAGCTGGCCATTCTCATTATTGTTTTCTTGATGGTTTTTCAAGTTATAATCAGATAGCCATTACTCCGGAGGACCAAGAGAAAACAACATTCACATGTCCATTTGGTACTTTTGCATACCGGCGTATGCCATTTGGTCTTTGTAATGCACCAGCTACATTCCAAAGGTGTATGGTTAGCATATTTTCAGATTATGTAGAGAACATCATAGAAGTGTTTATGGATGATTTTAGTGTCTATGGTGATTCTTTTGATAGATGTCTAGAGAACCTTACACTTGTACTTGAAAGATGCATGGAAACTAACCTTGTTTTGAATTGGGAAAAATGTCACTTTATGATAAAACAAGGAATAGTTTTGGGCCATGGTATTTCTTCTAGAGGGATAGAGGTTGATAAGTCTAAAATAGATATTATGCACTCTTTACCACCTCCCACAAATGTGAGAGAGGTTCGTTCTTTTCTTGGACATGCAGGTTTCTATAGGAGATTTATCAAAGACTTCTCAAAGATCACATTACCTCTTTGCAAGCTACTACAAAAAGATGTGGTTTCCACTTTGATGACAAATGCAAAGAAGCGTTCGAAACATTGAAGGGACTCTTGACATCAGCTCCTATCATCCAACCACCAGATTGGAATGTACCTTTTGAAATCATGTGTGATGCTAGTGACTATGCCATTGGAGCTGTTTTGGGCCAAAGGGTTGGCAAAGCCTCACATGCCATTTATTATGCCTCACGAACTCTTAATGATGCTCAATTGAACTATTCCACTACTGAAAAAGAACTTTTGGCTGTTGTATTTGCTTTAGAAAAATTTCGATCTTATTTAATTGGTACTAAAGTAATTGTATTTTCTGACCATGCAGCCCTTAGGTACTTACTCACTAAGAAGGATGCCAAACCAAGGTTGATCAGATGGATACTTCTCTTACAAGAGTTTGATTTGGAGATAAAAGATAAGAGAGGTAGTGACAACTTGGTTGCGGACCATCTTAGTCATTTAGTTCATGAAAAGGATGCACTACCCTTGAATGAGAACTTTCCGGATGAGCAACTTCTTTTTATAAGTACAACAACTCCTTGGTATGCTGATATTGTTAATTACTTAGTTACCAAGAAGTTGCCACAAGAGTTGATACAAGCTCAAAGAAATAAGATCAAGAGTGATGCCAAATATTACATATGGGATGATCCTTACCTTTGGAAGCATTGCTCCGATCAGATTATAAGAAGGTGTGTACTCGAATCTGAATTTCAATCTATTCTCACCTTTTGTCACTCTTATGCATGTGGAGGACACTTTGGATCCAAAAGAACAGCCATGAAAGTTTTTGATTCTGGATTTTATTGGCCTACCATATTCAAAGATGCATACCTCTTTTGCAAGTCATGTGATCGTTGCCAAAGAACAGGTAACTTAGGTGCTAGAAATCAAATGCCTCAAACTCCAATACTTATTGTTGAAATTTTTGATGTATGGGGCATGGATTTCATGGGACCTTTTCCTTCTTCTTTTGGTAATCTTTATATTTTACTTGCCGTTGATTATGTTTCAAAGTGGGTGGAAGCAAAATCCACTAGGACTAATGACTCTAAAGTTGTTTCAGATTTTGTCAAGACTAACATCTTTGCTAGGTTTGGAACGCCAAAGGCCATAATCAGCGATAGAGGTACTCACTTTTGCAATAGGACTATGGAAGCACTTTTGAGGAACTATAACATCACACACAAGGTCTCCACCTCATATCATCCTCAAACTAGTGGGCAAGCTGAAGTGTCAAACCGAGAAGTTAAGTCCATCCTTGAAAAGACAGTTAATCCAAATAGGAAGGATTGGAGTTCACGACTTGATGATGCACTTTGGGCTTATAGGACAGCATATAAGACACCCATTGGTATGTCTCCTTATCGACTTGTTTATGGTAAGCCTTGTCATCTTCCGGTTGAATTGGAACATAAATCATATTGGGCTATCAAACAATGCAACATGGAGATGGATGAGACAGGAAAGAAAAGAAAACTTGACCTACAAGAATTAGAGGAGATAAGGAATGATGCCTATCAGAATTCTAGGATTTAGAAGGAAAAGACTAAGGCATTCCATGACAAGATGATATCAAGAAAGGAATTTGTTGTTGGACAAAAAGTTCTTCTCTTCCATTCACGCCTTAAGTTATATCCAGGTAAGTTACGTTCTCGTTGGGTGGGACCTTTTGTTATTACTAATGTATTTACTCATGGTGCAGTTGAAATCCAAAGCCCAAAAACAGATAAGGCGTTCAAAGTGAATGGTCATAGATTGAAGCCTTACTATGAGAACTTTCCCATACAAGATGTGGAGGAGTTACCACTTTTTGAGCCAAATTATGTTGAATAATAATGGCATGGGTCGAAGTCAGGCTGATGACAATAAACCAAGCGCTTCTTGGGAGGCAACCCAAAAGGATGGAGAGCATCTATTATATCAGATTTGCGTATTCCTTACTCTCCATCATTCTATCTTTTATTGTTTTTCTTTTCTTTTGTTTAATAGTTCATTTCTCTTACATATAATTCTTGCATTGGGGGATAATAGCATTACATTGAGGACAATGTAAAAATTATGTGTGGGGGGAAGAATTTAGGATTTTATTTAGAGTGTTTTGTTTTTGTGTCTTTTTATGTTGTTTTTCTTTCTGATCCTTGTTTTGAAAATAACTAGATGTAGATATAATTTTTAATTTTTTTAACCCCGGTTAAATGGCGGATAACGGTACTCCGTGATTATTTAAATCGGTTCCATCAGCTACCCACAAAACTGATATTGTATATAAATTTCTCTTCCAATTTCTCTTTCAATTTTTTTTCATTTTTTTTTCAGGATGGATGATATTCTCACAAGATTGCAGAAACGATTTCCTCTTTTTCCTCGAAATATTTTACTGAAGCTTTACCAAGTTCGATTTGAAAGATTAAGAATGCTTATGCACAAAGGGATTCCTGAAGACATACGTTGGATAATTGAAGCCAAGGTACGTGAAGATGAATATCTTCCTGTTTTGCATTTACCAGGTACAGGTAGAAGCACTTTTGCAAAGAAGCGACGAGCAAAGCGCATGAGTTCAAACTGCCACAAATGTGCACGATGGACGTGTAACGGTAAATGTCGTTCTATTGGGATTCCGTCCTCTAATCGAGATGATAAAATTGAATTCATTAAGGATGGACTGAGTAAGGTGAATTTGGGTAATATCCAACTTTCTCTTGAGATGCATCCTAGTGGAGACGTACAAAGAGAAATTCTTGATTTATGGCCGCAATTCCAAAGGGAATGGCAACATCTTGGGAATCTGATGTTAAAAGACCCTGTTTGCCAGCTTGTAAGAAAACTGGATGGGAAGCATATCCTCGACTCATAGAAGGCGTTTAAGCCATTTCTGGACGTAAAACCAGAGGAAGATGTGAGCCACAATCACAACTACAATAAATAACTTCTCAGCTTTGGGTTTGATTTGCAATAACTTCATTTCGGTTTAATTTACGTGTTGTTCGATTTGTGTAATTATTCTCTTTTTTTTTATTGGTCTTTTACGGTTGATTTTTCTTCTCTTTTTGATTTTCTTCCTGAAATCACGCAAAAATCTTTTGTTAGGTTAACATTTTCTTCTGACATTTGAAATACACTTTCGGCGACATTATTACTCTTGTCTGATTCACGACTCAGTCCTCTATATATTACACCATGTACTCATTCTCTTTCAGGCACTAAAAAAAAAATGGAAAGTACTTTGTCCCAGCGCATTAAAAAAATTTGTGTCTTTGGAGGTGCTTATCCAGGGAAAAATAACATATTTGCTGATGAAGCCATAAGAGTTGGAGTAATACTTGCCCAACAAAAGATCCAGTTGATTTATGGAGGTGGTAGTACGGGTTTAATGGGAGCAGTCGCTACAGCAGCACACGCCGGAGGAAGTCCAGTTGTAGGAATCGTGCCAAAACTATTCACAGATTTTTGTGGACCTACCTTGGGTAAGGAAATACAAGTCTGGAGTATCCCTGAACGAATAACAATCATGTACCATTCGCCGATGCATTCATTGCTTTACCAGGAGGTCTGGGTACATTGGAAGAAATAGCTTGCGGGCTTCTTGGTCATCTTTGGTCACAAATAAGAAACCCATTGGTTTGCTTAATATTAATGGTTATTTTAGTAATTTGCTTTCATATTTAGATAATGCTGTGGAAAATGATTCATGTTTTCAGAGGCAAGGAGAACCATAATTTTTGCTACAACCATTGAAGATTTACTCAAAAAGCTCCAAGCTTATGAGTGTTTATCTGCTACGGTTGTTTCGCAAACGCTCGGAAAAAGAAAAAGAGATATGGACGAGCAAGGAGTGGATTGCACTTTGTCTTTGTGACATTATCTAACATTTTGCTTGTTGTGTCTCAGTTATAATAAGTGGTTAACAACCTCTGCAGGTAATATCTCCTAAATTCTACCTTTAAAATTTGACATTGGGGACAATGTCATATTTTAGTAGGGGGTAAGGGACATATTTTGCTAATAAAAAAAAAAATTTGTTGTGTTTTAAGACATTTAGAAGTATTCATTCTGAACAAGGTCTGAGTAAGGGAGACTTGAGACATACCTTGTCAGTTTGATTTAATCTTCTTCAAAAAAAAAAAAAAAAAACATGTTTAGACTTAGTGTGTTTTAGTTACTTTCAATACTATGATGAGATATGAATTGCATAAGTCTAAAACAGATTTATTAGTGAGAAGATTTTCATGAGAATTGAGCTTGATATCAACCTTTTTATGAGCCAATGTTAATATGATATGTTGATTGAGAAAGAAGCATGTTTAGACTTAATCTGACTTGTATAATCATCCTTGTGAGTTTTTGAGCCTATAATGATTGATGCATTATATAAATCAATCTAATTTCTTTCTTGAGTGCTCTTATGATTACATGATTCTCTAGAACTTGCTTTAGACCTTGTTGAGACTATATTGATGCATGTGACAACATGAATATGATAGAGGCATTAGGATTTTTAGCCAGGGCCAAACAGCCATCCCTTATTGATGTTCCAAGAGAACACACCCTTAGTGAACCAATTTGAGCCTACATTGAATAAGCTATCTCTTTGGTAACCATAACTTGACCCTAACCTAAATATACTTATATCATTACCTTTGTTCCAAAGATGAATTAGCATGTTTTGAGACAAGTTGCAAAGACGAGGAAGATCTATTGAAAATTTGGGTTAGAAACAAGAAATGGAATACTGGCAAATACATTCCTATGTAAAAAAAAAAAAAAAAATATGAATCATCTCTTGAATTTGGGGAAAAAGAAAAAGATGTTACAAAGTTGTTTAGAATGAAGAAAAGGCCCAAAATGAATATCCGGCCTAGGTGACTATGTACTTGTAAAGAGTTTTGAGAAGTTTCTTTGTATGATCTTATTATGTCTCTAAACTTTATGAACTCTTTGGAACCTTTGTGATATCTTTATCCTTTTGTTCTTCAACCACGTTACAAACCCCTTGGCCCCATTACAACCTTGATTAAAGACCTCTTGATTCATGAAGTTGTATGATCTAAATAGTGGAGAATAGGTGGACAAGAAAGAATATGGTAGAACTGTTTTCATGAGATTGATTGAGTGTAAACACTTTACCACTACTTTAAAGAATGAAAATCATGAGAGTATCCCATGTGAGTAGTTGAGATTAAGTTTGAATATGCACTATTTTGATTGAAATATGTTATGTTAATATTGGCTTAACTCAAACAATTTACATTCAAGCATGATTTTTTGTGAAATTCTTTAAGCTATTGATTAGTTTATAAGACTTGTTCAAAGATTGTCTCTAATGTGTATTGAAAGGATTAGGAGTAAATATTTTTAGTATATGTAGTTTATTTATATTTTAGTTTTTCAATGTTTGTGGGTATCGTTCTAGTAAACCCTCACGGGACTAAACTCGTCCACTAGGGACACCTAGGGGTTTAAACGCCTATGTCACATGCTAAGTGCCACCGTGATTTCCTACGAAAGTGGATTAGATTAGATTTTCTTATTTTATTTTTATTTGTTTTTGCTCGAGGACTAGCAACAATCTAAGTGTGGGGGTGTGATAACTCGTATATTTATATAGTTTTTAGTTATGTTTTATTATTGTTTTGTGTCAAATACGAGTTATTATTGCTTAGTCTAATTGTTCTTATGATCTTTTATATTTTTATGTAATTTGGTGTTTTTTTTACGAGTTTCTTTGAGTGATTTCAGATTACTAGGTTAAATCAACAATTAAGGGCAAATTCAGTTCAGTTCCAGTTCCGACACCTTTTTCTATATCAGCTATATCTGGAGTTTCACTGAAGCAATAAGGCTGAAATTTTAACCGTGCAAAGTTAAGAGGCATATCTAACTTTTTCATGTTTTACACTTCTTGAAACGGAGTCGTTTTGCCTAGCGAAATCGACCATCAAGTTGGCTGATGTGCAATGACGTCTGTTCTGACCTGTTTTGGTATTTTGCCCATATCTTCTGATCCACATCAGCAAATGAGCTGATTTTAACGGCTATGGATCACTAACGGATAGGGGAACATTTTTCTAGAAGACCATGTGATCAGATCAAGCTTCCAATATTGACAAAATCGACCATCAAGGTGGCTGATCAAAATTGTCATACAATATGACGAAAATTGTTAGAAAAATGCACCCACCTATTATACCTACCTTTGAAATTTGTAAAGCTTGTCTCTTGTCATTTAGTCCTCCAAAATGTGTATAAATAGAGGGCCTTGGATGATTGTATGAGGCATTGTACATTGGTAGGATATTAGCCATTGTAATAAAATTCTCTAAGTTTTCTTCTTCTTTCTTTTCTCTAGTTTTCTTTTTCTTTATTTTCTTCTTCTTCTTTCTTTCTTTTATTTCCTTCTTAGATTCTCTTTAATTTTATGTTTATGTTTACAATGCCTATGCTAGGCTAAACTTCTATTTGGTTAAGGGTGATTTCAAAGCCCTAGACATGTTTTGTGATTGATTTTCAGATTCTATCTATCATTAATTTTCTATCAAAGTTGCTTATGTTCTTTTACAAGAATTGTTCATGATGTTGTCTTGATTTATTTAGGTGTACAACTAGATAGATCTTGATAATTATCTATTGCTACTCTAGGAGTCTTGATCCGTGTAATTGTCTTGATTTCCTATTCATAAGTGGCAATTTGTGATTAATGATTATGGTCAAGTTTTCAATAATTGCAAAGTGGAACATAACCTAAGTTGAACAATCCGAGCTTATGTGTTTGTTGCTTAGATCAACCTATCTTTCTCATCATAAAGCTGCCATTAAATTGAATTTAGAGAGCTTATTCTAGGTTGTTTAATGGTTAGAGATTAAATAGAGAGCTTGTTCTATTTAACGACAAACTAAGGAAAGATTGGGATAACAGAGCTTGTTGTTATCTACGGTTGTTAACTTTGATAGTTGGTTGATATTGATAGATTTGAAATTGATTCTTAATGATGTCTAGTGGTGGAGAATGAAACCTTAACCATATTTTTCATATTTGATTCTTCTTACTTACTTGTTTTCTTACATTTCTAGTTTGCTTATTTTTAAAAGTATATTTATTTTTATTGGCTGATTATACCGCCTAATTTGTATATTAACTTTGTTTTATTTTTATTGGCTGGTTATACCGCCTAATTTAGTATATATATTTTTATTGGCTGGTTATACCGCCTTGCATCTTTTTCTTATTATTTAGTTTAGTTTAAATCTGGCTTCAAAAACCCCTTTTCTTTTATTGTTTTCTTTGAACGTAAGTTATAAACTAATAACTCATAGATTAAAACCCAATCCCTGAGGACTCGACCCTTGCTAATCATTATACTTACAATTGATCTTTTTAGTGCAAGGTTAAATAAGATACACTCTTTTGGGTGCATCATTTAGTTTATAAGTTAATAGTTTAAAACATAAATTGAAGGAAAACAAAAGAAAAGGGGGTTTTGAAATAGTTTTAAAAATAAGCAAACAATAAAAGTAAGATGCAAGTAAGAAATAAGAAATCAAATATGTGAGAAATATGGTTAAGGTTTCATTATCCACCACTAGACATCTTTAAGAATCAATTTCAGATCTATCAATATCAACCAACTATCAAAGTTAACAACCGTAGATAACAACAAGCTCTATTATCCCAATCTTTCCTTAGTTTGTCGTTAAATAGAACAACTCTCTATTTAATCTCTAACCATCAAACAACCTAGAATAAGCTCTCTAAATTCAATTTAATGGCAGCTTTATGATGAGAAAGATAGGTTGATCTAAGCAACAAAGACATAAGCTCGGATTGTTCAACTTAGGTTATGTTCCACTTTGCAATTATCGAAAACTTGACCATAATCATTAATCACAAATTGCCACTTATGAATAGGTAATCAAGACAATTACACGGATCAAGACTCCTAAACTAGCAATAGATAATTATCAAGATCTATCTAGTTGTACACCTAAATAAATCAAGACAACATCATGAACAATTCTTGTAGAAGAACATAAGCAACTTTGATAGAAAATTAATGATAGATAGAATCTGAAAATCAATCACAAAACATGTCTAGGGCTTTGAAATCACCCTTAACCAAATAGAAGTTTAGCCTAGCATAGGCATTGTAAACATAAACATAAAATTAAAGAGAATCTAAGAAGGAAATAAAAGAAAGAAAGAAGAAGAAGAAAAGAAAGAAAAAGAAAACTAGAGAAAAGAAAGAAGAAGAAAACTTAGAGAATTTTATTACAATGGCTAATATCCTACCAATGTACAATATCTTACAATCATCCAAGGCCCTCTATTTATACACATTTTGGAGGGCTAAATGACAAGAGACAGGCTTTACAATTTTCAAAGGTAGGTATAATAGGTGGGTGCATTTTTCTAACAATTTTCGTCATATTGTATGACAATTTTGATCAGCCAACTTGATGGTCGATTTTGTCAATTTTGGAGGCCTGATCTGATCACATGGTCTTCTATAAAAATGTTTCCCTATCAGTTACTGATCCATAGCCGTTGGAATCAGCTCATTGGCTGATGTGGATAAGAAGATATGGGTAAAATACGAAAACAGGTCAGCACAGACGTCATTGCACATCAGCCAACTTGATGGTCGATTTCGCTAGGGAAAACGACTCCGTTTCAAGAAGTGTAAAACATGAAAAAGATAGATATGCCTCTTAACTTTGCATGGTTAAAATTTCAGCCTTATTGCTTCAGTGAAACTCCAGATATAGCTGATATGGAAAAAGGTGTCGGAACTGGAACTGAACTAGATTTGCCCTTAATTCTAGTAATCTGAAATCACTCAAAGAAACTTGTGAAAAACACCAAATTACATAAAAATATAAAAGATCATACACACAATTAGACTAAACAATAATAACTCGTATTTGACACAAAACAATAATAAAACATAACTAAAAACTATATAATTATACGAGTTATCAAGCTGCGATTAAATTGAACTTAGAGAGCTTATTCTAGGTTGTTTGATGGTTAGAGATTAAATAGAGAGCTTGTTCAATTTAACGACAAACTAAGGAAACATTGGGGTAACAGAACTTGTTGTTATCTACGATTGTTAACTTTGATAGCTATTTGATGCTGATAGATCTGATTATTGATTCTCAATGATGTCTAGTGGTGGAGAATGAAATCTTAACCATAATTTTCTCATATTTGATTATTTCTTATTTACTTGCATTCTTCTTTGATTATAAGTCTTTAGTTTAAATTGATTTTAAAAATCTCCCATTTTATTTTGTTTTCTTTGAATTTAGGTTTTAGACTAATAATTAATAAACTAAAACCCAATCCCTGAGGACTCGACCCTTGCTAACTACTATACTTACAATTGATCTTTTTAGTGCAAGGTTAAATAAAGATATACTCTTTTGGGTGCACCAGAATGAAACCTTAACCATATTTTTCATATTTGATTCTTCTTAATTACTTGTTTTCCCATTCTTATTGTTAACTTTAGTTTAAATCTGATTTCAAAATCCTCTTTACTTTTGCTTACTTGTTTTTAAGTGATAAACTATTAACTTATAAAGTAAAACCTGATCCCTGAGGACTCGACCCTTGCTAATCACTATACTCTACAATTGATTCTTTTTAAGTGCAAGGTTAAATAAGATATACTCTTTTGAGTGCATCACCATTCGTTCCAGAAGAGAAGTCAGTTTATCAAATTTTTGTTCAAGGGATGATATACTTACCTCATTCACTTTCTTTGGTTGTGGTGGTAGTTCATCTCTCATGTTGAGCTGTTGTGAGTTGGCTGCCATATTGGAGATGGGAAGTCTAGCAGCTTCGAGAGTTTATCAACTAGTGCTCCCCACTTGCTGCATCTATCATGCGTCTCTCCATGGGCAAGAGACCTTCACAGAAATATTGGATGAGCAGTTGTTCACTTATCTGATGGTGCGGACATGATGCACAAAGTTTCTTGAACCTCTCCCAATATTCATATAAGGACTCTCCGTTGTATTGCTGAATCCCACATATTTCCTTTCTAATATTGGCAGCCTTAGATGCTAGGAAATATCTTTCCAAAAATGCTATTTTCATCCCATTCCATGTAGTGATGGTCCCGAATGGTAGATATTAGAGCTATTCCTTTACCGAGTCAGCTAGAAAGAATGGGAATGCTCTTAACTTTATTTGCTCTTCCGTGACCTCGGTTGGTCTCATACTTGAGCAAACTATATGGAATTCCTTGAGGTGCTTATTTGGATCCTCTCCTCCAAAACCATGAAAAGTTGGGAGAAGATAAATCAAACCAGATTTTAAATCAAAAGCTACCTCAAGATTAGCATATTCAATGCATAAGGGTTGTTGATCCAAATCCGAAGCGGCTAGCTCCTTGAGAGTTCGGTTATCAGCAGCCATCTCTCCTTGTTCCACTTGGATAGTTTGGACCAACTCTCCGTTCGTTCTTTGGTGGGAAGCTATGAATTCCCGAATTCTCCTAAGTCCTAAGTGAGGTTCTTCTTCTTTGGGAGATTGGGACATTCACTGAAAAAGAAAACAAGAAAATAAACTAATTAAAACAGAAAATAAGATTAAACCAAATAACTAGTAAACTAAAAAAAAATTCCCCGGCAACGGCGCCAAAAACTTGATGAACTCAATAGAGTATATCTTATTTAATCCTTGCACTAAAAATATTATCAATTGTAAAGTATAGTAGAAGCAAGGGTCGAGTCCACAGGGCTTGGTGTTTAATTTAAGAGTTATTAGTTTATACTTAAATTCAAGAAAAACAAAATAAAAGGAGAGTTTTTGAAATCAAGTTAAAAATAAAGCAACCAATAAAAGTAAGAAGTAATAACATAAGATGAAATCAAATATGAGAGAAATATGGCTGAAGGTTCATTCTCCACCACTAGACATCATTAAGAATCAAATTCAGATCTATCAACATCAGTTAGCTATCAAAGTTAACAACCGTAGATAACAACATCCTGTGTTACCCCAATCTTTCCTTAGTTCGTTGTAAAGCAGGACGAACTCCACTACTTAATCTCTAACTATCAAACAACCTAGGATAAACATCTCTAAATTTAATTTGACAGCAGCTTTATGATATAGGTTGATCTAAGCAACAAAAGCATGAACATGAATTGTTTAACTTAGGTATGTTCCACTTTGCAATTAGCGAAAACTTGACCATAATCATTAATCACAAATTGCCACTTATGAATAGGAAATCAAGACAGTTACATGGATCAAGACTCCTAAACTAGCATCAGATAATTATCGAGATTTCTATACTATGCATCCTAAACAAATCAATATAAAAATCATAAACAATTCTTGTAGAAGAACATAAACAACTTTGATAGAAAACTAATGATAGATAGAATCTCAAAATCAATTACAAAACATGTCTAGGGCTTTGAAATCACCCTTAGCCAAAAAGAAGTTAGCCTTGCATAGGCAAAGTTAACATAAACATGAATATTCAAAAGAAACTAAGAAGAAAAATAAAATAAAACTAATGCGCCAAGTACAATGACTTGCACTTTTTGCTCGCTGACGTCGGTTTCGCGACTACTGCACTATCTCGCACTTCGTCGGCTGATTTGGATGAACAACCATTATCTGATATAGGCGTGTAAATTATCGTTGGATAGGTATTCAAGTCAGCTTCAGAAGTTAAGAAGGAAGTTTCTTCAAATAATGAATTTTACATAATGATTTCCTTGCAACAAGCTCCGGAGGTCAGATCTGCCTGATCATCTAGCACTAAGAAATTGATCTTTTTGACTCCCAAGTCTTCTTCCATCTTGTGATTATGTTTTGGTAAGCTCTTTACCATCATAATTGACATGTTTTGACTTCATCTCTTCCAAAATACCTATAATTCAAAAAAAATATAATAATTTGTCAAGGAACTTAGGAATTAAAGCACAAAGTATAAGGAAATAATACATAAAATGTATGCAATTACGCACTTATCAAATTCCCCCACACTTAGTCTTTTGCTAGTCCTCAAGCAAAATCAAATTAAAAACAAAATAAGAAAACCTAATATAGTCCACTTTCAATAAAAATGAGAGATAATCATTAAACAAGTCTAATAACTAATCACTAACTTAAAGAGTTTCACAAAAAATCATGCTTGATAGTAAAGGTTTTGAGTTAAGCTAACATTAACATAATATATCTCAATCAAAATAGTGCATGTTCAAACTTAATTTCAACTTCTCACATGGGATACTCTCATGATTTTCACTCTTTAAAGTAGTGGTAAAGTGTTTATACTCAATCAATCTCATGAAAACAATTCTACCATATGCTTGCTTGTCCACCTATTGTCCACTACTTTGATCATGCAACTTCATGATTTAAGAGGTCTTTATTCAAGGTTGTACTGGGGCAAGGGGTAATAATGTGGTTAAAGAACAAAAGGAAAAGGATATTACAAAGGTTCCAAAGACTTTATAGAATTTAGAGACAAAATAAGATTTTTGCAAAGAAAACATTCTCAATATTCCTTAGAAGCACATAATAACATAGGCTAAATTTTCAAGTTGAGCCTTTGCTTCATTCTAATCAACCTTGTAACATTCTTTTATTTTCTTTTCCCAAAAGTTCAAGAGATGATTCAATATTTTCTTTACATGGGAAAGTATTTTTACAATATTCCCTGGTCTTTTTCTCTTGACTTTTGCTTCTTTTTTTTCCCCTCCCACACACTTATCTTTTGTTCTAACCCAAATTTTCAACTAAAAATATCCCTTGTTTTTTTGCAATATGTCTCAAACATTCTAGCTCATCTTTAGAACAAGGGTAAAGATATAAATATGTTTAGGCTAGGTGTAAGACTTGGTTACCAATAAAATAGCATATTCAATGTAGGCTCAAATTGGCTCACTAGGGGGATGTTCTCTTGGAACATCAATAATGGATGGCTTATTTGGCCCTGGTTATAATCCTAATGCCTCAATCATATTCATTTTGTTACATGCATCAATATAGTCTCAAAAAGGTTTAAAGCAAGTTCTAGAAAAACATGTAATCGTACTCAAGAAAGAAATTGGACCGATATGTATAATACATCAATCATATAGGCTCAAAACTCACAAGGATGATTTTACAAGTCAATATTAAGTCTAAACATGCTTCTTTCTCAATCAACATATCATATTAACAATGGCTCATGAAAAAATGGTATCAAGCTTAATTCTCATGAAAATCTCCTCACTAATAAGTCAGTTTTAGACTTATGCAATTCATATCTTATCATAGTATTGAAAGGAACTAAAACACATTCAAAACAAACTAAAAAGACTAAAAAAAAAAATTTGACAACCTAAACTAAGAAATCCTAAATTCTTCCCCTCACACTTAATTCTTACATTGTCCTCAATGTAATTCTATTATCCCCAAATATAAGAATCATGTGTAAAAGAAAAGAATTACTAATCAAAACAAACTAAAGATAAATAATATAAGATAAAATGATGGAGAGTAAAGAATAGCAAATTTGATTATAATATGTGCTCTCCATCCTTTTGTGTTACCTCCCAAGAAGCGCTTGGTTTATTGTCCTCAGCCTCACTTAGACCCATGCCATCATTTTTCAACATAATTAGGCTCATAAAGTGGTAACCCCTCTGCATCTTGTATTAGAAAGTTCTCATAGTAAGGTTTCAGCCTGTGTCCATTCAGTTTGAAAGCATTACCTGTTTTTAGATCCTGAATTTCAACTGCACCATGAGTAAAAACATTAGTAATAACAAAAGGTCCCGTCCATCTAGAACGCAACTTACCAGGAAATAACTTAAGGCGTGAATAGAAAAGAAGAACTTTTTGTCCAACAACAAAATTCTTTCTTAAAATCATCTTATCATGAAAACCTTAGTCTTTTCCTTGTAAATTCTTGATAAGCTCATAAAATATACATTTTATGCCTTTCTACCTTTAGTTTTTGTTATGTTTTCGATCTTTATCTTGTTTACTTATAATATGTTTTTGAATTTTAGGTACAATAAGGAGAATGAAGTCAAAAGATGTCAATAATGATGGTAAAGAGCATACAAAATCATAATCACAAGATGGAAGAAGACTTGGGAGTCAAAAATGTCAATTTCTGGTTGAAAAGCAATCAGGCAGATTTGACCTCCGGAGCTTGTTTCAAGGAAACAATGATGTTAGAATCTTTATTTGAAGAAACTTCCTTCTTCACTTTTGAAGCTGACTTGATTATCTTTCCAACGATATATTATGGGCCCAAATCGGATAATAAATGGTCATTCAAAATGGCACTAGAAGATCTCCCTAAAGAATCCTGCGGCTAGAAAAACCCTAACCGCAAATCTTAAAAAAAGGCAAAAACGTGATTTTTCTGCCTCCAGGCTTACTTGTGCGGCAATGACTTATTCTCAGGGTTTTAAAGCTCTATAAATACCATCTTTTGAGCCACAAACTAGACATCTTTTGAGGAGACTCAAGGATCATCATTATTCTTCTTCTTCTCCATTCTTTTATTTTTATTTTTAGTTTATATATATATTTCTATGCCTATGCTAGGCTAAACTTTTATTTGGTTAAGGGTGATTTCAAATCCCTAGACATGTTATGTAATTAATTTCAGAATCTATCTATCATTGTTTTCTATCAAAGTTGCTTATGTTCTTCCATTAAAATTGTTCATGATGATGTTTTGATTTGTTTAGGTGGCCAACTAGATAAATCTTGATAATTGTCTAATGCTAGTTTAGGAGTCTTGATCCGTGTAATTGTCTTGATTTCCTATTCATAAGTGGCAATTTGTGATTAATGATTATGGTCAAGTTTTCGATAATTGCAAAGTGGAACATAACCTAAGTTGAACAATCCGAGCTTATGTGTTTGTTGCTTAGATTAACCTATCTTTCTCATCATAAAGCTGCTATTAAATTGAACTTAGAGAGCTTATTCTAGGTTGTTTGATAGTTAGAGATTAAATAGAGAGCTTGTTCTATTTAACGACGAACTAAGGAAAGATTGGGGTAATAGAGCTTGTTGTTATCTACGGTTGTTAACTTTGATAGCTAATTAATGTTGATAGGTATGAAATTGATTCGTAATGATGTCTAGTGGTGGAGAATGAAACCTTAACCATATTTTTCTTATTTGATTCTTCTTAATTACTTGTTTTCTCATTCTTATTGTTAACTTTAGTTTAAGTCTGATTTCAAAATCCCCTCTACTTTTGTTTACTTGTTTTTAAGTTTTAAACTATTAACTTATAAACTAAAACCCAATCCTTGAGGATTCGACCCTTGCTAATCACTATACTCTAGAATTGAATTTTTTTAAGTGCAAGGTTAAATAAGATACACACTTTTGAGTGCATCAAGTTTTTGGCGCCGTTGCCGGGGATTGTTTTCTTTAGTTTATTTGTTACTTGGTTTATTCTTATTTTCAGTTCTAATTAGTATTATTTTCTTATCAAATTTTGAAAAAAAGAAAAAGAAAACGATGGAATTGAGCAATCTAACACTTGAAGAGTTGATGGCATACATGAACATGGAGAATCAACAAGCCAATCTCACCTCCCCAGTTCAACAATTAGCCATGGGAGGATGTCAAGGCCATCAAGTGTTCCAAGACCAACAGTATGATCATTACTCAAACACTTACCATGAGGGATGGTGGGATCATACTAATTATGGCTACGCAGAAAATTACCAAGAAGTAGATCCTTATGCCAATTACACTCATCCATCTAGATTTAATCAATCATGGTCTCAAGAACCAGATCTTTTTCAGCCACCATATATGACTCAAAACTCAGGTACTTCTTTAGAAGATCTTGTCTATTCTCTTGTTACTAATACTTTGCAATTTCAACAGGAAACAAGGGCAAGCATCCAGAGTTTGGAAAAGCAAATGAGCCAATTGGCTAGTAGTATGGTGGGATGGGTAGCACAAAGATCTGAAGAACTCCCTTCCCAAACGATGATTAACACAAAGGAGAATGCTACTATTGTGACCTTGAGGAATGAGGAACAAGATGAGGATGAGACAAAATTAGAGATGGATTATATTCTTGAGGATAATGAAGCCACATATCCAAATAAGAGTATTTTGGCACTTGAGGTAACGTTTAAGGTTCCACTTTTTACTAATGTTTCTTCTCCACCTTTTCCTAGTAGATTTGCAAAGTTCAAGGAGGAAGAACATGAACAACACATGCCGTAAACCTTAAACAACTTGTTTGTGGATTCCATTCAACAAGTATCAAAATATGCTCCATTCCTCGATGAGATATGCACCACAAAGGATGATGGAATAATACTTGTAATGGAGAATGCATCCACTGTTGTGCAAAGAAAGCTTCCTCTCAAACGCATAAATTTGGGAAATTTCATGTATGAGCTTGACAAGCCTAAAATTCCAAGAAGGGGTGTTGGTTAGATTCAAAACACTAACTCAAGTGTTAATTGGGAAGGCAGCCCAATTAAAGAAGAAATTGCCAACCTGCCATATTCAGATTTTCTTTCTCTTTCTTTTCCTTTTTCTTTTATTATTTTTATTTTTATTTTTATTGTTTTTCTTTTTATTTTTTATGTTTATTTGTTAATTTTTGTTTAGTATTTTAGGATTTTTTAGGTTGCATGGGTTTGTTTTGTTTTGAGTCTTAGCTGTTCCTATTCTTATATTATTAGTTCTTTTCTCTTACACATGATTCTTTCATTTGGGTTAATAGACTTACATTGAGGACAATGTAAGAATTAAGTGTGGGGGGAATGATTTAGGATTTCTTTTATTTTTGTCTACTATTTTTTATGAGTCTTTATTATTATTATTTTTAGTGTGTTTTAGTTCCTTTTTAATACAATGATGAGATATGAATTGCATAGGTCTAAACTGGTTATTAGTGAGAAGATTTTCATGAGAATTAAGCTTGATACTAATTTTTATGAGCCAATGTTGATATGATATGTTGATTGAGAAAGAAGCATGTTTAGACTTGATATTGACTTGTATAATCATCCTTGTGAGTTTTTGAGCCTATATGATTGATGCATTATACATATCAATCTAATTTCTTTCTTGAGTGCTCTTATGATTACATGATTCTCTAGAACTTGCTTTAAATCGTTTGAGACTATATTGATGCATTTAACAACATGAATATGATAGAGGCATTAGGATTATAACCAGAGCCAAACAGCCATCCATTATTAATGTTCTAAGAGAACATCCCCCTTAATGAACCAATTTGAGCCTACATTGAGTAAGCTATTTATTTGGTAACCACTTCTTACACTTAGCCTAAACACATTTATATCTTTACCCTTGTTCTAAAGATGGACTAGAATGTTTGAGACATATTGCAAAAAAACAAGGGATATTTTTAGTTGAAAATTTGGGTTGGAAACAAAAGATAAGTGTGGGGGAAGAAAAGAAAAAAAAAAGTCAAGAGAAAAAAAAGGGATCATTGTCAAATACATTCCCATATTGAAAAAAAAATCATCTCTTAAAATTTTGGTTAAAGAAAAAGATGTTACAAAGTTGGTTAGAATGAAGCAAGGGCTCAACATAAAATATTCAGCCTATGTGATTATGTACTTCCAAGGAATATTGAGAAAGTTTTATTTGCAAAATCTTATTGTCTCTAAATTCTATGAAGTCTTTGGAACCTTTGTAATATCTTTTATCTTTTATTCTTTAACCACATTATAACCCCTTGGCCCCATTACAACCTTGAATAAAGACCTCTTGATTTATGAAGTTGCATATCTAAATAGTGGAGAATAGGTGGACAAACAAGCATATGGTAGAACTGTTTTCATGAGATTGATTGAGTGTAAACACTTTACCACTACTTTAAAGAGTGAAAATCATGAGAGTATAGTGAGAAGTTGAGATTAAGTTTGAATATGCACTATTTTGATTGAAATATGTTATGTTAATATTGGCTTAACTCAAACTATTTACATTCAAGCAAGATTTTTTGTGAATTTCTTTAAGCTATTGATTAGTTTATAAGACTTGTCCAATGATTATCTCTAATTTATATTGCAAGGATTAGTTGTAATTATTATTATTATTTTTTATTTTTTTTTAGTTTTTCTTATGTCTTCAATGTTTGTGGGTATCGTCCTAGTAAACCCTCACGAGACTAAACTCGTCCACTAGGGACACCTAGGGGTTTAAAGGCTTGTGTCACATGCTAAGTGCCATCGTGATTTCCTACGAAAGTAGATTAGATTAGATTTTCTTATTTTATTTTTATTTTGTTTTGCTCGAGGACTAGCAAAAAGCTAAGTGTGGGGGTATTTGATAAGCTCATAAAATATACATTTTATGCCTTTCTACCTTTAGTTTTTGTTATGTTTTCGATCTTTATCTTGTTTACTTATAATATGTTTTTGAATTTTAGGTACAATAAGGAGAATGAAGTCAAAAGATGTCAATAATGATGGTAAAGAGCATACAAAATCATAATCACAAGATGGAAGAAGACTTGGGAGTCAAAAATGTCAATTTCTGGTTGAAAAGCAATCAGGCAGATTTGACCTCCGGAGCTTGTTTCAAGGAAACAATGATGTTAGAATCTTTATTTGAAGAAACTTCCTTCTTCACTTTTGAAGCTGACTTGATTATCTTTCCAACGATATATTATGGGCCCAAATCAGATAAGCAATGGTCATTCAAAATGGCACTAGAAGATCTCCCTAAAGAATCCTGCGGCCAGAAAAACCCTAACCGCAAATCTTAAAAAAAGGCAAAAACGTGATTTTTCTGCCTCCAGGCTTACTTGTGCGGCAATGACTTATTCTCAGGGTTTTAAAGCTCTATAAAATACCATCTTTTGAGCCACAAACTAGACAACTTTTGAGGAGACTCAAGGATCATCATTATTCTTCTTCTTCTCCATTCTTTTATTTTTATTTTTAGTTTATGTATATATTTCTATGCCTATGCTAGGCTAAACTTTTATTTGGTTAAGGGTGATTTCAAAGCCCTAGACATGTTATGTAATTAATTTTCAGAATCTATCTATCATTGTTTTCTATCAAAGTTGCTTATGTTCTTCCATTAAAATTGTTCATGATGATGTTTTGATTTGTGTAGGTGGCCAATAGATAAATCTTGATAATTGTCTAATGCTAGTTTAGGAGTCTTGATCCGTGTAATTGTCTTGATTTCCTATTCATAAGTGGCAATTTGTGATTAATGATTATGGTCAAGTTTTCGATAATTGCAAAGTGGAACATAACCTAAGTTGAACAATCCGAGCTTATGTGTTTGTTGCTTAGATCAACCTATCTTTCTCATCATAAAGCTGCTATTAAATTGAACTTAGAGAGCTTATTCTAGGTTGTTTGATAGTTAGAGATTAAATAGAGAGCTTGTTCTATTTAACGACGAACTAAGGAAAGATTGGGGTAACAGAGCTTGTTGTTATCTACGGTTGTTAACTTTGATAGCTAATTAATGTTGATAGGTATGCAATTTATTTGTAATGATGTCTAGTGGTGGAGAATGAAACCTTAACCATATTTTTCTTATTTGATTCTTCTTAATTACTTGTTTTCTCATTCTTATTGTTAACTTTAGTTTAAGTCTGATTTCAAAATCCCCTATACTTTTGTTTACTTGTTTTTAAGTTTGAAACTATTAACTTATAAACTAAAACCCAATCCCTGAGGATTCGACCCTTGCTAATCACTATACTCTACAATTGAATTTTTTTTAAGTGCAAGGTTAAATAAGATACACACTTTTGAGTGCATCAATTCTAGAATTCTCATAAACATCATTCATTATCTCCTCTAATTCTTGTGGGTCAAGTTTTCATTGCTTACCTGCCTCATCAATTTCCATGTTGCATTATTTGATAGCCCAATATGCTTTGTGTTCTAATTCAATTGGAAGATGACAAGGCTTACCATAAACAAGACGATAAGGAGACATACCACTGGGTGTCTTGTATGCTGTCCTATAAGCCCAAAGTGCATCATCTAGACGTAAACTCCAATCCTTTCGGTTTGGATTGACAATCTTTTCAAGGATGGATTTTACCTCTCGATTTGACACTTCAGCTTGCCCACTAGTTTGAAGATGATAGGATGTGGAAACCTTATGTGTGATGTTATATCTTTTTAAAAGTGCTTCCATGGATCTATTACAAAAGTGAGTACCTCGATCGCTGATTATGGCCTTTGGTGTTCCAAACCTTGCAAAAATGTTAGTCTTCACAAAATCTGAAACAACTTTAGAATCATTAGTCCGAGTGGCTTTTGCTTCCACCCATTTCAAGACATAATCAACAGTAAGTAATATATAAAGATTGCCATAAGAAGAGGGAAAAGGTCCCATAAAATCCATGCCCCATACATCAAAAATTTCAACAATTAGTATGGGAGTTTGAGGCATTTGATTTTTAGCACCTAAGTTACCTGTTCTTTGGCACCTATCACATGACTTGCAAAAGAGGTATGCATCATTGAATCCACTATCAGGCACTTTCATGGCTGTTCTATTGGGTCCAAAATTCCCTCCACATGCATAAGAGTAGAGGTGGCAAAATGAACCCGAACCCGAAAACCCGCCCAGGAAAACCCGAACCCGAACCCGCCCAAACCCGATTTGACCAAAAAGTCAAAAACCCGAACCCGAATGGGCCCGAACCCGAATGGACCCGAACCCGAATGGGCCCGAACTCGAATGGGCCCGAACCCGAATGGACCCGAACCCGAATGGGCCCGAACCCGAATGGGCCCGAACCCGAATGAGCCCGAACCCGAGACCGGCCCGAACCCGAATGGACCCGAACTTTATACTAAAAATAAAAATAATCAAATTGCAATTAATTTTTTTTTTTTACAAAACAATAACTTCAATTATTAATTTTATTCTATTTTTTTAATAATTTAATTAAAATTTAAAATTTAATATATTATATATATATGATGATGAAATAATAATTTTATCAAAAAGTAAATTATATTTTGTACTTATAAGTTATAACTTTAACGTCTCATATCATGATGAATTTACAATCTAAATATTTTAAATTCTTGAAAATTTTAGAGATGTGAAAAAAAAATTTGACAATTATTCAATTATTCTTAAGGGTAAAAAAAATTGACAATAATTCAATTATTTTGGCCTTTTGGGTTATACTTATACGGTTAGGTTAGGGTGGGTTTAATTGGATTATGGCTTTCATGGGATTTTATTTTAGCAGGTGGGTTTAATGGGGTTTTGGGTTTTATGGCCTTTTGGTTTTGGGTATATTTATTATATATTAATAAATAATCATATTAATTATATATTTATTAAGTATAATTTAAATATAAATTATACTTTTTTAGTACTACTTTATAATTTATACTTTATACTGATGAAAAAAAAATAAGTACTCGATAGATATATATATATATATATCTTGACTATAAGCATAAAATTTTTGCATTTTATAAGTATATAAACGAATAGATGAAGGCTAGGATTTATTTTTAAAAGTTTTTTATTTTATAGTGAATATAAATTATAATGTATTTATATTTTGAAATTCGAGTTCATCAAATCAATTATTTTAAATATCAATATGATTAATTTATAATATATCATATTTTTTATAATAAATTATTTCAAAATTTGATTTTATATAACAAATTAATTTCTTATTCATTTGGTGCTAACAAATATTAATTTTAAAAAATAAATATAATTAAAAATATCATATAATAGCAAAAGTATAAAAATAATAATAAATTAATAATTTGTTTTTAGATATAAATATTTAAATTACGTAAAAATGATTACATCTAATATAAAATAAAATGATGTAAAACATACCCGAACCCAGACCAAACCCGATCCCAGACCGAACCCGAACCCGAATGGGTCCGAACCCGAATGGGCCCGAACCTGAATGAGCCCGAACCCGAATGGACCCGAACCCGAATGAGCCCGAACCAGGATGAGCCCGAACCCGAATGAGCCCGAACCCGAATAAATCCGAACCCGAATGAACCCGACCCGAACCCGCCCGAACCCGCCCAATTGCCACCTCTACATAAGAGTGACAAAAGATTAGAATAGAATGAAATTCATATTCAAGTACGCACCTTCTTATAATTTGATCAGAGCAATACTTCCAAAGGTAAGGTTCATCCCAAATGTAGTATTTGGCATCACTCTTTATCTTATTTTTTTGGGCTATTGTCAACTCTTGTGGCAACTGCTTGGTGACTAAGTAATTAACAATATCAGCATACCCAGGCGTTGTTGTGCTTATGGAAAAGAGTTTCTCATCCGGAAAGTTCTCATGCTATGATCGTGCATCCTCTTCATGAACTAATCGGCTAAGATGGTCCGCAACTAGGTTGTCCTTACCTCTCTTATCTCTTATTTCTAAATCAAACTCTTGTAAGAGAAGTATCCATCTAATCAACCTTGGTTTGGCCTCTTTCTTAGTGAGCAAATACCTAAGGGTTGCATGGTCAGAAAATATAATTACTTTAGTACCAATTAAATAAGAACGAAATTTCTGTAAAGCAAATACAACAGTCAAAAGTTCTTTTTCAGTAGTGGAATAATTTAATTGAGTATCATTTAGAACCTGCTTTACTTTGTCGCCACATGTGAGAGACATCTTAAAGTTGCTGCAAAACAACTTTGGTTAGTAAAAAAAAAGATGAATGTCGATTATTTTTCTTTTCTTTTCAAGCTTTTTTGAATCTTTTTTTCTTCTTTTTTCAATTCGAACACTTTTCTTTCTTTCTTTTTTCTTCACGACACTTTCTTGAAATCTCATATGACTTTCTTTTTTCTTTCTTTAGGCTGTTCGACTGCCCCTCTCAATTCTTTATTTTTTTTCGAGAACGGATCAAGAACAGTCAAGAACAATTTTTAATAGATCAAAAATTCAAGAAGTAGAATCTTGATCTAAACCAACGTCCAAGAATAAAACCCCAAACCAAACTGCCTAAAAACTATAACCCTAGGGCAAGAATACCTAATGCTATAACCCTAAGACAAGAATGCCTGAAATCCCAAAACAAGAAAGTTAATAAAATCCCAAAATCTTGTTATTGATTTTGCTGTAATAGTACCTGATTGGTTGCCTAAGCTTTGATACCAACTGATGCCAACCCGTGTGGTTGAACCCTTTGAAACCACTAACAATTTAGAATATCTAACCCAGAAAAGCCAAGATTGAGGTTATAAAAAAAAAAAAAAAAAAAAAAAACTTAAACCCAATGAAAGCTTGTTTCAAGGAACCTAGATTAAACATGTAAGCTAGACCATAAGAACTCTCGTTTCAAGAACCTAAGTTTGAAGGTGTTGAACAGCACAAAGAAGAATTCTTTGATAAGTTCTATGTTCTTTCAAGAACTAAAAAAGAAAACTCTCACTGAATAAAATCAGACTTAATTGATTAAAAGATAATGATAGTAAGCGGCTACACAAGGTATTTATAGCCTCCCTACATAACATAAACCAAATACTAGTTACATTGAAATTCGGCCAAGCACTAATACTCCCCTTGGAAGTCCTAAAGTCGGCCAGACCGAATAAACAAAATAAAGAATGCTTAAATATGGGCTGAACATGCTCCAGCCCAAACTAAAGGATTATAAGATGTCCAACTAGTTTAATGAAGATAGAAACCAGTAGCCTATTGGACATGTTACATAATATAGGCCCAAATGCCTAAGAAATTAAAACACTAATTAAAAGACTTAAAATACACCCAATCTTCCTTGCCACATCATTACATGAATTGGTCCCCACAAGTGCCATGTCAATTAATGAATTAAAGAATAGGCCCACTTCTAATCTTCCAATGCCGCCACTTGCAAGCCCTCTAATGTCGCCACCTTGTGTTCTTGAATCACATGAACTAAACTTGGATGCAAGTCCATCTTGCATATTGAAGCCTTTCTTGAATAACTTGCAATATGGCCCAAGTGAATTCCACCCATTCTTGCCATGTTTCCTAGATCTTCTTAGATCTTGGCACATATAGAAATTGCCATGGGATTGGACCATCTTGGATCCTATCATTCCCCCTTTCCTCGAAAAAATTTGCCCTCGAATCTTAGCCTTATGTGTGAGAATGACGGTGCTAGGCTAAATCAAGGTAATGTGCAATGCCTCTTATGGGTGGCAACCCATCCTGTATCTTCTTCGGAAAGAAACCTCAACATCCTTCAATGATAAGCTCATAAAATATACATTTTATGCCTTTTTACCTTTAGTTTTTATTATGTTTTCGATCATTATCTTGTTTACAAAATCATAATCACAAGATGGAAGATGACTTGAGAGTCAAAAATATCAATTTCTGGTTGAAAAGCAATCAGGCAGATTTGACCTCCGGAGCTTGTTGTAAGGAAAACATGATGTTGGATTCTTTATTTGAAGAAACTTCCTTCTTGACTTTTGAAGTTGACTTGATTATCTTTCCAACCATACATTATGGGCCCAAATCAAATAAAAATGGGCATTCAGAATGGTGCTAGAAGATCTCCCTAAAGAACCCTGTGACCAGAAAAACCCTAATCACAAATCTGAAAAAAAAAAGGCAAAAACGTGATTTTTGCACCTCCAGGTTTACTTGTGCGGCAAGGACTTATTGTAAGGGTTTGAAAGCTCTATAAATACCATCTTTTGAGCCACAAACTCGATCTTTTGAGGAGACTCAAGGATCATCATTATTCTTCTTCATCTTCTTCTCCATTCTTTTATTTTTCTTTTTAGTTTTATGTATATATTATCTATGCCTATGCTAGGCTAAACTTCTATTTGGTTAAGGGTGATTTCAAAGCCCTAGACATGTTTTGTGATTGATTTTCAGATTCTATCTATCATTAATTTTCTATCAAAGTTGCTTATGTTCTTCTACAAGAATTGTTCATGATGTTGTCTTGATTTATTTAGGTGTACAACTAGATAGATCTTGATAATTATCTATTGCTAGTTTAGGAGTCTTGATCCGTGTAATTGTCTTGATTTCCTATTCATAAGTGGCAATTTGTGATTAATGATTATGGTCAAGTTTTCAATAATTACAAAGTGGAACATAACCTAAGTTGAACAATCCGAGCTTATGTGTTTGTTGCTTAGATCAACCTATCTTTCTCATCATAAAGCTGCCATTAAATTGAATTTAGAGAGCTTATTCTAGGTTGTTTAATGGTTAGAGGTTAAATAGAGAGCTTGTTCTATTTAACGACAAACTAAGGAAAGATTGGGATAACAGAGCTTGTTGTTATCTACGGTTGTTAACTTTGATAGTTGGTTGATATTGATAGATCTGAAATTGATTCTTAATGATGTCTAGTGGTGGAGAGTGAAACCTTAACCATATTTTTCATATTTGATTGTTCTTACTTACTTGTTTTCTTACTTTTCTAGTTTGCTTATTTTTAAAAGTATATTTATTTTTATTGGCTGGTTATACCGCCTAATTTGTATGTTAACTTTGTTTTATTTTTATTGGCTGGTTATACCGCCTAATTTAGTATATATATTTTTATTGGCTGGTTATACCGCCTTGCATCTTATTCTTATTATTTACTTTAGTTTAAATCTGGCTTCAGAAACCCCTTTTCTTTTATTGTTTTCTTTGAACGTAAGTTATAAACTAATAACTCATAGATTAAAACCCAATCCCTGAGGACTCGACCCTTGCTAATCATTATACTTACAATTGATCTTTTTAGTGCAAGGTTAAATAAGATACACTCTTTTGGGTGCATTATCAACCTATCTTTCTCATCATAAAGCTGCCATTAAATTGAATTTAGAGAGCTTATTCTAGGTTGTTTAATGGTTAGAGATTAAATAGAGAGCTTGTTCTATTTAACGACAAACTAAGGAAAGATTGGGATAACAGAGCTTGTTGTTATCTACGGTTGTTAACTTTGATAGTTGGTTGATATTGATAGATCTGAAATTGATTCTTAATGATGTCTAGTGGTGGAGAATGAAACCTTAACCATATTTTTCATATTTGATTCTTCTTACTTACTTGTTTTCTTACTTTTCTAGTTTGCTTATTTTTAAAAGTATATTTATTTTTATTGGCTGGTTATACCGCCTAATTTGTATATTAACTTTATTTTATTTTTATTGGCTGGTTATACCGCCTAATTTAGTATATATATTTTTATTGGCTGGTTATACCGCCTAATTTAGTATATATATTTTTATTGGCTGGTTATACCGCCTTGCATCTTATTCTTATTATTTACTTTAGTTTAAATCTGGCTTCAAAAACCCCTTTTCTTTTATTGTTTTCTTTGAACGTAAGTTATAAACTAATAACTCATAGATTAAAACCCAATCCCTGAGGACTCGACCCTTGCTAATCATTATACTTACAATTGATCTTTTTACTGCAAGGTTAAATAAGATACACTCTTTTGGGTGCATCAAGTTTTTGGCGCCGTTGCCGGGGATTGTTTTCTTTAGTTTATTTGTTACTTGGTTTATTCTTATTTTCAGTTCTAATTAGTATTATTTTCTTGTACATACATGTTTTTCTTTTCAAATTTTGAAAAAAAAAAAAAGATGGAATTAAGCAATCTAACACTTGAAGAGTTGGTGGCATACATGAACATGGAGAATCAACAAGCCAATCTCACTTCCTCAGTTCAACAATTGGCCATGGGAGGATGTCAAGGCCATCAATGGTTCCAAGACCAACCGCATGATCATTACTCCAACACTTACCATGAGGGATGGTGGGATCATACTAATTATGGCTACTCGAAAAATTACCAAGAAGTAGATCCTTATGCCAATTACACTCATCCATCTAGCTTCAATCAATCATGGTCTCAAGAACCATATCTTTTTCAACCACCACATATGACTCAAAACTCAGGTACTTCTTTAGAAGATCTTGTATATTATCTTGTTACTGATACTTTGCAATTTCAACAGGAAACAAGGGCAAGCATCCAGAGTTTGGAAAGGCAAATGAGCCTATTGGTTAGTAGTACTGTGGAATTAGTAGCAGAAAGATCTCTAGCACTCCCTTCCCAAACGGTGATTAACCCAAAGGAGAATGCTACTATTGTGACCTTGAGAAATGAGGAACAAGATGAGGATGAGACAAAACCAAAGATGGATTCACTTCTTGAGGATAATGAAGCCACCATTCAAATTGAGAGTACTTTGACACCTCAGGTAGCTTTTAAGGTTCTTATTTCTACTAATGTTCCTTCTCCACTTTTTCCTAGCAGATTTGCAAAGTCCAAAAAGGAGGAACATGAACAACAATTTTTGGAAACCTTAAACAGCTTGCTTGTGGATGCCATTAGACAAGTACCAAGATATGCACAATTCCTCAAATAGCTATACCCCACCAAGAATGATGAAATAATACATGTGGGGGAGAAGGCATTGGCTGTTTTGCAAAGAAAACTTCCTCCAAAACGCAAAAATCCGAGAAGTTTCATGTCTAAGCCAAAAGATCCTAAAAAGCCAAGAAGGGGAATTGGCTAGGCTGAAAACAATCAATCAAGTGCTAATTGGGGGAGGCAGCCTAATTAGTGAAAGCATTGCCAAACTGCCATCCTCAGATTTGCTCTCTTTTTCTTTATCTTTTTCTTATGTTTCTTTGCTAATTGTGTTTAGTGTTTCTAAGTTCATTTAGGCTGCATAAGTTTATTTTGTTTATTAGTTCTTTTCACTTACACATGATTCTTTCATTTGGGATTAATAGCATTAAATTAATGACAATGTAAGAATTATGTGTGGGGGGAAGAATTTAGGATTTTATTTAGAGTGTTTTGTTTTTGAGTCTTTTTATGTTGTTTTTCTTTCTGATCCTTGTTTTGAAAATAACTAGATGTAAATATAATTTTTTTAACCCCGGTTAAATGGCGGATAACGGTACTCCGTGATTATTTAAATCGGTTCCATCAGCTACCCACAAAACTGATATTGTATATAAATTTCTCTTCCAATTTCTCTTTTAATTTTTTTCATTTTTTTCAGGATGGATGATATTCTCACAAGATTGCAGAAACGATTTCCTCCTTTTCCTCGAAATATTTTACTGAAGCTTTACCAAGTTCGATTTGAAAGATTAAGAATGCTTATGCACAAAGGGATTCCTGAAGACATACGTTGGATAATTGAAGCCAAGGTACGTGAAGATGAATATCTTCCTGTTTTGCATTTACCAGGTACAGGTAGAAGCACTTTTGCAAAGAACCGACGAGCAAAGCGCATGAGTTCAAACTGCCATAAATGTGCACGATGGACGTGTAACGGTAAATGTCGTTCTATTGGGATTCCGTCCTCTAATCAAGATGATAAAATTGAATTCATTAAGGATGGACTGAGTAAGGAGAATTTGGGTAATATCCAACTTTCTCTTGAGACGCATCCTAGTGGAGACGTACAAAGAGAAATTCTTGATTTATGGCCGCAATTCCAAAGGGAATGGCAACATCTTGGGAATCTGATGTTAAAAGACCCTGTTTGCCAGCTTGTAAGAAAACTGGATGGGAAGCATATCCTCGACTCATAGAAGGCGTTTAAGCCGTTTCTGGACGTAAAACCAGAGGAAGATGCCAAATACACTTTCGGCGACACTATTACTCTTGACTTTTACGGTTGATTTTTCTTCTCTTTTTGATTTTCTTCCTGAAATCACGCAAAAATCTTTTGTTAGGTTAACATTTTCTTCTGACAGGTCATATACACTTTCGGCGACATTATTACTCTTGTCTGATTCACTACTCAGTCCTCTATATATTACACCATGTACTCATTCTCTTTCAGGCACTCGAAAAAGAAAAAAAATGGAAAGTACTTTGTCCCAACGCATTAAAAAAATTTGTGTCTTTGGAGGTGCTTATCCAGGGAAAAATAACATATTCGCTGATGAAGCCATAAGAGTTGGAGTAATACTTGCCCAACAAAAGATCCAGTTGATTTATGGAGGCGGTAGTACGGGTTTAATGGGAGCAGTCGCTACAGCAGCACAAGCCGGAGGAAGTCCAGTTCTAGGAATCGTGCCAAAACTATTCACAGATTTTTGTGGACCTACCTTGGGTAAGGAAATACAAGTCTGGAGTATCCCTGAACGGATGACAATCATGTACCATTCTGCCGATGCATTCATTGCTTTACCAGGAGGTCTGGGTACATTGGAAGAAATAGCTTGCGTGGCTTCTTGGTCATCTTTGGTCACAAAAAAGAAACCCATTGGTTTGCTTAATATTAATGGTTATTTTAGTAATTTTGCTTTCATATTTAGATAATGCTGTGGAAAATGGATTCATGTTTTCAGAGGCAAGGAGAACCATAATTTCTGCTACAACCATTGAAGATTTACTCAAAAAGCTCCAAGCTTATGAGTGTTTATCTGCTACGGTTGTTTCGCAAACGCTCGGAAAAAGAAAAAGAGATATGGACGAGCAAGGAGTGGATTGCACTTTGTCTTTGTGACATTATCTAACATTTTGCTTGTTGTGTCTCTGTTATAATAAGTGGTTAGCAACCTCTGCAGGTAATATCTCCTAAATTCTACCTTTAAAATTTGACATTGGGGACAATGTCATATTTTAGTAGGGGGTAAGGGACATATTTTGCTAATAAAAAAAAATTGTTGTGTTTTAAGATATTTAGAAGTATTCATTCTGAACAAGGTCTGAGTAAGGGAGACTTGAGACATACCTTGTCAGTTTGATTTAATCTTCTTCAAAAAAAAAAAAAAAAAGCATGTTTAGACTTAGTGTGTTTTTAGTGTGTTTTAGTTACTTTCAATACTATGATGAGATATGAATTGCATAAGTCTAAAACAGATTTATTAGTGAGAAGATTTTCATGAGAATTGAGCTTGATATCAACCTTTTTATGAGCCAATGTTAATATGATATGTTGATTGAGAAAGAAGCATGTTTAGACTTAATCTGACTTGTATAATCATCCTTGTGAGTTTTTGAGCCTATAATGATTGATGCATTATATAAATCAATCTAATTTCTTTCTTGAGTGCTCTTATGATTACATGATTCTCTAGAACTTGCTTTAGACCTTGTTGAGACTATATTGATGCATGTGACAACATGAATATGATAGAGGCATTAGGATTTTTAGCCAGGGCCAAACAGTCATCCCTTATTGATGTTCCAAGAGAACACACCCTTAGTGAACCAATTTGAGCCTACATTGAATAAGCTATCTCTTTGGTAACCATAACTTGTCCCTAACCTAAATATACTTATATCCTTACCTTTGTTCCAAAGATGAATTAGCATGTTTTGAGACAAGTTGCAAAGACAAGGAAGATCTATTGAAAATTTGGGTTAGAAACAAGAAATAAGTGTGGGGGGGGGGAAAGAAAAGAAAAGTCAAGAAAAAAAAAAGAAATGGAATACTCGCAAATACATTCCTATGTAAAAAAAAATATATATATGAATCATCTCTTGAATTTGGGGAAAAAGAAAAAGATGTTACAAAGTTGTTTAGAATGAAGAAAAGGCCCAACATGAATATCCGGCCTAGGTGACTATGTACTTGTAAAGAGTTTTGAGAAGTTTCTTTGTATGATCTTATTATGTCTCTAAACTTTATGAACTCTTTGGAACCTTTGTGATATCTTTATCCTTTTGTTCTTCAACCACATTACAAACCCCTTGGCCCCATTACAACCTTGATTAAAGACCTCTTGATTCATGAAGTTGTATGATCTAAATAGTGGAGAATAGGTGGACAAGCAAGAATATGGTAGAACTGTTTTCATGAGATTGATTGAGTGTAAACACTTTACCACTACTTTAAAGAATGAAAATCATGAGAGTATCCCATGTGAGTAGTTGAGATTAAGTTTGAATATGCACTATTTTGATTGAAATATGTTATGTTAATATTGGCTTAACTAAAACAATTTACATTCAAGCATGATTTTTTGTGAAATTCTTTAAGCTATTGATTAGTTTATAAGACTTGTTCAAAGATTGTCTCTAATGTGTATTGAAAGGATTAGAAGTAAATATTTTTAGTATATGTAGTTTATTTATATTTTAGTTTTTCAATGTTTGTGGGTATCGTCCTAGTAAACCCTCACGAGACTAAACTCGTCCACTAGGGACACCTAGGGGTTTAAAGGCTTGTGTCACATGCTAAGTGCCACCGTGATTTCCTACGAAAGTGGATTAGATTAGATTTTCCTATTTTATTTTTATTTGTTTTTGCTCGAGGACTAGCAACAATCTAAGTGTGGGGGTGTGATAACTCGTATAATTATATAGTTTTTAGTTATGTTTTATTATTGTTTTGTGTCAAATACGAGTTATTATTGCTTAGTCTAATTGTGTTTATGATCTTTTATATTTTTATGTAATTTGGTGTTTTTTTACGAGTTTCTTTGAGTGATTTCAGATTACTAGGTTAAATCAACAATTAAGGGCAAATTCAGTTTAGTTCCAGTTCCGACACCTTTTGCCATATCAGCTATATCTGGAGTTTCACTAAAGCAATAAGGCTGAAAATTTAACCGTGCAAAGTTAAGAGGCATATCTAACTTTTTCATGTTTTACACTTCTTGAAACGGAGTCGTTTTCCCTAGCGAAATCGACCATCAAGTTGGCTGATGTGCAATGACGTCTGTGCTGACCTCTTTTGGTATTTTGCCCATATCTTCTGATCCACATCAGAAAATGAGCTGATTTCAACGGCTATGGATCACTAACTGATAGGGGAACATTTTTCTAGAAGACCATGTGATCAGATCAATCTTCCAATATTGACAAAATCGACCATCAAGTTGGCTGATCAAAATTGTCATACAATATGACGAAAATTGTTAGAAAAATGCACCCACCTATTATACCTACCTTTGAAATTTGTAAAGCTTGTCTCTTGTCATTTAGTCCTCCGAAATGTGTATAAATAGAGGGCCTTGGATGATTGTATGAGGCATTGTACATTGGTAGGATATTAGCCATTGTAATAAAATTCTCTAAGTTTTCTTCTTCTTTCTTTTCTCTAGTTTTGTTTTTCTTTATTTTCTTCTTCTTCTTTCTTTCTTTTATTTCCTTCGTAGATTCTCTTTAATTTTATGTTTATGTTTATGATGCCTATGCTAGGCTAAACTTCTATTTGGTTAAGGGTGATTTCAAAGCCCTAGACACGTTTTGTGATTGATTTTCAGATTCTATCTATCATTAATTTTCTATCAAAGTTGCTTATGTTCTTCTCCAAGAATTGTTCATGATGTTGTCTTGATTTATTTAGGTGTACAACTAGATAGATCTTGATAATTATGTATTGCTAGTTTAGGAGTCTTGATCCGTGTAATTGTCTTGATTTCCTATTCATAAGTGGCAATTTGTGATTAATGATTATGGTCAAGTTTTCAATAATTGCAAAGTGGAACATAACCTAAGTTGAACAATCCGAGCTTATGTGTTTGTTGCTTAGATCAACCTATCTTTCTCATCATAAAGCTGCCATTAAATTGAATTTAGAGAGCTTATTCTAGGTTGTTTAATGGTTAGAGATTAAATAGAGAGCTTGTTCTATTTAACGACAAATTAAGGAAAGATTGGGATAACAGAGCTTGTTGTTATCTACGGTTGTTAACTTTGATAGTTGGTTGATATTGATAGATCTGAAATTGATTCTTAATGATGTCTAGTGGTGGAGAATGAAACCTTAACCATATTTTTCATATTTGATTCTTCTTACTTTCTTGTTTTCTTACTTTTAGTTTGCTTATTTTTTATATTTATTTTTATTGGCTGGTTATACCGCCTAATTTGTATATTAACTTTGTTTTATTTTTATTGGCTGGTTATACCGCCTAATTTAGTATATATATTTTTATTGGCTGGTTATACCGCCTAATTTAGTATATATATTTTTATTGGCTGGTTATACCGCCTTGCATCTTATTCTTATTATTTACTTTAGTTTAAATCTGGCTTCAAAAACCCCTTTTCTTTTATTGTTTTCTTTGAACGTAAGTTATAAACTAATAACTCATAGATTAAAACCCAATCCCTGAGGACTCGACCCTTGCTAATCATTATACTTACAATTGATCTTTTTAGTGCAAGGTTAAATAAGATACACTCTTTTGGGTGCATCAAGTTTTTGGCGCCGTTGCCGGGGATTGCTTTCTTTAGTTTATTAGTTTATTGGTTTATTCTTATTTTCTGTTCTAATTATTTACTTTCTTATTTTTTTTTATTAGTGAATGTTCCAAGCTCCCGAAGAAGACTTACGACTTAGGAAAATTCGGGAATTTATAACTTCTTACCAACAACCAATCGAGGAGTTGATCCAAAACATCCAAGAGAAGCAAGGAGAGATGGCAGCAGCTGACAACCGAACTCTCAAGGAGCTAGCCGCTCCGGACTTGGGTCAACAACCATTATGCATTGAATATGCTAATCTTGAGGTAGCTTTTGAATTAAAATCTCGTTTGATTCATCTTCTCCCAACTTTTCATGGTTTTGCAGGAGAGGATCCAAATAAGCACCTCAAGGAATTCCATGTAGTTTGCTCAAGCATGAGACCAACAGGGGTCACGGAAGAGCAAGTTAAGTTGAGAGCCTTCCCATTCTCTCTAGCTGATTCAGCAAAGGAATGGCTCTACTATCTACCATCCGGGACCATCACTACATGGAATGATTTGAAGAAAGCATTCTTGGAAAGGTATTTCCCAGCATCTAAGGCTGCCAACATTAGGAAAGAGATATGTGGGATTCGGCAATACAACGGAGAGTCCTTATATGAATATTGGGAGAGGTTCAAGAAACTTTGTGCATCATGTCCACATCATCAGATAAGTGAACAACTTCTCATCCAATACTTCTATGAAGGTCTCATGCCCATGGAGAGAAGTATGATAGATGCCGCTAGTGGGGGAGCTCTAGTTAATAAGACTCCCAGGGCTGCTAGAACATTAATCTCCAACATGGCAGCCAATTCTCAACAGTTCTCAATGAGACAAGATCCACCACCACAACCCAAGAGAGTTAATGAGGTAAGTATATCATCCCTTGAACAAAAATTTGATAAACTGACTTCTCTTGTTCAACAATTGGCTGTAGGTAAAATACAACAAATAAAGGCTTGTGGCATATGTTCAAACATAGGGCACCAAACTGATATGTGTCCAACACTTCAAGAGGATACCAATGAACATGTGAATGCCATGGGTGGATTTCAGAACCAATCAAGGAAATATGATCCCTACTCAAACACTTACAATCCAGGATGGAGGGATCATCCAAACTTCAATTATTGAGGGAACCAATCACAAACTATTCCTCCACCATTTGACCACAGGCCACCGGGTTTTCAGCAAAGAGTGCAACAACCATACCAAACCCGACAACAACTACCACCCACCCAAAATTCAGGTACTTCTCTTGAAGATCTTGTTAAAGCTCTTTCTACTAATACAATTCAATTTCAACAGGAAACAAAGACAAGTATTCGAAATTTGGAGACTCAAATAGGGCAATTGGCAACAACCATGAGTCAAATGCAAGCAAGGGATTCTGGGAAATTACCTTCCCAAACCATAGCGAATCCAAGAGAGAATGCCAATGCTATAACTTTAAGAAGTGGGAAACAGCTAGAGACACCACAAAATGATAGTGCTCAAGGGGAGAACAATACCATGGCATCCTCTTCACATCCCAACGAGCCACTAAAAAAGGTAATTCCTAAACCATCATTTCCTTCTTATATAACTCCTCCACCTTTTCCTAGCAGGTTAGCAAAGTCCAAGAAGGAGGAGCAAGAGAAGGAAATTTTGGAAACCTTCCGGAAAGTAGAGGTGAACATTCCTTTACTAGATGCTATCAAGCAAGTGCCAAGATATGCCAAGTTCCTAAAAGAGTTGTGCACATCTAAACGGAAGTTGAAATGGAATGAAAAGGTAAGTGTGGGGGAGAATGTGTCAGCTGTTCTTCAAAAGAAACTCCCACCTAAATGCAAGGATCCAGGTATGTTTACCATTCCTTGTAAGATAGGCAACACCAGGTTTGAGCGTGCTATGCTAGATCTAGGGGCATCTATTAATGTCATGCCATATTCAATTTATGCTTCATTGAATCTAGGACCATTAGAGGAAACCGGTGTTATAATACAACTTGCTGACCGTTCTAACACTTATCCAAGAGGAGTTGTAGAAGACGTTCTTGTACAGGTTAATGAATTGGTTTTTCCCGCTGACTTTTATGTTATTGAGATGGAAGATGAGATGTCTTCTAATCCCACACCTATTCTATTAGGGAGACCATTCTTGAAAACAGCAAGAACTAAAATAGATGTACATGATGGCACTTTAACTATGGAATTTGATGGTGAAATAATTCGCTTTAACATTTTTGAGGCCATGAGATATCCTAGTGATGTGCATTCTGTTTTTAATATTGATATAATTGACTCACTAGTGCAGCAAGCTTATGAGCTAGATGGTGAAGATAGTGTAGAAATAGTCATTAGCAACCATCTCGGAATGGGGAATGCTAAACTAGCCTTGAGTGACCAGGTGGAAGGGGCACTAGAATCTTTACACTCGCTGCAACCTAAAGATGCAAGGTTTGATGTTTCATTTATTGATTTGCCTTTATCTAATGAGAAACTTCTACCTTCCATTTTGCAGGCACCAACTTTAGAGTTGAAACCACTACCGAACCACTTGAAATATGTGTTCTTAGGTGAAAAGGACACACTACCTGTCATCATTGCCAAAGAGCTCACACCTTTGCAAGAAGAGCGACTTATCCGGGTGCTTAGAGAGCATAAAACAGCAATTGGTTGGACAATTGCCGATATCAAGGGAATAAGCCCATCCATGTGCATGCACCGGATTTTGTTAGAGGAAGGGTCCAAACCAACAAGAGAAGCACAAAGAAGATTGAACCCTCCTATGATGGAGGTTGTGAAAAAGGAGATACTGAAGCTCCTAGATGTTGGAGTGATCTATCCTATCTCGGATAGCAAATGGGTGAGCCCGGTCCAAGTGGTTCCAAAGAAATCAGGTGTAACGGTGGTAACAAATAATGAGAATGAACTTGTTCCTACTAGGATTCAAACAGGATGGCGAGTTTGTATTGATTATCGTAAACTTAATTCCACAACTCGCAAAGACCACTTTCCTTTACCTTTTATTGATCAAATGCTTGAAAGGTTAGCTGGCCATTCTCATTATTGTTTTCTTGATGGTTTTTCAGGTTATAATCAGATAGCCATTGCTCCGGAGGACCAAGAGAAAACAACATTCACATGTCCATTTGGTACTTTTGCATACCGGCGTATGCCATTTGGTCTTTGTAATGCACCAGCTACATTCCAAAGGTGTATGGTTAGCATATTTTCAGATTATGTAGAAAACATCATAGAAGTGTTTATGGATGATTTTAGTGTCTATGGTGATTCTTTTGATAGATGACTAGAGAACCTTACACTTGTACTTGAAAGATGCATGGAAACTAACCTTGTTTTGAATTGGGAAAAATGTCACTTTATGGTAGAACAAGGAATAGTTTTGGGCCATGTTATTTCTTCTAGAGGGATAGAGGTTGATAAGTCTAAAATAGATATTATGCATTCTTTACCACCTCCCACAAATGTGAGAGGGGTTCGTTCTTTTCTTGGACATGCAGGTTTCTATAGGAGATTTATCAAAGACTTCTCAAAGATCACATTACCTCTTTGCAAGCTACTACAAAAAGATGTGGTTTTCCACTTTGATGATAAATGCAAAGAGGCGTTTGAAACATTGAAGGGACTCTTGACATCAGCTCCTATCATCCAACCACCAGATTGGAATGTACCTTTTGAAATCATGTGTGATGCTAGTGACTATGCCATTGGAGCTGTTTTGGGCCAACGGGTTGGGAAAGCCTCACATGCCATTTATTATGCCTCAAGAACTCTTAATGATGCTCAATTGAACTATTCCACTACTGAAAAAGAACTTTTGGCTGTTGTATTTGCTTTAGAAAAATTTCGATCTTATTTAATTGGTACTAAAGTAATTGTATTTTCTGACCATGCAGCCCTTAAGTACTTACTCACTAAAAAGGAGGCCAAACCAAGGTTGATTAGATGGATACTTCTCTTACAAGAGTTTGATTTGGAGATAAAAGATAAGAGAGGTAGTGACAACCTGGTTGCGGACCATCTTAGCCGTTTAGTTCATGAAGATGATGCACTACCCTTGAATGAGAACTTTCCGGATGAGCAACTTCTTTTTATAAGAACAACAACTCCTTGGTATGCTGATATTGTTAATTACTTAGTTACCAAGAAGTTGCCACAAGAGTTGACACAAGCTCAAAGAAATAAGATCAAGAGTGATGCCAAATACTACATATGGGATGATCCTTACCTTTGGAAGCATTGCTCCGATCAGATTATAAGAAGGTGTGTACTCGAAACTGAATTTCAATCTATTCTCACCTTTTGTCACTCTTATGCATGTGGAGGACACTTTGGATCCAAAAGAACAGCCATGAAAGTTCTTGATTCTGGATTTTATTGGCCTACCATATTCAAAGATGCATACCTCTTTTGCAAGTCATGTGATCGTTGCCAAAGAACTGGTAACTTAGGTGCTAGAAATCAAATGCCTCAAACTCCAATACTTATTGTTGAAATTTTTGATGTATGGGGCATGGATTTCATGGGACCTTTTCCTCCTTCTTTTGGTAATCTTTATATTTTACTTGCCGTTGATTATGTTTCAAAGTGGGTGGAAGCAAAATCCACTTGGACTAATGACTCTAAAGTTGTTTCAGATTTTGTCAAGACTAACATCTTTGCTAGGTTTGGAACGCCAAAGGCCATAATCAGCGATAGAGGTACTCACTTTTGCAATAGGACTATGGAAGCACTTTTGAGGAACTATAACATCACACACAAGGTCTCCACCTCATATCATCCTCAAACTAGTGGGCAAGCTGAAGTGTCAAACCGAGAAGTTAAGTCCATCCTTGAAAAGACAGTTAATCCAAATAGGAAGGATTGGAGTTCACGACTTGATGATGCACTTTGGGCTTATAGGACAGCATATAAGACACCCATTGGTATGTCTCCTTATCGACTTGTTTATGGTAAGCCTTGTCATCTTCCGGTTGAATTGGAACATAAATCATATTGGGCTATCAAACAATGCAACATGGAGATGGATGAGATAGGAAAGAAAAGAAAACTTGACCTACAAGAATTAGAGGAGATAAGGAATGATGCCTATCAGAATTCTAGGATTTACAAGGAAAAGACTAAGGCATTCCATGACAAGATGATATCAAGAAAAGAATTTGTTGTTGGACAAAAAGTTCTTCTCTTCCATTCACGCCTTAAGTTATATCCAGGTAAATTACGTTCTCGTTGGGTTGGACCTTTTGTTATTACTAATGTAATTACTCATGGTGCAGTTGAAATCCAAAGCCCGAAAACAGATAAGGCATTCAAAGTGAATGGTCATAGATTGAAGCCTTACTATGAGAACTTTCCAATACAAGATGTGGAGGAGTTTCCACTTTTTGAGCCAAAGTATGTTGAATAATAATGGCATGGGTCTAAGTCAGGCTGAGGACAATAAACCAAGCGCTTCTTGGAGAGGCAACCCAAAAGGATGGAGAGCATCTATTATATCAGATTTGCATATTCCTTACTCTCCATCATTCTATCTTTTATTGTTTTTCTTTTCTTTTGTTTAATAGTTCTTTTCTCTTACATATAATTCTTGCATTGGGGGTTAATAGCATTACATTAATGACAATGTAAGAATTATGTGTGGTGGGGAAGAATTTAGGATTTTATTTAGAGTGTTTTGTTTTTGAGTCTTTTTATGTTGTTTTTCTTTCTGATCCTTGTTTTGAAAATAACTAGATGTAAATATAATTTTTTTTAACCCCGGTTAAATGGCGGATAACGGTACTCCGTGATTATTTAAATCGGTTCCATCAGCTACCCACAAAACTGATATTGTATATAAATTTCTCTTCCAATTTCTCTTTCAATTTTTTTCATTTTTTTTTCAGGATGGATGATATTCTCACAAGATTGCAGAAACGATTTCCTCCTTTTCCTCGAAATATTTTACTGAAGCTTTACCAAGTTCGACTTGAAAGATTAAGAATGCTTATGCACAAAGGGATTCCTGACGACATACGTTGGATAATTGAAGCCAAGGTACGTGAAGATGAATATCTTCCTGTTTTGCATTTACCAGGTACAGGTAGAAGCACTTTTGCAAAGAAGCGACGAGCAAAGCGCATGAGTTCAAATTGCCACAAATGTGCACGATGGACGTGTAACGGTAAATATCGTTCTATTGGGATTCTGTCCTCTAATCGAGATGATAAAATTGAATTCATTAAGGATGGACTGAGTAAGGAGAATTTGGGTAATATCCAACTTTCTCTTGAGACGCATCCTAGTGGAGACGTACAAAGAGAAATTCTTGATTTATGGCCGCAATTCCAAAGGGAATGGCAACATCTTGGGAATCTGATGTTAAAAGACCCTGTTTGCCAGCTTGTAAGAAAACTGGATGGGAAGCATATCCTCGACTCATAGAAGGCGTTTAAGCCGTTTCTAGACGTAAAACCAGAGGAAGATGTGAGCCACAATCACACCTACAATAAATGACTTCTCAGCTTTTGGTTTGATTTGCAATAACTTTATTTTGGTTTAATTTACGTGTTGTTCGATTTGTGTAACTATTCTCGTTTTTTTTTTATTTGTCTTTTACGGTTGATTTTTTTTTCTCTTTTTGATTTTCTTCCTGAAATCACGCAAAAATCTTTTGTTAGGTTAACATTTTCTTCTGACAGGTCAGATACACTTTCGGCGACATTATTACTCTTGTCTGATTCACTACTGAGTCCTCTATATATTACACCATGTACTCATTCTCTTTCAGGCACTCGAAAAAAAAAAAATGGAAAGTACTTCATCCCAGCGCATTAAAAAAATTTGTGTCTTTGGAGGTGCTTATCCAGGAAAAAATAACATATTCGCTGATGAAGCCATAAGAGTTGGAGTAATACTTGCCCAACAAAAGATCCACTTGATTTATGGAGGAGGTAGTACGGGCTTAATGGGAGCAGTCGCTACAGCAGCACACGCCGGAGGAAGTCCAGTTCTAGGAATCGTGCCAAAACTATTCACAAGTTTTTGTGGACCTACCGTGGGTAAGGAAATACAAGTCTGGAGTGTCCCTGAACGATAACAATCATGTACCATTCTGCCGATGCATTCATTGCTTTACCAGGAGGTCTGGGTACATTGGAAGAAATAGCTTGCGTGGCTTCTTGGTCATCTTTGGTCACAAATAAGAAACCCATTGGTTTGCTTAATATTAATGGTTATTTTAGTAATTTGCTTTTATATTTAGATAATGCTGTGGATAATGGATTCATGTTTTCAGAGGCAAGGAGAACCATAATTTCTGCTACAACCATTGAAGATTTACTTAAAAAGCTCCAAGCTTATGAGTGTTTATCTGCTACGGTTGTTTCGCAAACGCTCGGAAAAAGAAAAAGAGATATGGACGAGCAAGGAGTGGATTGCACTTTGTCTTTGTGACATTATCTAACATTTTGCTTGTTGTGTCTCAGTTATAATAAGTGGTTAGCAACCTCTGCAGGTAATATCTCCCATATTTTAGTAGGGGGTCAGGGACATATTTTGCTAATTTAAAAAAAAAAAAAAAATTAAGAAGTATTCATTCTGAACAAGGTCTGAGTAAGGGAGACTTGAGACATACCTTGTCAGTTTGATTTCTTCTTTTCAAAAAAAAAAAAAAAAAAAAAAAGAGTTTGTTGTGTTTTAAGCAATTTAGAAGTATTCATTCTGAACAAGGTCTGAGTAAGGGAGACTTGAGACATACCTTGTCAGTTTGATTTTAATCTTTTTATGTTTACTTGTTAATTTTTGTTTAGTATTTTAGGATTATTTAGGTTGCATGAGTTTGTTTTGTTTTGAGTCTTAGTTGTTCCTATTCTTATGTTATTAGTTCTTTTCTCTTACACATGATTCTTTCATTTGAGTTAATAGACTTACATTGAGGACAATGTAAGAATTAAGTGTGGGGGGAATGATTTAGGATTTCTTTTATTTTTGTCTACTATTTTTTTTTTCTTTATTATTATTATTATTTTTTTTGTGAGTTTTAGTTCCTTTTTAATACAATGATGAGATATGAATTGCATAAGTCTAAAACAGATTTATTAGTGAGAAGATTTTCATGAGAATTGAGCTTGATGTCAACCTTTTTATGAGCCAATGTTAATATAATATGTTGATTGAGAAAGAAGCATTAGACTTAATCTGACTTGTATAATCATCCTTGTGAGTTTTTGAGCCTATAATGATTGATGCATTATACAAATCAATCTAATTTCTTTCTTGAGTGCTCTTATGATTACATGATTCTCTAGAACTTGCTTTAAACCGTTTGAGACTATATTGATACATGTGACAACATGAATATGATAGAGGCATTAGGATTTTTAGCCAGGGCCAAACAGCCATCCCTTATTGATGTTCCAAGAGAACACACCCTTAGTGAACCAATTTGAGCCTACATTGAATAAGCTATCTCTTTGGTAACCATAACTTGTCCCTAACCTAAATATACTTATATCTTTACCTTTGTTCCAAAGATGAATTAGGATGTTTTGAGACAAGTTGCAAAGACAAGGGATATTTTTAGTTAAAAATTTGGGTTAGAAACAAGAAATAAGTGTGGGGGGAAAAGAAAAGAAAAGTCAAGAGAAAAAGAAATGGAATACTGGCAAATACATTCCTATGTAAAAAAAAATAAATATGAATCATCTCTTGAATTTGTGGAAAAAGAAAAAGATGTTACAAAGTCGTTTAGAATGAAGAAAAGGCCCAACATGAATATCCAGCCTAGGTGACTATGTACTTGTAAAGAGTTTTGAGAAGTTTCTTTGTATGATCTTTTTATATCTCTAAACTTTATGAACTCTTTGGAACCTTTGTGATATCTTTATCCTTTTGTTCTTCAACCACATTACAAACCCCTTGGCCCCATTACAACCTTGATTAAAGACCTCTTGATTCATGAAGTTGTATGATCTAAATAGTGGAGAATAGGTGGACAAGCAAGAATATGGTAGAACTGTTTTCATGAGATTGATTGAGTGTAAACACTTCACCACTACTTTAAAGAGTGAAAATCATGAGGGTATCCCATGTGAGAAGTTGAGATTAAATTTGAACATGCAATATTTTGATTGAGATATGTTATGCTAATATTGGCTTAACTCAAACAATTTACATTCAAGCATGATTTTTTGTGAAATTCTTTAAGCTATTGATTAGTTTATAAGACTTGTTCAAATATTGTCTCTAATTTGTATTGAAAGGATTAGGAGTAAATATTTTTAGTATATGCAGTTTATTTATATTTTAGTTTTTCAATGTTTGTGGGTATCGTTCTAGTAAACCCTCACGAGACTAAACTCGTCCACTAGGGACACCTAGGGGTTTAAAGGCTTGTGTCACATGCTAAGTGCCACCGTGATTTCCTACGAAAATGGATTAGATTAGATTTTCTTATTTTATTTTTATTGAGTCGTTGCTAGGGACTAGCAACAATCTAAGTGTGGGGGTGTGATAACTCGTATAATTATATAGTTTTTAGTTATGTTTTATTATTGTTTTGTGTCAAATACGAGTTATTATTGTTTAGTCTAATTGTGTTTATGATCTTTTATATTTTTATGTATTTTGGTGTTTTTCACAAGTTTCTTTGACTGATTTCAGATTACTAGAATTAAGGGCAAATCCAGTTCAGTTCCAGTTCCGACACCTTTTGCCATATCAGCTATATCTCGAGTTTCACTGAAGCAATAAGGCTGAAATTTGTAGCCATGCAAAGTTAAGAGGCATATCTATCTTTTTCATGTTTTACACTTCTTGAAACGGAGTCGTTTTCCCTAGCGAAATCGACCATCAAGTTGGCTGATGTGCAATGACGTCTGTGCTGACCTGTTTTCGTATTATGCCCATATCTTCTTATCCACATCAGCAAATGAGCTGATTCTAATGGCTATGGATCAGTAACGGATAGGGTAACATTTGTCTAGAAGACCATGGGATCAGGTAAGGCCTCCAAAATTGACAAAATCGACCATCAAGTTGGCTGATCAAAATCGTCATACATGACGAAAATTGTTAGAAAATGCACCCACCTATTATACCTACCTTTGAAATTTGTAAAGCTTGTCTCTTGTCATTTAGCCCTCCAAAATGTGTATAAATAGAGGGCCTTGGATGATTGTAAGGGATCATATTGAAGATTGGTAGGATATTAGCCATTTTAACAAAATTCTCTAAGTTTTCTTCTTCTTTCTTTTCTCTAGTTTTCTTTTTCTTTAGAAAGAGCAAGAGGTTGGATAATTAATATTCTTCTTCTTCTTCTTTCTTTCTTTTATTTCCTTCTTAGATTCTCTTTAATTTTATGTTTATGTTTATGATGCCTATGCTAGGCTAAACTTCTATTTGGTTAAGGGTGATTTCAAAGCCCTAGACACGTTTTGTGATTGATTTTCAGATTCTATCTATCATTAATTTTCTATCAAAGTTGCTTATGTTCTTCTACAAGAATTGTTCATGATGTTGTCTTGATTTATTTAGGTGTACAACTAGATAGATTGATAACTCGTATAATTATATAGTTTTTAGTTATGTTTTATTATTGTTTTGTGTCAAATACGAGTTATTATTGTTTAGTCTAATTGTGTTTATGATCTTTTATATTTTTATGTAATTTGGTGTTTTTCACAAGTTTCTTTGAGTGATTTCAGATTACTAGAATTAAGGGCAAATCCAGTTCAGTTCCAGTTCCGACACATTTTGCCATATCAGCTATATCTGGAGTTTCACTGAAGCAATAAGGCTGAAATTTGTAGCCGTGCAAAGCTAAGAGGCATATCTATCTTTTTCATGTTTTATACTTCTTGAAACGGAGTCGTTTTCTCTAGCGAAATCGACCATCAAGTTGGCTGATGTGCAATGACGTCTGTGCTGACCTGTTTTCGTATTTTGCCCATATCTGCTTATCCACATCAGCAAATGAGCTGATTCCAATGGCTATGGATCCGTAACTGATACGGGAACCTTTGTCTAGAATACCATATGATCAGATCAGGCGTCTAAAATTGACGAAATCGACCATCAAGTTGGCTGATGTGCAATGACGTCTGTGCTGACATGTTTTCGTATTTTGCCCATATCTGCTTATCCACATCAGCAAATGAGCTGATTCCAACGGCTATGGATCCACAACTGATAGGGTAACATTTTTCTAGAAGACCATGTGATCAGATAAGGCCTGCAAAATTGACAAAATCGACCATCAAGTTGGCTGATCAAAATCGTCATGTATGACGAAAATTGTTAGAAAATGCACCCACCTATTATACCTACCTTTGAAATTTGTAAAGCTTGTCTCTTGTCATTTAGCCCTCCAAAATGTGTATAAATAGAGGGCCTTGGGTGATTGTAAGGGATCATATTGTACATAGGTAGGATATTAGCCATTTTAATAAAATTCTCTAAGTTTTCTTCTTCTTTCTTTTCTCTAGTTTTCTTTCTTTTCTCTAGTTTTCTTTTTCTTTAGAGAGAGCAAGAGGTTGGATAATTAATATTCTTCCTCTTCTTCTTTCTTTCTTTTATTTTCTTCTTAGATTTTCTTTAATTTTATGTTTATGTTTACAATGCCTATGCTAGGCTAAACTTATATTTGGTTAAGGGTGATTTCAAAGCTCTAGACATGTTTTATAATTGATTTTCAGATTCTATCTATCATTAATTTTCTATCAAAGTTGCTTATGTTCTTCTACAAGAATTGTTCATGATGTTGTCTTGATTTGTTTAGGTGTACAACTAGATAGATCTTGATAATTATCTATTGCTAGTTTAGAAGTCTTGATCCGTGTAATTGTCTTGATTTCCTATTCATAAGTGGCAATTTGTGATTAATGATTATGGTCAAGTTTTCAATAATTGCAAAGTGGAACATAACCTAAGTTGAACAATCCGAGCTTATGTGTTTGTTGCTTAGATCAACCTATCTTTCTCATCATAAAGCTGCCATTAAATTGAATCTAGAGAGCTTATTCTAGGTTGTTTGATGGTTAGAGATTAAATAGAGAGCTTGTTCTATTTAACGACAAACTAAGGAAAGATTGGGATAACAGAGCTTGTTGTTATCTACGGTTGTTAACTTTGATAGTTGGTTGATATTGATAGATCTGAAATTGATTCTTAATGATGTCTACTGGTGGAGAATGAAACCTTAACCATATTTTTCATATTTGATTCTTCTTACTTACTTGTTTTCTTACTTTTCTAGTTTGCTTATTTTTAAAAGTATATTTATTTTTATTGGCTGGTTATACCGCCTAATTTGTATATTAACTTTGTTTTATTTTTATTGGCTGGTTATACCGCCTAATTTAGTATATATATTTTTATTGGCTGGTTATACCGCCTTGCATCTTATTCTTATTATTTATTTTAGTTTAAATCTGGCTTCAAAAAACCCCTTTTCTTTTATTGTTCTTGAATTTAAGTTTTAAACTATTAACTTATAAACTAAAACCCAATCCCTGAGGACTCGACCCTTGCTAACTACTATACTTACAATTGATCTTTTTAGTGCAAGGTTAAATAAGATACACTCTTTTGGGTGCATCAAATTTTTGGCGCCGTTGCCGGGGATTGTTTTCTTTAGTTTATTTGTTACTTGGTTTATTCTTATTTTCAGTTCTAATTAGTTCTATTTTCTTGTACATACAAGTTTTTCTTATCAAATTTTGAAAAAAAAAAAAAAAAAAAAAAAACGATGGAATTGAGCAATCTAACACTTGAAGAGTTGGTGGCATACATGAACATGGAGAATCAACAAGCCAATCTCACCTCCCCAGTTCAACAATTGGCCATGGGAGGATGTCAAGGCTATCAAGTGTTCCAAGACCAACAGTATGATCATTACTCAAACACTTACCATGAGGGATGGTGGGATCATACTAATTATGGCTACTCAGAAAATTACCAAGAAGTAGATCCTTATGCCAATTACACTCATCCATCTAGCTTCAATCAATCATGGTCTCAAGAACCAGATCTTCTTCAACCACCACATATGACTCAAAACTCAGGTACTTCTTTAGAAGATCTTGTCGATTCTCTTGTTACTAATACTTTGCAATTTCAACAGGAAACAAGGGCAAGCATCAAGAGTTTGGAAAAGCAAATGAGCCAATTGGCTAGTAGTATGGTGGTATGGGTAGCACAAAGATCTGAAGAACTCTCTGCCCAAACAATGATTAACCCAAAGGAGAATACTACTATTGTGACCTTGAGGAATGATGAACAAGATGAGGATGAGACAGAATTAGAGATGGATTCTATTCTTGAGGATAATGAAGCCACAAATACAAATAAGAGTATTTCGGCACCTGAGGTAACGTTTAAGGTTTCACTTTTTACTAATGTTTCTTCTCCACCTTTTCCTAGTAGATTTACAAAGTTCAAGGAGGAAGAACATGAACAACACATGGCGGAAACCTTAAACAACTTGTTTGTGGAGGTCATTCAACAAGTATCAAAATATGCTCCATTCCTCGATGACATATGCACCACAAAGGATGATGGAATAATACTTGTAATGGAGAATGCATCCACTGTTGTGCAAAGAAAGCTTCCTCTCAAACGCATAAATTTGGGAAATTTCATGTATGAGCCTGACAAGCCTAAAATGCCAAGAAGGGGTGTTGGTTAGGTTCAAAACACTAAATAAAGTGCTAATTGGGGGAGGCAGACTAATTAGTGAAAGCATTGCCAAATTGCCATCCTCAGATTTGCTCTCTTTTTCTTTATCTTTTTCTTATGTTTCTTTGCTAATTGTGTTTAGTGTTTCTAAGTTCATTTAGGCTGCATAAGTTTATTTTGTTTATTAGTTCTTTTCACTTACACATGATTCTTTCATTTGGGATTAATAGCATTACATTAATGACAATGTAAGAATTATGTGTGGGGGGAGGAATTTAGGATTTTATTTAGAGTGTTTTGTTTTTGAGTTTTTTTTTTTTTTTTTTTATGTTATTTTTCTTTCTGATCTTTGTTTTGAAAATAACTAGATGTAAATATAATTTTTATTTTTTTTTACCCCGGTTAAATGGCGGATAACGGTACTCCGTGATTATTTAAATCGGTTCCATCAGCTACCCACAAAACTGATATTGTATATAAATTTCTCTTCCAATTTCTCTTTCAAATTTTTTTTTTCATTTTTTTCAGGATGGATGATATTCTCACAAGATTGCAGAAACGATTTCCTCCTTTTCCTCGAAATATTTTACTGAAGCTTTACCAAGTTCGATTTGAAAGATTAAGAATGCTTATGCACAAAGGGATTCCTGCAGACATACGTTGGATAATTGAAGCCAAGGTACGTGAAGATAAATATCTTCCTGTTTTGCAATTACCAGGTACAGGTAGAAGCACTTTTGCAAAGAAGCGACGAGCAAAGCGCATGAGTTCAAATTGCCACAAATGTGCACGATGGACGTGTAACGGTAAATGTCGTTCTATTGGGATTCCGTCCTCTAATCGAGATGATAAAATTGAATTCATTAAGGATGGACTGAGTAAGGAGAATTTGGGTAATATCCAACTTTCTCTTGAGACGCATCCTAGTGGAGACGTACAAAGAGAAATTCTTGATTTATGGCCGCAATTCCAAAGGGAATGGCAACATCTTGGGAATCTGATGTTAAAAGACCCTGTTTGCCAGCTTGTAAGAAAACTGGATGGGAAGCATATCCTCGACTCATAGAAGGCGTTTAAGCCGTTTCTGGACGTAAAACCAGAGGAAGATGTGAGCCACAATCACAACTACAATAAATGACTTCTCAGCTTTTGGTTTGATTTGCAATAACTTTATTTCGGTTTAATTTACGTGTTATTCGATTTGTGTAATTATTCTCATTTTTTTTTATTTGTCTTTTACGGTTGATTTTTCTTCCCTTTTTTTATTTTCTTCCTGAAATGACGCAAAAATCTTTTGTTAGGTTAACATTTTCTTCTGACAGGTCAAATACACTTTCGGCGACATTATTACTCTTGACTTTTACGGTTGATTTTTCTTCTCTTTTTGATTTTCTTCCTGAAATCACGCAAAAATCTTTTGTTAGGTTAACATTTTCTTCTGACAGGTCAGATACACTTTCGGCGACATTATTACTCTTGTCTGATTCACTACTCAGTCCTCTATATATTACACCATGTACTCATTCTCTTTCAGGCACTCGAAAAAAAAAAAAAAAAAAGTTTGTTGTGTTTTAAGGAATTAAGAAGTATTCATTCTGAACAAGGTCTGAGTAAGGGAGACTTGAGACATACCTTGTCAGTTTGATTTTAATCTTTTTACGTTTACTTGTTAATTTTTGTTTAGTATTTTAGGATTATTTAGGTTGCATGAGTTTGTTTTGTTTTGAGTCTAGTTATTCCTATTCTTATGTTATTAGTTCTTTTCTCTTACACATGATTCTTTCATTTGGGTTAATAGACTTACATTGAGGACAATGTAAGAATTAAGTGTGGGGGGGAATGATTTAGGATTTCTTTTATTTTTGTCTACTATTTTTTTTATGAGTCTTTATTATTATTATTATTATTTTTTAGTGTGTTTTAGTTCCTTTTTAATACAATGATGAGATATGAATTGCATAAGTCTAAAACATATTTATTAGTGAGAAGATTTTCATGAGAATTGAGCTTGATGTCAACTTTTTTATGAGCCAATGTTAATATGATATGTTGATTGAGAAAGAAGCATGTTTAGACTTAATCTGACTTGTATAATCATCCTTGTGAGTTTTTGAGCCTATAATGATTGATGCATTATACAAATCAATCTAATTTCTTTCTTGAGTGCTCTTATGATTACATGATTCTCTAGAACTTGCTTTAAACCGTTTGAGACTATATTGATACATGTGACAACATGAATATGATAGAGGCATTAGGATTTTTAGCCAGGGCCAAACAGCCATCCCTTATTGATGTTCCAAGAGAACACACCCTTAGTGAACCAATTTGAGCCTACATTGAATAAGCTATCTCTTTGGTAACCATAACTTGTCCCTAACCTAAATATACTTATATCTTTACCTTTGTTCCAAAGATGAATTAGCATGTTTTGAGACAAGTTGCAAAGACAAGGAAGATTTATTGAAAATTTGGGTTAGAAACAAGAAATAAGTGTGGGGGGAAAAGAAAGAAAAAAGTCAAGAGAAAAAGAAAGGGATCATTGTCAAATACATTCCCATATTAAAAAAAAAAAAAAATTCTCTTGAACTTCTAGTTAAAGTAAAGAAAAAGATGTTACAAAGTTGGTTAGAATGATGCAAAGGCTCAACATGAATATTTAGCCTATGTTATTATGTGCTTTATAAGAGTTTTGAGAAGTTTTATTTGTATGATCTTATTATGTCTCTAAACTCTATGAACTCTTTGGAACCTTTGTGATATCTTTATCCTTTTGTTCTTTAACCACATTATAACCTTTTGGCCCCATTACAACCTTGAATAAAGACCTCTTGATTTATGAAGTTGTATGATCTAAATAGTGGATAATAGGTGGACAAGCAAGCATATGGTAGAAGTGTTTTCATGAGATTGATTGAGTGTAAACACTTTACCACTATTTTAAAAAGTGAAAATCAAGAGAGTATCCCATGTGAGAAGTTGAGATTAAGTTTGAATTTGCACTATTTTGATTGAAATATGTTATGTTAATATTGGCTTAACTCAAACAATTTACATTCAAGCAAGATTTTTTGTGGATTTCTTTAAGCTATTGATTAGTTTTTAAGACTTGTCCAATGATTATCTCTAATTTATATTGGAAGGATTAGTTATAATTATTATTTTTAGTTTTTCTTATGTCTTCAATGTTTGTGGGTATCGTCCTAGTAAACCCTCACGAGACTAAACTCGTCCACTAGGGACACCTAGGGGTTTAAAGGCTTGTGTCACATGCTAAGTGCCACCGTGATTTCCTACGAAAGTGGATTAGATTAGATTTTCTTATTTTATTTTTATTGAGTCGTTGCTAGGGACTAGCAACAATCTAAGTGTGGGGGTGTGATAACTCGTATAATTATATAGTTTTTAGTTATGTTTTATTATTGTTTTGTGTCAAATACGAGTTATTATTGTTTAGTCTAATTGTGTTTATGATCTTTTATATTTTTATGTAATTTGGTGTTTTTCACAAGTTTCTTTGAGTGATTTCAGATTACTAGAATTAAGGGCAAATCCAGTTCAGTTCCAGTTCCGACACATTTTGCCATATCAGCTATATCTGGAGTTTCACTGAAGCAATAAGGCTGAAATTTGTAGCCGTGCAAAGCTAAGAGGCATATCTATCTTTTTCATGTTTTATACTTCTTGAAACGGAGTCGTTTTCTCTAGCGAAATCGACCATCAAGTTGGCTGATGTGCAATGACGTCTGTGCTGACCTATTTTCGTATTTTGCCCATATCTGCTTATCCACATCAGCAAATGAGCTGATTCCAATGGCTATGGATCCGTAACTGATACGGGAACCTTTGTCTAGAAGACCATATGATCAGATCAGGCCTCTAATATTGACGAAATCGACCATCAAGTTGGCTGATGTGCAATGACGTCTGTGCTGACATGTTTTCGTATTTTGCCCATATCTGCTTATCCACATCAGCAAATGAGCTGATTCCAACGGCTATGGATCCGCAACTGATAGGGTAACATTTTTCTAGAAGACCATGTGATCAGATAAGGCCTGCAAAATTGACAAAATCGACCATCAAGTTGGCTGATCAAAATCGTCATGTATGACGAAAATTGTTAGAAAATGCACCCACCTATTATACCTACCTTTGAAATTTGTAAAGCTTGTCTCTTGTCATTTAGCCCTCCAAAATGTGTATAAATAGAGGGCCTTGGGTGATTGTAAGGGATCATATTGTACATAGGTAGGATATTAGCCATTTTAATAAAATTCTCTAAGTTTTCTTCTTCTTTCTTTTCTCTAGTTTTCTTTCTTTTCTCTAGTTTTCTTTTTCTTTAGAGAGAGCAAGAGGTTGGATAATTAATATTCTTCCTCTTCTTCTTTCTTTCTTTTATTTTCTTCTTAGATTTTCTTTAATTTTATGTTTATGTTTACAATGCCTATGCTAGGCTAAACTTCTATTTGGTTAAGGGTGATTTCAAAGCTCTAGACATGTTTTATAATTGATTTTCAGATTCTATCTATCATTAATTTTCTATCAAAGTTGCTTATGTTCTTCTACAAGAATTGTTCATGATGTTGTCTTGATTTGTTTAGGTGTACAACTAGATAGATCTTGATAATTATCTATTGCTAGTTTAGGAGTCTTGATCCGTGTAATTGTCTTGATTTCCTATTCATAAGTGGCAATTTGTGATTAATGATTATGGTCAAGTTTTCAATAATTGCAAAGTGGAACATAACCTAAGTTGAACAATCCGAGCTTATGTGTTTGTTGCTTAGATCAACCTATCTTTCTCATCATAAAGCTGCCATTAAATTGAATCTAGAGAGCTTATTCTAGGTTGTTTGATGGTTAGAGATTAAATAGAGAGCTTGTTCTATTTAACGACAAACTAAGGAAAGATTGGGATAACAGAGCTTGTTGTTATCTACGGTTGTTAACTTTGATAGTTGGTTGATATTGATAGATCTGAAATTGATTCTTAATGATGTCTAGTGGTGGAGAATGAAACCTTAACAATATTTTTCATATTTGATTCTTCTTACTTACTTGTTTTCTTACTTTTCTAGTTTGCTTATTTTTAAAAGTATATTTATTTTTATTGGCTGGTTATACCGCCTAATTTGTATATTAACTTTGTTTTATTTTTATTGGCTGGTTATACCGCCTAATTTAGTATATATATTTTTATTGGCTGGTTATACCGCCTAATTCAGTATATATATTTTTATTGGCTGGTTATACCGCCTTGCATCTTATTCTTATTATTTATTTTAGTTTAAATCTGGCTTCAAAAAACCCCTTTTCTTTTATTGTTCTTGAATTTAAGTTTTAAACTATTAACTTATAAACTAAAACCCAATCCCTGAGGACTCGACCCTTGCTAACTACTATACTTACAATTGATCTTTTTAGTGCAAGGTTAAATAAGATACACTCTTTTGGGTGCATCATAGATCTTGATAATTATCTATTGCTAGTTTAGGAGTCTTGATCCGTGTAATTGTCTTGATTTCCTATTCATAAGTGGCAATTTGTGATTAATGATTATGGTCAAGTTTTCAATAATTGCAAAGTGGAACATAACCTAAGTTGAACAATCCGAGCTTATGTGTTTGTTGCTTAGATCAACCTATCTTTCTCATCATAAAGCTGTCATTAAATTGAATTTAGAGAGCTTATTCTAGGTTGTTTAATGGTTAGAGATTAAATAGAGAGCTTGTTCTATTTAACGACAAATTAAGGAAAGATTGGGATAACAGAGCTTGTTGTTATCTACGGTTGTTAACTTTGATAGTTGGTTGATATTGATAGATCTGAAATTGATTCTTAATGATGTCTAGTGGTGGAGAATGAAACCTTAACCATATTTTTCATATTTGATTCTTCTTACTTTCTTGTTTTCTTACTTTTAGTTTGCTTATTTTTTATGTTTATTTTTATTGGCTGGTTATACCGCCTAATTTGTATATTAACTTTGTTTTATTTTTATTGGCTGGTTATACCGCCTAATTTAGTATATATATTTTTATTGGCTGGTTATACCGCCTAATTTAGTATATATATTTTTATTGGCTGGTTATACCGCCTTGCATCTTATTCTTATTATTTACTTTAGTTTAAATCTGGCTTCAAAAACCCCTTTTCTTTTATTGTTTTCTTTGAACGTAAGTTATAAACTAATAACTCATAGATTAAAACCCAATCCCTGAGGACTCGACCCTTGCTAATCATTATACTTACAATTGATCTTTTTAGTGCAAGGTTAAATAAGATACACTCTTTTGGGTGCATCAAAAGTCAAGAGAAAAAGAAAGGGATCATTGTCAAATACATTCCCATATTAAAAAAAAAAAAAAAAATCTTCTCTTGAACTTCTAGTTAAAGTAAAGAAAAAGATGTTACAAAGTTGGTTAGAATGATGCAAAGGCTCAACATGAATATTTAGCCTATGTTATAATGTGCTTTATAAGAGTTTTGAGAAGTTTTATTTGTATGATCTTTTTATGTCTCTAAACTTTATGAACTCTTTGGAACCTTTGTGATATCTTTATCCTTTTGTTCTTCAACCACATTACAAACCCCTTGGCCCCATTACAACCTTGATTAAAGACCTCTTGATTCATGAAGTTGTATGATCTAAATAGTGGAGAATAAGTGGACAAGCAAGAATATGGTAGAACTGTTTTCATGAGATTGATTGAGTGTAAACACTTCCCCACTACTTTAAAGAGTGAAAATCATGAGGGTATCCCATGTGAGTAGTTGAGATTAAGTTTGAATATGCACTATTTTGATTGAAATATGTTATGTTAATATTGGCTTAACTCAAACAATTTACATTCAAGCATGATTTTTTGTGAAATTCTTTAAGCTATTGATTAGTTTATAAGACTTGTTCAAAGATTGTCTCTAATTTGTATTGAAAGGATTAGGAGTAAAAATTTTTAGTATATGTAGTTTATTTATATTTTAGTTTTTCAATGTTTGTGGGTATCGTTCTAGTAAACCCTCACGAGACTAAACTCGTCCACTAGGGACACCTAGGGGTTTAAAGGCTTGTGTCACATGCTAAGTGCCACCGTGATTTCCTACGAAAGTGGATTAGATTAGATTTTCTTATTTTATTTTTATTGAGTCGTTGCTAGGGACTAGCAACAATCTAAGTGTGGGGGTGTGATAACTCGTATAATTATATAGTTTTTAGTTATGTTTTATTATTGTTTTGTGTCAAATACGAGTTATTATTGTTTAGTCTAATTGTGTTTATGATCTTTTATATTTTTATGTAATATGGTGTTTTTCACAAGTTTCTTTGAGTGATTTCAGATTACTAGAATTAAGGGCAAATCCAGTTCAGTTCCAGTTCCCACACCTTTTTCCATATCAGCTATATCTCGAGTTTCACTGAAGCAATAAGGCTAAAATTTTAACCGTACGAAGTTAAGAGGCATATCTATCTTTTTCATGTTTTACACTTCTTGAAACGGAGTCGTTTTCCCTAGCGAAATCGACCATCAAGTTGGCTGATGTGCAATGACGTCTGTGCTGACCTGTTTTTATATTTTGCTCATATCTTCTTATCCACATCAGCCAATGAGCTGATTCCAACGGCTATGGATCAGTAACTGATAGGGGAACATTTTTCTAGAAGACCATGTGATCAGATCAGGCCTACAAAATTGAAAAAATCGACCATCAAGTTGGCTGATCAAAATTGTCATACAGTATGACGAAAATTGTTAGAAAAATGCACCCACCTATTATACCTACCTTTGAAATTTGTAAAGCTTGTCTCTTGTCATTTAGCCCTCCAAAATGTGTATAAATAGAGGGCCTTGGATGATTGTAGAGGATCATATTGTACATTGGTAGGATATTAGCCATTGTAATAAAATTCTCTAAGTTTTCTTCTTCTTTCTTTTCTCTAGTTTTCTTTTTCTTTATTTTCTTCTTCTTCTTCTTTCTTTCTTTTATTTCCTTCTTAGATTCTCTTTAATTTTATGTTTATGTTTACAATGCCTATGCTAGGCTAAACTTCTATTTGGTTAAGGGTGATTTCAAAGCCCTAGACATGTTTTGTGATTGATTTTCAGATTCTATCTATCATTAATTTTCTATCAAAGTTGCTTATGTTCTTCTACAAGAATTGTTCATGATGTTGTCTTGATTTATTTAGGTGTACAACTAGATAGATCTTGATAATTATCTATTGCTAGTCTAGGAGTCTTGATCCGTGTAATTGTCTTGATTTCCTATTCATAAGTGGCAATTTGTGATTAATGATTATGGTCAAGTTTTCAATAATTGCAAAGTGGAACATAACCTAAGTTGAACAATCCGAGCTTATGTGTTTGTTGCTTAGATCAACCTATCTTTCTCATCATAAAGCTGCCATTAAATTGAATTTAGAGAGCTTATTCAAGGTTGTTTAATGGTTAGAGATTAAATAGAGAGCTTGTTCTATTTAACGACAAACTAAGGAAAGATTGGGATAACAGAGCTTGTTGTTATCTACGGTTGTTAACTTTGATAGTTGGTTGATATTGATAGATCTGAAATTGATTCTTAATGATGTCTAGTGGTGGAGAATGAAACCTTAACCATATTTTTAATATTTGATTCTTCTTACTTACTTGTTTTCTTACTTTTCTAGTTTGCTTATTTTTAAAAGTATATTTATTTTTATTGGCTGGTTATACCGCCTAATTTGTATATTAACTTTGTTTTATTTTTATTGGCTGGTTATATCGCCTAATTTAGTATATATATTTTTATTGGCTGGTTATACCGCCTAATTTAGTATATATATTTTTATTGGCTGGTTATACCGCCTTGCATCTTATTCTTATTATTTACTTTAGTTTAAATCTGGCTTCAAAAACCCCTTTTCTTTTATTGTTTTCTTTGAACGTAAGTTATAAACTAATAACTCATAGATTAAAACCCAATCCCTGAGGACTCGACCCTTGCTAATCATTATACTTACAATTGATCTTTTTAGTGCAAGGTTAAATAAGATACACTCTTTTGGGTGCATCAGTTGCTTAGATCAACCTATCTTTCTCATCATAAAGCTGCTATTAAATTGAATTTAGAGAGCTTATTCTAGGTTGTTTGATAGTTAGAGATTAAATAGAGAGCTTGTTCTATTTAACGACGAACTAAGGAAAGATTGGGGTAACAGAGCTTGTTGTTATCTACGGTTGTTAACTTTGATAGCTAATTAATGTTGATAGATATGAAATTGATTCTTAATGATGTCTAGTGGTGGAGAATGAAACTTTAACCATATTTTTCATATTTGATTCTTCTTAATTACTTGTTTTCTCATTCTTATTATTTACTTTAGTTTAAATCGGATTTCAAAAACCCCTTTTCTTTTATTGTTCTTGAATTTAAGTTTTAAACTATTAACTTATAAACTAAAACCCAATCCCTGAGGACTCGACCCTTGCTAACTACTATTCTTACAATTGATCTTTTTAGTGCAAGGTTAAATAAGATACACTCTTTTGGGTGCATCAAGTTTTTGGCGCCGTTGCCGGGGATTGTTTTCTTTAGTTTATTTGTTACTTGGTTTATTCTTATTTTCAGTTCTAATTAGTTTTATTTTCTTGTACATACAAGTTTTTCTTATCAAATTTAAAAAAAAAATAGAAAAAGAAAAAGAAAACGATGGAATTGAGCAATCTAACACTTGACGAGTTGGTGGCATACATGAACATGGAGAATCAACAAGCCAATCTCACCTCCCCAATTCAACAATTGGCCATGGGAGGATGTCAAGGCCATCAAGGGTTCCAAGACCAACAGTATGATCATTACTCAAACACTTACCATGAGGGATGCTGGGATTATACTAATTATGGCTACTCAAAAAATTTCCAAGAAGTAGATCCTTATGCCAATTACACTTATCCATCTAGCTTCAATCAATCATGGTCTCAAGAACCAGATCTTTTTCAGCCATCACATATGACTCAAAACTCAGGTACTTCTTTAGAAGATCTTGTCTATTCTCTTGTTACTGATACTTTGCAATTTCAACAGGAAACAAGGGCAAGCATCCAGAGTTTGGAAAAGCAAATGAGCCAATTGGCTAGTAGTATGGTGGGATGGGTAGCACAAAGATCTGAAGAACTCCCTCCCCAAAAGATGATTAACCCAAAGGAGAATGCTACTATTGTGACCTTGAGGAATGAGAAACAAGATGAGGATGAGATAAAATTAGAGATGGATTCTATTCTTGAGGATAATGAAGCCACAAATCCAAATAAGAGTACTTCGGCACCTGAGGTAACGTTTAAGGTTCCAATTTTTACTAATGTTTCTTTTACACTTTTTCCTAGTAGATTTGCAATGTTCAAAGAGGAGGAACATGAACAACACATGCCGGAAATCTTGAACAACTTGTTTGTGGATGCCATTCAACAAGTATCAAAATATGCTTCATTCCTCGATGAGATATGCACCACAAAGGATGATGAAATAACACTTGTAATGGAGAATGCATCCACTGTTGTGCAAAGAAAGCTTCCTATCAAACGCATAAATTTGGAAAATTTCATGTATGAGCCTGACAAGCCTAAAGGGCCAAGAAGGGGTGTTGGTTAGGTTCAAAATACTAACTCAAGTGTTAATTGGGAAGGCAGCCCAATTAAAGAAGAAATTGTCAACCTGCCATACTCAGATTTGCTTTCTTTTTTACTTTTCCTTTTCCTTTTATTATTTTTATTGTTTTTATTTTTTTTTATTTTTATGTTTATTTGTTAATTATTTGTTTAGTATTTTAGGATTATTTAGGTTGCATGAGTTTGTTTTGTTTTGAGTCTTAGTTATTTCTATTCTTATGTTATTAGTTATTTTCTCTTACACATGATTTTTTCATTTGGGTTAATAGCATTACATTGAGGACAATGTAAGAATTAAGTGTGGGGGGAAGGATTTAGGATTTCTTTTATTTTTGTCTATTTTTTTTATGAGTCTTTAATATAATTATTATTATTATTTTTAGTGTGTTTTAGTTCTTTTTAATACAATGATGACATATGAATTGTATAGGTCTAAAACAAGTTATTATTGAGAAGATTTTCATGAGAATTGAGCTTGATACTATTTTTTATGAGCCAATGTTGATATGATATGTTGATTGAGAAAGAAGCATGTTTAGACTTGATATTGACTTGTATAATCATCTTTGTGAGTTTTTGAGCCTATATGATTGATGCATTATACATATCAATCTAATTTCTTTCTTGAGTGCTCTTATGATTATATGATTCTCTAGAACTTGCTTTAAACCGTTTGAGACTATATTGATACATGTGATAACATGAATATGATAGAGGCATTAGGATTATAACCAGAGCCAAACGGCCATCCATTATTAATGTTCCAAGAGAACATCTCCCTAGTGAACCAATTTGAGCCTACATTGAATAAGCTATTTCATTGGTAACCACATCTTACACCTAGCCTAAACACATTTATATCTTTATCCTTGTTCTAAAGAGGACTAGAATGTTTGAGACATATTTCAAAGCAAGGGATACTTTCTAAATTTGGGTTGGAAACAAAAGATAAGTGTGGGGGAGGAGAAAGGCAAAAGTCAAGAGAAAAATAGAGGGAATATTGCCAAATACATTCCCATAAAAAAAAATGAACCATCTCTTGAACTTCTAGTTAAAGAAAAGAAAAAGAATGTTACAAGGTTGGTTAGAATGAAGCAAAGGCTCAACATAAAATATTCAGCCTATGTGATTATGTACTTCCAAGGAATATTGAGAAAGTTTTATTTACAAAATCTTATTTTGTCTCTAAATTCTATGAAGTCTTTGGAACCTTTGTAATATATTTTATCTTTTATTCTTTAACCACATTATAACCCTTTGGCCCCATTACAACCTTGAATAAAGACCTCTTGATTTATGAAGTTGTATGATCTAAATAGTGGAGAATAGGTGGACAAGCAAGCATATGGTAGAAGTGTTTTCATGAGATTGATTGAGTGTAAACACTTTACCACTACTTTAAAGAGTGAAAATCAGGAGAGTATCCCATGTGAGAAGTTGAGATTAAGTTTGAATATGCACTTTATGTTAATATTGGCTTAACTCAAACTATTTACATTCAAGCAAGATTTTTTGTGAATTTCTTTAAGCTATTGATTAGTTTATAATACTTGTCCAATGATTATCTCTAATTTATATTGGAAGGATTAGTTGTAATTATTATTTTTATCATTATTATTATTATTATTTTTTTTAATTTTTTTAGTTTTTCTTATGTCTTCAATGTTTGTGAGTATCATCCTAGTAAAACCTCACGAGACTAAACTAGTCCACTAGGGACACCTAGGGGTTTAAAGGCTTGTGTCACATGCTAAGTGCCACCGTGATTTCCTACGAAAGTGGATTAGTGATGCACCCAAAAGAGTGTATCTTATTTAACCTTGCACTAAAAAGATCAATTGTAAGTATAATGATTAGCAAGGGTCGAGTCCTCAGGGATTGGGTTTTAATCTATGAGTTATTAGTTTATAACTTACGTTCAAAGAAAACAATAAAAGAAAAGGGGTTTTTGAAGCCAGATTTAAACTAAAGTAAATAATAAGAATAAGATGCAAGGCGGTATAACCAGCCAATAAAAATATATATACTAAATTAGGCGGTATAACCAGCCAATAAAAATATATATACTAAATTAGGCGGTATAACCAGCCAATAAAAATAAATATACTTTTAAAAATAAGCAAACTAGAAAAGTAAGAAAACAAGTAAGTAAGAAGAATCAAATATGAAAAATATGGTTAAGGTTTCATTCTCCACCACTAGACATCATTAAGAATCAATTTCAGATCTATCAATATCAACCAACTATCAAATTTAACAACCGTAGATAACAACAAGCTCTGTTATCCCAATCTTTCCTTAGTTTGTCGTTAAATAGAACAAGCTCTCTATTTAATCTCTAACCATTAAACAACCTAGAATAAGCTCTCTAAATTCAATTTAATGGCAGCTTTATGATGAGAAAGATAGGTTGATCTAAGCAACAAACACATAAGCTCGGATTGTTCAACTTAGGTTATGTTCCACTTTGCAATTATTGAAAACTTGACCATAATCATTAATCACAAATTGCCACTTATGAATAGGAAATCAAGACAATTACACGGATCAAGACTCCTAGACTAGCAATAGATAATTATCAAGATCTATCTAGTTGTACACCTAAATAAATCAAGACAACATCATGAACAATTATTGTAGAAGAACATAAGCAACTTTGATAGAAAATTAATGATAGATAGAATCTGAAAATCAATCACAAAACATGTCTAGGGCTTTGAAATCACCCTTAACCAAATAGAAGTTTAGCCTAGCATAGGCATTGTAAACATAAACATAAAATTAAAGAGAATCTAAGAAGGAAATAAAAGAAAGAAAGAAGAAGATGAAAATAAAGAAAAAGAAAACTAGAGAAAAGAAAGAAGAAGAAAACTTAGAGAATTTTGTTACAATGGCTAATATCCTACCAATGTACCATATCTCATACAATCATCCAAGGCCCCCTATTTATACACATTTTGGAGGACTAAATGACAAGAGACAAGCTTTACAAATTTCAAAGGTAGGTATAATAGGTGGGTGCATTTTTCTAACAATTTTCGTCATATTGTATGACAATTTTGATCAGCCAACTTGATGGTCGATTTTGTCAATATTGGAAGCTTGATATGATCACATGGTCTTCTAGAAAAATGTTCCCCTATCAGTTAGTGATCCATAGCCGTTGAAATCAGCTCATTTGCTGATGTGGATCAGAAGATATGGGCAAAATACCAAAACAGGTCAGCACAGACGTCATTGCACATCAGCCAACTTGATGGTCGATTTCGCTTGGGAAAACGACTCCGTTTCAAGAAGTGTAAAACATGAAAAAGTTAGATATACCTCTTAACTTTGCACGGTTAAAATTTCAGCCTTATTGCTTCAATGAAGCTCCAGATATAGCTGATATGGCAAAAGGTGTCGGAACTGGAACTGAATTTGCCCTTAATTGTTGATTTAACCTAGTAATATGAAATCACTCAAAGAAACTCGTAAAAAAACACCAAATTACATAAAAATATAAAAGATCATAAACACAATTAGACTAAGCAATAATAACTCGTATTTGACACAAAACAATAATAAAACATAACTAAAAACTATATAATTATACGAGTTATCAATTAGATTAGATTTTCTTATTTTATCTTATTTTTATTTTGTTTTGCTCGAGGACTTGCAAAAAGCTAAGTGTGGGGGTATTTGATAAGCTCATAAAATATACATTTTATGCCTTTTTACCTTTAGTTTTTGTTATGTTTTCGATCATTGTCTTGTTTACTTATATTATGTTTCTGAATTTTAGGTACAATAAGGAGAATGAAGTGAAAAGATGTCAATAATGATGGTAAAGAGCTTACAAAATCATAATCACAAGATGGAAGATGACTTGAGAGTCAAAAATATCAATTTCTGGTTGAAAAGCAATCAGGCAGATTTGACCTCCGGAGCTTGTTGTAAGGAAAACATGATATTAGATTCTTTATGTGAAGAAACTTCCTTCTTGACTTTTGAAGTTGACTTGATTATCTTTCCAACGATATATTATAGGCCCTAATCGGATAAGAAATGGGCATTCAAAATGGCGCTAGAAAATCTCCCTAAATACCATCTTTTGAGCCACAAACTAGATCTTTTGAGGAGACTCAAGGATCATCATTATTCTTCTTCTTCTTCTCCATTCTTTTATTTTTATTTTTCTTTTTAGTTTTATGTATATATTATCTATGCCTATGCTAGGTTAAACTTCTATTTGGTTAAGGGTGATTTCAAAGCCCTAGACATGTTATGTAATTAATTTTCAGAATCTATCTATCATTAATTTTCTATCAAAGTTGCTTATGTTCTTCCATTAAAAATGTTCATGATGATGTTTTGATTTGTTTAGGTGGCCAACTAGATAAATCTTGATAATTATCTAATGCTAGTTTAGGAGTCTTGATCCGTGTAATTGTCTTGATTTCCTATTCATAAGTAGCAATTTGTGATTAATGATTATGGTCAAGTTTTCCATAATTGCAAAGTGGAACATAACCTAAGTTGAACAATCCGAGCTTATGTGTTTGTTGCTTAGATCAACCTATCTTTCTCATCATAAAGCTGCTATTAAATTGAATTTAGAGAGCTTATTCTAGGTTGTTTGATAGTTAGAGATTAAATAGAGAGCTTGTTCTATTTAACGACGAACTAAGGAAAGATTGGGGTAACAGAGCTTGTTATTATCTACGGTTGTTAACTTTGATAGCTAATTAATGTTGATAGATATGAAATTGATTCTTAATGATGTCTAGTGGTGGAGAATGAAACTTTAACCATATTTTTCATATTTGATTCGTCTTAATTACTTGTTTTCTCATTATTATTATTTACTTTAGTTTAAATCTGATTTCAAAAACCCCTTTTCTTTTATTGTTCTTGAATTTATGTTTTAAACTATTAACTTATAAACTAAAACTCAATCCGTGAGGACTCGACGCTTGCTAACTACTATTCTTATAATTGATCTTTTTAGTGCAAGATTAAATAAGATACACTCTTTTGGGTGCATCATTCAACAAAGAAGCAGTCAAAATAGGAAGAGATTGGTTAGGGGTATCAAGAATAAAAATCTAACTCTCCTTTGAATCAAGAAAAAAGTTCTCAAATTCTTTGTTTCCTCAATAGGAACTGTCTTTTTTTTCCACTAATGGCTCCTCTCTTACTTCTTTAATTTCAGCCACCACTTCTTTTTATTTTTGGCTCTCTTTATCCTCTTGTGGCTCCACTTGTTTTTTGGCCACCTCTCTTTCTTTTTCACTCTTTTTTGTTCTCACTCTTTCTTCCTCTTGTTGCACAAACTTCCCAAACAATAAGGTGAACTCTTTCATTTCTTGCAGAGCCTTCTTTACGTTGTCGCCACATGTGAAAGACATCTTAAAGTTGCTGCAAACAATTTTGGTTAGTAAAAAAAAAGAAGATGAATGTCGATTCTTTCCTTTTCTTTTCAATATTTTTTTAATCTTTTTTTCTTTTCTTTTTTCTATTCGAACACATTTCTTTCTTCCTTCTTTTTTCACGAGACTTTCTTGATTTTCTTGAAATCTCATATTACTTTCTTTTTTCTTTCTTTAGACTATTCGACTGCCCCTCTCATTTCTTGATTTTTTTTTTTGGAGAACGGATCAAGAACAGTATCAAGAACAATTTTTAATAGATCAAGAATTCAAGAAGTAGAATCTTGATCTAAACCAACGTCCAAGAATGAAACCCCAAACCAAACTGCCTAAAAACTATAACCCTAGGGCAAGAATACATAATGCTATAACCCTCAGACAAGAATGTCTGAAATCCCAAAACAAGAAATTTAATAAAATCCCAAAATCTTGTTATTGATTTTTCTGTAATAGTACCTGATTGGTTGCCTAAGCTCTGATACCAACTGATTCAAACCCGTGGGGTTGAACCCTTTGAAACCACTAACAATTTAGAATATCTAACCCAGAAAAGCCAAGATTCAGGTTATAAAAAAAAAAAAAACTTAAACCCAATGAAAGCTTGTTTCAAGGAACCTAGATTAAGCATGTAAGCTAGACCCTAAGAACTCTCGTTTCAAGAACCTAAGTTTGAAGGTGTTGAACACCACAAAGAAGAATTCTTTGATAAGTTCTATTTTCTTTCAAGAAATAAAAAAGAAAACTCTCACTGAATAAAATCAGACTTAATTGATCAAAAGATAATGATAGTAAGCGGCTTCACAAGGTATTTATAGCCTCCCTACATAACATAAACCAAATACTAGTTACATTGAAATTCGACCAAGCACTAATACTCCCCTTGGAAGTCCTAAAGTCGGCCAGACCTACTAAACTTAATAAAGAATGCTTAAATATTGACTGAACATGGTCTAGCCTAAACCCAAAGGATTATAAGATGTCCAACTAGTTTAATGAAGATAGATACTAGTAGCCTATTGGACATGTTACATAATATAGGCCCAAATGTCTAAGAAATTAAAAGACTAATTAAAAGACTTAAAATAAACCCAATCTTCCTTCCCATATCATTAAATGAACTAGTACCCATAAGTGCCATGTCAATTAATGAATTAAAGAATAGGCCCACTTCTAATCTTCCAATGCCGCCACTTGCAAGCCCTCTAATGCCGCCACCTTGTGTTCTTGAATCACATGGACTAAACTTGGATGCAAGACCATCTTGCATATTGAAGCCTTTCTTTAATAACTTACAACATGGCCCAAGTGAATTCCACCCATTCTTGCCATGTTTCCTAGATCTTCTTGGATCTTGACCCATATAGAAATTACCATGGGATTGGGCCATCTTGGATCCTATCATTCCCTCTTTCCTCGAAAAGATTCGCCCTCGAATCTTAGCCTCGTGTGTGAGAATGACGGTGCTAGGCTAAATCAATGTAATGTGCAATGCCTCTTATGGGTGGCAACCCATCTTGTATCTTCTCCGAAAAGAAATCCTCAACATCCTCCAACAAAGAAGTAGTCAAAATAGGAAGAGATTGGTTAGCGGTATCAAGAATAAGAACCTCACTCTCCTTTGCATCAAGAAAAAAGTTCTCAAATTCTTTGTTTTCCTCGGTAGGAATTATCTTCTTTTCCACTAATGGCTCCTCTCTTACTTCTTTAATTTGATTCACCACTTCTTTTTCTTTTTGGCTCTCTTTTTCCTCTTGTGGCTCCACTTGTTTTTCAGCCACCTCTCTTTCTTTTTCACTATTTTTTGTTCTCTCTCTTTCTTCATCTTGTTGCCCAAACTTCCCAAACAATAAGGTGAACTCTTTCATCTCTTGCAAAGCCTGCTTTGCTTCGTCGCCACATGTGAAATACAACTTAAAGTTGCTGCAAAACAACTTTGGTTTGTAATAGAAAAAAGATGAATGTCGATTCTTTCCTCTTCTTTTAAATCTTTTTCAAATCTTTTTTTTTCTTTTTTTTTCTATTCGAACACTTTTCTTTCTTTCTTTTTCACGAGACTTTCCTGATTTTCTTGAAATCTCGGATGAATTTCTTTTTCATTCTTTAGACTGTTCGAATGCCCCTCTCAAATCTTGATTTTTCTTTTCAAGAATGGACCAAGAACAATTTTTAATAGGTCAAGAATTTAAGAAGCAGAATCTTGATCTAAACCAACGTCCAAGAATGAAACCCCAAATAAAACTACCTAAAAACTTTAACCCTAGGTTCAGAATGCCTAAAGCTATAACCCCAAGACAAGAATGCCTAAAACCCCAAAACAAGAAAGTCGACAGAAACCCCAAAATCTTGTAATTGATTTTGCTGTGATAGTACCTGATTGGTTTCCTAAGCTCTGATACCAACTGATGCGAACCCGTGGGGTTGAACCCTTTGAACCCACTAACAATTTAGGATATCTAACATAGAAAAGCCAAGGTTCAGGTTATAAAAAAAACTTAAACCCAATGAAAACTTGCGTGTAAGCTAAAACCTAAGAACTCTCGTTTCAAGAACCTAAGTTTGAAAGTGTTGAACGCCACAAAGAACAATTCTTTGATATGTTCTAAGTTCTTTCAAGAACTAAAAGAGAAAACTCTCACTGAATAAAATCAGACTTAATTGATCAAAAGATAATGATAGTAAGCGGCTACACAAGGTATTTATAGCATCCCTACATAACCTAAACCTAATACAAGTTACATTGAAATTCGGCCAAGCACTACTACTCCCCTTGGAAGTCCTAAAGTCGGTGAGACCTAATAAACTTTATAAAGAATGCTTAAGTATAGGTTGAACATGCTCCAGCCTAAACCTAAATGATTAAAAGATGTCCAACTAGTTTAATAAAGATAGACCCCACTAGCCTATTGGACATGTTACATAATATAGACCCAAATGCCTAAGTAATTAAAAGACTTAAAATAAACCCAATCTTCCTTGCCATATTAAATGAATTGGTCCCTACAACTGCCATGTCAATTAATGAATTAAAGAATAGTCCCACTTCTAATCTTCCAATGCCACCACTTGCATGCCCTCTAATGCAGCCACCTTGTGTTCTTGAATCACATGGACTAAACTTGGATGCAAGCCCATCTTGCATATTGAAGCCTTTATTGAATAACTTGCAACATGGCCCAAGTGAATTTCACCCATTCTTGCCATGTTTCCTAGATCTTCTTGGATCTTGACCCATATAGAAATTGCCATGGGATTGGGCCATCTTGGATCCTATCACAAAGAGAAGTTAAAGTTCAGTTTCTAGCTGAAAGGGGAACTTGATTCAAAAGAGTAATGAGTTAGATCGCATAACTAGATCGATCCACGTGTTGGGTTATTCGTCTGGTTCAAAATGAGTTTAGCCTAAGATAGGTTTTTGGTAATCTTGATCAGTCAGGCTCGGTCCATATTATTATTTAAATAATAAAAAATATTACTATTTAAATACTATCTTGGTCTTCAAAACGACTTTTCAAGGTTTGCATATATAAGGTGTAGGGGTGGTGAAGTTGAACACTGAAGCAATGGGAGTTAAAATGTTAAATCCCACACATTTTGTCTTTCAATTGTAGACTGTAGAGAAAATTATAACAAGTAGCTTAAGTTTAGGTTGTTTTTATCTTAGTTTATATATCACATTCACAATTAATGAGCTACTTTCATTTTCATTTCATATCTAAGGTACCCTTCTAATTCCAAATTCTATTTTGTTTCTAGTGTTGGTGTATGCCCTAGAGCCAATCGGTTTGGTCAGGCATAAACTACCAATAATGCAAACCCATCACTATATCTTAGTGATACAAGGTTTTCCATCATGTTAGTACAATGATAAGGAGTTTTTAAGTACAAATCGGATGAAGCCCATGGAACATAATGGCCTTGCAAAGGAATTATATATAATTATGAGATCCTTATGCATCAAAGCCATGTTCCTAAAATGGTTCTTGGTCATCATATTGCCAAGACGGGGCATTGGCAATGCTCAAAGACTGGTACATGTTAAGCCTACTTACTTAGTAAGCAATTGATCTCACGTGTTGAAGTATATGAGATACTTTAGGATAACATGTAGGATCTTGTCTGTTGAACAAGTTCACTGAACATGACCCGCTGTGAGAACTCCATTTGGTATTGTCACTCAAGTGTCTATGGAAACGTTCTCACATGTCAGTCGTGTAAGTAGTCTTCTGACTTGTGATACCAGGTCATCTTGTATGGCGAGTGTCATACTTTGATTCCATCACGAACGGGTCCCTAACACAGAGTGATGCTTATGGTAGGGTGGTTTTGGGTATAACATGAACCATATGAAGATGGATGAGTGATCCATAGAGGATTCACCACTCCAAGTGACATCGGAGACTTATTTCATATGTTCTTGGCTTAAGTTAACTTGATGGAATCTCTGGCCAGAGTATGATGAATTTAGGAGAAATAGGTACTCTAAATTCACAAAGTTAACCAAAAGTTGCAAGAACTAATATGTATTGAACATGAGTAGACACTGCACCATGCTCATTGTCTTTTCGGATATTTGGTGAAAGGACCGAATTACACTGATAGACTGAACATGAAAGGTTATGTCGAGACTAACTTGACTCTCCAGTATTTGGGTGGTCATGATGGCTTGCTAGAGTCCGCTCATGATCTATGAGTATAAATTAATTAGATTAATTTATATTGATTGCCAATATATTGGAAGCCTAATGGGTCATACACAGAAAAGTGAATTAAGAGATTAAAATGGAAATAGCCTAATTGATTAATTTGAGAATTTAATCAATAGGGACTTAATTAAATAGTTTAATTAAGTGGAAGGACTTAAGGAAAAATACATAAGAGCTATTGTCTATAGTCCAAACCTTGGAGTGATTGTCGCCCCCTATAAAAGAAACATGATACTTGGCCAACCTCCGTATGCCCCCCCTAGCCGCATATGTGATATGCATAGAGGCTTTGGTGTCTTCTTGATTTCTTGACTTCCTCCTTGCCTCTTCATGGATTGCTAGAGAGAAAAACGTTTTCTTTCAAGAGAGCAAAGGCATAGAGTAAAGAAGAAAGAAGATTAAGATAATTCTAGAAGTTGGCGCATCAAACCCGGAGAAGCAAGAAAGCATTTTCTTTTTCTTGATGCTTATGAAGCATTCGACCATGGTATGTTTAGATGGGGAGAGGTTTCTTGAAACCTAAACTACTAGCATCGTTTTCAGCGAAACTCCATTCATAACTTATGAAGGTTTTCTTGATCATCTTGTGTGGATTATCGTTAGAGGCCAGACACTTGTGTGGCTTGAAATCTCAGATTGACAGCTTGGTGTTCAAGATTGAGTGGGCTGTTTGTAAACTCAAGTTTACTAGATCTTTGAGTTAAGGTATGATTTCTAATCATATATATGCTTTATAGTTACAAGATCGCATTAAAATTTTACAAGCATGATCCTGTAAGATTCGACTATCTCTTTGTTTAATTTTTCGTTGCGTTCATGTTCTTCTTTGATTCGATTACTGTTTGAGTATGAGGTCGAATCCCAACATTGGTATCAGAGCCGAGCTTGGAAGTTTTCTTATGATTTACATGTTTAATTCTTGGTAGTATTCAATTGGATTGAATTTTGTGTTGATCTAGCAAAGTTCTTTCAAGAATAACGTTTTCTTGTTTTGTTTCAATTCTGACAGCTTCTGTTTGCAATCTGATCTTGGTGTTTTAAATTTTTTAAAACATGTTAAAATTGATTTGATCAATGTTTAACATTGCCATATGATTGCATGACACAAAGAAGTTAAAAGAAACAAGTTTGGATTTGATTTGAATTGAATTGGTTTTGGTGCATGAATTTTGAACAACACAAGTGCAGGATTTTTCTGCACACCTGCTGTAAGTTGCGATTTTGACATGGTTAGAGGTGTCCAAAAATTCTGAAAATTTGAGAAGTCTGAAACAAGTCTATCTTGATGCTGTAGTTTTTGGTGAATTTTTTTTATTGTCGAAACTGCCTCTCAAAGTTGTGCAAACAGTTTGCATGGTTGCTGGAATTTTCTGGGCAGCCTTGAGTTCTTGAATTTGATTCTTGAATTGTAGGTATAATTGGCTTAAAATCAAAGAATGAATTGTGTATGAATTGTTCACCACTGAGCCACCAAAAGAGGTGGCTGTTTTGAGGCAAACGTTACCCCAACAAGAGCTGCAGGTTACGGCGACGTGACTTACTAAAGGTGGGAGGCGGCTACGTACAAAAGTTATGTGTTAGGGCATCGCTTTCTATTTTTGGAAATTCTTATTCTTTGGAATTTTGGACTTGTGGAAATTGTTTCCTAGTCAAGATTGGATTCCTAAGAGTTAGGAATGCACATAAGCTATCCTTGTGGAAATTGTATCCTAGTTGGACAAGGACTCCTAAAAGTTAGGAGAAGATATGATACTTTCCTTGTAGAGAAAGTTTCCTAATCAAACTTGAACTTCCTAAGGTGTTAGGAAATCTAATTAAATTGTTTAATTAGATGGAAGATTTTAATTCAATGAATTCTAGTTAGATTAGGACTCAAGTAAATTGAATTAAAATTAAAATTGCTAAATAATTTGAGCCAAGTATATTTAAATGAGTTTAAATATTACTTTCCTTAAATGACACACAAGATTACTAAGTGATATTAAATATGTATGCATTTAGTTTTATACTTTATGATGTGATAATGAAAGCATGAGGATGGTTATGGACTTAGACCTTGGACTTAGGTCATGGATGGTTAAATTTTCTTTTTGGTATTTTTGTAAATAGGGTCTGCGAACCCTGCCTTCTCTTTTTATTTCCGGAGTTGTAAATTCTCTTCTCACCTAACTCCCCTCGAATGTAACTTGAGGTTTCTATCAAAGATATGTAAATGTTATATAGGCTTGTAGATTTAGATTTAGGCTAAGATTAGAATTTATGCAATTCCAAATGTAAGGAGATAAGGTGCCAAGAAGAAGGACCAAGGAGATCACCATTAAGACTTATGAAGACTATGTATGGTATCCTAGAAATTTGACCAACTAGTTTCCTAATGGCTCAAGGAAACTAGAGTAGTAAAATCCATAATCATCCTAGTAGATTGCATGAAATAGATTTATTTTTGAATTTATATATGTGATATATATTTGAATAAATGGTATGCATGTCAATCAACAAAGAAAAGCAATGAAACCTATTTAATGAAACAAAAAATCCCTTATTAAATTATATTGAGTCCATGTTCGCATGATTAGTTGCATTCCACCATCTTAACAAGATAACCAGAGTTCGTCCAGTAGGAGGCTTGTTGAGTCACTCAAGGTCAAACTACTGTATGAATATGTTTGAGTTAAAGAATGTGGGTCTTACTCAACTAAGTGTTATGTTATCCGAATGCGTCAAACTTGACCACATGATATTTAGAGGCAAAGGTTAGGCGAAATACATATGATGCATTTAGGCAAAGAGTTGTCACCTAACTGATCAAGGAGTTGCATAGAGATGCAACTGGTAAGCAAAGTTACCTACTCAATTAGTTTCAACATGGCTTGTTGAGTCACTCAAGGTCATGGTGGGATGAAAGGGGTCTTTGCTCACTAAGAAGTTTAAAATTTAAATTTCTCGAATAGTAGAGGAGGGATACTATGTTGATAAAATAGTGAGAACAATTATTCAAACTTTAAAACCTGGTTTTAATGATTGCAATTTGCATAATGACTATTATATGCATTGGTTTATATGGGATATAAATTGTCATGGCAGGTTAACTAGTCACTTGATTGCATACTTGATGCAAAGTTGATTTCACTAATTAATGAAATGAATGTCTATGTCCTTAATGATCCATGAGGTATTTAGCAATGAGAAGTTCAAACATCTCGAGGAATTGTTCCAATGAAATATGATTAGAAAGATAGCCTATGAGGCATCATGTGTGATAACTCGTATAATTATATAGTTTTTAGTTATGTTTTATTATTGTTTTGTGTCAAATACGAGTTATTATTGTTTAGTATAATTGTGTTTATGATCTTTTATATTTTTATGTAATTTGGTGTTTTTCACAAGTTTCTTTGAGTGATTTCAGATTACTAGAATTAAGGGCAAATCCAGTTCAGTTCCAGTTCCGACACATTTTGCCATATCAGCTATATATGGAGTTTCACTGAAGCAATAAGGCTGAAATTTGTATCCGTGCAAAGCTAAGAGGCATATCTATCTTTTTCATGTTTTATACTTCTTGAAACGGAGTCGTTTTCCCTAGCGAAATCGACCATCAAGTTGGCTGATGTGCAATGACGTCTGTGCTGACCTGTTTTCGTATTTTGCCCATATCTGCTTATCCACATCAGCAAATGAGCTGATTCCAATGGCTATGGATCTGTAACTGATACGGGAACCTTTGTCTAGAAGACCATATGATCAGATCAGGCCTCTAATATTGACGAAATCGACCATCAAGTTGGCTGATGTGCAATGACGCCTGTGCTGACATGTTTTCGTATTTTGCCCATATCTGCTTATCCACATCAGAAAATGAGCTGATTCCAACGGCTATGGATCCGTAACTGATAGGGGAACCTTTTTCTAGAAGACCATGTGATCAGATCAGGCCTCCAACATTGACGAAATCGACCATCAAGTTGGCTGATCAAAATTGTCATACAATATGACGAAAATTGTTAGAAAAATTCACCCACCTATTATACCTACCTTTGAAATTTGTAAAGCTTGTCTCTTGTCATTTAGCCTTCCAAAATGTGTATAAATAGAGGGCCTTGGATGATTGTAGAGAATCATATTGTACATAGGTAGGATATTAGCCATTTTAATAAAATTCTCTAAGTTTTCTTCTTCTTTCTTTTCTCTAGTTTTCTTTCTTTTCTCTAGTTTTCTTTTTCTTTAGAGAGAGCAAGAGGTTGGATAATTAATATTCTTCCTCTTCTTCTTTCTTTCTTTTATTTTCTTCTTAGATTTTCTTTAATTTTATGTTTATGTTTACAATGCCTATGCTAGGCTAAACTTCTATTTGGTTAAGGGTGATTTCAAAGCCCTAGACATGTTTTGTGATTGATTTTCAGATTCTATCTATCATTAATTTTCTATCAAAGTTGCTTATGTTCTTCTACAAGAATTGTTCATGATGTTGTCTTGATTTGTTTAGGTGTACAACTAGATAGATCTTGATAATTATCTATTGCTAGTTTAGGAGTCTTGATCCGTGTAATTGTCTTGATTTCCTATTCATAAGTGGCAATTTGTGATTAATGATTATGGTCAAGTTTTCAATAATTGCAAAGTGGAACATAACCTAAGTTGAACAATCCGAGCTTATGTGTTTGTTGCTTAGATCAACCTATCTTTCTCATCATAAAGCTGCCATTAAATTGAATCTAGAGAGCTTATTCTAGGTTGTTTGATGGTTAGAGATTAAATAGAGAGCTTGTTCTATTTAACGACAAACTAAGGAAAGATTGGGATAACAGAGCTTGTTGTTATCTACGGTTGTTAACTTTGATAGTTGGTTGATATTGATAGATCTGAAATTGATTCTTAATGATGTCTAGTGGTGGAGAATGAAACCTTAACCATATTTTTCATTTTTGATTCTTCTTACTTGTTTTCTTACTTTTCTAGTTTGCTTATTTTTAAAAGTATATTTATTTTTATTGGCTGGTTATACCGCCTAATTTGTATATTAATTTTGTTTTATTTTTATTGGCTGGTTATACCGCCTAATTTAGTATATATATTTTTATTGGCTGGTTATACCGCCTAATTTAGTATATATATTTTTATTGGCTGGTTATACCGCCTTGCATCTTATTCTTATTATTTACTTTAGTTTAAATCTGGCTTCAAAAACCCCTTTTCTTTTATTGTTCTTGAATTTAAGTTTTAAACTATCAACTTATAAACTAAAACCCAATCCCTGAGGACTCGACCCTTGCTAACTACTATACTTACAATTGATCTTTTTAGTGCAAGGTTAAATAAGATACACTCTTTTGGGTGCATCAAATTTTTGGCGCCGTTGCCGGGGATTGTTTTCTTTAGTTTATTTGTTACTTGGTTTATTCTTATTTTCAGTTCTAATGAGTTTTATTTTCTTGTACATACGGGTTTTTCTGATCAAATTTTGAAAAAAAATATATATAAAAAAAAAAAAACGATGGAATTGAGCAATCTAACACTTGAAGAGTTGGTGGCATACATGAACATGGAGAATCAACAAGCCAATCTCACCTTCCCAGTTCAACAATTGGCCATGGGAGGATGTCAAGGCCATCAAGTGTTCCAAGACCAACAGTATGATCATTACTCAAACACTTACCATGAGGGATGGTGGGATCATACTAATTATGGCTACTCGAAAAATTACCAAGAAGTAGATCCTTATGCCAATTACACTCATCCATCTAGCTTCAATCAATCATGGTCCCAAGAACCAGATCTTTTTCAACCACCACATATGACTCAAAACTCAGGTACTTCTTTAGAAGATCTTGTCTATTCTCTTGTTACTGATACATTGCAATTTCAACAGGAAACAAGGGCAAGCATCCAGAGTTTGGAAAAGCAAATGATCCAATTGACTAGTAGTATGGTGGGATGGGTAGCACAAAGATCTGAAGAACTCCCTGCCCAAACAATGATTAACCCAAAGGAGAATACTACTATTGTGACCTTGAGGAATGAGGAACAAGATGAGGATGAGACAAAATTAGAGATGAATTCTATTCTTGAGGATAATGAAGCCAATGATCCAAATAAGAGTATTTCGGCACCTGAGGTAACGTTTGAGATTCCAATTTTTACTAATGTTTCTTCTCCACCTTTTCCTAGTAGATTCGCAAAGTTCAAAGAGGATGAACATGAACAAGACACGTTGGAAACCTTAAACAACTTGTTTGTGGATGCCATTCAACAAGTACCAAAAGATGCACCATTCCTCGATGAGATATGCACCACCAAGGATGATGGAATAATACTTGTAATGGAGAATGCATCCACTGTTGTGCAAAGAAAGCTTCCTCTCAAACGCATAAATTTGGGAAATTTCATGTATGAGCCTAACAAGCCTAAAAAGCCAAGAAAGGGTGTTGGGTAGATTCAAAACACTAACTCAAGTGTTAATTGGGAAGGCAGCCCAATTAAAGATGAAATTGCCAACCTTCCATATTCAGATTTGCTTTCTCTTTCTTTTCCTTTTTCTTTTATTATTTTTATTTTATTTCTTATGTTTCTTTGTTAATTGTGTTTACTGCTTTTAAGTTCATTTAGGCTGCATAAGTTTCTTTTGTTTAATAGTTCTTTTCTCTTACATATAATTCTTGCATTGGGGGATAATAGCATTACATTAATAACAATGTAAGAATTATGTGTGGGGGGAAGAATTTAGGATTTTATTTAGAGTGTTTTGTTTTTGAGTCTTTTTATGTTGTTTTTCTTTCTGATCCTTGTTTTGAAAATAACTAGATGTAAATATAATTTTTATTTTATTTTTTTTTACCCCGGTTAAATGGCGGATAACGGTACTCCGTGATTATTTAAGTCGGTTCCATCAGCTACCCACAAAACTGATATTGTATATAAATTTCTCTTCCAATTTCTCTTTCAATTTTTTTTTTCATTCTTTTTTTCAGGATGGATGATATTCTCACAAGATTGCAGAAACGATTTCCTCCTTTTCCTCGAAATATTTTACTGAAGCTTTACCAAGTTCGATTTGAAAGATTAAGAATGCTTATGCACAAAGGGATTCCTGGAGACATACGTTGGATAATTGAAGCCAAGGTACGTGAAGATGAATATCTTCCTATTTTGCATTTACCAGGTACAGGTAGAACCACTTTTGCAAAGAAGCGACGAGCAAAGCGCATGAGTTCAAATTGCCACAAATGTGCACGATGGACGTGTAACGGTAAATGTCGTTCTATTGGGATTCCGTCCTCTAATCGAGATGATAAAATTGAATTCATTAAGGATGGACTGAGTAAGGAGAATTTGGGTAATATCCAACTTTCTCTTGAGACGCATCCTAGTGGAGACGTACAAAGAGAAATTCTTGATTTATGGCTGCAATTCCAAAGGGAATGGCAACATCTTGGGAATCTGATGTTAAAAGACCCTGTTTGCCAGCTTGTAAGAAAACTGGATGGGAAGCATATCCTCGACTCATAGAAGGCGTTTAAGCCGTTTCTGGACGTAAAACCAGAGGAAGATGTGAGCCACAATCACAACTACAATAAATGACTTCTCAGCTTTTGGTTTGATTTGCAATAACTTTATTTTGGTTTAATTTACGTGTTGTTCGATTTGTGTAACTATTCTCGTTTTTTTTTATTTGTCTTTTACGGTTGATTTTTTCTTCTCTTTTTGATTTTCTTCCTGAAATCACGCAAAAATCTTTTGTTAGGTTAACATTTTCTTCTGACAGGTCAGATACACTTTCGACGACATTATTACTCTTGTCTGATTCACTACTGAGTCCTCTATATATTACACCATGTACTCATTCTCTTTCAGGCACTCGAAGAAAAAAAAAATGGAAAGTACTTCATCCCAGCGCATTAAAAAAATTTGTGTCTTTGGAGGTGCTTATCCAGGGAAAAATAACATATTCGCTGATGAAGCCATAAGAGTTGGAGTAATACTTGCCCAACAAAAGATCCAGTTGATTTATGGAGGCGGTAGTACGGGTTTAATGGGAGCAGTCGCTACAGCAGCACACGCCGGAGGAAGTCCAGTTCTAGGAATCGTGCCAAAACTATTCACAGATTTTTGTGGACCTACCTTGGGTAAGGAAATACAAGTCTGGAGTATCCCTGAACGGATAACAATCATGTACCATTCTGCCGATGCATTCATTGCTTTACCAGGAGGTCTGGGTACATTGGAAGAAATAGCTTGCGTGGCTTTTTGGTCTTCTTTGGTCACAAATAAGAAACCCATTGGTTTTCTTAATATTAATGGTTATTTTAGTAATTTGCTTTCATATTTAGATAATGCTGTGGATAATGGATTCATGTTTTCAGAGGCAAGGAGAACCATAATTTCTGCTACAACCATTGAAGATTTACTCAAAAAGCTCAAAGCTTATGAGTGTTTATCTGCTACGGTTGTTTCGCAAACGCTCGGAAAAAGAAAAAGAGATATGGACGAGCAAGGAGTGGATTGCACTTTGTCTTTGTGACATTATCTAGCATTTTGCTTGTTGTGTCTCAGTTATAATAAGTGGTTAGCAACCTCTGCAGGTAATATCTCCTAAATTCTACCTTTAAAATTTGACATTGGGGACAATGTCATATTTTAGTAGGGGGTAAGGGACATATTTTGCTAATTTAAAAAAAAAAAAAAATTAAGAAGTATTCATTCTGAACAAGGTCTGAGTAAGGGAGACTTGAGACATACCTTGTCAGTTTGATTTCTTCTTTTCAAAAAAAAAAAGTTTGTTGTGTTTTAAGCAATTTAGAAGTATTCATTCTGAACAAGGTCTGAGTAAGGGAGACTTGAGACATACCTTGTCAGTTTGATTTTAATCTTTTTATGTTTACTTGTTAATTTTTGTTTAGTATTTTAGGATTATTTAGGTTGCATGGTTTTGTTTTGTTTTGAGTCTTAGTTGTTCCTATTCTTATGTTATTAGTTCTTTTCTCTTACACATGATTCTTTCATTTGAGTTAATAGACTTACATTGAGGACAATGTAAGAATTAAGTGTGGGGGGGAATGATTTAGGATTTCTTTTATTTTTGTCTACTATTTTTTTTTTCTTTATTATTATTTTTATTTTTATTTTGCGAGTTTTAGTTCCTTTTTAATACAATGATGAGATATGAATTGCATAAGTCTAAAACAGATTTATTAGTGAGAAGATTTTCATGAGAATTGAGCTTGATGTCAACCTTTTTATGAGCCAATGTTAATATGATATGTTGATTGAGAAAGAAGCATGTTTAGACTTAATCTGACTTGTATAATCATCCTTGTGAGTTTTTGAGCCTATAATGATTGATGCATTATACAAATCAATCTAATTTCTTTCTTGAGTGCTCTTATGATTACATGATTCTCTAGAACTTGCTTTAAACCGTTTGAGACTATATTGATACATGTGACAACATGAATATGATAGAGGCATTAGGATTTTTAGCCAGGGCCAAACAGCCATCCCTTATTGATGTTCCAAGAGAACACACCCTTAGTAAACCAATTTGAGCCTACATTGAATAAGCTATCTCTTTGGTAACCATAACTTGTCCCTAACCTAAATATACTTATATCTTTACCTTTGTTCCAAAGATGAATTAGCATGTTTTGAGACAAGTTGCAAAGACAAGGAAGATCTATTGAAAATTTGGGTTAGAAACAAGAAATATGTGTGGGGGGAAAAGAAAAGAAAAGTCAAGAGAAAAAGAAATGGAATACTGGAAAATACATTCCTATGTAAAAAAATATATATATATGAATCATCTCTTGAATTTGTGGAAAAAGAAAAAGATGTTACAAAGTTGTTTAGAATGAAGAAAAGGCCCAACATGAATATCCGGCCTAGGTGACTATGTACTTGTAAAGAGTTTTGAGAAGTTTCTTTGTATAATCTTTTTATGTCTCTAAACTTTATGAACTCTTTGGAACCTTTGTGATATCTTTATCCTTTTGTTCTTCAACCACATTACAAACCCCTTGGCCCCATTACAACCTTGATTAAAGACCTCTTGATTTATGAAGTTGCATGATCTTTTAGTGGAGAATAGGTGGACAAGCAAGCATATGGTAGAAGTGTTTTCATGAGATTGATTGAGTGTAAACACTTTACCACTACTTTAAAGAGTGAAAATCAAGAGAGTATCCCATGTGAGAAGTTGAGATTAAATTTGAACATGCACTATTTTGATTGAGATATGTTATGCTAATATTGGCTTAACTCAAACAATTTACATTCAAACATGATTTTTTGTGAAATTTTTTAAGCTATTGATTAGTTTATAAGACTTGTTCAAATATTGTCTCTAATTTGTATTGAAAGGATTAGGAGTAAATATTTTTAGTATATGTAGTTTATTTATATGAAGTTTATTTATATTTTAATTTTTCAATGTTTGTGGGTATCGTTCTAGTAAACCCTCACGAGACTAAACTCGTCCACTAGGGACACCTAGGGGTTTAAAGGCTTGTGTCACATGCTAAGTGCCACCGTGATTTCCTACGAAAGTGGATTAGATTAGATTTTCTTATTTTATTTTTATTGAGTCGTTGCTAGGGACTAGCAACAATCTAAGTGTGGGGGTGTGATAACTCGTATAATTATATAGTTTTTAGTTATGTTTTATTATTGTTTTGTGTCAAATACGAGTTATTATTGTTTAGTCTAATTGTGTTTATGATCTTTTATATTTTTATGTAATTTGGTGTTTTTCACAAGTTTCTTTGAGTGATTTCAGATTACTAGAATTAAGGGCAAATCCAGTTCAGTTCCAGTTCCGACACATTTTGCCATATCAGCTATATATGGAGTTTCACTGAAGCAATAAGGCTGAAATTTGTATCCGTGCAAAGCTAAGAGGCATATCTATCTTTTTCATGTTTTATACTTCTTGAAACGGAGTCGTTTTCCCTAGCGAAATCGACCATCAAGTTGGCTGATGTGCAATGACGTCTGTGCTGACCTGTTTTCGTATTTTGCCCATATCTGCTTATCCACATCAGCAAATGAGCTGATTCCAATGGCTATGGATCTGTAACTGATAGGGGAACCTTTGTCTAGAAGACCATATGATCAGATCAGGCCTCTAATATTGACGAAATCGACCATCAAGTTGGCTGATGTGCAATGACGCCTGTGCTGACATGTTTTCGTATTTTGCCCATATCTGCTTATCCACATCAGAAAATGAGCTGATTCCAACGGCTATGGATCCGTAACTGATAGGGGAACCTTTTTCTAGAAGACCATGTGATCAGATCAGGCCTCCAACATTGACGAAATCGACCATCAAGTTGGCTGATCAAAATTGTCATACAATATGACGAAAATTGTTAGAAAAATTCACCCACCTATTATACCTACCTTTGAAATTTGTAAAGCTTGTCTCTTGTCATTTAGCCTTCCAAAATGTGTATAAATAGAGGGCCTTGGATGATTGTAGAGAATCATATTGTACATAGGTAGGATATTAGCCATTTTAATAAAATTCTCTAAGTTTTCTTCTTCTTTCTTTTCTCTAGTTTTCTTTCTTTTCTCTAGTTTTCTTTTTCTTTAGAGAGAGCAAGAGGTTGGATAATTAATATTCTTCCTCTTCTTCTTTCTTTCTTTTATTTTCTTCTTAGATTTTCTTTAATTTTATGTTTATGTTTACAATGCCTATGCTAGGCTAAACTTCTATTTGGTTAAGGGTGATTTCAAAGCCCTAGACATGTTTTGTGATTGATTTTCAGATTCTATCTATCATTAATTTTCTATCAAAGTTGCTTATGTTCTTCTACAAGAATTGTTCATGATGTTGTCTTGATTTGTTTAGGTGTACAACTAGATAGATCTTGATAATTATCTATTGCTAGTTTAGGAGTCTTGATCCGTGTAATTGTCTTGATTTCCTATTCATAAGTGGCAATTTGTGATTAATGATTATGGTCAAGTTTTCAATAATTGCAAAGTGGAACATAACCTAAGTTGAACAATCCGAGCTTATGTGTTTGTTGCTTAGATCAACCTATCTTTCTCATCATAAAGCTGCCATTAAATTGAATCTAGAGAGCTTATTCTAGGTTGTTTGATGGTTAGAGATTAAATAGAGAGCTTGTTCTATTTAACGACAAACTAAGGAAAGATTGGGATAACAGAGCTTGTTGTTATCTACGGTTGTTAACTTTGATAGTTGGTTGATATTGATAGATCTGAAATTGATTCTTAATGATGTCTAGTGGTGGAGAATGAAACCTTAACCATATTTTTCATTTTTGATTCTTCTTACTTGTTTTCTTACTTTTCTAGTTTGCTTATTTTTAAAAGTATATTTATTTTTATTGGCTGGTTATACCGCCTAATTTGTATATTAATTTTGTTTTATTTTTATTGGCTGGTTATACCGCCTAATTTAGTATATATATTTTTATTGGCTGGTTATACCGCCTTGCATCTTATTCTTATTATTTACTTTAGTTTAAATCTGGCTTCAAAAACCCCTTTTCTTTTATTGTTCTTGAATTTAAGTTTTAAACTATCAACTTATAAACTAAAACCCAATCCCTGAGGACTCGACCCTTGCTAACTACTATACTTACAATTGATCTTTTTAGTGCAAGGTTAAATAAGATACACTCTTTTGGGTGCATCAATGTGCTAATAGATGCATCAACAAGTTTGAGAAACTTGGTTGATTTATGGATCATAATCTAAGTATAGACTTAGTTCTTTCTTCATTGTCTAAGAGCAATTTGCAAGTCGTGTTGTATTACAACATGAATCGAAAGGTGTTGCTAAATATGCTCACTAGACTGGAAGATCATCCACTTTGTTACTTCCACCAGGGGAAGGTAACCAAAGAAACGTTCTTCAAAGTTAGGATGATGAGATGAAGAAATAAATTGGTCTCGATCAAAAGGACATACCATCATTGTGGCAATGCAAGGCATTGGAAGCTTAAATGTAAGAAGTATATTCGATACTTGAAAGGAAGTGAAACTTGAGAAGTTTTACTTCATTGTTATTTTGAGTTTGTTTCCACTACCTTTAGGTATATGATACCTATAAGATTGGTTCAAAGATATGTGTGACATATAGATGGAACTAATGACAGGGACAAGTGAAAAGAGTAAGACCAAGGAGGTGGCAACCTAGTTGATACTTGATCAAGCTTGCCAACCTATTCATGATGAATGTTTTAGAAACATAATCTTTGATATTTCGATTTTGATAGCATTAGATGCTTGGCCATTCATCCTAGAATGAACCGAAAGGTCATATGGAATTGTTCCATATCATGGTCTTATTACACTCATAAAAACTAGAAACTTGCATGAAAGATAATCAAAGGTTGTTCAAGTCAAAAGTATAAGATTAAAGTATATAGATACTAGTAGTTTCTTTGATTATGAATCAAAGGAAATCTTATACAAAACTTGACAACTAGATGAGCTTTGGCTCAAGGAAATTCATAATGAGATTATGAAACTAATTTAGTTAAAAGAGCATTCCTATTAAGATATGATCTAAATGAAGAATGGCTTGAAACTAAATTGATTGATTATCTAATAGAATTCATATCAAATGAATTGGATGGACATTACTATGTGATGACATAGAAAGGTCCATGATGCTCCAAATAGCCAAGATTGTCGAAACACTAACCTAGAAAGGATTTCGAATTGTATTTGTAAAACAAACATTCATATGGGATATGAGATGTTTGGTTTTATAATTATAAATGTGCATTCAAAAGAGTTTTGAATTCACATCCCATAGAAAAGTAAATGAGTTTACTTTGAATGTTTCTACACAAGTAGGAAACAGTGGGAGCATTATGCATTTAAAAGTTAAAAGTCATAAGTAGAAATCTGAAGTTTATGCATAGGATGCATAAAGGCACAAAGATTTAGTAGGATGAATTATGATGCATTACTCATACGAGATGAGTCTACTAAACATAATGATTAAGTAGGATGCGGTTTAAGTAACCATATAGTCCTTGTACTGTAGTGAAAAGAGTAAATTAGTCCTTGTACTGTAAAAGTGAGTAATTTAGTCCCTGTACAATTGAAATAGGTGCAAATAAGTAAAATTGATAACGATTTTAATGAAAAACCGTTAAAATACTGAAGTAAACTCGTAAAATCTAACAGATTTAGATATATTTCAAGTCATATTTTATTCCAAGTCATTAATTCTGTTAGATTTTACGAGTCCACATTAGCATTTTTGACGGTTTTTATTAACACCATTATTTAATTTTACTTATTTGCACCTATTTTAATTGTACAGGGACTAAATTAGTCACTTTTACAATACAGAGACTAAATTACTCTTTTCACTATAGTACAAGGACTATGTGGGTACTTAAACCAGTAGGATGCATAGTGATGCATAATAACACATAAGAGATCAGTCTACTTAATAGAACATTATTAGACAATGGATTGAGATATCCAGTTTTGATAGTGACATTCAAAAGTTGAATTTATCAAAAGTATGAGATATCTTTTGTGCATACCTAAGGGTTAGTGGGAGTAATACAGATTACTCATCAAACAATGTATATCAGATACATTGAAGATTGAAAGGTAAATCGACTAGTAATGCTAAGATCTAACAGATTTAGCAACAGATGATTGGATTAAATGTTAAAAGGGTTTAACATAAAGAGAATCCAACAAGTGACTTAATGCTATGATGTAAACAAATTCAGTCATTTGGAAACGTTCCAAATTGTAGAGGACTGATGCACCCAAAAGAGTGTATCTTGTTTAACCTTGCACTTAAAAAAAATCAATTGTAGAGTATAGTGATTAGCAAGGGTCGAGTCCTCAGGGATTGGGTTTTAATCTATGAGTTATTAGTTTATAACTTAGGTTCAAAGAAAACAAAAGAAAAGGAGGTTTTGAAATAGTTTTAAAAATAAGCAAACAAGAAAAGTAAGATGCAAGTAAGAAATAAGAAATCAAATATGAGAGAAATATGGTTAAGGTTTCATTCTCCACCACTAGACATCATTAAGAACCAATTTCAGATCTATCAATATCAACCAACTATCAAAGTTAACAACCGCAGATAACAACAAGCTCTGTTATCCCAATCTTTCCTTAGTTTGTCGTTAAATAGAACAAGCTCTCTATTTAATCTCTAACCATCAAACAACCTAGAATAAGCTCTCTAAATTCAATTTAATGGCAGCTTTATGATGAGAAAGATAGGTTGATCTAAGCAACAAACACATAAGCTCGGATTGTTCAACTTAGGTTATGTTCCACTTTGCAATTATCAAAAACTTGACCGTAATCATTAATCACAAATTGCCACTTATGAATAGGAAATCAAGAGAATTACACGGATCAAGACTCCTAAACTAGCAATAGATAATTATCAAGATCTATCTAGTTGTACACCTAAATAAATCAAGACAACATCATAAACAATTCTTGTAGAAGAACATAAGCAACTTTGATAGAAAATTAATGATAGATAGAATCTGAAAATCAATTACAAAACATGTCTAGGGCTTTGAAATCACCCTTAACCAAATAAAAGTTTAGCCTAGCATAGGCATTGTAAACATAAACATAAAATTAAAGAGAATCTAAGAAGAAAATAAAAGAAAGAAAGAAAAAGAAGAAGAAGAAGAAGAAGAATATTAATTATCCAGCCTCTTGCTCTCTCAATGATTTAGGATTTCTTTTATTTTTGTCTACTATTTTTTTTTTATGAGTCTTTATTATTATTATTATTATTTTGTGTGTTTTAGTTCCTTTTTAATACAATGATGAGATATGAATTGCATAAGTCTAAAACAGATTTATTAGTGAGAAGATTTTCATGAGAATTGAGCTTGATGTCAACCTTTTTATGAGCCAATGTTAATATGATATGTTGATTGATAACTCGTATAATTATATAGTTTTTAGTTATATTTTATTATTGTTTTGTGTCAAATACGAGTTATTATTGTTTAGTCTAATTGTGTTTATGATCTTTTATATTTTTATGTATTTTGGTGTTTTTCACAAGTTTCTTTGAGTGATTTCAGATTACTAGAATTAAGGGCAAATCCAGTTCAGTTCCAGTTCCGACACCTTTTGCCATATCAGCTATATCTCGAGTTTCACTGAAGCAATAAGGCTGAAATTTGTGGCCATGCAAAGCTAAGAGGCATATCTATCTTTTTTATGTTTTACACTTCTTGAAACGGAGTCGTTTTCCCTAGCGAAATCGACCATCAAGTTGGCTGATGTGCAATGACATCTGTGCTGACATGTTTTCGTATTATGCCCATATCTTCTTATCCACATCAGAAAATGAGCTGATTCCAACGGCTATGGATCAGTAACTGATAGGGTAACATTTGTCTAGAAGACCATGTGATCAGATAAGGCCTCCACAATTGATAAAATCGACCATCAAGTTGGCTGATCAAAATCGTCATACATGACGAAAATTGTTAGAAAATGCACCCACCTATTATACCTACCTTTGAAATTTGTAAAGCTTGTCTCTTATCATTTAGCCCTCCAAAATGTGTATAAATAGAGGGCCTTGGATGATTGTAAGGGATCATATTGGAGATTGGTAGGATATTAGCCATTTTAACAAAATTCTCTAAGTTTTCTTCTTCTTTCTTTTCTCTAGTTTTCTTTTTCTTTAGAAAGAGCAAGAGGTTGGATAATTAATATTCTTCTTCTTCTTCTTTCTTTCTTTTATTTTCTTCTTAGATTCTATTTAATTTTATGTTTATAATGCCTATGCTAGGCTAAACTTCTATTTGGTTAAGGGTGATTTCAAAGCCCTAGACATGTTTTGTGATTGATTTTCAGATTCTATCTATCATTAATTTTCTATCAAAGTTGCTTATGTTCTTCTACAAGAATTGTTCATGATGTTGTCTTGATTTGTTTAGGTGTACAACTAGATAGATCTTGATAATTATCTATTGCTAGTTTAGGAGTCTTGATCCGTGTAATTGTCTTGATTTCCTATTCATAAGTGGCAATTTGTGATTAATGATTATGGTCAAGTTTTCAATAATTGCAAAGTGGAACATAACCTAAGTTGAACAATCCGAGCTTATGTGTTTGTTGCTTAGATCAACCTATCTTTCTCATCATAAAGCTGCCATTAAATTGAATCTAGAGAGCTTATTCTAGGTTGTTTGATGGTTAGAGATTAAATAGAGAGCTTGTTCTATTTAACGACAAACTAAGGAAAGATTGGGATAACAGAGCTTGTTGTTATCTACGGTTGTTAACTTTGATAGTTGGTTGATATTGATAGATCTGAAATTGATTCTTAATGATGTCTAGTGGTGGAGAATGAAACCTTAACCATATTTTTCATTTTTGATTCTTCTTACTTGTTTTCTTACTTTTCTAGTTTGCTTATTTTTAAAAGTATATTTATTTTTATTGGCTGGTTATACCGCCTAATTTGTATATTAATTTTGTTTTATTTTTATTGGCTGGTTATACCGCCTAATTTAGTATATATATTTTTATTGGCTGGTTATACCGCCTTGCTTAGTATATATATTTTTATTGGCTGGTTATACCGCCTTGCATCTTATTCTTATTATTTACTTTAGTTTAAATCTGGCTTCAAAAAACCCCTTTTCTTTTATTGTTCTTGAATTTAAGTTTTAAACTATCAACTTATAAACTAAAACCCAATCCCTGAGGACTCGACCCTTGCTAACTACTATACTTACAATTGATCTTTTTAGTGCAAGGTTAAATAAGATACACTCTTTTGGGTGCATCAAATTTTTGGCGCCGTTGCCGGGGATTGCTTTCTTTAGTTTATTAGTTTATTGGTTTATTCTTATTTTCTGTTCTAATTATTTACTTTCTTATTTTTTTTTATTAGTGAATGTTCCAAGCTCCCGAAGAAGACTTACGACTTAGAAAAATTCGGGAATTTATAACTTCTCACCAACAACCAATCGAGGAGTTGATCCAAAACATCCAAGAGGAGCAAGGAGAGATGGCAGCAGCTGACAACCGAACTCTCAAGGAGCTAGCCGCTCCGGACTTGGGTCAACAACCATTATGCATTGAATATGCTAATCTTGAGGTAGCTTTTGAATTAAAATCTGGTTTGATTCATCTTCTCCCAACTTTTCATGGTTTTGCAGGAGAGGATCCAAATAAGCACCTCAAGGAATTCCATGTAGTTTGCTCAAGCATGAGACCAACAGGGGTCACGGAAGAGCAAGTTAAGTTGAGAGCCTTCCCATTCTCTCTAGCTGATTCAGCAAAGGAATGGCTCTACTATCTACCATCCGGGACCATCACTACATGGAATGATTTGAAGAAAGCATTCTTGGAAAGGTATTTCCCAGCATCTAAGGCTGCCAACATTAGGAAAGAGATATGTGGGATTCGGCAATACAACGGAGAGTCCTTATATGAATATTGGGAGAGGTTCAAGAAACTTTGTGCATCATGTCCACACCATCAAATAAGTGAACAACTTCTCATCCAATACTTCTATGAAGGTCTCATGCCCATGGAGAGAAGTATGATAGATGCCGCTAGTGGGGGAGCTCTAGTTGATAAGACTCCCAGGGCTGCTAGAACATTAATCTCCAACATGGCAGCCAATTCTCAACAGTTCTCAATGAGACAAGATCCACCACCACAATCCAAGAGAGTTAATGAGGTAAGTATATCATCCCTTGAACAAAAATTTGATAAACTGACTTCTCTTGTTCAACAATTGGCTGTAGGTAAAATACAACAAATAAAGGCTTGTGGCATATGTTCAAACATAGGGCACCAAACTGATATGTGTCCAACACTTCAAGAGGATACCAATGAACATGTGAATGCCATGGGTGGATTTCAGAACCAATCAAGGAAATATGATCCCTACTCAAACACATACAATCCAGGATGGAGGGATCATCCAAACTTCAATTATGGAGGGAACCAATCACAAACTATTCCTCCACCATTTGACCACAGGCCACCGGGTTTTCAGCAAAGAGCGCAACAACCATACCAAACCCGACAACAACTACCACCCACCCAAAATTCAGGTACTTCTCTTGAAGATCTTGTTAAAGCTCTTTCTACTAATACAATTCAATTTCAACAGGAAACAAAGACAAGTATTCGAAATTTGGAGACTCAAATAGGGCAATTGGCAACAACCATGAGTCAAATGCAAGCAAGGGATTCTGGGAAATTACCTTCCCAAACCATAGTGAATCCAAGAGAGAATGCCAATGCTATAAATTTAAGAAGTGGGAAACAGCTAGAGACACCACAAAATGATAGTGCTCAAGGGGAGAACAATACCATGGCATCCTCTTCACATCCCAACGAGCCACTAAAAAAGGTAATTCCTAAACCATCCTTTCCTTCTTATATAACTCCTCCACCTTTTCCTAGCAGGTTAGCAAAGTCCAAGAAGGAGGAGCAAGAGAAGGAAATTTTGGAAACCTTCCGGAAAGTAGAGGTGAACATTCTTTTACTAGATGCTATCAAGCAAGTGCCAAGATATGCCAAGTTCCTAAAAGAGTTGTGCACATCTAAACGGAAGTTGAAATGGAATGAAAAGGTAAGTGTGGGGGAGAATGTGTCAGCTGTTCTTCAAAAGAAACTCCCACCTAAATGCAAGGATCCAGGTATGTTTACCATTCCTTGTAAGATAGGCAACACCAGGTTTGAGCGTGCTATGCTAGATCTAGGGGCATCTATTAATGTCATGCCATATTCAATTTATGCTTCATTGAATCTAGGACCATTAGAGGAAACCGGTGTTATAATACAACTTGCTGACCGTTCTAACACTTATCCAAGAGGAGTTGTAGAAGACGTTCTTGTACAGGTTAATGAATTGGTTTTTCCCGCTGACTTTTATGTTATTGAGATGGAAGATGAGATGTCTTCTAATCCCACACCTATTCTATTAGGGAGACCATTCTTGAAAACAGCAAGAACTAAAATAGATGTACATGATGGCACTTTAACTATGGAATTTGATGGTGAAATAATTCGCTTTAACATTTTTGAGGCCATGAGATATCCTAGTGATGTGCATTCTGTTTTTAATATTGATATAATTGACTCACTAGTGCAGCAAGCTTATGAGCTAGATGGTGAAGATAGTGTGGAAATAGTCCTTAGCAACCATCTCGGAATGGGGAATGCTAAACTAGCCTTGAGTGACCATGTGGAAGGGGCACTAGAATCTTTACACTCGCTGCAACCTAAAGATGCAAGGTTTGATGTTTCATTTATTGATTTGCCTTTATCTAATGAGAAACTTCTACCTTCCATTTTGCAGGCACCAACTTTAGAATTGAAACCACTACCGAACCACTTGAAATATTTGTTCTTAGGGGAAAAGGACACACTACCTGTCATCATTGCCAAAGAGCTCACACCTTTGCAAGAAGAGCGACTTATCCGGGTGCTTAGAGAGCATAAAACAGCAATTGGTTGGACAATTGCCGATATCAAGGGAATAAGCCCATCCATGTGCATGCACCGGATTTTGTTAGAGGAAGGGTCTAAACCAACAAGAGAAGCACAAAGAAGATTGAACCCTCCTATGATGGAGGTTGTGAAAAAGGAGATACTGAAGCTCCTAGATGTTGGAGTGATCTATCCTATCTCGGATAGCAAATGGGTGAGCCCAGTCCAAGTGGTTCCAAAGAAATCAGGTGTAACGGTGGTAACAAATAATGAGAATGAACTTGTTCCTACTAGGATTCAAACAGGATGGCGAGTTTGTATTGACTATCGTAAACTTAATTCCACAACTCGCAAAGACCACTTTCCTTTACCTTTTATTGATCAAATGCTTGAAAGGTTAGCTGGCCATTCTCATTATTGTTTTCTTGATGGTTTTTCAGGTTATAATCAGATAGCCATTGCTCCGGAGGACCAAGAGAAAACAACATTCACATGTCCATTTGGTACTTTTGCATACCGGCGTATGCCATTTGGTCTTTGTAATGCACCAGCTACATTCCAAAGGTGTATGGTTAGCATATTTTCAGATTATGTAGAGAATATCATAGAAGTGTTTATGGATGATTTTAGTGTCTATGGTGATTCTTTTGATAGATGTCTAGAGAACCTTACACTTGTACTTGAAAGATGCATGGAAACTAACCTTGTTTTGAATTGGGAAAAATGTCACTTTATGGTAGAACAAGGAATAGTTTTGGGCCATGTTATTTCTTCTAGAGGGATAGAGGTTGATAAGTCTAAAATAGATATTATGCATTCTTTACCACCTCCCACAAATGTGAGAGAGGTTCGTTCTTTTCTTGGACATGCAGGTTTCTATAGGAGATTTATCAAAGACTTCTCAAAGATCACATTACCTCTTTGCAAGCTACTACAGAAAGATGTGGTTTTCCACTTTGATGATAAATGCAAAGAGGCGTTTGAAACATTGAAGGGACTCTTGACATCAGCTCCTATCATCCAACCACCAGATTGGAATGTACCTTTTGAAATCATGTGTGATGCTAGTGACTATGCCATTGGAGCTGTTTTGGGCCAACGGGTTGGCAAAGCCTCACATGCCATTTATTATGCCTCCCGAACTCTTAATGATGCTCAATTGAACTATTCCACTACTGAAAAAGAACTTTTGGCTGTTGTATTTGCTTTAGAAAAATTTCGATCTTATTTAATTGGTACTAAAGTAATTGTATATTCTGACCATGCAGCCCTTAAGTACTTACTCACTAAAAAGGAGGCCAAACCAAGGTTGATTAGATGGATACTTCTCTTACAAGAGTTTGATTTGGAGATAAAAGATAAGAGAGGTAGTGACAACCTGGTTGCGGACCATCTTAGCCGTTTAGTTCATGAAGAGGATGCACTACCCTTGAATGAGAACTTTCCGGATGAGCAACTTCTTTTTATAAGTACAACAACTCCTTGGTATGCTGATATTGTTAATTACTTAGTTACCAAGAAGTTGCCACAAGAGTTGACACAAGCTCAAAGAAATAAGATCAAGAGTGATGCCAAATACTACATATGGGATGATCCTTACCTTTGGAAGCATTGCTCCGATCAGATTATAAGAAGGTGTGTACTCGAAACTGAATTTCAATCTATTCTCACCTTTTGTCACTCTTATGCATGTGGAGGACACTTTGGATCCAAAAGAACAGCCATGAAAGTTCTTGATTCTGGATTTTATTGGCCTACCATATTCAAAGATGCATACCTCTTTTGCAAGTCATGTGATCGTTGCCAAAGAACTGGTAACTTAGGTGCTAGAAATCAAATGCCTCAAACTCCAATACTTATTGTTGAAATTTTTGATGTATGGGGCATGGATTTCATGGGACCTTTTCCTCCTTCTTTTGGTAATCTTTATATTTTACTTGCCGTTGATTATGTTTCAAAGTGGGTGGAAGCAAAATCCACTAGGACTAATGACTCTAAAGTTGTTTCAGATTTTGTCAAGACTAACATCTTGGCTAGGTTTGGAACGCCAAAGGCCATAATCAGCGATAGAGGTACTCACTTTTGCAATAGGACTATGGAAGCACTTTTGAGGAAGTATAACATCACACACAAGGTCTCCACCTCATATCATCCTCAAACTAGTGGGCAAGCTGAAGTGTCAAACCGAGAAGTTAAGTCCATCCTTGAAAAGACAGTTAATCCAAATAGGAAGGATTGGAGTTCACGACTTGATGATGCACTTTGGGCTTATAGGACAGCATATAAGACACCCATTGGTATGTCTCCTTATCGACTTGTTTATGGTAAGCGTTGTCATCTTCCGGTTGAATTGGAACATAAATCATATTGGGCTATCAAACAATGCAACATGGAGATGGATGAGATAGGAAAGAAAAGAAAACTTGACCTACAAGAATTAGAGGAGATAAGGAATGATGCCTATCAGAATTCTAGGATTTACAAGGAAAAGACTAAGGCATTCCATGACAAGATGATATCAAGAAAAGAATTTGTTGTTGGACAAAAAGTTCTTCTCTTCCATTCACGCCTTAAGTTATATCCAGGTAAGTTACGTTCTCGTTGGGTTGGACCTTTTGTTATTACTAATGTATTTACTCATGGTGCAGTTGAAATCCAAAGCCCAAAAACAGATAAGGCATTCAAAGTGAATGGTCATAGATTGAAGCCTTACTATGAGAACTTTCCAATACAAGATGTGGAGGAGTTTCCACTTTTTGAGCCAAAGTATGTTGAATAATAATGGCATGGGTCTAAGTTAGGCTGAGGACAATAAACCAAGCGCTTCTTGGGAGGCAACCCAAAAGGATGGAGAGCATCTATTATATCAGATTTGCATATTCCTTACTCTCCATCATTCTATCTTTTATTCTTTTTCTTTTCTTTTGTTTAATAGTTCTTTTCTCTTACAAGATGTAAATATAATTTTTAATTTATTTTTTTTAACCCCGGTTAAATGGCGGATAACGGTACTCCGTGATTATTTAAATCGGTTCCATCAGCTACCCACAAAACTGATATTGTATATAAATTTCTCTTCCAATTTCTCTTTCAATTTTTTTTCATTCTTTTTTTTCAGGATGGATGATATTCTCACAAGATTGCAGAAACGATTTCCTCCTTTTCCTCGAAATATTTTACTGAAGCTTTACCAAGTTCGACTTGAGAGATTAAGAATGCTTATGCACAAAGGGATTCCTGACGACATACGTTGGCTAATTGAAGCCAAGGTACGTGAAGATGAATATCTTCCTGTTTTGCATTTACCAGGTACAGGTAGAAGCACTTTTGCAAAGAAGCGACGAGCAAAGCGCATGAGTTCAAATTGCCACAAATGTGCACGATGGACGTGTAACGGTAAATGTCGTTCTATTGGGATTCCGTCCTCTAATCGAGATGATAAAATTGAATTCATTAAGGATGGACTGAGTAAGGAGAATTTGGGTAATATCCAACTTTCTCTTGAGACGCATCCTAGTGGAGACGTACAAAGAGAAATTCTTGATTTATGGCCGCAATTCCAAAGGGAATGGCAACATCTTGGGAATCTGATGTTAAAAGACCCTGTTTACCAGCTTGTAAGAAAACTGGATGGGAAGCATATCCTCGACTCATAGAAGGCGTTTAAGCCGTTTCTGGACGTAAAACCAGAGGAAGATGTGAGCCACAATCACAACTACAATAAATGACTTCTCAGCTTTTGGTTTGATTTGCAATAACTTTATTTTGTTTTAATTTACGTGTTGTTCGATTTGTGTAACTATTCTCGTTTTTTTTTATTTTTTTTGTCTTTTACGGTTGATTTTTTCTTCTCTTTTCGATTTTCTTCCTGAAATCACGCAAAAATCTTTTGTTAGGTTAACATTTTCTTCTGACAGGTCAGATACACTTTCGGCGACATTATTACTCTTGTCTGATTCACTACTCAGTCCTCTATATATTACACCATGTACTCATTCTCTTTCAGGCACTCGAAAAAAAAAAATGGAAAGTACTTCATCCCAGCGCATTAAAAAAATTTGTGTCTTTGGAGGTGCTTATCCAGGGAAAAATAACATATTCGCTGATGAAGCCATAAGAGTTGGAGTAATACTTGCCCAACAAAAGATCCACTTGATTTATGGAGGCGGTAGTACGGGTTTAATGGGAGCAGTCGCTACAGCAGCACACGCCGGAGGAAGTCCAGTTCTAGGAATCGTGCCAAAACTATTCACAAGTTTTTGTGGACCTACCGTGGGTAAGGAAATACAAGTCTGGAGTGTCCCTGAACGGATAACAATCATGTACCATTCTGCCGATGCATTCATTGCTTTACCAGGAGGTCTGGGTACATTGGAAGAAATAGCTTGCGTGGCTTCTTGGTCATCTTTGGTCACAAATAAGAAACCCATTGGTTTGCTTAATATTAATGGTTATTTTAGTAATTTGCTTTTATATTTAGATAATGCTGTGGATAATGGATTCATGTTTTCAGAGGCAAGGAGAACCATAATTTCTGCTACAACCATTGAAGATTTACTTAAAAAGCTCCAAGCTTATGAGTGTTTATCTGCTACGGTTGTTTCGTAAACGCTCGGAAAAAGAAAAAGAGATATGGACGAGCAAGGAGTGGATTGCACTTTGTCTTTGTGACATTATCTAACATTTTGCTTGTTGTGTCTCAGTTATAATAAGTGGTTAGCAACCTCTGCAGGTAATATCTCCTAAATTCTACCTTTAAAATTTGACATTGGGGACAATGTCATATTTTAGTAGGGGGTAAGGGACATATTTTGCTAATTTAAAAAAAAAAAAAAAAAAAAAAAAAAAAACTTAAGAAGTATTCATTCTGAACAAGGTCTGAGTAAGGGAGACTTGAGACATACCTTGTCAGTTTGATTTCTTCTTTTCAAAAAAAAAAAAAAAAAAGAAAAAAAAAAAGAGTTTGTTGTGTTTTAAGCAATTTAGAAGTATTCATTCTGAACAAGGTCTGAGTAAGGGAGACTTGAGACATACCTTGTCAGTTTGATTTTAATCTTTTTATGTTTACTTGTTAATTTTTGTTTAGTATTTTAGGATTATTTAGGTTGCATGGTTTTGTTTTGTTTTGAGTCATAGTTGTTCCTATTCTTATGTTATTAGTTCTTTTCTCTTACACATGATTCTTTCATTTGAGTTAATAGACTTACATTGAGGACAATGTAAGAATTAAGTGTGGGGGGGAATGATTTAGGATTTCTTTTATTTTTGTCTACTTTTTTTTTCTTTATTATTATTATTTTTTTTTTTTGTGAGTTTTAGTTCCTTTTTAATACAATGATGAGATATGAATTGCATAAGTCTAAAACAGATTTATTAGTGAGAAGATTTTCATGAGAATTGAGCTTGATGTCAACCTTTTTATGAGCCAATGTTAATATGATATGTTGATTGAGAAAGAAGCATGTTTAGACTTAATCTGACTTGCATAATCATCATTGTGAGTTTTTGAGCCTATAATGATTGATGCATTATACAAATCAATCTAATTTCTTTCTTAAGTACTCTTATGATTACATGATTCTCTAGAACTTGCTTTGAACCGTTTGAGACTATATTGATACATGTGACAACATGAATATGATAGAGGCATTAGGATTATAACCAGAGCCAAACAGCCATCCATTATTAATGTTCTAAGAGAACATCCCCACTAGTGAGCCAATTTGAGCCTACATTAAATATGCTGTTTTATTGGTAACCACAACTTACACCTAGCCTAAATATACTTATATCCTTACCCTTGTTCTAAAGATGGATTATATATTTTGAGACATATTGCAAAAAACAAGGGATATTTTTAGTTGAAAATTTGGGTTAGAAACAAGAAATAAGTGTGGGGGGAAAAGAAAAGAAAAGTCAAGAGAAAAAGAAATGGAATACTGGCAAATACATTCCTAAGTAAAAAAATATGAACCATCTCTTGAATTTGTGGAAAAAGAAAAAGATGTTACAAAGTTGTTTAGAATGAAGAAAAGGCCCAACATGAATATTCGGCCTAGGTGACTATGTACTTGTAAAGAGTTTTGAGAAGTTTCTTTGTATAATCTTTTTATGTCTCTAAACTTTATGAACTCTTTGGAACCTTTGTGATATCTTTATCCTTTTGTTCTTCAACCACATTACAAACCCCTTGGCCCCATTACAACCTTGATTAAAGACCTCTTGATTCATGATGTTGTATGATCTAAATAGGGGAGAATAGGTGGACAAGCAAGAATATGGTAGAACTGTTTTCATGAGATTGATTGAGTGTAAACACTTCACCACTACTTTAAAGAGTGAAAATCATGAGGGTATCCCATGTGAGAAGTTGAGATTAAATTTGAACATGCAATATTTTGATTGAGATATGTTATGCTAATATTGGCTTAACTCAAACAATTTACATTCAAGCTTGATTTTTTTGTGAAATTCTTTAAGCTATTGATTAGTTTATAAGACTTGTTCAAAGATTGTCTCTAATTTGTATTGAAAGGATTAGGAGTAAATATTTTTAGTATATGTAGTTTATTTATATTTTAGTTTTTCAATGTTTGTGGGTATCGTTCTAGTAAACCCTCACGAGACTAAACTCGTCCACTAGGGACACCTAGGGGTTGAAAGGCTTGTGTCACATGCTAAGTGCCACCGTGATTTCCTACGAAAATGGATTAGATTAGATTTTCTTATTTTATTTTTATTGAGTCGTTGCTAGGGACTAGCAACAATCTAAGTGTGGGGGTGTGATAACTCGTATAATTATATAGTTTTTAGTTATATTTTATTATTGTTTTGTGTCAAATACGAGTTATTATTGTTTAGTCTAATTGTGTTTATGATCTTTTATATTTTTATGTATTTTGGTGTTTTTCACAAGTTTCTTTGAGTGATTTCAGATTACTAGAATTAAGGGCAAATCCAGTTCAGTTCCAGTTCCGACACCTTTTACCATATCAGCTATATCTCGAGTTTCACCGAAGCAATAAGGCTGCAATTTGTGGCCATGCAAAGCTAAGAGGTATATCTATCTTTTTGATGTTTTACACTTCTTGAAACGGAGTCGTTTTCCCTAGCGAAATCGACCATCAAGTTGGCTGATGTGCAATGACGTCTGTGCTGACATGTTTTCGTATTATGCCCATATCTTCTTATCCACATCAGCAAATGAGCTGATTCCAACGGCTATGGATCAGTAACTGATAGGGTAACATTTGTCTAGAAGACCATGTGATCAGATAAGGCCTCCACAATTGATAAAATCGACCATCAAGTTGGCTGATCAAAATCGTCATACATGACGAAAATTGTTAGAAAATGCACCCACCTATTATACCTACCTTTGAAATTTGTAAAGCTTGTCTCTTATCATTTAGCCCTCCAAAATGTGTATAAATAGAGGGCCTTGGATGATTGTAAGGGATCATATTGGAGATTGGTAGGATATTAGCCATTTTAACAAAATTCTCTAAGTTTTCTTCTTCTTTCTTTTCTCTAGTTTTCTTTTTCTTTAGAAAGAGCAAGAGGTTGGATAATTAATATTCTTCTTCTTCTTCTTTCTTTCTTTTATTTTCTTCTTAGATTCTATTTAATTTTATGTTTATAATGCCTATGCTAGGCTAAACTTCTATTTGGTTAAGGGTGATTTCAAAGCCCTAGACATGTTTTGTGATTGATTTTCAGATTCTATCTATCATTAATTTTCTATCAAAGTTGCTTATGTTCTTCTACAAGAATTGTTCATGATGTTGTCTTGATTTGTTTAGGTGTACAACTAGATAGATCTTGATAATTATCTATTGCTAGTTTAGGAGTCTTGATCCGTGTAATTGTCTTGATTTCCTATTCATAAGTGGCAATTTGTGATTAATGATTATGGTCAAGTTTTCAATAATTGCAAAGTGGAACATAACCTAAGTTGAACAATCCGAGCTTATGTGTTTGTTGCTTAGATCAACCTATCTTTCTCATCATAAAGCTGCCATTAAATTGAATCTAGAGAGCTTATTCTAGGTTGTTTGATGGTTAGAGATTAAATAGAGAGCTTGTTCTATTTAACGACAAACTAAGGAAAGATTGGGATAACAGAGCTTGTTGTTATCTACGGTTGTTAACTTTGATAGTTGGTTGATATTGATAGATCTGAAATTGATTCTTAATGATGTCTAGTGGTGGAGAATGAAACCTTAACCATATTTTTCATTTTTGATTCTTCTTACTTGTTTTCTTACTTTTCTAGTTTGCTTATTTTTAAAAGTATATTTATTTTTATTGGCTGGTTATACCGCCTAATTTGTATATTAATTTTGTTTTATTTTTATTGGCTGGTTATACCGCCTAATTTAGTATATATATTTTTATTGGCTGGTTATACCGCCTTGCTTAGTATATATATTTTTATTGGCTGGTTATACCGCCTTGCATCTTATTCTTATTATTTACTTTAGTTTAAATCTGGCTTCAAAAAACCCCTTTTCTTTTATTGTTCTTGAATTTAAGTTTTAAACTATCAACTTATAAACTAAAACCCAATCCCTGAGGACTCGACCCTTGCTAACTACTATACTTACAATTGATCTTTTTAGTGCAAGGTTAAATAAGATACACTCTTTTGGGTGCATCATTGATTGAGAAAGAAGCATGTTTAGACTTAATCTGACTTGTATAATCATCCTTGTGAGTTTTTGAGCCTATCATTGATGCATTATACAAATCAATCTAATTTCTTTCTTGAGTGCTCTTATGATTACATGATTCTCTAGAACTTGCTTTAAACCGTTTGAGACTATATTGATACATGTGACAACATGAATATGATAGAGGCATTAGGATTATAACCAGAGCCAAACAGCCATCCATTATTAATGTTCTAAGAGAACATCCCCACTAGTGAGCCAATTTGAGCCTACATTAAATATGCTGTTTTATTGGTAACCACAACTTACACCTAGCCTAAATATACTTATATCCTTACCCTTGTTCTAAAGATGGATTATATATTTTGAGACATATTGCAAAAAACAAGGGATATTTTTAGTTGAAAATTTGGGTTAGAAACAAGAAATAAGTGTGGGGGGAAAAGAAAAGAAAAGTCAAGAGAAAAAGAAATAGAATACTGGCAAATACATTCCTATGTAAAAAATATGAATCATCTCTTGAATTTGTGGAAAAAGAAAAAGATGTTACAAAGTTGTTTAGAATGAAGAAAAGGCCCAACATGAATATTCGGCCTAGGTGACTATGTACTTGTAAAGAGTTTTGAGAAGTTTCTTTGTATGATCTTATTATGTCTCTAAACTTTATGAACTCTTTGGAGCCTTTGTGATATCTTTATCCTTTTGTTATTCAACCACATTACAAACCCCTTGGCCCCATTACAACCTTGATTAAAGACCTCTTGATTCATGAAGTTGTATGATCTAAATAGTGGAGAATAGGTGGACAAGCAAGAATATGGTAGAACTGTTTTCATGAGATTGATTGAGTGTAAACACTTCACCACTTTAAAGAGTGAAAATCATGAGGGTATCCCATGTGAGAAGTTGAGATTAAATTTGAACATGCACTATTTTGATTGAGATATGTTATGTTAATATTGGCTTAACTCAAACAATTTACATTCAAGCATGAATTTTTGTGAAATTCTTTAAGCTATTGATTAGTTTATAAGACTTGTTCAAAGATTGTCTCTAATTTGTATTGAAAGGATTAGGAATAAATATTTTTAGTATATGTAGTTTATTTATATTTTAGTTTTTCAATGTTTGTGGGTATCGTTCTAGTAAACTCTCACGAGACTAAACTCGTCCACTAGGGACACCTAGGGGTTTAAAGGCTTGTGTCACATGCTAAGTGCCACCGTGATTTCCTACGAAAGTGGATTAGATTAGATTTTCTTATTTTATTTTTATTGAGTCGTTGCTAGGGACTAGCAACAATCTAAGTGTGGGGGTGTGATAACTCGTATAATTATATAGTTTTTAGTTATGTTTTATTATTGTTTTGTGTCAAATACGAGTTATTATTGTTTAGTCTAATTGTGTTTATGATCTTTTATATTTTTATGTAATTTGGTGTTTTTCACAAGTTTCTTTGAGTGATTTCAGATTACTAGAATTAAGGGCAAATCCAGTTCAGTTCCAGTTCCGACACCTTTTGCCATATCAGCTATAGCTCGAGTTTCACTGAAGCAATAAGGCTGAAATTTTAACCGTGCAAAGTTAAGAGGCATATCTATCTTTTTCATGTTTTACACTTCTTGAAACGGAGTCGTTTTCCCTAGCGAAATCGACCATCAAGTTGGCTGATGTGCAATGAAAACTTCCTCCAAAACGCAAAAATCCGAGAAGTTTCATGTCTAAGCCAAAAGATCCTAAAAAGCCAAGAAGGGGAATTGGCTAGGCTGAAAACAATCAATCAAGTGCTAATTGGGGGAGGCAGCCTAATTAGTGAAAGCGTTGCCAAACTGCCATCCTCAGATTTGCTCTCTTTTTCTTTATCTTTTTCTTATGTTTCTTTGCTAATTGTGTTTAGTGTTTCTAAGTTCATTTAGGCTGCATAAGTTTATTTTGTTTATTAGTTCTTTTCACTTACACATGATTCTTTCATTTGGGGTTAATAGCATTACATTAATGATAATGTAAGAATTATGTGTGGGGGGAAGAATTTAGGATTTTATTTTTGAGTCTTTTTATGTTGTTTTTCTTTCTGATCCATGTTTTTTTTTTTTTTGATAATTGGGTAGGGGAGGGGTTGCTTGGGTTTGAACCCAAGACTTCATGCCCCAAGACTCTTGGCCACTCAGCCAAGAGCTTGTTGGCTCTGATCCATGTTTTGAAAATAACTAGATGTAAATATAATTTTTTTTTTTAACCCCGGTTAAATGGCGGATAACGGTACTCCGTGATTATTTAAATCGGTTCCATCAGCTACCTGATAACTCGTATAATTATATAGTTTTTAGTTATGTTTTATTATTGTTTTGTGTCAAATACGAGTTATTATTGTTTAGTCTAATTGTGTTTATGATCTTTTATATTTTTATGTAATTTGGTGTTTTTCACAAGTTTCTTTGAGTGATTTCAGATTACTAGAATTAAGGGCAAATCCAGTTCAGTTCCAGTTCCGACACATTTTTCCATATCAGCTATATCTGGAGTTTCACGGAAGCAATAAGGCTGAAATTTGTAGCCGTGCAAAGCTAAGAGGCATATCTATCTTTTTCATGTTTTATACTTCTTGAAACGGAGTCGTTTTCCCTAGCGAAATCGACCATCAAGTTGGCTGATGTGCAATGACGTCTGTGCTGACCTGTTTTCGTATTTTGCCCATATCTGCTTATCCACATCAGCAAATGAGCTGATTCCAATGGCTATGGATCCGTAACTGATAGGGGAACCTTTTTCTAGAAGACCATGTGATCAGATCAGGCCTCCAACATTGACGAAATCGACCATCAAGTTGGCTGATCAAAATTGTCATACAATATGACGAAAATTGTTAGAAAAATTCACCCACCTATTATACCTACCTTTGAAATTTGTAAAGCTTGTCTCTTGTCATTTAGCCTTCCAAAATGTGTATAAATAGAGGGCCTTGGATGATTGTAGAGATTCATATTGTACATAGGTAGGATATTAGCCATTTTAATAAAATTCTCTAAGTTTTCTTCTTCTTTCTTTTCTCTAGTTTTCTTTCTTTTCTCTAGTTTTCTTTTTCTTTAGAGAGAGCAAGAGGTTGGATAATTAATATTCTTCCTCTTCTTCTTTCTTTCTTTTATTTTCTTCTTAGATTTTCTTTAATTTTATGTTTATGTTTATAATGCCTATGCTAGGCTAAACTTCTATTTGGTTAAGGGTGATTTCAAAGCCCTAGACATGTTTTGTGATTGATTTTCAGATTCTATCTATCATTAATTTTCTATCAAAGTTGCTTATGTTCTTCTGCAAGAATTGTTCATGATGTTGTCTTGATTTGTTTAGGTGTACAACTAGATAGATCTTGATAATTATCTATTGCTAGTTTAGGAGTCTTGATCCGTGTAATTGTCTTGATTTCCTATTCATAAGTGGCAATTTGTGATTAATGATTATGGTCAAGTTTTCAATAATTGCAAAGTGGAACATAACCTAAGTTGAACAATCCGAGCTTATGTGTTTGTTGCTTAGATCAACCTATCTTTCTCATCATAAAGCTGCCATTAAATTGAACTTAGAGAGCTTATTCTAGGTTGTTTGATGGTTAGAGATTAAATAGAGAGCTTGTTCTATTTAACAACAAACTAAGGAAAGATTGGGATAACAGAGCTTGTTGTTATCTACGGTTGTTAACTTTGATAGTTGGTTAATGTTGATAGATATGAAATTGATTCTTAATGATGTCTAGTGGTGGAGAATGAAACCTTAACCATATTTTTCATATTTGATTCTTCTTACTTACTTGTTTTCTTACTTTTCTAGTTTGCTTATTTTTAAAAGTATATTTATTTTTATTGGCGGGTTATACCGCCTAATTTGTATATTAACTTTGTTTTATTTTTATTGGCTGGTTATACCGCCTAATTTAGTATATATATTTTTATTGGCTGGTTATACCGCCTAATTTAGTATATATATTTTTATTGGCTGGTTATACCGCCTTGCATCTTATTCTTATTATTTACTTTAGTTTAAATCTGGCTTCAAAAACCCCTTTTCTTTTATTGTTTTCTTTGAATGTAAGTTATAAACTAATAACTCATAAATTAAAACCCAATCCCTGAGGACTCGACCCTTGCTAACTACTATACTTACAATTGATCTTTTTAGTGCAAGGTTAAATAAGATACACTCTTTTGGGTGCATCACTACCCACAAAACTGATATTGTATATAGATTTCTCTTCCAATTTCTCTTTCAATTTTTTTCATTTTTTTTTTCAGGATGGATGATATTCTCACAAGATTGCACAAAGGGATTCCTGGAGACACACGTTGGATAATTGAAGCCAAGGTACGTGAAGATGAATATCTTCCTGTTTTGCATTTACCAGGTACAGGTAGAAGCACTTTTGCAAAGAAGCGACGAGCAAAGCGCATGAGTTCAAATTGCCACAAATGTGCACGATGGACGTGTAACGGTAAATGTCGTTCTATTGGGATTCCGTCCTCTAATCGAGATGATAAAATTGAATTCATTAAGGATGGACTGAGTAAGGAGAATTTGGGTAATATCCAACTTTCTCTTGAGACGCATCCTAGTGGAGACGTACACAGAGAAATTCTTGATTTATGGCCGCAATTCCAAAGGGAATGGCAACATCTTGGGAATCTGATGTTAAAAGACCCTGTTTGCCAGCTTGTAAGAAAACTGGATGGGAAGCATATCCTCGACTCATATAAGGCGTTTAAGCCGTTTCTGGACGTAAAACCAGAGGAAGATGTGAGCCACAATCACAATTACAATAAATGACTTCTCAGCTTTTGGTTTGATTTGCAATAACTTTATTTCGGTTTAATTTACGTGTTATTCGATTTGTGTAATTATTCTCATTTTTTTTATTTGTCTTTTACGGTTGATTTTTCTTCTCTTTTTGATTTTCTTCCTGAAATCACGCAAAAATCTTTTGTTAGGTTAACATTTTCTTCTGACAGGTCAGATACACTTTCGGCGACATTATTACTCTTGTCTGATTCACTACTCAGTCCTCTATATATTACACCATGTACTCATTCTCTTTCAGGCACTCGAAAAAAGAAAAAAAAAAGAAAAAAAATGGAAAGTACTTCGTCCCAACGCATTAAAAAAATTTGTGTTTTTGGAGGTGCTTATCCAGGGAAAAATAACATATTCGCTGATGAAGCCATAAGAGTTGGAGTAATACTTGCCCAACAAAAGATCCAGTTGATTTATGGAGGCGGTAGTACGGGTTTAATGGGAGCAGTCGCTACAGCAGCACACGCCGGAGGAAGTCCAGTTCTAGGAATCGTGCCAAAACTATTCACAGATTTTTGTGGACCTACCTTGGGTAAGGAAATACAAGTCTAGAGTATCCCTGAACGGATAACAATCATGTACCATTCTGCCGATGCATTCATTGCTTTACCAGGAGGTCTGGGTACATTGGAAGAAATAGCTTGCGTGGCTTCTTGGTCATCTTTGGTCACAAATAAGAAACCCATTGGTTTGCTTAATATTAATGGTTATTTTAGTAATTTGCTTTCATATTTAGATAATGCTGTGGATAATGGATTCATGTTTTCAGAGGCAAGGAGAACCATAATTTCTGCTACAACCATTGAAGATTTACTCAAAAAGCTCCAAGCTTATGAGTATTTATCTGCTACGGTTGTTTCGCAAACGCTCGGAAAAAGAAAAAGAGATATGGACGAGCAAGGAGTGGATTGCACTTTGTCTTTGTGACATTATCTAACATTTTGTTTGTTGTGTCTCAGTTATAATAAGTGGTTAGCAACCTCTACAGGTAATATCTCCTAAATTTTACCTTCTTAAAAAAAAAAAGGTTTGTTGTGTTTTAAGCAATTTAGAAGTATTCATTCTGAACAAGGTCTGAGTAAGGGAGACTTGAGACATACCTTGTCAGTTTGATTTCTTCTTTTCAAAAAAAAAAAAAAAGTTTGTTGTGTTTTAAGCAATTTAGAAGTATTCATTCTGAACAAGGTCTGAGTAAGGGAGACTTGAGACATATCTTGTCAGTTTGATTTTAATCTTTTTATGTTTACTTGTTAATTTTTGTTTAGTATTTTAGGATTATTTAGGTTGCATGAGTTTGTTTTGTTTTGAGTCTTAGTTGTTCCTATTCTTATGTTATTAGTTCTTTTCTCTTACACATGATTCTTTCATTTGGGTTAATAGACTTACATTGAGGACAATGTAAGAATTAAGTGTGGGGGGAATGATTTAGGATTTCTTTTATTTTTGTCTACTATTTTTTTTTTATGAGTCTTTATTATTATTATTATTATTATTTTGTGTGTTTTAGTTCCTTTTTAATACAATGATGAGATATGAATTGCATAAGTCTAAAACAGATTTATTAGTGAGAAGATTTTCATGAGAATTGAGCTTGATGTCAACCTTTTTATGAGCCAATGTTAATATGATATGTTGATTGAGAAAGAAGCATGTTTAGACTTAATCTGACTTGTATAATCATCCTTGTGAGTTTTTGAGCCTATAATGATTGATGCATTATACAAATCAATCTAATTTCTTTCTTGAGTGCTCTTATGATTACATGATTCTCTAGAACTTGCTTTAAACCGTTTGAGACTATATTGATACATGTGACAACATGAATATGATAGAGGCATTAGGATTATAACCAGAGCCAAACAGCCATCCATTATTAATGTTCTAAGAGAACATCCCCACTACTGAGCCAATTTGAGCCTACATTAAATATGCTGTTTTATTGGTAACCACAACTTATACCTAGCCTAAATATACTTATATCCTTACCCTTGTTCTAAAGATGGATTATATATTTTGAGACATATTGCAAAAAACAAGGGATATTTTTAGTTGAAAATTTGGGTTAGAAACAAGAAATAAGTGTGGGGGGAAAAGAAAAGAAAAGTCAAGAGAAAAAGAAATGGAATACTGGCAAATACATTCCTATGTAAAAAATATGAATCATCTCTTGAATTTGTGGAAAAAGAAAAAGATGTTACAAAGTTGTTTAGAATGAAGAAAAGGCCCAACATGAATATTCGGCCTAGGTGACTATGTACTTGTAAAGAGTTTTGAGAAGTTTCTTTGTATGATCTTATTATGTCTCTAAACTTTATGAACTCTTTGGAGCCTTTGTGATATCTTTATCCTTTTGTTATTCAACCACATTACAAACCCCTTGGCCCCATTACAACCTTGATTAAAGACCTCTTGATTCATGAAGTTGTATGATCTAAATAGTGGAGAATAGGTGGACAAGCAAGAATATGGTAGAACTGTTTTCATGAGATTGATTGAGTGTAAACACTTCACCACTACTTTAAAGAGTGAAAATCATGAGGGTATCCCATGTGAGAAGTTGAGATTAAATTTGAACATGCACTATTTTGATTGAGATATGTTATGTTAATATTGGCTTAACTCAAACAATTTACATTCAAGCATGAATTTTTGTGAAATTCTTTAAGCTATTGATTAGTTTATAAGACTTGTTCAAAGATTGTCTCTAATTTGTATTGAAAGGATTAGGAATAAATATTTTTAGTATATGTAGTTTATTTATATTTTAGTTTTTCAATGTTTGTGGGTATCGTTCTAGTAAACCCTCACGAGACTAAACTCGTCCACTAGTGACACCTAGGGGTTTAAAGGCTTGTGTCACATGCTAAGTGCCACCGTGATTTCCTACGAAAGTGGATTAGATTAGATTTTCTTATTTTATTTTTATTGAGTCGTTGCTAGGGACTAGCAACAATCTAAGTGTGGGGGTGGATCACATGGTCTTCCAGAAAAATGTTCCCCTATCAGTTACTGTTATCCCAATCTTTCCTTAGTTTGTCGTTAAATAGAACAAGCTCTCTATTTAATCTCTAACCATTAAACAACCTAGAATAAGCTCTCTAAATTCAATTTAATGGCAGCTTTATGATGAGAAAGATAGGTTGATCTAAGCAACAAACACATAAGCTCGGATTGTTCAACTTAGGTTATGTTCCACTTTGCAATTATTGAAAACTTGACCATAATCATTAATCACAAATTGCCACTTATGAATAGGAAATCAAGACAATTACACGGATCAAGACTCCTAGACTAGCAATAGATAATTATCAAGATCTATCTAGTAGTACACCTAAATAAATCAAGACAACATCATGAACAATTCTTGTAGAAGAACATAAGCAACTTTGATAGAAAATTAATGATAGATAGAATCTGAAAATCAATCACAAAACATGTCTAGGGCTTTGAAATCACCCTTAACCAAATAGAAGTTTAGCCTAGCATAGGCATTGTAAACATAAACATAAAATTAAAGAGAATCTAAGAAGGAAATAAAAGAAAGAAAGAAGAAGAAGAAAATAAAGAAAAAGAAAACTAGAGAAAAGAAAGAAGAAAACTTAGAGAATTTTATTACAATGGCTAATTTCCTACAAATCTACCATATGATCCTCTACAATCATCCAAGGCCCTCTATTTATACACATTTTGGAGGGCTAAATGACAAGAGACAAGCTTTACAAATTTCAAAGGTAGGTATAATAGGTGGGTGCATTTTTCTAACAATTTTCGTCATATTGTATGACAATTTTGATCAGCCAACTTGATGGTCGATTTTGTCAATATTGGAGGCATGATCTGATCACATGGTCTTCTAGACAAATGTTCCCCTTTCAGTTACTGATCCATAGTCGTTGGAATCAGCTCATTTGCTGATGTGGATAAGCAGATATGGGCAAAATACGAAAACAGGGCAGCACAGACGTCATTGCACATCAGCCAACTTGATGGTCGATTTCGCTAGGGAAAACGACTCCGTTTCAAGAAGTGTAAAACATGAAAAAGATAGATATGCCTCTTAGCTTTGCACGGTTAAAATTTCAGCCTTATTGCTTCAGTGAAACTCCAGATATAGCTGATATGGCAAAAGGTGTCGGAACTGGAACTGAACTGGATTTGCCCTTAATTCTAGTAATCTGAAATCACTCAGAGAAACTTGTGAAAAACACCAAATTACATAAAAATATAAAAGATCATAAACACAATTAGACTAAACAATAATAACTCGTATTTGACACAAAACAATAATAAAACATAACTAAAAACTATATAATTATATGAGTTATCACACCCCCACACTTAGATTGTTGCTAGTCCCTAGCAACGACTCAATAAAAATAAAATAAGAAAATCTAATCTAATCCACTTTCGTAGGAAATCACGGTGGCACTTAGCATGTGACACAAGCCTTTAAACCCCTAGGTGTCCCTAGTGGACGAGTTTAGTCTCGTGAGGGTTTACTAGAACGATACCCACAAACATTGAAAAACTAAAATATAAATAAACTACATATACTAAAAATATTTATTCCTAATCCTTTCAATACAAATTAGAGACAATCTTTGAACAAGTCTTATAAACTAATCAATAGCTTAAAGAATTTCACAAAAAATCATGCTTGAATGTAAATTGTTTGAGTTAAGCCAATATTAACATAACATATTTCAATCAAAATAGTGCATATTCAAACTTAATCTCAACTACTCACATGGGATACTCTCATGATTTTCATTCTTTAAAGTAGTGGTAAAGTGTTTACACTCAATCAATCTCATGAAAACAGTTCTACCATATTCTTGCTTGTCCACCTATTCTCCACTATTTAGATCGTACAACTTCATGAATCAAGAGGTCTTTAATCAAGGTTGTAATGGGGCCAAGGGGTTTGTAATGTGGTTGAAGAACAAAAGGATAAAGATATCACAAAGGTTACAAAGAGTTCATAAAGTTTAGAGACATAATAAGATCATACAAATAAAACTTCTCAAAACTCTTATAAAGCACATAATAACATAGGCTAAATATTCATGTTGAGCCTTTGCATCATTCTAACCAACTTTGTAACATTCTTTTTCTTTTCTTTAACTAGAAGTTCAAGAGATGATTCATTATATATATATATATATATATTTCATAATATTCCCTTTCTTTTTCTCTTGACTTTTCTTTTCCCCCACACTTATTTCTTGTTTCTAACCCAAATTTTCAATAGATCTTCCTTGTCTTTGCAACATGTCTCAAAACATGCTAATTCATCTTTGGAACAAAGGTAAAGATATAAGTATATTTAGGTTAGGGACAAGTTATGGTTACCAAAGAGATAGCTTATTCAATGTAGGCTCAAATTGGTTCACTAAGGGTGTGTTCTCTTGGAACATCAATAAGGGATGGCTGTTTGGCCCTGGCTAAAAATCCTAATGCCTCTATCATATTCATGTTGTCACATGCATCAATATAGTCTCAACAAGGTCTAAAGCAAGTTCTAGAGAATCATGTAATCATAAGAGCACTCAAGAAAGAAATTAGATTGATTTGTATAATGCATCAGTCATATAGGCTCAAAACTCACAAGGATGTTTATACAAGTCAATTTTAAGTCTAAACATGCTTCTTTCTCAATCAACATATCATATTAACATTGGCTCTATGGAAAATGATATCAAGCTTAATTCTCATGAAAAATCTTCTCACTACTAGACTAGTTTTAGACCTATGCAATTCATATCTCATCATAGTATAGAAAAGAACTAAAACACACTAAAATTTTTAATAATAATAATATTAAAGACTCATAAAAAAAAATAATAGGCAAAAATAAAAGAAATCCTAAATCCTTCCCCCACACTTAATTCTTACATTGTCCTCAATGTAATGCTATTAATCCCAAATGAAAGAATCATGTGTAAGTGAAAAGAACTAATAAACAAAATAAACTTATGCAGCCTAAATGAACTTAGAAACACTAAACACAATTAGCAAAGAAACATAAGAAAAAGATAAAGAAAAAGAGAGCAAATCTGAGGATGGCAGTTTGGCAATGCTTTCACTAATTAGGCTGCCTCCCCCAATTAGCACTTGATTTAGTGTTTTGAACCTAACCAACACCCCTTCTTGGCATTTTAGGCTTGTCAGGCTCATACATGAAATTTCCCAAATTGATGCGTTTGAGAGGAAGCTTTCTTTGCACAACAGTGGATGCATTCTCCATTACAAGTATTATTCCATCATCCTTTGTGGTGCATATGTCATCGAGGAATGGAGCATATTTTGATACTTGTTGAATGACCTCCACAAACAAGTTGTTTAAGGTTTCCGGCATGTATTGTTCATGTTCTTCCTCCTTGAACTTTGCAAATCTACTAGGAAAAGGTGGAGAAGAAATATTAGTAAAAAGTGAAACCTTAAACGTTACCTCAGGTGCCGAAATACTCTTATTTGGATCTTTGGCTTCATTATCCTCAAGAATAGAATCCATCTCTAATTTTGTTTCATCCTCATCTTGTTCCTTATTCTTCAAGGTCACAATAGTAGCATTCTCCTTTGGGTTAACCATCGTTTGGGCTGGGAGTTCTTCAGATCTTTGTGCTACCCATCCCACCATACTACTAGCCAATTGGCTCATTCGCTTTTCCAAACTCTGGATGCTTGCCCTTGTTTCCTGTTGAAATTGCAAAGAATCAGTAACAAGAGAATAGACAAGATCTTCTAAAGAAGTACCTGAGTTTTGAGTCATATGTGGTGGTTGAAAAAGATCTGGTTCTTGAGACCATGATTGATTGAAGCTAGATGGATGAGTGTAATTGGCATAAGGATCTACTTCTTGGTAATTTTTCGAGTAGCCATAATTAGTATTATCCCACCATCCCTCATGGTAAGTGTTTGAGTAATGATCATACTGTTGGTCTTGGAACACTTGATGGCCTTGACATCCTCCCATGGCCAATTGTTGAACTGGGGAGGTGAGATTGGCTTGTTGATTCTCCATGTTCATGTATGCCACCAACTCTTCACGTGTTAGATTGCTCAATTCCATTGTTTTTTTTTTTTTTTTTTTTAAATTTGAAAAGAAAAACTTGTATGTACAAGAAAATAAAACTAATTAGAACTGAAAATAAGAATAAATCAAGTAACAAATAAACTAAAGAAAGCAATCCCCGGCAACGGCGCCAAAAATTTGATGCACCCAAAAGAGTGTATCTTATTTAACCTTGCACTAAAAAGATCAATTGTAAGTATAATGATTAGCAAGGGTCGAGTCCTCAGGGATTTGGTTTTAATCTATGAGTTATTAGTTTATAACTTACGTTCAAAGAAAACAATAAAAGAAAAGGGGTTTTTGAAGCCAGATTTAAACTAAAGTAAATAATAAGAATAAGATGCAAGGCGGTATAACCAGCCAATAAAAATATACATACTAAATTAGGCGGTATAACCAGCCAATAAAAATATATATACTAAATTAGGCGGTATAACCAGCCAATAAAAATAAAACAAAGTTAATATACAAATTAGGCGGTATAACCAGCCAATAAAAATAAATATACTTTTAAAAATAAGCAAACTAGAAAAGTAAGAAAACAAGTAAGAAGAATCAAATATGTAAAATATGGTTAAGGTTTCATTCTCCACCAGTAGACATCATTAAGAATCAATTTCAGATCTATCAATATCAACCAACTATCAAAGTTAACAACCGTAGATAACAACAAGCTCTGTTATCCCAATCTTTCCTTAGTTTGTCGTTAAATAGAACAAGCTCTCTATTTAATCTCTAACCATTAAACAACCTAGAATAAGCTCTCTAAATTCAATTTAATGGCAGCTTTATGATGAGAAAGATAGGTTGATCTAAGCAACAAACACATAAGCTCGGATTGTTCAACTTAGGTTATGTTCCACTTTGCAATTATTGAGAACTTGACCATAATCATTAATCACAAATTGCCACTTATGAATAGGAAATCAAGACAATTACACGGATCAAGACTCCTAAACTAGCAATAGATAATTATCAAGATCTATCTAGTTGTACACCTAAATAAATCAAGACAACATCATGAACAATTCTTGTAGAAGAACATAAGCAACTTTGATAGAAAATTAATGATAGATAGAATCTGAAAATCAATCACAAAATATGTCTAGGGCTTTGAAATCACCCTTAACCAAATAGAAGTTTAGCCTAGCATAGGCATTGTAAACATAAACATATAATTAAAGAGAATCTAAGAAGGAAATAAAAGAAAGAAGAAGAAGAAGAAAATAAAGAAAAAGAAAACTAGAGAAAAGAAAGAAGAAGAAAACTTAGAGAATTTTATTACAATGGCTAATTTCCTACCAATCTACCATATGATCCTCTACAATCATCCAAGGCCCTCTATTTATACACATTTTGTAGGGCTAAATGACAAGAGACAAGCTTTACAAATTTCAAAGGTAGGTATAATAGGTGGGTGCATTTTTCTAACAATTTTCGTCATATTGTATGACAATTTTGATCAGCCAACTTGATGGTCAATTTTGTCAATATTGGAGGCCTGATCTGATCACATCGTCTTCTAGAAAAATGTTCCCCTTTCAGTTACTGATCCATAGCCGTTGGAATCAGCTCATTTTCTGATGTGGATAAGAAGATATGGGTAAAATACGAAAATAGGTCAGCACAGACGTCATTGCACATCAGCCAACTTGATGGTCGATTTCGCTAGGGAAAACGACTCCGTTTCAAGAAGTGTAAAACATGAAAAAGATAGATATGCCTCTTAGCTTTGCACGGTTAAAATGTTAGCCTTATTGCTTCAGTGAAACTCCAGATATAGCTGATATGGCAAAAGGTGTCGGAACTGGAACTGAACTGGATTTGCCCTGAATTCTAGTAATCTGAAATCACTCAAAGAAACTTGTGAAAAACACCAAATTACATAAAAATATAAAAGATCATAAACACAATTAGACTAAACAATAATAACTCGTATTTGACACAAAACAATAATAAAACATAACTAAAAACTATATAATTATATGAGTTATCAAACATCATGTTTTCTTAGCAACAAGCTCCGGAGGTCAAATCTGTCTTCTTGCTTTGCACCAAGAATTTGATCTTTTTGACTCCCAACTCTTTTTCCATCTTGTGATTGTGATTTTGTAAGCTCTTTAACATCCTAATTGACATGTTTTGACTTCATCTCCTCCAAAATACCTACAAAGCATAAAAACCTAGTAAAATGTCAAGGAAGTAAGAATCAAAGCACAAAGTATAAGGAAATTAAATAGGAAAATGTATGAAATTAAGCACTTATCAAATTCCCCCACACTTAATCTTTTGCTAGTCCTCGAGCAAAATCAAATAGCGACATAATAATAAAACCTAATCTAATACTCTTTCAATACAAATTAGAGACAATCATTGAACAAGTCTTATAAACTAATCAATAGCTTAAAGAGTTTCACAAAAAATCATGCTTGATAGTAAATGGTTTGAGTTAAGCTAAAATTAACATAACATATCTCAATCAAAATAGTGCATGTTCAAACTTAATCTCAACTTCTCACATGGGATACCCTCATGATTTTCACTCTTTAAAGTAGTGGTGAAGTGTTTACTCTCAATCAATCTCATGAAAACAGTTTCTACCATATGCTTGCTTGTTCACCTATTCTTCACTACTTAGATCATGCAACTTCATGAATCAAGAGGTCTTTATGCAAGGTTATTATGGGGCCAAGGGGTAATTATGTGGCTAAAGAATAAAAGATAAAGGATATTACAAAAGTTCCAAAGATTTTATAGAGTTTAGAGACATAATAAGATTTATACAAAGAAACTTCTCAAAACTCTTTACAAGTACATAGTCACATAGGCCGGATATTCATGTTGGGCCTTTTCTTCATTCTAAACAACTTTGTAACATATTTTTCTTTTTCCACAAATTCAAGAGATGATTCATATTTTTTTTTTTCATTTTTTTTTTCACATAGGAATGTATGTGCCAGTATCCCATTTCTTTTTCTCTTGACTTTTCTTTTCTTTTCCCCCGACACTTATTTCTTGTTTCCAACCCAAATTTTCAATAGATCTTCCTTGTCTTTGCAACTTGTCTCAAACATGCTAATTCATCTTTTGAACAAAGGTAAAGGTATAAATAAGTATATTTAGGTTAGGGACAAGTTATGGTTATGATTCACCCAAAAGAGTGTATCTTATTTAACCTTGCACTTAAAAAGAATCAATTGTAAAGTATAGTGATTAGCAAGGGTCGAGTCCTCAGGCATTGGGTTTTAGTTTATAAGTTAATAGTTTATCACTTAAAAACAAGTAAACAAAAGTAAAGTGGATTTTGAAAACAGATTTAAACTAAAGTTAACAATAAGAATGAGAAAACAAGTAATTAAGAAGAATCGAATATGAAAAATATGGTTAAGGTTTCATTCTCCACCACTAGACATCATTATGAATCAATTTCATATCTATCAACATTAATTACCTATCAAAGTTAACAACCGTAAATAACAACAAGCTCTGTTATCCCAATCTTTCCTTAGTTTGTCGTTAAATAGAACAAGCTCTCTATTTAATCTCTAACTATCAAACAACCTAGAATAAGCTCTCTAAGTTCAATTTAATAGCAGCTTTATGATGAGAAAGATAGGTTGATCTAAGCAACAAACACATAAGCTCGGATTGTTCAACTTAGGTTATGTTCCACTTTGCAATTATTGAAAACTTGACCATAATCATTAATCACAAATTGCTACTTATGAATAGGAAATCAAGACAATTACGGATCAAGACTCCTAAACTAGCATTAGACAATTATCAAGATTTATCTAGTTGGCCACCTAAACAAATCAAAACATCATCATGAACAATTTTAATGGATGAACATAAGCAACTTTGATAGAAAACAATGATAGATAGATTCTAAAAATTAATTACATAACATGTCTAGGGCTTTGAAATCCCCTTTAACCAAATAAAAGTTTAGCCTAACATAAGCATAGAAATATATACATAAAACTAAAAAGAAAATAAAAGAATGGAGAAGAAAAGAAGAATAATGATGATCCTTGAGTCTCCTCAAAAGATGTCTAGTTTGTGGCTCAAAAGATGGTATTTATAGAGCTTTAAAACCCTGAGAATAAGTCCTTGCCGCACAAGTAAGCCTAGAGGCAGAAAAATCACGTTATTGCCTTTTTTTTTTTTCAGATTTGTGGTTAGGGTTTTTCTGGCCGTAGAGTTCTTTAGGGAGATCTTATAGAGCGAATTTGGTTGCCCATTTCTTATCCGATTTGGGCCCATAATATATCGTTGGAAAGATAATCAAGTCAAATTCAAAAGTCAAGAAGGAAGTTTCTTCAAATAAAGAATATAACATCATGTTTTCCTTACAACAAGCTCCAGAGGTCAAATCTGCCTGATTGCTTTTCAACCAAAAATTGATATTTTTGACTCCCAAGTCTTCTTCCATCTTGTGATTATGATTTTGTAAGCTCTTTACCATCATTATTGACATCTTTTGACTTCATTCTCCTTATTGTACCTAAAATTCAAAAACATATTATAAGTAAACAAGATAAAGATCGAAAACATAACAAAAACTAAAGCTAGAAAGGCATAAAATGTATATTTTATGAGCTTATCAAATACCCCCACACTTAGCTTTTTGCTAGTCCTCGAGCAAAACAAAATAAAAATAAGAAAATCTAATCTAATCCACTTTCTTAGGAAATCACGGTGGCACTTAGCATGTGACACAAGCCTTTAAACCCCTAGGTGTCCCTAGTGGACGAGTTTAGTCTCGTGAGGGTTTACTAGAACGATACCCACAAACATTGAAAAACTAAAATATAAATAAACTACATATACTAAAAATATTTACTCCTAATCCTTTCAATATAAATTAGAGACAATTTTTGAACAAGTCTTATAAACTAATCAATAGCTCAAAGAATTTCACAAAAAATCATGCTTGAATGTAAATAAATGAGTTAAGCCAATATTAACATAACATATTTCAATCAAAATAGTGCATATTCAAACTTAATCTCAACTTCTCACATGGGATACTCTCATGATTTTTACTCTTTAAAGTAGTGGTAAAGTGTTTACACTCAATAAATCTCATGAAAACAATTATACCATATGCTTGCTTGTCCACATATTCTCCACTATTTAGATCATGCAACTTCATAAATCAAGAGGTCTTTAATCAAGGTTGTAATGGGGCCAAGGGGTAATAATGTGGTTAAAGAATAAAAAGGAAAAGATATCACAAACGTTCCAAAGACTTCATAGAATTTAGAGACAAAATAAGATTTTGCAAATAAAACTTTCTCAATATTCTTTAGAAGTACATAATCACATAGGCTGAATATTTCATGTTGAGCCTTTACTTCATTCTAACCAACCTTGTAACAGTCTTTTTCTTTTCTTTAACCAAAAGTTCAAGAGATAATTCAATTTTTTTTTTTCATGGGAATGTATTTTTACAATGTTCCCTTTTCTTTTTCTCTTGACTGTTGCCTCTCTCCTCCCCCACACTTATCTTTCGTTCGAACCCAAATTTTCAAAAAGTATCCCTTGTTTTTGCAATATGTCTCAAGCATTCTAGTCATCTTTAAAACAAGGGAAAAGATATAAATGTATTTAGGCTAGGTGTAGGATATGGTTACCAAAGAAATAGCTTATTCATTGTAGGCTCAAATTGGTTCACTAGGGGGATGTTCTCTTGGAACATCAATAAGGAATGGCTGTTTGGCCCTGGTTATAATTCTAATGCCTCTATCATTTTCATGTTGTTACATGCATCAATATAGTCTCAAAAAGGTTTAAAGCAAGTTGTAAAGAAACATGTAATCATAAGAACACTCAAGAAAGAAATTAGATTGATATGTATAATGCATCAATCATATAGGCTCAAAACTCATAAGGATGATTATACAAGTCAATTTTAAGTCTAAACATGCTTCTTTTTCAATCAACATATCATATCAACATTGGCTCATAAAAAATAGTATCAAGCTCAATTCTCATGAAAATCTTCTCACTAATAACTAGTTTTAGACCTATACAATTCATATCTAATCATTGTATTAAAAAGAACTAAAACACACTAAAAATAATAATAATAATTATATTAAAGACTCATAAAAAAATAATAGGCAAAAATAAAAGAAATCCTAAATCCTTCCCCCCACACTTAATTCTTACATTGTCCTCAATGTAATGCTATTAACACAAATGAAAGACTCATGTGTAAGAGAAAAGAGCTAATAACATAAGAATAGGAACAACTAAGACTCAAAACAAAACAAACTCATCCAACCTAAATAATCCTAAAATACTAAACAAAAAAATTAATAAATAAACATAAAAAATAAAAATAATAAAAGAAAGAGAAAGCAAATCTGAATATGGCAGGTTGGCAATTTCTTCTTTAATTGGGCTGCCTTCCCAATTAACACTTGAGTTAGTGTTTTGAGCCTAACCAACACCCCTTCTTGGCTGTTTAGGATTTGCAAGATCATACAAGAAACTTCCCAAATTTGAGCGTTTGATAGGAAGCTTTTTTTGCACAAAAGTGGATGCATTCTCCATTACAAGTATTATTCCATCCTTTGTAGTGCATTGCTCATCGAGGAATGGTGCATATTTTGGTACTTGTTGAATGGCATCCACAAACAAACTGTTTAAGGTTTCCAGCATGTTTTGTTCATGTTCCTCCTCCTTGAACTTTGCGAATCTACTAGGGAAAGGTGGAGAAGAAACATTAGTAAAAATTAGAATCTTAAACGTTACCTCAGGTGTCGGAATACTCTTATTTGGATTTGTGGCTTCATTATCCTCAAGAATAGAATCCATCTCTAATTTTGTCTCATCCTCACCTTGTTCCTCAATCTTCAAGGTCACAATAGTAGCATTCTCCTTTGGGTTAATCATCGTTTGGGCTAGGAGTTCTTCAGATCTTTGTGCTACCCATCCCACCATACTACTAGCTAATTGGCTCATTTGCTTTTCCAACCTATGGATGTGATGCACCCAAAAGAGTGTATCTTATTTAACCTTGCACTAAAAAGATAAATTGTAAGTATAGTAGTTAGCAAGGGTCGAGTCCTCAGGGATTGGGTTTTAGTTTATAAGTTAATAGTTTAAAACTTAAATTCAAGAACAATAAAAGAAAAGGGGTTTTTGAAGCCAGATTTAAACTAAAGTAAATAAGATGCAAGGCGGTATAACCAGCCAATAAAAATATATATACTAAATTAGGCGGTATAACCAGCCAATATATATACTAAATTAGGCGGTATAACCAGCCAATAAAAATAAAACAAAGTTAATATACAAATTAGGCGGTATAACCAGCCAATAAAAATAAATATACTTTTAAAAATAAGCAAACTAGAAAAGTAAGAAAACAAGTAAGTAAGAAGAATCAAATATGAAAAATATGGTTAAGGTTTCATTCTCCACCACTAGACATCATTAAGAATCAATTTCAGATCTATCAATATCAACCAACTATCAAAGTTAACAACCGTAGATAACAACAAGCTCTGTTATCCCAATCTTTCCTTAGTTTGTCGTTAAATAGAACAAGCTCTCTATTTAATCTCTAACCATTAAACAACCTAGAATAAGCTCTCTAAATTCAATTTAATGGCAGCTTTATGATGAGAAAGATAGGTTGATCTAAGCAACAAACACATAAGCTCGGATTGTTCAACTTAGGTTATGTTCCACTTTGCAATTATTGAAAACTTGACCATAATCATTAATCACAAATTGCCACTTATGAATAGGAAATCAAGACAATTACACGGATCAAGACTCCTAAACTAGCAATAGATAATTATCAAGATCTATCTAGTTGTACACCTAAACAAATCAAGACAACATCATGAACAATTCTTGTAGAAGAACATAAGCAACTTTGATAGAAAATTAATGATAGATAGAATCTGAAAATCAATCATAAAACATGTCTAGGGCTTTGAAATCACCCTTAACCAAATAGAAGTTTAGCCTAGCATAGGCATTATAAACATAAACATAAAATTAAAGAAAATCTAAGAAGAAAAAAAAAGAAAGAAAGAAGAAGAGGAAGAATATTAATTATCCAACCTCTTGCTCTCTCTAAAGAAAAAGAAAACTAGAGAAAAGAAAGAAAACTAGAGAAAAGAAAGAAGAAGAAAACTTAGAGAATTTTATTAAAATGGCTAATATCCTACCTATGTACAATATGATTCTCTACAATCATCCAAGGCCCTCTATTTATACACATTTTGGAGGGCTAAATGACAAGAGACAAGCTTTACAAATTTCAAAGGTAGGTATAATAGGTGGGTGCATTTTTCTAACAATTTTCGTCATATTGTATGACCATTTTGATCAGCCAACTTGATGGTCGATTTTGTCAATCTTGGAGGCCTGATCTGATCACATGGTCTTCTATACAAATGTTCCCCTATTAGTTATTGATTCATAGCCGTTGGAATCAGCTCATTTTCTGATGTGGAGAAGAAGATATGGGCAAAATACGAAAACAGGTCAGCACAGACGTCATTGCACATCAGCCAACTTGATGGTCGATTTCTTCAATATTGGAGGCTTTATCTGATCACATGGTCTTCTAGACAAATGTTCCCCTATCAGTTATTAATCCATAGCCGTTGGAATCAGCTCATTTTCTGATGTGTATCGGACGATATGGTCAAAATGCGAAAACTGCTCAGGACAGACGTCATTGCACATCAGCCAACTTGATGGTTGATTTCGCTAGGGAAAACGACTCCGTTTCAAGAAGTGTAAAACATGAAAAAGATAGATATGCCTCTTAACTTTGCACGGTCAAAATTGCAGCCTTATTGCTTCAGTGAAACTCCAGATATAGCTGATATGGCAAAAGGTGTCGGAACTGGATCTGAACTGGATTTGCCCTTAATTCTAGTAATCTGAAATCACTCAAAGAAACTTGTGAAAAACACCAAATTACATAAAAATATAAAAGATCATAAACACAATTAGACTAAACAATAATAACTCGTATTTGACACAAAACAATAATAAAACATAACTAAAAACTATATAATTATACGAGTTATCACACCCCCACACTTAGATTGTTGCTAGTCCCTAGCAACGACTCAATAAAAATAAAATAAGAAAATCTAATCTAATCCATTTTCGTAGGAAATCACGGTGGCACTTAGCATGTGACACAAGCCTTTAAACCCCTAGGTGTCCCTAGTGGACGAGTTTAGTCTCGTGAGGGTTTACTAGGACGATACCCACAAACATTGAAAACATAAGAAAAACTAAAAATAATAATTATAACTAATCCTTCCAATATAAATTTGAGATAATCATTGGACAAGTCTTAAAAACTAATCAATAGCTTAAAGAAATTCACAAAAAATCTTGCTTGAATGTAAATAGTTTGAGTTAAGCCAATATTAACATAACATATTTCAATCAAAATAATGCATATTCAAACTTAATCTCAACTTCTCACATGGGATACTCTCTTGATTTTCACTCTTTAAAGTAGTGGTAAAGTGTTTACACTCAATCAATCTCATGAAAACACTTCTACCATATGCTTGTTTGTCCACCTATTCTCCACTAAAAGATCATGCAACTTCATAAATCAAGAGGTCTTTAATCAAATTTGTAATGGGGCCAAGGGGTTTGTAATGTGGTTGAAGAACAAAAGGATAAAGATATCACAAAGGTTCCAAAGAGTTCATAAAGTTTAGCGACATAAAAAAAATTATACAAAGAAACTTCTCAAAACTCTTTACAAGTACATAGTCACCTAGGCCGGATATTCATGTTGGGCCTTTTCTTCATTCTAAACAACTTTGTAACATCTTTTTCTTTTTCCACAAATTCAAGAGATGATTCATATATATATTTTTTTTACATAGGAATGTATTTTCCAGTATTCCATTTCTTTTTCTCTTGACTTTTCTTTTCTTTTCCCCCCACACTTATTTCTTGTTTCTAACCAAAAAAAAATATCCCTTGTCTTTGCAACTGGTCTCAAATCATGCTAATTCATCTTTGGAACAAAGGTAAAGATATAAGTATATTTAGGTTAGGGACAAGTTATGGTTACCAAAGAGATAGCTTATTCAATGTAGGCTCAAACTGGTTCACTAAGGGTGTGTTCTCTTGGAACATCAATAAGGGATGGCTGTTTGGCTCTGGTTATAATCCTAATGCCTCTATCATATTCATGTTGTCACATGTATCAATATAGTCTCAAACGGTTTAAAGCAAGTTCTAGAGAATCATGTAATCATAAGAGCACTCAAGAAAGAAATTAGATTGATTTGTATAATGCATCAATCATTTTAGGCTCAAAAACTCACAATGATGATTATACAAGTCAGTTTTAAGTCTAAACATGCTTCTTTCTCAACCAACATATCATATTAACATTGGCTCATGATAACTCGTATAATTATATAGTTTTTAGTTATGTTTTATTATTGTTTTGTGTCAAATACGAGTTATTATTGTTTAGTCTAATTGTGTTTATGATCTTTTATATTTTTATGTAATTTGGTGTTTTTCACAAGTTTCTTTGAGTGATTTCAGATTACTAGAATTAAGGGCAAATCCAGTTCAGTTTCAGTTCCGACACCTTTTGCCATATCAGCTATATCTCGAGTTTCACTGAATCAATAAGGCTGAAATTTGTAGCCATGCAAAGCTAAGAGGCATATCTATCTTTTTCATGTTTTAGACTTCTTAAAATGGAGTCGTTTTCCCTAGCGAAATCGACCATCAAGTTGGCTGATGTGCAATGACGTCTGTGCTGACATGTTTTCGTATTTTGCCCATATCTGCTTAACCACATCAGAAAATGAGCTGATTCCAACGGCTATGGTTCCGTAACGGATAGGGGAACCTTTGTCTAGAAGACCATGTGATCAGATCAGGCCTCCAATATTGACGAAATCGACCATCAATTTGGCTGATCAAAATCGTCATATACCTACCTTTGAAATTTGTAAAGCTTGTCTCTTGTCATTTAACCCTCCAAAATGTGTATAAATAGAGGGCCTTGGATGATTGTAAGGGATCATATTGTACATAGGTAGGATATTAGCCATTTTAATAAAATTCTCTAAGTTTTCTTCTTCTTTCTTTTCTCTAGTTTTCTTTTTCTTTAGAGAGAGCAAGAGGTTGGATAATTAATATTCTTCCTCTTCTTCTTTCTTTCTTTTATTTTCTTCTTAGATTTTTGATGCACCCAAAAGAGTGTATCTTATTTAACCTTGCACTAAAAAGATAAATTGTAAGTATAGTAGTTAGCAAGGGTCGAGTCCTCAGGGATTGGGTTTTAGTTTATAAGTTAATAGTTTAAAACTTAAATTCAAGAACAATAAAAGAAAAGGGGTTTTTGAAGCCAGATTTAAACTAAAGTAAATAATAATAAGAAGATGCAAGGCGGTATAACCAGCCAATAAAAATATATATACTAAATTAGGCGGTATAACCAGCTAATAAAAATATATATACTAAATTAGGCGGTATAACCAGCCAATAAAAGTAAAACAAAGTTAATATACAAATTAGGCGGTATAACCAGCCAATAAAAATAAATATACTTTTAAAAATAAGAAAACTAGAAAAGTAAGAAAACAAGTAAGTAAGAAGAATCAAATATGAAAAATATGGTTAAGGTTTCATTCTCCACCACTAGACATCATTAAGAATCAATTTCAGATCTATCAATATCAACCAACTATCAAAGTTAACAACCGTAGATAACAACAAGCTCTGTTATCCCAATCTTTCCTTAGTTTGTCGTTAAATAGAACAAGCTCTCTATTTAATCTCTAACCATCAAACAACCTAGAATAAGCTCTCTAAGTTCAATTTAATGGCAGCTTTATGATGAGAAAGATAGGTTGATCTAAGCAACAAACACATAAGCTCGGATTGTTCAACTTAGGTTATGTTCCACTTTGCAATTATTGAAAACTTGACCATAATCATTAATCACAAATTGCCACTTATGAATAGGAAATCAAGACAATTACACGGATCAAGACTCCTAAACTAGCAATAGATAATTATCAAGATCTATCTAGTTGTACACCTAAACAAATCAAGACAACATCATGAACAATTCTTGTAGAAGAACATAAGCAACTTTGATAGATAATTAATGATAGATAGAATCTGAAAATCAATTATAAAACATGTCTAGGGCTTTGAAATCACCCTTAACCAAATAGAAGTTTAGCCTAGCATAGGCATTGTAAACATAAACATAAAATTAAAGAAAATCTAAGAAGAAAATAAAAGAAAGAAAGAAGAAGAGGAAGAATATTAATTATCCAACCTCTTGCTCTCTCTAAAGAAAAAGAAAACTAGAGAAAAGAAAGAAAACTAGAGAAAAGAAAGAAGACTAGAGAAAAGAAAGAAGAAGAAAACTTAGAGAATTTTATTAAAATGGCTAATATCCTACCTATGTACAATATGATCCCTTACAATCATCCAAGGCCCTCTATTTATACACATTTTGGAGGGCTAAATGACAAGAGACAAGCTTTACAAATTTCAAAGGTAGGTATAATAGGTGGGTGCATTTTTCTAACAATTTTCGTCATATTGTATGACCATTTTGATCAGCCAACTTGATGGTCGATGTTGTCAATCTTGGAGGCCTGATCTGATCACATGGTCTTCTAGAAAAATGTTCCCCTATGAGTTACTGATTCATAGCCGTTGGAATCAGCTCATTTGCTGATGTGTAGAAGAATATATGGGCAAAATACGAAAACATGTCAGCACAGACGTCATTGCACATCAGCCAACTTGATGGTCGATTTCGTCAATATTAGAGGCCTGATCTGATCATATGGTCTTCTAGACAAAGGTTCCCGATTCAGTTACGGATCCATAGCCATTAGAATCAGCTCATTTGCTGATGTGGATAAGCAGATATGGGCAAAATACGAAAACAGGTCAGCACAGACGTCATTGCACATCAGCCAACTTGATGGTCGATTGCGCTAGGGAAAACGACTCCGTTTCAAGAAGTATAAAACATGAAAAAGATAGATATGCCTCTTAGCTTTGCACGGCTACAAATTTCAGCCTTATTGCTTCAGTGAAACTCCAGATATAGCTGATATGGAAAAATGTGTCGGAATTGGAACTGAACTGGATTTGCCCTTAATTCTAGTAATCTGAAATCACTCAAAGAAACTTGTGAAAAACACCAAATTACATAAAAATATAAAAGATCATAAACACAATTAGACTAAACAATAATAACTCGTATTTGACACAAAACAATAATAAAACATAACTAAAAACTATATAATTATACGAGTTATCACACCCCCACACTTAGATTGTTGCTAGTCCCTAGCAACGACTCAATAAAAATAAAATAAGAAAATCTAATCTAATCCACTTTCGTAGGAAATTACGGTGGCACTTAGCATGTGACACAAGCCTTTAAACCCCTAGGTGTCCCTAGTGGACGAGTTTAGTCTCGTGAGGGTTTACTAGAACGATACCCACAAACATTGAAAAACTAAAATATAAATAAACTACATATAAATAAACTACATATACTAAAAATATTTACTCCTAATCCTTTCAATACAAATTAGAGACAATATTTGAACAAGTCTTATAAACTAATCAATAGCTTAAAAAATTTCACAAAAAATCATGCTTGAATGTAAATTGTTTGAGTTAAGCCAATATTAGCATAACATATCTCAATCAAAACAGTGCATGTTCAAATTTAATCTCAACTTCTCACATGGGATACTCTCTTGATTTTCACTCTTTAAAGTAGTGGTAAAGTGTTTACACTCAATCAATCTCATGAAAACACTTCTACCATATGCTTGCTTGTCCACCTATTCTCCACTAAAAGATCATGCAACTTCATAAATCAAGAGGTCTTTAATCAAGGTTGTAATGGGGCCAAGGGGTTTGTAATGTGGTTGAAGAACAAAAGGATAAAGATATCACAAAGGTTCCAAAGAGTTCATAAAGTTTAGAGACATAAAAAGATTATACAAAGAAACTTCTCAAAACTCTTTACAAGTACATAGTCACCTAGGCCGGATATTCATGTTGGGCATTTTCTTCATTCTAAACGACTTTGTAACATCTTTTTCTTTTTCCACAAATTCAAGAGATGATTCATTTTTTTTTTATATAGGAATGTATTTGCCAGTATTCCATTTTTTTTTCTCTTGACTTTTCTTTTCTTTTCCCCCCACACTTATTTCTTGTTTCTAACCAAAAAATATCCCTTGTCTTTGCAACTTGTCTCAAATCATGCTAATTCATCTTTGGAACAAAGGTAAAGATATAAGTATATTTAGGTTAGGGACAAGTTATGGTTACCAAAGAGATAGCTTATTCAATGTAGGCTCAAGTTGGTTCACTAAGGGTGTGTTCTCTTGGAACATCAATAAGGGATGGTTGTTTGGCCCTGGCTAAAAATCCTAATGCCTCTATCATATTCATGTTGTCACATGCATCAATATAGTCTCAAACGGTTTAAAGCAAGTTCTAGAGAATCATGTAATCATAAGAGCACTCAAGAAAGAAATTAGATTGATTTGTATAATGCATCAATCATTTTAGGCTCAAAAACTCACAAGAATGATTATACAAGTCAGATTAAGTCTAAACATGCTTCTTTCTCAATCAACATATCATATTAACATTGGCTCATAAAAAGGTTGACATCAAGCTCAATTCTCATGAAAATCTTCTCACTAATAAATATGTTTTAGACTTATGCAATTCATATCTCATCATTGTATTAAAAAGGAACTAAAACACACTAAAAAATAATAATAATAATAAAGACTCATAAAAAAAAATAGTAGACAAAAATAAAAGAAATCCTAAATCATTCCCCCCACACTTAATTCTTACATTGTCCTCAATGTAAGTCTATTAACCCAAATGAAAGAATCATGTGTAAGAGAAAAGAACTAATAACATAAGAATAGGAACAACTAAGACTCAAAACAAAACAAACTCATGCAACCTAAATAATCCTAAAATACTAAACAAAAATTAACAAGTAAACATAAAAAGATTAAAATCAAACTGACAAGATATGTCTCAAGTCTCCCTTACTAAGACCTTGTTCAGAATGAATACTTCTAAATTGCTTAAAACATAAATTTTTTTTTTTTTTTTTGAAAAGAAGAAATCAAACTGACAAGGTATGTCTCAAGTCTCCCTTACTCAGACCTTGTTCAGAATGAATACTTCTAAATGGCTTAAAACACAACAAATTTTTTTTTTTTTTTTAAATTAGCAAAATATGTCCCTTACCCCCTACTAAAATATGACATTGTCCCCAATGTAAAATTTTAAAGGTAGAATTTAGGAGATATTACCTGCAGAGGTTGCTAACCACTTATTATAACTGAGACACAACAAACAAAATGTTAGATAATGTCACAAAGACAAAGTGCAATCCACTCCTTGCTCGTCCATATCTCTTTTTCTTTTTTCGAGCGTTTGCGAAACAACCGTAGCAGATAAACACTCATAAGCTTGGAGCTTTTTAAGTAAATCTTCAATGGTTGTAGCAGAAATTATGGTTCTCCTTGCCTCTGAAAACATGAATCCATTATCCACAGCATTATCTAAATATGAAAGCAAATTACTAAAATAACCATTAATATTAAGCAAACCAATGGGTTTCTTATTTGTGACCAAAGATGACCAAGAAGCCACGCAAGCTATTTCTTCCAATGTACCCAGACCTCCTGGTAAAGCAATGAATGCATCGGCAGAATGGTACATGATTGTTATCCGTTCAGGGACACTCCAGACTTGTATTTCCTTACCCACGGTAGGTCCACAAAAACTTGTGAATAGTTTTGGCACGATTCCTAGAACTGGACTTCCTCCGGCGTGTGCTGCTGTAGCGACTGCTCCCATTAAACCCGTACTACCGCCTCCATAAATCAACTGGATCTTTTGTTGGGCAAGTATTACTCCAACTCTTATGGCTTCATCAGCGAATATGTTATTTTTCCCTGGATAAGCACCTCCAAAGACACAAATTTTTTTAATGCGCTGGGAGGAAGTACTTTCCATTTTTTTTTTCGAGTGCCTGAAAGAGAATGAGTACATGGTGTAATATATAGAGGACTGAGTAGTGAATCAGACAAGAGTAATAATGTCGCCGAAAGTGTATCTGACCTGTCAGAAGAAAATGTTAACCTAACAAAAGATTTTTGCGTGATTTCAGGAAGAAAATCAAAAAGAGAAGAAAAAATCAACCGTAAAAGACAAATAAAAAAAAAAGAGAATAATTACACAAATCGAACAACACGTAAATTAAACCAAAATAAAGTTATTGCAAATCAAACCAAAAGCTGAGAAGTCATTTATTGTAGTTGTGATTGTGGCTCACATCTTCCTCTGGTTTTACGTCCAGAAACGGCTTAAACGCCTTCTATGAGTCGAGGATATGCTTCCCATTCAGTTTTCTTACAAGCTGACAAACAGGGTCTTTTAACATCAGATTCCCAAGATGTTGCCATTCCCTTTGGAATTGCGGTCATAAATCAAGAATTTCTCTTTGTACGTCTCCACTAGGATGCGTCTCAAGAGAAAGTTGGATATTACCCAAATTCTCCTTACTCAGTCCATCCTTAATGAATTCAATTTTATCATCTCGATTAGAGGACGGAATCCCAATTGAACGACATTTACCGTTACACGTCCATCGTGCACATTTGTGGCAATTTGAACTCATGCGCTTTGCTCGTCGCTTCTTTGCAAAAGTGCTTATACCTGTACCTGGTAAATGCAAAACAGGAAGATATTCATCTTCACGTACCTTGGCTTCAATTATCCAACGTATGTCGTCAGGAATCCCTTTGTGCATAAGCATTCTTAATCTTTCAAGTCGAACTTGGTAAAGCTTCAGTAAAATATTTCGAGGAAAAGGAGGAAATCGTTTCTGCAATCTTGTGAGAATATCATCCATCCTGAAAAAAAAAATGAAAAAAAATTGAAAGAGAAATTGGAAGAGAAATTTATATACAATATCAGTTTTGTGGGTAGCTGATGGAACCGACTTAAATAATCACGGAGTACCGTTATCCGCCATTTAACCGGGGTTAAAAAAAATAAAATAAAAATTATATTTACATCTAGTTATTTTAAAAACAAGGATCAGAAAGAAAAACAACCTGAAAAGACTCAAAAACAAAAAACTCTAAATAAAATCCTAAATTACTAAACAAATAAACATAAAAATAAATAAATAAAAACAATAAAAAATAATAAAAGGAAAAGGAAAAGAAAGCAAATCTGAGTATGGCAGGTTGGTAATTTCTTCATTAATTGGACTGCCTTCCCAATTAGTACTGATTTAAGTTGTCCAACCTAACCAACACCCCTTCTTGGCTTTTTAGGCTTGTTAGGCTCATACATGAAACTTCCCAAATTTGAACGTTTGATAGGAAGCTTTCTTTGCACAAAACTAGATGCATTCTCCATTACAAGTATTATTCCATCATCCTTTGTGGTGCATATCTCATCGAGGAATGGAGCATATGTTGGTACTTGTTGAATGGCATCCACAAACAAACTGTTTAAGGTTTCCAGCATGTTTTGTTCATGTTCTTCCTCCTTGAACTTTGCGAATCTACTAGGAAAAGGTGGAGAAGAAACATTAGTAAAAATTGGAATCTCAAACGTTACCTCAGGTGCTGAAATACTCTTATTTGGATCATTGGCTTCATTATCCTCAAGAATAGAATTCATCTCTAATTTTGTCTCATCCTCATCTTGTTCCTCATTCCTCAAGGTCACAATAGTAGCATTCTCCTTTGGGTTAATCATCGTTTGGGCAGAGAGTTCTTCAGATCTTTGTGCTACCCATACCACCATACTACTAGCCAATAGGCTCATTTGCCTTTCCAAACTCTGTATACTTGCCCTTGTTTCCTGTTGAAATTGCAAAGTATTAGTAACAAGAGAATCGACAAGATCTTCTAAAGAAGTACCTGAGTTTTGAGTCATATGTGGTGGTTGAAGAAGATCTGGTTCTTGAGACCATGATTGATTGAAGCTAGATGGATGAGTGTAATTGGCATAGGGATCTACTTCTTGGTAATTTTTCGAGTAGCCATAATTAGTATGATCCCACCATCCCTCATGGTAAGTGTTTGAGTAATGATCATACTGTTGGTCTTGGAACACTTGATGGCCTTGACATCCTCCCATGGCCAATTGGTGAACTGGGGAGGTGAGATTGGCTTGTTGATTCTCCATGTTCATGTATGCCACCAACTCCTCAAGTGTTAGATTGCTCAATTCCATTGTTTTTTTTTTAATTTTTTTTAATTTTGAAAAGAAAAACTTGTATGTACAAGAAAATAAAACTAATTAGAACTGAAAATAAGAATAAACCAAGTAACAAATAAACTAAAGAAAGCAATCCCCGGCAACGGCGCCAAAAATTTGATGCACCCAAAAGAGTGTATCTTATTTAACCTTGCACTAAAAAGATAAATTGTAAGTATAGTAGTTAGCAAGGGTCGAGTTCTCAGGGATTGGGTTTTAGTTTATAAGTTAATAGTTTAAAACTTAAATTCAAGAACAATAAAAGAAAAGGGGTTTTTGAAGCCAGATTTAAACTAAAGTAAATAATAATAAGAAGATGCAAGGCGGTATAACCAGCCAATAAAAATATATATACTAAATTAGGCGGTATAACCAGCCAATAAAAATATATATACTAAATTAGGCGGTATAACCAGCCAATAAAAGTAAAACAAAGTTAATATACAAATTAGGCGGTATAACCAGCCAATAAAAATAAATATACTTTTAAAAATAAGAAAACTAGAAAAGTAAGAAAACAAGTAAGTAAGAAGAATCAAATATGAAAAATATGGTTAAGGTTTCATTCTCCACCACTAGACATCATTAAGAATCAATTTCAGATCTATCAATATCAACCAACTATCAAAGTTAACAACCGTAGATAACAACAAGCTCTGTTATCCCAATCTTTCCTTAGTTTGTCGTTAAATAGAACAAGCTCTCTATTTAATCTCTAACCATCAAACAACCTAGAATAAGCTCTCTAAGTTCAATTTAATGGCAGCTTTATGATGAGAAAGATAGGTTGATCTAAGCAACAAACACATAAGCTCGGATTGTTCAACTTAGGTTATGTTCCACTTTGCAATTATTGAAAACTTGACCATAATCATTAATCACAAATTGCCACTTATGAATAGGAAATCAAGACAATTACACGGATCAAGACTCCTAAACTAGCAATAGATAATTATCAAGATCTATCTAGTTGTACACCTAAACAAATCAAGACAACATCATGAACAATTCTTGTAGAAGAACATAAGCAACTTTGATAGATAATTAATGATAGATAGAATCTGAAAATCAATTATAAAACATGTCTAGGGCTTTGAAATCACCCTTAACCAAATAGAAGTTTAGCCTAGCATAGGCATTGTAAACATAAACATAAAATTAAAGAAAATCTAAGAAGAAAATAAAAGAAAGAAAGAAGAAGAGGAAGAATATTAATTATCCAACCTCTTGCTCTCTCTAAAGAAAAAGAAAACTAGAGAAAAGAAAGAAAACTAGAGAAAAGAAAGAAGACTAGAGAAAAGAAAGAAGAAGAAAACTTAGAGAATTTTATTAAAATGGCTAATATCCTACCTATGTACAATATGATCCCTTACAATCATCCAAGGCCCTCTATTTATACACATTTTGGAGGGCTAAATGACAAGAGACAAGCTTTACAAATTTCAAAGGTAGGTATAATAGGTGGGTGCATTTTTCTAACAATTTTCGTCATATTGTATGACCATTTTGATCAGCCAACTTGATGGTCGATTTTGTCAATCTTGGAGGCCTGATCTGATCACATGGTCTTCTAGAAATATGTTCCCCTATGCGTTACTGATTCATATCCGTTAGAATCAGCTCATTTGCTGATGTGTAGAAGAAGATATGGGCAAAATACGAAAACATGTCAGCACAGACGTCATTGCACATCAGCCAACTTGATGGTCGATTTCGTCAATATTAGAGGCCTGATCTGATCATATGGTCTTCTAGACAAAGGTTCCCGATTCAGTTACGGATCCATAGCCATTAGAATCAGCTCATTTGCTGATGTGGATAAGCAGATATGGGCAAAATACGAAAACAGGTCAGCACAGACGTCATTGCACATCAGCCAACTTGATGGTCGATTTCGCTAGGGAAAACGACTCCGTTTCAAGAAGTATAAAACATGAAAAAGATAGATATGCCTCTTAGCTTTGCACGGCTACAAATTTCAGCCTTATTGCTTCAGTGAAACTCCAGATATAGCTGATATGGAAAAATGTGTCGGAACTGGAACTGAACTGGATTTGCCCTTAATTCTAGTCATCTGAAATCACTCAAAGAAACTTGTGAAAAACACCAAATTACATAAAAATATAAAAGATCATAAACACAATTAGACTAAACAATAATAACTCGTATTTGACACAAAACAATAATAAAACATAACTAAAAACTATATAATTATACGAGTTATCAATTTTCTTTAATTTTATGTTTATGTTTATAATGCCTATGCTAGGCTAAACTTCTATTTGGTTAAGGGTGATTTCAAAGCTCTAGACATGTTTTATAATTGATTTTCAGATTCTATCTATCATTAATTTTCTATCAAAGTTGCTTATGTTCTTCTACAAGAATTGTTCATGATGTTGTCTTGATTTGTTTAGGTGTACAACTAGATAGATCTTGATAATTATCTATTGCTAGTTTAGGAGTCTTGATCCGTGTAATTGTCTTGATTTCCTATTCATAAGTGGCAATTTGTGATTAATGATTATGGTCAAGTTTTCAATAATTGCAAAGTGGAACATAACCTAAGTTGAACAATCCGAGCTTATGTGTTTGTTGCTTAGATCAACCTATCTTTCTCATCATAAAGCTGCCATTAAATTGAATCTAGAGAGCTTATTCTAGGTTGTTTGATGGTTAGAGATTAAATAGAGAGCTTGTTCTATTTAACGACAAACTAAGGAAAGATTGGGGTAACAGAGCTTGTTGTTATCTACGGTTGTTAACTTTGATAGTTGGTTGATATTAATAGATCTGAAATTGATTCTTAATGATGTCTAGTGGTGGAGAATGAAACCTTAACCATATTTTTCATATTTGATTCTTCTTACTTATTTGTTTTCTTACTTTTAGTTTGCTTATTTTTTATATTTATTTTTATTGGCTGGTTATACCGCCTAATTTAGTATATATATTTTTATTGGCTGGTTATACCGCCTAATTTAGTATATATATCTTTATTGGCTGGTTATACCGCCTTGCATCTTATTCTTATTATTTACTTAGTTTAAATCTGACTTCAAAAACCCCTTTTCTTTTATTGTTCTTGAATTTAAGTTATAAACTATTAACTTATAAACTAAAACCCAATCCCTGAGGACTCGACCCTTGCTAACTACTATACTTACAACTTATCTTTTTAGTGCAAGGTTAAATAAAATACACTCTTTTGGGTGCATCAGCTCATAAAAATTAGTATCAAGCTTAATTCTCATGAAAATCTTCTCTTTAGTAACCAGTTTAGACCTATGCAATTCATATCTCATCATTGTATTAAAAAGGAACTAAAACACACTAAAAATAATAATAATAAAGACTCATAAAAAAAAAATAGTAGACGAAAATAAAAGAAATCCTAAATCATTCCCCCCACACTTAATTCTTACATTGTCCTCAATGTAAGTCTATTAACCCAAATGAAAGAATCGTGTGTAAGAGAAAAGAACTAATAACATAAGTATAGGAACAACTAGACTCAAAACAAAACAAACTCATGCAACCTAAATAATCCTAAAATACTAAACAAAAATTAACAAGTAAACATAAAAAGATTAAAGTCAAACTGACAAGGTATGTCTCAAGTCTCCCTTACTCAGACCTTGTTCAGAATGAATACTTCTAAATGGCTTAAAACACAACAATTTTTTTTTTTTTTAATTAAAAAGAAGAAATCAAACTGACAAGGTATGTCTCAAGTCTCCCTTACTCAGACCTTGTTCAGAATGAATACTTCTAAATGGCTTAAAACACAACAATTTTTTTTTTTAATTAGCAAAATATGTCCCTTACCCCATACTAAAATATGACATTGTCCCCAATGTCAAATTTTAAAGGTAGGATTTAGGAGATATTACCTGCAGAGGTTGCTAACCACTTATTATAACTGAGACACAACAAACAAAATGTTAGATAATGTCACAAAGACAAAGTGCAATCCACTCCTTGCTCGTCCATATCTCTTTTTCTTTTTCCGAGCGTTTGCGAAACAACCGTAGCAGATAAATACTCATAAGCTTGGAGCTTTTTGAGTAAATCTTCAATGGTTGTAGCAGAAATTATGGTTCTCCTTGCCTCTGAAAACATGAATCCATTATCCACAGCATTATCTAAATATGAAAGCAAATTACTAAAATAACCATTAATATTAAGCAAACCAATGGGTTTCTTATTTGTGACCAAAGATGACCAAGAAGTCACGCAAGCTATTTCTTCCAATGTACCCAGACCTCCTGGTAAAGCAATGAATGCATCGGCAGAATGGTACATGATTGTTATCCGTTCAGGGATACTCCAGACTTGTATTTCCTTACCCACGGTAGGTCCACAAAAATCTGTGAATAGTTTTGGCACGACTCCTAGAACTGGACTTCCTCCGGCGTGTGCTGCTGTAGCGACTGCTCCCATTAAACCCGTACTACCGCCTCCATAAATCAACTGGATCTTTTGTTGGGCAAGTATTACTCCAACTCTTATGGCTTCATCAGCGAATATGTTATTTTTCCCTGGATAAGCACCTCCAAAGACACAAATTTTTTTAATGCGCTGGGACGAAGTACTTTCCATTTTTTTTTCGAGTGCCTGAAAGAGAATGAGTACATGGTGTAATATATAGAGGACTGAGTAGTGAATCAGACAAGAATAATAATGTCGTCGAAAGTGTATCTGACCTGTCAGAAGAAAATGTTAACCTAACAAAAGATTTTTCCGTGATTTCAGGAAGAAAATCAAAAAGAGAAGAAAAAATCAACCGTAAAAGACAAATAAAAAAACGAGAATAATTACACAAATCGAACAACACGTAAATTAAACCAAAATAAAGTTATTGCAAATCAAACCAAAAGCTGAGAAGTCGTTTATTGTAGTTGTGATTGTGGCTCACATCTTCCTCTGGTTTTACGTCCAGAAACGGCTTAAACGCCTTCTATGAGTCGAGGATATGCTTCCCATCCAGTTTTCTTACAAGCTGACAAACAGGGTCTTTTAACATCAGATTCCCAAGATGTTGCCATTCCCTTTGGAATTGCGGCCATAAATCAAGAATTTCTCTTTGTACGTCTCCACTAGGATGCGTCTCAAGAGAAAGTTGGATATTACCCAAATTCTCCTTACTCAGTCCATCCTTAATGAATTCAATTTTATCATCTCGATTAGAGGACGGAATCCCAATAGAACGACATTTACCGTTACACGTCCATCGTGCACATTTGTGGCAATTTGAACTCATGCGCTTTGCTCGTCGCTTCTTTGCAAAAGTGCTTCTACCTGTACCTGGTAAATGCAAAACAGGAAGATATTCATCTTTACGTACCTTGGCTTCAATTATCCAACGTATGTCGTCAGGAATCCCTTTGTGCATAAGCATTCTTAATCTTTCAAATCGAACTTGGTAAAGCTTCAGTAAAATATTTCGAGGAAAAGGAGGAAATCGTTTCTGCAATCTTGTGAGAATATCATCCATCCTGAAAAAAATGAAAAAAAAAATTGAAAGAGAAATTTGAAGAGAAATTTATATACAATATCAGTTTTATGGGTAGCTGATGGAACCGACTTAAATAATCACGGAGTACCGTTATCCGCCATTTAACCGGGGTTAAAAAAAAATTAAAAATTATATTTACATCTAGTTATTTTCAAAACAAGGATCAGAAAGAAAAACAACATAAAAAGACTCAAAAACAAAACACTCTAAATAAAATCCTAAATTCTTCCCCTCACACATAATTCTTACATTGTCATTAATGTAATGCTATTAATCCCAAATGAAAGAATCATATGTAAGAGAAAAGAACTATTAAACAAAAGAAACTTATGCAGCCTAAATGAACTTAAAAGCAGTAAACACAATTAACAAAGAAACATAAGAAATAAAATAAAAATAATAATAAAAGAAAAAGGAAAAGAAAGAGAAAGAGAAAGCAAATCTGAATATGGAAGGTTGGTAATTTCATCTTTAATTGGGCTGCCTTCCCAATTAACACTTGAGTTAGTGTTTTGAATCTAACCAACACCCTTTCTTGGCTTTTTAGGCTTGTCAGGCTCATACATGAAATTTCCCAAATTTATGCGTTTGAGAGGAAGCTTTCTTTGCACAACAGTGGATGCATTCTCCATTACAAGTATTATTCCATCATCCTTGGTGGTGCATATCTCATCGAGGAATGGAGCATATTTTGATACTTGTTGAATGGCATCCACAAACAAGTTGTTTAAGGTTTCTGGCATGTGTTGTTCATGTTCTTCCTCCTTGAACTTTGCAAATCTACTAGGAAAAGGTGGAGAAGAAACATTAGTAAAAAGTGGAACCTTAAACGTTACCTCAGGTGCCGAAATACTCTTATTTGGATTTGTGGCTTCATTATCCTCAAGAATAGAATCCATCTCTAATTTTGTCTCATCCTCATCTTGTTCCTCATTCCTCAAGGTCACAATAGTAGCATTCTCCTTTGGGTTAATCATCGTTTGGGCAGGGAGTTCTTCAGATCTTTGTGCTACCGATCCCACCATACTACTAGTCAATTGGATCATTTGCTTTTCCAAACTCTGGATGCTTGCCCTTGTTTCCTGTTGAAATTGCAAAGTATCAGTAACAAGAGAATAGACAATATCTTCTAAAGAAGTACCTGAGTTTTGAGTCATATGTGGTGGTTGAAAAAGATCTGGTTCTTGAGACCATGATTGATTGAAGCTAGATGGATGAGTGTAATTGGCATAAGGATCTACTTCTTGGTAATTTTTCGAGTAGCCATATTTAGTATGATCCCACCATCCCTCATGGTAAGTGTTTGAGTAATGATCATACTGTTGGTCTTGGAACACTTGATGGCCTTGACATCCTCCCATGGCCAATTGTTGAACTGGGGAGGTGAGCTTGGCTTGTTGATTCTCCATGTTCATGTATGCCACCAACTCTTCAAGTGTTAGATTGCTCAATTCCATTTTTTTTTTGTTTTTTTTTGTTTTTTTTTTTGTTTTCAAAATTTGATAAGAAAAACCCGTATGTACAAGAAAATAAAACTCATTAGAACTGAAAATAAGAATAAACCAAGTAACAAATAAACTAAAGAAAACAATCCCCGGCAACGGCACCAAAAATTTGATGCACCCAAAAGAGTGTATCTTATTTAACCTTGCACTAAAAAGATAAATTGTAAGTATAGTAGTTAGCAAGGGTCGAGTCCTCAGGGATTGGGTTTTAGTTTATAAGTTAATAGTTTAAAACTTAAATTCAAGAACAATAAAAGAAAAGGGGTTTTTGAAGCCAGATTTAAACTAAAGTAAATAAGATGCAAGGCGGTATAACCAGCCAATAAAAATATATATACTAAATTAGGCGGTATAACCAGCCAATATATATACTAAATTAGGCGGTATAACCAGCCAATAAAAATAAAACAAAGTTAATATACAAATTAGGCGGTATAACCAGCCAATAAAAATAAATATACTTTTAAAAATAAGCAAACTAGAAAAGTAAGAAAACAAGTAAGTAAGAAGAATCAAATATGAAAAATATGGTTAAGGTTTCATTCTCCACCACTAGACATCATTAAGAATCAATTTCAGATCTATCAATATCAACCAACTATCAAAGTTAACAACCGTAGATAACAACAAGCTCTGTTATCCCAATCTTTCCTTAGTTTGTCGTTAAATAGAACAAGCTCTCTATTTAATCTCTAACCATTAAACAACCTAGAATAAGCTCTCTAAATTCAATTTAATGGCAGCTTTATGATGAGAAAGATAGGTTGATCTAAGCAACAAACACATAAGCTCGGATTGTTCAACTTAGGTTATGTTCCACTTTGCAATTATTGAAAACTTGACCATAATCATTAATCACAAATTGCCACTTATGAATAGGAAATCAAGACAATTACACGGATCAAGACTCCTAAACTAGCAATAGATAATTATCAAGATCTATCTAGTTGTACACCTAAACAAATCAAGACAACATCATGAACAATTCTTGTAGAAGAACATAAGCAACTTTGATAGAAAATTAATGATAGATAGAATCTGAAAATCAATCATAAAACATGTCTAGGGCTTTGAAATCACCCTTAACCAAATAGAAGTTTAGCCTAGCATAGGCATTATAAACATAAACATAAAATTAAAGAAAATCTAAGAAGAAAATAAAAGAAAGAAAGAAGAAGAGGAAGAATATTAATTATCCAACCTCTTGCTCTCTCTAAAGAAAAAGAAAACTAGAGAAAAGAAAGAAAACTAGAGAAAAGAAAGATGAAGAAAACTTAGAGAATTTTATTAAAATGGCTAATATCCGACCTATGTACAATATGATTCTCTACAATCATCCAAGGCCCTCTATTTATACACATTTTGGAGGGCTAAATGACAAGAGACAAGCTTTACAAATTTCAAAGGTAGGTATAATAGGTGGGTGCATTTTTCTAACAATTTTCGTCATATTGTATGACCATTTTGATCAGCCAACTTGATGGTCGATTTTGTCAATCTTGGAGGCCTGGTCTGATCACATGGTCTTCTAGACAAATGTTCCCCTATTAGTTATTGATTCATAGCCGTTGGAATCAGCTCATTTTCTGATGTGGAGAAGAAGATATGGGCAAAATACGAAAACAGGTCAGCACAGACGTCATTGCACATCAGCCAACTTGATGGTCGATTGCTTCAATATTGGAGGCTTTATCTGATCACATGGTCTTCTAGACAAATGTTCCCCTATCAGTTATTGATCCATAGCCGTTGAAATCAGCTCATTTTCTGATGTGTATCAGACGATATGGTCAAAATGCGAAAACTGCTCAGGACAGACGTCATTGCACATCAGCCAACTTGATGGTTGATTTCGCTAGGGAAAACGACTCCGTTTCAAGAAGTGTAAAACATGAAAAAGATAGATATGCCTCTTAACTTTGCACGGTTAAAATTGCAGCCTTATTGCTTCAGTGCAACTCCAGATATAGCTGATATGGCAAAAGGTGTCGGAACTGGATCTGAACTGGATTTGCCCTTAATTCTAGTAATCTGAAATCACTCAAAGAAACTTGTGAAAAACACCAAATTACATAAAAATATAAAAGATCATAAACACAATTAGACTAAACAATAATAACTCGTATTTGACACAAAACAATAATAAAACATAACTAAAAACTATATAATTATACGAGTTATCAGGATGCTTGCCCTTGTTTCCTGTTGAAATTGCAAAGTATCGTTACAAGAGAATAGACAAGATCTTCTAAAGAAGTACCTGAGTTTTGAGTCATATGTGGTGGTTGAAAAAGATCTGGTTCTTGAGACCATGATTGATTGAAGCTAGATATATGAGTGTAATTAGCATAAGGATCTACTTCTTGGTAATTTTCCGAGTAGCCATAATTAGTATGATCCCACCATCTTATAACTCGTATAATTATATAGTTTTTAGTTATGTTTTATTATTGTTTTGTGTCAAATACGAGTTATTATTGTTTAGTCTAATTGTGTTTATGATCTTTTATATTTTTATGTAATTTGGTGTTTTTCACAAGTTTCTTTGAGTGATTTCAGATTACTAGAATTAAGGGCAAATCCAGTTCAGTTCCAGTTCCGACACCTTTTGCCATATCAGCTATATCTGGAGTTTCACTAAAGCATTAAGGCTGAAGTTTTAACCGTGCAAAGTTAAGAGGCATATCTATCTTTTTCATGTTTTACACTTCTTGAAACGGAGTCGTTTTCCCTAGCGAAATCGACCATCAAGTTGGCTGATGTGCAATGACGTCTGTGCTGACCTGTTTTCGTATTTTGCCCATATCTTCTTATCCACATCAGCAAATGAGCTGATTCCAACGGATATGGATCAGTAACTGATAGGGGAATATTTTTCTAGAAGACCATGTGATCAGATCAGGCCTCCAAAATTGACAAAATCGACCATCAAGTTGGCTGATCAAAATTGTCATACAATATGACGAAAATTGTTAGAAAAATGCACCCACCTATTATACCTACCTTTGAAATTTGTAAAGCTTGTCTCTTGTCATTTAGCCCGCCAAAATGTGTATAAATAGAGGGCCTTGGATGATTGTAAGATATTGTACATTGGTAGGATAGTAGCCATTATAATAAAATTCTCTAAGTTTTCTTCTTCTTTCTTTTCTCTAGTTTTCTTTTTCTTTATTTTCTTTTTCTTCTTTCTTTCTTTTATTTCCTTCTTAGATTCTCTTTAATTTTATGTTTATGTTTACAATGCCTATGCTAGGCTAAACTTCTATTTGGTTAAGGGTGATTTCAAAGCCCTAGACATGTTTTGTGATTGATTTTCAGATTCTATCTATCATTAATTTTCTATCAAAGTTGCTTATGTTCTTCTACAAGAATTGTTCATGATGTTGTCTTGATTTATTTAGGTGTTGATGCACCCAAAAGAGTGTATCTTATTTAACCTTGCACTAAAAAGATCAATTGTAAGTATAATGACTAGCAAGGGTCGAGTCCTCAGGGATTGGGTTTTAATTTATGAGTTATTAGTTTATAACTTACGTTCAAAGAAAACAATAAAAGAAAAGGGGTTTTTGAAGCCAGATTTAAACTAAGTAAATAATAAGAATAAGATGCAAGGCGGTATAACCAGCCAATAAAAATATATATACTAAATTAGGCGGTATAACCAGCCAATAAAAATATATATACTAAATTAGGCGGTATAACCAGCCAATAAAAATAAAACAAAGTTAATATACAAATTAGGCGGTATAACCAGCCAATAAAAATAAATATAAAAAATAAGCAAACTAAAAGTAAGAAAACAAGTAAGTAAGAAGAATTAAATATGAAAAATATGGTTAAGGTTTCATTCTCCACCACTAGACATCATTAAGAATCAATTTCAGATCTATCAATATCAACCAACTATCAAAGTTAACAACCGTAGATAACAACAAGCTCTGTTACCCCAATCTTTCCTTAGTTTGTCGTTAAATAGAACAAGCTCTCTATTTAATCTCTAACCATTAAACAACCTAGAATAAGCTCTCTAAATTCAATTTAATGGCAGCTTTATGATGAGAAAGATAGGTTGATCTAAGCAACAAACACATAAGCTCGGATTGTTCAACTTAGGTTATGTTCCACTTTGCAATTATTGAAAACTTGACCATAATCATTAATCACAAATTGCCACTTATGAATAGGAAATCAAGACAATTACACGGATCAAGACTCCTAAACTAGCAATAGATAATTATCAAGATCTATCTAGTTGTACACCTACATAAATCAAGACAACATCATGAACAATTCTTGAAGAAGAACATAAGCAACTTTGATAGAAAATTAATGATAGATAGAATCTGAAAATCAATCACAAAACATGTCTAGGGCTTTGTAATCACCCTTAACCAAATAGAAGTTTAGCCTAGCATAGGCATTATAAACATAAAATTAAATAGAATCTAAGAAGAAAATAAAAGAAAGAAAGAAGAAGAAGAAGAATATTAATTATCCAACCTCTTGCTCTTTCTAAAGAAAAACAAAACTAGAGAAAAGAAAGAAGAAGAAAACTTAGAGAATTTTATTACAATGGCTAATATCCTACCTATGTACAATATGATCCCTTACAATCATCCAAGGCCCTCTATTTATACACATTTTGGAGGGCTAAATGACAAGAGACAAGCTTTACAAATTTCAAAGGTAGGTATAATAGGTGGGTGCATTTTCTAACAATTTTCGTCATACATGACGATTTTGATCAGCCAACTTGATGGTCGATTTGGTCAATTTTGCAGGCCTTATCTGATCACATGGTCTTCTAGAAAAATGTTACCCTATCAGTTACTGATCCATATCCGTTGGAATCAGCTCATTTGTTGATGTGGATAAGAAGATATGGGCAAAATACGAAAACAGGTCAGCACAGACGTCATTGCACATCAGCCAACTTCATGGTCGATTTCGCTAGGGAAAACGACTCTGTTTCAAGACGTGTAAAACATGAAAAAGATAAATATGCCTCTTAGCTTTGCACGGCTACAAATTGCAGCCTTATTGCTTCAGTGAAACTCGAGATATAGCTGATATGGAAAAAGGGGTCGGAACTGGAACTGAACTGGATTTACCCTTAATTCTAGTAATCTGAAATCACTCAAAGAAATTTGTGAAAAACACCAAAATACATAAAGATCATAAACACAATTAGACTAAACAATAATAACTCGTATTTGACACAAAACAATAACAAAACATAACTAAAAACTATATAATTATACGAGTTATCACACCCCCACACTTAGATTGTTGATAGTCCCTAGCAACGACTCAATAAAAATAAAATAAGAAAATCAAATCTAATCCACTTTCGTAGGAAATCACGGTGGCACTTAGCATGTGACACAAGCCTTTAAACCCCTAGGTGTCCCTAGTGGACGAGTTTAGTCTCGTGAGGGTTTACTAGAACGATACCCACAAACATAAATTAGTGATAATTGATAACTCGTATAATTATATAGTTTTTAGTTATGTTTTATTAATGTTTTGTGTCAAATACGAGTTATTATTGTTTAGTCTAATTGTGTTTATGATCTTTTATATTTTTATGTATTTTGGTGTTTTTCACAAGTTTCTTTGAGTGATTTCAGATTACTAGAATTAAGGGCAAATCCAGTTCAGTTTCAGTTCCGACACCTTTTGCCATATCAGCTATATCTCGAGTTTCACTGAAGCAATAAGGCTGAAATTTGTAGCCATGCAAAGCTAAGAGGCATATCTATCTTTTTCATGTTTTACACTTCTTAAAACGGAGTCGTTTTCCCTAGCGAAATCGACCATCAAGTTGGCTGATGTGCAATGACGTCTGTGCTGACATGTTTTCGTATTATACCCATATCTTCTTATCCACACCAGCAAAAGAGCTATTTCCAACGGCTATGGTTCCGTAACTGATAGGGGAACCTTTGTCTAGAAGACCATGTGATCAGATCAGGCCTCCAATATTGAAGAAATCGACCATCAAGGTGGCTGATGTGCAATGACGTCTGTGCTGACATGTTTTCGTATTTTGCCCATATCTGCTTAACCACATCAGCAAATGAGCTGATTCCAACGGCTATGGTTCCGTAACTGATAGGGGAACCTTTTTCTAGAAGACCATGTGATCAGATCAGGCCTCCAATATTGACGAAATCGACCATCAAGTTGGCTGATCAAAATCGTCATATACCTACCTTTGAAATTTGTAAAGCTTGTCTCTTGTCATTTAGCCCTCCAAAATGTGTATAAATAGAGGGCCTTGGATGATTGTAAGGGATCATATTGGAGATTGGTAGGATATTAGCCATTTTAACAAAATTCTCTAAGTTTTCTTCTTCTTTCTTTTCTCTAGTTTTCTTTTTCTTTAGAAAGAGCAAGAGGTTGGATAATTAATATTCTTCTTCTTTTTCTTTCTTTCTTTTATTTTCTTCTTAGATTCTATTTAATTTTATGTTTATAATGCCTATGCTAGGCTAAACTTCTATTTGGTTAAGGGTGATTTCAAAGCCCTAGACATGTTTTGTGATTGATTTTCAGATTCTATCTATCATTAATTTTCTATCAAAGTTGCTTATGTTCTTCTACAAGAATTGTTCATGATGTTGTCTTGATTTGTTTAGGTGTACAACTAGATAAATCTTGATAATTATCTATTGCTAGTTTAGGAGTCTTGATCCGTGTAATTGTCTTGATTTCCTATTCATAAGTGGCAATTTGTGATTAATGATTATGGTCAAGTTTTCAATAATTGCAAAGTGGAACATAACCGAAGTTGAACAATCCGAGCTTATGTGTTTGTTGCTTAGATCAACCTATCTTTCTCATCATAAAGCTGCCATTATTGAATCTAGAGAGCTTATTCTAGGTTGTTTGATGGTTAGAGATTAAATAGAGAGCTTGTTCTATTTAACGACAAACTAAGGAAAGATTGGGATAACAGAGCTTGTTGTTATCTACGGTTGGTAACTTTGATAGTTGGTTGATATTGATAGATCTGAAATTGATTCTTAATGATGTCTAGTGGTGGAGAATGAAACCTTAACCATATTTTTCATTTTTGATTCTTCTTACTTGTTTTCTTACTTTTCTAGTTTGCTTATTTTTAAAAGTATATTTATTTTTATTGGCTGGTTATACCGCCTAATTTGTATATTAATTTTGTTTTATTTTTATTGGCTGGTTATACCGCCTAATTTAGTATATATATTTTTATTGGCTGGTTATACCGCCTTGCTTAGTATATATATTTTTATTGGCTGGTTATACCGCCTTGCATCTTATTCTTATTATTTACTTTAGTTTAAATCTGGCTTCAAAATCCCCTTTTCTTTTATTGTTCTTGAATTTAAGTTTTAAACTATCAACTTATAAACTAAAACCCAATCCCTGAGGACTCGACCCTTGCTAACTACTATACTTACAATTGATCTTTTTAGTGCAAGGTTAAATAAGATACACTCTTTTGGGTGCATCAAATTTTTGGCGCCGTTGCCGGGGATTGTTTTCTTTAGTTTATTTGTTACTTGGTTTATTCTTATTTTCAGTTCTAATTAGTTCTATTTTCTTGTATATACAAGTTTTTCTTATCAAATTTAAAAAAAAAAAAAAAAAAACGATGGAATTGAGCAATCTAACACTTGAAGAGTTGGTGGCATACATGAACATGGAGAATCAACAAGCCAATCTCACCTTCCCAGTTCAACAATTTGCCATGGGAGGATGTCAAGGCCATCAAGTGTTCCAAGACCAACAGTATGATCATTACTCAAACACTTACCATGAGGGATGGTGGGATCATACTAATTATGGCTACTCAGAAAATTACCAAGAAGTAGATCCTTATGCCAATTACACTCATCCATCTAGATTTAATCAATCATGGTCTCAAGAACCAGATCTTTTTCAGCCACTACATATGACTCAAAACTCAGGTACTTCTTTAGAAGATCTTGTCGATTCTCTTGTTACTAATACTTTGCAATTTCAACAGGAAACAAGGGCAAGTATCCAGAGTTTGGAAAGGCAAATGAGCCTATTGGCTAGTAGTATGGTGGTATGGGTAGCACAAAGATCTGAAGAACTCCCGGCCCAAACGATGATTAACCCAAAGGAGAATGCTACTATTGTGACCTTGAGGAATGAGGAACAAGATGAGGATGAGACAAAATTAGAGATGAATTCTATTCTTGAGGATAATGAAGCCAATGATCCAAATAAGAGTATTTCGGCACCTGAGGTAACGTTTGAGATTCCAATTTTTACTAATGTTTCTTCTCCTCCTTTTCCTAGTAGATTCGCAAAGTTCAAGGAGGATGAACATGAACAAGACACGCTGGAAACCTTAAATAGTTTGTTTATGGATGTCATTCAACAAGTACCAAAAGATGCACCATTCCTCGATGAGATATGCACCACCAAGGATGATGGAATAATACTTGTAATGGAGAATGCATCCACTGTTGTGCAAAGAAAGCTTCCTCTCAAACGCATAAATTTGGGAAATTTCATGCATGAGCCTGACAAGCCTAAAAAGCCAAGAAGGGGGGTTGGTTAGATTCAAAACACTAACTCAAGTGTTAATTGGGAAGGCAGCCCAATTAAAGATGAAATTGCCAACCTTCCATATTCAGATTTGTTTTCTCTTTCTCTTTCTTTTCCTTTTTCTTTTATTATTTTTATTGTTTTTATTTTATTTCTTATGTTTCTTTGTTAATTGTGTTTACTGCTTTTAAGTTCATTTAGGCTGCATAAGTTTCTTTTGTTTAATAGTTCTTTTCTCTTACATATAATTCTTGCATTGGGGGATAATAGCATTACATTAATGACAATGTAAGAATTATGTGTGGGGGGGAGAATTTAGGATTTTATTTAGAGTGTTTTGTTTTTGAGTCTTTGTTGTTCCTATTCTTATGTTATTAGTTCTTTTCTCTTACACATGATTCTTTCATTTGGGTTAATAGACTTACATTGAGGACAATGTAAGAATTAAGTGTGGGGGGAATGATTTAGGATTTCGTTTATTTTTGTCTACTATTTTTTTTTTTATGAGTCTTTATTATTATTATTATTATTTTTTTTTTAGTGTGTTTTAGTTCCTTTTTAATACAATGATGAGATATGAATTGCATAAGTCTAAAACAGATTTATTAGTGAGAAGATTTTCATGAGAATTGAGCTTGATGTCAACCTTTTTATGAGCCAATGTTAATATGATATGTTGATTGAGAAAGAAGCATGTTTAGACTTAATCTGACTTGTATAATCATCCTTGTGAGTTTTTGATCCTATAATGATTGATGCATTATACAAATCAATCTAATTTCTTTCTTGAGTGCTCTTATGATTACATGATTCTCTAGAACTTGCTTTAAACCGTTTGAGACTATATTGATACATGTGACAACATGAATATGATAGAGGCATTAGGATTATAACCAGAGCCAAACAACCATCCATTATTAATGTTCTAAGAGAACATCCCCACTAGTGAGCCAATTTGAGCCTACATTAAATATGATGTTTTATTGGTAACCACAACTTACACCTAGCCTAAATATACTTATATCCTTACCCTTGTTCTAAAGATGGATTATATATTTTGAGACATATTGCAAAAAAAAACAAGGGATATTTTTAGTTAAAAATTTGGGTTAGAAACAAGAAATAAGTGTGGGGGGAAAAGAAAAGAAAAGTCAAGAGAAAAAGAAATGGAATACTGGCAAATACATTCCTATGTAAAAAAAAAAAATATGAATCATCTCTTGAATTTGTGGAAAAAGAAAAAGATGTTACAAAGTTGTTTAGAATGAAGAAAAGGCCCAACATAAATATCCGGCCTAGGTGACTATGTACTTGTAAAGAGTTTTGAGAAGTTTCTTTGTATGATCTTTTTATGTCTCTAAACTTTATGAACTCTTTGGAACCTTTGTGATATCTTTATCCTTTTGTTCTTCAACCACATTACAAACCCCTTGGCCCCATTACAACCTTGATTAAAGACCTCTTGATTCATGAAGTTGTATGATCTAAATAGTGGAGAATAGGTGGACAAGCAAGAATATGGTAGAACTGTTTTCATGAGATTGATTGAGTGTAAACACTTCACCACTACTTTAAAGAGTGAAAATCATGAGGGTATCCCATGTGAGAAGTTGAGATTAAATTTGAACATGCAATATTTTGATTGAGATATGTTATGCTAATATTGGCTTAACTCAAACAATTTACATTCAAGCATGATTTTTTGTGAAATTCTTTAAGCTATTGATTAGTTTATAAGACTTGTTCAAATATTGTATCTAATTTGTATTGAAAGAATTAGGAGTAAATATTTTTAGTATATGCAGTTTATTTATATTTTAGTTTTTCAATGTTTGTGGGTATCGTTCTAGTAAACCCTCACGAGACTAAACTCGTCCACTAGGGACACCTAGGGGTTTAAAGGCTTGTGTCACATGCTAAGTGCCACCGTGATTTCCTACGAAAATGGATTAGATTAGATTTTCTTATTTTATTTTTATTGAGTCGTTGCTAGGGACTAGCAACAATCTAAGTGTGGGGGTGTGATAACTCGTATAATTATATAGTTTTTAGTTATGTTTTATTAATGTTTTGTGTCAAATACGAGTTATTATTGTTTAGTCTAATTGTGTTTATGATCTTTTATATTTTTATGTATTTTGGTGTTTTTCACAAGTTTCTTTGAGTGATTTCAGATTACTAGAATTAAGGGCAAATCCAGTTCAGTTTCAGTTCCGACACCTTTTGCCATATCAGCTATATCTCGAGTTTCACTGAAGAAATAAGGCTGAAATTTCTATCCATGCAAAGCTAAGAGGCATATCTATCTTTTTCATGTTTTACACTTCTTAAAACGGAGTCGTTTTCCCTAGCGAAATCGACCATCAAGTTGGCTGATGTGCAATGACGTCTGTGCTGACATGTTTTCGTATTATGCCCATATCTTCTTATCCACACCAGAAAAAGAGCTGATTCCAACGGCTATGGTTCCGTAACTGATAGGGGAACCTTTGTCTAGAAGACCATGTGATCAGATCAGGCCTCCAATATTTAAGAAATCGACCATCAAGGTGGCTGATGTGCAATGACGTCTGTGCTGACATGTTTTCGTATTTTGCCCATATCTGCTTAACCACATCAGCAAATGAGCTGATTCCAACGGATATGGTTCCGTAACTGATAGGGGAACCTTTTTCTAGAAGACCATGTGATCAGATCAGGCCTCCAATATTGACGAAATCGACCATCAAGTTGGCTGATCAAAATCGTCATATACCTACCTTTGAAATTTGTAAAGCTTGTCTCTTGTCATTTAGCCCTCCAAAATGTGTATAAATAGAGGGCCTTGGATGATTGTAAGGGATCATATTGGAGATTGGTAGGATATTAGCCATTTTAACAAAATTCTCTAAGTTTTCTTCTTCTTTCTTTTCTCTAGTTTTCTTTTTCTTTAGAAAGAGCAAGAGGTTGGATAATTAATATTCTTCTTCTTTTTCTTTCTTTCTTTTATTTTCTTCTTAGATTCTATTTAATTTTATGTTTATAATGCCTATGCTAGGCTAAACTTCTATTTGGTTAAGGGTGATTTCAAAGCCCTAGACATGTTTTGTGATTGATTTTCAGATTCTATCTATCATTAATTTTCTATCAAAGTTGCTTATGTTCTTCTACAAGAATTGTTCATGATGTTGTCTTGATTTGTTTAGGTGTACAACTAGATAAATCTTGATAATTATCTATTGCTAGTTTAGGAGTCTTGATCCGTGTAATTGTCTTGATTTCCTATTCATAAGTGGCAATTTGTGATTAATGATTATGGTCAAGTTTTCAATAATTGCAAAGTGGAACATAACCTAAGTTGAACAATCCGAGCTTATGTGTTTGTTGCTTAGATCAACCTATCTTTCTCATCATAAAGCTGCCATTAAATTGAATCTAGAGAGCTTATTCTAGGTTGTTTGATGGTTAGAGATTAAATAGAGAGCTTGTTCTATTTAACGACAAACTAAGGAAAGATTGGGATAACAGAGCATGTTGTTATCTACGGTTGTTAACTTTGATAGTTGGTTGATATTGATAGATCTGAAATTGATTCTTAATGATGTCTAGTGGTGGAGAATGAAACCTTAACCATATTTTTCATTTTTGATTCTTCTTACTTGTTTTCTTACTTTTCTAGTTTGCTTATTTTTAAAAGTATATTTATTTTTATTGGCTGGTTATACCGCCTAATTTGTATATTAATTTTGTTTTATTTTTATTGGCTGGTTATACCGCCTAATTTAGTATATATATTTTTATTGGCTGGTTATACCGCCTTGCTTAGTATATATATTTTTATTGGCTGGTTATACCGCCTTGCATCTTATTCTTATTATTTACTTTAGTTTAAATCTGGCTTCAAAATCCCCTTTTCTTTTATTGTTCTTGAATTTAAGTTTTAAACTATCAACTTATAAACTAAAACCCAATCCCTGAGGACTCGACCCTTGCTAACTACTATACTTACAATTGATCTTTTTAGTGCAAGGTTAAATAAGATACACTCTTTTGGGTGCATCAATAATCATTGGACAAGTCTTATAAACTAATCAATAGCTTAAAGAATTTCACAAAAAATCATGCTTGAATGTAAATTGTTTGAGTTCAGCCAATATTAACATAACATATTTCAATCAAAATAATGCATATTCAAACTTAATCTCAACTTCTCACATGGGATACTCTCTTGATTTTCACTCTTTAAAGTAGTGGTAAAGTGTTTACACTCAATCAATCTCATGAAAACACTTCTACCATATGCTTGCTTGTCCACCTATTCTCCACTAAAAGATCATGCAACTTCATAAATCAAGAGGTCTTTAATCAAGGTTGTAATGGGGCCAAGGGGTTTGTAATGTGGTTGAAGAACAAAAGGATAAAGATATCACAAAGGTTCCAAAGAGTTCATAAAGTTTAGAGACATAAAAAAAATTATACAAAGAAACTTCTCAAAACTCTTTACAAGTACATAGTCACCTAGGCCGGATATTCATGTTGGGCCTTTTCTTCATTCTAAACAACTTTGTAACATCTTTTTCTTTTTCCACAAATTCAAGAGATGATTCATATATATATTTTTTTTACATAGGAATGTATTTTCCAGTATTCCATTTCTTTTTCTCTTGACTTTTCTTTTCTTTTCCCCCCACACTTATTTCTTGTTTCTAACCAAAAAAATATCCCTTGTCTTTGCAACTGGTCTCAAATCATGCTAATTCATCTTTGGAACAAAGGTAAAGATATAAGTATATTTAGGTTAGGGAAAAGTTATGGTTACCAAAGAGATAGCTTATTCAATGTAGGCTCAAACTGGTTCACTAAGGGTGTGTTCTCTTGGAACATCAATAAGGGATGGCTGTTTGGCTCTGGTTATAATCCTAATGCCTCTATCATATTCATGTTGTCACATGTATCAATATAGTCTCAAACGGCTTAAAGCAAGTTCTAGAGAATCATGTAATCATAAGAGCACTCAAGAAAGAAATTAGATTGATTTGTATAATGCATCAATCATTTTAGGCTCAAAAACTCACAATGATGATTATACAAGTCAGTTTTAAGTCTAAACATGCTTCTTTCTCAATCAACATATCATATTAACATTGGCTCATAAAAATTAGTATCAAGCTTAATTCTCATGAAAATCTTCTCACTAGTAACCAGTTTAGACCTATGCAATTCATATCTCATCATTGTATTAAAAAAGAACTAAAACACACTAAAAATAATAATAATAAAGACTCATAAAAAAAATAGTAGACGAAAATAAAAGAAATCCTAAATCATTCCCCCCACACTTAATTCTTACATTGTCCTCAATGTAAGTCTATTAACCCAAATGAAAGAATCGTGTGTAAGAGAAAAGAACTAATAACATAAGTATAGGAACAACTAGACTCAAAACAAAACAAACTCATGCAACCTAAATAATCCTAAAATACTAAACAAAAATTAACAAGTAAACATAAAAAGATTAAAGTCAAACTGACAAGGTATGTCTCAAGTCTCCCTTACTCAGACCTTGTTCAGAATGAATACTTCTAAATTGCTTAAAACACAACAAACTTTTTTTTTTTTTTTGAAAAGAAGAAATCAAACTGACAAGGTATGTCTCAAGTCTCCCTTACTCAGACCTTGTTCAGAATGAATACTTCTAAATGGCTTAAAACACAACAATTTTTTTTTTTAATTAGCAAAATATGTCCCTTACCCCATACTAAAATATGACATTGTCCCCAATGTCAAATTTTAAAGGTAGGATTTAGGAGATATTACCTGCAGAGGTTGCTAACCACTTATTATAACTAAGACACAACAAACAAAATGTTAGATAATGTCACAAAGACAAAGTGCAATCCACTCCTTGCTCGTCCATATCTATTTTTCTTTTTCCGAGCGTTTGCGAAACAACCGTAGCAGATAAATACTCATAAGCTTGGAGCTTTTTGAGTAAATCTTCAATGGTTGTAGCAGAAATTATGGTTCTCCTTGCCTCTGAAAACATGAATCTATTATCCACAGCATTATCTAAATATGAAAGCAAATTACTAAAATAACCATTAATATTAAGCAAACCAATGGGTTTCTTATTTGTGACCAAAGATGACCAAGAAGTCACGCAAGCTATTTCTTCCAATGTACCCAGACCTCCTGGTAAAGCAATGAATGCATCGGCAGAATGGTACATGATTGTTATCCGTTCAGGGATACTCCAGACTTGTATTTCCTTACCCACGGTAGGTCCACAAAAACTTGTGAATAGTTTTGGCACGATTCCTAGAACTGGACTTCCTCCGGCGTGTGCTGCTGTAGCGACTGCTCCCATTAAACCCGTACTACCGCCTCCATAAATCAACTGGATCTTTTGTTGGGCAAGTATTACTCCAACTCTTATGGCTTCATCAGCAAATATGTTATTTTTCCCTGGATAAGCACCTCCAAAGACACAAATTTTTTTAATGCGTTGGGACGAAGTACTTTCCATTTTTTTTTCTTTTTTTTTTCGAGTGCCTGAAAGAGAATGAGTACATGGTGTAATATATAGAGGACTGAGTAGTGAATCAGACAAGAGTAATAATGTCGCCGAAAGTGTATCTGACCTGTCAGAAGAAAATATTAACCTAACAAAAGATTTTTGCGTGATTTCAGGAAGAAAATAAAAAAGAGAAGAAAAAATCAACCGTAAAAGACAAATAAAAAAAAACGAGAATAATTACACAAATCGAACAACACGTAAATTAAACCAAAATAAAGTTATTGCAAATCAAACCAAAAACTGAGAAGTCATTTATTGTAGTTGTGATTGTGGCTCACATCTTCCTCTGGTTTTACGTCCAGAAACGGCTTAAACGCCTTCTATGAGTCGAGGATATGCTTCCCATCCAGTTTTCTTACAAGCTGGCAAACAGGGTCTTTTAACATCAGATTCCCAAGATGTTGCCATTCCCTTTGGAATTGCGGCCATAAATCAAGAATTTCTCTTTGTACGTCTCCACTAGGATGCGTCTCAAGAGAAAGTTGGATATTACCCAAATTCTCCTTACTCAGTCCATCCTTAATGAATTCAATTTTAACATCTCGATTAGAGGACGGAATCCCAATAGAACGACATTTACCGTTACACGTCCATCGTGCACATTTGTGGCAATTTGAACTCATGCGCTTTGCTCGTCGCTTCTTTGCAAAAGTGCTTCTACCTGTACCTGGTAAATGCAAAATAGGAAGATATTCATCTTCACGTACCTTGGCTTCAATTATCCAACGTATGTCTCCAGGAATCCCTTTGTGCATAAGCATTCTTAATCTTTCAAATCGAACTTGGTAAAGCTTCAGTAAAATATTTCGAGGAAAAGGAGGAAATCGTTTCTGCAATCTTGTGAGAATATCATCCATCCTGAAAAAAAAATGAAAGAGAAATTGAAATAGAAATTTATATACAATATCAGTTTTGTGGGTAGCTGATAGAACCGATTTAAATAATCACGGAGTACCGTTATCCGCCATTTAACCGGGGTTAAAAAAAAAAATTATATTTACATCTAGTGTTTTTCAAAACAAGGATCAAAAAGAAAAACAACATAAAAAGACTCAAAAACAAAACACTCTAAATAAAATCCTAAATTCTCCCCCCCACACATAATTCTTACATTGTCATTAATGTAAGAGAAAAGAACTATTAAACAAAAGAAACTTATGCAGCCTAAATGAACTTAAAAGCAGTAAACACAATTAACAAAGAAACATAAGAAATAAAATAAAAACAATAAAAATAATAAAAGAAAAAGGAAAAGAAAGAGAAAGCAAATCTGAATATGGAAGGTTGGCAATTTCATCTTTAATTGGGCTGCCTTCCCAATTAACACTTGAGTTAGTGTTTTGAATCTAACCAACACCCCTTCTTGGCTTTTTAGGCTTGTCAGGCTCATACATGAAATTTTCCAAATTTATGCGTTTGAGAGGAAGCTTTCTTTGCACAACAGTGGATGCATTCTCCATTACAAGTATTATTCCATCATCCTTGGTGGTGCATATCTCATCGAGGAATGGTGCATCTTTTGGTACTTGTTGAATGGCATCCACAAATAAACTGTTTAAGGTTTCCAGGATGTCTTGTTCATGTTCCTCCTCCTTGAACTTTGCGAATCTACTAGGAAAAGGTGGAGAAGAAACATTAGCAAAAATTGGAATCTTAAACGTTACCTCCGGTGTCGAAATACTCTTATTTGGATATGTGGCTTTATTATCCTCAAGAATAGAATCCATCTCTAATTTTGTCTCATCCTCATCTTGTTCCTCATTCCTGAAGGTCACAATAGTAGCATTCTCCTTTGGGTTAATCATCGTTTGGGCAGGGAGTTCTTCAGATCTTTGTGCTACCCATCCCACCATACTACTAGCCAATTGGCTCATTTGCTTTTCCAAACTCTGGATGCTTGCCCTTGTTTCCTGTTGAAATTGCAAAGTACTAGTAACAAGAGAATAGACAAGATCTTCTAAAGAAGTACCTGAGTTTTGAGTCATATGTGATGGCTGAAAAAGATCTGATTCTTGAGACCATGATTGATTGAAGATAGATGGATGAGTGTAACTGGCATAAGGATCTACTTCTTGGAAATTTTTTGAGTAGCCATAATTAGTATGATCCCACCATCCCTCATGGTAAGTGTTTGAGTAATGATGATGCAGTTGGTCTTGGAACACTTGATGGCCTTGACATCCTCCCATGGCAAATTGTTGAACTGGGAAGGTGAGATTGGCTTGTTGATTCTCCATGTTCATGTATGCCACCAACTCTTCAAGAGTTAGATTGCTCAATTCCATCGTTTTTTTTATTATATTTTTTTATATTTTTTTTTTCTTTCAAAATTTGATAAGAAAAACCCGTATGTACAAGAAAATAAAACTCATTAGAACTGAAAATAAGAATAAACCAAGTAACAAATAAACTAAAGAAAACAATCCCCGGCAACGGCGCCAAAAATTTGATGCACCCAAAAGAGTGTATCTTATTTAACCTTGCACTAAAAAGATCAATTGTAAGTATAATGATTAGCAAGGGTCGAGTCCTCAGGGATTGGGTTTTAATTTATGAGTTATTAGTTTATAACTTACGTTCAAAGAAAACAATAAAAGAAAAGGGGTTTTTGAAGCCAGATTTAAACTAAGTAAATAATAAGAATAAGATGCAAGGCGGTATAACCAGCCAATAAAAATATATATACTAAATTAGGCGGTATAACCAGCCAATAAAAATATATATACTAAATTAGGCGGTATAACCAGCCAATAAAAATAAAACAAAGTTAATATACAAATTAGGCGGTATAACCAGCCAATAAAAATAAATATAAAAAATAAGCAAACTAAAAGTAAGAAAACAAGTAAGTAAGAAGAATTAAATATGAAAAATATGGTTAAGGTTTCATTCTCCACCACTAGACATCATTAAGAATCAATTTCAGATCTATCAATATCAACCAACTATCAAAGTTAACAACCGTAGATAACAACAAGCTCTGTTACCCCAATCTTTCCTTAGTTTGTCGTTAAATAGAACAAGCTCTCTATTTAATCTCTAACCATTAAACAACCTAGAATAAGCTCTCTAAATTCAATTTAATGGCAGCTTTATGATGAGAAAGATAGGTTGATCTAAGCAACAAACATATAAGCTCGGATTGTTCAACTTAGGTTATGTTCCACTTTGCAATTATTGAAAACTTGACCATAATCATTAATCACAAATTGCCACTTATGAATAGGAAATCAAGACAATTACACGGATCAAGACTCCTAAACTAGCAATAGATAATTATCAAGATCTATCTAGTTGTACACCTAAATAAATCAAGACAACATCATGAACAATTCTTGTAGAAGAACATAAGCAACTTTGATAGAAAATTAATGATAGATAGAATCTGAAAATCAATCACAAAACATGTCTAGGGCTTTGAAATCACCCTTAACCAAATAGAAGTTTAGCCTAGCATAGGCATTATAAACATAAAATTAAATAGAATCTAAGAAGAAAATAAAAGAAAGAAAGAAGAAGAAGAAGAATATTAATTATCCAACCTCTTGCTCTTTCTAAAGAAAAACAAAACTAGAGAAAAGAAAGAAGAAGAAAACTTAGAGAATTTTATTACAATGGCTAATATCCTACCTATGTACAATATGATCCCTTACAATCATCCAAGGCCCTCTATTTATACACATTTTGGAGGGCTAAATGACAAGAGACAAGCTTTACAAATTTCAAAGGTAGGTATAATAGGTGGGTGCATTTTCTAACAATTTTCGTCATACATGACGATTTTGATCAGCCAACTTGATGGTCGATTTTGTCAATTTTGCATGCCTTATCTGATCACATGGTCTTCTAGAAAAATCTTACCCTATCAGTTACTGATCCATAGCCGTTGGAATCAGCTCATTTGCTGATGTGGATAAGAAGATATGGAAAAAATACGAAAACAGGTCAGCACAGACGTCATTGCACATCAGCCAACTTCATGGTCGATTTCGCTAGGGAAAACGACTCCGTTTCAAGAAGTGTAAAACATGAAAAAGATAAATATGCCTCTTAGCTTTGCACGGCTACAAATTGTAGCCTTATTGCTTCAGTGAAACTCGAGATATAGCTGATATGGCAAAAGGTGTCGGAACTGGAACTGAACTGGATTTACCCTTAATTCTAGTAATCTGAAATCACTCAAAGAAATTTGTGAAAAACACCAAAATACATAAAGATCATAAACACAATTAGACTAAACAATAATAACTCGTATTTGACACAAAACAATAATAAAACATAACTAAAAACTATATAATTATACGAGTTATCAGGTGTACAACTAAATAGATCTTGATAATTATCTATTGCTAGTTTAGGAGTCTTGATCCGTGTAATTGTCTTGATTTCCTATTCATAAGTGGCAATTTGTGATTAATGATTATGGTCAAGTTTTCAATAATTGCAAAGTGGAACATAACCTAAGTTGAACAATCCGAGCTTATGTGTTTGTTGCTTAGATCAACCTATCTTTCTCATCATAAAGCTGCCATTAAATTGAATTTAGAGAGCTTATTCTAGGTTGTTTAATGGTTAGAGATTAAATAGAGAGCTTGTTCTATTTAACGACAAACTAAGGAAAGATTGGGATAACAGAGCTTGTTGTTATCTACGGTTGTTAACTTTGATAGTTGGTTGATATTGATAGATCTGAAATTGATTCTTAATGATGTCTAGTGGTGGAGAATGAAACCTTAACCATATTTTTCATATTTGATTCTTCTTACTTACTTGTTTTCTTACTTTTCTAGTTTGCTTTTTTTTAAAAGTATATTTATTTTTATTGGCTGGTTATACCGCCTAATTTGTATATTAACTTTGTTTTATTTTTATTGGCTGGTTATACCGCCTAATTTAGTATATATATTTTTATTGGCTGGTTATACCGCCTAATTTAGTATATATATTTTTATTGGCTGGTTATACCGCCTTGCATCTTATTCTTATTATTTACTTTAGTTTAAATCTGGCTTCAAAAACCCCTTTTCTTTTATTGTTTTCTTTGAACGTAAGTTATAAACTAATAACTCATAGATTAAAACCCAATCCCTGAGGACTCGACCCTTGCTAATCATTATACTTACAATTGATCTTTTTAGTGCAAGGTTAAATAAGATACACTCTTTTGGGTGCATCACCATCCCTCATGGTAAGTGTTTGAGTAATGATCATGCGATTGGTCTTGCAACCCTTGATGGCCTTGACATCCTCCCATGGCCAATTGTTGAACTGGGAAGGTGAGATTGGCTTGTTGATTCTCCATGTTCATGTATGCCACCAACTCTTCAAGTGTTAGATTGCTCAATTCCATCGTTTTTTTTTTCAAAATTTGAAAAGAAAAACCTGTATATACAAGAAAATAAAACTAATTAAAACTGAAAATAAGAATAAACCAAGTACCAAATAAACTAAAGAAAGCAATCCCCGGCAACGGCGCCAAAAACTTGATTCACCCAAAATAGTGTATCTTATTTAACCTTCCACTTAAAAAGAATCAATTGTAAAGTATAGTGATTAGCAAGGGTCGAGTCCTCAGGCATTGGGTTTTAGTTTATAAGTTAATAGTTTATCACTTAAAAACAAGAAACAAAAGTAAAGGGGATTTTGAAAACAGATTTAAACTAAAGTTAACAATAAGAATGAGAAAACAAGTAATTAAGAAGAATCGAATATGAAAAATATGGTTAAGGTTTCATTCTCCACCACTAGACATCATTATGAATCAATTTCATATCTATCAACATTAATTAGCTATCAAAGTTAACAACCGTAGATAACAACAAGCTCTGTTACCCCAATCTTTCCTTAGTTTGTCGTTAAATAGAACAAGCTCTCTATTTAATGTCTAACTATCAAACAACCTAGAATAAGCTAAGTTCAATTTAATAGCAGCTTTATGATGAGAAAGATAGGTTGATCTAAGCAACAAACACATAAGCTCGGATTGTTCAACTTAGGTTATGTTCCACTTTGCAATTATTGAAAACTTGACCATAATCATTAATCACAAATTGCTACTTATGAATAGGAAATCAAGACAATTACGGATCAAGACTCCTAAACTAGCATTAGACAATTATCAAGATTTATCTAGTTGGCCACCTAAACAAATCAAAACATCATCATGAACAATTTTAATGGAAGAACATAAGCAACTTTGATAGAAAACAATGATAGATAGATTCTAAAAATTAATTACATAACATGTCTAGGGCTTTGAAATCACCCTTCACCAAATAAAAGTTTAGCCTAACATAAGCATAGAAATATATACATAAAACTAAAAAGAAAATAAAAGAATGGAGAAGAAGAAGAAGAAGAAGAATAATGATGATCCTTGAGTCTCCTCAAAATATGTCTAGTTTGTGGCTCAAAATATGGTATTTATAGAGTTTTAAAACCCTGAGAATAAGTCCTTGCCGCACAAGTAAGCCTGGAGGCAGAAAAATCACAGTTTGCCTTTTTTTTCAGCTTTGCGGTTAGGGTTTTTCTGGCCGTACGGTTCTTTAGGGAGATCTTATAGCGCCAATTTGATTGCCCATTTCTTATTCGATTTGGGCCCATAATATATCGTTGGAAAGATAATCAAGTCAACTTAAAAAGTCAAGAATTAAGTTTCTTCAAATAAAGAATCTAACATCATGTTTTCCTTATAATAAACTCCAGAGGTCAAATCTGCCTGATTGCTTTTCATCCAGAAATTGATATTTTTGACTCCCAAGTCTTCTTCCATCTTGTGAATATGATTTTGTAAGCTCTTTACCATCATTATTGACATCTTTTGACTTCATTCTCCTTATTGTACCTAAAATTCAAAAACTTATTATATGTAAACAAGATAAAGATCGAAAACATAACAAAAACTAAAGGTAGAAAGGCATAAAATGTATATTTTATGAGCTTATCAGGTTACCAAAGAAATAGCTTATTCAATGTAGGCTCAAATTGGTTCACTAAGGGTGTGTTCTCTTGGAACATCAATAAGGGATGGCTGTTTGGCCCTGGCTAAAAATCCTAATGCCTCTATCATATTCATGTTGTCACATGCATCAATATAGTCTCAACAAGGTCTAAAGCAAGTTCTAGAGAATCATGTAATCATAAGAGCACTCAAGAAGAAATTAGATTGATATGTATAATGCATTAATCATTATAGGTGATAACTCGTATAATTATATAGTTTTTAGTTATGTTTTATTATTGTTTTGTGCCAAATACGAGTTATTATTGTTTAGTCTAATTGTGTTTATGATTTTTTATATTTTTATGTAATTTGGTGTTTTTCACAAGTTTCTTTGAGTGATTTCAGATTACTAGAATTAAGGGCAAATCGAGTTCAGTTCCAGTTCCGACACCTTTTGCCATATCAGCTATATCTGGAGTTTCACTGAAGCAATAAGGCTGAAATTTGTAGTTGTGCAAAGCTAAGAGGCATATCTATCTTTTTCATGTTTTACACTTCTTGAAACGGAGTCGTTTTCCCTAGCGAAATCGACAATCAAAGTGGCTGATGTGCAATGACGTCTATGCTGACCTGTTTTCGTATTTTGCCTATATCTGCTTATCCACATCAGAAAATGAGCTGATTCCAATGGCTATGGATCCATAACTGATACGGGAACCTTTTTCTAGAAGACCATATGATCCAATCAGGCCTCCAATATTGACGAAATCGACCATCAAGTTGGCTGATGTGCAATGACGTCTGTGCTGACCTGATTTCGTATTTTGCCCATATCTTCTTATCCACATCAGCAAATGAGCTGATTCCAACGGCTTTGAATCAGTAACGGATAGGGTAACATTTTTCTAGAAGACCATGTGATCAGATAAGGCCTGCAAAATTGCCAAAATCGACCATCACGTTGGCTGATCAAAATCGTCATGTATGACGAAAATTGTTAGAAAATGCACCCACCTATTATACCTACCTTTGAAATTTGTAAAGCTTGTCTCTTGTCATTTAGCCCTCCAAAATGTGTATAAATAGAGGGCCTTGGATGATTGTAAGGGATCATATTGTAGATAGGTAGGATATTAGCCATTGTAATAAAATTCTCTAAGTTTTCTTCTTCTTTCTTTTCTCTAGTTTTCTTTTTCTTTAGAAAGAGCAAGAGGTTGGATAATTAATATTCTTCTTCTTCTTCTTTCTTTCTTTTATTTTCTTCTTAGATTCTATTTAATTTTATGTTTATAATGCCTATGCTAGGCTAAACTTCTATTTGGTTAAGGGTGATTTCAAAGCCCTAGACATGTTTTGTGATTGATTTTCAGATTCTATCTATCATTAATTTTCTATCAAAGTTGCTTATGTTCTTCTACAAGAATTGTTCATGATGTTGTCTTGATTTATTTAGGTGTTGATGCACCCAAAAGAGTGTATCTTATTTAACCTTGCACTAAAAAGATCAATTGTAAGTATAATGATTAGCAAGGGTCGAGTCCTCAGGGATTGGGTTTTAATTTATGAGTTATTAGTTTATAACTTACGTTCAAAGAAAACAATAAAAGAAAAGGGGTTTTTGAAGCCAGATTTAAACTAAGTAAATAATAAGAATAAGATGCAAGGCGGTATAACCAGCCAATAAAAATATATATACTAAATTAGGTGTACAAGTAGATAGATCTTGATAATTATCTATTGCTAGTTTAGGAATCTTGATCCGTGTAATTGTCTTGATTTCCTATTCATAAGTGGCAATTTGTGATTAATGATTATGGTCAAGTTTTCAATAATTGCAAAGTGGAATGATAACTCGTATAATTATATAGTTTTTAGTTATGTTTTATTATTGTTTTGTGTCAAATACGAGTTATTATTGTTTAGTCTAATTGTGTTTATGATCTTTTATATTTTTATGTAATTTGGTGTTTTTCACAAGTTTTTTTGAGTGATTTCAGATTACTAGAATTAAGGGCAAATCCAGTTCAGTTCGAGTTCCGACACCTTTTGCCATATCAGCTATATCTGGAGTTTCACTGAAGCAATAAGGCTGAAACTTTAACCGTGCAAAGTTAAGAGGCATATCTATCTTTTTCATGTTTTACACTTCTTGAAACGGAGTCGTTTTCCCTAGCGAAATCAACCATCAAGTTGGCTGATGTGCAATGACGTCTGTCCTGAGCAGTTTTCGCATTTTGACCATATCGTCCGATACACATCAGAAAATGAGCTGATTCCAACGTCTATGGATCACTAACTGATAAGGGAACATTTGTCTAGAAGACCATGTGATCAGATAAAGCCTCCAATATTGAAGAAATCGACCATCAAGTTGGCTGATGTGCAATGACGTCTGTGCTGACCTGTTTTCGTATTTTGCCCATATCTTCTTCTCCACATCAGCAAATGAGCTGATTCGAACGGCTATGAATCAGTAACGCATAGAGGAACATTTTTCTAGAAGACCATGTGATCAGATCAGGCCTCCAAGATTGAAAAAATCGACCATCAAGTTGGCTGATCAAAATGGTCATACAATATGACGAAAATTGTTAGAAAAATGCACCCACCTATTATACCTACCTTTGAAATTTGTAAAGCTTGTCTCTTGACATTTAGCCCTCCAAAATGTGTATAAACAGAGGGCCTTGGATGATTGTAGAGGATCATATTGTAGATAGGTAGGATATTAGCCATTGTAATAAAATTCTCTAAGTTTTCTTCTTCTTTCTTTTCTCTAGTTTTCTTTTTCTTTAGAAAGAGCAAGAGGTTGGATAATTAATATTCTTCTTCTTCTTCTTTCTTTCTTTTATTTTCTTCTTAGATTCTATTTAATTTTATGTTTATAATGCCTATGCTAGGCTAAACTTCTATTTGGTTAAGGGTGATTTCAAAGCCCTAGACATGTTTTGTGATTGATTTTCATATTCTATCTATCATTAATTTTCTATCAAAGTTGCTTATGTTCTTCTACAAGAATTGTTCATGATGTTGTCTTGATTTGTTTAAGTGTACAACTAGATAGATCTTGATAATTATCTATTGCTAGTTTAGGAGTCTTGATCCGTGTAATTGTCTTGATTTCCTAATCATAAGTCGCAATTTGTGATTAATGATTATGGTCAAGTTTTCAATAATTGCAAAGTGGAACATAACCTAAGTTGAACAATCCGAGCTTATGTGTTTGTTGCTTAGATCAACCTATCTTTCTCATCATAAAGCTGCCATTAAATTGAATTTAGAGAGCTTATTCTAGGTTGTTTAATGGTTAGAGATTAAATAGAGAGCTTGTTCTATTTAACGACAAACTAAGGAAAGATTGGGGTAACAGAGCTTGTTGTTATCTACGGTTGTTAACTTTGATAGTTGGTTGATATTGATAGATCTGAAATTGATTCTTAATGATGTCTAGTGGTGGAGAATGAAACCTTAACCATATTTTTCATATTTGATTCTTCTTACTTACTTGTTTTCTTACTTTTCTAGTTTGCTTATTTTTAAAAGTATATTTATTTTTATTGGCTGGTTATACCGCCTCATTTGTATATTAACTTTGTTTTATTTTTATTGGCTGGTTATACCGCCTAATATAGTATATATATTTTTATTGGCTGGTTATACCGCCTAATTTAGTATATATATTTTTATTGGCTGGTTATACCGCCTTGCATCTTATTCTTATTATTTACTTTAGTTTAAATCTGATTTCAAAAACCCCTTTTCTTTTATTGTTCTTGAATTTAAGTTTTAAACTATCAACTTATAAACTAAAACCCAATCCCTGAGGACTCGACCCTTGCTAACTACTATACTTACAATTGATCTTTTTAGTGAAAGGTTAAATAAGATACACTCTTTTGGGTGCATCAAATTTTTGGCGCCGTTGCCGGGGATTGTTTTCGTTAGTTTATTTGTTACTTGGTTTATTCTTATTTTCAGTTCTAATTAGTTTTATTTTCTTGTACATACAAGTTTTTCTTTTCAAATTTTAAAAAAAAAAACAAAAAAAAAAAACATTGGAATTGAGCAATCTAACACTTGAAGAGTTGGTGGCATACATGAACATGGAGAATCAACAAGCCAATCTCACCTCCCCAGTTCAACAATTGGCCATGGGAGGATGTCAAGGCCATCAAGTGTTCCAAGACCAACAGTATGATCATTACTCAAACACTTACCATGAGGGATGGTGGGATCATACTAATTATGGCTACTCGAAAAATTACCAAGAAGTAGATCCTTATGCCAATTACACTCATCCATCTAGCTTCAATCAATCATGGTCTCAAGAACCAGATCTTTTTCAACCACCACATATGACTCAAAACTCAGGTACTTCTTTAGAAGATCTTGTCTATTCTCTTGTTACTGATTCTTTGCAATTTCAACAGGAAACAAGGGCAAGCATCCAGAGTTTGGAAAAGCAAATGAGCCAATTGGCTAGTAGTATGGTGGGATGGGTAGCACAAAGATCTGAAGAACTCCCAGCCCAAACGATGGTTAACCCAAAGGAGAATGCTACTATTGTGACCTTGAAGAATGAGGAACAAGATGAGGATGAAACAAAATTAGAGATGGATTCTATTCTTGAGGATAATGAAGCCAAAGATCCAAATAAGAGTATTTCGGCACCTGAGGTAACGTTTAAGGTTTCACTTTTTACTAACGTTTCTTCTCCACCTTTTCCTAGTAGATTTGCAAAGTTCAAGGAGGAAGAACATGAACAACACATGCCGGAAACCTTAAACAACTTGTTTGTGGAGGTCATTCAACAAGTATCAAAATATGCTCCATTCCTCGATGACATATGCACCACAAAGGATGATGGAATAATACTTGTAATGGAGAATGCATCCACTGTTGTGCAAAGAAAGCTTCCTCTCAAACGCATAAATTTGGGAAATTTCATGTATGAGCCTGACAAGCCTAAAATGCCAAGAAGGGGTGTTGGTTAGGTTCAAAACACTAAATCAAGTGCTAATTGGGGGAGGCAGCCTAATTAGTGAAAGCATTGCCAAACTGCCATCCTCAGATTTGCTCTCTTTTTCTTTATCTTTTTCTTATGTTTCTTTGCTAATTGTGTTTAGTGTTTCTAAGTTCATTTAGGCTGCATAAGTTTATTTTGTTTATTAGTTCTTTTCACTTACACATGATTCTTTCATTTGGGATTAATAGCATTACATTAATGACAATGTAAGAATTATGTGTGGGGGGAAGAATTTAGGATTTTATTTTGAATGTTTTGTTTTTGTGTCTTTTTTATGCTGTTTTTCTTTCTGATCCTTGTTTTGAAAATAACTAGATGTAAATATAATTTTTTTTAACCCCGGTTAAATGGCGGATAACGGTACTCCGTGATTATTTAAATCGGTTCCATCAGCTACCCACAAAACTGATATTGTATATAAATTTCTCTTCCAATTTCTCTTTCAATTTTTTTCATTTTTTTCAGGATGGATGATATTCTCACACGATTCCAGAAACGATTTCCTCCTTTTCCTCGAAATATTTTACTGAAGCTTTACCAAGTTCGAGTTGAAAGATTAAGAATGCTTATGCACAAAGGGATTCCTGCAGACATACGTTGGATAATTGAAGCCAAGGTACGAGAAGATGAATATCTTCCTGTTTTGCATTTACCAGGTACAGGTAGAAGCACTTTTGCAAAGAAGCGACGAGCAAAGCGCATGAGTTCAAATTGCCACAAATGTGCATGATGGACGTTGTAACGCTAAATGTCGTTCTATTGGGATTCCGTCCTCTAATCGAGATGATAAAATTGAATTCATTAAGGATGGACTGAGTAAGGAGAATTTGGGTAATATCCAACTTTCTCTTGAGACGCATCCTAGTGGAGACGTACAAAGAGAAATTCTTGATTTATGGCCGCAATTCCAAAGAGAATGGCAACATCTTGGGAATCTGATGTTAAAAGACCCTGTTTGCCAGCTTGTAAGAAAACTGGATGGGAAGCATATCCTCGACTCATAGAAGGCGTTTAAGCCGTTTCTGGACGTAAAACCAGAGGAAGATGTGAGCCACAATCACAACTACAATAAATGACTTCTTAGCTTTTGGATTGATTTGCAATAACTTTATTTCAGTTTAATTTACGTGTTATTCGATTTGTGTAATTATTCTCTTTTTTTTTATTTGTCTTTTACGGTTGATTTTTCTTCTCTTTTTGATTTTCTTCCTGAAATCACGCAAAAATCTTTTGTTAGGTTAACATTTTCTTCTGATAGGTTAGATACACTTTCGGCGACATTATTACTCTTGTCTAATTCACTACTCAGTCCTCTATATATTACACCATGTACTCATTCTCTTTCAGGCACTCGAAAAAAAAAAATAAAAAAAAATGGAAAGTACTTCGTCCCAACTCATTAAAAAAATTTGTGTCTTTGGAGGTGCTTATCCAGGGAAAAATAACATATTCGCTGATGAAGCCATAAGAGTTGGAGTAATACTTGCCCAACAAAAGATCCACTTGATTTATGGAGGCGGTAGTACGGGTTTAATGGGAGCAGTCGCTACAGCAGCACACGCCGGAGGAAGTCCAGTTCTAGGAATCGTGCCAAAACTATTCACAGATTTTTGTGGACCTACCTTGGGTAAGGAAATACAAGTCTGGAGTATCCCTGAACGGATAACAATCATGTACCATTCTGCCGATGCATTCATTGCTTTACCAGGAGGTCTGGGTACATTGGAAGAAATAGCTTGCGTGGCTTCTTGGTCATCTTTGGTCACAAATAAGAAACCCATTGGTTTGCTTAATATTAATGGTTATTTTAGTAATTTGCTTTCATATTTAGATAATGCTGTGGAAAATGGATTCATGTTTTCAGAGGCAAGGAGAACTATAATTTCTGCTACAACCATTGAAGATTTACTCAAAAAGCTCCAAGCTTATGAGTGTTTATCTGCTACGGTTGTTTCGCAAACGCTCGGAAAAAGAAAAAGAGATATGGACGAGCAAGGAGTGGATTGCACTTTGTCTTTGTGACATTATCTAACATTTTGCTTGTTGTGTCTCAGTTATAATAAGTGGTTAGCAACCTCTGCAGGTAATATCTCCTAAATTCTACCTTTAAAATTTGACATTGGGGACAATGTCATATTTTAGTAGGGGGTAAGGGACATATTTTGCTAATTTAAAAAAAAAAAAAAAAGTTTGTTGTGTTTTAAGCAATTTAGAAGTATTCATTCTGAACAAGGTATGAGTAAGGGAGACTTGAGACATACTTTGTCAGTTTGATTTTAATCTTTTTATGTTTACTTGTTAATTTTTGTTTAGTATTATAGGATTATTTAGGTTGCATGAGTTTGTTTTGTTTTGAGTCTTAGTTGTTCCTATTCTTATGTTATTAGTTCTTTTCTCTTACACATGATTCTTTCATTTGGGTTAATAGACTTACATTAGGACAATGTATGAATTAAGTGTGGGGGGAATGATTTAGGATTTCTTTTATTTTTGTCTACTATTTTTTTTATATGAGTCTTTATTATTATTATTATTATTTTTTTAGTATGTTTTAGTTCCTTTTTAATACAATGATGAGATATGAATTGCATAAGTCTAAAACAGATTTATTAGTGAGAAGATTTTCATGAGAATTGAGCTTGATGTCAACCTTTTTATGAGCCAATGTTAATATGATATGTTGATTGAGAAAGAAGCATGTTTAGACTTAATCTGACTTGTATAATCATCCTTGTGAGTTTTTGAGCCTATAATGATTGATGCATTATACAAATCAATCTAATTTCTTTCTTGAGTGCTCTTATGATTACATGATTCTCTAGAACTTGCTTTAAACCGTTTGAGACTATATTGATACATGTGAAAACATGAATATGATAGAGGCATTAGGATTATAACCAGAGCCAAACAGCCATCCATTATTAATGTTCTAATAGAACATCCCCACTAGTGAGCCAATTTGAGCCTACATTAAATATGCTGTTTTATTGGTAACCACAACTTACACCTAGCCTAAATATACTTATATCCTTACCCTTGTTCTAAAGATGGATTATATATTTTGAGACATATTGCAAAAAACAAGGGATATTTTTAGTTGAAAATTTGGGTTAGAAACAAGAAATAAGTGTGGGGGGAAAAGAAAAGAAAAGTCAAGAGAAAAAGAAATGGAATACTGGCAAATACATTCCTATGTAAAAAAATATGAATCATCTCTTGAATTTGTGGAAAAAGAAAAAGATGTTACAAAGTTGTTTAGAATGAAGAAAAGGCCCAACATGAATATTCGGCCTAGGTGACTATGTACTTGTAAAGAGTTTTGAGAAGTTTCTTTGTATGATCTTATTATGTCTCTAAACTTTATGAACTCTTTGGAGCCTTTGTGATATTTTTATCCTTTTGTTATTCAACCACATTACAAACCCCTTGGCCCCATTACAACCTTGATTAAAGACCTCTTGATTCATGAAGTGTATGATCTAAATAGTGGAGAATAGGTGGACAAGCAAGAATATGGTAGAACTGTTTTCATGAGATTGATTGAGTGTAAACACTTCACCACTACTTTAAAGAGTGAAAATCATGAGGGTATCCCATGTGAGAAGTTGAGATTAAATTTGAACATGCACTATTTTGATTGAGATATGTTATGCTAATATTGGCTTAACTCAAACAATTTACATTCAAGCATGATTTTTTGTGAAATTCTTTAAGCTATTGATTAGTTTATAAGACTTGTTCAAATATTGTCTCTAATTTGTATTGAAAGGATTAGGAGTAAATATTTTTAGTATATGTAGTTTATTTATATGTAGTTTATTTATATTTTAGTTTTTCAATGTTTGTGGGTATCGTTCTAGTAAACCCTCACGAGACTAAACTCGTCCACTAGGGACACCTAGGGGTTTAAAGGCTTGTGTCAGATGCTAAGTGCCACCGTGATTTCCTACGAAAATGGATTAGATTAGATTTTCTTATTTTATTTTTATTGAGTCGTTGCTAGGGACTAGCAACAATCTAAGTGTGGGGGTGTGATAACTCGTATAATTATATAGTTTTTAGTTATGTTTTATTATTGTTTTGTGTCAAATACGAGTTATTATTGTTTAGTCTAATTGTGTTTATGATCTTTTATATTTTTATGTAATTTGGTGTTTTTCACAAGTTTCTTTGAGTGATTTCAGATTACTAGAATTAAGGGCAAATCCAGTTCAGTTCCAGTTCCGACACCTTTTGCCATATCAGCTATATCTGGAGTTTCACTGAAGCAATAAGGCTGAAACTTTAACCGTGCAAAGTTAAGAGGCATATCTATCTTTTTCATGTTTTACACTTCTTGAAACGGAGTCGTTTTCCCTAGCGAAATCAACCATCAAGTTCGCTGATGTGCAATGACGTCTGTCCTGAGCAGTTTTCGCATTTTGACCATATCGTCCGATACACATCAGAAAATGAGCTGATTCCAACGTCTATGGATCACTAACTGATAAGGGAACATTTGTCTAGAAGACCATGTGATCAGATAAAGCCTCCAATATTGAAGAAATCGACCATCAAGTTGGCTGATGTGCAATGACGTCTGTGCTGACCTGTTTTCGTATTTTGCCCATATCTTCTTCTCCACATCAGCAAATGAGCTGATTCCAACGGCTATGAATCAGTAACGCATAGAGGAACATTTTTCTAGAAGACCATGTGATCAGATCAGGCCTCCAAGATTGACAAAAGCGACCATCAAGTTGGCTGATCAAAATGGTCATACAATATGACGAAAATTGTTAGAAAAATGCACCCACCTATTATACCTACCTTTGAAATTTGTAAAGCTTGTCTCTTGTCATTTAGCCCTCCAAAATGTGTATAAATAGAGGGCCTTGGATGATTGTAGAGGATCATATTGTAGATAGGTAGGATATTAGCCATCGTAATAAAATTCTCTAAGTTTTCTTCTTCTTTCTTTTCTCTAGTTTTCTTTTTCTTTAGAAAGAGCAAGAGGTTGGATAATTAATATTCTTCTTCTTCTTCTTTCTTTCTTTTATTTTCTTCTTAGATTCTATTTAATTTTATGTTTATAATGCCTATGCTAGGCTAAACTTCTATTTGGTTAAGGGTGATTTCAAAGCCCTAGACATGTTTTGTGATTGATTTTCAGATTCTATCTATCATTAATTTTCTATCAAAGTTGCTTATGTTCTTCTACAAGAATTGTTCATGATGTTGTCTTGATTTGTTTAGGTGTACAACTAGATAGATCTTGATAATTATCTATTGCTAGTTTAGGAGTCTTGATCCATGTAATTGTCTTGATTTCCTAATCATAAGTGGCAATTTGTGATTAATGATTATGGTCAAGTTTTCAATAATTGCAAAGTGGAACATAACCTAAGTTGAACAATCCGAGCTTATGTGTTTGTTGCTTAGATCAACCTATCTTTCTCATCATAAAGCTGCCATTAAATTGAATTTAGAGAGCTTATTCTAGGTTGTTTAATGGTTAGAGATTAAATAGAGAGCTTGTTCTATTTAACGACAAACTAAGGAAAGATTGGGGTAACAGAGCTTGTTGTTATCTACGGTTGTTAACTTTGATAGTTGGTTGATATTGATAGATCTGAAATTGATTCTTAATGATGTCTAGTGGTGGAGAATGAAACCTTAACCATATTTTTCATATTTGATTCTTCTTACTTACTTGTTTTCTTACTTTTCTAGTTTGCTTATTTTTAAAAGTATATTTATTTTTATTGGCTGGTTATACCGCCTCATTTGTATATTAACTTTGTTTTATTTTTATTGGCTGGTTATACCGCCTAATTTAGTATATATATTTTTATTGGCTGGTTATACCGCCTAATTTAGTATATATATTTTTATTGGCTGGTTATACCGCCTTGCACCTTATTCTTATTATTTTCTTTAGTTTAAATCTGGCTTCAAAAACCCCTTTTCTTTTATTGTTCTTGAATTTAAGTTTTAAACTATCAACTTATAAACTAAAACCCAATCCCTGAGGACTCGACCCTTGCTAACTACTATACTTACAATTGATCTTTTTAGTGCAACGTTAAATAAGATACACTCTTTTGGGAGCATCAAGTTTTTGGCGCCGTTGCCGGGGATTGTTTTCTTTAGTTTATTTGTTACTTGGTTTATTCTTATTTTCAGTTCTAATTAGTTCTATTTTCTTGTACATACAAGTTTTTCTTATCAAATTTTGAAAAAAAAAATAATAAAAAAAAAAACGATGGAATTGAGCAATCTAACACTTGAGGAGTTGGTGGCATACATGAACATGGAAAATCAACAAGCCAATCTCACCTACCCAGTTCAACAATTGGCCATGGGAGGATGTCAAGGCCATCAAGTGTTCCAAGACCAAAAGTATGATCATTACTCAAACACTTACCATGAGGGATGGTGGGATCATACTAATTATGGCTACTCAGAAAATTACCAAGAAGTAGATCCTTATGCCAATTACACTCATCCATCTAGATTTAATCAATCATGGTCTCAAGAACCAGATCTTTTTCAGCCACTACATATGACTCAAAACTCAGGTACTTTTTTAGAAGATCTTGTGGATTCTCTTGTTACTAATACTTTGCAATTTCAACAGGAAACAAGGGCAAGTATCCAGAGTTTGGAAAGGCAAATGAGCCTATTGGCTAGTAGTATGGTGGTATGGGTAGCACAAAGATCTGAAGAACTCTCTGCCCAAACAATGATTAACCCAAATGAGAATACTACTATTGTGACCTTGAGAAATGAGGAACAAGATGAGGATGAGACAGAATTAGAGATGGATTCTATTCTTGAGGATAATGAAGCCACAAATACAAATAAGAGTATTTCGGCACCTGAGGTAACGTTTAAAGTTCCACTTTTTACTAATGTTTCTTCTCCACCTTTTCCTAGTAGATTTGCAAAGTTCAAGGAGGAAGAACATGAACAACACATGCCGGAAACCTTAAACAACTTGTTTGTGGATGCCATTCAACAAGTATCAAAATATGCTTTATTCCTCGATGAGATATGCACCACAAAGGATGATGAAATAATACTTGTAATGGAGAATGCATCTACTTTTGTGCAAAGAAAGCTTCCTATCAAACGCTCAAATTTGGGAAGTTTCATGTATGAGCCTAACAAGCCCAAAAAGCCAAGAAGGGGTGTTGTTAGGTTGGACAACTTAAATCAAGTGCTAATTGGGGGAGGCAGCCTAATTAGTGAAAGCATTGCCAAACTGCCATCCTCAGATTTGCTCTCTTTTTCTTTATCTTTTTCTTATGTTTCTTTGCTAATTGTGTTTAGTGTTTCTAAGTTCATTTAGGCTGCATAAGTTTATTTTGTTTATTAGTTCTTTTCACTTACACATGATTCTTTCATTTGGGATTAATAGCATTACATTAATGACAATGTAAGAATTATGTGTGGGGGGAAGAATTTAGGATTTTATTTAGAGTGTTTTGTTTTTGAGTCTTTTTATGTTGTTTTTCTTTCTGATCCTTGTTTTGAAAATAACTAGATGTAAATATAATTTTTATTTTCTTTTTTTTTAACCCCGGTTAAATGGCGGATAACGGTACTTCGTGATTATTTAAGTCGGTTCCATCAGCTACCCACAAAACTGATATTGTATATAAATTTCTCTTTCAATTTCTCTTTCATTTTTTTTTTCAGGATGGATGATATTCTCACAAGATTGCAGAAACGATTTCCTCCTTTTCCTCGAAATATTTTACTGAAGCTTTACCAAGTTCGAGTTGAAAGATTAAGAATGCTTATGCACAAAGGGATTCCTGCAGACATACGTTGGATAATTGAAGCCAAGGTACGTGAAGATGAATATCTTCCTGTTTTGCATTTACCAGGTACAGGTAGAAGCACTTTTGCAAAGAAGCGACGAGCAAAGCGCATGAGTTCAAATTGCCACAAATGTGCACGATGGACGTGTAACGGTAAATGTCGTTCTATTGGGATTCCGTCCTCTAATCGAGATGATAAAATTGAATTCATTAAGGATGGACTGAGTAAGGAGAATTTGGGTAATATCCAACTTTCTCTTGAGACGCATCCTAGTGGAGACGTACAAAGAGAAATTCTTGATTTATGGCCGCAATTCCAAAGGGAATGGCAACATCTTGGGAATCTGATGTTAAAAGACCCTGTTTGCCAGCTTGTAAGAAAACTGGATGGGAAGCATATCCTCGACTCATAGAAGGCGTTTCAGCCGTTTCTGGACGTAAAACCAGAGGAAGATGTGAGCCACAATCACAACTACAATAACTTCTCAGCTTTTGGTTTGATTTGCAATAACTTTATTTTGGTTTAATTTACGTGTTGTTCGATTTGTGTAATTATTCTCGTTTTTTTTTTATTTGTCTTTTAAGGTTGATTTTTTCTTCTCTTTTTGATTTTCTTCCTGAAATCACGCAAAAATCTTTTGTTAGGTTAACATTTTCTTCTGACAGGTCAGATACACTTTCGGCGACATTATTACTCTTGTCTGATTCACTACTCAGTCCTCTATATATTACACCATGTACTCATTCTCTTTCAGGCACTCGAAAAAGAAAAAAAATGGAAAGTACTTCATCCCAGCGCATTAAAAAAATTTGTGTCTTTGGAGGTGCTTATCCAGGGAAAAATAACATATTCGCTGATGAAGCCATAAGAGTTGGAGTAATACTTGCCCAACAAAAGATCCACTTGATTTATGGAGGCGGTAGTACGGGTTTAATGGGAGCAGTCGCTACAGCAGCACACGCCGGAGGAAGTCCAGTTCTAGGAATCGTGCCAAAACTATTCACAGGTTTTTGTGGACCTACCGTGGGTAAGGAAATACAAGTCTGGAGTATCCCTCAACGGATGACAATCATGTACCATTCTGCCGATGCATTCCAATCTCTACCAGGAGGTCTGGGTACATTGGAAGAAATAGCTTGCGTGGCTTCTTGGTCATCTTTGGTCACAAATAAGAAACCCATTGGTTTGCTTAATATTAATGGTTATTTTAGTAATTTGCTTTCATATTTAGATAATGCTGTGGATAATGGATTCATGTTTTCAGAGGAAAGGAGAACCATAATTTCTGCTACAACCATTGAAGATTTACTCAAAAAGCTCCAAGCTTATGAGTGTTTATCTGCTACGGTTGTTTCGCAAACGCTCGGAAAAAGAAAAAGAGATATGGACGAGCAAGGAGTGGATTGCACTTTGTCTTTGTGACATTATCTAACATTTTGTTTGTTGTGTCTCAGTTATAATAAGTGGTTAGCAACCTCTGCAGGTAATATCTCCTAAATTCTACCTTTAGTAGGGGGTAAGGGACATATTTTGCTAAAAAAAAAAAAAAGTTTGTTGTGTTTTAAGCAATTTAGAAATATTCATTCTGAACAAGGTCTGAGTAAGGGAGACTTGAGACATACCTTGTCAGCTTGATTTCTTCTTTTCAAAAAAAAAAAAAAAAAGTTTATTGTGTTTTAAGCAATTTAGAAATATTCATTCTGAACAAGGTCTGAGTAAGGGAGACTTGAGACATACCTTGTCAGTTTGATTTTAATCTTTTTATGTTTACTTGTTAATTTTTGTTTAGTATTTTAGGATTATTTAGGTTGCATGAGTTTGTTTTGTTTTGAGTCTTAGTTGTTCCTATTCTTATGTTATTAGTTCTTTTCTCTTACACATGATTCTTTCATTTGGGTTAATAGACTTACATTGAGGACAATGTAAGAATTAAGTGTGGGGGGAATGATTTAGGATTTCTTTTATTTTTGTCTACTATTTTTTTTATGAGTCTTTATTATTATTATTATTATTATTTTTAGTGTGTTTTAGTTACTTGCAATACTATGATGAGATATGAATTGCATAAGTCTAAAACAGTTTATTAGTGAGAAGATTTTCATGAGAATTGAGCTTGATGTCAACCTTTTTATGAGCCAATGTTAATATGATATGTTGATTGAGAAAGAAGCATGTTTAGACTTAATCTGACTTGTATAATCATCCTTGTGAGTTTTTGAGCCTATAATGATTGATGCATTATACAAATCAATCTAATTTCTTTCTTGAGTGCTCTTATGATTACATGATTCTCTAGAACTTGCTTTAAACCATTTGAGACTATATTGATGCATGTAACAACATGAATATGATAGAGGCATTAGGACTTTTTAACTAGGACCAAACAGCCATCCCTTATTGATGTTCCAAGAGAACATCCCTCTAGTGAACCAATTTGAGCCTACATTGAATAAGTTATTTATTTGGTAACCACATCTTACACCTAGCCTAAACACATTTATATCTTTACCCTTGTTCTAAAGATGGACTAGAATGTTTGAGACATATTGCAAAAACAAGGGATACTTTTTGAAAATTTGGGTTAGAACAAAAGATAAGTGTGGGAGAGGAGAAAGGCAAAAGTCAAGAGAAAAATAGAGGGAATATTGCCAAATACATTCCCATGTGAAAAAAAAAAAAAAAAAATCTTTTTTGAATAATCTCTTGAACTTCTAGTTAAAGAAAAGAAAAAGATGTTACAAAGTTGTTTAGAATAAAGAAGAGGCCCAACATGAATATCCGGCCTAGGTGACTATGTAATTGTAAAGAGTTTTGAGAAGTTTCTTTGTATAATATTTTTATGTCTCTAAACTTTATGAACTCTTTGGAACCTTTGTGATATCTTTATCCTTTTGTTCTTCAACCACATTACAAACCCCTTGGCCCCATTACAACCTTGATTAAAGACCTCTTGATTCATGAAGTTGTATGATCTAAATAGTGGAGAATAGGTGGACAAGCAAGAATATGGTAGAACTGTTTTCATGAGATTGATTGAGTGTAAACACTTCACCACTACTTTAAAGAGTGAAAATCATGAGGGTATCCCATGTGAGAAGTTGAGATTAAATTTGAACATGCACTATTTTGATTGAGATATGTTATGCTAATATTGGCTTAACTCAAACAATTTACATTCAAGCATGATTTTTTCTGAAATTTTTTAAGCTATTGATTAGTTTATAAGACTTGTTCAAAGATTGTCTCTAATTTGTATTGAAAGGATTAGGAATAAATATTTTTAGTATATGTAGTTTATTTATATTTTAGTTTTTCAATGTTTCTCGGTATCGTTCTAGTAAACCCTCACGAGACTAAACTCGTCCACTAGGGACACCTAGGGGTTTAAAGGCTTGTGTCACATGCTAAGTGCCACCGTGATTTCCTACGAAAATGGATTAGATTAGATTTTCTTATTTTATTTTTATTGAGTCGTTGCTAGGGACTAGCAACAATCTAAGTGTGGGGGTGTGATAACTCGTATAATTATATAGTTTTTAGTTATGTTTTATTATTGTTTTGTGCCAAATACGAGTTATTATTGTTTAGTCTAATTGTGTTTATGATCTTTTATATTTTTATGTAATTTGGTGTTTTTCACAAGTTTCTTTGAGTGATTTCAGATTACTAGAATTAAGGGCAAATCGAGTTCAGTTCCAGTTCCGACACCTTTTGCCATATCAGCTATATCTGGAGTTTCACTGAAGCAATAAGGCTGAAATTTGTAGTCGTGCAAAGCTAAGAGGCATATCTATCTTTTTCATGTTTTACACTTCTTGAAACGGAGTCGTTTTCCCTAGCGAAATCGACAATCAAAGTGGCTGATGTGCAATGATGTATGTGCTGACCTGTTTTCGTATTTTGCCTATATCTGCTTATCCACATCAGCAAATGAGCTGATTCCAATGGCTATGAATCAGTAACGCATAGAGGAACATTTTTCTAGAAGACCATGTGATCAGATCAGGCCTCCAAGATTGACAAAATCGACCATCAAGTTGGCTGATCAAAATGGTCATACAATATGACGAAAATTGTTAGAAAAATGCACCCACCTATTAACTGATACGGGAACCTTTGTCTAGAAGACCATATGATCAGATCAGGCCTCCAATATTGACAAAATCGACCATCAAGTTGGCTGATGTGCAATGACGTCTGTGCTGACCTGTTTTCGTATTTTGCCCATATCTTCTTATCCACATCAGCAAATGAGCTGATTCCAACGGCTTTGGATCAGTTACTGATAGGGTAACATTTTTCTAGAAGACCATGTGATCAGATAAGGCCTGCAAAATTGACAAAATCGACCATCAAGTTGGCTGATCAAAATCGTCATGTATGACGAAAATTGTTAGAAAATGCACCCACCTATTATACCTACCTTTGAAATTTGTAAAGCTTGTCTCTTGTCATTTAGCCCTCCAAAATGTGTATAAATAGAGGGCCTTGGATGATTGTAAGGGATCATATTGTAGATAGGTAGGATATTAGCCATTGTAATAAAATTCTCTAAGTTTTCTTCTTCTTTCTTTTCTCTAGTTTTCTTTTTCTTTAGAAAGAGCAAGAGGTTGATAATTAATATTCTTCTTCTTCTTCTTTCTTTCTTTTATTTTCTTCTTAGATTCTATTTAATTTTATGTTTATAATGCCTATGCTAGGCTAAACTTCTATTTGGTTAAGGGTGATTTCAAAGCCCTAGACATGTTTTGTGATTGATTTTCAGATTCTATCTATCATTAATTTTCTATCAAAGTTGCTTATGTTCTTCTACAAGAATTGTTCATGATGTTGTCTTGATTTGTTTAGGTGTACAACTAGATAGATCTTGATAATTATCTATTGCTAGTTTAGGAATCTTGATCCGTGTAATTGTCTTGATTTCCTATTCATAAGTGGCAATTTGTGATTAATGATTATGGTCAAGTTTTCAATAATTGCAAAGTGGAACATAACCTAAGTTGAACAATCCGAGCTTATGTGTTTGTTGCTTAGATCAACCTATCTTTCTCATCATAAAGCTGCCATTAAATTGAATTTAGAGAGCTTATTCTAGGTTGTTTAATGGTTAGAGATTAAATAGAGAGCTTGTTCTATTTAACGACAAACTAAGGAAAGATTGGGATAACAGAGCTTGTTGTTATCTACGGTTGTTAACTTTGATAGTTGGTTGATATTGATAGATCTGAAATTGATTCTTAATGATGTCTAGTGGTGGAGAATGAAACCTTAACCATATTTTTCATATTTGATTCTTCTTACTTACTTGTTTTCTTACTTTTCTAGTTTGCTTATTTTTAAAAGTATATTTATTTTTATTGGCTGGTTATACCGCCTAATTTGTATATTAACTTTGTTTTATTTTTATTGGTTGGTTATACCGCCTAATTTAGTATATATATTTTTATTGGCTGGTTATACCGCCTAATTTAGTATATATATTTTTATTGGCTGGTTATACCGCCTTGCACCTTATTATTATTATTTACTTTAGTTTAAATCTGGCTTCAAAAACCCCTTTTCTTTTATTGTTCTTGAATTTAAGTTTTAAACTATCAACTTATAAACTAAAACCCAATCCCTGAGGACTCGACCCTTGCTAACTACTATACTTACAATTGATCTTTTTAGTGCAAGGTTAAATAAGATACACTCTTTTGGGAGCATCAATAGGCTCAAAAACTCACAAGGATGATTATACAAGTCAGATTTAAGTCTAAACATGCTTCTTTCTCAATCAACATATCATATTAACATTGGCTCATAAAAAAGTTGATATCAAGCTCAATTCTCATGAAAATCTTCTCATTAATAAATCTGTTTTAGACTGATGCAATTCATATCTCATCATAGTACTGAAAGTAACTAAAATACACTAAAAACAACATAAAAAGACTCAAAAACAAAACACTCTAAATAAAATCCTAAATTCTTCCCCCCACACATAATTTTTACATTGTCCTCAATGTAATGCTATTATCCCCCAATGCAAGAATTATATGTAAGAGAAAAGAACTATTAAACAAAACAAAAGAAAAACAATAAAAGATAGAATGATGGAGAGTATGGAATATGCAAATCTGATATAATAGATGCTCTCCATCCTTTTGGGTTGCCTCCCAAGAAGCGCTTGGTTTATTGTCCTCAGCCTGACTTAGACCCATGCCATTATTATTCAACATAATTTGGCTCAAAAAGTGGTAACTCCTCCACATCTTGTACTGGAAAGTTCTCATAATAAGGCTTCAATCTATGACCATTCACTTTGAATGCCTTATCTGTTTTTGGGCTTTGGATTTCAACTGCACCATGAGTAAATACATTAGTAATAACAAAAGGTCAAACCCAACGAGAACGTAACTTACCTGGAAATAACTTAAGGCGTGAATGGAAGAGAAGAACTTTTTGTCCAACAACAAAGTCCTTTCTTGATATCATCTTGTCATGGAATGCCTTAGTCTTTTCCTTGTAAATCCTAGAATTCTCATAGGCATCATTCCTTATCTCCTCTAATTCTTGTAGGTCAAGTTTTCTTTGCTTACATGTCTCATCCATCTCCATGTTGCATTGTTTGATAGCCCAATATGATTTATGTTCCAATTCAACCGGAAGATGACAAGGCTTACCATAAACAAGTCGATAAGGAGACATACCAATGGGTGTCTTATATGTTGTCCTATAAGCCCAAAGTGCATCATCAAGTCGTGAACTCCAATCCTTCCTATTTGGATTAACTATCTTTTCAAGGATGGACTTAACTTCTCGGTTTGGCACTTCAGCTTGCCCACTAGTTTGAGGATGATATGAAGTGGAGACCTTGTGTGTGATGTTATACTTCCTCAAAAGTGCTTCCATAGTCCTATTGCAAAAGTGAGTACCTCTATCGCTGATTATGGCCTTTGGCGTTCCAAACCTAGCAAAGATGTTAGTCTTGACAAAATCTGAAACAACTTTAGAGTCATTAGTCCTAGTGGATTTTGCTTCCACCCACTTTGAAACATAATCAACGGTAAGTAAAATATAAAGATTACCAAAAGAAGAAGGAAAAGGTCCCATGAAATCCATGCCCCATACATCAAAAATTTCAACAATAAGTATTGGAGTTTGAGGCATTTGATTTCTAGCACCTAAGTTACCTGTTCTTTGGCAACGATCACATGACTTGCAAAAGAGGTATGCATCTTTGAATATAGTAGGCCAATAAAATCCAGAATCAAGAACTTTCTTGGCTGTTCTTTCGGATCCAAAGCATCCTCCACACGCATAAGAGTGACAAAAGGTGAGAATAATTTGAAATTTAGATTCGAGTATACACCTTCTTATAATCTGATCGAAGCAATGCTTCCAAAGGTAAGGATCATCCCATATGTAGTATTTGGCATCACTCTTGATCTTATTTCTTTGAGCTTGTGTCAACTCTTATGGCAACATCTTGGTAACTAAGTAATTAACAATATCGGAATACCAAGGAGTTGTTGTACTTATAAAAAGAAGTTGCTCATCCGGAAAGTTCTCATTCAAGGGTAGTGCATCCTCTTCATGAACTAAACGGCTAAGATGGTCCGCAACCAGGTTGTCACTACCTCTCTTATCTTTTATCTCCAAATCAAACTCTTGTAAGAGAAGTATCCATCTAATCAACCTTGGTTTGGCCTCCTTCTTAGTGAGTAAGTACCTAAGGGCTGCATGGTCAGAATATACAATTACTATAGTACCAATTAAATAAGATCGAAAATTTTCTAAAGCAAATACAACAGCCAAAAGTTCTTTTTCAGTAGTGGAATAGTTCAATTGAGCATCATTAAGAGTTCGGGAGGCATAATAAATGGCATGTGAGGCTTTGCCAACCCGTTGGCCCAAAACAACTCCAATGGCATAGTCACTAGCATCACACATGATTTCAAAAGGTACATTCCAATCTGGTGGTTGTATGATAGGAGCTGATGTCAAGAGTCCCTTCAATGTTTTAAACGCCTCTTTGCATTTGTCATCAAAGTGGAAAACCACATCTTTTTGTAGTAGCTTGCAAAGAGGTAATATGATCTTTGAGAAGTCTTTGATAAATCTCTTATAGAAACCTGCATGTCCAAGAAAAGAACGAACCTCTCTCACATTTGTGGGAGGTGGTAAATGATGCACTCAAAAGAGTATATCTTATTTAACCTTGCACTAAAAAAATCAATTGTAAATATAGTAGTTAGCAAGGGTCAAGTCCTCAGGGATTGGGTTTTTTTAGTTTATAAGTTTAATAGTTTAAAACTTAAATTCAAGGACAACAAAAGTAAAAGGGGTTTTGAAATATTTTACAAAATAAGTAAACAAGAAAAGTAAGATGCAAGTAAGAAACAAGAAATCAAATATGAGAGAAATATGGTTAAGGTTTCATTCTACACCACTAGACATCGTTAAGAATCAATTTCAAATCTATCAATATCAACCAACTATCAAAGTCAACAACCGTAGATAACAACAAGCTCTGTTACCCCAATCTTTCCTTAGTTTGTCGTTAAATAGAACAAGCTCTCTATTTAATCTCTAACCATCAAACAACCTAGAATAAGCTCTCTAAATTCAATTTAATGGCAGCTTTATGATGAGAAAGATAGGTTGATCTAAGCAACAAACACATAAGCTCGGATTGTTCAACTTAGGTTATGTTCCACTTTGCAATTATTGAAAACTTGACCATAATCATTAATCACAGATTGCCACTTATGAATAGGAAATCAAGACAATTACATGGATCAAGACTCCTAAACTAGCAACAGATAATTATCAAGATCTATCTAGTTGTACACCTAAATAAATCAAAACAACATCATAAACAATTCTTGTAGAAGAAAATAAGCAACTTTGATAGAAAATTAATGATAGATAGAAACTGAAAATCAATTAGAAAACATGTCTAGGGCTTTGAAATCACCCTTAACCAAATAAAAGTTTAGCCTAGCATAGACATAGATAATATATACATAAAACTAAAAAGAAAATAAAAGAATGGAGAAGAAGAAGAATAAAAAGAATGATGATCTTTTGAGTCACCTCAAAAGATGTCTAGTTTGTGGCTCCAAAGATGGTATTTATAGAGCTTTAAAACCCTGAGAATAAGTCATTGCCGCACAAGCAAGCCTGGAGGTGCAAAAATCACGTTTTTGCCTTTTTTTTCAGATTTGCGATTAGGGTTTTTCTGGCCGCATGGTTCTTTAGGGAGATCTTCTAGCGCCACTTTGAATGCCCATTTCTTATCCGATTTGCGCCCATAATACATCGTTGGAAAGATGATCAAGTCAAATTCAAAATTCAAGAAGGAAGTTTCTTCAAATAAAGATTCTAACATCATGTTTTCCTGACAACAAGCTCTGGAGTCAAATCTGCCTGATTGCTTTTCAACCAGAAATTGATCTTTTTGACTCCCAAGTCTTCTTCCATTTTGTGATTATGATTTTGTAAGCTCTTTACCATCATTATTGACATCTTAACTTCATTATCCTTATTTTACCTAAAATTCAAAAACATATTATAAGTAAACAAGATAAAGATCGAAAACATAACAAAAACTAAAGGTAGAAAGGCATAAAATGTATATTTTATGAGCTTATCAGTAAAGAATACATATAATCTATTTTAGATTTATCAACCTCTATCCGTCTAGAAGAAATAACATGGCCCAAAACTATTCCTTGTTCTACCATAAAGTGACATTTTTCCCAATTCAAAACAAGGTTAGTTTCCATGCATCTTTCAAGTACAAGTGTAAGGTTCTCTAGACATCTATCAAAAGAATCACCATAGATACTAAAATCATCCATAAACACTTCTATGATGTTCTCTACATAATCTGAAAATATGTTAACCATACACCTTTGGAATGTAGCTAGTGCATTACAAAGACCAAATGGCATAAGCCGGTATGCAAAAGTACCAAATGGACATGTGAATGTTGTTTTCTCTTGGTCCTCTGGAGCAATGGCTATCTGATTATAACCTGAAAAACCATCAAGAAAACAATAATGAGAATGGCCAGCTAACCTTTCAAGCATTTGATCAATAAAAGGTAAAGGAAAGTGGTCTTTGCGAGTTGTGGAATTAAGTTTACGATAATCAATACAAACTCGCCACCCTGTTTGAATCCTAGTAGGAACAAGTTCATTCTCATTATTTGTTACCACCGTGACACCTGATTTCTTTGGAACCACCTGGACTGGGCTCACCCATTTGCTATCTGAGATTGGATATATCACTCCAAAATCTAGGAGCTTCAGTATCTCCTTTTTCACAACCTCCATCATAGGAGGGTTCAATCTTCTTTGTGCTTCTCTTGTTGGTTTGGACCCCTCCTCTAACAAAATCCGGTGCACGCACATGGATGGGCTTATTCCCTTGATATCGGCAATTGTCCAACCAATTGCTGTTTTATGCTCTCTAAGCACCCAGATAAGTCGCTCTTCTTGCAAAGGTGTGAGCTCTTTGGCAATGATGACAGGTAGTGTGTCCTTTTCACCTAAGAACACATATTTCAAGCGGTTCGATAGTGGTTTCAACTCTAAAGTTGGTGCCTGCAAAATGGAAGGTAGAAGTTTCTCATTAGATAATTGCAAATCAATAAATGAAACATCAAACCTTGCATCTTTAGGTGGCAGTGAGTGTAAAGATTCTAGTGCCCCTTCCACATGGTCACTCAAGGCTAGTTCCCCTTTAGCATTCCCCATTCCGAGATGATAGCTCCACACTATCTTCACCATCTAGCTCATAAGCTTGCTACACTAGTGAGTCAATTATATCAATATTAAAAACAGAATGCACATCACTAGGATATCTCATGGCCTCAAAAATGTTAAAGCGAATTATTTCACCATCAAATTCCATAGTTAAAGTGCCATCATGTACATCTATTTTAGTTCTTGCTGTTTTCAAGAATGGTCTCCCTAATAGAATAGGTGTGGGATTAGAAGACATCTCATCTTCCATCTCAATAACTTAAAAGTCAGCGGGAAAAACCAATTCATTAACCTGTACAAGAACGTCTTCTACAACTCCTCTTGGATAAGTGTTAGAACGGTCAGCAAGTTGTATTATAACACCGATTTCCTCTAATGGTCCTAGATTCAATGAAGCATAAATTGAATATGGCATGACATTAATAGATGCCCCTAGATCTAGCATAGCACGCTCAAACCTGGTGTTGCCTATCTTACATGGAATGGTAAACATACCTGGATCCTTGCATTTAGGTGGGAGTTTCTTTTGAAGAACAGCTGACACATTCTCCCCCACACTTACCTTTTCATTCCATTTCAACTTCCGTTTAGATGTGCACAACTCTTTTAGGAACTTGGCATATCTTGGCACTTGCTTGATAGCATCTAGTAAAGGAATGTTCACCTCTACTTTTCCGGAAGGTTTCCTAAATTTCCTTCTCTTTCTCCTCCTTCTTGGACTTTGCTAACCTGCCAGGAAAAGGTGGAGGAGTTATATAAGAAGGAAAGGATGGTTTAGGAATTACCTTTTTTAGTGGCTCGTTGGGATGTGAAGAGGATGCCATGGTATTGTTCTCCCCTTGAGCACTATCATTTTCTTGTACATACGGGTTTTTCTTATCAAATTTTGAAAGAAAAAAAAAAGAAAAAAAAAACGATGGAATTGAGCAATCTAACACTTGAAGAGTTGGTGGCATACATGAACATGGAGAATCAACAAGCCAAGCTCACCTCCCCAGTTCAACAATTGGCCATGGGAGGATGTCAAGGCCATCAAGTGTTCGAAGACCAACAGTATGATCATTACTCAAACACTTACCATGAGGGATGGTGGGATCATACTAATTATGGCTACTCGAAAAATTACCAAGAAGTAAATCCTTATGCGAATTACACTCATCCATCTAGCTTCAATCAATCATGGTCTCAAGAACCAGATCTTCTTCAACCACCACATATGACTCAAAACTCAGGTACTTCTTTAGAAGATCTTGTCGATTCTCTTGTTACTAATACTTTGCAATTTCAACAGGAAACAAGGGCAAGCATCCAGAGTTTGGAAAAGCAAATGAGCCTATTGGCTAGTAGTATGGTGGAATTAGTAGCAGAAAGATCTCTAGCACTCCCTTCCCAAACGGTGATTAACCCAAAGGAGAATGCTACTATTTTGACCTTGAGAAATGAGGAACAAGATGAGGATGAGACAAAACCAAAGATGGATTCACTTCTTGAGGATAATGAAGCCACCATTCAAATTGAGAGTACTTTGACACCTCAGGTAGCTTTTAAGGTTCTTATTTCTACTAATGTTCCTTCTCCACTTTTTCCTAGCAGATTTGCAAAGTCCAAGAAGGAGGAACATGAACAACAATTTTTGGAAACCTTAAACAGCTTGCTTGTGGATGCCATTAGACAAGTACCAAGATATGCACAATTCCTCAAAGAGCTATACCCCACCAAGAATGATGAAATAATACGTGTGGGGAGAATGCATTGGCTGTTTTGCAAAGAAAACTTCCTCCAAAACGCAAAAATCCGAGAAGTTTCATGTCTAAGCCAAAAGATCCTAAAAAGCCAAGAAGGGGAATTGGCTAGGCTGGAAACAATCAATCAAGTGCTAATTGGGGGAGGTAGCCTAATTAGTGAAAGCATTGCCAAACTGCCATCCTCAGATTTGCTCTCTTTTTCTTTATCTTTTTCTTATGTTTCTTTGTTAATTGTGTTTAGTGTTTTTAAGTTCATTTAGGCTGCATAAGTTTATTTTGTTTAATAGTTCTTTTCACTTACACATGATTCTTTCATTTGGGTTAATAGCATTACATTAATGACAATGTAAGAATTATGTGTGGGGGGAAGAATTTAGGATTTTATTTAGAGTGTTTTGTTTTTGAGTTTTTTTTTTTATGCTGTTTTTCTTTCTGATCCTTGTTTTGAAAATAACTAGATGTAAATATATTTTTTTTAACCCCGGTTAAATGGCGGATAACGGTACTCCGTGATTATTTAAATCGGTTCCATCAGCTACCCACAAAACTGATATTGTATATAAATTTCTCTTCCAATTTCTCTTTCAATTTTTTTCATTTTTTTTCAGGATGGATGATATTCTAACAAGATTGCAGAAACGATTTCCTCCTTTTCCTCGAAATATTTTACTGAAGCTTTACCAAGTTCGATTTGAAAGATTAAGAATGCTTATGCACAAAGGGATTCCTGGAGACATACGTTGGATAATTGAAGCCAAGGTACGTGAAGATGAATATCTTCCTGTTTTGCATTTACCAGGTACAGGTAGAAGCACTTTTGCAAAGAAGCGACGAGTAAAGCACATGAGTTCAAATTGCCACAAATGTGCACGATGGACGTGTAACGGTAAATGTCGTTCAATTGGGATTCCGTCCTCTAATCGAGATGATAAAATTGAATTCACTAAGGATGGACTGAGTAAGGAGAATTTGGGTAATATCCAACTTTCTCTTGAGACGCATCCTAGTGGAGACGTACAAAGAGAAATTCTTGATTTATGGCCGCAATTCCAAAGGGAATGGCAACATCTTGGGAATCTGATGTTAAAAGACCCTGTTTGCCAGCTTGTAAGAAAACTGGATGGGAAGCATATCCTCGACTCATAGAAGGCGTTTAAGCCGTTTCTGGACGTAAAACCAGAGGAAGATGTGAGCCACAATCACAACTACAATAAATGACTTCTCAGCTTTTGGTTTGATTTGCAATAACTTTATTTCATTTTAATTTACGTGTTATTCGATTTGTGTAATTATTCTCATTTTTTTTATTTGTCTTTTACGGTTGATGTTTCTTCTCTTTTTGATTTTCTTCCTGAAATCACGCAAAAATCTTTTGTTAGGTTAACATTTTCTTCTGACAGGTCAGATACACTTTCGGCGACATTATTACTCTTGTCTGATTCACTACTCAGTCCTCTATATATTACACCATGTACTCATTCTCTTTCAGGCACTCGAAAAAAAAAAAAGAAAAAAAAATGGAAAGTACTTCGTCCCAACGCATTAAAAAAAATTTGTGTCTTTGGAGGTGCTTATCCAGGGAAAAATAACATATTCGCTGATGAAGCCATAAGAGTTGGAGTAATACTTGCCCAACAAAAGATCCATTTGATTTATGGAGGCGGTAGTACGGGTTTAATGGGAGCAGTCGCTACAGCAGCACACGCCGGAGGAAGTCCAGTTCTAGGAGTCGTGCCAAAACTATTCACAGATTTTTGTGGACCTACCGTGGGTAAGGAAATACAAGTCTGGAGTATCCCTGAACGGATAACAATCATGTACCATTCTGCCGATGCATTCATTGCTTTACCAGGAGGTCTGGGTACATTGGAAGAAATAGCTTGCGTGGCTTCTTGGTCATCTTTGGTCACAAATAAGAAACCCATTGGTTTGCTTAATATTAATGGTTATTTTAATAATTTGCTTTCATATTTAGATAATGCTGTGGATAATGGATTCATGTTTTCAAAGGCAAGGAGAACCATAATTTCTGCTACAACCATTGAAGATTTACTCAAAAAGCTCCAAGCTTATGAGTGTTTATCTGCTACGGTTGTTTCGCAAACGCTCGAAAAAAGAAAAAGAGATATGGACGAGCAAGGAGTGGATTGCACTTTGTCTTTGTGACATTATCTAACATTTTGTTTGTTGTGTCTCAGTTATAATAAGTGGTTAGCAACCTATACAGGTAATATCTCCTAAATTTTACCTTCCAAAAAAAAAAAAAAAAAAAAAGAAAGAAAGAAAGAAAGAAATTTGTGTTTTAAGCCATTTAAAAGTATTCATTCTGAACAAGGTCTGAGTAAGGGAGACTTGAGACATACCTTGTCAGTTTGATTTTAATCTTTTTATGTTTACTTGTTAATTTTTGTTTAGTATTTTAGGATTATTTAGTTTGCATGGTTTTGTTTTGTTTTGAGTCTTAGTTGTTCCTATTCTTATGTTATTAGTTCTTTTCTCTTACACATGATTCTTTCATTTGAGTTAATAGACTTACATTGAGGACAATGTAAGAATTAAGTGTTGGGGGAATGATTTAGGATTTCTTTTATTTTGTCTACAATTTTTTTTATGAGTCTTTATTATTATTATTATTATTTTTTTGTGAGTTTTAGTTCCTTTTTAATACAATGATGAGATATGAATTGCATAAGTCTAAAACAGATTTATTAGTGAGAAGATTTTCATGAGAATTGAGCTTGATGTCAACCTTTTTATGAGCCAATGTTAATATGATATGTTGATTGAGAAAGAAGCATGTTTAGACTTAATCTGACTTGTATAATCATCCTTGTGAGTTTTTGAGCCTATAATGATTGATGCATTATACAAATCAATCTAATTTCTTTCTTGAGTGCTCTTATGATTACATGGTTCTCTATAACTTGCTTTAAACCGTTTGAGACTATATTGATACATGTGACAACATGAATATGATAGAGGCATTAGGATTATAACCAGAGCCAAACAGCCATCCATTATTAATGTTCCAAGAGAACACACCCTTAGTGAACCAATTTGAGCCTACATTGAATAAGCTATCTCTTTGGTAACCATAACTTGTCCCTAACCTAAATATACTTATATCTTTACCTTTGTTCCAAAGATGAATTAGCATGTTTTGAGACAAGTTGCAAAGACAAGGAAGATTTATTGAAAATTTGGGTTAGAAACAAGAAATAAGTGTGGGGGGAAAAGAAAGAAAAAAGTCAAGAGAAAAAGAAAGGGATCATTGTCAAATACATTCCCATATTAAAAAAAAATCTTCTCTTGAACTTCTAGTTAAAGTAAAGAAAAAGATGTTACAAAGTTGGTTAGAATGATGCAAAGGCTCAACATGAATATTTAGCCTATGTTATTATGTGCTTTATAAGAGTTTTGAGAAGTTTTATTTGTATGATCTTATTATGTCTCTAAACTCTATGAACTCTTTGGAACCATTGTGATATATTTATCCTTTTGTTCTTTAACCACATTATAACCCTTTGGCCCCATTACAACCTTGAATAAAGACCTCTTGATTTATGAAGTTGTATGATCTAAATAGTGGATAATAGGTGGACAAGCAAGCATATGGTAGAAGTGTTTTCATGAGATTGATTGAGTGTAAACACTTTACCACTACTTTAAAAAGTGAAAATCAAGAGAGTATCCCATGTGAGAAGTTGAGATTAAGTTTGAATATGCACTATTTTGATTGAAATATGTTATGTTAATATTGGCTTAACTCAAACAATTTACATTCAAGCAAGATTTTTTGTGAATTTCTTTAAGCTATTGATTAGTTTTTAAGACTTGTCCAATGATTATCTCTAATTTATATTGGAAGGATTAGTTATAATTATTATTTTTAGTTTTTCTTATGTCTTCAATGTTTGTGGGTATCGTCCTAGTAAACCCTCACGAGACTAAACTCGTCCACTAGGGACACCTAGGGGTTTAAAGGCTTGTGTCACATGCTAAGTGCCACCGTGATTTCCTACGAAAGTGGATTAGATTAGATTTTCTTATTTTATTTTTATTGAGTCGTTGCTAGGGACTATTAACAATCTAAGTGTGGGGGTGTGATAACTCGTATAATTATATAGTTTTTAGTTATGTTTTATTATTGTTTTGTGTCAAATACGAGTTATTATTGTTTAGTCTAATTGTGTTTATGATTTTTTATATTTTTATGTAATTTGGTGTTTTTCACAAGTTTCTTTGAGTGATTTCAGATTACTAGAATTAAGGGCAAATCGAGTTTAGTTCTAGTTCCGACACCTTTTCCATATCAGCTATATCTCGAGTTTCACTGAAGTAATAAGGCTGAAAATTTAACCGTGCAAAGTTAAGAGGCATATCTATCTTTTTCATGTTTTACACTTCTTGAAACGGAGTCGTTTTCCCTAGCGAAATCGACCATGAAGTTGGCTGATGTGCAATGACGTCTGTGCTGACCTGTTTTCGTATTTTGCCCATATCTTCTTATCCACATCAGCAAATGAGCTGATTTCAACGGCTATGGATCATTAATTGATAGGGGAACAGTTTTCTAGAAGACCATGTGATCAGATAAGGCCTCCAAAATTGACAAAATCGACCATCAAATTGGCTGATCAAAATTGTCATACAATATGACGAAAATTGTTAGAAAAATGCACCCACCTATTATACCTACCTTTGAAATTTGTAAAGCTTGTCTCTTGTCATTTAGCCCTCCAAAATGTGTATAAATAGAGGGCCTTGGATGATTGTAGAGGAGGAGATTGTACATAGGTAGGATATTAGCCATTGTAATAAAATTCTCTAAGTTTTCTTCTTCTTTCTTTTCTCTAGTTTTCTTTTTCTTTAGAAAGAGCAAGAGGTTGGATAATTTATATTCTTCTTCTTCTTCTTTCTTTCTTTCTTTCTTTTATTTTCTTCTTAGATTCTATTTAATTTTATGTTTATGATGCCTATGCTAGGCTAAACTTCTATTTGGTTAAGGGTGATTTCAAAGCCCTAGACATGTTTTGTGATTGATTTTCAGATTCTATCTATCATTAATTTTCTATCAAAGTTGCTTATGTTCTGCTACAAGAATTGTTCATGATGTTGTCTTGATTTATTTAGGTGTACAACTAGATAGATCTTGATAATTATCTATTGCTAGTTTAGGAGTCTTGATCCGTGTAATTGTCTTGATTTCCTATTCATAAGTGGCAATTTGTGATTAATGATTATGGTCAAGTGATAACTCGTATAATTACATAGTTTTTAGTTATGTTTTATTATTGTTTTGTGTCAAATACGAGTTATTATTGTTTAGTCTAATTGTGTTTATGATCATTTATATTTTTATGTATTTTGGTCTTTTTCACAAGTTTCTTTGAGTGATTTCAGATTACTAGAATTAAGGGCAAATCCAGTTCAGTTCCAGTTCCAACACCTTTTTTCATATCAGCTATATCTCGAGTTTCACTGAAGCAATAAGGCTGAAATTTGTAGCCGTGCAAAGCTAAGAGGCATATCTATCTTTTTCATGTTTTACACTTCTAGAAACGGAGTCGTTTTCCCTAGCGAAATCGACCATCAAGTTGGCTGATGTGCAATGACGTCTGTGCTGACCTGTTTTCGTATTTTGCCCATATCTTCTTATCCACATTAGAAAATGAGCTGATTCCACCGGCTATGGATCAGTAACTGATAGGGTAACATTTTTCTAGAAGACCATGTGATCAGATAAGGCCTGCAAAATTGACAAAATCGACCATCAAGTTGGCTGATCAAAATCGTCATGTATGACGAAAATTGTTAGAAAATGCACCCACCTATTATACCTACCTTTGAAATTTGTAAAGCTTGTCTCTTGTCATTTAGCCCTCCAAAATGTGTATAAATAGAGGGCCTTGGATGATTGTAAGGGATCATATTATACATTGGTAGGAAATTAGCCATTATAATAAAATTCTCTAAGTTTTCTTCTTCTTTCTTTTCTCTAGTTTTCTTTTTCTTTATTTTCTTCTTCTTCTTTCTTTCTTTTATTTCCTTCTTAGATTCTCTTTAATTTTATGTTTATGTTTACAATGCCTATGCTAGGCTAAACTTCTATTTGGTTAAGGGTGATTTCAAAGCCCTAGACATGTTTTGTGATTGATTTTTAGATTCTATCTATCATTAATTTTCTATCAAAGTTGCTTATGTTCTTCTACAAGAATTGTTCATGATGTTGTCTTGATTTATTTAGGTGTACAACTAGATAGATCTTGATAATTATCTATTGCTAGTTTAGGAGTCTTGATCCGTGTAATTGTCTTGATTTCCTATTCATAAGTGGCAATTTGTGATTAATGATTATGGTCAAGTTTTCAATAATTGCAAAGTGGAACATAACCTAAGTTGAACAATCCGAGCTTATGTGTTTGTTGCTTAGATCAACCTATCTTTCTCATCATAAAGCTGCCATTAAATTGAATTTAGAGAGCTTATTCTAGGTTGTTTAATGGTTAGAGATTAAATAGAGAGCATGTTCCATTTAACGACAAACTAAGGAAAGATTGGGATAACAGAGCTTGTTGTTATCTACGGTTGTTAACTTTGATAGTTGGTTGATATTGATAGATCTGAAATTGATTCTTAATGATGTCTAGTGGTGGAGAATGAAACCTTAACCATATTTTTCATATTTGATTCTTCTTACTTACTTGTTTTCTTACTTTTCTAGTTTGCTTATTTTTAAAAGTATATTTATTTTTATTGGCTGGTTATACCGCCTAATTTGTATATTATCTTTGTTTTATTTTTATTGGCTGGTTATACCGCCTTGCATCTTATTCTTATTATTTACTTTAGTTTAAATCTGGCTTCAAAAACCCCTTTTCTTTTATTGTTCTTGAATTTAAGTTTTAAACTATTAACTTATAAACTAAAACCCAATCCCTGAGGACTCGACCCTTGCTAACTACTATACTTACAATTTATGTTTTTTGTGCAAGGTTAAATAAGATACACTCTTTTGGGTGCATCAAATTTTTGGCGCCGTTGCCGGGGATTGCTTTCTTTAGTTTATTAGTTTATTGGTTTATTCTTATTTTCTGTTCTAATTATTTACTTTCTTATTTTTTTATTAGTGAATGTTCCAAGCTCCCGAAGAAGACTTACGACTTAGGAAAATTTGGGAATTTATAACTTCTCACCAACAACCAATCGAGGAGTTGATCCAAAACATCCAAGAGAAGCAAGGAGAGATGGCAGCAGCTGACAACCGAACTCTCAAGGAGCTAGCCGCTCCGGACTTGGGTCAACAACCATTATGCATTGAATATGCTAATCTTGAGGTAGCTTTTGAATTAAAATCTGGTTTGATTCATCTTCTCCCAACTTTTCATGGTTTTGCAGGAGAGGATCCAAATAAGCACCTCAAGGAATTCCATGTAGTTTGCTCAAGCATGAGACCAACAGGGGTCACGGAAGAGCAAGTTAAGTTGAGAGCCTTCCCATTCTCTCTAGCTGATTCAGCAAAGGAATGGCTCTACTATCTACCATCCGGGACCACCACTACATGGAATGATTTGAAGAAAGCATTCTTGGAAAGGTATTTCCCAGCATCTAAGGCTGCCAACATTAGGAAAGAGATATGTGGGATTCGGCAATACAACGGAGAGTCCTTATATGAATATTGGGAGAGGTTCAAGAAACTTTGTGCATCATGTCCACACCATCAAATAAGTGAACAACTTCTCATCCAATACTTCTATGAAGGTCTCATGCCCATGGAGAGAAGTATGATAGATGCCGCTAGTGGGGGAGCTCTAGTTGATAAGACTCCCAGGGCTGCTAGAACATTAATCTCCAACATGGCAGCCAATTCTCAACAGTTCTCAATGAGACAAGATCCACCACCACAACCCAAGAGAGTTAATGAGGTAAGTATATCATCCCTTGAACAAAAATTTGATAAACTGACTTCTCTTGTTCAACAATTGGCTGTAGGTAAAATACAACAAATAAAGGCTTGTGGCATATGTTCAAACATAGGGCACCAAACTGATATGTGTCCAACACTTCAAGAGGATACCAATGAACATGTGAATGCCATGGGTGGATTTCAGAACCAATCAAGGAAATATGATCCCTACTCAAACACTTACAATCCAGGATGGAGGGATCATCCAAACTTCAATTATGGAGGGAACCAATCACAAACTATTCCTCCACCATTTGACCACAGGCCACCGGGTTTTCAGCAAAGAGTGCAACAACCATACCAAACCCGACAACAACTACCACCCACCCAAAATTCAGGTACTTCTCTTGAAGATCTTGTTAAAGCTCTTTCTACTAATACAATTCAATTTCAACAGGAAACAAAGACAAGTATTCGAAATTTGGAGACTCAAATAGGGCAATTGGCAACAACCATGAGTCAAATGCAAGCAAGGGATTCTGGGAAATTACCTTCCCAAACCATAGTGAATCCAAGAGAGAATGCCAATGCTATAAATTTAAGAAGTGGGAAACAGCTAGAGACACCACAAAATGATAGTGCTCAAGGGGAGAACAATACCATGGCATCCTCTTCACATCCCAACGAGCCACTAAAAAAGGTAATTCCTAAACCATCCTTTCCTTCTTATATAACTCCTCCACCTTTTCCTGGCAGGTTAGCAAAGTCCAAGAAGGAGGAGCAAGAGAAGGAAATTTTGGAAACTTTCCGGAAAGTAGAGGTGAACATTCCTTTACTAGATGCTATCAAGCAAGTGCCAAGATATGCCAAGTTCCTAAAAGAGTTGTGCACATCTAAACGGAAGTTGAAATGGAATGAAAAGGTAAGTGTGGGGGAGAATGTGTCAGTTGTTCTTCAAAAGAAACTCCCACCTAAATGCAAGGATCCAGGTATGTTTACCATTCCTTGTAAGATAGGCAACACCAGGTTTGAGCGTGCTATGCTAGATCTAGGGGCATCTATTAATGTCATGCCATATTCAATTTATGCTTCATTGAATCTAGGACTATTAGAGGAAACCGGTGTTATAATACAACTTGTTGACCGTTCTAACACTTATCCAAGAGGAGTTGTAGAAGACGTTCTTGTACAGGTTAATGAATTGGTTTTTCCCGCTGACTTTTATGTTATTGAGATGGAAGATGAGATGTCTTCTAATCCCACACCTATTCTATTAGGGAGACCATTCTTGAAAACAGCAATAACTAAAATAGATGTACATAATGGCACTTTAACTATGGAATTTGATGGTGAAATAATTCGCTTTAACATTTTTGAGGCCATGAGATATCCTAGTGATGTGCATTCTGTTTTTAATATTGATATAATTGACTCACTAGTGCAGCAAGCTTATGAGCTAGATGGTGAAGATAGTGTGGAAATAGTCCTTAGCAACCATCTCCGAATGGGGAATGCTAAACTAGCCTTGAGTGACCATGTGGAAGGGGCACTAGAATCTTTACACTCGCTGCCACCTAAAGATGCAAGGTTTGATGTTTCATTTATTGATTTGCCTTTATGTAATGAGAAACTTCTACCTTCCATTTTGCAGGCACCAACTTTAGAGTTGAAACCACTACCGAACCACTTGAAATATGTGTTCCTAGGTAAAAAGGACACACTACCGATCATCATTGCCAAAGAGCTCACACTTTTGCAAGAAGAGCGACTTATCCGGGTGCTTAGAGAGCATAAAACAGCAATTGGTTGGACAATTGCCGATATCAAGGGAATAAGCCCATCCATGTGCATGCACCGGATTTTGTTAGAGGAAGGGTCCAAACCAACAAGAGAAGCACAAAGAAGATTGAACCCTCCTATGATGGAGGTTGTGAAAAAGGAGATACTGAAGCTCCTAGATGTTGGAGTGATCTATCCTATCTCGGATAGCAAATGGGTGAGCCCGGTCCAAGTGGTTCCAAAGAAATCAGGTGTAACGGTGGTAACAAATAATGAGAATGAACTTATTCCTACTAGGATTCAAACAGGATGGCGAGTTTGTATTGATTATCGTAAACTTAATTCCACAACTCGCAAAGACCACTTTCCTTTACCTTTTATTGATCAAATGCTTGAAAGGTTAGCTGGCCATTCTCATTATTGTTTTCTTGATGGTTTTTCAGGTTATAATCAGATAGCCATTGCTCCGGAGGACCAAGAGAAAACAACATTCACATGTCCATTTGGTACTTTTGCATACCGGCGTATGCCATTTGGTCTTTGTAATGCACCAGCTACATTCCAAAGGTGTATGGTTAGCATATTTTCAGATTATGTAGAGAACATCATAGAAGTGTTTATGGATGATTTTAGTGTCTATGGTGATTCTTTTGATAGATGTCTAGAGAACCTTACACTTGTACTTGAAAGATGCATGGAAACTAACCTTGTTTTGAATTGGGAAAAATGTCACTTTATGGTAGAACAAGGAATAGTTTTGGGCCATGTAATTTCTTCTAGAGGGATAGAGGTTGATAAGTCTAAAATAGATATTATGCATTCTTTACCACCTCCCACAAATGTGAGAGAGGTTCGTTCTTTTCTTGGACATGCAGGTTTCTATAGGAGATTTATCAAAGACTTCTCAAAGATCACATTACCTCTTTGCAAGCTACTACAAAAAGATGTGGTTTTCCACTTTGATGATAAATGCAAAGAGGCGTTTGAAACATTGAAGGGACTCTTGACATCAGCTCCTATCATCCAACCACCAGATTGGAATGTACCTTTTGAAATCATGTGTGACGCTAGTGACTATGCTATTGGAGCTGTTTTGGGCCAACGGGTTGGCAAAGCCTCACATGCCATTTATTATGCCTCACGAACTCTTAATGATGCTCAATTGAACTATTCCACTACTGAAAAAGAACTTTTGGCTGTTGTATTTGCTTTAGAAAAATTTCGATCTTATTTAATTGGTACTAAAGTAATTGTATATTCTGACCATACAGCCCTTAAGTACTTACTCACTAAAAAGGAGGCCAAACCAAGGTTGATTAGATGGATACTTCTCTTACAAGAGTTTGATTTGGAGATAAAAGATAAGAGAGGTAGTGACAACCTGGTTGCGGACCATCTTAGCCGTTTAGTTCATGAAGATGATGCACTACCCTTGAATGAGAACTTTCCGGATGAGCAACTTCTTTTTATAAGTACAACAACTCCTTGGTATGCTGATATTGTTAATTACTTAGTTACCAAGAAGTTGCCACAAGAGTTGACACAAGCTCAAAGAAATAAGATCAAGAGTGATGCCAAATACTACATATGGGATGATCCTTACCTTTGGAAGCATTGCTCCGATCAGATCATAAGAAGGTGTGTACTCGAAACTAAATTTCAATCTATTCTCACCTTTTGTCACTCTTATGCATGTGGAGGACACTTTGGATCCAAAAGAACAGCCATGAAAGTTCTTGATTCTGGATTTTATTGGCCTACCATATTCAAAGATGCATACCTCTTTTGCAAGTCATGTGATCGTTGCCAAAGAACAGGTAACTTAGGTGCTAGAAATCAAATGCCTCAAACTCCAATACTTATTGTTGAAATTTTTGATGTATGGGGCATGGATTTCATGGGACCTTTTCCTCCTTCTTTTGGTAATCTTTATATTTTACTTGCCGTTGATTATGTTTCAAAGTGGGTGGAAGCAAAATCCACTAGGACTAATGACTCTAAAGTTGTTTCAGATTTTGTCAAGACTAACATCTTGGCTAGGTTTGGAACGCCAAAGGCCATAATCAGCGATAGAGGTACTCACTTTTGCAATAGGACTATGGAAGCACTTTTGAGGAAGTATAACATCACACACAAGGTCTCCACCTCATATCATCCTCAAACTAGTGGGCAAGCTGAAGTGTCAAACCGAGAAGTTAAGTCCATCCTTGAAAAGACAGTTAATCCAAATAGGAAGGATTGGAGTTCACGACTTGATGATGCACTTTGGGCTTATAGGACAGCATATAAGACACCCATTGGTATGTCTCCTTATCGACTTGTTTATGGTAAGCCTTGTCATCTTCCGGTTGAATTGGAACATAAATCATATTGGGCTATCAAACAATGCAACATGGAGATGGATGAGATAGGAAAGAAAAGAAAACTTGACCTACAAGAATTAGAGGAGATAAGGAATGATGCCTATCAGAATTCTAGGATTTACAAGGAAAAGACTAAGGCATTCCATGACAAGATGATATCAAGAAAAGAATTTGTTGTTGGACAAAAAGTTCTTCTCTTCCATTCACGCCTTAAGTTATATCCAGGTAAATTACGTTCTCGTTGTGTTGGACCTTTTGTTATTACTAATGTATTTACTCATGGTGCAGTTGAAATCCAAAGCCCGAAAACAGATAAGGCATTCAAAGTGAATGGTCATAGATTGAAGCCTTACTATGAGAACTTTCCAATACAAGATGTGGAGGAGTTTCCACTTTTTGAGCCAAAGTATGTTGAATAATAATGGCATGGGTCTAAGTCAGGCTGAGGACAATAAACCAAGCGCTTCTTGGAGAGGCAACCCAAAAGGATGGAGAGCATCTATTATATCAGATTTGCATATTCCTTACTCTCCATCATTCTATCATTTATTGTTTTTCTTTTCTTTTGTTTAATAGTTCTTTTCTCTTACATATAATTCTTGCATTGGGGGATAATAGCATTACATTGAGGACAATGTAAAAATTATGTGTGGGGGGAAGAATTTAGGATTTTATTTACAGTGTTTTGTTTTTGAGTCTTTTTTATGTTGTTTTTCTTTCTGATCCTTGTTTTGAAAATAACTAGATGTAAATATAATTTTTTTTAACCCCGGTTAAATGGCGGATAACGGTACTCCGTGATTATTTAAATCGGTTCCATCAGCTACCCACAAAACTGATATTGTATATAAATTTCTCTTCCAATTTCTCTTTCAATTTTTTTCATTTTTTTTTCAGGATGGATGATATTCTCACAAGATTGCAGAAACGATTTCCTCCTTTTCCTCGAAATATTTTACTGAAGCATTACCAAGTTCGACTTGAAAGATTAAGAATGCTTATGCACAAAGGGATTCCTGACGACATACGTTGGATAATTGAAGCCAAGGTACGTGAAGATGAATATCTTCCTGTTTTGCATTTACCAGGTACAGGTAGAAGCACTTTTGCAAAGAAGCGACGAGCAAAGCGCATGAGTTCAAATTGCCACAATTGTGCACGATGGACGTGTAACGGTAAATGTCGTTCTATTGGGATTCCGTCCTCTAATCGAGATGATAAAATTGAATTCATTAAGGATGGACTGAGTAAGGAGAATTTGGGTAATATCCAACTTTCTCTTGAGACGCATCCTAGTGGAGACGTACAAAGAGAAATTCTTGATTTATGGCCGCAATTCCAAAGGGAATGGCAACATCTTGGGAATCTGATGTTAAAAGACCCTATTTGCCAGCTTGTAAGAAAACTTGATGGGAAGCATATCCTCGACTCATAGAAGGCGTTTAAGCCGTTTCTGGACGTAAAACCAGAGGAAGATGTGAGCCACAATCACAACTACAATAAATGACTTCTCAGCTTTTGGTTTGATTTGCAATAACTTCATTTCGGTTTAATTTACGTGTTGTTCGATTTGTGTAATTATTCTCGTTTTTTTTTTTATTATTCTTTTACGGTTGATTTTTTCTTCTCTTTTTGATTTTCTTCCTGAAATCACGCAAAAATCTTTTGTTAGGTTAACATTTTCTTCTGACAGGTCAGATACACTTTCGGCGACATTATTACTCTTGTCTGATTCACTACTCAGTCCTCTATATATTACACCATGTACTCATTCTCTTTCAGGCACTCGAAGAAAAAAAAAATGGAAAGTACTTCATCCCAGCGCATTAAAAAAATTTGTGTCTTTGGAGGTGCTTATCCAGGGAAAAATAACATATTCGCTGATGAAGCCATAAGAGTTGGAGTAATGCTTGCCCAACAAAAGATCCACTTGATTTATGGAGGCGGTAGTACGGGTTTAATGTGAGCAGTCGCTACAGCAGCACACGCCGGAGGAAGTCCAGTTCTAGGAATCGTGCCAAAACTATTCACAAGTTTTTGTGGACCTACCGTGGGTAAGGAAATACAAGTCTGGAGTATCCCTCAACGGATGACAATCATGTACCATTCTGCCGATGCATTCATTGCTCTACCAGGAGGTCTGGGTACATTGGAAGAAATAGCTTGCGTGGCTTCTTGGTCATCTTTGGTCACAAATAAGAAACCCATTGGTTTGCTTAATATTAATGGTTATTTTAGTAATTTGCTTTCATATTTAGATAATGCTGTGGATAATGGATTCATGTTTTCAGAGGCAAGGAGAACCATAATTTCTGCTACAACCATTGAAGATTTACTCAAAAAGCTCCAAGCTTATGAGTGTTTATCTGCTACGGTTGTTTCGCAAACGCTCGGAAAAAGAAAAAGAGATATGGACGAGCAAGGAGTGGATTGCACTTTGTCTTTGTGACATTATCTAACATTTTGCTTGTTGTGTCTCAGTTATAATAAGTGGTTAGCAACCTCTGCAGGTAATATCTCCTAAATTCTACCTTTAAAATTTGACATTGGGGACAATGTCATATTTTAGTAGGGGGTAAGGGACATATTTTTCTAATATAAAAAAAAAAAAAAAAAATTTGTTGTGTTTTAAGACATTTAGAAGTATTCATTCTGAACAAGGTCTGAGTAAGGGAGACTTGAGACATACCTTGTCAGTTTGATTTAATCTTCTAAAAAAAAAAAAGCATGTTTAGACTTAGTGTGTTTTTAGTGTGTTTTAGTTACTTTCAATACTATGATGAGATATGAATTGCATAAGTCTAAAACAGATTTATTAGTGAGAAGATTTTCATGAGAATTGAGCTTGATGTCAATCTTTTATGAGCCAATGTTAATATGATATGTTGATTGAGAAAGAAGCATGTTTAGACTTAATCTGACTTGTATAATCATCCTTGTGAGTTTTTGAGCCTATAATGATTGATGCATTATACAAATCAATCTAATTTCTTTCTTGAGTGCTCTTATTATTACATGATTCTCTAGAACTTGCTTTAAACCGTTTGAGACTATATTGATACATGTGACAACATGAATATGATAGAGGCATTAGGATTATAACCAGAGCCAAACAGCCATCCATTATTAATGTTCCAAGAGAACACACCCTTAGTGAACCAATTTGAGCCTACATTGAATAAGCTATATCTTTGGTAACCATAACTTGTCCCTAACCTAAATATACTTATATCTTTACCTTTGTTCCAAAAGATGAATTAGCATGTTTTGAGACAAGTTGCAAAGACAAAGAAGATTTATTGAAAATTTGGGTTAGAAACAAGAAATAAGTGTGGGGGGAAAAGAAAGAAAAAAGTCAAGAGAAAAAGAAAGGGATCATTGTCAAATACATTCTCATATAAAAAAAAAAAAAAATCTTCTCTTCAACTTCTAGTTAAAGTAAAGAAAAAGATGTTACAACGTTGGTTAGAATGATGCAAAGGCTCAACATGAATATTTAGCCTATGTTATTATGTGCTTTATAAGAGTTTTGAGAAGTTTTATTTGTATGATTTTTTTATGTCTCGAAACTTTATGAACTCTTTGGAACCTTTGTGATATCTTTATCCTTTTGTTCTTCAACCACATTACAAACCCCTTGGCCCCATTACAACCTTGATTAAAGACCTCTTGATTCATGAAGTTGTATGATCTAAATAGTGGAGAATAGGTGGACAAGCAAGAATATGGTAGAACTGTTTTCATGAGATTGATTGAGTGTAAACACTTCACCACTACTTTAAAGAGTGAAAATCATGAGGGTATCCCATGTGAGTAGTTGAGATTAAGTTTGAATATGCACTATTTTGATTGAAATATGTTATGTTAATATTGGCTTAACTCAAACAATTTACATTCAAGTATGATTTTTTGTGAAATTCTTTAAGCTATTGATTAGTTTATAAGACTTGTTCAAAGATTGTCTCTAATTTGTATTGAAAGGATTAGGAGTAAATATTTTTAGTATATGTAGTTTATTTATATTTTAGTTTTTCAATGTTTGTGGGTATCGTTCTAGTAAACCCTCACGAGACTAAACTCGTCCACTAGGGACACCTAGGGGTTTAAAGGCTTGTGTCACATGCTAAGTGCCACCGTGATTTCCTACGAAAATGGATTAGATTAGATTTTCTTATTTTATTTTTATTGAGTCGTTGCTAGGGACTAGCAACAATCTAAGTGTGGGGGTGTGATAACTCGTATAATTATATAGTTTTTAGTTATGTTTTATTATTGTTTTGTGTCAAATACGAGTTATTATTGTTTAGTCTAATTGTGTTTATGATCTTTTATATTTTTATGTATTTTGGTCTTTTTCACAAGTTTCTTTGAGTGATTTCAGATTACTAGAATTAAGGGCAAATCCAGTTCAGTTCCAGTTCCGACACCTTTTGCCATATCAGCTATATCTCGAGTTTCACTGAAGCAATAAGGCTGAAATTTGTAGCCGTGCAAAGATAAGAGGCATATCTATCTTTTTCATGTTTTACACGTCTTGAAACGGAGTCGTTTTCCCTAGCTAAATCGACCATGAAGTTGGCTGATGTGCAATGACGTCTGTGCTGACCTGTTTTCGTATTTTGCCCATATCTTCTTATCCACATCAGCAAATGAGCTGATTCCAACGGCTATGGATCAGTAACTGATAGGGTAACATTTTTCTAGAAGACCATGTGATCAGATAAGGTCTGAAAAATTGACAAAATCGACCATCAAGTTGGCTGATCAAAATCGTCATGTATGACGAAAATTGTTAGAAAATGCACCCACCTATTATACCTACCTTTGAAATTTGTAAAGCTTGTCTCTTGTCATTTAGCCCTCCAAAATGTGTATAAATAGAGGGCCTTGGATGATTGTAAGGGATCATATTATACATTGGTAGGAAATTAGCCATTATAATAAAATTCTCTAAGTTTTCTTCTTCTTTCTTTTCTCTAGTTTTCTTTTTCTTTATTTTCTTCTTCTTCTTTCTTTCTTTTATTTCCTTCTTAGATTCTCTTTAATTTTATGTTTATGTTTACAATGCCTATGCTAGGCTAAACTTCTATTTGGTTAAGGGTGATTTCAAAGCCCTGGACATGTTTTGTGATTGATTTTTAGATTCTATCTATCATTAATTTTCTATCAAAGTTGCTTATGTTCTTCTACAAGAATTGTTCATGATGTTGTCTTGATTTATTTAGGTGTACAACTAGATAGATCTTGATAATTATCTATTGCTAGTTTAGGAGTCTTGATCCGTGTAATTGTCTTGATTTCCTATTCATAAGTGGCAATTTGTGATTAATGATTATGGTCAAGTTTTCAATAATTGCAAAGTGGAACATAACCTAAGTTGAACAATCCGAGCTTATGTGTTTGTTGCTTAGATCAACCTATCTTTCTCATCATAAAGCTGCCATTAAATTGAATTTAGAGAGCTTATTCTAGGTTGTTTAATGGTTAGAGATTAAATAGAGAGCTTGTTCTATTTAACGACAAACTAAGGAAAGATTGGGATAACAGAGCTTGTTGTTATCTACGGTTGTTAACTTTGATAGTTGGTTGATATTGATAGATCTGAAATTGATTCTTAATGATGTCTAGTGGTGGAGAATGAAACCTTAACCATATTTTTCATATTTGATTCTTCTTACTTACTTGCTTTCTTACTTTTCTAGTTTGCTTATTTTTAAAAGTATATTTATTTTTATTGGCTGGTTATACCGCCTAATTTGTATATTATCTTTGTTTTATTTTTATTGGCTGGTTATACCGCCTAATTTAGTATATATATTGGCTGGTTATACCGCCTAATTTAGTATATATATTTTTATTGGCTGGTTATACCGTCTTGCATCTTATTCTTATTATTTACTTTAGTTTAAATCTGGCTTCAAAAACCCCTTTTCTTTTATTGTTCTTGAATTTAAGTTTTAAACTATTAACTTATAAACTAAAACCCAATCCCTGAGGACTCGACCCTTGCTAACTACTATACTTACAATTTATGTTTTTTGTGCAAGGTTAAATAAGATACACTCTTTTGGGTGCATCATCAAGTTTTCAATAATTGCAAAGTGGAACATAACCTAAGTTGAACAATCCGAGCTTATGTGTTTGTTGCTTAGATCAACCTATCTTTCTCATCATAAAGCTGCCATTAAATTGAATTTAGAGAGCTTATTCTAGGTTGTTTAATGGTTAGAGATTAAATAGAGAGCTTGTTCTATTTAACGACAAACTAAGGAAAGATTGGGATAACAGAGCTTGTTGTTATCTACGGTTGTTAACTTTGATAGTTAGTTGATATTGATAGATCTGAAATTGATTCTTAATGATGTCTAGTGGTGGAGAATGAAACCTTAACCATATTTTTCATATTTGATTCTTCTTACTTACTTGTTTTCTTACTTTTCTAGTTTGCTTATTTTTAAAAGTATATTTATTTTTATTGGCTGGTTATACCGCCTAATTTGTATATTAACTTTGTTTTATTTTTATTGGCTGGTTATACCGCCTAATTTAGTATATATATTTTTATTGGCTGGTTATACCGCCTAATTTAGTATATATATTTTTATTGGCTGGTTATACCGCCTTGCATCTTATTCTTATTATTTACTTTAGTTTAAATCTGGCTTCAAAAACCCCTTTTCTTTTATTGTTCTTGAATTTAAGTTTTAAACTATTAACTTATAAACTAAAACCCAATCCCTGAGGACTCGACCCTTGCTAACTACTATACTTACAATTTATCTTTTTAGTGCAAGGTTAAATAAGATACACTCTTTTGGGTGCATCAACTAGCAATAGATAATTATCAAGATCTATCTAGTTGTACACCTAAATAAATCAAGACAACATCATGAACAATTCTTGTAGAAGAACATAAGCAACTTTGATAGAAAATTAATGATAGATAGAATCTGAAAATCAATCACAAAACATGTCTAGGGCTTTGAAATCACCCTTAACCAAATAGAAGTTTAGCCTAGCATAGGCATTGTAAACATAAACATAAAATTAAAGAGAATCTAAGAAGGAAATAAAAGAAAGAAAGAAGAAGAAGAAAATAAAGAAAAAGAAAACTAGAGAAAAGAAAGAAGAAGAAAACTTAGAGAATTTTATTACAATGGCTAATATCCTACCAATGTACAATGCCCCATACAATCATCCAAGGCCCTCTATTTATACACATTTTGGAGGACTAAATGAAAAGAGACAAGCTTTACAAATTTCAAAGGTAGGTATAATAGGTGGGTGTATTTTTCTAACAATTTTCGTCATATTGTATGACAATTTTGATCAGCCAACTTGATGGTCGATTTTGTCAATATTGGATGCTTGATCTGATCACATGGTCTTATAGAAAAATGTTCCCCTATCAGTTAGTGATCCATATCCGTTGGAATCAGCTCATTTTCTGATGTGGATCAGAAGATATGGGCAAAATACCAAAACAGGTCAGCACAGACGTCATTGCACATCAGCCAACTTGATGGTCGATTTCGCTAGGGAAAACGACTCCGTTTCAAGAAGTGTAAAACATGAAAAAGTTAGATATGCCTCTTAACTTTGCACGGTTAAAATTTCAGCCTTATTGCTTCAGTTAAACTCCAGATATAGCTGATATGGCAAAAGGTGTCGGAACTGGAACTGAACTGAATTTGCCCTTAATTGTTGATTTAACCTAGTAATCTGAAATCACTCAAAAAAACTCGAAAAAAACATCAAAATACATAAAAATATAAAAGATCATAAACACAATTAGACTAAGCAATAATAACTCGTATTTGACACAAAACAATAATAAAACATAACTAAAAACTATATAATTATACGAGTTATCACCAACTAGATTAATCTTGATAATTGTCTAATGCTAGTTTAGGAGTCTTGATCCGTGTAATTGTCTTGATTTCCTATTCATAAGTAGCAATTTGTGATTAATGATTATGGTCAAGTTTTCAATAATTGCAAAGTGGAACATAACCTAAGTTGAACAATCCGAGCTTATGTGTTTGTTGCTTAGAGCAACCTATCTTTCTCATCATAAAGCTGCTACTAAATTGAACTTAGAGAGCTTATTCTAGGTTGTTTGATAGTTAGAGATTAAATAGAGAGCTTGTTCTATTTAACGACGAACTAAGGAAAGATTGGGGTAACAGAGCTTGTTGTTATCTACGGTTGTTAACTTTGATAGCTAATTAATGCTGATAGATATGAAATTGATTCTTAATAGATAATTATCAAGATCTATCTAGTTGTAAACCTAAACAAATCAAGACAACATCATGAACAATTCTTGTAGAAGAACATAAGCAACTTTGATAGAAAATTAATGATAGATAGAATCTGAAAATCAATTATAAAACATGTCTAGGGCTTTGAAATCACCCTTAACCAAATAGAAGTTTAGCCTAGCATAGGCATTATAAACATAAAATTAAATAGAATCTAAGAAGAAAATAAAAGAAAGAAAGAAGAAGAAGAAGAATATTAATTATCCAACCTCTTGCTCTTTCTAAAGAAAAAAGAAAACTAGAGAACAGAAAGAAGAAGAAAACTTAGAGAATTTTATTAAAATGGCTAATATCCTACCAATCTACAATATGATCCACTACAATCATCCAAGGCCCTCTATTTATACACATTTTGGAGGGCTAAATGAGAAGAGACAAGCTTTACAAATTTCAAAGGTAGGTATAATAGGTGGGTGCATTTTTCTAACAATTTTCGTCATATTGTATGACAATTTTGATCAGCCAACTTGATGGTCGATTTTGTCAATTTTGGAGGCCTGATCTGATCACATGGTCTTCTAGAAAAATGTTCCCCTATCAGTTACTGATCCATAGCCGTTGGAATCAGCTCATTTGCTGATGTGGATAAGAAGATATGGGCAAAATACGAAAACAGGTCAGCATAGACGTCATTGCACATCAGCCAACTTGATGGTCGATTTCGCTAGGGAAAACGACTCCGTTTCAAGAAGTGTAAAACATGAAAAAGTTAGATATGCCTCTTAACTTTGCACGGTTAAAATTTCAGATTTATTGCTTCAGTGAAACTCTAGATATAGCTGATATGGCAAAAGGTGTCGGAACTGGAACTGAACTGAATTTGCCCTTAATTGTTGATTTAACCTAGTAATCTGAAATCACTCAAAGAAACTCGTAAAAAAACACCAAATTACATAAAAATATAAAAGATCATAAACACAATTAGACTAAGCAATAATAACTCGTATTTGACACAAAACAATAATAAAACATAACTAAAAACTATATAATTATACGAGTTATCACACCCCCACACTTAGATTGTTGCTAGTCCTCGAGCAAAAACAAATAAAAATAAAATAAGAAAATCTAATCTAATCCACTTTCGTAGGAAATCACGGTGGCACTTAGCATGTGACACAAGCCTTTAAACCCCTAGGTGTCCCTAGTGGACAGTTTAGTCTCGTGAGGGTTTACTAGAACGATACCCACAAACATTGAAAAACTAAAATATAAATAAACTACATATACTAAAAATATTTACTCCTAATCCTTTCAATACACATTAGAGACAATCTTTGAACAAGTCTTATAAACTAATCAATAGCTTAAAGAATTTCACAAAAAATCATGCTTGAATGTAAATTGTTTGAGTTAAGCCAATATTAACATAACATATTTCAATCAAAATAGTGCATATTCAAACTTAATCTCAACTTACTCTCATGATTTTCATTCTTTAAAGTAGTGGTAAAGTGTTTACACTCAATCAATCTCATGAAAACAGTTCTACCATATTCTTGCTTGTCCACCTATTCTCCACTATTTAGATCATACAACTTCATGAATCAAGAGGTCTTTAATCAAGGTTGTAATGGGGCCAAGGGGTTTGTAATGTGGTTGAAGAACAAAAGGATAAAGATATCACAAAGGTTCCAAAGAGTTCATAAAGTTTAGAGACATAATAAGATCATACAAAGAAACTTCTCAAAACTCTTCACAAGTACATAGTCACCTAGGCCGGATATTCATGTTGGGCCTTTTCTTCATTCTAAACAACTTTGTAACATCTTTTTCTTTTTCCCCAAATTCAAGAGATGATTCATATATTTTTTTTTTACATAGGAATGTATTTGCCAGTATTCCATTTCTTTTTTTTTTTTTTCTCTTGACTTTTCTTTTCTTTCCCCCCCACACTTATTTCTTGTTTCTAACCCAAATTTTCAATAGATCTTCCTTGTCTTTGCAACTTGTCTCAAAACATGCTAATTCATCTTTGGAACAAAGGTAAGGATATAAGTATATTTAGGTTAGGGACAAGTTATGGTTACCAAAGAGATAGCTTATTCAATGTAGGCTCAAATTGGTTCACTAAGGGTGTGTTCTCTTGGAACATCAATAAGGGATGGCTGTTTGGCCCTGGCTAAAAATCCTAATGCCTCTATCATATTCATGTTGTCACATGCATCAATATAGTCTCAACAAGGTCTAAAGCAAGTTCTAGAGAATCATGTAATCATAAGAGCACTCAAGAAAGAAATTAGATTGATTTATATAATGCATCAATCATTATAGGCTCAAAAACTCACAAGGATGATTATACAAGTCAGATTAAGTCTAAACATTCTTCTTTCTCAATCAACATATCATATTAACATTGGCTCATAAAAAGGTTGATATCAAGCTCAATTCTCATGAAAATCTTCTCACTAATAAATCTGTTTTAGACTTATGCAATTCATATCTCATCATAGTATTGAAAGTAACTAAAACACACTAAAAACACACTAAGTCTAAACATGCTTGTTTTTTTTTGAAGAAGAAGAAGATTAAATCAAACTGACAAGGTATGTCTCAAGTCTCCCTTACTCAGACCTTGTTCAGAATGAATACTTCTAAATGTCTTAAAACACAACAAATTTTTTTTTTTTTTAAATTAGCAAAATATGTCCCTTACCCCCTACTAAAATATGACATTGTCCCCTATGTCAAATTTTAAAGGTAGAATTTAGGAGATATTACCTGCAGAGGTTGCTAACCACTTATTATAACTGAGACACAACAAGCAAAATGTTAGATAATGTCACAAAGACAAAGTGCAAGCCACTCCTTGCTCGTCCATATCTCTTTTTCTTTTTCCGAGCGTTTGCGAAACAACCGTAGCAGATAAACACTCATAAGCTTGGAGCTTTTTGAGTAAATCTTCAATGGTTGTAGCAGAAATTATGGTTCTCCTTGCCTCTGAAAACATGAATCCATTTTCCACAGCATTATCTAAATATGAAAGCAAATTACTAAAATAACCATTAATATTAAGCAAACCAATGGGTTTTTTATTTGTGACCAAAGATGACCAAGAAGCCACGCAAGCTATTTCTTCCAATGTACCCAGACCTCCTGGTAAAGCAATGAATGCATCGGCAGAATGGTACATGATTGTTATCCGTTCAGGGATACTCCAGACTTGTATTTCCTTACCCAAGGTAGGTCCACAAAAATCTGTGAATAGTTTTGGAACGATTCCTAGAACTGGACTTCCTCCGGCGTGTGCTGTTGTAGCGACTGCTCCCATTAAACCCGTACTACCACCTCCATAAATCAACTGGATCTTTTGTTGGGCAAGTATTACTCCAACTCTTATGGCTTCATCAGCAAATATGTTATTTTTCCCTGGATAAGCACCTCCAAAGACACAAATTTTTTTAATGCGCTGGGACGAAGTACTTTCCATTTTTTTTTTCGAGTGCCTAAAAGAGAATGAGTACATGGTGTAATATATAGAGGGCAGAGTAGTGAATCAGACAAGAGTAATAATGTCGCCGAAAGTGTATTTGACCTGTCAGAAGAAAATGTTAACCTAACAAAAGATTTTTGCGTGATTTCAGGAAGAAAATCAAAAAGAGAAGAAAAATCAACCATAAAAGACCAATAAAAAAAACGAGAATAATTACACAAATCGAACAACACGTAAATTAAACCGAAATGAAGTTATTGCAAATCAAACCAAAAGCTGAGAAGTTATTTATTGTAGTTGTGATTGTGGCTCACATCTTCCTCTGGTTTTACGTCCAGAAACGGCTTAAACGCCTTCAATGAGTCGAGGATATGCTTCCCATCCAATTTTCTTACAAGCTGGCAAACAGGGTCTTTTAACATCAGATTCCCAAGATGTTGCCATTCCCTTTGGAATTGCGGCCATAAATCAAGAATTTCTCTTTGTACGTCTCCACTAGGATGCGTCTCAAGAGAAAGTTGGATATTACTCAAATTCTCCTTACTCCGTCCATCCTTAATGAATTCAATTTTATCATCTCGATTAGAGGACGAAATCCCAATAGAACGACATTTACCGTTACACGTCCATCGTGCACATTTGTGGCAGTTTGAACTCATGCGCTTTGCTCGTCGCTTCTTTGCAAAAGTGCTTCTACCTGTACCTGGTAAATGCAAAACAGGAAGATATTCATCTTCACGTACCTTGGCTTCAATTATCCAACGTATGTCTTCAGGAATCCCTTTGTGCATAAGCATTCTTAATCTTTCAAATCGAACTTGGTAAAGCTTCAGTAAAATATTTCGAGGAAAAGGAGGAAATCGTTTCTGCAATCTTGTGAGAATATCATCCATCCTGAAAAAAAAAATGAAAAAAAATTGAAAGAGAAATTGGAAGAGAAATTTATATACAATATCAGTTTTGTGGGTAGCTGATGGAACCGATTTAAATAATCACGGAGTACCGTTATCCGCCATTTAACCGGGGTTAAAAAAATAAAAATTATATTTACATTTAGTTATTTTCAAAACAAGGATCAGAAAGAAAAACAACATAAAAAAACTCAAAAACAAAACACTCTAAATAAAATCCTAAATTCTTCCCCCCACACATAATTCTTACATTGTCATTAATGTAATGCTATTAATCCCAAATGAAAGAATCATGTGTAAGTGAAAAGAACTAATAAACAAAATAAACTTATGCAGCCTAAATGAACTTAGAAACACTAAACACAATTAACAAAGAAACATAAGAAAAAGATAAAGAAAAGGAGAGCAAATCTGAGGATGGCAGTTTGGCAATGCTTTCACTAATTAGGCTGCCTCCCCCAATTAGCACTTGATTGATTGTTTTCAGCCTAGCCAATTCCCATTCTTGGCTTTTTAGGATCTTTTGGCTTAGACATGAAACTTCTCGGATTTTTGCGTTTTGGAGGAAGTTTTCTTTGCAAAACAGCCAATGCCTTCTCCGCCACACGTATTATTTCATCATTCTTGGTGGGGTATAGCTCTTTGAGGAATTGTGCATATCTTGGTACTTGTCTAATGGCATCCACAAGCAAGCTGTTTAAGGTTTCCAAAAATTGTTGTTCATGTTCCTCCTTTTTGGACTTTGCAAATCTGCTAGGAAAAAGTGGAGAAGGAAAATTAGTAGAAATAAGAACCTTAAAAGCTACCTGAGGTGTCAGAGTACTCTCAATTTGAATGGTGGCTTCATTATCCTCATGAAGTGAATCCATCTTTGGTTTTGTCTCATCCTCATCTTGTTCCTCATTTCTCAAGGTCACAATAGTAGCATTCTCCTTTGGGTTAATCACCGTTTGGGAATGGAGTGCTAGAGATCTTTCTGCTACTAATTCCACCGTACTACTAGCCAATAAGCTTATTTGCCTTTCCAAAATCTGGATGCTTGCCCTTGTTTCCTGTTGAAATTGCAAAGTATCAGTAACAAGAGAATGTACAAGATCTTCTAAAGAAGTACCTGAGTTTTGAGTCATATGTGGTGGTTGAAAAAGATCTGGTTCTTGAGACCATGATTGATTGAAGCTAGATGGATGAGCGTAATTGGCATAAGGATCTACTTCTTGGTAATTTTTCGAGTAGCCATAATTAGTATGATCCCACCATCCCTCATGGTAAGTGTTTGAGTAATGATCATACTGTTGGTCTTGGAACACTTGATGGCCTTGACATCCTCCCATGGCCAATTGTTGAACTGGGGAGGTGAGATTGGCTTGTTGATTCTCCATGTTCATGTATGCCACCAACTCTTCAAGTGTTAGATTGCTCAAATCCATCGGGTTTTTTTTTTTTTTCAAAATTTGAAAAGAAAAACCTGTATATACAAGAAAATAAAACTCATTAGAACTGAAAATAAGAATAAACCAAGTAACAAATAAACTAAAGAAAACAATCCCCGGCAACGGCGCCAAAAATTTGATGCACCCAAAAGAGTGTATCTTATTTAACCTTGCACTAAAAAGATAAATTGTAAGTATAGTAGTTAGCAAGGGTCGAGTCCTCAGGGATTGGGATTTAGTTTATAAGTTAATAGTTTAAAACTTAAATTCAAGGACAATAAAAGAAAAGGGGTTTTTGAAGCCAGATTTAAACTAAAGTAAATAATAAGAATAAGATGCAAGACGGTATAACCAGCCAATAAAAATATATATACTAAATTAGGCGGTATAACCAGCCAATAAAAATATATATACTGAATTAGGCGGTATAACCAGCCAATAAAAATAAAACAAAGTTAATATACAAATTAGGCGGTATAACCAGCCAATAAAAATAAATATACTTTTAAAAATAAGCAAACTAGAAAAGTAAGAAAACAAGTAAGTAAAAACAGTCAAATATGAAAAATATGGTTAAGGTTTCATTCTCCACCACTAGACATCATTAAGAATCAATTTCAGATCTATCAATATCAACCAACTATCAAAGTTAACAACCGTAGATAACAACAAGCTCTGTTATCCCAATCTTTCCTTAGTTTGTCGTTAAATAGAACAAGCTCTCTATTTAATCTCTAACCATTAAACAACCTAGAATAAGCTCTCTAAATTCAATTTAATGGCAGCTTTATGATGAGAAAGATAGGTTGATCTAAGCAACAAACACATAAGCTCGGATTGTTCAACTTAGGTTATGTTCCACTTTGCAATTATTGAAAACTTGACCATAATCATTAATCACAAATTGCCACTTATGAATAGGAAATCAAGACAATTACACGGATCAAGATTCCTAAACTAGCAATAGATAATTATCAAGATCTATCTAGTTGTACACCTAAATAAATCAAGACAACATCATGAACAATTCTTGTAGAAGAACATAAGCAACTTTGATAGAAAATTAATGATAGATAGAATCTAAAAATCAATCACAAAACATGTCTAGGGCTTTGAAATCATCCTTAACCAAATAGAAGTTTAGCCTAGCATAGGCATTGTAAACATAAACATAAAATTAAAGAGAATCTAAGAAGGAAATAAAAGAAAGAAAGAAGAAGAAGAAAATAAAGAAAAAGAAAACTAGAGAAAAGAAAGAAGAAGAAAACTTAGAGAATTTTATTACAATGGCTAATATCCTACCAATGTACAATGTCCCTTACAATCATCCAAGGCCCTCTATTTATACACATTTTGGAGAGCTAAATGACAAGAGACAAGCTTTATAAATTTCAAAGGTAGGTATAATAGGTGGGTGCATTTTTCTAACAATTTTCGTCATATTGTATGACAATTCTGATCAGCCAGCTTGATGATCGATTTTGTCAATATTGGAGGCTTGATCTGATCAAATGGTCTTCTAGAAAAATGTTCCCCTATCAGTCGGTGATCTATAGCCATTGGAATCAGCTCATTTGCTGATGTGGATCAGAAGATATGGGCAAAATACCAAAACAGGTCAGCACAGACGTCATTGCTCATCAGTGATGCACCCAAAAGAGTGTATCTTATTTAACCTTGCACTAAAAAGATAAATTGTAAGTATAGTAGTTAGCAAGGGTCGAGTCCTCAGGGATTGGGTTTTAGTTTATAAGTTAATAGTTTAAAACTTAAATTCAAGAACAATAAAAGAAAAGGGGTTTTTGAAGCCAGATTTAAACTAAAGTAAATAATAAGAATAAGATGCAAGGCGGTATAACCAGCCAATAAAAATATATATACTAAATTAGGCGGTATAACCAGCCAATAAAAATATATATACTAAATTAGGCGGTATAACCAGCCAATAAAAATAAAACAAAGTTAATATACAAATTAGGCGGTATAACCAGCCAATAAAAATAAATATAAAAAATAAGCAAACTAAAAGTAAGAAAACAAATAAGTAAGAAGCTCCGGAGGTCAAATCTGTCTTCTTGCTTTGCACCAAGAATTTGATCTTTTTGACTCCCAACTCTTTTTCCATCTTGTGATTGTGATTTTGTAAGCTCTTTAACATCCTAATTGACATGTTTTGACTTCATCTCCTCCAAAATACCTACAAAGCATATAAACCTAGTAAAATGTCAAGGAAGTAAGAATCAAAGCACAAAGTATAAGGAAATTAAATAGGAAAATGTATGAAATTAAGAACTTATCAAGGACTGAATTATTTATATTCCAAGTCAGAATACAAACCTTTTGTTTAAGGCTGCAAAAGGTGTATTTGAATCCATAGCTCACTGGGCTAATTAAAAGATTCCTAGTTGTTAAAGTAACAACATGAGCCATAAGGAATCGGGTTTCATTGTGATCCGAATAAGTATTGTGACTATGATAATAGATATTATCAAAATTATATGACCAAAGCATATTCTAACAATAAAGTACTGAAGCTATGTCCTAGTAAAGACACAATTGCTCAATGAAAGAGTTCGGCATTGGATGCGTTAGCGATTGGCTTAGTACAAGTGGGAGATTGTTGGTATATGCCCTAGAGCCAACCGGTTTGGTCAGGCATAAACTACCAATAATGCAAACCCATCACTATATCTTAGTGATACAAGGTTTTCCTTTGTGTTAGTACAATGATAAGGAGTTATTAAGTACTAATCGGATGAAGCCTATGGAACATAATGGCTTTGCAAAGGAATTATATATAATTGTAAGATCCTTATGCATCAAAGTCATGTTCCTACAACGGTTCTTGGTCATCGTATTGCCAAGACGAGGCATTGGCAATGCTCAAAGACTGGTACATGTTAAGCCTACTTACTTAGTAAGCAACTGATCTCAGGTGTTGACGTATATGAGATACTTTAGGATAACATGTAGGTGCTTTTCTGTTGAACAAATTCACTGAACATGACCCACTGTGAGAACTCCATTTGGTATTGTCACTCAAGTGTCTATGGAAACGTTCTCACGTGTCAGTCGTGTAAGTAGTCCTCTGACTTGTGATACCAGGTCATCTTGTATGGGGAGTATCATACTTTGATTCCATCATGATCAAGTCCCTAACACAGAGTGATGCTTATGGTAGGGTGGTTTTCGGTATGACATGAACCATACGAAGATGGATGAGTGATCTAGAGAGGATTCACCACTCCAAGTGACATCGGAGACATATCTCATCTGTGCTTGGCTTAAGTTAACTTGATGGAATCTCTGGCCAGAGTATGATGAATTTAGGAGAAATAGTTTCTCTAAATTCACAAAGTTAACCAAAAGTTGCAAGAACTAATATGGATTGAGCATGAGTAGACACTGCACCATGCTCATGGTCTTTTCGGGATATTTGGTGAAAGGACAGAATTACACTGATAGACTGAACAGGAAAGGTTATGTCGAGACTAACTTGACTCTCCAGTATTTGGGTGGTCATGATGGCTTGATAGAGTCCACTCATGATCTATGAGTATAAATTAATTAGATTAATTTATATTCATTGTCAACATATTGGAAGCCTAATGGGTCACACACAAAAAGGTAAATTAAGAGATTAAAATGGAAAGAGCCTAATTGATTAATTTGAGAATTTAATCAATAGGGACTTAATTAAATAGTTTAGTTAAGTGGAAAGACTTAAGGGCAAATACATAAGAGCTATTGTCCATAGTCCAAACCCTGGAGTGATTGCCGCCCTTATAAAAGAAACATGATAGCTTGGCCGACCTCTGAATGGCCCCCCTAGCCGCATATGTGATATGCATAGAGGCTTTGGTGTCTTCTTGATTTCTTGACTTCCTCCTTGCCTCTTCATGGATTGCTAGAGAGAAAAACGTTTTCTTTCAAGAGAGCAAAGGCATACAGTGAAGAAGAAAGAAGATCAAGATAATCCTAGAGGTTGGCGCATCAAACCCGGAGAAGCAAGAAAAACGTTTTCTTCTTCTTGATGCTTATGAAGCATTCGGCCATGGTGATAACTCGTATAATTATATAGTTTTTAGTTATGTTTTATTATTGTTTTGTGTCAAATACGAGTTATTATTGCTTAGTCTAATTGTGTTTATGATCTTTTATATTTTTATGTAATTTGGTGTTTTTTTACGAGTTTCTTTGAGTGATTTCAGATTTCTAGGTTAAATCAACAATTAAGGGCAAATTCAGTTCAGTTCCAGTTCCGACACCTTTTGCCATATCAGCTATATCTGGAGTTTCACTGAAGCAATAAGGCTGAAATTTTAACCGTGAAAAGTTAAGAGGCATATCTATCTTTTTCATGTTTTACACTTCTTAAAACGGTGTCGTTTTCCCTAGCGAAATCGACCATCAAGTTGGCTGATGTGCAATGACGTCTGTGCTGACCTGTTTTCGTATTTTGCCCATATCTTCTTATCCACATCAGCAAATGAGCTGATTCCAACGGCTATGGATCAGTAACTGATAGGGGAACATTTTTCTAGAAGACCATGTGATCAGATCTGATGCACCCAAAAGAGTGTATCTTATTTAACCTTGCACTAAAAAGATAAATTGTAAGTATAGTAGTTAGCAAGGGTCGAGTCCTCAGGGATTGGGTTTTAGTTTATAAGTTAATAGTTTAAAACTTAAATTCAAGAACAATAAAAGAAAAGGGGTTTTTGAAGCCAGATTTAAACTAAAGTAAATAATAAGAATCAGATGCAAGGCGGTATAACCAGCCAATAAAAATATATATACTAAATTAGGCGGTATAACCAGCCAATAAAAATAAAACAAAGTTAATATACAAATTAGGCGGTATAACCAGCCAATAAAAATAAATATAGTCTTAAAAATAAGCAAACGAGAAAAGTAAGAAAACAAGTAAGTAAGACGAATCAAATATGAAAAATATGGTTAAGGTTTCATTCTCCACCACTAGACATCATTAAGAATCAATTTCATATCTATCAACATTAACCAACTATCAAAGTTAACAACCGTAGATAACAACAAGCTCCGTTATCCCAATCTTTCCTTAGTTTGTTGTTAAATAGAACAAGCTCTCTATTTAATCTCTAACCATCAAACAACCTAGAATAAGCTCTCTAAGTTCAATTTAATGGCAGCTTTATGATGAGAAAGATAGGTTGATCTAAGCAACAAACACATAAGCTCGGATTGTTCAACTTAGGTTATGTTCCACTTTGCAATTATTGAAAACTTGACCATAATCATTAATCACAAATTGCCACTTATGAATAGGAAATCAAGACAATTACACGGATCAAGACTCCTAAACTAGCAATAGATAATTATCAAGATCTATCTAGTTGTACACCTAAACAAATCAAGACAACATCATGAACAATTCTTGTAGAAGAACATAAGCAACTTTGATAGAAAATTAATGATAGATAGAATCTGAAAATCAATTATAAAACATGTCTAGGGCTTTGAAATCACCCTTAACCAAATAGAAGTTTAGCCTAGCATAGGCATTGTAAACATAAACATAAAATTAAAGAAAATCTAAGAAGAAAATAAAAGAAAGAAAGAATAAGAGGAAGAATATTAATTATCCAACCTCTTGCTCTCTCTAAAGAAAAGAAAACTAGAGAAAAGAAAGAAAACTAGAGAAAAGAAAGAAGAAGAAAACTTAGAGAATTTTATTAAAATGGCTAATATCCTACCTATGTACAATATGATCCTCTACAATCATCCAAGGCCCTCTATTTATACACATTTTGGAGGGCTAAATGACAAGAGACAAGCTTTACAAATTTCAAAGGTAGGTATAATAGGTGGGTGCATTTTTCTAACAATTTTCGTCATATTGTATGACCATTTTGATCAGACAACTTGATGGTCTATTTTGTCAATCTTGGAGGCCTGATCTGATCACATGGTCTTCTAGCAAAATGTTCCCCTATGCGTTACTGATTCATAGCCGTTGGAATCAGCTCATTTGCTGATGTGGAGAAGACGATATGGGCAAAATACGAAAACAGGTCAGCACAGACGTCATTGCACATCAGCCAAATTGATGGTCGATTTCTTCAATATTGGAGGCTTTATCTGATCACATGGTCTTCTAGACAAATGTTCCCCTATCAGTTATTGATCCACAGCCGTTGGAATCAGCTCATTTGCTGATGTGTATCGGACGATATGGTCAAAATCGAAAACTGCTCAGGACAGACGTCATTGCACATCAGCCAACTTGATGGTTGATTTCTCTAGGGAAAACGACTCCGTTTCAAGAAGTATAAAACATGAAAAAGATAGATATGCCTCTTAACTTTTCACGGTTAAAATTTCAGCCTTATTGCTTCAGTGAAACTCCAGATATAGCTGATATGGCAAAAGGTGTCGGAACTGGAACTGAACTGGATTTGCCCTTAATTCTAGTAATCTGAAATCACTCAAAGAAACTTGTGAAAAACACCAAATTACATAAAAATATAAAAGATCATAAACACAATTAGACTAAACAATAATAACTCATATTTGACACAAAACAATAATAAAACATAACTAAAAACTATATAATTATACGAGTTATCAAGATCAGGCCTCCAAAATTGACAAAATCGACCATCAAGTTGGCTGATCAAAATTGTCATACAATATGACGAAAATTGTTAGAAAAATGCACCCACCTATTATACCTACCTTTGAAATTTGTAAAGCTTGTCTCTTGTCATTTAGCCCTCCAAAATGTGTATAAATAGAGGGCCTTGGATGATTGTAGTGGATCATATTGTAGATTGGTAAGATATTAGCCATTTTAATAAAATTCTCTAAGTTTTCTTCTTCTTTCTTTTCTCTAGTTTTCTTTTTTCTTTAGAAAGAGCAAGAGGTTGGATAATTAATATTCTTCTTCTTCTTCTTTCTTTCTTTTATTTTCTTCTTAGATTCTACTTAATTTTATGTTTATAATGCCTATGCTAGGCTAAACTTCTATTTGGTTAAGGGTGATTTCAAAGCCCTAGACATGTTTTATAATTGATTTTCAGATTCTATCTATCATTAATTTTCTATCAAAGTTGCTTATGTTCTTCTACAAGAATTGTTCATGATGTTGTCTTGATTTGTTTAGGTGTACAACTAGATAGATCTTGATAATTATCTATTGCTAGTTTAGGAGTCTTGATCCGTGTAATTGTCTTGATTTCCTATTCATAAGTGGCAATTTGTGATTAATGATTATGGTCAAGTTTTCAATAATTACAAAGTGGAACATAACCTAAGTTGAACAATCCGAGCTTATGTGTTTGTTGCTTAGATCAACCTATCTTTCTCATCATAAAGCTGCCATTAAATTGAACTTAGAGAGCTTATTCTAGGTTGTTTGATGGTTAGAGATTAAATAGAGAGCTTGTTCTATTTAACGACAAACTAAGGAAAGATTGGGATAACAGAGCTTGTTGTTATCTACGGTTGTTAACTTTGATAGTTGGTTGATATTGATAGATCTGAAATTGATTCTTAATGATGTCTAGTGGTGGAGAATGAAACCTTAACCATATTTTTCATATTTGATTCTTCTTACTTACTTGTTTTCTTACTTTTCTAGTTTGCTTATTTTTAAAAGTATATTTATTTTTATTGGCTGGTTATACCGCCTAATTTGTATATTAACTTTGTTTTATTTTTATTGGCTGGTTATACCGCCTAATTTAGTATATATATTTTTATTGGCTGGTTATACCGCCTAATTTAGTATATATATTTTTATTGGCTGGTTATACCGCCTTGCATCTTATTCTTATTATTTACTTTAGTTTAAATCTGGCTTCAAAAACCCCTTTTCTTTTATTGTTTTCTTTGAACGTAAGTTATAAACTAATAACTCATAGATTAAAACCCAATCCCTGAGGACTCGACCCTTGCTAATCATTATACTTACAATTCATCTTTTTAGTGCAAGGTTAAATAAGATACACTCTTTTGGGTGCATCAAATTTTTGGCGCTGTTGCCGGGGATTGCTTTCTTTAGTTTATTTGTTACTTGGTTTATTCTTATTTTCAGTTCTAATTAGTTTTATTTTCTTGTACATACAAGTTTTTCTTTTCAAATTTAAAAAAAAAAAAAACAATGGAATTGAGCAATCTAACACTTGAAGAGTTGGTGGCATACATGAACATGGAGAATCAACAAGCCAATCTCACCTCCCCAGTTCAACAATTGGCCATGGGAGGATGTCAAGGCCATCAAGTGTTCCAAGACCTACAGTATGATCATTACTCAAACACTTATCATGAGGGATGGTGGGATCATACTAATTATGGCTACTCGAAAAATTACCAAGAAGTAGATCCTTATGCCAATTACACTCATCCATCTAGCTTCAATAAATTATGGTCTCAAGAACCAGATCTTTTTCAACCACCACATATGACTCAAAACTCAGGTACTTCTTTAGAAGATCTTGTCTATTCTCTTGTTACTGATTCTTTGCAATTTCAACAGGAAACAAGGGCAAGCATCCAGAGTTTGGAAAAGCAAATGAGCCAATTGGCTAGTAGTATGGTGGGATGGGTAGCACAAAGATCTGAAGAACTCCCAGCCCAAACGATGGTTAACCCAAAGGAGAATGCTACTATTGTGACCTTGAAGAATGAGGAACAAGATGAGGATGAAACAAAATTAGAGATGGATTCTATTCTTGAGGATAATGAAGCCAAAGATCCAAATAAGAGTATTTCGGCACCTGAGGTAACGTTTAAGGTTTCACTTTTTACTAATGTTTCTTCTCCACCTTTTCCTAGTAGATTTGCAAAGTTCAAGGAGGAAGAACATGAACAACACATGCCGGAAACCTTAAACAACTTGTTTGTGGAGGTCATTCAACAAGTATCAAAATATGCTCCATTCCTAGATGACATATGCACCACAAAGGATGATGGAATAATACTTGTAATGGAGAATGCATCCACTGTTGTGCAAAGAAAGCTTCCTCTCAAACGCATAAATTTGGGAAATTTCATGTATGAGCCTGACAAGCCTAAAATGCCAAGAAGGGGTGTTGGTTATTTCAAAACACTAAATCAAGTGCTAATTGGGGGAGGCAGCCTAATTAGTGAAAGCATTGCCAAACTGCCATCCTCAGATTTGCTCTCTTTTTCTTTATCTTTTTCTTATGTTTCTTTGCTAATTGTGTTTAGTGTTTCTAAGTTCATTTAGGCTGCATAAGTTTATTTTGTTTATTAGTTCTTTTCACTTACACATGATTCTTTCATTTGGGATTAATAGCATTACATTACTGACAATGTAAGAATTATGTGTGGGGGGAAGAATTTAGGATTTTATTTAGAGTGTTTTGTTTTTGAGTCTTTTTATGTTGTTTTTCTTTCTGATCCTTGTTTTGAAAATAACTAGATGTAAATATAATTTTTTAACTCCGGTTAAACGGCGGATAACGGTACTCCGTGATTATTTAAGTCGGTTCCATCAGCTACCCACAAAACTGATATTGTATATAAATTTCTCTTTCAATTTCTCTTTCAATTTTTTCAGGATGGATGATATTCTCACAAGATTGCAGAAACGATTTCCTCCTTTTCCTCGAAATATTTTACTGAAGCTTTACCAAGTTCGATTTGAAAGATTAAGAATGCTTATGCACAAAGGGATTCCTGAAGACATACGTTGGATAATTGAAGCCAAGGTATGTGAAGATGAATATCTTCCTGTTTTGCATTTACCAGGTACAGGTAGAAGCACTTTTGCAAAGAAGCGACGAGCAAAGCGCATGAGTTCAAATTGCCACAAATGTGCACGATGGACGTGTAACGGTAAATGTCGTTCTATTGGGATTCCGTCCTCTAATCGAGATGATAAAATTGAATTCATTAAGGATGGACTGAGTAAGGAGAATTTGGGTAATATCCAACTTTCTCTTGAGACGCATCCTAGTGGAGACGTACAAAGAGAAATTCTTGATTTATGGCCGCAATTCCAAAGGGAATGGCAACATCTTGGGAATCTGATGTTAAAAGACCCTGTTTTCCAGCTTGTAAGAAAACTGGATGGGAAGCATATCCTCGACTCATAGAAGGCGTTTAAGCAGTTTCTGGACGTAAAACCAGAGGAAGATGTGAGCCACAATCACAACTACAATAAATAACTTCTCAGCTTTTGGTTTGATTTGCAATAACTTTATTTTGGTTTAATTTACGTGTTGTTCGATTTGTGTAATTATTCTCGTTTTTTTTATTTGTCTTTTACGGTTGATTTTTTCTTCTCTTTTTGATTTTCTTCCTGAAATCACGCAAAAAACTTTTGTTAGGTTAATATTTTCTTCTGACAGGTCAGATACACTTTCGGCGACATTATTACTCTTGTCTGATTCACTACTCAGTCCTTTATATATTACACCATGTACTCATTCTCTTTCAGGCACTCGAAAAAAAAATGGAAAGTACTTCGTCCCAGCGCATTAAAAAAATTTGTGTCTTTGGAGGTGCTTATCCAGGGAAAAATAACATATTTGCTGATGCAGCCATAAGAGTTGGAGTAATACTTGCCCAACAAAAGATCCAGTTGATTTATGGAGGTGGTAGTACGGGTTTAATGGGAGCAGTCGCTACAGCAGCACACGCCGGAGGAAGTCCAGTTCTAGGAATCCTGCCAAAACTATTTACAGATTTTTGTGGACCTACCTTGGGTAAGGAAATACAAGTCTGGAGTATCCCTGAACGGATAACAATCATGTACCATTCTGCCGATGCATTCATTGCTTTACCAGGAGGTCTGGGTACATTGGAAGAAATAGCTTGCGTGGCTTCTTGGTCATCTTTGGTCACAAATAAGAAACCCATTGGTTTGCTTAATGTTAATTGTTATTTTAGTAATTTGCTTTCATATTTAGATAATGCTGTGGAAAATGGATTCATGTTTTCAGAGGCAAGGAGAACCATAATTTCTGCTACAACCATTGAAGATTTACTCAAAAAGCTTCAAGCTTATGAGTGTTTATCTACTACGGTTGTTTCGCAAACGCTCGGAAAAAGAAAAAGAGATATGGACGAGCAAGGAGTGGATTGCACTTTGTCTTTGTGACATTATCTAACATTTTGCTTGTTGTGTCTCAGTTATAATAAGTGGTTAGCAACCTCTGCAGGTAATATCTCCTAAATTCTACCTTTAAAATTTGACATTGGGGACAATGTCATATTTTAGTAGGGGGTAAGGGACATATTTTGCTAATTTAAAAAAAAAAAATTTGTTGTGTTTTAAGACATTTAGAAGTATTCATTCTGAACAAGGTCTGAGTAAGGGAGACTTGAGACATACCTTGTCAGTTTGATTTAATCTTCTTCAAAAAAAAAAAAACATGTTTAGACTTAGTGTGTTTTTAGTGTGTTTTAGTTACTTTCAATACTATGATGAGATATGAATTGCATAAGTCTAAAACAGATTTATTAGTGAGAAGATTTTCATGAGAATTGAGCTTGATATCAACCTTTTTATGAGCCAATGTTAATATGATATGTTGATTGAGAAAGAAGCATGTTTAGACTTAAAACTGACTTGTATAATCATCATTGTGAGTTTTTGAGCCTAAAATGATTGATGCATTATACAAATCAATCTAATTTCTTTCTTGAGTGCTCTTATGATTACATGATTCTCTAGAACTTGCTTTAAACCGTTTGAGACTATATTGATACATGTGACAACATGAATATGATAGAGGCATTAGGATTATAACCAGAGCCAATCAGCCATCCCTTATTGATGTTCCAAGAGAACACACCCTTAGTGAACCAATTTGAGCCTACATTGAATAAGCTATCTCTTTGGTAACCATAACTTGTCCCTAACCTAAATATACTTATATCTTTACCTTTGTTCCAAAGATGAATTAGCATGTTTTGAGACATGTTGCAAAGACAAGGAAGATCTATTGAAAATTTGGGTTAGAAACAAGAAATAAGTGTGGGGGAAAAGAAAAGAAAAGTTAAGAGAAAAAGAAAGGGAATATTATGAAATATTGATGCACCCAAAAGAGTGTATCTTATTTAACCTTGCACTAAAAAGATCAATTGTAAGTATAATGATTAGCAAGGGTCGAGTCCTCAGGGATTGGGTTTTAATGTATGAGTTATTAGTTTATAACTTACGTTCAAAGAAAACAATAAAAGAAAAGGGGTTTTTAAAGCCAGATTTAAACTAAAGTAAATAATAAGAATAAGATGCAAGGCGGTATAACCAGCCAATAAAAATATATATACTAAATTAGGCGGTATAACCAGCCAATAAAAATATATATACTAGATTAGGCAGTATAACCAGCCAATAAAAATAAAACAAAGTTAATATACAAATTAGGCGGTATAACCAGCCAATAAAAATAAATATACTTTTAAAAATAAGCAAACTAGAAAAGTAAGAAAACAAGTAAGTAAGAAGAATCAAATATGAAAAATATGGTTAAGGTTTCATTCTCCACCACTAGACATCATTAAGAATCAATTTCAGATCTATCAATATCAACCAACTATCAAAGTTAACAACCGTAGATAACAACAAGCTCTGTTATCCCAATCTTTCCTTAGTTTGTCGTTAAATAGAACAAGCTCTCTATTTAATCTCTAACCATTAAACAACCTAGAATAAGCTCTCTAAATTCAGTTTAATGGCAGCTTTATGATGAGAAAGATAGGTTGATCTAAGCAACAAACACATAAGCTCGGATTATTCAACTTAGGTTATGTTCCACTTTGCAATTATTGAAAACTTGACCATAATCATTAATCACAAATTGCCACTTATGAATAGGAAATCAAGACAATTACACGGATCAAGACTCCTAAACTAGCAATAGATAATTATCAAGATCTATCTAGTTGTACACCTAAATAAATCAAGACAACATCATGAACAATTCTTGTAGAAGAACATAAGCAACTTTGATAGAAAATTAATGATAGATAGAATCTGAAAATCAATCACAAAATATGTCTAGGGCTTTGAAATCACCCTTAACCAAATAGAAGTTTAGCCTAGCATAGGCATTGTAAACATAAACATAAAATTAAAGAGAATCTAAGAAGAAAATAAAAGAAAGAAAGAAGAAGAAGAAGAATATTAATTATCCAACCTCTTGCTCTTTCTAAAGAAAAAGAAAACTAGAGAAAAGAAAAGAAGAAAACTTAGAGAAATTTTATTACAATGGCTAATATCCTACCAATGTACAATATGATCCTCTACAATCATCCAAGGCCCTCTATTTATACACATTTTGGAGGGCTAAATGACAAGAGACAAGCTTTACAAATTTCAAAGGTAGGTATAATAGGTGGGTGCATTTTTCTAACAATTTTCGTCATATTGTATGACAATTTTGATCAGCCAACTTGATGGTCGATTTCATCAATGTTGGAGGCCTGATCTGATCACATGGTCTTCTAGAAAAATGTTCCCCTATCAGTTACGGATCCATAGCCGTTTGAATCAGCTCATTTGCTGATGTGGATAAGAAGATATGGGCAAAATACGAAAACAGGTCAGCACAGACGTCATTGCACATCAGCCAACTTGATAGTCGATTTCGTCAATATTGGAGGCCTGATCTGATCATATGGTCTTCTAGACAAAGGTTCCCGTATCAGTTACGGATCCATAGCCGTTGGAATCAGCTCATTTGCTGATGTGGATAAGCAGATATGGGCAAAATACGAAAACAGGTCAGCACAGACGTCATTGCACATCAGCCACTTTGATGGTCGATTTCGCTAGGGAAAACGACTCCGTTTTAAGAAGTGTAAAACATGAAAAAGATAGATATGCCTCTTATCTTTGCACGACTACAAATTTCAGCCTTATTGCTTCAGTGATACTGCAGATATAGCTGATATGGCAAAAGGTGTCGGAACTGGAACTGAACTGGATTTGCCCTTAATTCTAGTAATCTGAAATCACTCAAAGAAACTTGTGAAAAACACCAAATTACATAAAAATATAAAAGATCATAAACACAATTAGACTAAACAATAATAACTCGTATTTGACACAAAACAATAATAAAACATAACTAAAAACTATATAATTATACGAGTTATCACACCCCCACACTTAGCTTTTTGCTAGTCCTCGAGCAAAATCAAATAAAAATAAAATAAGAAAATCTAATCTAATCCACTTTCGTAGGAAATCACGGTGGCACTTAGCATGTGACACAAGCCTTTAAACCCCTAGGTGTCCCTAGTGGACGAGTTTAGTCTCGTGAGGGTTTACTAGAACGATACCCACAAACATTGAAAAACTAAAATATAAATAAACTACATATACTAAAAATATTTATTCCTAATCCTTTCAATACAAATTAGAGACAATCTTTGAACAAGTCTTATAAACTAATCAATAGCTTAAAGAATTTCACAAAAAATCATGCTTGAATGTAAATTGTTTGAGTTAAGCCAATATCAACATAACATATCTCAATCAAAATAGTGCATGTTCAAATTTAATCTCAACTTCTCACATGGGATACCCTCATGATTTTCACTCTTTAAAGTAGTGGTGAAGTGTTTACACTCAATCAATCTCATGAAAACAGTTCTACCATATTCTTGCTTGTCCACCTATTCTCCACTATTTAGATCATACAACTTCATGAATCAAGAGGTCTTTAATCAAGGTTGTAATGGGGCCAAGGGGTTTGTAATGTGGTTGAAGAACAAAAGGATAAAGATATCACAAAGGTTCCAAAGAGTTCATAAAGTTTAGAGACATAAAAAGATCATACAAAGAAACTTCTCAAAACTTTTTACAAGTACATAGTCACCTAGGCCGGATATTCATGTTAGGCCTTTTCTTCATTCTAAACAACTTTGTAACATCTTTTTCTTTTTCCACAAATTCAAGAGATGATTCATATATATTTATTTTTTTTTTACATAGGAATTTATTTGCCAGTATTCCATTTCTTTTTCTCTTGACTTTTCTTTTCTTTTCCCCCCACACTTATTTCTTGTTTCTAACCCAAATTTTCAATAGATCTTCCTTGTCTTTGCAACTTGTCTCAAAACATGCTAATTCATCTTTGGAACAAGGGTAAAGATATAAGTATATTTAGGTTAGGGACAAGTTATGGTTACCAAAGAGATAGCTTATTCAATGTAGGCTCAAATTGGTTCACTAAGGGTGTGTTCTCTTGGAACATCAATAAGGGATGGCTGTTTGGCCCTGGCTAAAAATCCTAATGCCTCTATCATATTCATGTTGTCACATGCATCAATATAGTCTCAAATGGTTTAAAGCAAGTTCTAGAGAATCATGTAATCATAAGAGCACTCAAGAAAGAAATTAGATTGATATGTATAATGCATCAATCATATAGGCTCAAAAACTCACAAGGATGATTATACAAGTCAGATTAAGTCTAAACATGCTTCTTTCTCAATCAACATATCATATTAACATTGGCTCATAAAAAGGTTGACATCAAGCTCAATTCTCATGAAAATCTTCTCACTAATAAATCTGTTTTAGACTTATGCAATTCATATCTCATCATTGTATTAAAAAGGAACTAAAACATACTAAAATAATAATAATAATAATAATAAAGACTCATAAAAAAAATAGTAGACAAAAATAAAAGAAATCCTAAATCATTCCCCCCACACTTAATTCTTACATTGTCCTCAATGTAAGTCTATTAACCCAAATGAAAGAATCATGTGTAAGAGAAAAGAACTAATAACATAAGAATAGGAACAACTAAGACTCAAAACAAAACAAACTCATGCAACCTAAATAATCCTAAAATACTAAACAAAAATTAACAAGTAAACATAAAAAGATTAAAATCAAACTGACAAGGTATGTCTCAAGTCTCCCTTACTCAGACCTTGTTCAGAATGAATACTTCTAAATTGCTTAAAACACAACAAACCCTTTTTTTTTTTTTTTTTTGAAAAGAAGAAATCAAACTGACGAGGTATGTCTCAAGTCTCCCTTACTCAGACCTTGTTCAGAATGAATACTTCTAAATTGCTTAAAACACAACAAACTTTTTTTTTTTTTTTAAATTAGCAAAATATGTCTCTTACCCCCTACTAAAATATGACATTGTCCCCAATGTCAAATTTTAAAGGTAGAATTTAGGAGATATTACCTGCAGAGGTTGCTAACCACTTATTATAACTGAGACACAACAAACAAAATGTTAGATAATGTCACAAAGACAAAGTGCAGTCCACTCCTTGCTCGTCCATATCTCTTTTTCTTTTTTCGAGCGTTTGCGAAACAACCGTAGCAGATAAACACTCATAAGCTTGGAGCTTTTTGAGTAAATCTTCAATGGTTGTAGCAGAAATTATGGTTCTCCTTGCCTCTGAAAACATGAATCCATTATCCACAGCATTATCTAAATATGAAAGCAAATTACTAAAATAACCATTAATATTAAGCAAACCAATGGGTTTCTTATTTGTGACCAAAGATGACCAAGAAGCCACGCAAGCTATTTCTTCCAATGTACCCAGACCTCCTGGTAAAGCAATGAATGCATCGGCAGAATGGTACATGATTGTTATCCGTTCAGGGACACTCCAGACTTGTATTTCCTTACCCACGGTAGGTCCACAAAAACTTGTGAATAGTTTTGGCACGATTCCTAGAACTGGACTTCCTCCGGCGTGTGCTGCTGTAGCGACTGCTCCCATTAAACCCGTACTACCGCCTCCATAAATCAAGTGGATCTTTTGTTGGGCAAGTATTACTCCAACTCTTATGGCTTCATCAGCAAATATGTTATTTTTCCCTGGATAAGCACCTCCAAAGACACAAATTTTTTTAATGCGCTGGGACGAAGTACTTTCCATTTTTTTTTCGAGTGCCTGAAAGAGAATGAGTACATGGTGTAATATATAGAGGACTGAGTAGTGAATCAGACAAGAGTAAGAATGTCGCCGAAAGTGTATCTGACCTGTCAGAAGAAAATGTTAACCTAACAAAAGATTTTTGCGTGATTTCAGGAAGAAAATCAAAAAGAGAAAAAAAAATCAACCGTAAAAGACAAATAAAAAAAACGAGAATAATTACACAAATCGAACAACACGTAAATTAAACCAAAATAAAGTTATTACAAATCAAACCAAAAGCTGAGAAGTCATTTATTGTAGTTGTGATTGTGGCTCACATCTTCCTCTGGTTTTACGTCCAGAAACGGCTTAAACGCCTTCTATGAGTCGAGGATATGTGATAACTCGTATAATTATATAGTTTTTAGTTATGTTTTATTAATGTTTTGTGTCAAATACGAGTTATTATTGTTTAGTCTAATTGTGTTTATGATCTTTTATATTTTTATGTATTTTGGTGTTTTTCACAAGTTTCTTTGAGTGATTTCAGATTACTAGAATTAAGGGCAAATCCAGTTCAGTTTCAGTTCCGACACCTTTTGCCATATCAGCTATATCTCGAGTTTCACTGAAGCAATAAGGCTGAAATTTGTAGCCATGCAAAGCTAAGAGGCATATCTATCTTTTTCATGTTTTACACTTCTTAAAACGGAGTCGTTTTCCCTAGCGAAATCGACCATCAAGTTGGCTGATGTGCAATGACGTCTGTGCTGACATGTTTTCGTATTATGCCCATATCTTCTTATCCACATCAGCAAATGAGCTGATTCCAACGGCTATGGTTCCGTAACTGATAGGGGCACCTTTGTCTAGAAGACCATGTGATCAGATAAGGCCTCCAATATTGAAGAAATCGACCATAAAGGTGGCTGATATGCAATGACGTCTGTGCTGACATGTTTTCGTATTTTGCCCATATCTGCTTAACCACATCAGCAAATGAGCTGATTCCAACGGCTATGGTTCCGTAACTGATAGGGGAACCTTTTTCTAGAAGACCATGTGATCCGATCAGGCCTCCAATATTGACGAAATCGACCTTATTTAGGTTGCATGAGTTTGTTTTGTTTTGAGTCTTAGTTGTTCCTATTCTTATGTTATTAGTTCTTTTCTCTTACACATGATTCTTTCATTTGGGTTAATAGACTTACATTGAGGACAATGTAAGAATTAAGTGTGGGGGGAATGATTTAGGATTTCTTTTATTTTTGTCTACTATTTTTTTTATGAGTCTTTATTATTATTATTTTTAGTGTGTTTTAGTTCCTTTTTAATACAATGATGAGATATGAATTGCATAAGTCTAAAACAGATTTATTAGTGAGAAGATTTTCATGAGAATTGAACTTGATATCAATCTTTTTATGAGCCAATGTTAATATGATATGTTGATTGAGAAAGAAGCATGTTTAGACTTAATCTGACTTGTATAATCATCCTTGTGAGTTTTTGAGCCTAAAATGATTGATGCATTATACAAATCAATCTAATTTCTTTCTTGAGTGCTCTTATGATTACATGATTCTCTAGAACTTGCTTTAAACCGTTTGAGACTATATTGATGCATGTGACAACATGAATATGATAGAGGCATTAGGATTTTTAGCCAGGGCCAAACAACCATCCCTTATTGATGTTCCAAGAGAACACACCCTTAGTGAACCAATTTGAGCCTACATTGAATAAGCTATCTCTTTGGTAACCATAACTTGTCCCTAACCTAAATATACTTATATCTTTACCTTTGTTCCAAAGATGAATTAGCATGTTTTGAGACAAGTTGCAAAGACAAGGAAGATCTATTGAAAATTTGGGTTAGAAACAAGAAATAAGTGTGGGGGGGAAAGAAAAGAAAAGTCAAGAGAAAAAGAAATGGAATTCTGGCAAATACATTCCTATGTAAAAAAAAAAATATGAATCATCTCTTGAATTTGTGGAAAAGGAAAAAGATGTTACAAAGTTGTTTAGAATGAAGAAAAGGCCCAACATGAATATCCGGCCTAGGTGACTATGTACTTGTAAAAAGTTTTGAGAAGTTTCTTTGTATGATCTTTTTATGTCTCTAAACTTTATGAACTCTTTGGAACCTTTGTGATATCTTTATCCTTTTGTTCTTCAACCACATTACAAACCCCTTGGCCCCATTACAACCTTGATTAAAGACCTCTTGATTCATGAAGTTGTATGATCTAAATAGTGGAGAATAGGTGGATAAGCAAGAATATGGTAGAACTGTTTTCATGAGATTGATTGAGTGTAAACACTTCACCACTACTTTAAAGAGTGAAAATCATGAGGGTATCCCATGTGAGAAGTTGAGATTAAATTTGAACATGCACTATTTTGATTGAGATATGTTATGTTAATATTGGCTTAACTCAAACAATTTACATTCAAGCATGATTTTTTGTAAAATTCTTTAAGCTATTGATTAGTTTATAAGACTTGTTCAAAGATTGTCTCTAATTTATATTGAAAGGAATAGGAGTAAATATTTTTAGTATATGTAGTTTATTTATATTTTAGTTTTTCAATGTTTGTGGGTATCGTTCTAGTAAACCCTCACGAGACTAAACTCGTCCACTAGGGACACCTAGGGGTTTAAAGGCTTGTGTCACATGCTAAGTGCCACCGTGATTTCCTACGAAAATGGATTAGATTAGATTTTCTTATTTTATTTTTATTGAGTCGTTGCTAGGGACTAGCAACAATCTAAGTGTGGGGGTGTGATAACTCGTATAATTATATAGTTTTTAGTTATGTTTTATTAATGTTTTGTGTCAAATACGAGTTATTATTGTTTAGTCTAATTGTGTTTATGATCTTTTATATTTTTATGTATTTTGGTGTTTTTCACAAGTTTCTTTGAGTGATTTCAGATTACTAGAATTAAGGGCAAATCCAGTTCAGTTTTAGTTCCGACACCTTTTGCCATATCAGCTATATCTCGAGTTTCACTGAAGCAATAAGGCTGAAATTTTTAGCCATGCAAAGCTAAGAGGCATATCTATCTTTTTCATGTTTTACACTTCTTAAAACGGAGTCGTTTTCCCTAGCGAAATCGACCATCAAGTTGGCTGATGTGCAATGACGTCTGTGCTGACATGTTTTCGTATTATGCCCATATCTTCTTATCCACATCAGAAAATGAGCTGATTCCAACGGCTATGGTTCCGTAACTGATAGGGGCACCTTTGTATAGAAGACCATGTGATCAGATAAGGCCTCCAATATTGAAGAAATCGACCATAAAGGTGGCTGATATGCAATGACGTCTGTGCTGACATGTTTTCGTATTTTGCCCATATCTGCTTAACCACATCAGCAAATGAGCTGATTCCAACGGCTATGGTTCCGTAACTGATAGGGGAACCTTTTTCTAGAAGACCATGTGATCCGATCAGGCCTCCAATATTGACGAAATCGACCATCAAGTTGGCTGATCAAAATCGTCATATACCTACCTTTGAAATTTGTAAAGCTTGTCTCTTGTCATTTAGCCCTCCAAAATGTGTATAAATAGAGGGCCTTGGATGATTGTAAGGGATCATATTGTACATAGGTAGGATATTAGCCATTTTAATAAAATTCTCTAAGTTTTCTTCTTCTTTCTTTTCTCTAGTTTTCTTTCTTTTCTCTAGTTTTCTTTTTCTTTATAGAGAGCAAGAGGTTGGATAATTAATATTCTTCCTCTTCTTCTTTCTTTCTTTTATTTTCTTCTTAGATTTTCTTTAATTTTATGTTTATGTTTACAATGCCTATGCTAGGCTAAACTTCTATTTGGTTAAGGGTGATTTCAAAGCCCTAGACATGTTTTGTGATTGATTTTCAGATTCTATCTATCATTAATTTTCTATCAAAGTTGCTTATGTTCTTCTACAAGAATTGTTCATGATGTTGTCTTGATTTATTTAGGTGTACAACTAGATAGATCTTGATAATTATCTATTGCTAGTTTAGGAGTCTTGATCCGTGTAATTGTCTTGATTTCCTATTCATTAGTGGCAATTTGTGATTAATGATTATGGTCAAGTTTTCAATAATTGCAAAGTGGAACATAACCTAAGTTGAACAATCCGAGCTTATGTGTTTGTTGCTTAGATCAACCTATCTTTCTCATCATAAAGCTGCCATTAAATTGAATTTAGAGAGCTTATTCTAGGTTGTTTAATGGTTAGAGATTAAATAGAGAGCTTGTTCTATTTAACGACAAACTAAGGAAAGATTGGGGTAACAGAGCTTGTTGTTATCTACGGTTGTTAACTTTGATAGTTGGTTGATATTGATAGATCTGAAATTGATTCTTAATGATGTCTAGTGGTGGAGAATGAAACCTTAACCATATTTTTCATATTTGATTCTTCTTACTTACTTGTTTTCTTACTTTTCTAGTTTGCTTATTTTTAAAAGTATATTTATTTTTATTGGCTGGTTACACCGCCTAATTTGTATATTAACTTTGTTTTATTTTTATTGGCTGGTTATACCGCCTAATTTAGTATATATATTTTTATTGGCTGGTTATACCGCCTAATTTAGTATATATATTTTTATTGGCTGGTTATACCGCCTTGCATATTATTCTTATTATTTACTTTAGTTTAAATCTGATTTCAAAAACCCCTTTTCTTTTATTGTTCTTGAATTTAAGTTTTAAACTATCAACTTATAAACTAAAACCCAATCCCTGAGGACTCGACCCTTGCTAACTACTATACTTACAATTGATCTTTTTAGTGCAAGGTTAAATAAGATACACTCTTTTGGGTGCATCAAATTTTTGGCGCCGTTGCCGGGGATTGTTTTCTTTAGTTTATTTGTTACTTGGTTTATTCTTATTTTCAGTTCTAATTAGTTCTATTTTCTTGTACATACAAGTTTTTCTTATCAAATTTTGAAAAAAAAAAAAAAAAAAAAAAAAAACGATGGAATTGAGCAATCTAACACTTGAAGAGTTGGTGGCATACATGAACATGGAAAATCAACAAGCCAATCTCACCTACCCAGTTCAACAATTGGCCATGGGAGGATGTCAAGGCCATCAAGTGTTCCAAGACCAACAGTATGATCATTACTCAAACACTTACCATGAGGGATGGTGGGATCATACTAATTATGGCTACTCAGAAAATTACCAAGAAGTAGATCCTTATGCCAATTACACTCATCCATCTAGCTTCAATCAATCATGGTCTCAAGAACCAGATCTTCTTCAACCACCACATATGACTCAAAACTCAGGTACTTCTTTAGAAGATCTTGTCGATTCTCTTGTTACTAATACTTTGCAATTTCAACAGGAAACAAGGGCAAGTATCCAGAGTTTGGAAAGGCAAATAAGCCTATTGGCTAGTAGTATGGTGGTATGGGTAGCACAAAGATCTGAAGAACTCCCTGCCCAAACGATGATTAACCCAAAGGAGAATGCTACGATTGTGACCTTGAGGAATGAGGAACAAGATGAGGATGAGACAAAATTAGAGATGGATTCTATTCTTGAGGATAATGAAGCCACAAATCCAAATAAGAGTATTTCGGCACCTGAGGTAACGTTTAAGGTTCCACTTTTTACTAATGTTTCTTCTCCACCTTTTCCTAGTAGATTTGCAAAGTTCATGGAGGAAGAACATGAACAACACATGCCAGAAACCTTAAACAACTTGTTTGTGGATGCCATTCAACAAGTATCAAAATATGCTCCATTCCTCGATGAGATATGCACCACAAAGGATGATGGAATAATACTTGTAATGGAGAATGCATCCACTGTTGTGCAAAGAAAGCTTCCTCTCAAACGCATTAATTTGGAAAATTTCATGTATGAGCCTGACAAGCCTAAAAAGCCAAGAAGGGGTGTTGGTTAGGTTCAAAACATTAACTCAAGTGTTAATTGGGAAGGCAACCCAATTAAAGAAGAAATTGCCAACCTTCCATATTCAGATTTGCTTTCTCTTTCTCTTTCTTTTCCTTTTCCTTTTCCTTTTCTTTTATTATTTTTATTTTTATTGTTTTTATTTTTATTTTTATTTTTTATGTTTACTTGTTAATTTTTGTTTAGTATTTTAGGATTATTTAGGTTGCATGAGTTTGTTTTGTTTTGAGTCTTAGTTGTTCCTATTCTTATGTTATTAGTTCTTTTCTCTTACACATGATTCTTTCATTTGGGTTAATAGACTTACATTGAGGACAATGTAAGAATTAAGTGTGGGGGGAATGATTTAGGATTTCTTTTATTTTTGTCTACTATTTTTTTTATGAGTCTTTATTATTATTATTTTTAGTGTGTTTTAGTTCCTTTTTAATACAATGATGAGATATGAATTGCATAAGTCTAAAACAGATTTATTAGTGAGAAGATTTTCATGAGAATTGAACTTGATATCAATCTTTTTATGAGCCAATGTTAATATGATATGTTGATTGAGAAAGAAGCATGTTTAGACTTAATCTGACTTGTATAATCATCCTTGTGAGTTTTTGAGCCTAAAATGATTGATGCATTATACAAATCAATCTAATTTCTTTCTTGAGTGCTCTTATGATTACATGATTCTCTAGAACTTGCTTTAAACCGTTTGAGACTATATTGATGCATGTGACAACATGAATATGATAGAGGCATTAGGATTTTTAGCCAGGGCCAAACAACCATCCCTTATTGATGTTCCAAGAGAACACACCCTTAGTGAACCAATTTGAGCCTACATTGAATAAGCTATCTCTTTGGTAACCATAACTTGTCCCTAACCTAAATATACTTATATCTTTACCTTTGTTCCAAAGATGAATTAGCATGTTTTGAGACAAGTTGCAAAGACAAGGAAGATCTATTGAAAATTTGGGTTAGAAACAAGAAATAAGTGTGGGGGGGAAAGAAAAGAAAAGTCAAGAGAAAAAGAAATGGAATTCTGGCAAATACATTCCTATGTAAAAAAAAAAATATGAATCATCTCTTGAATTTGTGGAAAAGGAAAAAGATGTTACAAAGTTGTTTAGAATGAAGAAAAGGCCCAACATGAATATCCGGCCTAGGTGACTATGTACTTGTAAAAAGTTTTGAGAAGTTTCTTTGTATGATCTTTTTATGTCTCTAAACTTTATGAACTCTTTGGAACCTTTGTGATATCTTTATCCTTTTGTTCTTCAACCACATTACAAACCCCTTGGCCCCATTACAACCTTGATTAAAGACCTCTTGATTCATGAAGTTGTATGATCTAAATAGTGGAGAATAGGTGGATAAGCAAGAATATGGTAGAACTGTTTTCATGAGATTGATTGAGTGTAAACACTTCACCACTACTTTAAAGAGTGAAAATCATGAGGGTATCCCATGTGAGAAGTTGAGATTAAATTTGAACATGCACTATTTTGATTGAGATATGTTATGTTAATATTGGCTTAACTCAAACAATTTACATTCAAGCATGATTTTTTGTAAAATTCTTTAAGCTATTGATTAGTTTATAAGACTTGTTCAAAGATTGTCTCTAATTTATATTGAAAGGAATAGGAGTAAATATTTTTAGTATATGTAGTTTATTTATATTTTAGTTTTTCAATGTTTGTGGGTATCGTTCTAGTAAACCCTCACGAGACTAAACTCGTCCACTAGGGACACCTAGGGGTTTAAAGGCTTGTGTCACATGCTAAGTGCCACCGTGATTTCCTACGAAAATGGATTAGATTAGATTTTCTTATTTTATTTTTATTGAGTCGTTGCTAGGGACTAGCAACAATCTAAGTGTGGGGGTGTGATAACTCGTATAATTATATAGTTTTTAGTTATGTTTTATTAATGTTTTGTGTCAAATACGAGTTATTATTGTTTAGTCTAATTGTGTTTATGATCTTTTATATTTTTATGTATTTTGGTGTTTTTCACAAGTTTCTTTGAGTGATTTCAGATTACTAGAATTAAGGGCAAATCCAGTTCAGTTTTAGTTCCGACACCTTTTGCCATATCAGCTATATCTCGAGTTTCACTGAAGCAATAAGGCTGAAATTTGTAGCCATGCAAAGCTAAGAGGCATATCTATCTTTTTCATGTTTTACACTTCTTAAAACGGAGTCGTTTTCCCTAGCGAAATCGACCATCAAGTTGGCTGATGTGCAATGACGTCTGTGCTGACATGTTTTCGTATTATGCCCATATCTTCTTATCCACATCAGCAAATGAGCTGATTCCAACGGCTATGGTTCCGTAACTGATAGGGGCACCTTTGTCTAGAAGACCATGTGATCAGATAAGGCCTCCAATATTGAAGAAATCGACCATAAAGGTGGCTGATATGCAATGACGTCTGTGCTGACATGTTTTCGTATTTTGCCCATATCTGCTTAACCACATCAGCAAATGAGCTGATTCCAACGGCTATGGTTCCTTAACTGATAGGGGAACCTTTTTCTAGAAGACCATGTGATCCGATCAGGCCTCCAATATTGACGAAATCGACCATCAAGTTGGCTGATCAAAATCGTCATATACCTACCTTTGAAATTTGTAAAGCTTGTCTCTTGTCATTTAGCCCTCCAAAATGTGTATAAATAGAGGGCCTTGGATGATTGTAAGGGATCATATTGTACATAGGTAGGATATTAGCCATTTTAATAAAATTCTCTAAGTTTTCTTCTTCTTTCTTTTCTCTAGTTTTCTTTCTTTTCTCTAGTTTTCTTTTTCTTTAGAGAGAGCAAGAGGTTGGATAATTAATATTCTTCCTCTTCTTCTTTCTTTCTTTTATTTTCTTCTTAGATTTTCTTTAATTTTATGTTTATGTTTACAATGCCTATGCTAGGCTAAACTTCTATTTGGTTAAGGGTGATTTCAAAGCCCTAGACATGTTTTGTGATTGATTTTCAGATTCTATCTATCATTAATTTTCTATCAAAGTTGCTTATGTTCTTCTACAAGAATTGTTCATGATGTTGTCTTGATTTATTTAGGTGTACAACTAGATAGATCTTGATAATTATCTATTGCTAGTTTAGGAGTCTTGATCCGTGTAATTGTCTTGATTTCCTATTCATTAGTGGCAATTTGTGATTAATGATTATGGTCAAGTTTTCAATAATTGCAAAGTGGAACATAACCTAAGTTGAACAATCCGAGCTTATGTGTTTGTTGCTTAGATCAACCTATCTTTCTCATCATAAAGCTGCCATTAAATTGAATTTAGAGAGCTTATTCTAGGTTGTTTAATGGTTAGAGATTAAATAGAGAGCTTGTTCTATTTAACGACAAACTAAGGAAAGATTGGGGTAACAGAGCTTGTTGTTATCTACGGTTGTTAACTTTGATAGTTGGTTGATATTGATAGATCTGAAATTGATTCTTAATGATGTCTAGTGGTGGAGAATGAAACCTTAACCATATTTTTCATATTTGATTCTTCTTACTTACTTGTTTTCTTACTTTTCTAGTTTGCTTATTTTTAAAAGTATATTTATTTTTATTGGCTGGTTACACCGCCTAATTTGTATATTAACTTTGTTTTATTTTTATTGGCTGGTTATACCGCCTAATTTAGTATATATATTTTTATTGGCTGGTTATACCGCCTAATTTAGTATATATATTTTTATTGGCTGGTTATACCGCCTTGCATATTATTCTTATTATTTACTTTAGTTTAAATCTGATTTCAAAAACCCCTTTTCTTTTATTGTTCTTGAATTTAAGTTTTAAACTATCAACTTATAAACTAAAACCCAATCCCTGAGGACTCGACCCTTGCTAACTACTATACTTACAATTGATCTTTTTAGTGCAAGGTTAAATAAGATACACTCTTTTGGGTGCATCAATATGCTTCCCATCCAGTTTTCTTACAAGCTGGCAAACAGGGTCTTTTAACATCAGATTCCCAAGATGTTGCCATTCCCTTTGGAATTGCGGCCATAAATCAAGAATTTCTCTTTGTACGTCTCCACTAGGATGCGTCTCAAGAGAAAGTTGGATATTACCCAAATTCTCCTTACTCAGTCCATCCTTAATGAATTCAATTTTATCATCTCGATTAGAGGACGGAATCCCAATAGAACGACATTTACCGTTACACGTCCATCGTGCACATTTGTGGCAATTTGAACTCATGCGCTTTGCTCGTCGCTTCTTTGCAAAAGTGCTTCTACCTGTACCTGGTAAATGCAAAACAGGAAGATATTCATCTTCACGTACCTTGGCTTCAATTATCCAACGTATGTCGTCAGGAATCCCTTTGTGCATAAGCATTCTTAATCTTTCAAGTCGAACTTGGTAAAGCTTCAGTAAAATATTTCGAGGAAAAGGAGGAAATCGTTTCTGCAATCTTGTGAGAATATCATCCATCTAGAAAAAAAATGAAAAAAATGAAAGAGAAATTGGAAGAGAAATTTATATACAATATCAGTTTTGTGGGTAGCTGATGGAACCGATTTAAATAATCACGGAGTACCGTTATCCGCCATTTAACCGGGGTTAAAAAAAATAAATTAAAAATTATATTTACATCTTGTAAGAGAAAAGAACTATTAAACAAAAGAAAAGAAAAACAATAAAAGATAGAATGATGGAGAGTAAGGAATATGCAAATCTGATATAATAGATGCTCTCCATCCTTTTGGGTTGCCTCCCAAGAAGCGCTTGGTTTATTGTCCTCAGCCTAACTTAGACCCATGCCATTATTATTCAACATACTTTGGCTCAAAAAGTGGAAACTCCTCCACATCTTGTATTGGAAAGTTCTCATAGTAAGGCTTCAATCTATGACCATTCACTTTGAATGCCTTATCTGTTTTTGGGCTTTGGATTTCAACTGCACCATGAGTAAATACATTAGTAATAACAAAAGGTCCAACCCAACGAGAACGTAACTTACCTGGATATAACTTAAGGCGTGAATGGAAGAGAAGAACTTTTTGTCCAACAACAAATTCTTTTCTTGATATCATCTTGTCATGGAATGCCTTAGTCTTTTCCTTGTAAATCCTAGAATTCTGATAGGCATCATTCCTTATCTCCTCTAATTCTTGTAGGTCAAGTTTTCTTTTCTTTCCTATCTCATCCATCTCCATGTTGCATTGTTTGATAGCCCAATATGATTTATGTTCCAATTCAACCGGAAGATGACAAGGCTTACCATAAACAAGTCGATAAGGAGACATACCAATGGGTGTCTTATATGCTATCCTATAAGCCCAAAGTGCATCATCAAGTCGTGAACTCCAATCCTTCCTATTTGGATTAACTGTCTTTTCAAGGATGGACTTAACTTCTCGGTTTGACACATCAGCTTGCCCACTAGTTTGAGGATGATATGAGGTGGAGACCTTGTGTGTGATGTTATACTTCCTCAAAAGTGCTTCCATAGTCCTATTGCAAAAGTGAGTACCTCTATCGCTGATTATGGCCTTTGGCGTTCCAAACCTAGCCAAGATGTTAGTCTTGACAAAATCTGAAACAACTTTAGAGTCATTAGTCCTAGTGGATTTTGCTTCCACCCACTTTGAAACATAATCAACGGCAAGTAAAATATAAAGATTACCAAAAGAAGGAGGAAAAGGTCCCATGAAATCCATGCCCCATACATCAAAAATTTCAACAATAAGTATTGGAGTTTGAGGCATTTGATTTCTAGCACCTAAGTTACCTGTTCTTTGGCAACGATCACATGACTTGCAAAAGAGGTATGCATCTTTGAATATGGTAGGCCAATAAAATCCAGAATCAAGAACTTTCATGGCTGTTCTTTTGGATCCAAAGTGTCCTCCACATGCATAAGAGTGACAAAAGGTGAGAATAGATTGAAATTCAGTTTCGAGTACACACCTTCTTATAATCTGATCGGAGCAATGCTTCCAAAGGTAAGGATCATCCCATATGTAGTATTTGGCATCACTCTTGATCTTATTTCTTTGAGCTTGTGTCAACTCTTGTGGCAACTTCTTGGTAACTAAGTAATTAACAATATCAGCATACCAAGGAGTTGTTGTTCTTATAAAAAGAAGTTGCTCATCCGGAAAGTTCTCATTCAAGGGTAGTGCATCATCTTCATGAACTAAACGGCTAAGATGGTCCGCAACCAGGTTGTCACTACCTCTCTTATCTTTTATCTCCAAATCAAACTCTTGTAAGAGAAGTATCCATCTAATCAACCTTGGTTTGGCCTCCTTTTTAGTGAGTAAGTACTTAAGGGCTGCATGGTCAGAAAATACAATTACTTTAGTACCAATTAAATAAGATCGAAATTTTTCTAAAGCAAATACAACAGCCAAAAGTTCTTTTTCAGTAGTGGAATAGTTCAATTGAGCATCATTAAGAGTTCTTGAGGCATAATAAATGGCATGTGAGGCTTTCCCAACCCGTTGGCCCAAAACAGCTCCAATGGCATAGTCACTAGCATCACACATGATTTCAAAAGGTACATTCCAATCTGGTGGTTGGATGATAGGAGCTGATGTCAAGAGTCCCTTCAATGTTTCAAACGCCTCTTTGCATTTATCATCAAAGTGGAAAACCACATCTTTTTGTAGTAGCTTGCAAAGAGGTAATGTGATCTTTGAGAAGTCTTTGATAAATCTCCTATAGAAACCTGCATGTCCAAGAAAAGAACGAACCTCTCTCACATTTGTGGGAGGTGGTAAAGAATGCATAATATCTATTTTAGACTTATCAACCTCTATCCCTCTAGAAGAAATAACATGGCCCAAAACTATTCCTTGTTCTACCATAAAGTGACATTTTTCCCAATTCAAAACAAGGTTAGTTTCCATGCATCTTTCAAGTACAAGTGTAAGGTTCTCTAGACATCTATCAAAAGAATCACCATAGACACTAAAATCATCCATAAACACTTCTATGATATTCTCTACATAATCTGAAAATATGCTAACCATACACCTTTGGAATGTAGCTGGTGCATTACAAAGACCAAATGGCATACGCCGGTATGCAAAAGTACCAAATGGACATGTGAATGTTGTTTTCTCTTGGTCCTCCGGAGCAATGGCTATCTGATTATAACCTGAAAAACCATCAAGAAAACAATAATGAGAATGGCCAGCTAACCTTTCAAGCATTTGATCAATAAAAGGTAAAGGAAAGTGGTCTTTGCGAGTTGTGGAATTAAGTTTACGATAATCAATACAAACTCGCCATCCTGTTTGAATCCTAGTAGGAACAAGTTCATTCTCATTATTTGTTACCACCGTTACACCTGATTTCTTTGGAACCACTTGGACTGGGCTCACCCATTTGCTATCCGAGATAGGATAGATCACTCCAACATCTAGGAGCTTCAGTATCTCCTTTTTCACAACCTCCATCATAGGAGGGTTCAATCTTCTTTGTGCTTCTCTTGTTGGTTTAGACCCTTCCTCTAACAAAATCCGGTGCATGCACATGGATGGGCTTATTCCCTTGATATCGGCAATTGTCCAACCAATTGCTGTTTTATGCTCTCTAAGCACCCGGATAAGTCGCTCTTCTTGCAAAGGTGTGAGCTCTTTGGCAATGATGACAGGTAGTGTGTCCTTTTCCCCTAAGAACAAATATTTCAAGTGGTTCGGTAGTGGTTTCAATTCTAAAGTTGGTGCCTGCAAAATGGAAGGTAGAAGTTTCTCATTAGATAAAGGCAAATCAATAAATGAAACATCAAACCTTGCATCTTTAGGTTGCAGCGAGTGTAAAGATTCTAGTGCCCCTTCCACATGGTCACTCAAGGCTAGTTTAGAATTCCCCATTCTGAGATGGTTGCTAAGGACTATTTCCACACTATCTTCACCATCTAGCTCATAAGCTTGCTGCACTAGTGAGTCAATTATATCAATATTAAAAACAGAATGCACATCACTAGGATATCTCATGGCCTCAAAAATGTTAAAGCGAATTATTTCACCATCAAATTCCATAGTTAAAGTGCCATCATGTACATCTATTTTAGTTCTTGCTGTTTTCAAGAATGGTCTCCCTAATAGAATAGGTGTGGGATTAGAAGACATCTCATCTTCCATCTCAATAACATAAAAGTCAGCGGGAAAAACCAATTCATTAACCTGTACAAGAACGTCTTCTACAACTCCTCTTGGATAAGTGTTAGAACGGTCAGCAAGTTGTATTATAACACCGGTTTCCTCTAATGGTCCTAGATTCAATGAAGCATAAATTGAATATGGCATGACATTAATAGATGCCCCTAGATCTAGCATAGCACGCTCAAACCTGGTGTTGCCGATCTTACAAGGAATGGTAAACATACCTGGATCCTTGCATTTAGGTGGGAGTTTCTTTTGAAGAACAGCTGACACATTCTCCCCCACACTTACCTTTTCATTCCATTTCAACTTCCGTTTAGATGTGCACAACTCTTTTAGGAACTTGGCATATCTTGGCACTTGCTTGATAGCATCTAGTAAAGGAATGTTCACCTCTACTTTCCGGAAGGTTTCCAAAATTTCCTTCTCTTGCTCCTCCTTCTTGGACTTTGCTAATCTACTAGGAAAAGGTGGAGAAGAAATATTAGTAAAAATTGGAATCTCAAACGTTACCTCAGGTGCCGAAATACTCTTATTTGGATCATTGGCTTCATTATCCTCAAGAATAGAATTCATCTCTAATTTTGTCTCATCCTCATCTTGTTCCTCATTCCTCAAGGTCACAATAGTAGCATTCTCCTTTAGGTTAATCATCGTTTGGGCAGGGAGTTCTTCAGATCTTTGTGCTACCCATCCCACCATACTACTAGTCAATTGGATCATTTGCTTTTCCAAACTCTGGATGCTTGCCCTTGTTTCCTGTTGAAATTGCAAAGTATCAGTAACAAGAGAATAGACAAGATCTTCTAAAGAAGTACCTGAGTTTTGAGTCATATGTGGTGGTTGAAAAAGATCTGGTTCTTGGGACCATGATTGATTGAAGCTAGATGGATGATTGTAATTGGCATAAGGATCTACTTCTTGGTAATTTTTCGAGTAGCCATAATTAGTACGATCCCACCATCCCTCATGGTAAGTGTTTGAGTAATGATCATACTGTTGGTCTTGGAACACTTGATGGCCTTGACATCCTCCCATGGCAAATTGTTGAACTGGGAAGGTGAGATTGGCTTGTTGATTCTCCATGTTCATGTATGCCACCAACTCTTCAAGTGTTAGATTGCTCAATTCCATCGTTTTTTTTTTTTTTTTTTTTTTTCAAAATTTGATAAGAAAAACCCGTATGTAAAAGAAAATAAAACTCATTAGAACTGAAAATAAGAATAAACCAAGTAACAAATAAACTAAAGAAAACAATCCCCGGCAACGGCGCCAAAAATTTGATGCACCCAAAAGAGTGTATCTTATTTAACCTTGCACTAAAAAGATCAATTGTAAGTATAATGATTAGCAAGGGTCGAGTCCTCAGGGATTGGGTTTTAATGTATGAGTTATTAGTTTATAACTTACGTTCAAAGAAAACAATAAAAGAAAAGGGGTTTTTAAAGCCAGATTTAAACTAAAGTAAATAATAAGAATAAGATGCAAGGCGGTATAACCAGCCAATAAAAATATATATACTAAATTAGGCGGTATAACCAGCCAATAAAAATATATATACTAGATTAGGCGGTATAACCAGCCAATAAAAATAAAACAAAGTTAATATACAAATTAGGCGGTATAACCAGCCAATAAAAATAAATATACTTTTAAAAATAAGCAAACTAGAAAAGTAAGAAAACAAGTAAGTAAGAAGAATCAAATATGAAAAATATGGTTAAGGTTTCATTCTCCACCACTAGACATCATTAAGAATCAATTTCAGATCTATCAATATCAACCAACTATCAAAGTTAACAACCGTAGATAACAACAAGCTCTGTTATCCCAATCTTTCCTTAGTTTGTCGTTAAATAGAACAAGCTCTCTATTTAATCTCTAACCATTAAACAACCTAGAATAAGCTCTCTAAATTCAGTTTAATGGCAGCTTTATGATGAGAAAGATAGGTTGATCTAAGCAACAAACACATAAACTCGGATTATTCAACTTAGGTTATGTTCCACTTTGCAATTATTGAAAACTTGACCATAATCATTAATCACAAATTGCCACTTATGAATAGGAAATCAAGACAATTACACGGATCAAGACTCCTAAACTAGCAATAGATAATTATCAAGATCTATCTAGTTGTACACCTAAATAAATCAAGACAACATCATGAACAATTCTTGTAGAAGAACATAAGCAACTTTGATAGAAAATTAATGATAGATAGAATCTGAAAATCAATCACAAAATATGTCTAGGGCTTTGAAATCACCCTTAACCAAATAGAAGTTTAGCCTAGCATAGGCATTGTAAACTGATAACTCGTATAATTATATAGTTTTTAGTTATGTTTTATTATTGTTTTGTGTCAAATACGAGTTATTATTGTTTAGTCTAATTGTGTTTATGATCTTTTATATTTTTATGTATTTTGGTGTTTTTCACAAGTTTCTTTGAGTGATTTCAGATTACTAGAATTAAGGGCAAATCCAGTTCAGTTTCAGTTCCGACACCTTTTGCCATATCAGCTATATCTCGAGTTTCACTGAAGCAATAAGGCTGAAATTTGTAGCCATGCAAAGAAATGAGCTGATTCTAACGGCTATGGTTCCGTAACTGATAGGGGAACCTTTGTCTAGAATACCATGTGATCATATCAGGCCTCCAATATTGAAGAAATCTACCATCAAGGTGGCTGATGTGCAATGACGTCTGTGCTGACATGTTTTCATATTTTGCCCATATCTCCTTAACCACATCAGCAAATGAGCTGATTCTAACGGCTATGGTTCCGTAACTGATAGGGGAACCTTTGTCTAGAAGACCATGTGATCAGATCAGGCCTCCAATATTGACGAAATCGACCATCAAGTTGGCTGATCAAAATCGTCATATACCTACCTTTGAAATTTGTAAAGCTTGTCTCTTGTCATTTAGCCCTCCAAAATGTGTATAAATAGAGGGCCTTGGATGATTGTAAGGGAGCATATTTTACATAGGTAGGATATAATTATACGAGTTATCAGTTTATAATGCCTATGCTAGGCTAAACTTCTATTTGGTTAAGGGTGATTTCAAAGCCCTAGACATGTTTTGTGATTGATTTTCAGATTCTATCTATCATTAATTTTCTATCAAAGTTGCTTATGTTCTTCTACAATAATTGTTCATGATGTTGTCTAGATTTATTTAGGTGTACAACTAGATAGATCTTGATAATTATCTATTGCTAGTTTAGGAGTCTTGATCCGTGTAATTGTCTTGATTTCCTATTCATAAGTGGCAATTTGTGATTAATGATTATGGTCAAGTTTTCAATAATTGCAAAGTGGAACATAACCTAAGTTGAACAATCCGAGCTTATGTGTTTGTTGCTTAGATCAACCTATCTTTCTCATCATAAAGCTGTCATTAAATTGAATTTAGAGAGCTTATTCTAGGTTGTTTAATGGTTAGAGATTAAATAGAGAGCTTGTTCTATTTAACGACAAACTAAGGAAAGATTGGGGTAACAGAGCTTGTTGTTATCTACGGTTGTTAACTTTGATAGTTGGTTGATATTGATAGATCTGAAATTGATTCTTAATGATGTCTAGTGGTGGAGAATGAAACCTTAACCATATTTTTCATATTTGATTCTTCTTACTTATTTGTTTTCTTACTTTTAGTTTGCTTATTTTTTATATTTATTTTTATTGGCTGGTTATACCGCCTAATTTGTATATTAACTTTGTTTTATTTTTATTGGCTGGTTATACCGCCTAATTTAGTATATATATTTTTATTGGCTGGTTATACCGCCTAATTTAGTATATATATTTTTATTGGCTGGTTATACCGCCTTGCATCTTATTCTTATTATTTACTTTAATTTAAATCTGGCTTCAAAAACCCCTTTTCTTTTATTGTTCTTGAATTTAAGTTTTAAACTATTAACTTATAAACTAAAACCCAATCCCTGAGGACTCGACCCTTGCTAACTACTATACTTACAATTTATCTTTTTAGTGCAAGGTTAAATAAGATACACTCTTTTGGGTGCATCAAATTTTTGGCGCCGTTGCCGGGGATTGTTTCTTTAGTTTATTTGTTACTTGGTTTATTCTTATTTTCAGTTCTAATTAGTTCTATTTTCTTGTACATACAAGTTTTTCTTATCAAATTTTGAAAAAAAAAATAAAAAATAAAAAAATAAAAAAAACGATGGAATTGAGCAATCTAACAATTGAAGAGTTGGTGGCATACATGAACATGGAGAATCAACAAGCCAAGCTCACCTCCCCAGTTCAACAATTGGCCATGGGAGGATGTCAAGGCCATCAAGTGTTCCAAGACCAACAGTATGATCATTACTCAAACACTTACCATGAGGGATGGTGGGATCATACTAATTATGGCTACTCGAAAAATTACCAAGAAGTAGATCCTTATGCCAATTACACTCATCCATCTAGCTTCAATCAATCATGGTCCCAAGAACCAGATCTTTTTCAACCACCACATATGACTCAAAACTCAGGTACTTCTTTAGAAGATCTTATCTATTCTCTTGTTACTGATACTTTGCAATTTCAACAGGAAACAAGGGCAAGCATCCGGAGTTTGGAAAGGCAAATGAGCCTATTGGCTAGTAGTATGGTGGTATGGGTAGCACAAAGATCTGAAGAACTCTCTGCCCAAACAATGATTAACCCAAAGGAGAATACTACTAGTGTGACCTTGAGGAATGAGGAACAAGATGCGGATGAGACAGAATTAGAGATGGATTCTATTCTTGAGGATAATGAAGCCACAAATACAAATAAGAGTATTTCGGCACCTGAGGTAACGTTTGAGATTCCAATTTTTACTAATGTTTCTTCTCCACCTTTTCCTAGTAGATTCGCAAAGTTCAAGGAGGATGAACATGAACAAGACACGCTGGAAACCTTAAATAGTTTGTTTGTGGATGTCATTCAACAAGTACCAAAAGATGCACCATTCCTCAATGAGATATGCACCACCAAGGATGATGGAATAATACTTGTAATGGAGAATGCATCCACTGTTGTGCAAAGAAAGCTTCCTCTCAAACGCATAAATTTGGGAAATTTCATGTATGAGCCTGACAAGCCTAAAAAGCCAAGAAAGGGTGTTGGTTAGATTCAAAACACTAACTCAAGTGTTAATTGGGAAGGCAGCCCAATTAAAGATGAAATTACCAACCTTCCATATTCAGATTTGCTTTCTCTTTCTTTTCCTTTTTCTTTTATTATTTTTATTGTTTTTCTTTTTATTTCTTATGTTTCTTTGTTAATTGTGTTTATTGTTTTTAAGTTCATTTAGGCTGCATAAGTTTCTTTTGTTTAATAATTCTTTTCTCTTACATATAATTCTTGCATTGGGGGATAATAGCATTACATTAATGACAATGTAAGAATTATGTGTGGGGGAAAGAATTTAGGATTTTATTTAGAGTGTTTTGTTTTTGAGTCTTTTTATGTTGTTTTTCTTTCTGATCCTTGTTTTGAAAATAACTAGATGTAATTATAATTTTTTTAACCCCGGTTAAATGGCGGATAACGGTACTCCGTGATTATTTAAGTCGGTTCCATCAGCTACCCACAAAACTGATATTGTATATAAATTTCTCTTCCAATTTCTCTTTCAATTTTTTTTTTTTTTCATTCTTTTTTTCAGGATGGATGATATTCTCACAAGATTGCAGAAACGATTTCCTCCTTTTCCTCGAAATATTTTACTGAAGCTTTACCAAGTTCGACTTGAAAGATTAAGAATGCTTATGCACAAAGGGATTCCTGACGACATACGTTGGATAATTGAAGCCAAGGTACGTGAAGATGAATATCTTCCTGTTTTGCATTTACCAGGTACAGGTAGAAGCACTTTTGCAAAGAAGCGACGAGCAAAACGCATGAGTTCAAATTGCCACAAATGTGCACGATGGACGTGTAACGGTAAATGTCGTTCTATTGGGATTCCGTCCTCTAATCGAGATGATAAAATTGAATTCATTAAGGATGGACTGAGTAAGGAGAATTTGGGTAATATCCAACTTTCTCTTGAGACGCATCCTAGTGGAGACGTACAAAGAGAAATTCTTGATTTATGGCCGCAATTCCAAAGGGAATGGCAACATCTTGGGAATCTGATGTTAAAAGACCCTGTTTGCCAGCTTGTAAGAAAACTGGATGGGAAGCATATCCTCGACTCATAGAAGGCGTTTAAGCCGTTTCTGGACGTAAAACCAGAGGAAGATGTGAGCCACAATCACAACTACAATAAATGACTTCTCAACTTTTGGTTTGATTTGCAATAACTTTATTTTGGTTTAATTTACGTGTTGTTCGATTTGTGTAACTATTCTCGTTTTTTTTTATTTGTCTTTTACGGTTGATTTTTTCTTCTCTTTTTGATTTTCTTCCTGAAATCACGCAAAAATCTTTTGTTAGGTTAACATTTTCTTCTGACAGGTCAGATACACTTTCGGCGACATTATTACTCTTGTCTGATTCACTACTGAGTCCTCTATATATTACACCATGTACTCATTCTCTTTCAGGCACTCGAAGAAAAAAAAAATGGAAAGTACTTCATCCCAACGCATTAAAAAAAATTGTGTCTTTGGAGGTGCTTATCCAGGAAAAAATAACATATTCGCTGATGAAGCCATAAGAGTTGGAGTAATACTTGCCCAACAAAAGATCCACTTAATTTATGGAGGCGGTAGTACGGGTTTAATGGGAGCAGTCGCTACAGCAGCACACGCCGGAGGAAGTCCAGTTCTAGGAATCGTGCCAAAACTATTCACAAGTTTTTGTGGACCTACCGTGGGTAAGGAAATACAAGTCTGGAGTGCCCCTGAACGGATAACAATCATGTACCATTCTGCCGATGCATTCATTGCTTTACCAGGAGGTCTGGGTACATTGGAAGAAATAGCTTGCGTGGCTTCTTGGTCATCTTTGGTCACAAATAAGAAACCCATTGGTTTGCTTAATATTAATGGTTATTTTAGTAATTTGCTTTTATATTTAGATAATGCTGTGGATAATGGATTCATGTTTTCAGAGGCAAGGAGAACCATAATTTCTGCTACAACCATTGAAGATTTACTTAAAAAGCTCCAAGCTTATGAGTGTTTATCTGCTACGGTTGTTTCGCAAACGCTCGGAAAAAGAAAAAGAGATATGGACGAGCAAGGAGTGGATTGCACTTTGTCTTTGTGACATTATCTAACATTTTGCTTGTTGTGTCTCAGTTATAATAAGTGGTTAGCAACCTCTGCAGGTAATATCTCCTAAATTCTACCTTTAAAATTTGACATTGGGGACAATGTCATATTTTAGTAGGGGGTAAGGGACATATTTTGCTAATTTAAAAAAAAAAAAAAAAAAAAAAAAAAATTAAGAAGTATTCATTCTGAACAAGGTCTGAGTAAGGGAGACTTGAGACATACCTTGTCAGTTTGATTTCTTCTTTTCAAAAAAAAAAAAAAAAAAAAAAAAAAATAGAGTTTGTTGTGTTTTATGCAATTTAGAAGTATTCATTCTGAACAAGGTCTGAGTAAGGGAGACTTGAGACATACCTTGTCAGTTTGATTTTAATCTTTTTATGTTTACTTGTTAATTTTTGTTTAGTATTTTAGGATTATTTAGGTTGCATGAGTTTGTTTTGTTTTGAGTCTTAGTTGTTCCTATTCTTATGTTATTAGTTCTTTTCTCTTACACATGATTCTTTCATTTGTGTTAATAGACTTACATTGAGGACAATGTAAGAATTAAGTGTGGGGGGAATGATTTAGGATTTCTTTTATTTTTGTCTACTATTTTTTTTATGAGTCTTTATTATTATTATTATTTTTAGTGTGTTTTAGTTCCTTTTTAATACAATGATGAGATATGAATTGCATAGGTCTAAACTGGTTATTAGTGAGAAGATTTTCATGAGAATTGAGCTTGATGTCAACCTTTTTATGAGCCAATGTTAATATGATATGTTGATTGAGAAAGAAGCATGTTTAGACTTAATCTGACTTGTATAATCATCCTTGTGAGTTTTTGAGCCTATAATGATTGATGCATTATACAAATCAATCTAATTTCTTTCTTGAGTGCTCTTATGATTACATGATTCTCTAGAACTTGCTTTAAACCGTTTGAGACTATATTGATACATGTGACAACATGAATATGATAGAGGCATTAGGATTTTTAGCCAGAGCCAAACAGCCATCCCATATTGATGTTCCAAGAGAACACACCCTTAGTGAACCAATTTGAGCCTACATTGAATAAGCTATCTCTTTGGTAACCATAACTTGTCCCTAACCTAAATATACTTATATCTTTACCTTTGTTCCAAAGATGAATTAGCATGTTTTGAGACAAGTTGCAAAGACAAGGGATATTTTTAGTTAAAAATTTGGGTTAGAAACAAGAAATAAGTGTGGGGGGGAAAGAAAAGAAAAGTCAAGAGAAAAAGAAATGAAATACTGGCAAATACATTCCTATGTAAAAAAAAAAATATATGAATCATCTCTTGAATTTGTGGAAAAAGAAAATGATGTTACAAAGTCGTTTAGAATGAAGAAAAGGCCCAACATGAATATCCGGCCTAGGTGACTATGTACTTGTAAAGAGTTTTGAGAAGTTTCTTTGTATGATCTTTTTATGTCTCTAAACTTTATGAACTCTTTGGAACCTTTGTGATATCTTTATCCTTTTGTTCTTCAACCACATTACAAACCCCTTGGCCCCATTACAACCTTGATTAAAGACCTCTTGATTCATGAAGTTGTATGATCTAAATAGTGGAGAATAGGTGGACAAGCAAGAATATGGTAGAACTGTTTTCATGAGATTGATTGAGTGTAAACACTTCACCACTACTTTAAAGAGTGAAAATCATGAGGGTATCCCATGTGAGAAGTTGAGATTAAATTTGAACATGCAATATTTTGATTGAGATATGTTATGCTAATATTGGCTTAACTCAAACAATTTACATTCAAGCATGATTTTTTGTGAAATTCTTTAAGCTATTGATTAGTTTATAAGACTTGTTCAAATATTGTCTCTAATTTGTATTGAAAGGATTAGGAGTAAATATTTTTAGTATATGCAGTTTATTTATATTTTAGTTTTCAATGTTTGTGGGTATCGTTCTAGTAAACCCTCACGAGACTAAACTCGTCCACTAGGGACACCTAGGGGTTTAAAGGCTTGTGTCACATGCTAAGTGCCACCGTGATTTCTACGAAAATGGATTAGATTAGATTTTCTTATTTTATTTTTATTGAGTCGTTGCTAGGGACTAGCAACAATCTAAGTGTGGGGGTGTGATAACTCGTATAATTATATAGTTTTTAGTTATGTTTTATTATTGTTTTGTGTCAAATACGAGTTATTATTGTTTAGTCTAATTGTGTTTATGATCTTTTATATTTTTATGTATTTTGGTGTTTTTCACAAGTTTCTTTGAGTGATTTCAGATTACTAGAATTAAGGGCAAATCCAGTTCAGTTTCAGTTCCGACACCTTTTGCCATATCAGCTATATCTCGAGTTTCACTGAAGCAATAAGGCTGAAATTTGTAGCCATGCAAAGAAATGAGCTGATTCCAACGGCTATGGTTCCGTAACTGATAGGGGAACCTTTGTCTAGAATACCATGTGATCATATCAGGCCTCCAATATTGAAGAAATCGACCATCAAGGTGGCTGATGTGCAATGACGTCTGTGCTGACATGTTTTCATATTTTGCTCATATCTCCTTAACCACATCAGCAAATGAGCTGATTCTAACGGCTATGGTTCCGTAACTGATAGGGGAACCTTTGTCTAGAAGACCATGTGATCAGATCAGGCCTCCAATATTGACGAAATCGACCATCAAGTTGGCTGATCAAAATCGTCATATACCTACCTTTGAAATTTGTAAAGCTTGTCTCTTGTCATTTAGCCCTCCAAAATGTGTATAAATAGAGGGCCTTGGATGATTGTAAGGGAGCATATTTTACATAGGTAGGATATTAGCCATTTTAATAAAATTCTCTAAGTTTTCTTCTTCTTTCTTTTCTCTAGTTTTCTTTCTTTTCTCTAGTTTTCTTTTTCTTTAGAGAGAGCAAGAGGTTGGATAATTAATATTCTTCCTCTTCTTCTTTCTTTCTTTTATTTTCTTCTTAGATTTTCTTTAATTTTATGTTTATGTTTATAATGCCTATGCTAGGCTAAACTTCTATTTGGTTAAGGGTGATTTCAAAGCCCTAGACATGTTTTGTGATTGATTTTCAGATTCTATCTATCATTAATTTTCTATCAAAGTTGCTTATGTTCTTCTACAATAATTGTTCATGATGTTGTCTAGATTTATTTAGGTGTACAACTAGATAGATCTTGATAATTATCTATTGCTAGTTTAGGAGTCTTGATCCGTGTAATTGTCTTGATTTCCTATTCATAAGTGGCAATTTGTGATTAATGATTATGGTCAAGTTTTCAATAATTGCAAAGTGGAACATAACCTAAGTTGAACAATCCGAGCTTATGTGTTTGTTGCTTAGATCAACCTATCTTTCTCATCATAAAGCTGTCATTAAATTGAATTTAGAGAGCTTATTCTAGGTTGTTTAATGGTTAGAGATTAAATAGAGAGCTTGTTCTATTTAACGACAAACTAAGGAAAGATTGGGGTAACAGAGCTTGTTGTTATCTACGGTTGTTAACTTTGATAGTTGGTTGATATTGATAGATCTGAAATTGATTCTTAATGATGTCTAGTGGTGGAGAATGAAACCTTAACCATATTTTTCATATTTGATTCTTCTTACTTATTTGTTTTCTTACTTTTAGTTTGCTTATTTTTTATATTTATTTTTATTGGCTGGTTATACCGCCTAATTTGTATATTAACTTTGTTTTATTTTTATTGGCTGGTTATACCGCCTAATTTAGTATATATATTTTTATTGGCTGGTTATACCGCCTAATTTAGTATATATATTTTTATTGGCTGGTTATACCGCCTTGCATCTTATTCTTATTATTTACTTTAATTTAAATCTGGCTTCAAAAACCCCTTTTCTTTTATTGTTCTTGAATTTAAGTTTTAAACTATTAACTTATAAACTAAAACCCAATCCCTGAGGACTCGACCCTTGCTAACTACTATACTTACAATTTATCTTTTTAGTGCAAGGTTAAATAAGATACACTCTTTTGGGTGCATCAAATTTTTGGCGCCGTTGCCGGGGATTGTTTCTTTAGTTTATTTGTTACTTGGTTTATTCTTATTTTCAGTTCTAATTAGTTCTATTTTCTTGTACATACAAGTTTTTCTTATCAAATTTTGAAAAAAAAAATAAAAAATAAAAAAATAAAAAAAACGATGGAATTGAGCAATCTAACAATTGAAGAGTTGGTGGCATACATGAACATGGAGAATCAACAAGCCAAGCTCACCTCCCCAGTTCAACAATTGGCCATGGGAGGATGTCAAGGCCATCAAGTGTTCCAAGACCAACAGTATGATCATTACTCAAACACTTACCATGAGGGATGGTGGGATCATACTAATTATGGCTACTCGAAAAATTACCAAGAAGTAGATCCTTATGCCAATTACACTCATCCATCTAGCTTCAATCAATCATGGTCCCAAGAACCAGATCTTTTTCAACCACCACATATGACTCAAAACTCAGGTACTTCTTTAGAAGATCTTATCTATTCTCTTGTTACTGATACTTTGCAATTTCAACAGGAAACAAGGGCAAGCATCCGGAGTTTGGAAAGGCAAATGAGCCTATTGGCTAGTAGTATGGTGGTATGGGTAGCACAAAGATCTGAAGAACTCTCTGTCCAAACAATGATTAACCCAAAGGAGAATACTACTAGTGTGACCTTGAGGAATGAGGAACAAGATGCGGATGAGACAGAATTAGAGATGGATTCTATTCTTGAGGATAATGAAGCCACAAATACAAATAAGAGTATTTCGGCACCTGAGGTAACGTTTGAGATTCCAATTTTTACTAATGTTTCTTCTCCACCTTTTCCTAGTAGATTCGCAAAGTTCAAGGAGGATGAACATGAACAAGACACGCTGGAAACCTTAAACAGTTTGTTTGTGGATGTCATTCAACAAGTACCAAAAGATGCACCATTCCTCAATGAGATATGCACCACCAAGGATGATGGAATAATACTTGTAATGGAGAATGCATCCACTGTTGTGCAAAGAAAGCTTCCTCTCAAACGCATAAATTTGGGAAATTTCATGTATGAGCCTGACAAGCCTAAAAAGCCAAGAAAGGGTGTTGGTTAGATTCAAAACACTAACTCAAGTGTTAATTGGGAAGGCAGCCCAATTAAAGATGAAATTACCAACCTTCCATATTCAGATTTGCTTTCTCTTTCTTTTCCTTTTTCTTTTATTATTTTTATTGTTTTTCTTTTTATTTCTTATGTTTCTTTGTTAATTGTGTTTATTGTTTTTAAGTTCATTTAGGCTGCATAAGTTTCTTTTGTTTAATAATTCTTTTCTCTTACATATAATTCTTGCATTGGGGGATAATAGCATTACATTAATGACAATGTAAGAATTATGTGTGGGGGAAAGAATTTAGGATTTTATTTAGAGTGTTTTGTTTTTGAGTCTTTTTATGTTGTTTTTCTTTCTGATCCTTGTTTTGAAAATAACTAGATGTAATTATAATTTTTTTAACCCCGGTTAAATGGCGGATAACGGTACTCCGTGATTATTTAAGTCGGTTCCATCAGCTACCCACAAAACTGATATTGTATATAAATTTCTCTTCCAATTTCTCTTTCAATTTTTTTTTTTTTTTCATTCTTTTTTTCAGGATGGATGATATTCTCACAAGATTGCAGAAACGATTTCCTCCTTTTCCTCGAAATATTTTACTGAAGCTTTACCAAGTTCGACTTGAAAGATTAAGAATGCTTATGCACAAAGGGATTCCTGACGACATACGTTGGATAATTGAAGCCAAGGTACGTGAAGATGAATATCTTCCTGTTTTGCATTTACCAGGTACAGGTAGAAGCACTTTTGCAAAGAAGCGACGAGCAAAACGCATGAGTTCAAATTGCCACAAATGTGCACGATGGACGTGTAACGGTAAATGTCGTTCTATTGGGATTCCGTCCTCTAATCGAGATGATAAAATTGAATTCATTAAGGATGGACTGAGTAAGGAGAATTTGGGTAATATCCAACTTTCTCTTGAGACGCATCCTAGTGGAGACGTACAAAGAGAAATTCTTGATTTATGGCCGCAATTCCAAAGGGAATGGCAACATCTTGGGAATCTGATGTTAAAAGACCCTGTTTGCCAGCTTGTAAGAAAACTGGATGGGAAGCATATCCTCGACTCATAGAAGGCGTTTAAGCCGTTTCTGGACGTAAAACCAGAGAAAGATGTGAGCCACAATCACAACTACAATAAATGACTTCTCAACTTTTGGTTTGATTTGCAATAACTTTATTTTGGTTTAATTTACGTGTTGTTCGATTTGTGTAACTATTCTCGTTTTTTTTTATTTGTCTTTTACGGTTGATTTTTTCTTCTCTTTTTGATTTTCTTCCTGAAATCACGCAAAAATCTTTTGTTAGGTTAACATTTTCTTCTGACAGGTCAGATACACTTTCGGCGACATTATTACTCTTGTCTGATTCACTACTGAGTCCTCTATATATTACACCATGTACTCATTCTCTTTCAGGCACTCGAAGAAAAAAAAAATGGAAAGTACTTCATCCCAACGCATTAAAAAAAATTGTGTCTTTGGAGGTGCTTATCCAGGAAAAAATAACATATTCGCTGATGAAGCCATAAGAGTTGGAGTAATACTTGCCCAACAAAAGATCCACTTGATTTATGGAGGCGGTAGTACGGGTTTAATGGGAGCAGTCGCTACAGCAGCACACGCCGGAGGAAGTCCAGTTCTAGGAATCGTGCCAAAACTATTCACAAGTTTTTGTGGACCTACCGTGGGTAAGGAAATACAAGTCTGGAGTGCCCCTGAACGGATAACAATCATGTACCATTCTGCCGATGCATTCATTGCTTTACCAGGAGGTCTGGGTACATTGGAAGAAATAGCTTGCGTGGCTTCTTGGTCATCTTTGGTCACAAATAAGAAACCCATTGGTTTGCTTAATATTAATGGTTATTTTAGTAATTTGCTTTTATATTTAGATAATGCTGTGGATAATGGATTCATGTTTTCAGAGGCAAGGAGAACCATAATTTCTGCTACAACCATTGAAGATTTACTTAAAAAGCTCCAAGCTTATGAGTGTTTATCTGCTACGGTTGTTTCGCAAACGCTCGGAAAAAGAAAAAGAGATATGGACGAGCAAGGAGTGGATTGCACTTTGTCTTTGTGACATTATCTAACATTTTGCTTGTTGTGTCTCAGTTATAATAAGTGGTTAGCAACCTCTGCAGGTAATATCTCCTAAATTCTACCTTTAAAATTTGACATTGGGGACAATGTCATATTTTAGTAGGGGGTAAGGGACATATTTTGCTAATTTAAAAAAAAAAAAAAAAAAAAAAAAAAATTAAGAAGTATTCATTCTGAACAAGGTCTGAGTAAGGGAGACTTGAGACATACCTTGTCAGTTTGATTTCTTCTTTTCAAAAAAAAAAAAAAAAAAAAAAATAGAGTTTGTTGTGTTTTATGCAATTTAGAAGTATTCATTCTGAACAAGGTCTGAGTAAGGGAGACTTGAGACATACCTTGTCAGTTTGATTTTAATCTTTTTATGTTTACTTGTTAATTTTTGTTTAGTATTTTAGGATTATTTAGGTTGCATGAGTTTGTTTTGTTTTGAGTCTTAGTTGTTCCTATTCTTATGTTATTAGTTCTTTTCTCTTACACATGATTCTTTCATTTGTGTTAATAGACTTACATTGAGGACAATGTAAGAATTAAGTGTGGGGGGAATGATTTAGGATTTCTTTTATTTTTGTCTACTATTTTTTTTATGAGTCTTTATTATTATTATTATTTTTAGTGTGTTTTAGTTCCTTTTTAATACAATGATGAGATATGAATTGCATAGGTCTAAACTGGTTATTAGTGAGAAGATTTTCATGAGAATTGATAGTCGATTTCGTCATTGCACATCAGCCAACTTGATAGTCGATTTCGTCAATATTGGAGGCCTGATCTGATCATATGGTCTTCTAGACAAAGGTTCCCGTATCAGTCACGGATCCATAGCCGTTGGAATCAGCTCATTTTCTGATGTGGATAAGCAGATATGGGCAAAATACGAAAACAGGTCAGCACAGACGTCATTGCACATCAGCCACTTTGATGGTCGATTTCGCTAGGGAAAACGACTCCGTTTTAAGAAGTGTAAAACATGAAAAAGATAGATATGCCTCTTATCTTTGCACGACTACAAATTTCAGCCTTATTGCTTCAGTGATACTGCAGATATAGCTGATATGGCAAAAGGTGTCGGAACTGGAACTGAACTGGATTTGCCCTTAATTCTAGTAATCTGAAATCACTCAAAGAAACTTGTGAAAAACACCAAATTACATAAAAATATAAAAGATCATAAACACAATTAGACTAAACAATAATAACTCGTATTTGACACAAAACAATAATAAAACATAACTAAAAACTATATAATTATACGAGTTATCAAATATATATATATATATATAATGAATCATCTCTTGAACTTCTAGTTAAAGAAAAGAAAAAGAATGTTACAAGGTTCGTTAGAATGAAGTAAAGGCTCAACATGAATATCCGGCCTAGGTGACTATGTACTTGTAAAGAGTTTTGAGAAGTTTCTTTGTATGATCTTATTATGTCTCTAAACTTTATGAACTCTTTGGAACCTTTGTGATATCTTTATCCTTTTGTTCTTCAATCACATTACAAACCCCTTGGCCCCATTACAACCTTGATTAATGACCTCTTGATTCATGAAGTTGTATGATCTAAATAGTGGAGAATAGGTGGACAAGCAAGAATATGGTAGAATTGTTTTCATGAGATTGATTGAGTGTAAACACTTTACCACTACTTTAAAGAATGAAAATCATGAGTGTCCCATGTGAGTAGTTGAGATTAAGTTTGAATATGCACTATTTTGATTGAAATATGTTATGTTAATATTGGCTTAACTCAAACAATTTACATTCTAGCATGATTTTTTGTGAAATTCTTTAAGCTATTGATTAGTTTATAAGACTTGTTCAAAGATTGTCTCTAATGTGTATTGAAAGGATTAGGAGTAAATATTTTTAGTATATGTAGTTTATTTATATTTTAGTTTTTCAATGTTTGTGGGTATCGTTCTAGTAAACCCTCACGAGACTAAACTCGTTCACTAGGGACACCTATGGGTTTAAAGGCTTGTGTCACATGCTAAGTGCCACCGTGATTTCCTACGAAAGTGGATTAGATTAGATTTTCTTATTTTATTTTTATTTGTTTTTGCTCGAGGACTAGCAACAATCTAAGTGTGGGGGTGTGATAACTCGTATAATTATATAGTTTTTAGTTATGTTTTATTATTGTTTTGTGTCAAATACGAGTTATTATTGCTTAGTCTAATTGTGTTTATGATCTTTTATATTTTTATGTAATTTGGTGTTTTTTTACGAGTTTCTTTGAGTGATTTCAGATTTCTAGGTTAAATCAACAATTAAGGGCAAATTCAGTTCAGTTCCAGTTCCGACACCTTTTGCCATATCAGCTATATCTCGAGTTTCACTGAAGCAATAAGGCTGAAATTTTAACCGTGCAAAGTTAAGAGGCATATCTATCTTTTTCATGTTTTACACTTCTTAAAACGGTGTCGTTTTCCCTAGCGAAATCGACCATCAAGTTGGCTGATGTGCAATGACGTCTGTGCTGACCTGTTTTCGTATTTTGCTCATATCTTCTTATCCACATCAGCAAATGAGCTGATTCCAACGGCTATGGATCAGTAACTGATAGGGGAACATTTTTCTAGAAGAGCATGTGATCATATCAGGCCTCCAAAATTGACAAAATCGACCATCAAGTTGGCTGATCAAAATTGTCATACAATATGACGAAAATTGTTAGAAAAATGCACCCACCTATTATACCTACCTTTGAAATTTGTAAAGCTTGTCTCTTGTCATTTAGCCCTCCAAAATGTGTATAAATAGAGGGCCTTGGATGATTGTAGTGGATCATATTGTAGATTGGTAGGATATTAGCCATTTTAATAAAATTCTCTAAGTTTTCTTCTTCTTTCTTTTCTCTAGTTTTCTTTTTTCTTTAGAAAGAGCAAGAGGTTGGATAATTAATATTCTTCTTCTTCTTCTTTCTTTCTTTTATTTTCTTCTTAGATTCTATTTAATTTTATGTTTATAATGCCTATGCTAGGCTAAACTTCTATTTGGTTAAGGGTGATTTCAAAGCCCTAGACATGTTTTATAATTGATTTTCAGATTCTATCTATCATTAATTTTCTATCAAAGTTGCTTATGTTCTTCTACAAGAATTGTTCATGATGTTGTCTTGATTTGTTTAGGTGTACAACTAGATAGATCTTGATAATTATCTATTGCTAGTTTAGAAGTCTTGATCCGTGTAATTGTCTTGATTTCCTATTCATAAGTGGCAATTTGTGATTAATGATTATGGTCAAGTTTTCAATAATTGCAAAGTGGAACATAACCTAAGTTGAACAATCCGAGCTTATGTGTTTGTTGCTTAGATCAACCTATCTTTCTCATCATAAAGCTGCCATTAAATTGAACTTAGAGAGCTTATTCTAGGTTGTTTGATGGTTAGAGATTAAATAGAGAGCTTGTTCTATTTAACGACAAACTAAGGAAAGATTGGGATAACAGAGCTTGTTGTTATCTACGGTTGTTAACTTTGATAGTTGGTTGATATTGATAGATCTGAAATTGATTCTTAATGATGTCTAGTGGTGGAGAATGAAACCTTAACCATATTTTTCATATTTGATTCTTCTTACTTACTTGTTTTCTTACTTTTCTAGTTTGCTTATTTTTAAAAGTATATTTATTTTTATTGGCTGGTTATACCGCCTAATTTGTATATTAACTTTGTTTTATTTTTATTGGCTGGTTATACCGCCTAATTTAGTATATATATTTTTATTGGCTGGTTATACCGCCTAATTTAGTATATATATTTTTATTGGCTGGTTATACCGCCTTGCATCTTATTCTTATTATTTACTTTAGTTTAAATCTGGCTTCAAAAACCCCTTTTCTTTTATTGTTTTCTTTGAACGTAAGTTATAAACTAATAACTCATAGATTAAAACCCAATCCCTGAGGACTCGACCCTTGCTAATCATTATACTTGCAATTGATCTTTTTAGTGCAAGGTTAAATAAGATACACTCTTTTGGGTGCATCACATGGTATGTTTAGATGGGGAGAGGTTTCTTGAAACCTAAACTACTAGAATCGTTTTCGCAAGACTCCATTCCTACCTTATGAAAGTTTCCTTGATCATCTTGTGTGGATTACCGTTAGAGGCCAGACACTTGTGTGGCTTGAAGTCTCGGATTGACAACTTTGTGTTCAAGATTGAGTGGGCTGTTTGTAAACTCAAGTTACTAGATCTTTGAGTTAAGGTATGATTTCTAATCATATGTATGCTTTATAATTACAAGATCGCATTAAAATTTTACAAGCATGATCCTGTAAGATTCGACTGTCTCTTTGTTTAATTTTCCGTTGCGTTCATGTTCTTCTTTAATTCGATTATTGTTTGAGCATGAGGTCGAATCCCAACATCTAGCAGTTGGCACTTTCTAATTTACAATTTAGTTTGCATCTCATATTAAGAAAGCAAAATGATAATATCTTTGCAATTAAGAAATTAAAATTAAGAAAAGTCCTAAACTAAGATACCAATTACCCAGTGACCAATCCCAATCAAGCATGATGATTGTTTTATAGTACCTCAAGTAATGATTTTTCTTTTTGGAACATCAAACATGATAATAATTGCCTCAAAATTTGTAAGGAAATAGATGCAAAACTGATAAGCTCATAAAATATACATTTTATGCCTTTCTACCTTTAGTTTTTGTTATGTTTTCGATCTTTATCTTGTTTACTTATATTATGTTTTTGAATTTTAGGTACAATAAGGAGAATGAAGTCAAAAGATGTCAATAATGATGGTAAAGAGCTTACAAAATCATAATCACAAGATGGAAGAAGACTTGGGAGTCAAAAATATCAATTTCTGGTTGAAAAGCAATTAGGCAGATTTGCCCTCTGGAGCTTGTTATAAGGAAAACGTGATGTTAGACTCTTTATTTGAAGAAAATTCCTTCTTGACTTTTGAAGTTGACTTGATTATCTTTCCAACGATATATTATAGGACCAAATCGCATAAGAAATGGGCATTCAAAAGCCCGCTAGAAGATCTCCCTAAAGAACCCTGCGGCCAGAAAAACCCTAATCGCAAATCTGAAAAAAAGGCAAAAACGTGATTTTTGCACCTCCAGGCTTACTTGTGCGGCAAGGACTTATTCTCAGGGTACTAAAACTCTATAAATACCATCTTTTGAGCTAGAAACTAGACATCTTTTGAGGAGTCTCAAAGGATCATCATTCTTCTTCTTCTTTTTCTTCTCCATTCTTTTATTTTTCTTTTTAGTTTTATGTATATATTATCCATGCTTATGTTATGCTAAACTTATTTGGTTAAGGGTAATTTCAAAGCCCTAGACATGTTTTGTAATTGATTTTCAGATTCTATCTATCATTAATTTTCTATCAAAGTTGCTTATCTTCTTCTACAAGAATTGTTTATGATGTTGTCTTGATTTATTTAGGTGTACAACTAGATAGATCTTGATAATTATCTATTGCTAGTTTAGGAGTCTTGATCCGTGTAATTGTCTTGATTTCCTATTCATAAGTGGCAATTTGTGATTAATGATTATGGTCAAGTTTTCGATAATTGCAAAGTGGAACATAGCCTAAGTTGAACAATCCGAGCTTGTGTGTTTGTTGCTTAGATCAACCTATCTTTCTCATCATAAAGCTGCCATTAAATTGAATTTAGAGAGCTTATTCTAGGTTGTTTGATGGTTAGAGATTAAATAAAGAGCTTGTTTTATTTAACGACAAACTAAGGAAAGATTGGGATAACAGAGCTTGTTGTTATCTACGGTTGTTAACTTTGATAGTTGGTTGATATTGATAGATCTGAAATTGGTTCTTAATGATGTCTAGTGGTGGAGAATGAAACCTTAACCATATTTCTCTCATATTTGATTTCTTATTTCTTACTTGCATCTTACTTTTCTTGTTTGCTTGTTTTTAAAACTATTTCAAAACCCCCTTTTCTTTTGTTTTCTTTGAACCTAAGTTATAAACTAATAACTCATAGATTAAAACCCAATCCCTGAGGACTCGACCCTTGCTAATCACTATACTCTACAATTGATTTTTTTAAGTGCAAGGTTAAACAAGATACACTCTTTTGGGTGCATCAAGTTTTTGGCACCGTTGCTGGGGATTGCTTTCTTTAGTTTATTAGTTTATTGGTTTATTCTTATTTTCAGTTGTAATTAATTTTATTTTTCTTGTACATACAAGTTTTTGTTTTCGAATTTCAAGCAAGAAGAGATGGCAGGTGCTACATCAAAACTTCAGAACCTTCAGAACCAACTAGACAATCTCATTTCTATAGTTCAACAATCATCCAACCAATTGGTGCCCATACTACCAAAAAGATAATTTTGAACCAGCTTATGATGTGGGAGAATACCAAAGCCATCAAGGGTTCCAAGGACAACAGTATGATGCTTTCCCAAACACTTATAATGAGGGATGGTGGAATCATACTCATTATGGCTACTCGGGAGATTATCAAGAAGTAGATCCTTATGCTAATTACACTAATCAATTTGTCTTCAATCAACCATGGGATCAACAACAAGATCTTTTTGAGCCACCACCTCAAAACTCAGGTAATTCTTTAGAAGAACTTGTCAATTTTCTTGTTATTAATACTCTGCAACTTCAACAGGAAACAAGGGAAACAAAGGAAAGTATCCAGAGTTTGGAAAGGCAAATGAGCCTATTGGCTAGTAGTACACTGGAATTAGTAGCACAAAGATCTCAAGCACTCCCTTCCCAATCGATGATTGATCCAAAGGACAGTGTTAGTGCCACACAACTTGAGGATGAATCAGAAAATTCAAGGGAACCCGAGGATGAGAAAGAGCTAAAGATGGATTCAACTATTGAAGATAATGAAGCTTCAATTCCGAAAGAGAGTACTTCGGCACCTGAGGTAACGTTTAAGGTTCCACTTTTTACTAATGTTTCTTCTTCACCTTTTCCTAGTAGATTTGCAAAGTTCAAGGAGGAAGAAAATGAACAACACATGCCGGAAACCTTAAACAGCTTGTTTGTGGATGCCATTTGATAAGCTCATAAAATATACATTTTATGCCTTTCTACCTTTAGTTTTTGTTATGTTTTCGATCTTTATCTTGTTTACTTATAATATGTTTTTGAATTTTAGGTACAATAAGGAGAATGAAGTCAAAAGATGTCAATAATGATGGTAAAGAGCTTACAAAATCATAATCACAAGATGGAAGAAGACTTGGGAGTCCAAAATATCAATTTCTGGTTGAAAAGCAATCAGGCAAATTTGACCTCCGGAGCTTGTTGCAAGGAAAACATGATGTTAGATTCTTTATTTGAAGAAACTTTCTTCTTCACTTTTGAATCTTACTTGATTATCTTTCCAACGATATATTATGGGCCCAAATCGGATAAGCAATGGGCATTCAAAATGGCGCTAGAAGATCTCCCTAAGGAACCCTGCGGCCAGAAAAACCCTAATCGCAAATCTGAAAAAAAAGAAGGCAAAAACGTGATTTTTGCACCTCCAGGCTTACTTGTGCGGCAAGGACCTATTCTCAGGGTTTTAAGGCTCTATAAATACCATCTTTTGAGCCACAAACTAGACATCTTTTGAGGAGACTCAAGGATCATCATTCTTCTTCTTCTTCTTCTTCTTCTCCATTCTTTTATTTTTATTTTTCTTTTTAGTTTTATGTATATATTATCTATGCCTATGCTAGGCTAAACTTCTATTTGGTTAAGGGTGATTTCAAAGCCCTAGACATGTTTTGTAATTGATTTTCAGATTCTATCTATCATTGTTTTCTATCAAAGTTGCTTATGTTCTTCCATTAAAATTGTTCATGATGATGTTTTGATTTGTTTAGGTGGCCAACTAATGCACCCAAAAGAGTGTATCTTATTTAACCTTGCACTAAAAAGATCAATTGTAAGTATAATGATTAGCAAGTGTCGAGTCCTCAGGGATTGGGTTTTAATCTATGAGTTATTAGTTTATAACTTACGTTCAAAGAAAACAATAAAAGAAAAGGGGTTTTTGAAGCCAGATTTAAACTAAAGAAAATAATAAGAATAAGATCCAAGGCGGTATAACCAGCCAATAAAAATATATATACTAAATTAGGCGGTATAACCAGCCAATAAAAATATATATACTAAATTAGGCGGTATAACCAGCCAATAAAAATATATATACTAAATTAGGCGGTATAACCAGCCAATAAAAATAAAACAAAGTTAATATACAAATTAGGCGGTATAACCAGCCAATAAAAATAAATATGCTTTTAAAAATAAGCAAACTAGAAAAGTAAGAAAACAAGTAAGTAAGAAGAATCAAATATGAAAAATATGGTTAAGGTTTCATTCTCCACCACTAGACATCATTAAGAATCAATTTCAGATCTATCAATATCAACCAACTATCAAAGTTAACAACCGTAGATAACAACAAGCTCTGTTATCCCAATCTTTCCTTAGTTTGTCGTTAAATAGAACAAGCTCTCTATTTAATTTCTAATCATTAAACAACCTAGAATAAGCTCTCTAAATTCAATTTAATGGCAGCTTTATGATGAGAAAGATAGGTTGATCTAAGCAACAAACACATAAGCTCGGATTGTTCAACTTAGGTTATGTTCCACTTTGCAATTATTGAAAACTTGACCATAATCATTAATCACAAATTGCCACTTATGAATAGGAAATCAAGACAATTACACGGATCAAGACTCCTAGACTAGCAATAGATAATTATCAAGATCTATCTAGTTGTACACCTAAATAAATCAAGACAACATCATGAACAATTATTGTAGAAGAACATAAGCAACTTTGATAGAAAATTAATGATAGATAGAATCTGAAAATCAATCACAAAACATGTCTAGGGCTTTGAAATCACCCTTAACCAAATAGAAGTTTAGCCTAGCATAGGCATTGTAAACATAAACATAAAATTAAAGAGAATCTAAGAAGGAAATAAAAGAAAGAAAGAAGAAGAAGAAAATAAAGAAAAAGAAAACTAGAGAAAAGAAAGAAGAAGAAAACTTAGAGAATTTTATTACAATGGCTGATAACTCGTATAATTATATAGTTTTTAGTTATGTTTTATTAATGTTTTGTGTCAAATACGAGTTATTATTGTTTAGTCTAATTGTGTTTATGATCTTTTATATTTTTATGTATTTTGGTGTTTTTCACAAGTTTCTTTGAGTGATTTCAGATTACTAGAATTAAGGGCAAATCCAGTTCAGTTTCAGTTCCGACACCTTTTGCCATATCAGCTATATCTCGAGTTTCACTGAAGCAATAAGGCTGAAATTTGTAGCCATGCAAAGCTAAGAGGCATATCTATCTTTTTCATGTTTTACACTTCTTAAAACGGAGTCGTTTTCCCTAGCGAAATCGACCATCAAGTTGGCTGATGTGCAATGACGTCTGTGCTGACATGTTTTCGTATTATGCCCATATCTTCTTATCCACATTAGCAAATGAGCTGATTCCAACGGCTATGGTTCCGTATCTGATAGGGGAACCTTTGTCTAGAAGACCATGTGATCATATCAGGCCTCCAATATTGAAGAAATCGACCATCAAGGTGGCTGATGTGCAATGACGTCTATGCTGACATGTTTTCGTATTTTGCCCATATCTGCTTAACCACATCAGCAAATGAGCTGATTCCAACGGCTATGGTTCCGTAACTGATAGGGGAACCTTTGTCTAGAAGACCATGTGATCAGATCAGGCCTCCAATATTGACGAAATCGACCATCAAATTGGCTGATCAAAATCGTCATATACCTACCTTTGAAATTTGTAAGGCTTGTCTCTTGTCATTTAGCCCTCCAAAATGTGTATAAATAGAGGGCCTTGGATGATTGTAAGGGATCATATTGTACATAGGTAGGATATTAGCCATTTTAATAAAATTCTCTAAGTTTTCTTCTTCTTTCTTTTCTCTAGTTTTCTTTCTTTTCTCTAGTTTTCTTTTTCTTTAGAGAGAGCAAGAGGTTGGATAATTAATATTCTTCCTCTTCTTCTTTCTTTCTTTTATTTTCTTCTTAGATTTTCTTTAATTTTATGTTTATGTTTACAATGCCTATGCTAGGCTAAACTTCTATTTGGTTAAGGGTGATTTCAAAGCCCTAGACATGTTTTGTGATTGATTTTCAGATTCTATCTATCATTAATTTTCTATCAAAGTTGCTTATGTTCTTCTACAAGAATTGTTCATGATGTTGTCTTGATTTATTTAGGTGTACAACTAGATAGATCTTGATAATTATCTATTGCTAGTTTAGGAGTCTTGATCCGTGTAATTGTCTTGATTTCCTATTCATAAGTGGCAATTTGTGATTAATGATTATGGTCAAGTTTTCAATAATTGCAAAGTGGAACATAACCTAAGTTGAACAATCCGAGCTTATGTGTTTGTTGCTTAGATCAACCTATCTTTCTCATCATAAAGCTGCCACTAAATTGAATTTAGAGAGCTTATTCTAGGTTGTTTAATGGTTAGAGATTAAATAGAGAGCTTGTTCTATTTAACGACAAACTAAGGAAAGATTGGGGTAACAGAGCTTGTTGTTATCTACGGTTGTTAACTTTGATAGTTGGTTGATATTGATAGATCTGAAATTGATTCTTAATGATGTCTAGTGGTGGAGAATGAAACCTTAACCATATTTTTCATATTTGATTCTTCTTACTTACTTGTTTTCTTACTTTTAGTTTGCTTATTTTTTATATTTTTTTTTATTGGCTGGTTATACCGCCTAATTTGTATATTAACTTTGTTTTATTTTTATTGGCTGGTTATACCGCCTAATTTAGTATATATATTTTTATTGGCTGGTTATACCGCCTAATTTAGTTTATATATTTTTATTGGCTGGTTATACCGCCTTGCATCTTATTCTTATTATTTACTTTAGTTTAAATCTGGCTTCAAAAACCCCTTTTCTTTTATTGTTCTTGAATTTAAGTTTTAAACTATTAACTTATAAACTAAAACCCAATCCCTGAGGACTCGACCCTTGCTAACTACTATACTTACAATTTATCTTTTTAGTGCAAGGTTAAATAAGATACACTCTTTTGGGTGCATCAAATTTTTGGCGCCGTTGCCGGGGATTGTTTTCTTTAGTTTATTTGTTACTTGGTTTATTCTTATTTTCAGTTCTAATTAGTTCTATTTTCTTGTACATACAAGTTTTTCTTATCAAATTTTGAAAAAAAAAAAACGATGGAATTGAGCAATCTAACACTTGAAGAGTTGGTGGCATACATGAACATGGAAAATCAACAAGCCAATCTCACCTACCCAGTTCAACAATTGGCCATGGGAGGATGTCAAGGCCATCAAGTGTTCCAAGACCAACAGTATGATCATTACTCAAACACTTACCATGAGGGATGGTGGGATCATACTAATTATGGCTACTCAGAAAATTACCAAGAAGTAGATCCTTATGCCAATTACACTCATCCATCTAGCTTCAATCAATCATGGTCTCAAGAACCAGATCTTCTTCAACCACCACATATGACTCAAAACTCAGGTACTTCTTTAGAAGATCTTGTCGATTCTCTTGTTACTAATACTTTGCAATTTCAACAGGAAACAAGGGCAAGCATCAAGAGTTTGGAAAAGCAAATGAGCCAATTGGCTAGTAGTATGGTGGTATGGGTAGCACAAAGATCTGAAGAACTCTCTGCCCAAACAATGATTAACCCAAAGGAGAATACTACTATTGTGACCTTGAGGAATGATGAACAAGATGAGGATGAGACAGAATTAGAGATGGATTCTATTCTTGAGGATAATGAAGCCACAAATACAAATAAGTGTATTTCGGCACCTGAGGTAACGTTTAAGGTTCCACTTTTTACTAATGTTTCTTCTCCACCTTTTCCTAGTAGATTTGCAAAGTTCAAGGAGGAAGAACATGAACAACACATGCCAGAAACCTTAAACAACTTGTTTGTGGATGCCATTCAACAAGTATCAAAATATGCTCCATTCCTCGATGAGATATGCACCACAAAGGATGATGGAATAATACTTGTAATGGAGAATGCATCCATTGTTGTGCAAAGAAAGCTTCCTCTCAAACGCATAAATTTGGAAAATTTCATGTATGAGCCTGACAAGCCTAAAAAGCCAAGAAGGGGTGTTGGTTAGGTTCAAAACACTAACTCAAGTGTTAATTGGGAAGGCAACCCAATTAAAGAAGAAATTGCCAACCTTCCATATTCAGATTTGCTTTCTCTTTCTCTTTCTTTTACTTTTTCTTTTATTATTTTTATTTTTATTGCTTTTATTTTTATTTTTTATGTTTACTTGTTAATTTTTGTTTAGTATTTTAGGATTATTTAGGTTGCATGAGTTTGTTTTGTTTTGAGTCTTAGTTGTTCCTATTCTTATGTTATTAGTTCTTTTCTCTTACACATGATTCTTTCATTTGTGTTAATAGACTTACATTGAGGACAATGTAAGAATTAAGTGTGGGGGGAATGATTTAGGATTTCTTTTATTTTTGTCTACTATTTTTTTTTATGAGTCTTTATTATTATTATTATTTTTAGTGTGTTTTAGTTCCTTTTTAATACAATGATGAGATATGAATCGCATAGGTCTAAACTGGTTATTAGTGAGAAGATTTTCATGAGAATTGAGGTTGATGTCAACCTTTTTATGAGCCAATGTTAATATGATATGTTGATTGAGAAATAAGCATTTTTAGACTTAATCTGACTTGTATAATCATCCTTGTGAGTTTTTGAGCCTATAATGATTGATGCATTATACAAATCAATCTAATTTCTTTCTTGAGTGCTCTTATGATTACATGATTCTCTAGAACTTGCTTTAAACCGTTTGAGACTATATTGATACATGTGACAACATGAATATGATAGAGGCATTAGGATTTTTAGCCAGAGCCAAACAGCCATCCCTTATTGATGTTCCAAGAGAACACACCCTTAGTGAACCAATTTGAGCCTACATTGAATAAGCTATCTCTTTGGTAACCATAACTTGTCCCTAACCTAAATATACTTATATCTTTACCTTTGTTCCAAAGATGAATTAGCATGTTTTGAGACAAGTTGCAAAGACAAGGGATATTTTTAGTTAAAAATTTGGGTTAGAAACAAGAAATAAGTGTGGGGGGGAAAGAAAAGAAAAGTCAAGAGAAAAAGAAATGAAATACTGGCAAATACATTCCTATGAAAAAAAAAATATATGAATCATCTCTTGAATTTGTGGAAAAAGAAAAAGATGTTACAAAGTTGTTTAGAATGAAGAAAAGGCCCAACATGAATATCCGGACTAGGTGACTATGTACTTGTAAAGAGTTTTGAGAAGTTTCTTTGTATAATCTTTTTATGTCTCTAAACTTTATGAACTCTTTAGAACCTTTGTGATATCTTTATCCTTTTGTTCTTCAACCACATTACAAACCCCTTGGCCCCATTACAACCTTGATTAAAGACCTCTTGATTCATGAAGTTGTATGATCTAAATAGTGGAGAATAGGTGGACAAGCAAGAATATGGTAGAACTGTTTTTATGAGATTGATTGAGTGTAAACACTTCACCACTACTTTAAAGAGTGAAAATCATGAGGGTATCCCATGTGAGAAGTTGAGATTAAATTTGAACATGCACTATTTTGATTGAGATATGTTATGTTAATATTGGCTTAACTCAAACAATTTACATTCAAGCATGATTTTTTGTGAAATTCTTTAAGCTATTGATTAGTTTATAAGACTTGTTCAAATATTGTCTCTAATTTGTATTGAAAGGATTAGGAGTAAATATTTTTAGTATATGTAGTTTATTTATATGTAGTTTATTTATATTTTAATTTTTCAATGTTTGTGGGTATCGTTCTAGTAAACCCTCACGAGACCAAACTCGTCCACTAGGGACACCTAGGGGTTTAAAGGCTTGTGTCACATGCTAAGTGCCACCGTGATTTCCTACGAAAATGGATTAGATTAGATTTTCTTATTTTATTTTTATTGAGTCGTTGCTAGGGACTAGCAACAATCTAAGTGTGGGGGTGTGATAACTCGTATAATTATATAGTTTTTAGTTATGTTTTATTATTGTTTTGTGTCAAATACGAGTTATTATTGTTTAGTCTAATTGTGTTTATGATCTTCTATATTTTTATGTATTTTGGTGTTTTTCACAAGTTTCTTTGAGTGATTTCAGATTACTAGAATTAAGGGCAAATCCAGTTCAGTTTCAGTTCCGACACCTTTTGCCATATCAGCTATATCTCGAGTTTCACTGAAGCAATAAGGCTGAAATTTGTAGCCATGCAAATCTAAGAGGCATATCTATCTTTTTCATGTTTTACACTTCTTAAAACGGAGTCGTTTTCCCTAGCGAAATCGACCATCAAGTTGGCTGATGTGCAATGACGTCTGTGCTGACATGTTTTCGTATTATGCCCATATCTTCTTATCCACATTAGCAAATGAGCTGATTCCAAAGGCTATGGTTCCGTAACTGATAGGGGAACCTTTGTCTAGAAGACCATGTGATCATATCAGGCCTCCAATATTGAAGAAATCGACCATCAAGGTGGCTGATGTGCAATGACGTCTATGCTGACATGTTTTCGTATTTTGCCCATATCTGCTTAACCACATCAGCAAATGAGCTGATTCCAACGGCTATGGTTCCGTAACTGATAGGGGAACCTTTGTCTAGAAGACCATGTGATCAGATCAGGCCTCCAATATTGACGAAATCGACCATCAAGTTGGCTGATCAAAATCGTCATATACCTACCTTTGAAATTTGTAAGGCTTGTCTCTTGTCATTTAGCCCTCCAAAATGTGTATAAATAGAGGGCCTTGGATGATTGTAAGGGATCATATTGTACATAGGTAGGATATTAGCCATTTTAATAAAATTCTCTAAGTTTTCTTCTTCTTTCTTTTCTCTAGTTTTCTTTCTTTTCTCTAGTTTTCTTTTTCTTTAGAGAGAGCAAGAGGTTGGATAATTAATATTCTTCCTCTTCTTCTTTCTTTCTTTTATTTTCTTCTTAGATTTTCTTTAATTTTATGTTTATGTTTACAATGCCTATGCTAGGCTAAACTTCTATTTGGTTAAGGGTGATTTCAAAGCCCTAGACATGTTTTGTGATTGATTTTCAGATTCTATCTATCATTAATTTTCTATCAAAGTTGCTTATGTTCTTCTACAAGAATTGTTCATGATGTTGTCTTGATTTATTTAGGTGTACAACTAGATAGATCTTGATAATTATCTATTGCTAGTTTAGGAGTCTTGATCCGTGTAATTGTCTTGATTTCCTATTCATAAGTGGCAATTTGTGATTAATGATTATGGTCAAGTTTTCAATAATTGCAAAGTGGAACATAACCTAAGTTGAACAATCCGAGCTTATGTGTTTGTTGCTTAGATCAACCTATCTTTCTCATCATAAAGCTGCCATTAAATTGAATTTAGAGAGCTTATTCTAGGTTGTTTAATGGTTAGAGATTAAATAGAGAGCTTGTTCTATTTAACGACAAACTAAGGAAAGATTGGGGTAACAGAGCTTGTTGTTATCTACGGTTGTTAACTTTGATAGTTGGTTGATATTGATAGATCTGAAATTGATTCTTAATGATGTCTAGTGGTGGAGAATGAAACCTTAACCATATTTTTCATATTTGATTCTTCTTACTTATTTGTTTTCTTACTTTTAGTTTGCTTATTTTTTATATTTATTTTTATTGGCTGGTTATACCGCCTAATTTGTATATTAACTTTGTTTTATTTTTATTGGCTGGTTATACCGCCTAATTTAGTATATATATTTTTATTGGCTGGTTATACCGCCTTGCATCTTTTTCTTATTATTTACTTTAGCTTAAATCTGGCTTCAAAAACCCCTTTTCTTTTATTGTTCTTGAATTTAAGTTTTAAACTATTAACTTATAAACTAAAACCCAATCCCTGAGGACTCGACCCTTGCTAACTACTATACTTACAATTTATCTTTTTAGTGCAAGGTTAAATAAGATACACTCTTTTGGGTGCATCAATGGCTAATATCCTACCAATGTACAATGCCCCATACAATCATCCAAGGCCCTCTATTTATACACATTTTGGAGGACTAAATGAAAAGAGACAAGCTTTACAAATTTCAAAGGTAGGTATAATAGGTGGGTGTATTTTTCTAACAATTTTCGTCATATTGTATGACAATTTTGATCAGCCAACTTGATGGTCGATTTTGTCAATATTGGATGCTTGATCTGATCACATGGTCTTCTAGAAAAATGTTCCCCTATCAGTTAGTGATCCATATCCGTTGGAAACAGCTCATTTTCTGATGTGGATCAGAAGATATGGGCAAAATACCAAAACAGGTCAGCACAGACGTCATTGCACATCAGCCAACTTGATGGTCGATTTCGCTAGGGAAAACGACTCCGTTTCAAGAAGTGTAAAACATGAAAAAGTTAGATATGCCTCTTAACTTTGCACGGTTAATATTTCAGCCTTATTGCTTCAGTGAAACTCCAGATATAGCTGATATGGCAAAAGGTGTCGGAACTGGAACTGAACTGAATTTGCCCTTAATTGTTGATTTAACCTAGTAATCTGAAATCACTCAAAAAAACTCGAAAAAAACATCAAATTACATAAAAATATAAAAGATCATAAACACAATTAGACTAAGCAATAATAACTCGTATTTGACACAAAACAATAATAAAACATAACTAAAAACTATATAATTATACGAGTTATCACCAACTAGATAAATCTTGATAATTGTCTAATGCTAGTTTAGGAGTCTTGATCCGTGTAATTGTCTTGATTTCCTATTCATAAGTAGCAATTTGTGATTAATGATTATGGTCAAGTTTTCAATAATTGCAAAGTGGAACATAACCTAAGTTGAACAATCCGAGCTTATGTGTTTGTTGCTTAGAGCAACCTATCTTTCTCATCATAAAGCTGCTATTAAATTGAACTTAGAGAGCTTATTCTAGGTTGTTTGATAGTTAGAGATTAAATAGAGAGCTTGTTCTATTTAACGACGAACTAAGGAAAGATTGGGGTAACAGAGCTTGTTGTTATCTACGGTTGTTAACTTTGATAGCTAATTAATGCTGATAGATATGAAATTGATTCTTAATGATGTCTAGTGGTGGAGAATGAAACCTTAACCATATTTTTAATATTTGATTATTCTTAATTACTTATTTTCTCATTCTTATTATTTACTTTAGTTTAAATCTGATTTCAAAAACCCCTTTTCTTTTATTGTTCTTGAATTTAAGTTTTAAACTATTAACTTATAAACTAAAACCCAATCCCTGAGGACTCGACCCTTGCTAGCTACTATACTTACAATTGATCTTTTTAGTGCAAGGTTAAATAAGATACACTCTTTTGGGTGCATCAAGTTTTTGGCGCCGTTGCCGGGGATTGCTTTCTTTAGTTTATTTGGTACTTGGTTTATTCTTATTTTCAGTTCTAATTAGTATTATTTTCTTGTACATACAGGTTTTTCTTTTCAAATTTTGAAAAAAAAAAGATGGAATTGAGCAATCTAACACTTGAAGAGTTGGTGGCATACATGAACATGGAGAATCAACAAGCCAATCTCACCTCCCCAGTTCAACAATTGGCCATGGGAGGATGTCAAGGCCATCAATGTTTCCAAGACCAATCGTATGATCATTACTCAAACACTTACCATGAGGGATGGTGGGATCATACTAATTATGGCTACTCGAAAAATTTCCAAGAAGTAGATCCTTATGCTAATTACACTCATCCATCTAACTTCAATCAATCATGGTCTCAAGAACCAGATCTTTTTTAGCCATCACATATGACTCAAAACTCAGGTACTTATTTAGAAGATCTTGTCTATTCTCTTGTTACTGATACTTTGCAATTTCAACAGGAAACAAGGGCAAACATTCAGAGTTTGGAAAAGAAAATGAGCCAATTGGCTAGTAGTATGGTGGGATGGGTAGCACAAAGATCTGAAGAACTCACTGCCCAAACGATGATTAACCCTAAGGAGAATGCTACTATTGTGACCTTGAGGAATGAGAAACAAGATGAGGATGAGACAAAATTAGAGATGGATTCTATTCTTGAGGATAATGAAGCCACAAATTCAAATAAGAGTACTTTGGCACCTGAGGTAACGTTTAAGGTTCCAATTTTTACTAATATTTCTTTTCCACCTTTTCCTAGTAGATTTGCAAAAGTTCAAGGAGGAGGAACATGAACAACACATGCCGGAAATCTTAAACAACTTGTTTATGGATGCCATTCAACAAGTATCAAAATATGCTTCATTCCTCGATGAGATATGCACCACAAAGGTGATGGAATAATACTTGTAATGGAGAATGCATCCACTGTTGTGCAAAAAAAGCTTCCTCTCAAACGCATAAATTTGGGAAATTTCATGTATGAGCCTGACAAGCCTAAAATTCCAAGAATGGGTGTTGGTTAGATTCAAAACACTAACTCAAGTGTTAATTGGGAAGGCAGCCCAATTAAAGAAGAAATTGCCAACCTGCCATATTCAGATTTGCTTTCTCTTTCTTTTTTCTTTTATTATTTTTATTTTTATTGTTTTTCTTTTTCTTTTTTATGTTTATTTGTTAATTTTTTGTTTAGTATTTTAGGATTATTTAGGTTGCATGAGTTTGTTTTGTTTTGAGTCTTAGTTGTTCCTATTCTTATGTTATTAGTTCTTTTCTCTTACACATGATTCTTTCATTTGGGTTAATAGACTTACATTGAGGACAATGTAAGAATTAAGTGTGGGGGGAATGATTTAGGATTTCTTTTATTTTTGTCTACTATTTTTTTTTATGTCTTTATTATTATTATTATTTTTAATGTGTTTTAGTTCCTTTTTAATACAATGATGAGATATGAATTGCATAGGTCTAAACTGGTTATTAGTGAGAAGATTTTCATGAGAATTAAGCTTGATACTAATTTTTATGAGCCAATGTTGATATGATATGTTGATTGAGAAAGAAGCATGTTTAGACTTGATATTGACTTGTATAATCATCCTTGTGAGTTTTTGAGCCTATATGATTGATGCATTATACATATCAATCTAATTTCTTTCTTGAGTGCTCTTATGATTACATGATTCTCTAGAACTTGCTTTAAACCGTTTGAGACTATATTGATACATGTAACAACATGAAAATCATAGAGGCATTAGAATTATAACCAGGGCCAAACAGCCATTCCTTATTGATGTTCCAAGAGAACATCCCCCTAGTGAACCAATTTGAGCCTACAATGAATAAGCTATTTGATGCACCAAAAAGAGTGTATCTTATTTAACCTTGCACTAAAAAGATCAATTGTAAGTATAGTAGTTAGCAAGGGTCGAGTCCTCAGGGATTGGGTTTTAGTTTATAAGTTAATAGTTTAAAACTTAAATTCAAGAACAATAAAAGAAAACTGGTTTTTGAAGCCAGATTTAAACTAAAGTAAATAATAAGAATAAGATGCAAGGCGGTATAACCAGCCAATAAAAATATATATACTAAATTAGGCGGTATAACCAGCCAATAAAAATATATATACTAAATTAGGCGGTATAACCAGCCAATAAAAATAAAACAAAGTTAATATACAAATTAGGCGGTATAACCAGCCAATAAAAATAAATATAAAAAATAAGCAAACTAAAAGTAAGAAAACAAGTAAGTAAAAAGAATCAAATATGAAAAATATGGTTAAGGTTTCATTCTCCACCACTAGACATCATTAAGAATCAATTTCAGATCTATCAATATCAACCAACTATCAAAGTTAACAACCGTAGATAACAACAAGCTCTGTTATCCCAATCTTTCCTTAGTTTGTCGTTAAATAGAACAAGCTATCTATTTAATCTCTAACCATTAAACAACCTAGAATAAGCTCTCTAAATTCAATTTAATGGCAGCTTTATGATGAGAAAGATAGGTTGATCTAAGCAACAAACACATAAGCTCGGATTGTTCAACTTAGGTTATGTTCCACTTTGCAATTATTGAAAACTTGACCATAATCATTAATCACAAATTGCCACTTATGAATAGGAAATCAAGACAATTACACGGATCAAGAAACCTAAACTAGCAATAGATAATTATCAAGATCTATCTAGTTGTACACCTAAATAAATCAAGACAACATCATGAACAATTCTTGTAGAAGAACATAAGCAACTTTGATAGAAAATTAATGATAGATAGAATCTGAAAATTAATCACAAAACATGTCTAGGGCTTTGAAATCACCCTTAACCAAATAGAAGTTTAGCCTAGCATAGGCATCATAAACATAAAATTAAATAGAATCTAAGAAGAAAATAAAAGAAAGAAAGAATAAGAAGAAGAATATTAATTATCCAACCTCTTGCTCTTTCTAAAGAAAAAGAAAACTAGAGAAAAGAAAGAAGAAGAAAACTTAGAGAATTTTATTACAATGGCTAATATCCTACCTATGTACAATATGATCCTCTACAATCATCCAAGGCCCTCTACTTATACACATTTTGGAGGGCTAAATGACAAGAGACAAGCTTTACAAATTTCAAAGGTAGGTATAATAGGTGGGTGCATTTTTCTAACAATTTTCGTCATATTGTATGACCATTTTGATCAGCCAACTTGATGGTCGCTTTTGTCAATCTTGGAGGCCTGATCTGATCACATGGTCTTCTAGAAAAATGTTCCCCTATGAGTTACTGATTCATAGCCGTTGGAATCAGCTCATTTGCTGATGTGGAGAAGAAGATATGGGCAAAATACGAAAACAGGTCAGCACAGACGTCATTGCACATCAGCCAACTTGATGGTCGATTTCTTCAATATTGGAGGCTTTATCTGATCACATGGTCTTCTATACAAATGTTCCCCTATCAGTTAGTGATCCATAGCCGTTGGAATCAGCTCATTTGATAATGTGTATCGGACGATATGGTCAAAATGCGAAAACTGCTCAGGACAGACGTCATTGCACATCAGCCAACTTGATGGTTGATTTCGCTAGGGAAAACGACTCCGTTTCAAGAAGTGTAAAACATGAAAAAGATAGATATGCCTCTTAACTTTGCACGGTTAAAATTTCAGCCTTATTGCTTTAGTGAAACTCTAGATATAGCTGATATGGCAAAAGGTGTCGGAACTGGAACTGAACTGGATTTGCCCTTAATTCTAGTAATCTGAAATCACTCAAAGAAACTTGTGAAAAACACCAAATTACATAAAAATATAAAAGATCATAAACACAATTAGACTAAACAATAATAACTCGTATTTGACACAAAACAATAATAAAACATAACTAAAAACTATATAATTATACGAGTTATCACACCCCCACACTTAGATTGTTGCTAGTCCCTAGCAACGACTCAATAAAAATAAAATAAGAAAATCTAATCTAATCCATTTTCGTAGGAAATCACGGTGGCACTTAGCATGTGACACAAGCCTTTAAACCCCTAGGTGTCCCTAGTGGACGAGTTTAGTCTCGTGAGGGTTTACTAGAACGATACCCACAAACATTGAAAAACTAAAATATAAATAAACTACCTATACTAAAAATATTTATTCCTCATCCTTTCAATACAAATTAGAGACAATCTCTGAACAAGTCTTATAAACTAATCAATAGCTTAAAGAATTTCACAAAAAATCATGCTTGAATGTAAATTGTTTGAGTTAAGCCAATATTAGCATAACATATATCAATCAAAATAGTGCATGTTCAAATTTAATCTCAACTTCTCACATGGGATACCCTCATGATTTTCACTCTTTAAAGTAGTGGTGAAGTGTTTACACTCAATCAATCTCATGAAAACAGTTCTACCATATTCTTGCTTGTCCACCTATTCTCCACTATTTAGATCATACAACTTCATGAATCAAGAGGTCTTTAATCGAGGTTGTAATGGGGCCAAGGGGTTTGTAATGTGGTTGAAGAACAAAAGGATAAATATATCACAAAGGTTCCAAAGAGTTCATAAAGTTTAGAGACATAAAAAGATCATACAAAGAAACTTCTCAAAACTCTTTACAAGTACATAGTCACCTAAGCCGGATATTCATGTTGGGCCTTTTCTTCATTCTGAACAACTTTGTAACATCTTTTTCTTTTTCCCAAAATTCAAGAGATGATTCATATTATTTTTTTTGAATGTATTTGCCAGTATTCCATTTTTTTTTTTTTGACTTTTCTTTTCTTTCCCCCCCCCACTTATTTCTTGTTTCTAACCCAAATTTTCAATAGATCTTCCTTGTCTTTGCAACTTGTCTCAAAACATGCTAATTCATCTTTGGAACAAAGGTAAGGATATAAGTATATTTAGGTTAGGGACAAGTTATGGTTACCAAAGAGATAGCTTATTCAATGTAGGCTCAAATTGGCTCACTAGGGGTGTGTTCTCTTGGAACATCAATAAGGGATGGCTGTTTGGCTCTGGCTAAAAATCCTAATGCCTCTATCATATTCATGTTGTCACATGCATCAATATAGTCTCAACAAGGTCTAAAGCAAGTTCTAGAGAATCATGTAATCATAAGAGCACTCAAGAAAGAAATTAGATTGATTTATATAATGCATCAATCATTATAGGCTCAAAAACTCACAAGGATGATTATACAAGTCAGATTAAGTCTAAACATGCTTCTTTCTCAATCAACATATCATATTAACATTGGCTCATAAAAATTAGTATCAAGCTTAATTCTCATGAAAATTTTCTCACTAATAAATCTGTTTTAGACTTATGCAATTCATATCTCATCATAGTATTGAAAAGGAACTAAAACACACTAAAAATAATAATAAAGACTCATAAAAAAAAATAGTAGACAAAAATAAAAGAAATCCTAAATCATTCCCCCCACACTTAATTCTTACATTGTCCTCAATGTAAGTCTCTTAACGTAAATGAAAGAATCATGTGTAAGAGAAAAGAACTAATAACATAAGAATAGGAACAACTAAGACTCAAAACAAAACAAACTCATGCAACCTAAATAATCCTAAAATACTAAACAAATAATTAACAAATAAACATAAAAATGAATAAAGAAAAGCAATAAAAATAATAAAAGGAAAAAGGAAAAAGGAAAAGGAAAAGGAAAAGAAAGCAAATCTGAGTATGGCAGGTTGGTAATTTCTTCATTAATTGGGCTGCCTTCCCAATTAGTACTTGATTTATGTTGTCCAACCTAACCAACACCCCTTCTTGGCTTTTTAGGCTTGTTAGGCTCATACATGAAACTTTTCGAATTTGAGCGTTTGATAGGAAGCTTTCTTTGCACAAAAGTGGATGCATTCTCCATTACAAGTATTATTCCATCATCCTTTGTGGTGCATATCTCATCGAGGAATGGAGCATATTTTGATACTTGTTGAATGGCATCCACAAACAAACTGTTTAAGGTTTCCAACATGTCTTGTTCATGTTTCTCCTCTTTGAACTTTGCGAATCTACTAGGAAAAGGTGGAGAAGAAACATTAGTAAAAATTGGAATCTTAAACGTTACCTCAAGTGCCGAAATACTCTTATTTGGATCTGTGGCTTCATTATCCTCAAGAATAGAATCCATCTCTAATTTTGTCTCATCCTCATCTTGTTCCTCATTCCTCAAGGTCACAATAGTAGCATCCTCCTTTGGGTTAATCATCGTTTGGGCAGGGAGTTCTTCAGATCTTTCTGCTACCCATCCCACCATACTACTAGCCAATTGGCTTATTTGCTTTTCCAAACTCTGGATGCTTGCCCTTGTTTCCTGTTGAAATTGCAAAGTATCAGTAACAAGAGAATACACAAGATCTTCTAAAGAAGTACTTGAGTTTTGAGTCATATGTGGTGGTTGAAAAAGATCTGGTTCTTGGGACCATGATTGATTGAAGCTAGATGGATGAGTGTAATTGGCATAAGGATCTACTTCTTGGTAATTTTTTGAGTAACCATAATTAGTATGATCCCACCATCCCTCATGGTAAGTGTTTGAGTAATGATCATACTGTTGGTCTTGGAACACTTGATGGCCTTGACATCCTCCCATGGAAAATTGTTGAACTGGGAAGGTGAGATTGGCTTGTTGATTCTCCATGTTCATGTATGCCACCAACTCTTCAAGTGTTAGATTGCTCAATTCCATCGTTTTTTTTTATTTTTTTTTTTATTTTTTATTTTTTCAAAATTTGATAAGAAAAACCCGTATGTACAAGAAAATAAAACTAATTAGAACTGAAAATAAGAATAAACCAAGTAACAAATAAACTAAAGAAAGCAATCCCCGGCAACGGCGCCAAAAATTTGATGCACCCAAAAGAGTGTATCTTATTTAACCTTGCACTAAAAAGATCAATTGTAAGTATAGTAGTTAGCAAGGGTCGAGTCCTCAGGGATTGGGTTTTAGTTTATAAGTTAATAGTTTAAAACTTAAATTCAAGAACAATAAAAGAAAAGGGGTTTTTGAAGCCAGATTTAAACTAAAGTAAATAATAAGAATAAGATGCAAGGCGGTATAACCAGCCAATAAAAATATATATACTAAATTAGGCGGTATAACCAGCCAATAAAAATATATATACTAAATTAGGCGGTATAACCAGCCAATAAAAATAAAACAAAGTTAATATACAAATTAGGCGGTATAACCAGCCAATAAAAATAAATATAAAAAATAAGCAAACTAAAAGTAAGAAAACAAGTAAGTAAAAAGAATCAAATATGAAAAATATGGTTAAGGTTTCATTCTCCACCACTAGACATCATTAAGAATCAATTTCAGATCTATCAATATCAACCAACTATCAAAGTTAACAACCGTAGATAACAACAAGCTCTGTTATCCCAATCTTTCCTTAGTTTGTCGTTAAATAGAACAAGCTCTCTATTTAATCTCTAACCATTAAACAACCTAGAATAAGCTCTCTAAATTCAATTTAATGGCAGCTTTATGATGAGAAAGATAGGTTGATCTAAGCAACAAACACATAAGCTCGGATTGTTCAACTTAGGTTATGTTCCACTTTGCAATTATTGAAAACTTGACCATAATCATTAATCACAAATTGCCACTTATGAATAGGAAATCAAGACAATTACACGGATCAAGACTCCTAAACTAGAAATAGATAATTATCAAGATCTATCTAGTTGTACACCTAAATAAATCAAGACAACATCATGAACAATTCTTGTAGAAGAACATAAGCAACTTTGATAGAAAATTAATGATAGATAGAATCTGAAAATTAATCACAAAACATGTCTAGGGCTTTGAAATCACCCTTAACCAAATAGAAGTTTAGCCTAGCATAGGCATCATAAACATAAAATTAAATAGAATCTAAGAAGAAAATAAAAGAAAGAAAGAAGAAGAAGAAGAATATTAATTATCCAACCTCTTGCTCTTTCTAAAGAAAAAGAAAACTAGAGAAAAGAAGAAAACTTAGAGAATTTTATTACAATGGCTAATAACCTACCTATGTACAATATGATCCTCTACAATCATCCAAGGCCCTCTACTTATACACATTTTGGAGGGCTAAATGACAAGAGACAAGCTTTACAAATTTCAAAGGTAGGTATAATAGGTGGGTGCATTTTTCTAACAATTTTCGTCATATTGTATGACCATTTTGATCAGCCAACTTGATGGTCGATTTTGTCAATCTTGGAGGCCTGATCTGATCACATGGTCTTCTAGAAAAATGTTCCCCTATGAGTTACTGATTCATAGCCGTTGGAATCAGCTCATTTGCTGATGTGGAGAAGAAGATATGGGCAAAATACGAAAACAGGTCAGCACAGACGTCATTGCACATCAGCCAACTTGATGGTCGATTTCTTCAATATTGGAGGCTTTATCTGATCACATGGTCTTCTATACAAATGTTCCCCTATCAGTTAGTGATCCATAGCCGTTGGAATCAGCTCATTTGATAATGTGTATCGGACGATATGGTCAAAATGCGAAAACTGCTCAGGACAGACGTCATTGCACATCAGCCAACTTGATGGTTGATTTCGCTAGGGAAAACGACTCCGTTTCAAGAAGTGTAAAACATGAAAAAGATAGATATGCCTCTTAACTTTGCACGGTTAAAATTTCAGCCTTATTGCTATAGTGAAACTCCAGATATAGCTGATATGGCAAAAGGTGTCGGAACTGGAACTGAACTGGATTTGCCCTTAATTCTAGTAATCTGAAATCACTCAAAGAAACTTGTGAAAAACACCAAATTACATAAAAATATAAAAGATCATAAACACAATTAGACTAAACAATAATAACTCGTATTTGACACAAAACAATAATAAAACATAACTAAAAACTATATAATTATACGAGTTATCACTATTTTATTGGTAACCACAACTTACACCTAGCCTAAATATACTTATATCCTTACCCTTGTTCTAAAGATGGATTATATATTTTGAGACATATTGCAAAAAACAAGGGATATTTTTAGTTGAAAATTTGGGTTGGAAACAAAAGATAAGTGTGGGGGAAGAAAAGAAAAGAAAAAGTCAAGAGAAAAAGAAAGAGATCATTGTCAAATACATTCCCATATTAAAAAAAAAAAAATCTTCTCTTCAACTTCTAGTTAAAGTAAAGAAAAAGATGTTACAAAGTTGGTTAGAATGAAGCAAAGGCTCAACATGAATATGTAGCCTATGTTATTATGTGCTTTATAAGAGTTTTGAGAAGTTTTATTTGTATGATCTTATTATGTCTCTAAACTCTATGAACTCTTTGGAACCTTTGTGATATCTTTATCCTTTTGTTCTTTAACCACATTATAACCCTTTGGCCCCATTACAACCTTGATTAAAGACCTCTTGATTTATGAAGTTGCATGATCTAAATAGTGGAGAATAGGTGGACAAGCAAGCATATGGTAGAACTGTTTTCATGAGATTGATTGAGTGTAAACACTTTACCACTACTTTAAATAGTGAAAATCATGAGAGTTTCCCATGTGAGAAGTTGAGATTAAGTTTGAATATGCACTATTTTGATTGAAATATGTTATGTTAATATTGGCTTAACTCAAACAATTTACATTCAAGCATGATTTTTTGTGAAATTCTTTGAGCTATTGATTAGTTTATAGACTTGTTCAAAGATTGTCTCTAATTTATATTGAAAAGATTAGGAGTAAATTTTTTTAGTATATGTAGTTTATTTATATTTTAGTTTTTCAATGTTTGTGGGTATCGTCCTAGTAAACCCTCACGAGACTAAACTCGTCCACTAGGGACACCTAGGGGTTTAAAGGCTTGTGTCACATGTTAAGTGCCACCGTGATTTCCTACGAAAGTAGATTAGATTAGATTTTCTTATTTTATTTTTATTTTGTTTTGCTCGAGGACTAGCAAAAAGCTAAGTGTGGGGGTATTTGATAAGCTCATAAAATATACATTTTATGCCTTTCTACCTTTAGTTTTTGTTATGTTTTCGATCTTTATCTTGTTTACTTATAATATGTTTTTGAATTTTAGGTACAATAAGGAGAATGAAGTCAAAAGATGTCAATAATGATGGTAAAGAGCTTACAAAATCATAATTACAAGATGGAAGAAGACTTGGGAGTCCAAAATATCAATTTCTGGTTGAAAAGCAATCAGGCAGATTTGACCTCCGGAGCTTGTTGCAAGGAAAACATGATGTTAGATTCTTTATTTGAAGAAACTTCCTTCTTCACTTTTGAAGCTTACTTGATTATCTTTCCAATGATATATTATGGGCCCAAATCGGATAAGAAATGGGCATTCAAAATGGCGCTAGAAGATCTCCCTAAGGAACCCTGCGGCCAGAAAAACCCTAATCGCAAATCTGAAAAAAAGGCAAAAACGTGATTTTTGCACCTCCAGGCTTACTTGTGCGGCAAGGACCTATTCTCAGGGTTTTAAGGCTCTATAAATACCATCTTTTGAGCCACAAACTAGACATCTTTTGAGGAGACTCAAGGATCATCATTCTTCTTCTTCTTCTCCATTCTTTTATTTTTATTTTTCTTTTTAGTTTTATGTATATATTATCTATGCCTATGCTAGGCTAAACTTCTATTTGGTTAAGGGTGATTTTAAAGCCCTAGACATGTTTTGTAATTGATTTTCAGATTCTATCTATCATTGTTTTCTATCAAAGTTGCTTATGTTCTTCCATTAAAATTGTTCATGATGATGTTTTGATTTGTTTAGGTGGCCAACTAGATAAATCTTGATAATTGTCTAATGCTAGTTTAGGAGTCTTGATCCGTGTAATTGTCTTGATTTCCTATTCATAAGTAGCAATTTGTGATTAATGATTATGGTCAAGTTTTCAATAATTGCAAAGAGGAACATAACCTAAGTTGAACAATCCGAGCTTATGTGTTTGTTGCTTAGATCAACCTATCTTTCTCATCATAAAGCTGCTATTAAATTGAACTTAGAGAGCTTATTCTAGGTTGTTTGATAGTTAGAGATTAAATAGAGAGCTTGTTCTATTTAACGACGAACTAAGGAAAGATTGGGGTAACAGAGCTTGTTGTTATCTACGGTTGTTAACTTTGATAGCTAATTAATGTTGATAGATATGAAATTGATTCTTAATGATGTCTAGTGGTGGAGAATGAAACCTTAACCATATTTTTAATATTTGATTATTCTTAATTACTTGTTTTCTCATTCTTATTATTTACTTTAGTTTAAATCTGATTTCAAAAACCCCTTTTCTTTTATTGTTCTTGAATTTAAGTTTTAAACTATTAACTTATAAACTAAAACCCAATCCCTGAGGACTCGACCCTTGCTAACTACTATACTTACAATTGATCTTTTTAGTGCAAGGTTAAATAAGATACACTCTTTTGGGTGCATCACCATTCAACAAATACCAAAATATGCACCATTCTTTGACAAGCTATGCACCACAAAGGATGATGGAATAATACTTGTAATGGAGAATGCATCCACTATTGTGCAAAGAAACTGCCCTACAAAACGCACAAATTCGGGAAGTTTCTTGTATGATCTTGCAAATCCTAAACAGCCAAGAAGGGGTGTTGGTTAGGTTGGACAACTTATATCAAGTACTAATTGGGAAGGCAGCCCAATTAATGAAGAAATTACCAACTTGCCATACTCAGATTTGCTTTCTTTTCCTTTTCCTTTTTCTTTTATTATTTTTATTGTTTTTATTATTTTTATGTTTATTTGTTAATTTTTTGTTTAGTATTTTAGGATTATTTAGGTTGCATGAGTTTGTTTTGTTTTGTTTTGAGTCTTAGTTATTCCTATTCTTATGTTATTAGTTCTTTTCTCTTACACATGATTCTTTCATTTGGGTTAATAGCATTACATTGAGGACAATGTAAGAATTAAGTGTGGGGGGGAAGGATTTAGGATTTCTTTTATTTTTGTCTATTATTTTTTTTATGAGTCTTTAATATTATTATTATTATTATTCAAACTTTTAGTGTGTTTTAGTTCTTTTCTATACTATGATGAGATATGAATTGCATAGGTCTAAAAATAGTTTAGTAGTAAGAAGATTTTTCATGAGAATTAAGCTTGATATCATTTTTCATGGAGCCAATGTTAATATGATATGTTGATTGAGAGAGAAGCATGTTTAGACTTAAAATTGACTTGTATAATCATCCTTGTGAGTTTTGAGCCTATATGATTGATGTATTATACATATCAATCTAATTTCTTTCTTAAGTGCTCTTATGATTACATGATTCTCTAGAACTTGCTTTAAACCTTGTTGAGACTATATTGATGCATGTGACAACATGAATATGATAGAGGCATTAGGATTATGACCAGGGCCAAACAGCCATTCCTTATTGATGTTCCAAGAGAACATCCCCCTAGTGAGCCAATTTGAGCCTACAATGAATAAGCTATTTCTTTGGTAACCATATCTTACACCTAGCCTAAATACATTTATATCTTTACTCTTGTTCTAAAGATGGACTAGAATGTTTGAGACATATTGCAAAAACAAGGGATACTTTTTGAAAATTTGGGTTAGAACAAAAGATAAGTGGCAATTTGTGATTAATGATTATGGTCAAGTTTTCGATAATTGCAAAGTGGAACATAACCTAAGTTGAACAATCCGAGCTTGTGTGTTTGTTGCTTAGATCAACCTATCTTTCTCATCATAAAGCTAGAATTTAGAGAGCTTATTCTAGGTTGTTTGATGGTTAGAGATTAAATAAAGAGCTTGTTCTATTTAACGACAAACTAAGGAAAAATTGGGATAACAGAGCTTGTTGTTATCTACGGTTGTTAACTTTGATAGTTGGTTGATATTATATATCTGAAATTGGTTCTTAATGATGTCTAGTGGTGGAGAATGAAACCTTAACCATATTTCTCTCATATTTGATTTCTTATATCTTACTTGCATCTTACTTTTCTTGTTTGCTTGTTTTTAAAACTATTTCAAAACCCCCTTTTCTTTTGTTTTCTTTGAACCTAAGTTATAAACTAATAACTCATAGATTAAAACCCAATCCCTGAGGACTCGACCCTTGCTAATCACTATACTCTACAATTGATTTTTTTAAGTGCAAGATTAAACAAGATACACTCTTTTGGGTGCATCAAAAACAAAATATGAAATATTAATTCATGTCTGGTGATACTGGTTAAGATAATATATATTAATTTATGTTTGGCATAAATTTTTTAAAATTTAATAAATATAATATATTTTTTAAAATAATAAATAAATAATTTTAACTGATGGCTATAAGTGCTAGTTTAATGAATCTAAACAAAAAAAGAAAAGAAAAGAAAAAGAAAGAGAAAGAGAAACATGGTTGTCATAACATAGTGAAAAAGAAAATTACTTTACTACTGATAACTCGTATAATTATATAGTTTTTAGTTATGTTTTATTAATGTTTTGTGTCAAATACGAGTTATTATTGTTTAGTCTAATTGTGTTTATGATCTTTTATATTTTTATGTATTTTGGTGTTTTTCACAAGTTTCTTTGAGTGATTTCAGATTACTAGAATTAAGGGCAAATCCAGTTCAGTTTCAGTTCCGACACCTTTTGCCATATCAGCTATATCTCGAGTTTCACTGAAGCAATAAGGCTGAAATTTGTAGCCATGCAAAGCTAAGAGGCATATCTATCTTTTTCATGTTTTACACTTCTTAAAACGGAGTCGTTTTCCCTAGCGAAATCGACCATCAAGTTGGCTGATGTGCAATGACGTCTGTGCTGACATGTTTTCGTATTATGCCCATATCTTCTTATCCACATCAGAAAATGAGCTGATTCCAACGGCTATGGTTCCGTAACTGATAGGGGAACCTTTGTCTAGAAGACCATGTGATCAGATCAGGCCTCCAATATTGAAGAAATCGACCATCAAGGTGGCTGATGTGTAATGACGTCTGTGCTGACATGTTTTCGTATTTTGCCCATATCTGCTTAACCACATCAGCAAATGAGCTGATTCCAACGGCTATGGTTCCGTAACTGATAGGGGAACCTTTTTCTAGAAGACCATGTGATCAGATCAGGCCTCCAATATTGACGAAATCGACCATCAAGTTGGCTGATCAAAATCGTCATATACCTACCTTTGAAATTTGTAAAGCTTGTCTCTTGTCATTTAGCCCTCCAAAATGTGTATAAATAGAGGGCCTTTGATGATTGTAAGGGATCATATTGGAGATTGGTAGGATATTAGCCATTTTAACAAAATTCTCTAAGTTTTCTTCTTCTTTCTTTTATCTAGTTTTCTTTTTCTTTGGAAAGAGCAAGAGGTTGGATAATTAATATTCTTCTTCTTCTTCTTTCTTTCTTTTATTTTCTTCTTAGATTCTATTTAATTTTATGTTTATAATGCCTACGCTAGGCTAAACTTCTATTTGGTTAAGGGTGATTTCAAAGCCCTAGACATGTTTTGTGATTGATTTTCAGGTTCTATCTATCATTAATTTTCTATCAAAGTTGCTTATGTTCTTCTACAAGAATTGTTCATGATGTTGTCTTGATTTATTTAGGTGTACAACTAGATAGATCTTGATAATTATCTATTGCTAGTTTAGGAATCTTGATCCGTGTAATTGTCTTGATTTCCTATTCATAAGTGGCAATTTGTGATTAATGATTATGGTCAAGTTTTCAATAATTGCAAAGTGGAACATAACCTAAGTTGAACAATCCGAGCTTATGTGTTTGTTGCTTAGATCAACCTATCTTTCTCATCATAAAGCTGCCATTAAATTGAATTTAGAGAGCTTATTCTAGGTTGTTTAATGGTTAGAGATTAAATAGAGAGCTTGTTCTATTTAACGACAAACTAAGGAAAGATTGGGATAACAGAGCTTGTTGTTATCTACGGTTGTTAACTTTGATAGTTGGTTGATATTGATAGATCTGAAATTGATTCTTAATGATGTCTAGTGGTGGAGAATGAAACCTTAACCATATTTTTCATATTTGATTCTTCTTACTTACTTGTTTTCTTACTTTTAGTTTGCTTATTTTTAAAAGTATATTTATTTTTATTGGCTGGTTATACCGCCTAATTTGTATATTAACTTTGTTTTATTTTTATTGGCTGGTTATACCGCCTAATTTAGTATATATATTTTTATTGGCTGGTTATACCGCCTTGCATCTTATTCTTAGTATTTACTTTAGTTTAAATCTGGCGTCAAAAACCCCTTTTCTTTTATTGTTCTTGAATTTAAGTTTTAAACTATTAACTTATAAACTAAAACCCAATCCCTGAGGACTCGACCCTTGCTAACTACTATACTTACAATTTATCTTTTTAGTGCAAGGTTAAATAAGATACACTCTTTTGGGTGCATCAAGTTTTTGGCGCCGTTGCCGGGGATTGCTTTCTTTAGTTTATTAGTTTATTGGTTTATTCTTATTTTCTGTTCTAATTATTTACTTTCTTTTTTTTTTTTTTAGTGAATGTTCCAAGCTCCCGAAAAAGACTTACGACTTAGAAAAATTCGGGAATTTATAACTTCTCACCAACAACCAATCGAGGAGTTGATCCAAAACATCCAAGAGAAGCAAGGAGAGATGGCAGCAGCTGACAACCGAACTCTCAAGGAGCTAGCCGCTCCGGACTTGGGTCAACAACCATTATGCATTGAATATGCTAATCTTGAGGTAGCTTTTGAATTAAAATCTGGTTTGATTCACCTTCTCCCAACTTTTCATGGTTTTGCAGGAGAGGATCCAAATAAGCACCTCAAGGAATTCCATGTAGTTTGCTCAAGCATGAGACCAACAGGGGTCACGGAAGAGCAAGTTAAGTTGAGAGCCTTCCCATTCTCTCTAGCTGATTCAGCAAAGGAATGGCTCTACTATCTACCATCCGGGACCATCACTACATGGAATGATTTGAAGAAAGCATTCTTGGAAAGGTATTTCCCAGCATCTAAGGCTGCCAACATTAGGAAAGAGATATGTGGGATTCGGCAATACAACGGAGAGTCCTTATATGAATATTGGGAGAGGTTCAAGAAACTTTGTGCATCATGTCCACACCATCAGATAAGTGAACAACTTCTCATCCAATACTTCTATGAAGGTCTCATGCCCATGGAGAGAAGTATGATAGATGCCGCTAGTGGGGGAGCTCTAGTTGATAAGACTCCCAGGGCTGCTAGAACATTAATCTCCAACATGGCAGCCAATTCTCAACAGTTCTCAATGAGACAAGATCCACCACCACAATCCAAGAGAGTTAATGAGGTAAGTATATCATCCCTTGAACAAAAATTTGATAAACTGACTTCTCTTGTTCAACAATTGGCTGTAGGTAAAATACAACAAATAAAGGCTTGTGGCATATGTTCAAACATAGGGCACCAAACTGATATGTGTCCAACACTTCAAGAGGATACCAATGAACATGTGAATGCCATGGGTGGATTTCAGAACCAATCAAGGAAATATGATCCCTACTCAAACACATACAATCCAGGATGGAGGGATCATCCAAACTTCAATTATGGAGGGAACCAATCACAAACTATTCCTCCACCATTTGACCACAGGCCACCGGGTTTTCAGCAAAGAGTGCAACAACCATACCAAACCCGACAACAACTACCACCCACCCAAAATTCAGGTACTTCTCTTGAAGATCTTGTTAAAGCTCTTTCTACTAATACAATTCAATTTCAACAGGAAACAAAGATAAGTATTCGAAATTTGGAGACTCAAATAGGGCAATTGGCAACAACCATGAGTCAAATGCAAGCAAGGGATTCTGGGAAATTACCTTCCCAAACCATAGTGAATCCAAGAGAGAATGCCAATGCTATAAATTTAAGAAGTGGGAAACAGCTAGAGGCACCACAAAATGATAGTGCTCAAGGGGAGAACAATACCATGGCATCCTCTTCACATCCCAACGAGCCACTAAAAAAGGCAATTCCTAAACCATCCTTTCCTTCCTATATAACTCCTCCACCTTTTCCTAACAGGTTAGCAAAGTCCAAGAAGGAGGAGCAAGAGAAGGAAATTTTGGAAACCTTCCGGAAAGTAGAGGTGAACATTCCTTTACTAGATGCTATCAAGCAAGTGCCAAGATATGCCAAGTTCCTAAAAGATTTGTGCACATCTAAACGGAAGTTGAAATGGAATGAAAAGGTAAGTGTGGGGGAGAATGTGTCAGCTGTTCTTCAAAAGAAACTCCCACCTAAATGCAAGGATCCAGGTATGTTTACCATTCCTTGTAAGATAGGCAACACCAGGTTTGAGCGTGCTATGCTAGATCTAGGGGCATCTATTAATGTCATGCCATATTCAATTTATGCTTCATTGAATCTAGGACCATTAGAGGAAACCGGTGTTATAATACAACTTGCTGACCGTTCTAACACTTATCCAAGAGGAGTTGTAGAAGACGTTCTTGTACAGGTTAATGAATTGGTTTTTCCCGCTGACTTTTATGTTATTGAGATGGAAGATGAGATGTCTTCTAATCCCACACCTATTCTATTAGGGAGACCATTCTTGAAAACAGCAAGAACTAAAATAGATGTACATGATGGCACTTTAACTATGGAATTTGATGGTGAAATAATTCGCTTTAACATTTTTGAGGCCATGAGATATCCTAGTGATGTGCATTCTGTTTTTAATATTGATATAATTGACTCACTAGTGCAGCAAGCTTATGAGCTAGATGGTGAAGATAGTGTGGAAATAGTCCTTAGCAACCATCTCGGAATGGGGAATGCTAAACTAGCCTTGAGTGACCATGTGGAAGGGGCACTAGAATCTTTACACTCGCTGCAACCTAAAGATGCAAGGTTTGATGTTTCATTTATTGATTTGCCTTTATCTAATGAGAAACTTCTACCTTCCATTTTGCAGGCACCAACTTTAGAATTGAAACCACTACCGAACCACTTGAAATATTTGTTCTTAGGGGAAAAGGACACACTACCTGTCATCATTGCCAAAGAGCTCACACCTTTGCAAGAAGAGCGACTTATCCGGGTGCTTAGAGAGCATAAAACAGCAATTGGTTGGACAATTGCCGATATCAAGGGAATAAGCCCATCCATGTGCATGCACCGGATTTTGTTAGAGGAAGGGTCTAAACCAACAAGAGAAGCACAAAGAAGATTGAACCCTCCTATGATGGAGGTTGTGAAAAATGAGATACTGAAGCTCCTAGATGTTGGAGTGATCTATCCTATCTCGGATAGCAAATGGGTGAGCCCAGTCCAAGTGGTTCCAAAGAAATCAGGTGTAACGGTGGTAACAAATAATGAGAATGAACTTGTTCCTACTAGGATTCAAACAGGATGGCGAGTTTGTATTGATTATCGTAAACTTAATTCCACAACTCGCAAAGACCACTTTCCTTTACCTTTTATTGATCAAATGCTTGAAAGGTTAGCTGGCCATTCTCATTATTGTTTTCTTGATGGTTTTTCAGGTTATAATCAGATAGCCATTGCTCCGGAGGACCAAGAGAAAACAACATTCACATGTCCATTTGGTACTTTTGCATACCGGCGTATGCCATTTGGTCTTTGTAATGCACCAGCTACATTCCAAAGGTGTATGGTTAGCATATTTTCAGATTATGTAGAGAATATCATAGAAGTGTTTATGGATGATTTTAGTGTCTATGGTGATTCTTTTGATAGATGTCTAGAGAACCTTACACTTGTACTTGAAAGATGCATGGAAACTAACCTTGTTTTGAATTGGGAAAAATGTCACTTTATGGTAGAACAAGGAATAGTTTTGGGCCATGTTATTTCTTCTAGAGGGATAGAGGTTGATAAGTCTAAAATAGATATTATGCATTCTTTACCACCTCCCACAAATGTGAGAGAGGTTCGTTCTTTTCTTGGACATGCAGGTTTCTATAGGAGATTTATCAAAGACTTCTCAAAGATCACATTACCTCTTTGCAAGCTACTACAAAAAGATGTGGTTTTCCACTTTGATGATAAATGCAAAGAGGCGTTTGAAACATTGAAGGGACTCTTGACATCAGCTCCTATCATCCAACCACCAGATTGGAATGTACCTTTTGAAATCATGTGTGATGCTAGTGACTATGCCATTGGAGCTGTTTTGGGCCAACGGGTTGGGAAAGCCTCACATGCCATTTATTATGCCTCAAGAACTCTTAATGATGCTCAATTGAACTATTCCACTACTGAAAAAGAACGTTTGGCTGTTGTATTTGCTTTAGAAAAATTTCGATCTTATTTAATTGGTACTAAAGTAATTGTATTTTCTGACCATGCAGCCCTTAAGTACTTACTCACTAAAAAGGAGGCCAAACCAAGGTTGATTAGATGGATACTTCTCTTACAAGAGTTTGATTTGGAGATAAAAGATAAGAGAGGTAGTGACAACCTGGTTGCGGACCATCTTAGCCGTTTAGTTCATGAAGATGATGCACTACCCTTGAATGAGAACTTTCCGGATGAGCAACTTCTTTTTATAAGAACAACAACTCCTTGGTATGCTGATATTGTTAATTACTTAGTTACCAAGAAGTTGCCACAAGAGTTGACACAAGCTCAAAGAAATAAGATCAAGAGTGATGCCAAATACTACATATGGGATGATCCTTACCTTTGGAAGCATTGCTCCGATCAGATTATAAGAAGGTGTGTACTCGAAACTGAATTTCAATCTATTCTCACCTTTTGTCACTCTTATGCATGTGGAGGACACTTTGGATCCAAAAGAACAGCCATGAAAGTTCTTGATTCTGGATTTTATTGGCCTACCATATTCAAAGATGCATACCTCTTTTGCAAGTCATGTGATCGTTGCCAAAAAACTGGTAACTTAGGTGCTAGAAATCAAATGCCTCAAACTCCAATACTTATTGTTGAAATTTTTGATGTATGGGGCATGGATTTCATGGGACCTTTTCCTCCTTCTTTTGGTAATCTTTATATTTTACTTGCCGTTGATTATGTTTCAAAGTGGGTGGAAGCAAAATCCACTAGGACTAATGACTCTAAAGTTGTTTCAGATTTTGTCAAGACTAACATCTTTGCTAGGTTTGGAACGCCAAAGGCCATAATCAGCGATAGAGGTACTCACTTTTGCAATAGGACTATGGAAGCACTTTTGAGGAAGTATAACATCACACACAAGGTCTCCACCTCATATCATCCTCAAACTAGTGGGCAAGCTGAAGTGTCAAACCGAGAAGTTAAGTCCATCCTTGAAAAGACAGTTAATCCAAATAGGAAGGATTGGAGTTCACGACTTGATGATGCACTTTGGGCTTATAGGACAGCATATAAGACACCCATTGGTATGTCTCCTTATCGACTTGTTTATGGTAAGCCTTGTCATCTTCCGGTTGAATTGGAACATAAATCATATTGGGCTATCAAACAATGCAACATGGAGATGGATGAGATAGGAAAGAAAAGAAAACTTGACCTACAAGAATTAGAGGAGATAAGGAATGATGCCTATCAGAATTCTAGGATTTACAAGGAAAAGACTAAGGCATTCCATGACAAGATGATATCAAGAAAAGAATTTGTTGTTGGACAAAAAGTTCTTCTCTTCCATTCACGCCTTAAGTTATATCCAGGTAAGTTACGTTCTCGTTGGGTTGGACCTTTTGTTATTACTAATGTATTTACTCATGGTGCAGTTAAAATCCAAAGCCCAAAAACAGATAAGACATTCAAAGTGAATGGTCATAGATTGAAGCCTTACTATGAGAACTTTCCAATACAAGATGTGGAGGAGTTTCCACTTTTTGAGCCAAAGTATGTTGAATAATAATGGCATGGGTCTAAGTTAGGCTGAGGACAATAAACCAAGCGCTTCTTGGGAGGCAACCCAAAAGGATGGAGAGCATCTATTATATCAGATTTGCATATTCCTTACTCTCCATCATTCTATCTTTTATTGTTTTTCTTTTTTTTTTGTTTAATAGTTCTTTTCTCTTACATATAATTCTTGCATTGGGGGATAATAGCATTACATTGAGGACAATGTAAAAATTATGTGTGGGGGGAAGAATTTAGGATTTTATTTAGAGTGTTTTGTTTTTGAGTCTTTTTATGTTGTTTTTCTTTCTGATCCTTGTTTTGAAAATAACTAGATGTAAATATAATTTTTTTTTAACCCCGGTTAAATGGCGGATAACGGTACTCCGTGATTATTTAAATCGGTTCCATCAGCTACCCACAAAACTGATATTGTATATAAATTTCTCTTCCAATTTCTCTTTCATTTTTTTCATTTTTTTTTTCAGGATGGATGATATTCTCACAAGATTGCAGAAACGATTTCCTCCTTTTCCTCGAAATATTTTACTAAAGCTTTACCAAGTTCGACTTGAAAGATTAAGAATGCTTATGCACAAAGGGATTCCTGACGACATACGTTGGATAATTGAAGCCAAGGTACGTGAAGATGAATATCTTCCTGTTTTGCATTTACCAGGTACAGGTAGAAGCACTTTTGCAAAGAAGCGACGAGCAAAGCGCATGAGTTCAAATTGCCACAAATGTGCACGATGGACGTGTAACGGTAAATGTCGTTCTATTGGGATTCCGTCCTCTAATCGAGATGATAAAATTGAATTCATTAAGGATGGACTGAGTAAGGAGAATTTGGGTAATATCCAACTTTCTCTTGAGACGCATCCTAGTGGAGACGTACAAAGAGAAATTCTTGATTTATGGCCGCAATTCCAAAGGGAATGGCAACATCTTGGGAATCTGATGTTAAAAGACCCTGTTTGCCAGCTTGTAAGAAAACTGGATGGGAAGCATATCCTCGACTCATAGAAGGCGTTTAAGCCGTTTCTGGACGTAAAACCAGAGGAAGATGTGAGCCACAATCACAACTACAATAAATAACTTCTCAGCTTTTGGTTTGATTTGCAATAACTTTATTTTGTTTTAATTTACGTGTTGTTCGATTTGTGTAATTATTCTCGTTTTTTTTATTTGTCTTTTACGGTTGATTTTTTCTTCTCTTTTTGATTTTCTTCCTGAAATCACGCAAAAATCTTTTGTTAGGTTAACATTTTCTTCTGACAGGTCAGATACACTTTCGGCGACATTATTACTCTTGTCTGATTCACTACTCAGTCCTCTATATATTACACCATGTACTCATTCTCTTTCAGGCACTCGAAAAAAAAAAAAAATGGAAAGTACTTCATCCCAGCGCATTAAAAAAATTTGTGTCTTTGGAGGTGCTTATCCAGGGAAAAATAACATATTCGCTGATGAAGCCATAAGAGTTGGAGTAATACTTGCCCAACAAAAGATCCACTTGATTTATGGAGGCGGTAGTACGGGTTTAATGGGAGCAGTCGCTACAGCAGCACACACCGGAGGAAGTCCAGTTCTAGGAATCGTGCCAAAACTATTCACAAGTTTTTGTGGACCTACCGTGGGTAAGGAAATACAAGTCTGGAGTGTCCCTGAACGGATAACAATCATGTACCATTCTGCCGATGCATTCATTGCTTTACCAGGAGGTCTGGGTACATTGGAAGAAATAGCTTGCGTGGCTTCTTGGTCATCTTTGGTCACAAATAAGAAACCCATTGGTTTGCTTAATATTAATGGTTATTTTAGTAATTTGCTTTTATATTTAGATAATGCTGTGGATAATGGATTCATGTTTTCAGAGGCAAGGAGAACCATAATTTCTGCTACAACCATTGAAGATTTACTTAAAAAGCTCCAAGCTTATGAGTGTTTATCTGCTACGGTTGTTTCGCAAACGCTCGGAAAAAGAAAAAGAGATATGGACGAGCAAGGAGTGGATTGCACTTTGTCTTTGTGACATTATCTAACATTTTGCTTGTTGTGTCTCAGTTATAATAAGTGGTTAGCAACCTCTGCAGGTAATATCTCCTAAATTCTACCTTTAAAATTTGACATTGGGGACAATGTCATATTTTAGTAGGGGGTAAGGGACATATTTTGCTAATTTAAAAAAAAAAAAAAAAAAAAAAAAAAAAAAAAAATTTAAGATGTATTCATTCTGAACAAGGTCTGAGTAAGGGAGACTTGAGACATACCTTGTCAGTTTGATTTCTTCTTTTCAAAAAAAAAAAAAAAGTTTGTTGTGTTTTAAGCAATTTAGAAGTATTCATTCTGAACAAGGTCTGAGTAAGGGAGACTTGAGACACACCTTGTCAGTTTGATTTTAATCTTTTTATGTTTACTTGTTAATTTTTGTTTAGTATTTTAAGATTATTTAGGTTGCATGAGTTTGTTTTGTTTTGAGTCTTAGCTGTTCCTATTCTTATGTTATTAGTTCTTTTCTCTTACACATGATTCTTTCATTTGGGTTAATAGACTTACATTGAGGACAATGTAAGAATTAAGTGTGGGGGGAATGATTTAGGATTTCTTTTATTTTTGTCTACTATTTTTTTTTTTTTATGAGTCTTTATTATAATTTTTAGTGTGTTTTAGTTCCTTTTTAATACAATGATGAGATATGAATTGCATAAGTCTAAAACAGAGTTATTAGGGAGAAGATTTTCATGAGAATTGAGCTTGATATCATTTTTTTTTTATGAGCCAATGTTAATATGATATGTTGATTGAGAAAGAAGCATGTTTAGACTTAATCTGACTTGTATAATCATCCTTGTGAGTTTTTGAGCCTATAATGATTGATGCATTATACAAATCAATCTAATTTCTTTCTTGAGTGCTCTTATGATTACAGGATTCTCTAGAACTTGCTTTAAACCGTTTGAGACTATATTGATACATGTGACAACATGAATATGATAGAGGGATTAGGATTTTTAGCCAGAGCCAAACAGCCATCCCTTATTGATGTTCCAAGAGAACACACCCTTAGTGAACCAATTTGAGCCTACATTGAATAAGCTATCTCTTTGGTAACCATAACTTGTCCCTAACCTAAATATACTTATATCTTTACCTTTGTTCCAAAGATGAATTAGCATGTTTTGAGACAAGTTGCAAAGACAAGGGATATTTTTAGTTAAAAATTTGGGTTAGAAACAAGAAATAAGTGTGGGGGGGAAAGAAAAAAAAAAAAAAAAAAAAAGAAATGGAATACTGGCAAATACATTCAAAAAAAAAATATGAATCATCTCTTGAATTTTGGGAAAAAGAAAAAGATGTTACAAAGTTGTTCAGAATGAAGAAAAGGCCCAACATAAATATCCGGCCTAGGTGACTATGTACTTGTAAAGAGTTTTGAGAAGTTTCTTTGTATGATCTTTTTATGTCTCTAAACTTTATGAACTCTTTGGAACCTTTGTGATATCTTTATCCTTTTGTTCTTCAACCACATTACAAACCCCTTGGCCCCATTACAACCTTGATTAAAGACCTCTTGATTCATGAAGTTGTATGATCTAAATAGTGGAGAATAGGTGGACAAGCAAGAATATGGTAGAACTGTTTTCATGAGATTGATTGAGTGTAAACACTTCACCACTACTTTAAAGAGTGAAAATCATGAGGGTATCCCATGTGAGAAGTTGAGATTAAATTTAAACATGCAATATTTTGATTGAGATATGTTATGCTAATATTGGCTTAACTCAAACAATTTACATTCAAGCATGATTTTTTGTGAAATTCTTTAAGCTATTGATTAGTTTATAAGACTTGTTCAAATATTGTATCTAATTTGTATTGAAAGGATTAGGAGTAAATATTTTTAGTATATGCAGTTTATTTATATTTTAGTTTTTCAATGTTTGTGGGTATCGTTCTAGTAAACCCTCACGAGACTAAACTCGTCCACTAGGGACACCTAGGGGTTTAAAGGCTTGTGTCACATGCTAAGTGCCACCGTGATTTCCTACGAAAATGGATTAGATTAGATTTTCTTATTTTATTTTTATTGAGTCGTTGCTAGGGACTAGCAACAATCTAAGTGTGGGGGTGTGATAACTCGTATAATTATATAGTTTTTAGTTATGTTTTATTAATGTTTTGTGTCAAATACGAGTTATTATTGTTTAGTCTAATTGTGTTTATGATCTTTTATATTTTTATGTATTTTGGTGTTTTTCACAAGTTTCTTTGAGTGATTTCAGATTACTAGAATTAAGGGCAAATCCAGTTCAGTTTCAGTTCCGACACCTTTTGCCATATCAGCTATATCTCGAGTTTCACTGAAGCAATAAGACTGAAATTTGTAGCCATGCAAAGCTAAGAGCCATATCTATCTTTTTCATGTTTTACACTTCTTAAAACGGAGTCGTTTTCCCTAGCGAAATCGACCATCAAGTTGGCTGATGTGCAATGACGTCTGTGCTGACATGTTTTCGTATTATGCCCATATCTTCTTATCCACATCAGCAAATGAGCTGATTCCAACGGCTATGGTTCCGTAACTGATAGGGGAACCTTTGTCTAGAAGACCATGTGATCAGATCAGGCCTCCAATATTGAAGAAATCGACCATCAAGGTGGCTGATGTGTAATGACGTCTGTGCTGACATGTTTTCGTATTTTGCCCATATCTGCTTAACCACATCAGCAAATGAGCTGATTCCAACGGCTATGGTTCCGTAACTGATAGGGGAACCTTTTTCTAGAAGACCATGTGATCAGATCAGGCCTCCAATATTGACGAAATCGACCATCAAGTTGGCTGATCAAAATCGTCATATACCTACCTTTGAAATTTGTAAAGCTTGTCTCTTGTCATTTAGCCCTCCAAAATGTGTATAAATAGAGGGCCTTTGATGATTGTAAGGGATCATATTGGAGATTGGTAGGATATTAGCCATTTTAACAAAATTCTCTAAGTTTTCTTCTTCTTTCTTTTATCTAGTTTTCTTTTTCTTTAGAAAGAGCAAGAGGTTGGATAATTAATATTCTTCTTCTTCTTTTTTCTTTCTTTTATTTTCTTCTTAGATTCTATTTAATTTTATGTTTATAATGCCTACGCTAGGCTAAACTTCTATTTGGTTAAGGGTGATTTCAAAGCCCTAGACATGTTTTGTGATTGATTTTCAGGTTCTATCTATCATTAATTTTCTATCAAAGTTGCTTATGTTCTTCTACAAGAATTGTTCATGATGTTGTCTTGATTTATTTAGGTGTACAACTAGATAGATCTTGATAATTATCTATTGCTAGTTTAGGAATCTTGATCCGTGTAATTGTCTTGATTTCCTATTCATAAGTGGCAATTTGTGATTAATGATTATGGTCAAGTTTTCAATAATTGCAAAGTGGAACATAACCTAAGTTGAACAATCCGAGCTTATGTGTTTGTTGCTTAGATCAACCTATCTTTCTCATCATAAAGCTGCCATTAAATTGAATTTAGAGAGCTTATTCTAGGTTGTTTAATGGTTAGAGATTAAATAGAGAGCTTGTTCTATTTAACGACAAACTAAGGAAAGATTGGGATAACAGAGCTTGTTGTTATCTACGGTTGTTAACTTTGATAGTTGGTTGATATTGATAGATCTGAAATTGATTCTTAATGATGTCTAGTGGTGGAGAATGAAACCTTAACCATATTTTTCATATTTGATTCTTCTTACTTACTTGTTTTCTTACTTTTAGTTTGCTTATTTTTAAAAGTATATTTATTTTTATTGGCTGGTTATACCGCCTAATTTGTATATTAACTTTGTTTTATTTTTATTGGCTGGTTATACCGCCTAATTTAGTATATATATTTTTATTGGCTGGTTATACCGCCTTGCATCTTATTCTTAGTATTTACTTTAGTTTAAATCTGGCGTCAAAAACCCCTTTTCTTTTATTGTTCTTGAATTTAAGTTTTAAACTATTAACTTATAAACTAAAACCCAATCCCTGAGGACTCGACCCTTGCTAACTACTATACTTACAATTTATCTTTTTAGTGCAAGGTTAAATAAGATACACTCTTTTGGGTGCATCAACTACTCACTAGTTTTGATTTGTTTGCTTTCCTACTTTTTGCCATCTATTCAAAAGTAAGGTGAGTTTATGTGTAAATTAGGCTAGGTTTTACTAATATTTTTAATTTCATTAAAATGCAAATGAAGTACTTCCTAATTATTTCATATTTACATTTTTATTAAAACACAATTTCTATCATTAAGCTCAATATTATGGTCTAAAAATGACAAGTAATGCAATATTTATTTATTTTGTCTATCTCGAGGTTGTTGTTCCATTAGGCATTTCTTAAATAATAAAAGATTACTACTAATCTATTAAAAAGAAGGATAGAATATAAATTTATTATTTTATTTAGGTTGAGATTAAATTCATCATTCATCCAGAAATATTTTACCATTATATTTTTAATTTAGTTTTAAAATGATCAAAAGCAGAAGTTTTCACAAATTAGGGTACTCGCCAAATTAGCAAATCTAACTTAATTTGTCTCTAGTCTTGAAAATGCTATTCTAAGACGGGGATTAAGGTTAAAAAAGTCATATGTCAAATGGGTGTAACTCTTGGTTACCAATCCAATTGACCGGATCGATTGGACCGATCAATTTGATTAAAATAATTTTAAATATTAAATAAATATTTTTAATGTTAAATAAGTAATAATATATAGTAAATAATTGATAAGAACATGCATTTGGTTTAGTGGTGTGGTCTTTACTATAAACCTAAAAGGTTCTGGTTTCAAATTTTATCACTTTCAAAAATTTTTTAAAAAAAATAAAAAAAAATTATTTTTTTCGATTTTCTTTGATTTTTTATTGGTTGAACCGATTTTAAACCGGTTCAATAACATCTAATTCTATCTATAACATCGAACCAAACAAGCTTCTGATTCCTAGTTGAACTGATCTGATTGACCTATCCAATTCAATGTTTTATCACTGATAAGGATAGATAAAAAATATTTTATATTCATAAAAATATATTTAAAAGTACAAAAATATATTTAATATTTAATAATAATCCTAACTTAAATGTTGGATAGACTTGAAAGATTTATCTTTAATAAATTAAAGGTGTCCATAAAATAAAGTTAGGTCCAGATGACATCTATAAAACTTTCATGTAACAACATATAAATAAATTTATCTTCTATCTCTAATATAATTAAACCTTAACAATGAAACAATACTTAGCGTCTATAAAAAAATTAATGAGCAAATAATAAGAATATTTTATAAATATTTTAATTTTTGAGTATTTTTAAATTAAATTATTGTAAAATGCCAAGGTCCTTAAAATACAGTGATAAACATTTGGACTTATCCTAAAATCATATAAAATTACCAAAATCAAACTACTTTTAGTAAATCCAATTCAAGTTTCCAAAAAAGTCATTTCAGATTTATCAAAAAATAAAGGCTTTTGCCATTTGGTTTTAGAGTAGTATAGTTAGTATTATATCGGTATGGATTGTATTGGTTGGTACGTACCGATTTTAAGATAAAACTAAATGATATCAGCATCATATCATTTTAATTTTTATACCGATTCGTATTAGTCATATAGGTATGTAGCGATTGGTACAAGATTTTAATTTTTGATTTTTAAATTTTTTTTTACTTATTTGATTTTTTAAACTAATGTCTATTTTTTTTTCTTGGTCATTTTTTTTTCATAATTGCATTCAAAAATAAAAATATGTTAATTAAATTAGGTTATTGAACCTAATTAATAATAATTTATTATATTTTTAAATATTTTTATATTTATTTGATATTTAAAAATTTTGAATATTAAATATTTAAAATTTATATTTGCATACAAACATATATATATATATATACTAGAATTCTTCTCCTGCTTCGCTAGGAGTTTTTTTTTTCAATATTTATAAATTTTTAATTAAATTAATAATCACAAATGAATTTAAGTTGAATCATATTAAATAATTATTATTTATTTAAATAATTTTTTATATTTTAATATCTTAAGTAAATGAATTTAGAGTTAAAATCGAATCACAATGATAAATTATGCAAAATATGAGATGAACTGAGACACGAAACAAACACAACATGAAAAAATAATTAAAACACGACACGAAAAATAATATTAACACGGCCCGAAAACACTAACATGTCAAAATGTATATAAAATGAATTATTACATGTAAAAATTTATATAAGTTTATAATACTTTGAATACACAAAAAAATAACATGAACACGAAAATATCACGAACACAGAAAATTTTCTCTAAATTGAATTACTATGTCAAATTATGCAAAATATGTCATGAATTGAGACACAACACGAACACACAAATTTTTCTTAATTGAATCACAATGACAAACTATGCAAAATATGAGATGAATTGAGACATGACATGAACACAATATAGGAAAAATAATTAAAACACAACTCGAAAAATAATATGAACACGATACAAATAGACGAACGTGTCAAAATATTCATAAAACGAATTATTAACTTGTAAAAATTTATATAAATTTATAATACTTTAAACATACAAAAAAAAAATAACACAAACGTGAACACACAAATTTTTCTATTTCTATTTCTCTTTCGTTTAGTTTCGTTCTTTTTCCTTTCCTTTCTTTTATTTCTTTCCTTCTTCACCCAAAAAAAGAACACATGTCAACCCCTAAGCAATTTATGTAGTCAATTTTATATTTATGTTAGATACAGATATATATATATATATATATGTAATAGAGATATATTTGCATGTGTATATAATATATATTTTATTAAGTAACTTGAAAATAGGCTATAAATATATATATATATATATATAAGTATTTGAAAAATACTGATAAGCTCAAAATGATACATCGAAATATACCGATACCGATACATATCAATATCACAATAAAAATGATACATCCACTAAAGCTAGCAAAGCAGGTTCAAATCTGAGAACTGGCCCGAGTCGATCCGAGACCGAATCCAATCCAAATTGACTCAAAAAGTCAACGACCCGAATCCAAAAAAATCTGAATCCAAAAAAACCCGAATCCGCTACGATCCAAGCCCGAAATCGATCTGATGCAAAACCTGTAAAAAACAAAATTTATAACCCAAAAAACCTAAACTATAATTATATGATTTTATTTAAAATAAATAAATGATAGATTTTTCTTAAATAAAATATTTTATTTATGAAAATGATTTTATAATTATTATACAATTATATCAATGATGTATTATCAATAAAATTAATTAATAGTGAATATTTAAATTAATTTATAAAATAAAATAAATTTGAAACTCATTAAATATACAATTATATATAATATTTTATAAGATAAATTGGATCACTCTTTAGAATTTATTATTATAATTATATATCCTAAGTTTATTTTATATGTATACATAGAAACACATACGAAAATACGCACATATACGTATTGCTTCTTACTTCAGTCAAGTAGCTTTTTATATGTCTTGCGCCTTATACAATATAAGAGTTCTAGAGTTTAGAGTGCACCTTGTGCCATTGACAACACTAGTCAAAATAGTTTAATATAAACTAGTTTTTACACGTCATAATATCCTAAAATTTCTAACTATTAAGACTAAGATAAATAATTTACCAATTATTCATATTAAATATTTTTGGTAAATTATAATCGATACTCTTTAATGTGAACTCTAGGGGTTAAACCCTTTGAACCCACTAACAAATTGAATTACCCTAACCCCAAGAAAGCCAAGATTCAGGCAATGGAACTTAAACACGTAGAAATCTTGTTTCAAAGAACCTAGATTAGCTAAGCTAACTAAACCCCAAGAACACTTGTTTCTAGAACCTAAGTTTGATAGGAAGAACGCCACACAAAAAAAAAGGATTTCTTTGATAAGTTCTCTAGTTCTGTCAAGAACTAAAAAGAGTGAAACACTCACTTGAATAAAATCAACTCAATAGATTAATGGTTGTTGAAGTATATGGCTAAACAAGGGTATTTATAACCTCCTTACTAACCCTAATTCAATTAGCTTAGGAACTCCTAGTACAAATGAAACTCCTTGGCAGCCAAGGAGTTCTAACCTAATAACAATAGGATTCAGCCAGACCTACTTACATAATTAAAAGAAAGCTTAACTATGGGTTGAACAAGCTCAAGCCCAATCCCAATTAAATTTAAAAGATGTCCAATAGTTTAATGAGGGTAGTCTCCACAAGCTTATTGGACATGTTACACAAGTCACATAAGTTAGGCCCAAATCCCTAAGTAATTACAAGACCCAAATAACCTTTCTAAGTAGGCGCCACCTCATTAATGAATTAGTCTCCGCTTCATGTTAAGTAGGCGCCACCTCATTAATGAATTAGTCACCGCTTCATGTTAAATAGGCACCACTTGTATTCTTCTAAGGCAACACAAGCGAAGCTTGGATAACATGGACCAAGTCTTGTTCTTCCTTATTCAAGCAGCCCAACTTGAATGTCTTAAGATTGCTTAAGGGATTTGTAGAATCTGCCCAAGTCCTTTCCTTGCTTCTCTTCATGGATTTGGCCTAAGTAGTCCTCTCCTTGCCTTTCTTACTTGTTTCGGCCCAAGTAGACTCTTTGCTTAGCCTCTTGAAATCTTGATGATCTTGGATCTCATCACTCTTTTTAATAATGTCTAATATTCAATATAATTGGATAATTATTATTCGATTATATGATTAATTTATTATATCTAATGTTAAAGTCAAAATGATCAGATATTAAAATCATATCAATTACTATATCAATTAGCTTTTACATATCAGGATTTTATAAAAAATTAAGTATTAATTATTAAGGTTAAACCAATTAATTAGAACTCTTTAATGTCTACTATTCAACATTTAATTGGACATTTGACTAATTAGTGTATACAATTAGATCTAATGTTATTATGTTAGTATTTATAATTATATCCAAATAAAAAAATATAAATATAAATATAAAACAATTTTTGAAAATTTAAAATACTGTTAAAAAATTATAATACAATGACTAAAAAACTTAATAAAACAAAAAAATAAAAAATTATTGAATTAAGTGACTAAGAGCCCAATGAGTTATTGGGTTAAGTGTAAAAAATCATTTATATAAATGTTTAGTGGATTTTATTTTAACTTCTTTTCTTCTAATGATGTTTTTTTAAATGTAGCCAAATGATTTTTAACTTTTATTTTTTTAATATCACTTCATATTTATTTTAACTCATAAAACAAAAAAAAAATTCTTATATAATCATTAATTACAGTATATTCAATATCAAATATTAAATATTAAAATTATATCAATATTCTATAAATTAGCTTTTATATATCATGGTTTCTTAAATTTTTTAAGTATTAATTATTAAAATTAAATCAATTAATTGATATTCTTTTAGTGTCTACTATTCACCATTTTAATTAAATATTTGGTCAGTTAGTGTATACAATTATATCTAATGTTCTTATGTTAGTATTTATAATTATGTCCAAAAAAAATATATAAATATAAGAACAAATTCTTAAAAATTTTAAACTCTTAAAATAAATTATAAACAATAACTAAAAAACCTAATAAAACAAAATAAAAATAAAAATTTATTGGACTAAGTGACTATAAGAGCCGAATGAGTTATTGGGTTAAGAGTAAAAAGTTAATTATATAAATGTTTAGTGGGATTTATTTATAACTTATTTTTTCTAATGATGTTTTTTTACATGCAGTCCAATGATTTTTTTACTTTTACTTTTTTAATGTTACTTTATATTTAATTTAACTCCCTTATAAAACAAAAAAATCTTATATAATCATTAATTATATCTATATTAAATACTAAACATCAATAAAATTTAAAAATATAAATAAATAACAATTGAAAAATAATAAAAAAATCAAAATATACAATTTTTTTTATTCATACTATAAGTAAATATATCGAACTTATATATTTAGCTTTTATTTGAATTTTTGGACTAAAAAATAATAGAAAATATTCAAATATAAAATATTAATACTCAATTTATAAATAAAATAATTATATAATTTATATATTATATAAATATTTATTAATTTTTAAAATTTTAATTTTAGTATTTTGTTAGTGAAATTAATTATTACATTCGAAATTAAAAAAGTGTTTATAGCTTAAAAATTTTCAAAATCATTCGAATCCATCTAGACCCGCTTGAACTCGAACTGATAAGAATCCGAAATAACCCGAACTCGAAAAAGCTCGTATTCGAAATGGCCTAAACTCGAGATAGCCCGAACCCAAAAAAGCCCGAATCTCGAGTTATTCGAATCCGAAAATATCCAAGCTCGAGATGATCTGAATTTGAAATGAGTCCGAACCTGAAATAATCCGAATCCGAAGATAACTCGATTCGAACTGCCAATTTGCCACCTCTAACGTCTACCGATATGATACTGACTATTTTATTTTAGAGAAAAAAAACTAAAAAAAAAAAAAAAAATTTCATTTTGCAATTTGACCAAAACCAACTTAAGATCACCCAACAGTCCTCTGCCACGTGTTAATTGCTAACCAGCATCACCGTTGCCGCGAACACACCCTAGTAAAACCTTCAGATCCCGCCACGTGTCCTCACCCAATTCCCTGACATTTTTGGTCAGTATATACACAGACCAAAAAGGAGAGCGAAAGAACAGACCCTTTCTGTCTCTCGTTTTGTCTCTCTTGGACTCCCCGTGATTGAAACAGCCACGATGCATCCGATAAATGCGGTGTTGGCGGCGAGGATGCTGTTGAACGCGGCGGCCTCCGTCAATGAATCCGTCGGAGAAGGGATTTCGTTCGGATCTCCATGGTGGTTCATCTACGCCGGCATTTCTTGCTTTTTAGTACTCTTCGCGGGGATCATGTCGGGTCTCACTCTCGGCCTGATGTCGCTTGGTCTCGTCGAACTCGAAATTCTCCAACGGAGCGGGACTTCCACTGAGAAAAAACAAGCTGGTAGAAAAAAATTGTTTTAGTTTTGATTTGGAATATATGTGAAGAAATGTTTGAATTTTGATAATTGTTATTAATTTTGAAATTTGATTTTTTGTGTTTTTAGCTGCAATTTTTCCAGTAGTTCAAAAGCAGCACCAGCTTTTGGTGACTTTGCTTCTTTGCAATGCTGCTGCTATGGAGGTAAAAGCTGATTTAACAACTTTTTGCGGTTCAATTTGATACGAATTTGAGTGGAATTATCACGTGTTTGTTTGTTTATTTGATTTTTGATGCGAAAGAAAGTGATAGAAGGATATATTCAAAGTATTTGACTAAACAAAGTTGTGTGATATGAAGAATTGGAATTAAATTTGCTAGAAAACTGATGTTCTAATGTAAGTCTAAGATCACAAACTGAAGTTTTCAGTTGATAATGAGGTCCTAATATTGGCTTGATGATATCTAATACGGTTCCTTACGCCCAAGTTTGTTGGAGCTTTGCATGTGGGGATGAGTGCCAAACCCTCCACCATGTACTTTTTGCTTGAATTTGATTATAATAATGAGGTTTGGATTTTGTCAAGTAGGCAATCAGGCTCTGATTGCAAAGAAGTATTTAACCTAAAGTTGTTATTATAGGTAGTTGATTTCGTTTTCTAAGCAATTAGTATGTCATATAAAGTAAGATTTAAGGTAGATCCCCAAGATCAAGTAACTAGTTGTGGAATGTGAGATGTTGATATTTAATTGTTGCACAGCCATGTCAGTAATTAGTTTGTTAGAAACTTAGAATTGTTGTCTTGTTTATGCTTGGTATGGGGGTTGAGGCTATCTAATTAACATAATGAATTTGCTTATCACTACCTCTTAAATATTACTTAAAATTTACTGTGTATTACATTTACTAAGGATGTTCGAGAGAAGGTTGACTTTATTTGACAGCCTTGATATTTCCAATTTGCAGGCGCTTCCTTTATACCTGGATAAGCTTTTCAATCAATATCTTGCTATCATACTTTCTGTGACATTTGTTTTAGCTTTTGGTGAGGTAGGCTGTTCAGACTTTTGTATTATACAAGCTTGACTTCAACCTTTGAATCCTTGACCAAGATAAGTTCCTTTTACTTTTCAGGTTATTCCACAAGCAATATGCACAAGATATGGACTTGCTGTAGGTGCAAACTTTGTAGGGCTTGTGCGGATTTTAATGATTATTTGCTATCCAATAACTTATCCCATTGGAAAGGTAAATTCAAAGGCCATTACATGTAAGTTGCCCTCTTTTAACCCCCATACTGGAAAAAGTCAGGCTGATTCTTAAAACTTTCATAACAATTCCTAGTCCTGTGATACATACTATATGCTGTGGAGTTGATTTAGGAGAAACTTCTCGTGATTAATCTTGTCTATTTACTCAGTCTGATTCATTTTTACAAGACAAAGAGCACTTGAATTCTGTTCACTGGACTTGAGTATAATGTGGTTGCTTATTGGCCAATGGTTTGACAAACAAATCAGTGGTACTTATTAAACTAAAGAAAGTTGGAGGACATCCTCTTTCTTAGCTTCTTGGGGCGTTGAGGTTAGGGTAGTTGGTACCGTATCGGTACCGGCTGTACCGGCCGGTACGTACCGGTTTTAATGTAAAATAAAACGGTACCAGTAGTGTACCGTTTTGGTTTTTGTACCGGTCCATACCGGTCTGTACAGGCCTGTACCGGCATGTATCGGTTCGTACCGATTGGTACAAGATTTTAATTTTTTAAATTTTTAAAATTTTTGTTCACTTATTTGATTGTCTTAAATCAATTTCTAATGTTTTCTCTATCATGATCATTTTTATTTTTTTATAATTTCATTTAAAAATAAATATATTTATTAAATTAATCTATTGAACTTAATTAATAATAGTTTACTATATATTTTTATATTTATTTTATTTATTTGATGTTTAAATTTTTTGGATATTAAATATTTAAAATTTCATCTTTACATATAAATATATATTTTATATAGATAATTGAGATATATTTGCATATGTATATGATATATATTTTACTATGAAACTTGAAAATAGGTTATATACATATATATTTTAAAAATACCGGTAAACCCGAAACGGTACGTCGAAACACACCGATACCGGTACGTACCAGTACCAGAACAAAAACGGTATGCCCTTTGATACAGTACTGACTACCTTGGTTGAGGTCTGGGACTCTTTAATAACCAGTGGAAAATTGGCTTTTTCGTGATCATGCGTATGATAATTTGATGACATGTGTTTGCCTTTCTATTTATTTTTTGCAACTCTTTGAAGACACCCAATTTTTTCCGAATTTTATGAAATATTTTCTTTTTCAGGTCGATTTTCAAATTAATGGGACTCGATTGATTTTGGACTTCAATTTATCTCTTAGGCTTTGGGCTTAGGTTTGTTTTTCAGCTTTTAGATTGTCTATTGGGTCTCTTAAATTAAATTGCGTTGGATCTTAAGTTGCTAAATGAATTTTAATTTGATTTTGGGCCTTGGAGATTGAAATTGAACCGGCCCATTGTATCTTCTTTAATTTTATTCCTTTATTTTTTACTATTATTTCATGGATTTTTTTTTTATTTCTTTTTGAATTTCTTTTTATTTTCCTTTTGTTTCCTGTCAATTCTTTTTGGAATATTCTAAAAAATTCAAAAAAATAAAAAAAATGTTGAAAATATTTGAAGAAATCATATAAAAAACGTGTTGAAAATCTTTGAAGAAATTAGGAATCTGTTTTTTTTATTTTATAAAAATACTTGAAAACCAAGAAAAAGAAAAGGAATGCCAAATCAGAACCGGATCTGCTCCTATCTTATGATTTCAATGAAAAACTCTAGTTTTTTTCTACACCAACCCTTATAAACAAAGATCCCCAAGCACAATTGACATGAAGTACAAGCACAAGAAACATGAAATAATCAGAGCAATATTTACAAAAGGATGTTTTTAGCAAAAAATGTTTTCTTTCAAGATTAGAGTTTTAGTTTTTTCTTTTGGGTTTTCTGGCAAGTAGGCAGACAAGAAGATGTTTTTAGTTGAGTTCTTGCTTTTGGTGGTGTAAAAAGAGGTTGTTTTTTGGGCAAAAGGGATTTTAAATTTCAGACTTGGGTTTTTCTTTGGAGGGATCTTTTTTCGAAGATTTTTAACTTGAAAAGAACGAAAAGGATTTTGCAGAGAAAAGAAAAGGTATTTTGGGTTTTTTTTTTCTAAAAAAATTAATGGGTTGTATGAAGTTTCTAGCGTCAGAAAATTCAAAATTTGAATTTTCAGCGGTTTTTTGAAAATTCCGTTGCCGGAATTTGGATTTTGATGCTTTTTCCTATGACTGGTAAATGATTTCTGAGAGAGAGAATGAGATTAGAGAGAGTTTTTGTGAAAAATGAAAAAAAAAAAGATTCTTTTAAAGAACGTGGTCCGGGTCAGGAAGAATTTGCGTGTCGACCAAAGACTTGGATCTATGCCTCATTCTATTTTTTTTGTTTATTTTAATTATTATTTATTTATTTTATTATGCTTAAATTTTAGGTTTTTTGTTTTAAAAATTTGATAAATTTTAATGAGTTAAAATAAAAGACTTAATGGTTTTAAAAGTTAATAAAATCTTCCAATGATGAAATTCTAAGAGAATTGATGATTTTCTAGAAATTTTTAAGTGAAAATTTTTCTATGCTATGTTTGGAACATGAATTTGAGAATTTGGATTTGGATTTCATTTTCTATATAGATTGTGATAATGAAATGCATACATTAGTTAAAATTCAACATGATTGTATATATGAAAAATATAAAAACATGAATTTCAAATTCACAAATACCTATAGGCATTTCAAATTCACCACTATATAGGCATCCAACAAATCCATGAATTTAAAAAATGATCATGAATATTACATTTACATGTGTTTTACTACACAATTAAACTATTTTTGAAATTCAAATCTATTGTTTGAAATCCAAGTTCCTAAACGCAACCTTAAAGATTTTTCAGAATGGTGAAAAATTTTATAATAAATTTTAATATTTAAAGATCATTGTTTATTTCTAAATAAAAGTAAATAAAGATAGAAATAGATTGAAACCTCTTTCATAAAATGCAAAATAAATCTTACGACGGTTCTCTTCATGAGAACAAATGGTATCTCTTGAATGCTAAGAAAATTTTGCATGTTTTATAGGATAAATTAGACCACTATTTAGAGTTTATTAATATAATTATATACCTTAACTTATATATATATATATATATATATACACCTACACACATACAAAAACACGCGTCTCAGGCAATATAAGGGTTCTAGCGTCTAGAGTGCGCCTTGCGCCCTTGACAACATTGGAAGAAATCATGATGTAGAAGGGGGAGGGGAAAGAGGGAGGAACTAGAATAAGAGAGAAATAGAGGGAAAGAATATTTCTTTCATTTCCTTTGCTTTAATAAAAGTTGAAGTTTTGTGTAGAATGAAGCTTCAATTTCCCCTTCCCACCCACACTCTCTCAAAAGAGAAGGAAAAAGGAAAAGGAAAAGAAGATTGAGTCTAAACATAGTGTCTATTAGAGTTAGATTGTCTTCTCATTTGTGTAGTTTTGACAGGCTATGTGAATTGATGAAGCACTAAAGTTATTTATGTTTTCCAGGTTTTGGATTGGGTGCTGGGGCATAATGAAGCACTATTTAGGCGGGCTCAGCTAAAAGCCCTTGTCTCCATCCACAGCCAGGAGGTAAATCAATTTGATGTCACTGCACATTACACAATATAGTAATCCCTTGGCAGAAGTATGCTAATTTTTCAAGAATTCTAGAACTGGCAGAAGATTTCCATTACATCCATTTCTCTTTCTTCATAATGAAGATTTCTTTCTTGATATAACTATTTAGGCTGGCAAAGGAGGTGAGCTCACTCATGATGAGACAACAATTATTAGCGGAGCACTAGATTTGACTGAAAAGGTATGCATCACAATAAAAGTAATGTGATTGATAGCTTTTAATCTTCTATAAAAGTGATGTGATTGATGACTGTTATATAGCTTCTGATTTAATGGTCACTTACCATGCAAAAATCGAATATTATGAAGTAATATAAGCTTTAGAATTTACATACTCATTTCTTTTTGTCATTGTGGCTTCACTAGGATCAGTTTGAAACAATTTCATCATTTCCTTAGCATCTTAAACTAATTTTTCCTGTTCCGTTATAATATTTGGACAGACTGCTGAAGAGGCTATGACACCTATAGAATCAACTTTCTCTTTAGATGTCAATTCAAAGTTGGACTGGTAATTTTGCTCCTCAATTCATATTGTAGTTTAATATAAGAAGGATTAATACATTAATCATTGTAAGTGCTAAAGTTTGTATTTCATACAACTAATCCCCTCCAACAAATCTGTCATAAAGAAAAGATAAATATGTTAAAACTTCCTTCCACTTATCCTATACTTTATAAGTGCAGGAGCAATTTATCACTAGTTATTAACTGATGTCTGTTGACTAGCATGTTGATCATTACTTTTCTATCATAAAGCTTTTATATGTGCCAGTGAAGTGTAGAGTACCAATGTAACTGCTGAATCTGTTCCTTTTGTGTTGTTTTCTGAAATCTTAGTTGAAACGCTGAAAAGAATTAATGTAATAAGTTTCTCTCTCATCCCTCTCTCTCTGATCTTTAACTTTGAATGAATTACCCCAGGGAGGCAATGGGTAAGATTCTTGCTCGTGGTCATAGCCGAGTCCCTGTCTACTCAGGGAATCCCAAAAATATTATTGGACTTCTACTGGTATGTGTTAGACTTAAGACTCTAGATGAAGTCTCATACCATTCATGCATTTTGGGTTCTAAAGCTTTGCTGATCTTGTTGGTTATTTTCCTTATTCCGCATTTGTAATCTTGTTTGAAATTTGGAATAAGGTGAAAAGCCTTCTTACTGTACGCCCTGAAACTGAGACACCAGTCAGTGCTGTTTCCATCCGGAGAATTCCAAGGTTTCTTAGCTATTGATAAATATGCTTATTATTTATGTATAAGTATAAAATATCCAGCTAGTTTAGAATTCATGTATGGGATGTTTGACAGGGTTCCAGCTGATATGCCTCTGTACGATATACTGAATGAGTTTCAAAAGGGCAGCAGTCATATGGCAGCTGTTGTCAAGGCTAAAGGAAAAAATAAGAACCTTCCTCCAACAGTTGATGGACTAAAATCTGAAGAAAACAAAGTCTCCAGTGCTGGCTCCCAACTGACTACTCCTCTGCTATCCAAGCTGGATGAGAAGCTAGAGAGCATTGTTGTTGACATTGATAAGTCGTCAAGGCCTGCCAATTTAAGCAGGGAAGATGCTGCAACAAATGGATTGTCTATCACGTCAGGGGATATTGAAGATGGTGAAGTGATTGGTATTATCACCCTAGAAGATGTTTTTGAAGAACTTCTGCAGGTAAATTAGAGTTGCTTGGGATCTTGTTTCTTTTCTGCTCTGTTTTTCTTAATTAGCTGCTGATTTCTTACAAACGCAGGAGGAGATAGTGGATGAAACAGATGAATATGTTGATGTGCATAAAAGGTATTAGACTGTTAGAACTTTAATACCCACCCAATTATCTCCAAAAGAATGAAAAGTAAGAATGGATGCTATATCATCTATTTTTGCAGAATCCGTGTTGCTGCAGCTGCAGCTGCTTCATCAGTGGCACGGGCACCGTCAAGTAGGAGGCTAACTGGTCAGAAGGGAGCGGTAAGGAAACATTACTTTTAGCATTTTCTTTCTTGTTTTTGTCTGTGTTGTGGATGGACCTGCTCCATCTGTTCTGGAGGCAGTTGCATCTTCAAAAAGTTTTGATACTACTTGTAAAACATCAATTTCTAAAAAATTTCTTTTGCACTAAATTGAAAAAGAAAAAAAAGGGGAAAGTTTTGAATCTATTTATAAAATACCAAAGTTTTAATAGTTTTCCTTTGGCCAACTAAATTGAAAAGGAGAAAAAAAGAATAAATAACTGAAAGGCTTTTCTTTAAAAAATAAATAAATTAATAGCTTATTCTTGATAACCACTATAAGGTACTACAAAAGTAATACAGTGCTTGATAACCACTTGCTTCTCTAGCTTTAATGGTCAGTGTTGGAATGTGCATATTTGAAAGACAGACAAGATTGAGAGCTTGAAATTTTGTCCAAGTTCTTTGCTTGCGCTTTTATAAGGTGGTATGAGACTCGTGGAGAGATGATCACCACACCACAAATGGAGACTAGTGCAAAATGGATTTTTCTAAGTGAAGTATTTTTATCAAGAGGTAGTGAAAGAGAGATCACTAGGAGGGAATGGAAGTTTTCCATGGATAGCAATCTAGAAATCTAAGGCCGTAACCAAGACTGTTTTTCTTGCTTGGGCAGCACGCTGGAAAAGAATGTCGATCATTGATAACCTCCCAAAGGGGAAAAATTCTTCCGAATAGATGCTTGTGTAGGATGGCTGTTGAATTAGTTCATTTTCATTTAAGTTGCTTGTGGCCCGAGACAGCTTTGTTCCTTAGCTTCTGCTATGTTAGGCATCTCTTCCTTAGTGGCAGGTGAAAAAAAAAGTGATAAGAGTTAATCCTTCTTGATTTTTTAGCTTTTGTGGACAGAAAGAAATAGAAAGGCTTTTAAGGGTGTAGAATTTCCCTTAGAAAAGCTTTTAGATGTGTGGTTTTACACTTTCACTTTATTTCTTATTGAGTAGGCAGAGGCATTTAGAAGCAAAAAGAACTATAGATTTTATTGATCTGTTTAAGTAATGCTTAGGCCTTTTTACATGGGTTGCCACCCCCTTGGCGCCTTTGCTCTTTTTTTCCATGTATAAAATTAGAAAAGAAAAAAAAACATGTATCACCACAAAACTCACAGCGGGTTACTAACAAAGTACTTGAGCAAATAAGTTGTAGTCTCGAAAGATGTTTAACAATCGTTGAAACTTTTGTGGCCAAGTATTTAGTAATCTAAAAATAATTTTATTTTATAAGTACCCAATGATTTCTCCAAGTTGGCTGGAGTTTGATATTGGTGTTTCTTCTGTTTATAATTTACCCAGGGAGTCCAAAGTAAGCAAGGTCAAGCCACGAAGAAGCCTGCCTAGGGTGATTCACTCTCTACTAGGGTTCAAGGTACCTACATCTGCTGAGAACAAGAGCTGAAACAAATATATAATTGTCAGAATTGATGCCAATGATCCTGATTCCTGAGGGGTGACTAAAAGGGGTAGAAAAAGGGGGAAATAAAGGCTTATTCCTTGACGTGATTCCGACGTTTTAATGAATTTGTTGTGCATAATGGTTATCTAAATATATGCACGTCGAAGAAAAATGTAATTGCAACTTCCAAATGTTGTTGAAACATATATATATATATATATATATATATATATATATATATAATATATATATTTGGGTGATGATATATGGAATTGAACCATGATTTTGTGGAGATGCTTTTGCATCATGTTTCTTTGGTGTATTTTGCCTCATGAAATGAATTATTTGTTAACTAGCCTGTTGCTGGGAATGGAAACTAGAGGAAAGTGGGAAAACCCAATTGAATTCAGTTTTGAATTTGTCAATTGCTCATTCTTCCAAACCAAAAAATTTTCTCCATAAATTTTTCTGCCTTGCCTAAACTCAGGGAATAAGATGATCAAGTTGATGGACTGGGCAGTCATGAAACAGATTGAAAATTTATGAAGTTTGTTTTCAAGATTTCGCTACCCCTCTCGCAACAATAAGTCCCTGAAAAAGATATAAATTCACTATTTCAATGTCAAGATTACAAGAAGAATTATGATTTACCTAAATCAGTAGGAAGATTGATGGTCCTGTTCTTGTTCTCTCTGTAAGAAAGCCTCTCCGAAATAAATGTCTACCAGAATCTTGTTCCTTAGTCGAGGAAGCAAATATGAGCTTAGTAATGCCAATCAATTTGTTTAGAGTTGGTCAGAGTAGGGATCATAGTTGAGCCAGATAATGAGTTGGAAAGCAACTTTTGAGGTTAAAAACAACCCGTCATACTTTACAATTACTACATTTTATACAATCTGTATACATTCTAGCTAACCTAGCCACCATTTGCCTGATCGCTGGCCTTCATCAAGCGACATAATTCCAAAAAAAACCAGTTAGCATTAGAAGCAAGCAACCTTTAGGCATATAATGCCTGTTGATTCCATAAAAAAAAATAAAAAAAACATTAGTTTGAACTTCGCACTATTAAAACCTCTTTCTGGCTAACAAACCTGCAAATTTACAAAGAGCTAACCTTCAAAACTTTAATCCTCCCAACGTAGAAGCAGCACCGTACATCTCCATATAATGTAAAATCGTGTTCTCTGCTCCTTGACAAGCCTTGAACACCTCTGCCATAGTCGAAGCTTAGGGATCCCTGTTGATTTTGGGCACCCAGCTGCTGCCATACAATTATAGGGTATAGAAAACCTTGGTTTTTTATATAATATTCAAGCTGGTTTATATATGCTTTTTATGAAAAAAAAGCTCTTCATGGAACATGGAATTATATAGAGGGGAAGATCTGTGAGAGACAATGTGTGGTGAGTGACAAGTGTTGGCTGCTAACTGGGTTAACATGGACAAGGCCCCATTGAATCAAAAATGACAAGGCCGACTCCCATCAGCTTGTCTGCCTAACAAATCAACCCTGGAAAAGGACTTTGCTATTGCTATAACTTATCCTAATTCTTGAAGGCCCCTCCCCTGTCTGTATAAGACTCTTATTTGTCCCATTGTTTGTAAGATAACATAACTAGACCCCACCATCTGCCAGGATTCCAGGATGTGTTTGGATGGATTCTCTTAGATGTTTCTTCAAATGTTTAGATTAATGGGTTGGAAATTTTGTAAAGCCACACGCTTTATTACCTACTAGGGTACACAATTAGGTGGAACATGTTGACTTGATTAGAGCCATAAATTATGTTTCTTGGGAGCCAAATCTAAGGCTTTCCTGTTTCTATCATCAAAACAAAAGAAAGGAATTTTCCTACTTCAAATTACTATTAAATAATTACCTTGTAATTGATAAAACCAAACTAAAACAACTGGTATAAGCAATGTTTAGAAAAAGCTGTCGAATGCCGATTGTCTCTTTTTAATATTTATCTTTTAAATAAAATGAAAATTTAATACAAATTGAGACGCAGTTTAACTTTTAAACATTCTATTTTCTGCTTTGTCGTCCGAAAAAAAGAAATTAGCAGCAAACTCATAGCAAAGATGCACTATAACACTCTTCTTTAGGCATTTGGTGATGGGATCCAAGATCCATAAGTTTTCAAGAAGCTAAGCAAAGCTTCTACTTATGCTGAATCAAAAAAGAAAGACCACCAAAGGACTTGGGCAGAATTTACAAGTATTTTGAGCAATGTCAAAGCATTCAAGTTGGATTGCTTGAATAAGGTGGAACAAGACTTGGTCCATGTGATTCAAGCTTCACATATTGGGCCTAATTAGAAGGTAAGGTGGCGGCATTTTGTTTATTAAAGAGGGCCTATTCTTTTAATTCATTAATTGACTTGGCAAGAGTGGGGACCAATTCATTAATGAGGTGGTGCCTAATTAGATGGGTTATTGGGTCTTGTAATTACTTAGGCATTTCGGCCTAATTTATGTAACTTATGTAATATGTCCATTAGGCTAAATGAGGCCTACCTTTATTAAACTTATTAGACATCTTTTAATTACTTAGGATTGGACTTGAGCATTTTCAGCCCATAGTTAAACTTTTATTTTATCTTGCAAATTAGGGCTAGCCGAATTCTTCATTAATGTTAGGAGGTCTAGCCGACTTTAGGAGTTTCATGTTACTTAGGTTAGTATGCCTTGGCTGCTTAGGAGGTTCACTTGTACTAGGAGTTCTTAGGCTAGTTAAATTAGGGTTAGTAGGGAGGCTATCAATACTCTTGTTTAGCTGCCTACTTCAACAACCATTAATCTATTGAGTTGATTTTATTCAAGTGAGTGTTTCACTTTTTTTAGTTATTGACAGAACTAGTGAACTTATCAAACAAATCCTTTCTTTGTGGCGTTATTCCTTTCAAACTTAGGTTCTAGAAACAAGTGTTCTTGGGGTTTAGTTAGCTTAGTTTATTTAGGTTCTTTGAAACAAGATTTCTACGGGTTTAAGTTCCATTGCCTGCATATTGATTTTCTTGGGGTTAAGGTAATTCAATTTGTTAGTGGGTTCAAAAGGTTTAACCCCTAGGGTTCACATCACTTGGAGGAGAACCACAACCTTGTATTAAATTGAAGAATGAAGAATTAAGCATTGAAGATATGCCTGCAATGCAAAGCATTGCACAAAGTCAACCACACAATCAAAGGGACCGTACAAAACAAACAAGTACTACACTAGCAATAATTCTCAACAAATAGTCTTAAGGAGAAAGAAAAAAGAGGAAATGCAAAGTTAAATCTTACAATCTCATGATTTGTCTTGAAATCCCATCAAGTCAACATGTTAAAATGGAAGCAAAATCAAACTAATAGACAAAGCTAAGGAAAAATAAAAAGAAATTTGTCAGCAAAAACAAGTAGTAACATTTTTAAGACTTGTTGAAGGCCACAAAGAGAGTACTATTTGTAAGAGTACTTGTGCCAACAAAGAAGCATAGAGATGCAGACTCTCATGATATACAACTTTCCTTTATGCTGCTTCACCATTCTCTTCCACTTAGCAAATCTTTTGCCCATTGTTTTCCAATTCCCCTAATTGCAGCCAAACTTTATTGAGAATCCTCGGTGATATATATATATATATATACCAGCCAGATATGGGATTTTTCAGGTAATTGTAGAGTTCAAGGGATTCCCTGAGGGTCCACTTTCTACCAACTTGAACAGTTTCCTTTATCAATTACAACCTTTGCCGCCCACTGATCAATGCCAAACTATTCAAAGCAGTTCCATGCATCAAACATCAACCTTATCTTGTATAGTTCCCAAAGCCCACATTTTTATCCTTTTCTGGACACCATTTTTCCCATTCTTTAAGTTAAGGCCTAAGAAAGGACTTGTTGGACCCCATCAAATTAATGAACTCAAATGTGGCTAATAAGATCTAGTATCCCCTCTCCCCCGGGACATATATTGCCGAGTTATTTCCTGGACCATTAAGGCTGTTGACCTAATAGCATGGATATGCAGGTTGTCTAGAAGTCTTAGATTTTGATTTTTAAGGACAAGATGATTTGTGTTTGGCTGGTACTTTACGCGTTGGTATCATTAAACTCGTGATTAAATTAAAAAAGAAAATTATGAATCTATGATACATCCTTTTTTAGATTCGTAGTTTACAAAAAATTATTTATTATTTGCAATCGCTAGTTTTCGAAAATGATAAGATTAGATTAAGACTCAACTCCCTTTAAAAAAAAGTCAAATACAGTTTATATGACTAATTCTTAATGAATCTTCACTCTTAACACATAGTTTAAATTTTTAATTATTAATATAATAAATATGGTTAGATATATTATGGATTATGATATGATATATTAAGGATTACGATACAATTACAATACAATATATTAAAGTTTACGATAAGATATTTTTATTTGATTCTTTCTTAAATTGGTAAGAACTTATATATATATATATATACACGTTACTTTTGTACAAACTTATATACAATTCAAAATATTAACAATGTAACTCTTTGAGTCTTTTTCTTGTGGATGTAGGCCACCATGGTCGAACTATGTATTTTTTGTGTTTTTATGATCTTGCCTTCTCTCATACTCTTTTCTATCCACACATACAATTGAGAATACAAAGAACTTATTTTCTTATAAAATGGTATCAGAGGTAAAGTTTGTTGTGTTCTTCTACATGTGTTTGTTATGTTATTCTTACCTTATATCCACTTTCGAGTCTATCATATGTTATGCCACGTTAGATTTTTGCAACATATTATGCCATATTCCTGTTACATGTTCTGTTACGTCAGATTTTCTTGTAACATGTTACGCCACGCCAGATTTTTCTACAACGTGTTATGCCACGTTCCTGCTGCGTGTTCCGTCACATCAGATTTTTCTGCAACATCTTACACCACGTCTTCCTGCCACATGTCAAGCCACATCTTCTTACCACGTGTTTTGTCACATTAGATTTTTCCACTGCGTGTTACGCCACATTAGATTCTTAATCAGATTCTTATGTCATGATTTCCTCCATATTTTCCTTTGTTAGTTAACAACTCAAGTTGGTACTACAAATACAATACCACCTTGAATTTGAGGGGTTTTAATATAATAAATGTAATTAGATATATTAAGAATTACGATACGATATATTAACCATTACAATACAATTACGATACGATATATTAGAGATTATGATATAATATTCTTGATTGATTTTTTTCTAAATAGGTGAGAACCTTATATATATATAGGGCATTCTTGTACAAACTTATATACAATTTAGAATATCGATAATGTAACCCTTTGAGCCCTTTTCCCATGGATGTAGGCCACCATGGTTGAACTACGTATTTCTCTACGTTCTTGTGATCTTGCCTTCCGTCTTACTCTTTTTTATCCACACATGCAATTGAGAATACAAAAACTTTTTTCTTGTAACAAATGTTATAGTTAGTTTCTTAGTAGGTGTTAGAGAGGATTTTTAGGATAGGTGATGTGGATAAAAGCTGCTGATTTGGAGTTTGCTGAAAGGGTGATATGGAGTCGTCGAAAGTGTTGATGGGTTGAAATCTGCTGGTGAATGACTAGTTTTCTCCTTCCCTTGCTGGGTTCTACTCAAGTCTGTAATAAAACTTGGCTCGAGGATAATGGCAATTGGCCAAGAAGAGTTGTTCTTTCTCGGTGATAACTCGGTTCGAGATTGGATTAAAGTTGGTGGTAAGGATAGGTTGAAAAAAGTCCACTATGAGGAGAGAATAATAAACCTTGACACTATGTTGTGTTGGGTAACTAAAATAGGAGATTTAGTAAAGAAATAAAAGAGACTTCATTAATTGCTTACAAAAATAAATACATGGTAGAGAGAATGTATGGAATACAATCATGGAGAGATTGGGGAGACGAAAAAGGATGGCTGCATGTAAGAGAGATTTAATAGCCTAATTTATGAGAGAAGAACACTAAGCTTAAATGCTTTGAGACAGAATAACGATGGCGATCGTCCTTGGCTGTTGGTCTGTGTTGTGTGTTTCTCTTTGTCTCAATGCTTCAGAGGCAATTGTTGGTGCAAGCCCTACAAGCCAATCTAGTTGGGCTTGTAAGACACTATTTATATATTAATGTATTGTACATTATAGTTTATTAATTATAATTGAGGTATTTCTTTATCCATAAGTTTTATTATAATTGTTATAAATCACTTGTGAAGATAAAGCCCATGAGACACAATGGCATTGTAAAGAAATTGTAAGGTGTTACAATTATGAGGATCCTTATGCATCAATGCCGTGTTTCTAAAACTATTCCTGGTCATCGTATTGTGAAGACAAGGCATTTATTGTGCTTAAAGACTGGCATATGTTAAGCCTTCATACACTTGATGCATGCAACCAGTCTCATAGATTGAAAGTATAGAGATACTTGGGGATAATATATGGGTGCTTGTTAGTTGAACAAGTTCACTGAACATGACCCGCTATAAGAGTTCCATTTGGTATTTCACTCAAGTGTCTATGGTAAGTACTCTCATGTGTCAATAGTGTAAATAATCCTTTGACTTGTGACACCAGGTCATCTTGTATGTGAACTGTCATACTTAGATTTCATCACGAACGGGTCCCAATCACGAGGATGCTTATGGTAGGGTATTATTGGGTATGACATGAAGCATACAAAGATGAATGAGTGGTCCAGAGAGGATTCATCACCCCAAGTGATTAATGGGACATATCTCACATGTATCTGGCTTAAATTAACTTATAAAAGTCCTTGGCCAAGGCAATACTTAAGGAGTTAATATTAAAGCTGCAGATCTAATATGGAATGGTTAAGAGTAGACATTGAACCATGCTCTTTCCTATCCCGGGATATTTGATGAAGGGATCGAATTACACAAACGTATTGTACACGAAAGGCTAGTCGAAGCTTGATGACTCTCTTGGCATTTGGGTGGTCATGATGATTGCTAGATGCCGCTCATGATCTATAAATATAAAGAGGAAATTCTTAATTGAATTTATTATATTTATTGCCAACATGTTAAGGGTCTAATATTGTGGCAGATTAAATATTCATTAAGTGTTGTGGGCTTATTGTGAATATTTAATAATATTTATAAGGGTTTAGTGCAGTTAGTCCAATAGTTGGCATACACTAAACCTACTTATAGATAGCTTAATATTGTTGCCGCCTCCCCCCTAAGGAATCCTTGAACCGGCACCTTACTCCCCTTTAACGTGTGAATTGGCCGAATAGCAAGAGTGAAGGAAGAATTCGATTCTTCTTATTTCTTTTGGCTTACTAGGGTAGAGGAGGAAGGTTTCTCACAACCTAGACTACTAGCATCGTCTTGGCAAAACATAATCTCAACCTTGTGAAGGTTTTCAGATCACCTGTGTGGATTATTGTTAGAGGTCGAACAATTGGATGACTTTGGTTTTTGACAAGCGAGCTTTGTGTACAAGAACAAGAATGTCAAGAATCTGTCTTGAGGTTTTTCGCAATCTCCAATACAGAGGTATGAGATTTTGATTGTTATCTATTCTTGACAGCTTCATCGTTTTGAATTCATAGGCATATCTTTGGAGAGATTCGGTTTTCTCTATGTTTTATTTTATTCCGCTGCATTGTATGTTTAACTTGTTGATTAAATTATATATTATCTCTGTTTGAGCATGAGCCGAATCCCAATAGTGGTATCAGATCCCCCCTTATGTTATTCCTATACGATCTATGCTTTGATTGTTACCTTTAACAAAATTGTTTTGTTCTTTGAGTTATTTTAATCCGATTGTCACTAACCGAATTTGTGAGAATTTGCACTTGTAGTGTTTTGGTGAAGGCAGCAGTTAATCATGGTGAATTCTTGTTGATTAATTGGTTTAAAATTGTTTTAAACTGATTAATGTAACCGGCAAAAGTTTGGCAGCGATTGAAAACTGTTTTGCCTGCTATGCGCAAATTTGGTGATTTTAGTGAGAAAAACTTGTAGATTTTTCTTGGTTGATTTTTAATGCGTTTTTTAATGATTTTAGGATTTAAAATTGCTTAGAATTGTTCTTGGCAAGCCTTAAAAATCATAAAACTGATTCAGCATTTTAAAGTTGGAAGCTGTGAAAAGCGGATAGACAACCTTAGGGAGGTGAGGGGGCGGCGACAACTCTTAATGTCCAAGGCCTACGCCTCCCTTGCTAGGGTTTTTCGCTTCTATCAGATTCTCACAGCTTATGAATTTTAGCAATATTAAGTTACTAATGTTGTAGTATCCTAGTTGAGATACAACACTAAAATTAGTAATTATGGTAATATTGTTAAATTAATTAAATCACCAAAATAAGAATTTACATGAATATTCAATTAAATTATTTAATTGGATAATAATTTAATTAAAGGAAATAATCCTAATTGGATTAGGATTTATTCTAATAAGATGAGAATAAATGTTTATTATTTTCTTTGAATTAAATTATTGATGCACCCAAAAGAGTGTATCTTATTTAACCTTGCACTAAAAAGATAAATTGTAAGTATAGTAGTTAGCAAGGGTCGAGTCCTCAGGGATTGGGTTTTAGTTTATAAGTTAATAGTTTAAAACTTAAATTCAAAAACAATAAAAGAAAAGGGGTTTTTGAAGCCAGATTTAAACTAAAGTAAATAATAAGAATAAGATGCAAGGCGGTATAACCAGCCAATAAAAATATATATACTAAATTAGGCGGTATAACCAGCCAATAAAAATAAAACAAAGTTAATATACAAATTAGGCGGTATAACCAGCCAAATAAAATAAATATACTTTTAAAAATAAGCAAACTAGAAAAGTAAGAAAACAAGTAAGTAAGAAGAATCAAATATGAAAAATATGGTTAAGGTTTCATTCTCCACCACTAGACATCATTAAGAATCAATTTCAGATCTATCAATATCAACCAACTATCAAAGTTAACAATCGTAGATAACAACAAGCTCTGTTATTCCAATCTTTCCTTAGTTTGTCGTTAAATAGAACAAGCTCTCTCTTTAATCTCTAACCATTAAACAACCTAGAATAAGCTCTCTAAATTCAATTTAATGGCAGCTTTATGATGAGAAAGATAGGTTGATCTAAGCAACAAACACATAAGCTCGGATTGTTCAACTTAGGTTATGTTCCACTTTGCAATTATTGAAAACTTGACCATAATCATTAATCACAAATTGCCACTTATGAATAGAAAATCAAGACAATTACACGGATCAAGACTCTTAAACTAGCAATAGATAATTATCAAGATCTATCTAGTTGTACACCTAAATAAATCAAGACAACATCATGAACAATTCTTGTAGAAGAACATAAGCAACTTTGATAGAAAATTAATGATAGATAGAATCTGAAAATCAATCACAAAACATGTCTAGGGCTTTGAAATCACCCTTAACCAAATAGAAGTTTAGCCTAGCATAGGCATTGTAAACATAAACATAAAATTAAAGAGAATCTAAGAAGGAAATAAAAGAAAGAAGAAGAAGAAGAAAATAAAGAAAAAGAAAACTAGAGAAAAGAAAGAAGAAGAAAACTTAGAGAATTTTATTACAATGGCTAATTTCCTACCAATCTACCATGCCTCATACAATCATCCAAGGCCCTCTATTTATACACATTTTGGAGGACTAAATGACAAGAGACAAGCTTTACAAATTTCAAAGGTAGGTATAATAGGTGGGTGCATTTTTCTAACAATTTTCGTCATATTGTATGACAATTTTGATCAGCCAACTTGATGGTCGATTTTGTCAATATTGGAAGCTTGATCTGATCACATGGTCTTCTAGAAAAATGTTCCCCTATCAGTTAGTGATCCATAGCCGTTGGAATCAGCTCATTTGCTGATGTGGATCAGAAGATATGAGCAAAATACCAAAACAGGTCAGCAGAGACGTCATTGCACATCAGCCAACTTGATGGTCGATTTCGCTAGGGAAAACGACTCCGTTTCAAGAAGTGTAAAACATGAAAAAGTTAGATATGCCTCTTAATTTTGCATGGTTAACATTTCAGCTTTATTGCTTCAGTGAAACTCCAGATATAGCTGATATGGAAAAAGGTGTCGGAACTGGAACTGAACTGAATTTGCCCTTAATTGTTGATTTAACCTAGTAATATGAAATCACTCAAAGAAACTCGTAAAAAAAACACCAAATTACATAAAAATATAAAAGATCATAAACACAATTAGACTAAGCAATAATAACTCGTATTTGACACAAAACAATAATAAAACATAACTAAAAACTATATAATTATACGAGTTATCACACCCCCACACTTAGATTGTTGCTAGTCCTCGAGCAAAAACAAATAAAAATAAAATAAGAAAATCTAATCTAATCCACTTTCGTAGGAAATGACGGTGGCACTTAGCATGTGACACAAGCCTTTAAACCCCTAGGTGTCCCTAGTGGACGAGTTTAGTCTCGTGAGGGTTTACTAGAACGATACCCACAAATATTGAAAAACTAAAATATAAATAAACTACATATACTAAAAATATTTACTCCTAATCCTTTCAATACACATTAGAGACAATCTTTGAACAAGTCTTATAAACTAATCAATAGCTTAAAGAATTTCACAAAAAATCATGCTTGAATGTAAATTGTTTGAGTTAAGCCAATATTAACATAACATATTTCAATCAAAATAGTGCATATTCAAACTTAATCTCAACTACTCACATGGGATACTCTCATGATTTTCATTCTTTAAAGTAGTGGTAAAGTGTTTACACTCAATCAATCTCATGAAAACAGTTCTACCATATTCTTGCTTGTCCACCTATTCTCCACTATTTAGATCATACAACTTCATGAATCAAGAGGTCTTTAATCAAGGTTGTAATGGGGCCAAGGGGTTTGTAATGTGGTTGAAGAACAAAAGGATAAAGATATCACAAAGGTTCCAAAGAGTTCATAAAGTTTAGAGACATAATAAGATCATACAAAGAAACTTCTCAAAAATCTTTACAAGTACATAGTCACCTAGGCCGGATATTCATGTTGGGCCTTTTCTTCATTCTAAACAACTTTGTAACATCTTTTTTTTTTCCCAAATTCAAGAGATGATTCATATTTTTTTTTTACATAGGAATGTATTTGCCAGTATTCCATTTCTTTTTTTTTTCTCTTGACTTTTCTTTTCTTTCCCCCCCACACTTATTTCTTGTTTCTAACCCAAATTTTCAATAGATCTTCCTTGTCTTTGCAACTTGTGTCAAAACATGCTAATTCATCTTTGGAACAAAGGTAAGGATATAAGTATATTTAGGTCAGGGACAAGTTATAGTTACCAAAGAGATAGCTTATTCAATGTAGGCTCAAATTGTTTCACTAAGGGTGTTTTCTCTTGGAACATCAATAAGGGATGGCTGTTTGGCCCTGGCTAAAAATCCTAAAGCCTCTATCATATTCATGTTGTCACATGCATCAATATAGTCTCAACAAGGTCTAAAGCAAGTTCTAGAGAATCATGTAATCATAAGAGCACTCAAGAAAGAAATTAGATTGATTTATATAATGCATCAATCATTATAGGCTCAAAAACTCACAAGGATGATTATACAAGTCAGATTAAGTCTAAATATGCTTCTTTCTCAATCAACATATCATATTAACATTGGCTCATAAAAAGGTTGATATCAAGCTCAATTCTCATGAAAATCTTCTCACTAATAAATCTGTTTTAGACTTATGCAATTCATATCTCATCATAGTATTGAAAGTAACTAAAACACACTAAAAACACACTAAGTCTAAACATGCTTTTTTTTTTTTTTTGAAGAAGATTAAATCAAACTGACAAGGTATGTCTCAAGTCTCCCTTACTCAGACCTTGTTCAGAATGAATACTTCTAAATGTCTTAAAACACAACAATTTTTTTTTTTTAAATTAGCAAAATATGTCCCTTACCCCCTACTAAAATATGACATTGTCCCCAATGTCAAATTTTAAAGGTAGAATTTAGGAGATATTACCTGCAGAGGTTGCTAACCACTTATTATAACTGAGACACAACAAGCAAAATGTTAGATAATGTCACAAAGACAAAGTGCAATCCACTCCTTGCTCGTCCATATCTCTTTTTCTTTTTCCGAGCGTTTGCGAAACAACCGTAGCAGATAAACACTCATAAGCTTGGAGCTTTTTGAGTAAATCTTCAATGGTTGTAGCAGAAATTATGGTTCTCCTTGCCTCTGAAAACATGAATCCATTTTCCACAGCATTATCTAAATATGAAAGCAAATTACTAAAATAACCATTAATATTAAGCAAACCAATGGGTTTCTTATTTGTGACCAAAGATGACCAAGAAGCCACGCAAGCTATTTCTTCAATGTACCCAGACCTCCTGGTAAAGCAATGAATGCATCGGCAGAATGGTACATGATTGTTATCCCTTCAGGGATACTCCAGACTTGTATTTCCTTACCCAAGGTAGGTCCACAAAAATCTGTGAATAGTTTTGGCACGATTCCTAGAACTGGACTTCCTCTGGCGTGTGTTGCTGTAGCGACTGCTCCCATTAAACCCGTACTACCGCCTCCATAAATCAACTGGATCTTTTGCTGGGCAAGTATTACTCCAACTCTTATGGCTTCATCAGCGAATATGTTATTTTTCCCTGGATAAGCACCTCCAAAGACACAAATTTTTTTAATGCGCTGGGACGAAGTATTTTCCATTTTTTTCCTAGTGCCTGAAAGAGAATGAGTACATGGTGTAATATATAGAGGACTGAGTAGTGAATCAGGCAAGCGTAATAATGTCGCCGAAAGTGTATCTGACCTGTCAGAAGAAAATGTTAACCTAACAAAAGATTTTTGCATGATTTCAGGAAGAAAATCAAAAAGAGAAGAAAAATCAACCGTAAAAGTCAAGAGTAATAGTGTCGCCGAAAGTGTATTTGGCATTTTCCTCTGGTTTTACGTCCAGAAACGGCTTAAACGCCTTCTATGAGTCGAGGATATGCTTCCCATCCAGTTTTCTTTCAAGCTGGCAAACAGGGTCTTTTAACATCAGATTCCCAAGATGTTGCCATTCCCTTTGGAATTGCGGCCATAAATCAAGAATTTCTCTTTGTACGTCTCCACTAGGATGCGTCTCAAGAGAAAGTTGGATATTACCCAAATTCTCCTTACTCAGTCCATCCTTAATGAATTCAATTTTATCATCTCGATTAGAGGACGGAATCCCAATAGAACGACATTTACCGTTACACGTCCATCGTGCACATTTGTGGCAATTTGAACTCATGCGCTTTGCTCGTCGCTTCTTTGCAAAAGTGCTTCTACCTGTACCTGGTAAATGCAAAACAGGAAGATATTCATCTTCACGTACCTTGGCTTCAATTATCCAACGTATGTCTTCAGGAATCCCTTTGTGCATAAGCATTCTTAATCTTTCAAATCGAACTTGGTAAAGCTTCAGTAAAATATTTCGAGGAAAAGGAGGAAATCGTTTCTGCAATCTTGTGAGAATATCATCCATCCTGAAAAAAAATGAAAAAAAATTGAAAGAGAAATTTATATACAATATCAGTTTTATGAGTAGCTGATGGAACCGACTTAAATAATCACGGAGTACCGTTATCCGCCATTTAACCGGGGTTAAAAAAATATATTTACATCTAGTTATTTTCAAAACAAGGATCAGAAAGAAAAACAACATAAAAAGACTCAAAAACAAAACACTCTAAATAAAATCCTAAATTCTCCCCCCACACATAATTCTTGCATTGTCATTAATGTAATGCTATTAATCCCAAATGAAAGAATCATGTGTAAGTGAAAAGAACTAATAAACAAAATAAACTTATGCAGCCTAAATGAACTTAGAAACACTAAACACAATTAGCAAAGAAACATAAGAAAAAGATAAAGAAAAAGAGAGCAAATCTGAGGATGGCAGTTTGGCAATGCTTTCACTAATTAGGCTGCCTCCCCAATTAGCACTTGATTTAGTGTTTTGAACCTAACCAACACCCCTTCTTGGCATTTTAGGCTTGTCAGGCTCATACATGAAATTTCCCAAATTTATGCGTTTGAGAGGAAGCTTTCTTTGCACAACAGTGGATGTATTCTCTATTACAAGTATTATTCCATCATCTTTTGTGGTGCATATGTCATCGAGGAATGGAGCATATTTTGATACTTGTTGGATGACCTCCACAAACAAGTTGTTTAAGGTTTCTGGCATGTGTTGTTCATGTTCTTCCTCCTTGAACTTTGCAAATCTACTAGGAAAAGGTGGAGAAGAAACATTAGTAAAAAGTGAAACCTTAAACGTTACCTCAGGTGCCGAAATACTCTTATTTGGATCTTTGGCTTTATTATCCTCAAGAATAGAATCCATCTCTAATTTTGTTTCATCCTCATCTTGTTCCTCATTCTTCAAGGTCACAATAGTAGCATTCTCCTTTGGGTTAACCATCGTTTGGGCTGGGAGTTCTTCAGATCTTTGTGCTACCCATCCCACCATACTACTAGCCAATTGGCTCATTTGCTTTTCCAAACTCTGGATGCTTGCCCTTGTTTCCTGTTGAAATTGCAAAGAATCAGTAACAAGAGAATAGACAAGATCTTCTAAAGAAGTACCTGAGTTTTGAGTCATATGTGGTGGTTGAAAAAGATCTGGTTCTTGAGACCATGATTGATTGAAGCTAGATGGATGAGTGTAATTGGCATAAGGATCTACTTCTTGGTAATTTTTCGAGTAGCCATAATTAGTATGATCCCACCATCCCTCATGGTAAGTTTTTGAGTAATGATCATACTGTTGGTCTTGGAACACTTGATGGCCTTGACATCCTCCCATGGCCAATTGTTGAACTGGGGAGGTGAGATTGGCTTGTTGATTCTGCATGTTCATGTATGCCACCAACTCTTCACGTGTTAGATTGCTCAACTCCATTGTTTTTTTTTTTTTTTTTTTAAATTTGAAAAGAAAAACTTGTATGTACAAGAAAATAAAACTAATTAGAACTGAAAATAAGAATAAACCAAGTAACAATTAAACTAAATAAAGCAATCCCCGGCAACGGCGCCAAAAATTTGATGCACCCAAAAGAGTGTATCTTATTTAACCTTGCACTAAAAAGATAAATTGTAAGTATAGTAGTTAGCAAGGGTCGAGTCTTCAGGGATTGGGTTTTAGTTTATAAGTTAATAGTTTAAAACTTAAATTCAAAAACAATAAAAGAAAAGGGGTTTTTGAAGCCAGATTTAAACTAAAGTAAATAATATGAATAAGATGCAAGGCGGTATAACCAGCCAATAAAAATATATATACTAAATTAGGCGGTATAACCAGCCAATAAAAATAAAACAAAGTTAATATACAAATTAGGCGGTATAACCAGCAAATAAAAATAAATATACTTTTAAAAATAAGCAAACTAGAAAAGTAAGAAAACAAGTAAGTAAGAAGAATCAAATATGAAAAATATGGTTAAGGTTTCATTCTCCACCACTAGACATCATTAAGAATCAATTTCAGATCTATCAATATCAACCAACTATCAAAGTTAACAACCGTAGATAACAACAAGCTCTGTTATCCCAATCTTTCCTTAGTTTGTCGTTAAATAGAACAAGCTCTCTATTTAATCTCTAACCATTAAACAACCTAGAATAAGCTCTCTAAATTCAATTTAATGGCAGCTTTATGATGAGAAAGATAGGTTGATCTAAGCAACAAACACATAAGCTCGGATTGTTCAACTTAGGTTATGTTCCACTTTGCAATTATTGAAAACTTGACCATAATCATTAATCACAAATTGCCACTTATGAATAGGAAATCTAGATAATTACACGGATCAAGACTCCTAAACTAGCAATAGATAATTATCAAGATTTATCTAGTTGTACACCTAAATAAATCAAGACAACATCATGAACAATTCTTGTAGAAGAACATAAGCAACTTTGATAGAAAATTAATGATAGATAGAATCTGAAAATCAATCACAAAACATGTCTAGGGCTTTGAAATCACCCTTAACCAAATAGAAGTTTAGCCTAGCATAGGCATTGTAAACATAAACATAAAATTAAATAGAATCTAAGAAGGAAATAAAAGAAAGAAGAAGAAGAAGAAAATAAAGAAAAAGAAAACTAGAGAAAAGAAAGAAGAAGAAAACTTAGAGAATTTTATTACAATGGCTAATTTCCTACCAATCTACCATGCCTCATACAATCATCCAAGGCCCTCTATTTATACACATTTTGGAGGACTAAATGACAAGAGACAAGCTTTACAAATTTCAAAGGTAGGTATAATAGGTGGGTGCATTTTTCTAACAATTTTCGTCATATTGTATGACAATTTTGATCAGCCAACTTGATGGTCGATTTTGTCAATATTGGAAGCTTGATCTGATCACATGATATTCTAAAAAAATGTTCCCCTATCAGTTAGTGATCCATAGCCGTTGGAATCAGCTCATTTGCTGATGTGGATCAGAAGATATGGGCAAAATACCAAAACAGGTCAGCACAGACGTCATTGCACATCAGCCAACTTGATGGTCGATTTCGCTAGGGAAAACGACTCCGTTTCAAGAAGTGTAAAACATGAAAAAGTTAGATATGCCTCTTAACTTTGCACGGTTAAAGTTTCAGCCCTATTGCTTCAGTGAAACTCCAGATATAGCTGATATGGCAAAAGGTGTCGGAACTGGAACTGAACTGAATTTGCCCTTAATTGTTGATTTAACCTAGTAATCTGAAATCACTCAAAGAAACTCGTAAAAAAAACACCAAATTACATAAAAATATAAAAGATCATAAACACAATTAGACTAAGCAATAATAACTCGTATTTGACACAAAACAATAATAAAACATAACTAAAAACTATATAATTATACGAGTTATCAATTATGGATCAATATAATCAATGATGGTAATTAGAGAATAAAACATGATTTATATATGTTCATAAATTGTTTGTGAATGTATGGGATGATTATGGACTTAGACCCAATATGATTGTGAATGGTTGAATTTATTTTTATGGTTTTTATTAAATTAAATAGGGACTGCGTTTATCTCTCATTTTCTGGAGTTGTAAAAATTTTTTCCTCACCTAATTCCCCTCAAATGTAACTTGAGGTTTCTTTATTACAAATGTAATTAGTTACATTAAAGTGTAAAATTAGGATTAGCTAGGAATAATTTTTGTAACTTGAAGATGAAGATAGGCACCATGAAGATAAGGAGATTACAAGCAAGCTTTGAAGACTATGTATGTAATCACCTAGGAATTTGACCAACTAATTTCCTTTGATGGCTCAAGGAAATTAGATTAGAAAAGTCCATAATCAACCAAGTAGAAAGCATGTTATAGATTTATTTTATGCGATATTATAAATGCTATGAATGTTTATTATGACGAGACTTAAAAGAAAAAGGAAATCCCTCTTTACAATATTGAGTCACATGTTTCGCATGATAAAGTTGCCTTCCATCATCATAGCAAGATAACCAGAGTTCTTCCAGTAGGAGGCTTATTGAGTCACTCAGAGTCAAACTACTATACGAATATGTTTGAGTTATGAAGTTGGGTCTTACTCAACTAATCCCATGTTGTCCGGATGCGCAAAACTTGATCGCATGGTATTAGAATCAAAGTTAGGCGAAGTACATATGATGTGCTTAGACAAAAAGTTGTCACCTAACTGATCTAGGAGTTGCATAGAGATGCAATTGATAAGCTATGTTATCTACCCAACTAGGCTTGTTATAATTTGTTGAGGCACTCAAGGTTGCAACATGTTGAAAGGGATCCCAGCCCACTAGAAATACTTTGATGAGATTTCCAAATGATAGTGAGGGCTATTATCTCAAAATATTAGTGGGAGAACCAATAAGAGATTTAATACCTCATCTTAAATTGGTATAAATGCATGAATATACTGATATATATACTTTTTCCATATTAGGTTGTTGAAAATGGTTAATACTTTAACTATACTGCGCGGCATTATGAATGTCATTAGTCCAAAATGTTTGGATTGGTACATGAAATTGAGAAGTGTTCTCAATGAAAGGAAGGTTGCTCACTTGACAAGTCAAGTATAACTTATAGAAGTTTCTGGGTTGACTGTGTTTGTAATTGAACTGAATCTTTCTACTGTTAAATCCAATTCCTGGATAATTGATTCAGGATGCGATTCACATCTATGTAATGACATAGCCATGTTGAAAGGAAGTAGAAAGTTGAGCAAAGATGAAGTAGTTCTAAGAGTAGTGATGCACCCAAAAGAGTGTATCTTATTTAACCTTGCACTAAAAAGATCAATTGTAAGTATAGTAGTTAGCAAGGGTCAAGTCCTCAGGGATTGGGTTTTAGTTTATAAGTTAATAGTTTAAAACTTAAATTCAAGGAAAACAAAAGAAAAAGGGGTTTTGAAATAGTTTTAAAAATAAGCAAACAATAAAAGTAAGATGCAAGTAAGAAATAAGAAATCAAATAGGAGAGAAATATGGTTAAGGTTTCATTCTCCACCACTAGACATCATTAAGAATCAATTTCAGATCTATCAATATCAACCAACTATCAAAGTTAACAACCGTAGATAACAACAAGCTCTGTTATCCCAATCTTTCCTTAGTTTGTCGTTAAATAGAACAAGCTCTCTATTTAATCACTAACCATCAAACAACCTAGAATAAGCTCTCTAAATTCAATTTAATGGCAGCTTTATGATGAGAAAGATAGGTTGATCTAAGCAACAAACACATAAGCTTTATGATGAGAAAGATAGGTTGATCTCTAACCACTTTGCAATTATCGAAAACTTGACCATAATCATTAATCACAAATTGCCACTTATGAATAGGAAATCAAGACAATTACATGGATCAAGACTCCTAAACTAGCAATAGATAATTATCAAGATCTATCTAGTTGTACACCTAAACAAATCAAGACAACATCATGAACAATTCTTGTAGAAGAACATAAGCAACTTTGATAGAAAATTAATGATAGATAGAATCTGAAAATCAATTATAAAACATGTCTAGGGCTTTGAAATCACCCTTAACCAAATAGAAGTTTAGCCTAGCATAGACATTGTAAACATAAACATAAAATTAAAGAGAATCTAAGAAGGAAATAAAAGAAAGAAAGAAGAAGAAGAAAATAAAGAAAAAGAAAACTGGAGAAAGGAAAGTAGAAGAAAACTTAGAGAATTTTATTATAATGGCTAATATCCTACCAATGTACAATGTCTCTTACAATCAACCAAGGCCCTCTATTTATACACATTTTGGAGAGCTAAATGACAAGAGACAAGCTTTATAAATTTCAAAGGTAGGTATAATAGGTGGGTGCATTTTTCTAACAATTTTCGTCATAATGTATGACAATTTTGATCAGCCAGCTTGATGGTCGATTTTGTCAATATTGGAGGCTTGATCTGATCAAATTGTCTTCTAGAAAAATCTTTCCCTATCAGTTTGTGATCCATAGCCGTTAGAATCAGCTCATTTGCTTATGTGGATCAGAAGATATGGTCAAAATACCAAAACTGGTCAGCACAGACGTCATTGCACATCAGCCAACTTGATGGTTGATTTCGCTAGGGAAAACGACTCCGTTTCAAGAAGTGTAAAGCATGAAAAAGATAGATATGCCTCTTAGCTTTGCACTGTAAAAATTTCAGCCTTAATGCTTCAGTGAAACTCCAGATATAGCTGATATGGCAAAAGGTGTCGGAACTGGAACTGAACTGGATTTGCCCTTAATTCTTGATTTAACCTAGTAATCTGAAATCACTCAAAGAAACTCGTGAAAAAACACCAAATTACATAAAAAATATAAAAGATCATAAACACAATTAGACTAAGCAATAATAACTCGTATTTGACACCAAACAATAATAAAACATAACTAAAAACTATATAATTATACGAGTTATCACACCCCTACACTTAGATTGTTGCTAGTCCTCGAGCAAAAACAAATAAAAATAAAATAAGAAAATCTAATCTAATCCACTTTCGTAGGAAATCACGGTGGCACTTAGCATGTGACACAAGCCTTTAAACCCCTAGGTGTCCCTAGTGGACGAGTTTAGTCTCGTGAGGGTTTACTAGAACGATACCCACAAACATTGAAAAACTAAAATATAAATAAACTACGTATACTAAAAATATTTACTCCTAGTCCTTTCAATACAAATTAGAGACAATCTTTGAACAAGTCTTATAAACTAATCAATAGCTTAAAGAATTTCACAAAAAATCATGCTTGAATGTAAATTGTTTGAGTTAAGCCAATATTAACATAACATATTTCAATCAAAATAGTGCACATTCAAACTTATTCTCAACTACTCACATGGGATACTCTCATGATTTTCATTCTTTAAAGTAGCGGTAAAGTGTTTACACTGAATCAATCTCATGAAAACAGTTCTACCATATGCTTGCTTGTCCACCTATTCTCCACTATTTAGATCATACAACTTCATAAATCAAGAGGTCTTTATTCAAGGCTGTAATGGGGCCAAATGGTTATAATGTGGTTAAAGAACAAAAGGATAAAGATATCACAAAGGTTCCAAAGAGTTCATAAAGTTTAGAGACATAATAAGATCATACAAGTAAAACTTCTCAATATTCTTTAGAAGTACATAATCACATAGGCTGAATATTTCATGTTGAGCCTTTACTTCATTCTAACGAACCTTGTAACATTCTTTTTCTTTTCTTTAACTAGAAGTTCAAGAGATGATTCATTATATATATATATATATTTCATAATATTCCCTTTCTTTTTCTCTTGACTTTTCTTTTCTTTTCCCCCACACTTATTTCTTGTTTCTAACCCAAATTTTCAATAGATCTTCCTTGTCTTTGCAACATGTCTCAAAACATGCTAATTCATCTTTGGAACAAAGGTAAAGATATAAGTATATTTAGGTTAGGGACAAGTTATGGTTACCAAAGAGATAGCTTATTCAATGTAGGCTCAAATTGGTTCACTAAGGGTGTGTTCTCTTGGAACATCAATAAGGGATGGCTGTTTGGCCCTGGCTAAAAATCCTAATGCCTCTATCATATTCATGTTGTCACATGCATCAATATAGTCTCAACAAGGTCTAAAGCAAGTTCTAGAGAATCATGTAATCATAAGAGCACTCAAGAAAGAAATTAGATTGATTTGTATAATCCATCAATCATTATAGGCTCAAAAATCACAAGGATGATTATACAAGTCAGATTAAGTCTAAACATGCTTCTTTCTCAATCAACATATCATATTAACATTGGCTCCATGAAAAATGATATCAAGCTTAATTCTCATGAAAAATCTTCTCACTACTAGACTAGTTTTAGACCTATGCAATTCATATCTCATCATAGTATAGAAAAGAACTAAAACACACTAAATTTTTTAATAATAATAATAATATTAAAGACTCATAAAAACAAAAAATAATAGGCAAAAATAAAAGAAATCCTAAATCCTTCCCCCCCACACTTAATTCTTACATTGTCCTCAATGTAATGCTATTAACCCAAATGAAAGAATCATGTGTAAGAGAAAAGAACTAATAACATAAGAATAGAATTAACTAAGACTCAGAACAAAACAAATTCATGCAACCTAAATAATCCTAAAATACTAAACAAATAATTAACAAATAAACATAAAAATAAAAATAATAAAAGAAAAGAAAAACACATGCAGATAATAAACGGACCAGATAGTTTTTTTTTTGTTGAAAAGATTAAATCAAACTGACAAGGTATGTCTCAAGTCTCCCTTACTCAGACCTTGTTCAGAATGAATGCTTCTAAATGGCTTAAAACACAACAATATATATTTTTTTTGAAAAGATTAAATCAAACTGACAAGGTATGTCTCAAGTCTCCCTTACTCAGACCTTGTTCAGAATGAATACTTCTAAATGGCTTAAAACACAACAATATATATATATATATATATTTTTACAAATTAGCAAAATATGTCCCTTACCCCTACTAAAATATGACATTGTCCCCAATGTCAAATTTTAAAGGTAGAATTTAGGAGATATTACCTGCAGAGGTTGCTAACCACTTATTATAACTGAGACACAACAAACAAAATGTTAGATAATGTCACAAAGACAAAGTGCAATCTACTCCTTGCTTGTCTATATCTCTTTTTCTTTTTCCGAGCGTTTGCGAAACAACCGTAGCAGGTAAATACTCATAAGCTTGGAGCTTTTTGAGTAAATCTTCAATGGTTGTAGCAGAAATTATGGTTCTCCTTGCCTCTGAAAACATGAATCCATTTTCCACAGCATTATCTAAATATGAAAGCAAATTACTAAAATAACCATTAATATTAAGCAAACCAATGGGTTTCTTTTTTGTGACCAAAGATAACCAAGAAGCCACGCAAGCTATTTCTTCCAATGTACCCAGACCTCCTGGTAAAGCAATGAATGCATCGGCACAATGGTACATGATTGTCATCCGTTCAGATACTCCAGACTTGTATTTCCTTACCCACGGTAGGTCCACAAAAACCTGTGAATAGTTTTGGCACGATTCCTAGAACTGGACTTCCTCCGGCGTGTGCTGCTGTAGCGACTGCTCCCATTAAACCCGAACTACCGCCTCCATAAATCAACTGGATCTTTTGTTGGGCAAGTATTACTCCAACTCTTATGGCTTCATCAGCGAATATTTTATTTTTCCCTGGATAAGCACCTCCAAAGACACAAATTCTTTCAATGCGCCTGGACGAAGTGCTTTCCATTTTTTTTTGAGTGCCTGAAAGAGAATGAGTGATGGTGTAATATATAGAGGACTGAGTAGTGAATCAGACAAGAGTAATAATGTCGCCGAAAGTGTATTTGACCTGTCAGAAGAAAATGTTAACCTAACAAAAGATTTTTGTGTGATTTCAGGAAGAAAATCAAAAAGAGAAGAAAAATCAACCGTAAAAGACCAATAAAAAAAATGAGAATAATTACACAAATCGAACAACACGTAAATTAAACCGAAATGAAGTTATTGCAAACCAAACCAAAAGCTGAGAAGTCATTTATTGTAGTTGTGATGGTGGCTCACATATTCCTCTGGTTTTACGTCCAGAAACGGCTTAAACGCCTTCTATGAGTCGAGGATATGCTTCCCATCCAGTTTTCTTACAAGCTGGCAAACAGGGTCTTTTAACATCAGATTCCCAAGATGTTGCCATTCCCTTTGGAATTGCAGCCATAAATCAAGAATTTCTCTTTGTACGTCTCCACTAGGATGCGTCTCAAGAGAAAGTTGGATATTACCCAAATTCTCCTTACTCAGTCCATCCTTAATGAATTCAATTTTATCATCTCGATTAGAGGACGGAATCCCAATAGAACGACATTTACCGTTACACGTCCATCGTGCACATTTGTGGCAATTTGAACTCATGCGCTTTGCTCGTCGCTTCTTTGCAAAAGTGCTTCTACCTGTACCTGGTAAATGCAAAACAGGAAGATATTCATCTTTACGTACCTTGGCTTCAATTATCCAACGTATGTTCCAGGAATCCCTTTGTGCATAAGCATTCCTAATCTTTCAAATCGAACTTGGTAAAGCTTCAGTAAAATATTTCGAGGAAAAGGAGGAAATCGTTTTGCAATCGTGTGAGAATATCATCCATCCTGAAAAAAAATGAAATAGAAATTGAAAGAGAAATTTATATACAATATCAGTTTTGTGGGTAGCTGATGGAATCGACTCAAATAATCACGGAGTACCGTTATCCGCCATTTAACCGGGGTTAAAAAAAAAATATTATATTTACATCTAGTTATTTTCAAAACAAGGATCAGAAAGAAAAACAACCTAAAAAGACTCAAAAACAAAAAACTCTAAATAAAATCCTAAATTCTTCCCCCCACACATAATTTTTACATTGTCCTCAATGTAATGCTATTATCCCCCAATGCAAGAATTATATGTAAGAGAAAAGAACTATTAAACAAAAGAAAAGAAAAACAATAAAAGATAGAATGATGGAGAGTAAGGAATATGCAAATCTGATATAATAGATGCTTTCCATCCTTTTGGGTTGCCTCCCAAGAAGCGCTTGGTTTATTGTCCTCAGCCTGACTTAGACCCATGCCATTATTATTCAACATAATTTGGCTCAAAAAGTGGAAACTCCTCTACATCTTGTATTGAAAAGTTCTCATAGTAAGGCTTCAATCTATGACCATTCACTTTGAATGCCTTATCTGTTTTTGGGCTTTGGATTTCAACTGCACCATGAGTAAATACATTAGTAATAACAAAGGGTCCAACCCAACGAGAACATAACTTACCTGGAAATAACTTAAGGCGTGAATGGAAGAGAAGAACTTTTTGTCCAACAACAAATTCCTTTCTTGATATCATCTTGTCATGGAATGCCTTAGTCTTTTCCTTGTAAATCCTAGAATTCTGATAGGCATCATTCCTTATCTCCTCTAATTCTTGTAGGTCAAGTTTTCTTTTCTTTCCTGTCTCATCCATCTCCATGTTGCATTGTTTGATAGCCCAATATGATTTATGTTCCAATTCAACCGGAAGATGACAAGGCTTACCATAAACAAGTCGATAAGGAGACATACCAATGGGTGTCTTATATGCTGTCCTATAAGCCCAAAGTGCATCATCAAGTCGTGAACTCCAATCCTTCCTATTTGGATTAACTGTCTTTTCAAGGATGGACTTAACTTCTCGGTTTGAAACTTCAGCTTGCCCACTAGTTTGAGGATGATATGAGGTGGAGACCTTGTGTGTAATGTTATACTTCCTCAAAAGTGCTTCCATAGTCCTATTGCAAAAGTGAGTACCTCTATCGCTGATTATGGCCTTTGGCGTTCCAAACCTAGCAAAGATGTTAGTCTTGACAAAATCTGAAACAACTTTAGAGTAATTAGTCCTAGTGGATTTTGCTTCCACCCACTTTGAAACATAATCAACGGCAAGTAAAATATAAAGATTACCAAAAGAAGAAGGAAAAGGTCCCATGAAATCCATGCCCCATACATCAAAAATTTCAACAATAAGTATTGGAGTTTGAGGCATTTGATTTCTAGCACCTAAGCTACCTGTTCTTTGGCAACGATCACATGACTTGCAAAAGAGGTATGCATCTTTGAATATAGTAGGCCAATAAAATCCAGAATCAAGAACTTTCATGGCTGTTCTTTTGGATCCAAAGTGTCCTCCACATGCATAAGAGTGACAAAAGGTGAGAATAGATTGAAATTCAGATTCGAGTACACACCTTCTTAAAATCTGATCGGAGCAATGCTTCCAAAGGTAAGGATCATCCCATATGTAATATTTGGCATCACTCTTGATCTTATTTCTTTGAGCTTGTGTCAACTTTTGTGGCAACTTCTTGGTAACTAAGTAATTAACAATATCGGCATACCAAGGAGTTGTTGTACTTATAAAAAGAAGTTGCTCATCCGAAAAGTTCTCATTCAAGGGTAGTGCATCCTCTTCATGAACTAAACGGCTAAGATGGTCCGCAACCAGGTTGTCACTACCTCTCTTATATTTTATCTCCAAATCAAACTCTTGTAAGAGAAGTATCCATCTAATCAACCTTGGTTTGGCCTCCTTCTTATTGAGTAAGTACTTAAGGGCTGCATGGTCAGAATATACAATTACTTTAGTACCAATTAAATAAGATCAAAATTTTTCTAAAGCAAATACAACAGCCAAAAGTTCTTTTTCAGTAGTGGAATAGTTCAATTGAGCATCATTAAGAGTTCGGGAGGCATAATAAATGGCATGTGAGGCTTTGCCAACCCGTTGGCCCAAAACAGCTCCAATGGCATAGTCACTAGCATCACACATGATTTCAAAAGGTACATTCCAATCTGGTGGTTGGATGATAGGAGCTGATGTCAAGAGTCCCTTCAATGTTTCAAACGCCTCTTTGCATTTGTCATCAAAGTGGAAAACCATATCTTTTTGTAGTAGCTTGCAAAGAGGTAATGTGATCTTTGAGAAGTCTTTGATAAATCTCCTATAGAAACCTGCATGTCCAAGAAAAGAACGAACCTCTCTCACATTTGTGGGAGGTGGTAAAGAATGCATAATATCTATTTTAGACTTATCAACCTCTATCCCTCTAGAAGAAATAACATGGCCCAAAACTATTCCTTGTTCTACCATAAAGTGACATTTTTCCCAATTCAAAACAAGGTTAGTTTCCATGCATCTTTCAAGTACAAGTGTAAGGTTCTCTAGACATCTATCAAAAGAATCACCATAGACACTAAAATCATCCATAAACACTTCTATGATGTTCTCTACATAATCTGAAAATATGCTAACCATACACCTTTGGAATGTAGCTGGTGCATTATAAAGACCAAATGGCATACGCCGGTATGCAAAAGTACCAAATGATTATAACCTGAAAAACCATCAAGAAAACAATAATGAGAATGGCCAGCTAACCTTTCAAGCATTTGATCAATAAAAGGTAAAGGAAAGTGGTCTTTTCGAGTTGTGGAATTAAGTTTACGATAATCAATACAAACTCGCCATCCTGTTTGAATCCTAGTAGGAACAAGTTCATTCTCATTATTTGTTACCACCGTTACACCTGATTTCTTTGGAACCACTTGGACTGGGCTCACCCATTTGCTATCTGAGATAGGATAGATCACTCCAACATCTAGGAGCTTCAGTATCTCCTTTTTCACAACCTCCATCATAGGAGGGTTCAATCTTCTTTGTGCTTCTCTTGTTGGTTTGGATCCCTCCTCTAACAAAATCCGGTGCATGCACATGGATGGGCTTATTCCCTTGATATCGGCAATTGTCCAACCAATTGCTGTTTTATGCTCTCTAAGCACCCGGATAAGTCGCTCTTCTTGCAAAGGTGTGAGCTCTTTGGCAATGATGACAGGTAGTGTGTCCTTTTCACCTAAGAACACATATTTCAAGTGGTTCGGTAGTGGTTTCAACTCTAAAGTTGGTGCCTGCAAAATGGAAGGTAGAAGTTTCTCATTAGATAAAGGCAAATCAATAAATGAAACATCAAACCTTGCATCTTTAGGTGGCAGCGAGTGTAAAGATTCTAGTTCCCCTTCCACATGGTCACTCAAGGCTAGTTTAGCATTCCCCATTCCGAGATGGTTGCTAAGGACTATTTCCACATTATCTTCACCATCTAGCTCATAAGCTTGCTGCACTAGTGAGTCAATTATATCAATATTAAAAACAGAATGCACATCACTAGGATATCTCATGGCCTCAAAAATGTTAAAGCGAATTATTTCACCATCAAATTCCATAGTTAAAGTGCCATCATGTACATCTATTTTGGTTCTTGCTGTTTTCAAGAATGGTCTCCCTAATAGAATAGGTGTGGGATTAGAAGACATCTCATCTTCCATCTCAATAACATAAAAATCAGCGGGAAAAACCAATTCATTAACCTGTACAAGAACGTCTTCTACAACTCTTCTTGGATAAGTGTTAGAACGGTCAGCAAGTTGTATTATAACACCGGTTTCCTCTAATGGTCCTAGATTCAATGAAGCATAAATTGAATATGGCATGACATTAATAGATGCCCCTAGATCTAGCATAGCATGCTCAAACCTGGTGTTGCCTATCTTACAAGGAATGGTAAACATACCTGGATCCTTGCATTTAGGTGGGAGTTTCTTTTGAAGAACAGCTGACACATTCTCCCCCACACTTACCTTTTCATTCCATTTCAACTTCCGTTTAGATGTGCACAACTCTTTTAGGAACTTGGCATATCTTGGCACTTGCTTGATAGCATCTAGTAAAGGAATGTTCACCTCTACTTTCCGGAAGGTTTCCAAAATTTCCTTCTCTTACTCATCCTTCTTGGACTTTGCTAACCTGCTAGGAAAAGGTGGAGGAGTTATATAAGAAGGAAATGATGGTTTAGGAATTACCTTTTTTTGTGGCTCGTTGGGATGTGAAGAGGATGCCATGGTATTGTTCTCCCCTTGAGCACTATCATTTTGTGGTGTAGCTGTTTCCCACTTCTTAAAGTTATAGCATTGGCATTCTCTCTTAGATTCACTATGGTTTGGGAAGGTAATTTCCCAGAATCCCTTGCTTGCATTTGACTCATGGTTGTAGCCAATTGCCCTATTTGAGTCTCCAAATTTCGAATACTTGTCTTTGTTTCCTGTTGAAATTGAATTGTATTAGTAGAAAGAGCTTTAACAAGATCTTCAAGAGAAGTACCTGAATTTTAGGTGGGTGGCAATTGTTGTCGGGTTTGGTATGGTTGTTGCACTCTTTGATGAAAACCCGGTGGCCTGTTGTCAAATGGTGGAGGAATAGTTTGTGATTGGTTCCCTCCATAATTGAAGTTTGGATGATCCCTCCATCCTGGATTGTAAGTGTTTGAGTAGGGATCATATTTCCTTGATTGGTTCTGAAATCCACCCATGGCATTCACATGTTCATTGGTGTCCTCTTGAAGTGTTGGACACATATCAGTTTGGTGCCCTATGTTTGAACATATGCCACAAGCCTTTATATGTTGTATATTACCTACAGCCAATTGTTGAACAAGAGAAGTCAGTTTATCAAATTTTTGTTCAAGTGATAACTCGTATAATTATATAGTTTTTAGTTATGTTTTATTATTGTTTTGTGTCAAATATGAGTTATTATTGTTTAGTCTAATTGTGTTTATGATCTTTTATATTTTTATGTAATTTGGTGTTTTTCACAAGTTTCTTTGAGTGATTTCAGATTACTAGAATTAAGGGCAAATCCAGTTCAGTTCCAGTTCCGACACCTTTTGCCATATCAGCTATATCTCGAGTTTCACTGAAGAAATAAGGCTGAAATTTTAACCGTGCAAAGTTAAGAGGCATATCTATCTTTTTTATGTTTTACACTTCTTGAAACGGAGTCGTTTTCCCTAGCGAAATCGACCATTAAGTTGGCTGATGTGCAATGACGTCTGTGCTGACCTGTTTTCGTATTTTGCTCATATCTTCTTATCCACATAAGCAAATGAGCTGATTCCAACGGCTATGGATCAGTAACTGATAGGGGAACATTTTTCTAGAAGACCATGTGATCAGATCAGGCCTCCAAAATTGACAAAAGCGACCATCAATTTGGCTGATCAAAATTGTCATACAATATGACGAAAATTGTTAGAAAAATGCACCCACCTATTATACCTACCTTTGAAATTTGTAAAGCTTGTCTCTTGTCATTTAGCCTTCCAAAATGTGTATAAATAGAGGGCCTTGGATGATTGTAAGAGATAGGGTAGATTGGTAGGAAATTAGCCATTGTAATAAAATTCTCTAAGTTTTCTTCTTCTTTCTTTTCTCTAGTTTTCTTTTTCTTTATTTTCTTCTTCTTCTTCTTTCTTTTATTTCCTTCTTAGATTCTCTTTAATTTTATGTTTATGTTTACAATGCCTATGCTAGGCTAAACTTCTATTTGGTTAAGGGTGATTTCAAAGCCCTAGACATGTTTTGTGATTGATTTTCAGATTCTATCTATCATTAATTTTCTATCAAAGTTGCTTATGTTCTTCTAAAAGAATTGTTCATGATGTTGTCTTGATTTATTTAGGTGTACAACTAGATAGATCTTGATAATTATCTATTGCTAGTTTAGGAGTCTTGATCCGTGTAATTGTCTTGATTTCCTATTCATAAGTGGCAATTTGTGATTAATGATTATGGTCAAGTTTTCAATAATTGCAAAGTGGAACATAACCTAAGTTGAACAATCCGAGCTTATGTGTTTGTTGCTTAGATCAACCTATCTTTCTCATCATAAAGCTGCCATTAAATTGAATTTAGAGAGCTTATTCTAGGTTGTTTAATGGTTAGAGATTAAATAGAGAGCTTGTTCTATTTAACGACAAACTAAGGAAAGATTGGGATAACAGAGCTTGTTGTTATCTACAGTTGTTAACTTTGATAGTTGGTTGATATTGATAGATCTGAAATTGATTCTTAATGATGTCTAGTGGTGGAGAATGAAACCTTAACCATATTTTTCATATTTGATTCTTCTTACTTACTTGTTTTCTTACTTTTCTAGTTTGCTTATTTTTAAAAGTATATTTATTTTTATTGGCTGGTTATACCGCCTAATTTGTATATTAACTTTGTTTTATTTTTATTGGTTGGTTATACCGCCTAATTTAGTATATATATTTTTATTGGCTGGTTATACCGCCTTGCATCTTATTCTTATTATTTACTTTAGTTTAAATCTGGCTTCAAAAACCCCTTTTCTTTTATTGTTCTTGAATTTAAGTTTTAAACTATTAACTTATAAACTAAAACCCAATCCCTGAGGACTCGACCCTTGCTAACTACTATACTTACAATTTATCTTTTTAGTGCAAGGTTAAATAAGATACACTCTTTTGGGTGCATCAAAGTTTTGGCGCCGTTGCCGGGGATTGCTTTCTTTAGTTTATTTGTTACTTGGTTTATTATTATTTTCAGTTCTAATTAGTTCTATTTTCTTATACATACAAGTTTTTCTTTTCAAATTTAAAAAAACAAAAAAAAAAGAAAAGAAAAACAATGGAATTGAGCAATCTAACACTTGAAGAGTTGGTGGCATACATGAACATGGAGAATCAACAAGCCAATCTCACCTCCCCAGTTCAACAATTGGCCATGGGAGGATGTCAAGGCCATCAAGTGTTCCAAGACCAACAGTATGATCATTACTCAAACACTTACCATGAGGGATGGTGGGATCATACTAATTATGGCTACTCGAAAAATTACCAAGAAGTAGATCCTTATGCCAATTACACTCATCCATCTAGCTTCAATCAATCATGGTCTCAAGAACCAGATCTTTTTCAACCACCACATATGACTCAAAACTCAGGTACTTCTTTAGAAGATCTTGTCTATTCTCTTGTTACTGATTCTTTTCAATTTCAACAGGAAACAAGGGCAAGCATCCAGAGTTTGGAAAAGCAAATGAGCCAATTGGCTAGTAGTATGGTGGGATGGGTAGCACAAAGATCTGAAGAACTCCCAGCCCAAACAATGGTTAACCCAAAGGAGAATGCTACTATTGTGACCTTGAAGAATGAGGAACAAGATGAGGATGAAACAAAATTAGAGATGGATTCTATTCTTGAGGATAATGAAGCCAAAGATCCAAATAAGAGTATTTCGGCACCTGAGGTAATGTTTAAGGTTTCACTTTTTGCTAATGTTTCTTCTCCACCTTTTCCTAGTAGATTTGCAAAGTTCAAGGAGGAAGAACATGAACAACACATGCCGGAAACCTTAAACAACTTGTTTGTAGAGGTCATTCAACAAGTATCAAAATATGCTCTATTCCTCGATGACATATGCACCACAAAAGATGATGGAATAATACTTGTAATGGAGAATGCATCCACTGTTGTGCAAAGAAAGCTTCCTCTCAAACGCATAAATTTGGGAAATTTCATGTATGAGCCTGACAAGCCTAAAATGCCAAGAAGGAGTGTTGGTTAGGTTCAAAACACTAAATCAAGTGCTAATTGGGGGAGGCAGCCTAATTAGTGAAAGCATTGCCAAACTGCCATCCTCAGATTTGCTCTCTTTTTCTTTATCTTTTTCTTATGTTTCTTTGCTAATTGTGTTTAGTGTTTCTAAGTTCATTTAGGCTGCATAAGTTTATTTTGTTTATTAGTTCTTTTCTCTTACACATGATTCTTTCATTTGGGATTAATAGCATTACATTAATGACAATATAAGAATTATGTGTGGGGGGAAGAATTTAGGATTTTATTTAGAGTGTTTTGTTTTTGTGTCTTTTTATGTTGTTTTTCTTTCTGATCCTTGTTTTGAAAATAACTAGATGTAAATATAATTTTTATTATTTTTTCTTTTTAACCCCGGTTAAATGGCGGATAACGGTACTCCGTGATTATTTAAGTCGGTTCCATCAGCTACCCACAAAACTGATATTGTATATAAATTTCTCTTCCAATTTCTCTTTCAATTTTTTTTTTCATTTTTTTTCCAGGATGGATGATATTCTCACAAGATTGCAGAAACGATTTCCTCCTTTTCCTCGAAATATTTTACTGAAGCTTTACCAAGTTCGATTTGAAAGATTAAGAATGCTTATGCACAAAGGGATTCCTGGAGACATACGTTGGATAATTGAAGCCAAGGTACGTGAAGATGAATATCTTCCTGTTTTGCATTTACTAGGTACAGGTAGAAGCACTTTTGCAAAGAAGCGACGAGCAAAGCGCATGAGTTCAAATTGCCACAAATGTGCACGATGGACGTGTAACGGTAAATATCGTTCAATTGGGATTCCGTCCTCTAATCGAGATGATAAAATTGAATTCATTAAGGATGGACTGAGTAAGGAGAATTTGGTTAATATCCAACTTTCTCTTGAGACGCATCCTAGTGGAGACGTACAAAGAGAAATTCTTGATTTATGGCCGCAATTCCAAAGGGAATGGCAACATCTTGGGAATCTGATGTTAAAAGACCCTGTTTTCCAGCTTGTAAGAAAACTGGATGGGAAGCATATCCTCGACTCATAGAAGGCATTTAAGCCGTTTCTGGACGTAAAACCAGAGGAAGATGCCAAATACACTTTCGGCGACATTATTACTCTTGACTTTTACGGTTGATTTTTCTTCTCTTTTTGATTTTCTTCCTGAAATCACGCAAAAATCTTTTGTTAGGTTAACATTTTCTTCTGACAGGTCAGATACACTTTCGGCGACATTATTACTCTTGTCTGATTCACTACTCAGTCCTCTATATATTACACCATGTACTCATTCTCTTTCAGGCACTCGAAAAAAAATGGAAAGTACTTCGTCCCAACGCATTAAAAAAATTTGTGTCTTTGGAGGTGCTTATCCAGGGAAAAATAACATATTTGCTGATGAAGCCATAAGAGTTGGAGTAATACTTGCCCAACAAAAGATCCAGTTGATTTATGGAGGCGGTAGTACGGGTTTAATGGGAGCAGTCGCTACAGCAGCACACGCCGGAGGAAGTCCAGTTCTAGGAATCGTGCCAAAACTATTCACAGGTTTTTGTGGACCTACCGTGGGTAAGGAAATACAAGTCTGGAGTATCCCTGAACGGATGACAATCATGTACCATTCTGCCGATGCATTCATTGCTCTACCAGGAGGTCTGGGTACATTGGAAGAAATAGCTTGCGTGGCTTCTTGGTCATCTTTGGTCACAAATAAGAAACCCATTGGTTTGCTTAATATTAATGGTTATTTTAGTAATTTGCTTTCATATTTAGATAATGCTGTGGATAATGGATTCATGTTTTCAGAGGCAAGGAGAACCATAATTTCTGCTACAACCATTGAAGATTTACTCAAAAAGCTCCAAGCTTATGAGTGTTTATCTGCTACGATTGTTTCGCAAACGCTCGGAAAAAGAAAAAGAGATATGGACGAGCAAGGAGTGGATTGCACTTTGTCTTTGTGACATTATCTAACATTTTGTTTGTTGTGTCTCAGTTATAACAAGTGGTTAGCAACCTCTACAGGTAATATATCCTAAATATTACCTTAAAAAAAAAAAAAAAAAAAAAAAAAGAAATTTGTGTTTTAAGCCATTTAAAAGTATTCATTCTGAACAAGGTCTGAGTAAGGGAGACTTGAGACATACCTTGTCAGTTTGATTTTAATCTTTTTATGTTTACTTGTTAATTTTTGTTTAGTATTTTAGGATTATTTAGGTTGCATGGTTTTGTTTTGTTTTGAGTCTTAGTTGTTCCTATTCTTATGTTATTAGTTCTTTTCTCTTACCCATGATTCTTTCATTTGGGTTAATAGACTTACATTGAGGACAATGTAAGAATTAAGTGTGGGGGGAATGATTTAGGATTTCTTTTATTTTTGTCTACTATTTTTTTTATGAGTCTTTATTATTATTATTATTATTTTTTTTAGTGTGTTTTAGTTCCTTTTTAATACAATGATGAGATATGAATTAAAACAGATTTATTAGTGAGAAGATTTTCATGAGAATTGAGCTCGATGTCAACCATTTTATGAGCCAATGTTAATATGATATGTTGATTGAGAAAGAAGCATGTTTAGACTTAATCTGACTTGTATAATCATCCTTCTGAGTTTTTGAGCCTATAATGATTGATGCATTATACAAATCAATCTAATTTCTTTCTTGAGTGCTCTTATGATTACATGATTCTCTAGAACTTGCTTTAAACCGTTTGAGACTATATTGATACATGTGACAACATGAATATGATAGAGGCATTAGGATTATAACCAGAGCCAAACAGCCATCCATTATTAATGTTCTAAGAGAACATCCCCACTAGTGAGCCAATTTGAGCCTACATTAAATATGCTGTTTTGTTGGTAACCACAACTTACACCTAGCCTAAATATACTTATATCCTTACCCTTGTTCTAAAGATGGATTATATATTTTGAGACATATTGCAAAAAAACAAGGGATATTTTTAGTTAAAAATTTGGGTTAGAAACAAGAAATAAGTGTGGGGGGAAAAGAAAAGAAAAGTCAAGAGAAAAAGAAATGGAATACTGGCAAATATATTCCTATGTAAAAAAAAAATATGAATCATCTCTTGAATTTGTGGAAAAAGAAAAAGATGTTACAAAGTTGTTTAGAATGAAGAAAAGGCCCAACATGAATATCCGGCCTAGGTGACTATGTACTTGTAAAGAGTTTTGAGAAGTTTCTTTGTATGATCTTTTTATGTCTCTAAACTTTATGAACTCTTTGGAACCTTTGTGATATCTTTATCCTTTTGTTCTTCAACCACATTACAAACCCCTTGGCCCCATTACAACCTTGATTAAAGACCTCTTGATTTATGAAGTTGCATGATCTTTTAGTGGAGAATAGGTGGACAAGCAAGCATATGGTAGAACTATTTTCATGAGATTGATTGATTGTAAACACTTTACCACTACTTTAAAGAGTGAAAATCATGAGAGTATCCCATGTGAGAGGTTGAGATTAAGTTTGAATATGCACTATTTTGATTGAAATATGTTATGTTAATATTGGCTTAACTCAAACTATTTACATTCAAGCAAGAATTTTTGTGAATTTCTTTAAGCTATTGATTATTTTTTAAGACTTGTCCAATGATTATCTCTAATTTATATTGGAAGGATTAGTTATAATTATTATTTTTAGTTTTTCTTATGTCTTCAATGTTTGTGGGTATCGTTCTAGTAAACCCTCACGAGACTAAACTCGTCCACTAGGGACACCTAGGGGTTTAAAGGCTTGTGTCACATGCTAAGTGACACCGTGATTTCCTACGAAAATGGATTAGATTAGATTTTCTTATTTTATTGAGTCGTTGCTAGGGACTAGCAACAATCTAAGTGTGGGGGTGTGATAACTCGTATAATTATATAGTTTTTAGTTATGTTTTATTATTGTTTTGTGTCAAATATGAGTTATTATTGTTTAGTCTAATTGTGTTTATGATCTTTTATATTTTTATGTAATTTGGTGTTTTTCACAAGTTTCTTTGAGTGATTTCAGATTACTAGAATTAAGGGCAAATCCAGTTCAGTTCCAGTTCCGACACCTTTTGCCATATCAGCTATATCTCGAGTTTCACTGAAGCAATAAGGCTGAAATTTTAACCGTTCAAAGTTAAGAGGCATATATATCTTTTTTATGTTTTACACTTCTTGAAACGGAGTCGTTTTCCCTAGCGAAATCGACCATCAAGTTGGCTGATGTGCAATGACGTCTATGCTGACCTGTTTTCGTATTTTGCTTATATCTTCTTATCCACATCAGCAAATGAGCTGATTCCAACGGCTATGGATCAGTAACTGATAGGGGAACATTTTTCTAGAAGACCATGTGATCAGATCAGGCCTCTAAAATTGACAAAAGCGACCATCAATTTGGCTGATCAAAATTGTCATACAATATGACGAAAATTGTTAGAAAAATGCACCCACCTATTATACCTACCTTTGAAATTTGTAAAGCTTGTCTCTTGTCATTTAGCCTTCCAAAATGTGTATAAATAGAGGGCCTTCGATGATTGTAAGAGATAGGGTAGATTGGTAGGAAATTAGCCATTGTAATAAAATTCTCTAAGTTTTCTTCTTCTTTCTTTTCTCTAGTTTTCTTTTTCTTTTTCTTTATTTTCTTCTTCTTCTTCTTTCTTTTATTTCCTTCTTAGATTCTCTTTAATTTTATGTTTATGTTTACAATGCCTATGCTAGGCTAAACTTCTATTTGGTTAAGGGTGATTTCAAAGCCCTAGACATGTTTTGTGATTGATTTTCAGATTCTATCTATCATTAATTTTCTATCAAAGTTGCTTATGTTCTTCTATAAGAATTGTTCATGATGTTGTCTTGATTTATTTAGGTGTACAACTAGATAGATCTTGATAATTATCTATTGCTAGTTTAGGAGTCTTGATCCGTGTAATTGTCTTGATTTCCTATTCATAAGTGGCAATTTGTGATTAATGATTATGGTCAAGTTTTCAATAATTGCAAAGTGGAACATAACCTAAGTTGAACAATCCGAGCTTATGTGTTTGTTGCTTAGATCAACCTATCTTTCTCATCATAAAGCTGCCATTAAATTGAATTTAGAGAGCTTATTCTAGGTTGTTTAATGGTTAGAGATTAAATAGAGAGCTTGTTCTATTTAACGACAAACTAAGGAAAGATTGGGATAACAGAGCTTGTTGTTATCTACGGTTGTTAACTTTGATAGTTGGTTGATATTGATAGATCTGAAATTGATTCTTAATGATGTCTAGTGGTGGAGAATGAAACCTTAACCATATTTTTCATATTTGATTCTTCTTACTTACTTGTTTTCTTACTTTTCTAGTTTGCTTATTTTTAAAAGTATATTTATTTTTATTGGCTGGTTATACCGCCTAATTTGTATATTAACTTTGTTTTATTTTTATTGGCTGGTTATACCGCCTAATTTAGTATATATATTTTTATTGGCTGGTTATACCGCCTTGCATCTTATTCTTATTATTTACTTTAGTTTAAATCTGGCTTCAAAAACCCCTTTTCTTTTATTGTTCTTGAATTTAAGTTTTAAACTATTAACTTATAAACTAAAACCCAATCCTTGAGGACTCGACTCTTGCTAACTACTATACTTACAATTTATCTTTTTAGTGCAAGGTTAAATAAGATACACTCTTTTGGGTGCATCATCAAGGGATGATATACTTACCTCATTAACTCTCTTGGGTTGTGGTGGTAGATCTTGTCTCATTGAGAACTGTTGAGAATTGGCTGCCATGTTGGAGATTAATGTTCTAGCAGCCCCGGGAGTCTTATCAACTAGAGCTCCCCCACTAGCGGCATCTATCATACTTCTCTCCATGGGCATGAGACCTTCATAGAAGTATTGGATGAGAAGTTGTTCACTTATCTGATGGTGTGGACATGATGCACAAAGTTTCTTGAACCTCTCCCAATATTCATATAAGGATTCTCTGTTGTATTGCCGAATCCCACATATCTCTTTCCTAATGTTGGCAGCCTTAGATGCTGGGAAATACCTTTCCAAGAATGCTTTCTTCAAATCATTCCATGTAGTGATGGTCCCGGATGGTAGATAGTAGAGCCATTCCTTTGCTGAATCAGCTAGAGAGAATGGGAAGGCTCTCAACTTAACTTGCTCTTCCGTGACCCCTGTTGGTCTCATGCTTGAGCAAACTACATGGAATTCCTTGAGGTGCTTATTTGGATCCTCTCCTGCAAAACCATGAAAAGTTGGGAGAAGATGAATCAAACCATATTTTAATTCAAAAGCTACCTCAAGATTAGCATATTCAATGCATAATGGTTGTTGACCCAAGTCCGGAGCGGCAAGCTCCTTGAGAGTTCGGTTGTCAGCTGCTGCCATCTCTCCTTTCTCCTCTTGGATGTTTTGGATCAATTCCTCGATTGGTTGTTGGTGAGAAGTTATAAATTCCCGAATTCTCCTATGTCTTAAGTCTTCTTCAGGAGCTTGGAACATTCACTAAAAAAAAAAATAAGAATGTAAATAATTAGAACAGAAAATAAGAATAAACCAATAAACTAATAAACTAAAGAAAGCAATCCTCGGCAACGGCGCCAAAAATTTGATGCACCCAAAAGAGTGTATCTTATTTAACCTTGCACTAAAAAGATCAATTGTAAGTATAGTAGTTAGCAAGGGTCAAGTCCTCAGAGATTGGGTTTTAGTTTATAAGTTAATAGTTTAAAACTTAAATTCAAGGAAAACAAAAGAAAAGGGGGTTTTGAAATAGTTTTAAAAATAAGCAAACAATAAAAGTAAGATGCAAGTAAGAAATAAGAAATCAAATAAGAGAGAAATATGGTTAAGGTTTCATTCTCCACCACTAGACATCATTAAGAATCAATTTCAGATCTATCAATATCAACCAACTATCAAAGTTAACAACCGTAGATAACAACAAGCTCTGTTATCCCAATCTTTCCTTAGTTTGTCGTTAAATAGAACAAGCTCTCTATTTAATCTCTAACCATCAAACAACCTAGAATAAGCTCTCTAAATTCAATTTAATGGCAGCTTTATGATGAGAAAGATAGGTTGATCTAAGCAACAAACACATAAGCTCGGATTGTTCAACTTAGGTTATGTTCCACTTTGCAATTATCGAAAACTTGACCATAATCGTTAATCACAAATTGCCACTTATGAATAGGAAATCAACACAATTACACGAATCAAGACTCCTAAACTAGCAATAGATAATTATCAAGATCTATCTAGTTGTACACCTAAATAAATCAAGACAACATCATGAACAATTCTTGTAGAAGAACATAAGCAACTTTGATAGAAAATTAATGATAGATAGAATCTGAAAATCAATTATAAAACATGTCTAGGGCTTTGAAATCACCCTTAACCAAATAGAAGTTTAGCCTAGCATAGGCATTGTAAACATAAACATAAAATTAAAGAGAATCTAAGAAGGAAATAAAAGAAAGAAAGAAGAATAAGAAAATAAAGAAAAAGAAAACTAGAGAAAGGAAAGTAGAAGAAAACTTAGAGAATTTTATTATAATGGCTAATATCCTACCAATGTACAATGTCTCTTACAATCAACAAAGGCCCTCTATTTATACACATTTTGGAGAGCTAAATGACAAGAGACAAGCTTTATAAATTTCAAAGGTAGGTATAATAGGTGGGTGCATTTTTGATAACTCGTATAATTATATAGTTTTTAGTTATGTTTTATTATTGTTTTGTGTCAAATACGAGTTATTATTGTTTAGTCTAATTGTGTTTATGATCTTTTATATTTTTATGTATTTTGGTGTTTTTCACAAGTTTCTTTGAGTGATTTCAGATTACTAGAATTAAGGGCAAATCCAGTTCAGTTCCAGTTCCGACACCTTTTTCCATCTCAGCTGTATCTCGAGTTTCACTGAAGCAATAAGGCTGAAATTTGTAGCCATGCAAAGCTAAGAGGCATATCTATCTTTTTCATGTTTTACACTTCTTGAAACGGAGTCGTTTTCCCTAGCGAAATCGACCATCAAGTTGGCTGATGTGCAATGACGTCTGTGCTGACCTGTTTTCGTATTATGCCCATATCTTCTTATCCACATCAGCAAATGAGCTGATTCCAACGGCTATGGATCAGTAACTGATAGGGTAACATTTTTCTAGAAGACCATGTGATCAGATAAGGCCTCCAAAATTGAAAAAATCGACCATCAAGTTGGCTGATCAAAATCGTCATATATGACGAAAATTGTTAGAAAATGCACCCACCTATTATACCTACCTTTGAAATTTGTAAAGCTTGTCTCTTGTCATTTAGCCCTCCAAAATGTGTATAAATAGAGGGCCTTGGATGATTCTAAGGGATCATATTGTACATAGGTAGGATATTAGCCATTGTAATAAAATTCTCTAAGTTTTCTTCTTCTTTCTTTTCTCTAGTTTTGTTTTTCTTTAGAAAGAGCAAGAGGTTGGATAATTAATATTCTTCTTCTTCTTCTTTCTTTCTTTTATTTTCTTCTTAGATTCTATTTAATTTTATGTTTATAATGCCTATGCTAGGCTAAACTTCTATTTGGTTAAGGGTGATTTCAAAGCCCTAGACATGTTTTGTGATTGATTTTCAGATTCTATCTATCATTAATTTTCTATCAAAGTTGCTTATGTTCTTCTACAAGAATTGTTCATGATGTTGTCTTGATTTATTTAGGTGTACAACTAGATAGATCTTGATAATTATCTATTGCTAGTTTAGGAGTCTTGATCCGTGTAATTGTCTTGATTTCCTATTCATAAGTGGCAATTTGTGATTAATGATTATGGTCAAGTTTTCAATAATTGCAAAGTGGAACATAACCTAAGTTGAACAATCCGAGCTTATGTGTTTGTTGCTTAGATCAACCTATCTTTCTCATCATAAAGCTGCCATTAAATTGAATTTAGAGAGCTTATTCTAGGTTGTTTAATGGTTAGAGATTAAATAGAGAGCTTGTTCTATTTAACGACAAACTAAGGAAATATTGGGGTAACAGAGCTTGTTGTTATCTACGGTTGTTAACTTTGATAGTTGGTTGATATTGATAGATCTGAAATAGATTATTAATGATGTCTAGTGGTGGAGAATGAAACCTTAACCATATTTTTCATATTTAATTCTTCTTACTTACTTGTTTTCTTACTTTTAGTTTGCTTATTTTTTATATTTATTTTTATTGGCTGGTTATACCGCCTAATTTGTATATTAACTTTGTTTTATTTTTATTGGCTGGTTATACCGCCTAATTTAGTATATATATTTTTATTGGCTGGTTATACCGCCTAATTTAGTATATATATTTTTATTGGCTGGTTATACCGCCTTGCATCTTATTCTTATTATTTACTTAGTTTAAATCTGGCTTCAAAAACCCCTTTTCTTTTATTGTTTTCTTTGAACGTAAGTTATAAACTAATAACTCATAAATTAAAACCCAATCCCTGAGGACTCGACCCTTGCTAATCATTATACTTACAATTGATCTTTTTAGTGCAAGGTTAAATAAGATACACTCTTTTGGGTGCATCAAATTTTTGGCGCCGTTGCCGGGGATTGCTTTCTTTAGTTTATTAGTTCATTGGTTTATTCTTATTTTCAGTTGTAATTAATTTTATTTTTCTTGTACATACAAGTTTTTCTTATCAAATTTTGAAAAAAAAAAAAAAAAAGAAAAACGATGGAATTGAGCAATCTAACACTTGAAGAGTTGGTGGCATACATGAACATGGAAAATCAACAAGCCAATCTCACCTACCCAGTTCAACAATTGGCCATGGGAGGATGTCAAGGCCATCAAGTGTTCCAAGACCAACTGTATGATCATTACTCAAACACTTACCATGAGGGATGGTGGGATCATACTAATTATGGCTACTCAGAAAATTACCAAGAAGTAGATCCTTATGCCAATTACACTCATCCATCTAGCTTCAATCAATCATGGTCTCAAGAACCAGATCTTCTTCAACCACCACATATGACTCAAAACTCAGGTACTTCTTTAGAAGATCTTGTCGATTATCTTGTTACTAATACTTTGCAATTTCAACAGGAAACAAGGGCAAGCATCCGGAGTTTGGAAAGGCAAATGAGCCTATTGGCTAGTAGTATGGTGGTATGGGTAGCACAAAGATCTGAAGAACTCTCTGCCCAAACAATGATTAACCCAAAGGAGAATACTACTATTGTGACCTTGAGGAATGAGGAACAAGATGAGGATGAGACAGAATTAGAGATGGATTCTATTCTTGAGGATAATGAAGCCACAAATACAAATAAGAGTATTTCGGCACCTGAGGTAACGTTTGAGATTCCAATTTTTACTAATGTTTCTTCTCCACCTTTTCCTAGTAGATTCGCAAAGTTCAAGGAGGATGAACATGAACAAGACACGCTGGAAACCTTAAACAGTTTGTTTGTGGATGTCATTCAACAAGTACCAAAAGATGCACCATTCCTCGATGAGATATGCACCACCAAGGATGATGGAATAATACTTGTAATGGAGAATGCATCCACTGTTGTGCAAAGAAAGCTTCCTCTCAAACGCATAAATTTGGGAAATTTCATGTATGAGCCTGACAAGCCTAAAAAGCCAAGAAGGGGTGTTGGTTAGATTCAAAACACTAACTCAAGTGTTAATTGGGAAGGCAGCCCAATTAAAGATGAAATTGCCAACCTTCCATATTCAGATTTGCTTTCTCTTTCTTTTCCTTTTTCTTTTATTATTTTTATTGTTTTTATTTTATTTCTTATGTTTCTTTGTTAATTGTGTTTACTGCTTTTAAGTTCATTTAGGCTGCATAAGTTTCTTTTGTTTAATAGTTCTTTTCTCTTACATATAATTCTTGCATTGGGGGATAATAGCATTACATTAATGACAATGTAAGAATTATGTGTGGGGGGGAGAATTTAGGATTTTATTTAGAGTGTTTTGTTTTTGAGTCTTTTTATGTTGTTTTTCTTTCTGATCCTTGTTTTGAAAAACACTAGATGTAAATATAATTTTTTTTAACCCCGGTTAAATGGCGGATAACGGTACTCCGTGATTATTTAAATCGGTTCCATCAGCTACCCACAAAACTGATATTGTATATAAATTTCTCTTCCAATTTCTCTTTCAATTTTTTTCATTTTTTTTTTCAGGATGGATGATATTCTCACAAGATTGCAGAAACGATTTCCTCCTTTTCCTCGAAATATTTTACTGAAGCTTTACCAAGTTCGATTTGAAAGATTAAGAATGCTTATGCACAAAGGGATTCCTGGAGACATACGTTGGATAATTGAAGCCAAGGTACGTGAAGATGAATATCTTCCTGTTTTGCATTTACCAGGTACAGGTAGAAGCACTTTTGTAAAGAAGCGACGAGCAAAGCGCATGAGTTCAAATTGCCACAAATGTGCACGATGGACGTGTAACGGTAAATGTCGTTCAATTGGGATTCCGTCCTCTAATCGAGATGATAAAATTGAATTCATTAAGGATGGACTGAGTAAGGAGAATTTGGGTAATATCCAACTTTCTCTTGAGACGCATCCTAGTGGAGACGTACAAAGAGAAATTCTTGATTTATGGCCGCAATTCCAAAGGGAATGGCAACATCTTGGGAATCTGATGTTAAAAGACCCTGTTTGCCAGCTTGTAAGAAAACTGGATGGGAAGCATATCCTCGACTCATAGAAGGCGTTTAAGCCGTTTCTGGACGTAAAACCAGAGGAAGATGTGAGCCACAATCACAACTACAATAAATAACTTCTCAGCTTTTGGTTTGATTTGCAATAACTTCATTTCTGTTTAATTTACGTGTTGTTCGATTTGTGTAATTATTCTCATTTTTTATTTTTTTCTTTTGTCTTTTACGGTTGATTTTTCTTCTCTTTTTGATTTTCTTCCTGAAATCACGCAAAAATCTTTTGTTAGGTTAACATTTTCTTCTGACAGGTCAGATACACTTTCGGCGACATTATTACTCTTGTCTGATTCACTACTCGGTCCTCTATATATTACACCATGTACTCATTCTCTTTCAGGCACTCGAAAAAAAAAATGGAAAGTACTTCGTCCCAACGCATTAAAAAAATTTGTGTCTTTGGAGGTGCTTATCCAGGGAAAAATAACATATTCGCTGATGAAGCCATAAGAGTTGGAGTAATACTTGCCCAACAAAAGATCCAGTTGATTTATGGAGGCGGTAGTACGGGTTTAATGGGAGCAGTCGCTACAGCAGCACACGCCGGAGGAAGTCCAGTTCTAGGAATCGTGCCAAAACTATTCACAAGTTTTTGTGGACCTACCGTGGGTAAGGAAATACAAGTCTGGAGTATCCCTGAACGGATAACAATCATGTACCATTCTGCCGATGCATTCATTGCTTTACCAGGAGGTCTGGGTACATTGGAAGAAATAGCTTGCGTGGCTTTTTGGTCATCTTTGGTCACAAATAAGAAACCCATTGGTTTGCTCAATATTAATGGTTATTTTAGTAATTTGCTTTCATATTTAGATAATGCTGTGGATAATGGATTCATGTTTTCAGAGGCAAGGAGAACCATAATTTCTGCTACAACCATTGAAGATTTACTCAAAAAGCTCCAAGCTTATGAGTGTTTAGCTGCTACGGTTGTTTCACAAACGCAAAGAAAAAGAGATATGGACGAGCAAGGAGTGGATTGCACTTTGTCTTTGTGACATTATCTAACATTTTGCTTGTTGTGTCTCAGTTATAATAAGTGGTTAGCAACCTCTGCAGGTAATATCTCCTAAATTCTACCTTTAAAATTTGACATTGGGGACAATGTCATATTTTAGTAGGGGGTAAGGGACATATTTTGCTAATTTAAAAAAAAAAAAAAATTAAGAAGTATTCATTCTGAACAAGGTCTGAGTAAGGGAGACTTGAGACATACCTTGTCAGTTTGATTTCTTCTTTTCAAAAAAAAAAAAAAAAAAAAAAGAGTTTGTTGTGTTTTAAGCAATTTAGAAGTATTCATTCTGAACAAGGTCTGAGTAAGGGAGACTTGAGACATACCTTGTCAGTTTGATTTTAATCTTTTTATGTTTACTTGTTAATTTTTGTTTAGTATTTTAGGATTATTTAGGTTGCATGGTTTTGTTTTGTTTTGAGTCTTAGTTGTTCCTATTCTTATGTTATTAGTTCTTTTCTCTTACACATGATTCTTTCATTTGAGTTAATAGACTTACATTGAGGACAATGTAAGAATTAAGTGTGGGGGGGAATGATTTAGGATTTCTTTTTTTTTTTTGTCTACTATTTTTTTTTCTTTATTATTATTATTATTTTTTTTTGGTGAGTTTTAGTTCCTTTTTAATACAATGATGAGATATGAATTGCATGAGTCTAAAACAGATTTATTAGTGAGAAGATTTTCATGAGAATTGAGCTTGATGTCAACCTTTTTATGAGCCAATGTTAATATAATATGTTGATTGAGAAAGAAGCATGTTTAGACTTAATCTGACTTGTATAATCATCCTTGTGAGTTTTTGAGCCTATAATGATTGATGCATTATACAAATCAATCTAATTTCTTTCTTGAGTGCTCTTATGATTACATGATTCTCTAGAACTTGCTTTAAACCGTTTGAGACTATATTGATACATGTGACAACATGAATATGATAGAGGCATTAGGATTTTTAGCCAGGGCCAAACAGCCATCCCTTATTGATGTTCCAAGAGAACACACCCTTAGTGAACCAATTTGAGCCTACATTGAATAAGCTATCTCTTTGGTAACCATAACTTGTCCCTAACCTAAATATACTTATATCTTTACCTTTGTTCCAAAGATGAATTAGCATGTTTTGAGACAAGTTGCAAAGACAAGGGATATTTTTAGTTAAAAATTTGGGTTAGAAACAAGAAATAAGTGTGGGGGGAAAAGAAAAGAAAAGTCAAGAGAAAAAGAAATGGAATACTGGCAAATACATTCCTATGTAAAAAAAAAAAAAATATGAATCATCTCTTGAATTTGTGGAAAAAGAAAAAGATGTTACAAAGTCGTTTAGAATGAAGAAAAGGCCCAACATGAATATCCGGCCTAGGTGACTATGTACTTGTAAAGAGTTTTGAGAAGTTTCTTTGTATGATTTTTTTATGTCTCTAAACTTTATGAACTCTTTGGAACCTTTGTGATATCTTTATCCTTTTGTTCTTCAACCACATTACAAACCCCTTAGCCCCATTACAACCTTGATTAAAGACCTCTTGATTCATGAAGTTGTATGATCTAAATAGTGGAGAATAGGTGGACAAGCAAGAATATGGTAGAACTGTTTTCATGAGATTGATTGAGTGTAAACACTTCACCACTACTTTAAAGAGTGAAAATCATGAGGGTATCCCATGTGAGAAGTTGAGATTAAATTTGAACATGCAATATTTTGATTGAGATATGTTATGCTAATATTGGCTTAACTCAAACAATTTACATTCAAGCATGATTTTTTGTGAAATTCTTTAAACTATTGATTAGTTTATAAGACTTGTTCAAATATTGTCTCTAATTTGTATTGAAAGGATTAGGAGTAAATATTTTTAGTATATGCAGTTTATTTATATTTTAGTTTTTCAATGTTTGTGGGTATCGTTCTAGTAAACCCTCACGAGACTAAACTCGTCCACTAGGGACACCTAGGGGTTTAAAGGCTTGTGTCACATGCTAAGTGCCACCGTGATTTCCTACGAAAATGGATTAGATTAGATTTTCTTATTTTATTTTTATTGAGTCGTTGCTAGGGACTAGCAACAATCTAAGTGTGGGGGTGTGATAACTCGTATAATTATATAGTTTTTAGTTATGTTTTATTATTGTTTTGTGTCAAATACGAGTTATTATTATTTAGTCTAATTGTGTTTATGATCTTTTATATTTTTATGTATTTTGGTGTTTTTCACAAGTTTCTTTGAGTGATTTCAGATTACTAGAATTAAGGGCAAATCCAGTTCAGTTCCAGTTCCGACACCTTTTGCCATATCAGCTGCATCTCGAGTTTCACTGAAGCAATAAGGCTGAAATTTGTAGCCATACAAAGCTAAGAGGCATATCTATTTTTTTCATGTTTTACACTTCTTGAAACGGAGTCGTTTTTCCTAGCGAAATCGACCATCAAGTTGGCTGATGTGCAATGACGTCTGTGCTGACCTGTTTTCGTATTAGGCCCATATCTTCTTATCCACATCAGCAAATGCGCTGATTCCAACGGATATGGATCAGTAACTGATAGCGTAACATTTTTCTAGAAGACCATGTGATCAGATAAGGCCTCCAAAATTGACAAAATCGACCATCAAGTTGGCTGATCAAAATCGTCATATATGACGAAAATTGTTAGAAAATGCACCCACCTATTATACCTACCTTTGAAATTTGTAAAGCTCGTCTCTTGTCATTTAGCCCTCCAAAATGTGTATAAATAGAGGGCCTTGGATGATTGTAAGGGATCATATTGTACATAGGTAGGATATTAGCCATTGTAATAAAATTCTCTAAGTTTTCTTCTTCTTTCTTTTCTCTAGTTTTGTTTTTCTTTAGAAAGAGCAAGAGGTTGGATAATTAATATTCTTCTTCTTCTTCTTTCTTTCTTTTATTTTCTTCTTAGATTCTATTTAATTTTATGTTTATAATGCCTATGCTAGGCTAAACTTCTATTTGGTTAAGGGTGATTTCAAAGCCCTAGACATGTTTTGTGATTGATTTTCAGATTCTATCTATCATTAATTTTCTATCAAAGTTGCTTATGTTCTTCTACAATAATTGTTCATGATGTTGTCTTGATTTATTTAGGTGTACAACTAGATAGATCTTGATAATTATCTATTGCTAGTTTAGGAGTCTTGATCCGTGTAATTGTCTTGATTTCCTATTCATAAGTGGCAATTTGTGATTAATGATTATGGTCAAGTTTTCAATAATTGCAAAGTGGAACATAACCTAAGTTGAACAATCCGAGCTTATGTGTTTGTTGCTTAGATCAACCTATCTTTCTCATCATAAAGCTGCCATTAAATTGAATTTAGAGAGCTTATTCTAGGTTGTTTAATGGTTAGAGATTAAATAGAGAGCTTGTTCTATTTAACGACAAACTAAGGAAAGATTGGGGTAACAGAGCTTGTTGTTATCTACGGTTGTTAACTTTGATAGTTGGTTGATATTGATAGATCTGAAATAGATTATTAATGATGTCTAGTGGTGGAGAATGAAACCTTAACAATATTTTTCATATTTAATTCTTCTTACTTACTTGTTTTCTTACTTTTAGTTTGCTTATTTTTTATATTTATTTTTATTGGCTGGTTATACCGCCTAATTTGTATATTAACTTTGTTTTATTTTTATTGGCTGGTTATACCGCCTAATTTAGTATATATATTTTTATTGGTTGGTTATACCGCCTAATTTAGTATATATATTTTTATTGGCTGGTTATACCGCCTTGCATCTTATTCTTATTATTTACTTAGTTTAAATCTGGCTTCAAAAACCCCTTTTCTTTTATTGTTTTCTTTGAACGTAAGTTATAAACTAATAACTCATAAATTAAAACCCAATCCCTGAGGACTCGACCCTTGCTAATCATTATACTTACAATTGATCTTTTTAGTGCAAGGTTAAATAAGATACACTCTTTTGGGTGCATCAATTTTTCTAACAATTTTCGTCATAATGTATGACAATTTTGATCAGCCAACTCGATGGTCGATTTTGTCGATATTGGAGGCTTGATCTGATCAAATTGTCTTCTAGAAAAATCTTCCCCTATCAGTTTGTGATCCATAGCCGTTGGAATCAGCTCATTTTCTGATGTGGATCAGAAGATATGGTCAAAATACCAAAACTGGTCAGCACAGACGTCATTGCACATCAGCCAACTTGATGGTTGATTTCGCTAGGGAAAACGACTCCGTTTCAAGAAGTGTAAAGCATGAAAAAGATAGATATGCCTCTTAACTTTGCACTGTTATGGCAAAAGGTGTCAGAACTGGAACTGAACTGGATTTGCCCTTAATTCTTGATTTAACCTAGTAATCTGAAATCACTCAAAGAAACTCGTGAAAAAACACCAAATTACATAAAAATATAAAAGATCATAAACACAATTAGACTAAGCAATAATAACTCGTATTTGACACAAAACAATAATAAAATATAACTAAAAACTATATAATTATACGAGTTATCCAGTAGGCAATGGTGCAAAAGTTGCAGCATTGGCCGTTGGAACATGTACTTTATCTTTGCCGTCTGGCATGAAATTGGAACTGAAAGATTGTTACTTTGTTCCAGTATTATCTAGAAACATCATTTCGGTTTCATACCTCACTGTTATTTATGGTTTCGAGATCAGAATGAAGGGCAATAGTTGCTTCATCATTCTTAAAAACATTCACTATCGATCGGCAACATTACTTAATGGATTATATGTTTTGGATCCAGAGATGCCTATGTTCAATATAAATGTCAAGAAATCAAGAAAGGATAATCCAAGTAAGACTTACATCTGGCACTGTAGACTTGGTCATATCAATGAGAAAAGGATTTCCAAATTGCATAAATATGGTTATTTTGAACCCTTTGATTATGAATCATATGAGACTTGTGAATGTTGTCTGCTTGGTAAGATGACCAAGACTCCCTTTACTGGAAAGGGTGAAAGAGCTGGTGTTTTTTTGTGCTTAATACATTCAGATGTATGTAGGCCACTAAACCCAGCTGCTAGAGGTAATTTCTCATACTTCATAACCTTTATCGATGATCATTCTAGATATGGTTATGTGTATCTGATGAGATACAAGTCTGAAGCTTTTGAAAAGTTCAAAGAGTTCAGAGTTGAAGTAGAGAAACAGACGGGGAAAAATATTCTAGCTCTTAGATTGGATCAAGGAGGAGAATATTTAACTCATGATTTCTTGGATCATTTGACAGATAATGGAATTCTATCGCAATGTACTCCACCTGGAACTTTTCAGCATAACAGAGTATCCGAAAGGAGAAATCGAACCTTTTAGGACATGGTTCGGTCCATGATGTCTAAGGCTGACCTTTCTATATCTTTTGGGGATATGCCTTAGAAACTGCAGCTTACCTTCTAAATAAGGTTCCAAGCAAGTCGGTAGATAAGGTACCATATGAGATATGGAATGGCAAGAAGCCATACTTATCTTATCCAAAGATTTGGGGATGTATTGCTTATGTGAAGCAAGTACCTTCTGATAAGCTAGGAGCTACATCAGAAAAATGTAAGTTTGTGGGATATCCTAAAGAGGCTATGAGATATTACTTTTACAGTCCTACTGGTCAAAAGGTGTTTGTGTCAAAACACGCTACTTTTCTAGATAAAGAGTTTCTACTAGAAGGATTCAGTGGGGGTAAAATAGATCTAGAATAAGTTCAAGAACCACAACCTAACATTCCCTCGGAACCTGAGCCATTAGTCGAGGCATTGGATGCTCGGACTGATGCTCAAGAAACACAAGTACTTCGAAGGTCTAGTAGGGAGAGGCAAACTCCAATAAGATATGGATATCTTTTGTAAAGAGATGGTTTGCCCATTGATAATGAACCTGCTACCTATAAGGAAGCGATGTCGAACATCAATTCCAAGAAATGGCTAGAAGCCATGAAATTCGAAATGGACGCCATGGAAGTTAACCAAGTTTGGTCTTTAGTTGCTCCACCTCAAGGGATAAAACCTATAGGGTGAAAATGGGTCTACAAGATAAAGACAGACATGTATGGCAACATACAAACGTATAAGGCCAGATTGGTCGCAAAAGGTTATAATCAAGTTGAAGGCATTGATTTTGAAGAAACCTTTTCACCAGTTGCCATGGTAAAGTCCATTAGGATTATGCTTGCTATTGCTGAATACCATGATTATGAGATATGGCAGATGGATGTAAAAACTGCATTCCTTAACGGGAATTTGCAAGAGGAAGTGTATATGACACAACCTGAAGGTTTTTCATCTAAGGCCACATCAAATAAGGTATGAAAGCTGCAAAAGTCCATTTATGGATTAAAGCAAGCATCTCGGAGTTGGAACATCAGGTTTGATGAAAAAAATCAAAGAATTTGGTTTCATTAAGAATCCTGATGAACCATGTGTTTTCAAAAAGGTAAACGGACATGCAATTGTGTTCCTAGTGCTATATGTTGACGACATATTACTTATAGGAAACGATATACCTATGCTTCAGACAACTAAGGTCTGGCTATTCAAACAATTCTCCATGATGGATTTGGGAGAAGCAATATTTATTCTGGGAATTAAGATCTATAGAGATAGATAGAAAAGGCTGCTTGGATTCTCCCAATCCACTTACATAGACAAGGTGCTAAAAGGTTTAGCATGGATACCTCCAAAAGAGGAAACTTGCCTATGTTACATGGCATACCTCTCTCGAAAGAGATGTGTCCTAAAACATTAGATGAAAGGACACAGGTCGATAGGATTCCATATGCTTCCGCAATTGGATCTATAGTGTATGCTATATTGTGCACTAGACCAGATGTATCATATGCTCTGACTGTCATGAGCGGATACAAAAGGGCAATCCTGGTGATAGTCACTGGAATGTTGTGAAGAATATCCTTAAGTACATGCGAAGCATTAAGGATACTTTCTTGGTCTATGGAGGGGCTGAACTCCAAGTTAGGAGTTATATAGATGCTAACTTCTAATCTGATTAGGATGATAGTAAATCGCAGTGTAATTATATTTTTACCTTGAATCTTGGTACAGTCAGTTGGAAAGGTTCCAAACTAGAGATGACTGTAGATTCAACAACCAAAGCCGAGTATATCTCTTCGTTTGAGGCAATGAAAGAGGTTGTTTGGATCAAAAAGTTCATTAAAGAACTTAGTTGGTTTCGAGCATTGTTGATCCAATACCACTCTACTGTGATAACAATGGAGCCATAGCGCAAGCTAAGGAACCAAGGTCTCATTGTAGATCCATACATATATTACGACAGTTTCACCTGATTAGTGTAATCATTGAAGAGGTGACATTAATATGAAAAAGGTTACCCACTGAGGATTTCTGTCCCAGTAGAAACATAATCATCACATGGAAGGACATGGGCTTAAGTACATAGGCGATTGGCTTTAGTGCTAGCGGGAGTTTGTTGGTGTAAGCCCTACAAGCCAATCTAGTTGGGCTTGTAAGACACTATTTATATATTCATGTATTGCACATTATAGTTTATTAATTATAATTGAGGTATTTCTTTATCCATAAGTTTTGTTATAATTGTTATAAATCACTTATGAAGATAAAGCCCATGAGACACAATGGCATTGCAAAGGAATTGTAAGGTGTTACAATTATGAGGATCCTTATGCATCAATGCCTTGTTTCTAAACTGTTCCTGGTCATCGTATTGTCAAGACAGGGTATTGACAATGCTTAAAGACTGGCATATGTTAAGCCTTCATGCACTTGATGCATGCAACTGATCTCATAGGTTGAAAGTATAGAGATACTTGAGGATAACATATGGGTGCTTGTTAGTTGAAGAAGTTCACTGAACATGACCCGCTATGAGAGTTCCATTTGGTATTTCACTCAAGTGTCTTTGGTAAATACTCTCATGTGTCAATAGTGTAAAATAATCCTTTGACTTGTAACACCAGGTCATCTTGTATGTGAACTGTCATACTTAGATTTCATTACGAAAGGGTCCCAATCACGAGGATGCTTATGGTAGGGTGTTATTAGGTATGACATGAAGCATACGAAGATGAATGAGTGGTCCAGAGAGGATTCATAACCCCAAGTGATTAAGGGGACATATCTCACATGTATCTGGCTTATATTAACTTATGGAAGTCCTTGGCCAAGGCAATACTTAAGGAGTTAATATTAAAGCTGCAGATCTAATATGGAATGGGTTAAGAGTAGACACTGAACTATGCTTTTTCCTATCTCGGGATATTTAATGAAGGGGTCGAATTACATAGACATATTGTACACGAAAGGCTAGTCGAAGCTTGATGACTCTCTTGGAATTTGGGTGGTCATGATGCATTGCTAGATGTCGCTCATGATCTATAAATATAAAGAGAAAATTCTTAATTGAATTTATTATATTTATTGCCAACATGTTAAGGGCCTAATAGGTCACACACAAAAGGTGATTAATGAAATTAAAATGAGATTGGGGTAGATTAAATATTCATTAAGTGTTGTGGGCTTATTGTGAATGTTTAATAATATTTATAAGGGCTTTAGTGCAGTTAGTCCAATAGTTGGCATACACTAAATCTACTTATAAATAGCCTAATGTTGTTGCCGCCTCCCCCCTATGGAATCCTTAAATCGACGCCTCACTCCCCTTTAATGTGTGAATCGGCCGAATAGCAAGAGTGAAGGGAGAATTCGATTCTTCTTGTTTCTTTTGGCTAACTAAGGTAGAGGAGGAAGGTTTCTCACAACCTAGACTACTAGCATCGTCTTGGCAAAACATAATCTCAACCTTGTGAAGGTTTTCATATCACCTGTGTGGATTACTATTAGAGGTTAGACAATTGGATGGCTTTGGTTTTCGACAATCGAGCTTTGTGTACAAGAACAAGAACGTCAAGAATTTGACTTGAGGTTTCAGCAATCTCCAATACAGAGGTATGAGATTTTGATTGTTATCTGTTCTTGACAGCCTGATCGTTTTGAATTCATAGGCAGATCCTTGGAGGGATTCGGTTTTCTCTATGTTTTATTTTATTCCGCTGCGTTATATGTTTAACTTGTTGATTAAGTTATACATTATCTCTGTTTGAGCATGAACCTAATCCCAACAGCAATGACTATTTATAGCCATTTTTTGTGAAAGGATTACCCAATCGTAATGTCTTGTCTAGTCGGTGGAGAAAAGACTATTATCCACCAGCTTGAAATAGTCGTTCACGGCAAGAATATGTAGCCAACGTCATCGGACATGACTCCTAAGTGGCCCGATAGTTGAAGCTCGTAATTGGCGGTAAGCTTCTGTATTTTATTTGCAAAGTCATTCTAACTCTCCTGGATATATCTTGTTTGGGCCACCATTTATTCCATCTTCAATAAATGCTTGGCAGAGGATAATAAATGGGATTCTCTAATCACATCATTATAGAATCTCGTTAGGCTAATTAATCTCCCAAGCTTTAGTTATAACTCCAAACTGTAGCTCATGAACTGTCCAAGCTTAGTTCAGAGGCGCGAAGGGAGAACCAGAGATGTCGACAGCCGTTTCATTGCCAACCAAACCACACTCTTGTAGCTGAACCATTGTTGACATGGGCTTGGGCCACATATTGCCTAATAAGAAGACAATAAGATAAAGGTGAAATAAATAGATAGAAACCCCAAATGAAATAAGAAATTGGGAATGCATAACTTAAAGAAAAAAATAAGAGAAAGATTTATCTCGCTAATGAGGGTGATTTGGTGGCTTGAGTAGTTGGCAATGGTGTTTTTGAAGCATTCCTTTCTTTTTCCTGCAAGCAACAGTGTACTGAGGCAATTAATAGTTTCAACTTTGTCTTTGGCAGCAATAGTGCTATGTTGAAATATTCTGCTACTGGTGATATTATATTTAAACAATTGCAAAAGATGGTGTCTCATAACCTGCTCTTCACTTTTGACAGCGGTAGCAATATTTGAATTAACTACTGATAAAAACATGTTGAAGTAATTGTCAATGATAGCAACATCTAAATGTGGCTACCAAAAATAAGGCCTTGAAGTAATTAGTGGCTGGCATTTTTGCTTGTGCCAACAGTTTCAATGTTTAAGATGGGAGTGGAGATGATTATACTATGAATTTTGAAGCAAAACAACCTAATGGTAAGCTACCCATGGTTGACCACATGTGACTTTGACTTTGTGCTTGCACTCCACCAATGATTCTCAATCTTGGTAGATTTGGAGTATAAGAATTTGTCCTTGGAAAAGAGAGTAAGCTCAATGGTAACCTCTGCTAGTTTGTGTCCTTGGTATTAATGCTTTGGCTGACAAAGGCCTTTTTCTTCCTGACATGCTTGCGGTTGGTGATGAAAATGGGTGGAACAAGGGTGATGCTGATGACGAGTCTTCTCCTAAATGAAAGGAGTGCTTTGCGGCTAGGAACGGCGACTCCATGCCTGGCTAGTATCGCCTTGCCACTAGTGTTGGTGTATGCCCTAGAGCCAATCAAATTGAGCTTGAGATACACAGTTGATGCACCCAAAAGAGTGTATCTTATTTAACCTTGCACTAAAAAGATCAATTGTAAGTATAGTAGTTAGCAAGGGTCGAGTCCTCAGGGATTGGGTTTTAGTTTATAAGTTAATAGTTTAAAACTTAAATTCAAGAACAATAAAAGAAAAGGGGTTTTTGAAGCCAGATTTAAACTAAAGTAAATAATAAGAATAAGATGCAAGGCGGTATAACCAGCCAATAAAAATATATATACTAAATTAGGCGGTATAACCAGCCAATAAAAATATATATACTAAATTAGGCGGTATAACCAGCCAATAAAAATAAAACAAAGTTAATATACAAATTAGGCGGTATAACCAGCCAATAAAAATAAATATACTTTTAAAAATAAGCAAACTAGAAAAGTAAGAAAACAAGTAAGAAGAATCAAATATGAAAAATATGGTTAAGGTTTCATTCTCCACCACTAGACATCATTAAGAATCAATTTCAGATCTATCAATATCAACCAACTATCAAAGTTAACAACCGTAGATAACAACAAGCTCTGTTATCCCAATCTTTCCTTAGTTTGTCGTTAAATAGAACAAGCTCTCTATTTAATCTCTAACCATTAAACAACCTAGAATAAGCTCTCTAAATTCAATTTAATGGCAGCTTTATGATGAGAAAGATAGGTTGATCTAAGCAACAAACACATAAGCTCGGATTGTTCAACTTAGGTTATGTTCCACTTTGCAATTATTGAAAACTTGACCATAATCATTAATCACAAATTGCCACTTATGAATAGGAAATCAAGACAATTACACGGATCAAGACTCCTAAACTAGCAATAGATAATTATCAAGATCTATCTAGTTGTACACCTAAATAAATCAAGACAACATCATGAACAATTCTTGTAGAAGAACATAAGCAACTTTGATAGAAAATTAATGATAGATAGAATCTGAAAATCAATCACAAAACATGTCTAGGGCTTTGAAATCACCCTTAACCAAATAGAAGTTTAGCCTAGCATAGGCATTATAAACATAAAATTAAATAGAATCTAAGAAGAAAATAAAAGAAAGAAAGAAGAAGAAGAAGAATATTAATTATCCAACCTCTTGCTCTTTCTAAAGAAAAAGAAAACTAGAGAAAAGAAAGAAGAAGAAAACTTAGAGAATTTTATTACAATGGCTAATATCCTACCTATCTACAATATGATCTCTTACAATCATCCAAGGCCCTCTATTTATACACATTTTGGAGAGCTAAATGACAAGAGACAAGCTTTATAAATTTCAAAGGTAGGTATAATAGGTGGGTGCATTTTTCTAACAATTTTCGTCATATTGTATGACAATTTTGATCAGCCAGCTTGATGGTCGATTTTGTCATTATTGAAGGCTTAATCTGATCACATGGTCTTCTAGAAAAATGTTTCCCTATCCGTTAGTGATCCATATCCGTTGGAATCAGCTCATTTGCTGATGTGGATCAGAAGATATGGGCAAAATACCAAAACAGGTCAGCACAGACGTCATTGCACATCAGCCAACTTGATGGTTGATTTTGTCAATGTTGGAGGCTTGATCTGATCAAATGCTCTTCTAGACAAATGTTACCCTATCAGTCTGTGATCCATAGCTGTTGGAATCAGCTCATTTTGTGATGTGGATCAGAAGATATGGTCAAAATACCAAAACTTGTCAGAACAGACATCATTGCACATCAGCCAACTTGATGGTCGATTTCACTAGGGAACACGACTCCGTTTCAAGAAGTGTAAAACATGAAAAAGATAGATATGCCTCTTAACTTTGCACGGTTAAATTTTCAGCCTTATTGCTTCAGTGAAACTCTAGATATAGCTGATATGGAAAAAGGTGTCGGAACTGGAACTGAACTGGATTTGCCCTTAATTGTTGATTTAACCTAGTAATCTGAAATCACTCAAAGAAACTCGTGAAAAAAACACCAAATTACATAAAAATATAAAAGATCATAAACACAATTAGACTAAGCAATAATAACTCGTATTTGACGCAAACCAATAATAAAACATAACTAAAAACTATATAATTATACGAGTTATCACACCCCCACACTTAGATTGTTGCTAGTCCCTAGCAACGACTCAATAAAAATAAAATAAGAAAATCTAATCTAATCCATTTTCGTAGGAAATCACGGTGGCACTTAGCATGTGACACAAGCCTTTAAACCCCTAGGTGTCCCTAGTGGACGAGTTTAGTCTCGTGAGGGTTTACTAGGACGATACCCACAAACATTGAAGACATAAGAAAAACTAAAAATAATAATTATAACTAATCCTTCCAATATAAATTAGAGATAATCATTGGACAAGTCTTAAAAACTAATCAATAGCTTAAAGAAATTCACAAAAAATCTTGCTTGAATGTAAATAGTTTGAGTTAAGCCAATATTAACATAACATATTTCAATCAAAATAGTGCATATTCAAACTTAATCTCAACTTCTCACATGGGATACTCTCTTGATTTTCACTCTTTAAAGTAGTGGTAAAGTGTTTACACTCAATCAATCTCATGAAAACACTTCTACCATATGCTTGCTTGTCCACCTATTCTCCACTATTTAGATCATACAACTTCATAAATCAAGAGGTCTTTATTCAAGGTTGTAATGGGGCCAAAGGGTTATAATGTGGTTAAAGAACAAAAGGATAAAGATATCACAAAGGTTCCAAAGAGTTCATAGAGTTTAGAGACATAATAGGATCATACAAATAAAACTTCTCAAAACTCTTATAAAGCACATAATAACATAGGCTAAATATTCATGTTGAGCCTTTGCATCATTCTAACCAACTTTGTAACATCTTTTTCTTTACTTTAACTAGAAGTTCAAGAGAAGGTATTTTTTTTTTTAATATGGGAATGTATTTGACAATGATCCCTTTCTTTTTCTCTTGACTTTTTCTTTTCTTTTCTTCCCCCACACTTATCTTTTGTTTCTAACCCAAATTTTTAACTAAAAATATCCCTTGTTTTTTTTGCAATATGTCTCAAAATATATAATCCATCTTTAGAACAAGGGTAAGGATATAAGTATATTTAGGCTAGGTGTAAGTTGTGGTTACCAATAAAACAGCATATTTAATGTAGGCTCAAATTGGCTCACTAGTGGGGATGTTCTCTTAGAACATTAATAATGGATGGCTGTTTGGCTCTGGTTATAATCCTAACGCCTCTATCATATTCATGTTGTCACATGTATCAATATAGTCTCAAACGGTTTAAAGCAAGTTCTAGAGAATCATGTAATCATAAGAGCACTCAAGAAAGAAATTAGATTGATTTGTATAATGCATCAATCATTATAGGCTCAAAAACTCACAAGGATGATTATACAAGTCAGATTAAGTCTAAACATGCTTTTTTCTCAATCAACATATCATATTAACATTGGCTCATAAAAAGGTTAACATCAAGCTCAATTCTCATGAAAATCTTCTCACTAATAAATCTGTTTTAGACTTATGCAATTCATATCTCATCATTGTATTAAAAAGGAACTAAAACACACTAAAAATAATAATAAAGACTCATAAAAAAAATAGTAGACAAAAATAAAAGAAATCCTAAATCATTCCCCCCACACTTAATTCTTACATTGTCCTCAATGTAAGTCTATTAACCCAAATGAAAGAATCATGTGTAAGAGAAAATAACTAATAACATAAGAATAGGAACAACTAAGACTCAAAACAAAACAAACTCATGCAACCTAAATAATCCTAAAATACTAAACAAAAATTAACAAGTAAACATAAAAAGATTAAAATCAAACTGACAAGGTATGTCTCAAGTCTCCCTTACTCAGACCTTGTTCAGAATGAATACTTCTAAATGGCTTAAAACACAACAAATTGTTTTTTTTTTTGAAAAGAAGAAATCAAACTGACAAGGTATGTCTCAAGTCTCCCTTACTCAGATCTTGTTCAGAATGAATACTTCTAAATGGCTTAAAACACAACAATTTTTTTTTTTTAAATTAGCAAAATATGTCCCTTACCCCCTACTAAAATATGACATTGTCCCCAATGTCAAATTTTAAAGGTAGAATTTAGGAGATATTACCTGCAGAGGTTGCTAACCACTTATTATAACTGAGACACAACAAACAAAATGTTAGATAATGTCATAAAGACAAAGTGCAATCCACTCCTTGCTTGTCTATATCTCTTTTTCTTTTTCCGAGCGTTTGCGAAACAACCGTAGCAGGTAAATACTCATAAGCTTGGAGCTTTTTGAGTAAATCTTCAATGGTTGTAGCAGAAATTATGGTTCTCCTTGCCTCTGAAAACATGAATCCATTATCCACAGCATTATCTAAATATGAAAGCAAATTACTAAAATAACCATTAATATTAAGCAAACCAATGGGTTTCTTTTTTGTGACCAAAGATGACCAAGAAGCCACGCAAGCTATTTCTTCCAATGTACCCAGACCTCCTGGTAAAGCAATGAATACATCGGCAGAATCGCTTCTTTGCAAAAGTGCTTCTACCTGTACCTGGTAAATGCAAAATAGGAAGATATTCATCTTCACGTACCTTGGCTTCAATTATCCAACGTATGTCTTCAGGAATCCCTTTGTGCATAAGCATTCTTAATCTTTCAAATCGAACTTAGTAAAGCTTCAGTAAAATATTTCGAGGAAAAGGAGGAAATCGTTTCTGCAATCTTGTGAGAATATCATCCATCCTGAAAAAAATGAAAAAAAAAAAATTTGAAAGGGAAATTGGAAGAGAAATTTATATACAATATCAGTTTTGTGGGTAGCTGATGGAACCGATTTAAATAATCACGGAGTACCGTTATCCGCCATTTAACCGGGGTTAAAAAAATAAAATTTATATTTACATCTAGTTATTTTCAAAACAAGGATCAGAAAGAAAAACAACATAAAAAGACTCAAAAACAAAACACTCTAAATAAAATCCTAAATTCTTCCTCCCACACAGAATTTTTACATTGTCCTCAATGTAATGCTATTATCCCCCAATGCAAGAATTATATGTAAGAGAAAAGAACTATTAAACAAAAGAAAAGAAAAAACAATAAAAGATAGAATGATGGAGAGTAAGGAATATGCAAATCTGATATAATAGATGCTCTCCATCCTTTTGGGTTGCCTCCCAAGAAGCACTTGAGTTAGTGTTTTGAACCTAACCAACACCCCTTCTTGGCATTTTAGGCTTGTCAGGCTCATACATGAAATTTCCCAAATTTATGCGTTTCAGAGGAAGCTTTCTTTGCACAACAGTGGATGCATTCTCCATTACAAGTATTATTCCATCATCCTTTGTGGTGCATATGTCATCGAGGAATGGAGCATATTTTGATACTTGTTGAATGACCTCCACAAACAAGTTGTTTAAGGTTTCCGGCATGTGTTGTTCATGTTCTTCCTCCTTCAACTTTGCAAATCTACTAGGAAAAGATGGAGAAGAAACATTAGTAAAAAGTGAAACCTTAAACGTTACCTCAAGTGCCGAAATACTCTTATTTGGATCTTTGGCTTCATTATCCTCAAGAATAGAATCCATCTCTAATTTTGTTTCATCCTCATCTTGTTCCTCATTCTTCAAGGTCACACTAGTAGCATTCTCCTTTGGGTTAATCATCGTTTGGGCTGGGAGTTCTTCAGATCTTTGTGCTACCCATCCCACCATACTACTAGTCAATTGGATCATTTGCTTTTCCAAACTCTGGATGCTTGCCCTTGTTTCCTGTTGAAATTGCAAAGTATCAGTAACAAGAGAATAGACAAGATCTTCTAAAGAAGTACCTGAGTTTTGAGTCATATGTGGTGGTTGAAAAAGATCTGGTTCTTGGGACCATGATTGATTGAAGCTAGATGGATGAGTGTAATTGGCATAAGGATCTACTTCTTGGTAATTTTTCGAGTAGCCATAATTAGTATGATCCCACCATCCCTCATGGTAAGTGTTTGAGTAATGATCATACTGTTGGTCTTGGAACACTTGATGGCCTTGACATCCTCCCATGGCAAATTGTTGAACTGGGAAGGTGAGATTGGCTTGTTGATTCTCCATGTTCATGTATGCCACCAACTCTTCAAGTGTTAGATTGCTCAATTCCATCGTTTTTTATTTTATTTTTTTTTATTTTTATTTTTTTTTTCAAAATTTGATAAGAAAAACCCGTATGTACAAGAAAATAAAACTCATTAGAACTGAAAATAAGAATAAACCAAGTAACAAATAAACTAAAGAAAACAATCCCCGGCAACGGCGCCAAAAACTTGATGCACCCAAAAGAGTGTATCTTATTTAACCTTGCACTAAAAAGATCAATTGTAAGTATAGTAGTTAGCAAGGGTCGAGTCCTCAGGGATTGGGTTTTAGTTTATAAGTTAATAGTTTAAAACTTAAATTCAAGAACAATAAAAGAAAAGGGGTTTTTGAAGCCAGATTTAAACTAAAGTAAATAATAAGAATAAGATGCAAGGCGGTATAACCAGCCAATAAAAATATATATACTAAATTAGGCGGTATAACCAGCCAATAAAAATATATATACTAAATTAGGCGGTATAACCAGCCAATAAAAATAAAACAAAGTTAATATACAAATTAGGCGGTATAACCAGCCAATAAAAATAAATATACTTTTAAAAATAAGCAAACTAGAAAAGTAAGAAAACAAGTAAGAAGAATCAAATATGAAAAATATGGTTAAGGTTTCATTCTCCACCACTAGACATCATTAAGAATCAATTTCAGATCTATCAATATCAACCAACTATCAAAGTTAACAACCGTAGATAACAACAAGCTCTGTTATCCCAATCTTTCCTTAGTTTGTCGTTAAATAGAACAAGCTCTCTATTTAATCTCTAACCATTAAACAACCTAGAATAAGCTCTCTAAATTCAATTTAATGGCAGCTTTATGATGAGAAAGATAGGTTGATCTAAGCAACAAACACATAAGCTCGGATTGTTCAACTTAGGTTATGTTCCACTTTGCAATTATTGAAAACTTGACCATAATCATTAATCACAAATTGCCACTTATGAATAGGAAATCAAGACAATTACACGGATCAAGACTCCTAAACTAGCAATAGATAATTATCAAGATCTATCTAGTTGTACACCTAAATGAATCAAGACAACATCATGAACAATTCTTGTAGAAGAACATAAGCAACTTTGATAGAAAATTAATGATAGATAGAATCTGAAAATCAATCACAAAACATGTCTAGGGCTTTGAAATCACCCTTAACCAAATAGAAGTTTAGCCTAGCATAGGCATTATAAACATAAAATTAAATAGAATCTAAGAAGAAAATAAAAGAAAGAAAGAAGAAGAAGAAGAATATTAATTATCCAACCTCTTGCTCTTTCTAAAGAAAAAGAAAACTAGAGAAAAGAAAGATGAAGAAAACTTAGAGAATTTTATTACAATGGCTAATATCCTACCTATCTACAATATGATCTCTTACAATCATCCAAGGCCCTCTATTTATACACATTTTGGAGAGCTAAATGACAAGAGACAAGCTTTATAAATTTCAAAGGTAGGTATAATAGGTGGGTGCATTTTTCTAACAATTTTCGTCATATTGTATGACAATTTTGATCAGCCAGCTTGATGGTCGATTTTGTCATTATTGGAGGCTTAATCTGATCACATGGGCTTCTAGAAAAATGTTTCCCTATCCGTTAGTGATCCATAGCCGTTGGAATCAGCTCATTTGCTGATGTGGATCAGAAGATATGGGCAAAATACCAAAACAGGTTAGCACAGACGTCATTGCACATCAGCCAACTTGATGGTTGATTTTGTCAATGTTGGATCAGAAGATATGGATCAAATGCTCTTCTAGACAAATGTTACCCTATCAGTCTGTGATCCATAGCTGTTGGAATCAGCTCATTTGCTGATGTGGATCAGAAGATATGGTCAAAATACCAAAACTTGTCAGAACAGACATCATTGCACATCAGCCAACTTGATGGTCGATTTCGCTAGGGAACACGACTCCATTTCAAGAAGTGTAAAACATGAAAAAGATAGATATGCCTCTTAACTTTGCACGGTTAAAATTTCAGCCTTATTGCTTCAGTGAAACTCCAGATATAGCTGATATAGAAAAAGGTGTCGGAACTGGAACTGAACTGGATTTGCCCTTAATTGTTGATTTAACCTAGTAATCTGAAATCACTCAAAGAAACTCGTGAAAAAAACACCAAATTACATAAAAATATAAAAGATCATAAACACAATTAGACTAAGCAATAATAACTCGTATTTGACGCAAACCAATAATAAAACATAACTAAAAACTATATAATTATACGAGTTATCAACAGTCAATAAAGCATACCCTTCTCTATGAAGATAGTGATACAAGGTTTTCCTTCATGTTAGAACAATGATAAGGAGTTATTAAGTACTAATCGGATAAAGCCCATGGAACATAATGGCCTTGCAAAGGAATTATAAAGAGTTATAATTATGAGATCCTTATGCATCAAAGCCTTGCTCCTCAAACTGTTCCTGGTCATCAGATTGCCAATACGGGGCATTGGAAATGCTCAAAGACTAGTATATTTTAAGCCTTCTTACTTATGAAGTAAGCAACCGATCTTATACAGGTTGAAGTATGGGATACTTGGGATAACATATAGATGCTTGTCTGTTGAACAAGTTCACTGAACATGGCCCGCCAAGAGAACTTCATTTGGTAATATCACTTTAGTGTCTATGATAATGTTCTCTTAGTACCAGTTGTGTAAATTAGTCCTCAGACTTACGATACCAGGTCATCTTGTATGGAAAGTGTCATACTTAGATTCCATCACGAACGGGTCCCAAACATGAGGATGCTTATGGTAGGGTGTTATTGGGTATGAAATGAACCATACGAAGATAAATGAGTGATCCAGAGAGGATCACCACTCCCTGTGATATTGGAGACATATCTCGTTTGTTCCTGACTACGATAAACTTGATTAAGTCTTTGGGCAAAGCATGATGAATTTAGGAGAAAGTTGTTTCTCTAAATTCGTAAGGTTAATCATAAATTGCGAAGAACTTATATGGATTGATCATGAGTAGACACTACACCATGCTCATGCGCTCCAGGATATATGGTGAAAGGACCGTATTACACCGACAGGCTGGTTGCTGATAGGTTCTAAAAGGTCACGCTGAGTTCACAATATTTGGGTGGTCATGATAGGTTGCTAGATCCCGCTCTTGATCTATGAAAACAAGTTAATGATATTAATATGTTCATTGCCAACATATTGGGAACCTAGAGGGTCACACACATAAGAACATATATGTATGGATTAAACATGGTATTCTATTAAGGTAAAACTTAATGGAATAAAAGATCTATATTGAGGACTTAATTAAAGAAGTTCAATTAAGATAAATTAAGACATAATTGAGATTTGAGAAATCTAAGGACAATGTCTTAATAAGATAAGATGAATCAAGAAGTCTTATCTAGTATAGTCGACTTTGACATAGAGATGTACACGGTGAATTTCGAATGACTATGCTATATTGGAATAATGTCATGAGATGATATTAATAGATTAATGACATGGACTGTTCATGAGAAGAAAGATATTTAATTGAGAATTAAATTACTTTATTTTAGAAATTAATCTATCCAATAAATAAGCATGATAAATTAGAATGGGTCCAAAGTGACTAATCTAATTTTGGACTGTCCACTAAGGATGGTTGGCCCAACTTAAGGCATTAAGATTGTTGGACCATTGATATTATTTGATAATATAATGGGCCTATTGATGCATTTTAGAATTAAATAGTTTAAGTCCAAGTGGATTAATGAAAATCTTGTGCAACAAGCTACAGGGGGCCGGCCAAGCTTAGTGAGAGAGGGGTCAGGTTTTGCGCCATATATATCAGATATAAAGGCTGTAGCCTTACCCTGAGTGATTGATTCTATTTGAGATATACTGATTTTGCTTGAGAAAAAGTTTGGTTTCAAGAAGAGAACCCTAGCCTAGCAAACTAGTGATATCGCCACCTCATTGCAGAATTTGTGCTTACCACAATTCCTCTTGTTCTTGGTGTTTTCTAACCGCTTCTTCACCTTGTTGGGTGAGATTGATTTAGGAAGAAAAACACAATAGATAGATCTTTTGATTTTGATCTTAGGATCAACTTGCTAGTGCCGCAACCTAAAAAAATAACAATAACAAGTCTCTGTAAGACTTTATTATTCGTTGGGCATGACATTAAAAGAAGGAGGAAAAGTCGACTTAATTCCTCTAGAAAAATGAAGGTGTCGATACGTGATCCCGATCGCGGGGACCTGTTCGAGCGAGGGGGAAATGGAAGCAGAGGAAAAGACGACTTAATTCCTCTAGAAATAAAATAAACAGTTGAGGGTATGAAAACGGCCTCGTAAAAGGACATGGAGTCGCCACCAATCTTTTTTAGCTAGGTGTGATCGGCCACCTATTAAAACCGGTTTTATAAAACATTTTAAAATTAATTAAAAGATTTTTAAAACTAATTTCAAGTCTGCTTTATAAACCAGAGAAATCAAAGAAGCGGGTTTGGGAGTCGGTTATGTGCGGGGAAGGATTAGCACCCCCACAACGCCCATATAAAACGGTACCTTATTAATCATGTGTTATTTCAAGTCTCGGTAAAAAAGTCGATTTTAATTTAGTATTTCAAGTTAATTCCCAATTTAAAGAAAAATAATTCCATTTTTAATTGAAAATGATTCGGAATTTATTAATTCAAAATTTTCCTATATTCCCCGAAAAAATCGGCAAAATATAGAAATTTTTATTCATTTGGAAAATTTTCTGAATCATTCTCGTTTTTTGAAGGAAAGATATTCTTTTATTAATGATAATTGATGATATTCCCTCCAGCAAACCCGGTAGAGAACTCATCAATTATTTTAACTCGGGAATATCTTTATTTTTATTGAAAATCATTATCTTTTTCAAAACATTTAAAAATATGAACATGTATGACATAAATAAAATGACATGGAAAAGTTTAGATAATATAATACAACCTAAATGATATGACATAATTTAAATGACATAGTATATTCTAGGTAAAATGAAAAATCCTAAGTATCATGGTATATTCTAAATGAGATAAAATGATTTAAATGACATGGCAATTCTAAATGATATGACATATTCTAAATAATTAAACCTAGATGACATGGAATATGATGAAATGTCATGAAACATAAAATAATGCTATCATAAAATATGCATGAAAATAAAATAAAAATGCATGAGCATAATATATGCTAAATAATCTGACAAAAATAAATGACTAAATAAAAGAAATATGGGATATCATGAAACATTCAAAATCATATGGCAAACAATATAAGATCATAAAACGTAAATCGAAATAATAATAATACTATGGAAAATATCATAGCAAAAATCACACATTTAAATAAAATACATGAACGTGGAAAATGCAATGCATGAAAATGTATTTCTTCGTCTAAATAAAGAAATCCGTATATCTAAAAAGATATCCGGCTAACTTAGGAAAATATGTCAAATTAGATTTTATAAAAAAAAAAAACAAAACTTTGTGATTGTTTGAAAACAATTTTGAGGAAAAACTTGAATAAAAATTAAAACCCTTACCAAACCCTTTTAAAATGGCTCTAATTTCCTAAGTTTAAAATCCCGGACTTAACCACCCTTAACCCGAGATGTATAAAATCATTTTTAAAGTTTAAAAAGGCTTAGAAACTACCCTAATACAGTAGTTAAAGCTTATACCCAACCCACTCTAAATGCCTTAGCCAAATTCAACCATTATTCCTCTTTTGATTTCAAATATGCCTCTACTGCCCGATTTTGTCACACGATTTTTTTTCCTATTTTCAAAAATTCAAAAAAATCTAAAAAAAATACTGAATACTCAAAACATGTAAAACTACACTGGAAAAAATTGGCTTAATTTTTTGATTAAAGATGACTGCCCAGAAAAATCGGAGAAGTTCGAGTACTGGGTGAAAAAACTGTTTTATCAAAAACATTTTTTGCTTTTGATAAAGTCATTTAAAAATCAAAGTAAAAATTGTTGGAGATCATCCTAAAAACCTAAGGACAGTAGCTAAACCTTTAAAAACCTTGGACAAAAATTGGCTAAGTAAAAAAAAATCACAAAGGTAGAATAATCAATTTGACAAATCCTTAATTTTCCACAAGTATGCTCAAGAGAGCATGACTTTGAGCCATTGATTGGCCTAAGTCATAAATCATGTGGCAATGACATGGAATGAATGAACATACAGCAAATTAAATGTATGAAATGCATGGTTTAAAGGTCTAAATGGTAAAGGAAATGCATGACAATTCAAGACAACCTAAATGCCTATCATGAATTTGCATGGCAATAAATGCTATCCTAACTCAATATGCATCCAATGCTTGATAATGTAAATGTGTCTTGGACCTAATATGTTATGAATATGCATGAAAATGCTAATGTAACCTAATGCCTAAATAGCATAGTAATGCATGATAATACCAATGTGATTTAAGACCCAATATGCATGGCAATATCAATATGGCCTAGACCTAAAATGTAATGAACATACATAACAATACTATGAACATACAATGACCAATGAAACTAATGCTAATGCTGGAACAACAGCAACTAATACACAATTTCAAGATATGATAATGCAAAGCATGTTACCTAAACAAAATGCAAATGCATGATAAGGCAAGGGATGCATGAAGAGGCCAAATGTAGCTACATGATGCTCTAATGCAAACCTATCTAGTAAATGACATAAGTACATGACAAATCATATTAAGATGCATAATGTCATGACATTTTCATAAGCATATGACATATTAAAATCAAAATGCACAAGCTCATGGCATGGAGATGCAAACAAGTCAAGAAACAAGGTGAAAATGCATATGCAAGGCATATCAATATGGAGTAGTCGAATGGCCATGTAACAAAATGATGGCATTTTATCATAGCATTTTCATGAGCACATGGCATACTAAAGTCAAAATGTACAAGTTCATGGCATGGAGATGCAAACAAGTTAAGAAGCAAAAGGAAAATGCACATGCAAGGCATACTAAAATGGAGTTGTCGAATGGTCATGGAACAAAATAAAGAAAATGCAAACATGTTTATAATATAAGACATGAAACATGAAAAAAATGCACAACATGAACATATGAACACAATGTCCGAATATGCAAGGGAAAGTTATTAAGCATGGAATAGAAATATATAAGTAAATATAGCATAGAAAATAATGTAAAGAACATATAAAAAATTTAACATAGACATGCAAAACAAATAACAAGCAAAACTAGTAAATAAAACAAGTTAAGCTCCATGGTTGGTATCAAATGGGCATAGCCTCTCACCTAACCATAATCACTTGGTCTTGCCAAGATCATGAAGCCTTTTCCATCTCAATAAAATAGAGAATAAACCATGTTAAACAAGAAAAATTAAGGTGAGCTTCATGGTAGGTAAAAATGGGCACAGCCTCTCTCCTAACCAAGGTCACTTGGTCTAGTCAAGATCATGTAGCCATTTCAACCTTTTTGCTTCATTTTTTGTAAAAAATCAGAACCTTAGAATACTCTAAAAAACCTTCTAAAAATCATTTTTCACAACAACATGCAAGGAAGAAAAAAAAAAAGAAAACCAAGGCAAGTAAACATGCCATATTCGGCCATAGAATGAAACCATGTAAAAAAATTTATTTTCCACCATTTTAATGAAGAAGAAGAGATGAAAACATAAGTAAACATTAAAAAAATTTATTTCTATGAAAAATGTAGTAGGAAAACAGGATAGAAAATCAAGAAAACACCATGGAAAATAAGAAGAAAGCTATGCTAGAACTTTGTAGAGATGACTACCTTCAAGCTCTCTATTGAAAATCTTTTTTTTCTTTCTTCCAAAACCATTTTTATTTGCCAAATTAGCTACTGTTTCCAGCCAAAAAAATATGAAAAAATGAAACCAACCCCCTCTCTTTAGCCTTGGCCAAATGGCCTCTCACAATTGGATGGGAATTGCACTTTTTTCTCCTCCAATCTTGGCCTTTAGATTAAGATATTTTGATGACAACATAAAAATGTCATCTTTTCCAATTGATAGCAGCCCTTAAGATGTGTACTCAACCCTTGTAGTAACCTTATCCCTTAGATGCAAAAGAGGACCAATCCCATGCACTCCCTTGCTTGCCCCCTTGAGTGTCTACCTTGGATGAGTTGTGCTCTTCCATTCCTGGAAATTGGATGAGGACAACATAAAAATGACATCTTTTAGATTAAATCCAGCCCTCAACATATGTACTCAGCCTTGTAGATGGCCTAAGCCATTGGATGAAAAGAGACAATCCCATGCACTCCCTTGCTTAACCGAATGGATGCTCACCCTTGGATGAATTATGCTCATCTTTTTTCTTCCATCCTTGGCCATTAGATGAGGGTTCTTTCATGACAAATAAAAATTTCATCTTGGCAGTTAAACCTGGCCATTGGATGGTGCATTCAACTTTCCTACAAGGCACCTAAGCCATTGGATGAAGGGAGGACCATTTGCAATGTGTTAGTGGTAGCATGTGGCTTGATAGTGACTAAGGAATTAAATTGTTCAAGCTTCCTTATTCTCCTCTATATTGGCTGACCAAGGTAAGAAAAACCCCAGCAATTCATTCTTCTTTCATATTTTCCTCAATTACAAGTTTGCCCTTTTTGGTTTCTTTGGTGAAATAACCTTTTTGCCACCGAACCTAAATAAATAGAAAACGGACTCCAAATTCGAATTTTACTTTTTCAATACTTCCGAAATAATAAAAAAATTAAATTCTGGAAGTTTTCAAAATTTTCCGAGTCCATTTTCTATTTATTTCGGATTTATTTTCGAAATTGCCCCTTTTATGCACCCGAACTTTACCATTTTTTAAACGAGCTCTGAATCCAGATTTTTCTTCACCAATATTTTCCAAATAATTTAAAAATGTGATATGGAAGTTTTCATAATTTTTGGAGCTCATTTGCTATTTTTTCGAGATTTATCTGCTTGAATTATTGCATAGGGGACCCGAGATTTGCCATTTTGCAAACGAACTCTGAATCAATATTTTCTTTTTCCAATCTCTTCCAAATAATTTAAAAATGAGATTTGCAAATTTTCAGAATTTGTGGAGTTCATTTGCTATTTTTCTAGGATTTATCCGCTTGAATTACTACATAAGGGACCCAGGATTTGGCCATTTTGCAAACGAACTCCGAATTAAGATTTTATTTCGCCAATCTCTTTGAAATGGTTTAAGAATGAGATTTGCAAATTTTCAAAATTTTTGGAGTTCATTTGCTATTTTTCCCATATTTTCCAATTGTGCCCTTTTACCTCCGAAACCTAGTTTTGCTCAAAACAAGTCCGATTTTCATATTTTCTTCAAACTGAGCCTTGGGCTATCCTTGTTTAATCATTTCTCATCAATTAAGGGCTTTATATCTACCGAATCAGGCCATTTCTGTAATTCTTCCAAATTTCACCGAAATCCACCAAAAATCCTAATTCTCGGTTTTCTTCCGAATTGACTTTTCTATCAGTTTTTCTTCCAAGTAGCTTCTCCATTACTTGCAGTCAGTGCTTATCTTTCATTTGAGACCTTCAATTTTGACCAATTTGATCGTTCAAGCACTTTTCCCCAAATTTCCCGAATTAGGGTTTCTTTTCTTTTGAGATTCTCTAACCCAACTTTCGAACTCCATATCTTTCAATGTAGACCTCAGATTATCAAAATTCTTTCACCATTTTTCAATTGGACCTCAAATATTGATTTTGAAAGTGGGTTGCCTTTTTCAGTAGTTGACTTTTTTGGGGTTGACTTTTTTATGGTTGACTTTTTTCGAGGTTGACTTTTTTTGAGTTTGACTTTTTCTGTCTGTTTCCTTAGATTAAGCCTTGGAGTACCTGATAACTCGTATAATTATATAGTTTTTAGTTATGTTTTATTATTGTTTTGTGTCAAATACGAGTTATTATTGTTTAGTCTAATTGTGTTTATGATCTTTTATATTTTTATGTAATTTGGTGTTTTTCACAAGTTTCTTTGAGTGATTTCAGATTACTAGAATTAAGGGCAAATCCAGTTCAGTTCCAGTTCCGACACCTTTTGCCATATCAGCTATATCTGGAGTTTCACTGAAGAAATAAGGCTGCAATTTGTAGCCGTGCAAAGCTAAGAGGCATATCTATCTTTTTCATGTTTTACACTTCTTGAAACGGAGTCGTTTTCCCTAGCGAAATCGACCATCAAGTTGGCTGATGTGCAATGACGTCTGTGCTGACCTGTTTTCGTATTTTGCCCATATCTTCTTATCCACATCAGCAAATGAGCTGATTCCAACGGGTATGGATCCGTAACTGAAACGGGAACCTTTGTCTAGAAGACCATATGATCAGATCAGGCCTCTAATATTGACGAAATCGACCATCAAGTTGGATGATGTGCAATGACGTCTGTGCTGACCTGTTTTCGTATTTTGCCCATATCTGCTTATCCACATCAGCAAATGAGCTGATTCCAACGGCTATGGATCCGTAACTGATAGGGGAACCGTTTTCTAGAAGACCATGTGATCAGATAAGGCCTCCAACATTGACGAAATCGACCATCAAGTTGGCTGATCAAAATTGTCATACAATATGACGAAAATTGTTAGAAAAATGCACCCACCTATTATACCTACCTTTGAAATTTGTAAAGCTTGTCTCTTGTCATTTAACCCTCCAAAATGTGTATAAATAGAGGGCCTTGGATGATTGTAGAGGATCATATTGTACATTGGTAGGATATTAGCCATTGTAATAAAATTCTCTAAGTTTTCTTCTTTTTTCTTTTCTCTAGTTTTCTTTTTCTTTATTTTCTTCTTCTTCTTTCTTTCTTTTATTTCCTTCTTAGATTCTATTTAATTTTATGTTTATGTTTACAATGCCTATGCTAGGCTAAACTTCTATTTGGTTAAGGGTGATTTCAAAGTCCTAGACATGTTTTGTGATTGATTTTCAGATTCTATCTATCATTAATTTTCTATCAAAGTTGCTTATGTTCTTCTACAAGAATTGTTCATGATGTTGTCTTGATTTATTTAGGTGTACAACTAGATAGATCTTGATAATTATCTATTGCTAGTTTAGGAGTCTTGATCCGTGTAATTGTCTTGATTTCCTATTCATAAGTGGCAATTTGTGATTAATGATTATGGTCAAGTTTTCAATAATTGCAAAGTGGAACATAACCTAAGTTGAACAATCCGAGCTTATGTGTTTGTTGCTTAGATCAACCTATCTTTCTCATCATAAAGCTGCCATTAAATTGAATTTAGAGAGCTTATTCTAGGTTGTTTGATGGTTAGAGATTAAATAGAGAGCTTGTTCTATTTAACGACAAACTAAGGAAAGATTGGGATAACAGAGCTTGTTGTTATCTACGGTTGTTAACTTTGATAGTTGGTTGATAATGATAGATCTGAAATTGATTCTTAATGATGTCTAGTGGTGGAGAATGAAACCTTAACCATATTTTTCATATTTGATTCTTCTTACTTACTTGTTTTCTTACTTTTAGTTTGCTTATTTTTAAAAGTATATTTATTTTTATTGGCTGGTTATACCGCCTAATTTAGTATATATATTTTCATTGGCTGGTTATACCGCCTAATTTAGTTTATATATTTTTATTGGCTGGTTATACCGCCTTGCATCTTATTCTTATTATTTACTTTAGTTTAAATCTGGCTTCAAAAACCCCTTTTCTTTTATTGTTCTTGAATTTAAGTTTTAAACTATTAACTTATAAACTAAAACCCAATCCCTGAGGACTCGACCCTTGCTAACTACTATACTTACAATTTATCTTTTTAGTGCAAGGTTAAATAAGATACACTCTTTTAGGTGCATCAAATTTTTGGCGCCGTTGCCGGGGATTGTTTTTTTAGTTTATTTGTTATTTGGTTTATTCTTATTTTCAGTTCTAATGAGTTTTATTTTCTTGTACATACGGGTTTTTCTTATCAAATTTTGAAAAAAAAAAAGCATATCTATCTTTTTCATGTTTTACACTTCTTGAAACGGAGTCGTTTTCCCTAGCGAAATCGACCATCAAGTTGGCTGATGTGCAATGACGTCTGTGCTGACCTGTTTTCGTATTTTGCCCATATCGGCTTATCCACATCAGCAAATGAGCTGATTCCAATGGCTATGGATCCGTAACTGATACGGGAACCTTTGTCTAGAAGACCATATGATCAGATCAGGCCGTCTTAGTTGTTCCTATTCTTATGTTATTTGTTCTTTTCTCTTACACATGATTCTTTCATTTGGGTTAATAGACTTACATTGAGGACAATGTAAGAATTAAGTGTGCGGGGAATGATTTAGGATTTCGTTTATTTTTGTCTACTATTTTTTTTTATGAGTCTTTATTATTATTATTATTTTTTTTTTTAGTGTGTTTTAGTTCCTTTTTAATACAATGATGAGATATGAATTGCATAAGTCTAAAACAGATTTATTAGTGAGAAGATTTTCATGAGAATTGAGCTTGATGTCAACCTTTTTATGAGCCAATGTTAATATGATATGTTGATTGAGAAAGAAGCATGTTTAGACTTAATCTGACTTGTATAATCATCCTTGTGAGTTTTTGAGCCTATAATGATTGATGCATTATACAAATCAATCTAATTTCTTTCTTGAGTGCTCTTATGATTACATGATTCTCTAGAACTTGCTTTAAACCGTTTGAGACTATATTGATACATGTGACAACATGAATATGATAGAGGCATTAGGATTATAACCAGAGCCAAACAGCCATCGAAAAGGGGTTTTTGAAGCCAGATTTAAACTAAAGTAAATAATAAGAATAAGATGCAAGGCGGTATAACCAGCCAATAAAAATATATATACTAAATTAGGCGGTATAACCAGCCAATAAAATTATAAATACTAAATTAGGCGGTATAACCAGCCAATAAAAATAAAACAAAGTTAATATACAAATTAGGCGGTATAACCAGCCAATAAAAATAAATATACTTTTAAAAATAAGCAAACTAGAAAAGTAAGAAAACAAGTAAGTAAGAAGAATCAAATATGAAAAATATGGTTAAGGTTTCATTCTCCACCACTAGACATCATTAAGAATCAATTTCAGATCTATCAATATCAACCAACTATCAAAGTTAACAACCGTAGATAACAACAAGCTCTGTTATCCAGGTTGGATAATTAATATTCTTCTTCTTCTTCTTTCTTTCTTTTATTTTCTTCTTAGATTCTATTTAATTTTATGTTTATAATGCCTATGCTAGGCTAAACTTCTATTTGGTTAAGGGTGATTTCAAAGCCCTAGACATGTTTTGTGATTGATTTTCAGATTCTATCTATCATTAATTTTCTATCAAAGTTGCTTATGTTCTTCTACAAGAATTGTTCATGATGTTGTCTTGATTTATTTAGGTGTACAACTAGATAGATCTTGATAATTATCTATTGCTAGTTTAGGAGTCTTGATCCGTGTAATTGTCTTGATTTCCTATTCATAAGTGGCAATTTGTGATTAATGATTATGGTCAAGTTTTCAATAATTGCAAAGTGGAACATAACCTAAGTTGAACAATCCGAGCTTATGTGTTTGTTGCTTAGATCAACCTATCTTTCTCATCATAAAGCTTCCATTAAATTGAATTTAGAGAGCTTATTCTAGGTTGTTTAATGGTTAGAGATTAAATAGAGAGCTTGTTCTATTTAACGACAAACTAAGGAAAGATTGGGATAACAGAGCTTGTTGTTATCTACGGTTGTTAACTTTGATAGTTGGTTGATATTGATAGATCTGAAATTGATTCTTAATGATGTCTAGTGGTGGAGAATGAAACCTTAACCATATTTTTCATATTTGATTCTTCTTACTTGTTTTCTTACTTTTCTAGTTTGCTTATTTTTAAAAGTATATTTATTTTTATTGGCTGGTTATACCGCCTAATTTGTATATTAACTTTGTTTTATTTTTATTGGCTGGTTATACCGCCTAATTTAGTATATATATTTTTATTGGCTGGTTATACCGCCTAATTTAGTATATATATTTTTATTGGCTGGTTATACCGCCTTGCATCTTATTCTTATTATTTACTTTAGTTTAAATCTTGCTTCAAAAACCCCTTTTCTTTTATTGTTCTTGAATTTAAGTTTTAAACTATTAACTTATAAACTAAAACCCAATCCCTGAGGACTCGACCCTTGCTAACTACTATACTTACAATTGATCTTTTTAGTGCAAGGTTAAATAAGATACACTCTTTTGGGTGCATCAACTGTGTATCTCAAGCTCAATTTGATTGGCTCTAGGGCATACACCAACACTAGTGGCAAGGCGATACTAGCCAGGCATGGAGTCGCCGTTCCTAGCCGCAAAGCACTCCTTTCATTTAGGAGAAGACTCGTCATCAGCATCACCCTTGTTCCACCCATTTTCATCACCAACCGCAAGCATGTCAGGAAGAAAAAGGCCTTTGTCAGCCAAAGCATTAATACCAAGGACACAAACTAGCAGAGGTTACCATTGAGCTTACTCTCTTTTCCAAGGACAAATTCTTATACTCCAAATCTACCAAGATTGAGAATCATTGGTGGAGTGCAAGCACAAAGTCAAAGTCACATGTGGTCAACCATGGGTAGCTTACCATTAGGTTGTTTTGCTTCAAAATTCATAGTATAATCATCTCCACTCCCATCTTAAACATTGAAACTGTTGGCACAAGCAAAAATGCCAGCCACTAATTACTTCAAGGCCTTATTTTTGGTAGCCACATTTAGATGTTGCTATCATTGACAATTACTTCAAGATGTTTTTATCAGTAGTTAATTCAAATATTGCTACCGCTGTCAAAAGTGAAGAGCAGGTTATGAGACACCATCTTTTGCAATTGTTTAAATATAATATCACCAGTAGCAGAATATTTCAACATAGCACTATTGCTGCCAAAGACAAAGTTGAAACTATTAATTGCCTCAGTACACTGTTGCTTGCAGGAAAAAGAAATGAATGCTTCAAAAACACCATTGCCAACTACTCAAGCCACCAAATCACCCTCATTAGCGAGATAAATCTTTCTCTTATTTTTTTCTTTAAGTTATGCATTCCCAATTTCTTATTTCATTTGGGGTTTCTATCTATTTATTTCACCTTTATCTTATTGTCTTCTTATTAGGCAATATGTGGCCCAAGCCCACGTCAACAATGGTTCAGCTACAAGAGTGTGGTTTGGTTGGCAATGAAACGGCTGTCGATATCTCTGGTTCTCCCTTCGCGCCTCTGAACTAAGCTTGGAAAGTTCATGAGCTACAGTTTGGAGTTATAACTAAAGCTTGGGAGATTAATTAGCCTAACGAGATTCTATAATGATGTGATTAGAGAATCCCATTTATTATCCTCTGCCAAGCATTTATTGAAGATGGAATAGATGGTGGCCCAAACAAGATATATCCAGAAGAGTTACAATGACTTTGCAAATAAAATACAGAAGCTTACCGCCAATTACAAGCTTCAACTATCGGGCCACTTAGGAGTCATGTCCGATGACGTTGGCTACATATTCTTGCCGTGAACGACTATTTCAAGCTGGTGGATAATAGTCTTTTCTCCACCGACTAGACAAGACATTACGATTGGGTAATCCTTTCAACAAAAAATGGCTATAAATAGTCATTGCTGTTGGGATTAGGTTCATGCTCAAACAGAGATAATGTATAACTTAATCAACAAGTTAAACATATAACGCAGCGGAATAAAATAAAACATAGAGAAAACCGAATCCCTCCAAGGATCTGCCTATGAATTCAAAACGATCAGGCTGTCAAGAACAGATAACAATCAAAATCTCATACCTCTGTATTGGAGATTGCTGAAACCTCAAGTCAAATTCTTGACGTTCTTGTTCTTGTACACAAAGCTCGATTGTCGAAAACCAAAGCCATCCAATTGTCTAACCTCTAATAGTAATCCACACAGGTGATATGAAAACCTTCACAAGGTTGAGATTATGTTTTGCCAAGACGATGCTAGTAGTCTAGGTTGTGAGAAACCTTCCTCCTCTACCTTAGTTAGCCAAAAGAAACAAGAAGAATCGAATTCTCCCTTCACTCTTGCTATTCGGCCGATTCACACATTAAAGGGGAGTGAGGCGTCGATTTAAGGATTCCATAGGGGGGAGGCGGCAACAACATTAGGCTATTTATAAGTAGATTTAGTGTATGCCAACTATTGGACTAACTGCACTAAAGCCCTTATAAATATTATTAAACATTCACAATAAGCCCACAACACTTAATGAATATTTAATCTACCCCAATCTCATTTTAATTTCATTAATCACCTTTTGTGTGTGACCTATTAGGCCCTTAACATGTTGGCAATAAATATAATAAATTCAATTAAGAATTTTCTCTTTATATTTATAGATCATGAGCGACAAGAAAATAGTTGGCATACATGAAAAAAAAAAAAACCGATGGATTTGAGCAATCTAACACTTGAAGAGTTGGTGGCATACATGAACATGGAGAATCAACAAGCCAATCTCACCTCCCCAGTTCAACAATTGGCCATGGGAGGATGTCAAGGCCATCAATGGTTCCAAGACCAACCGCATGATCATTACTCCAACACTTACCATGAGGGATGGTGGGATCATACTAATTATGGCTACTCAAAAAATTACCAAGAAGTAGATCCTTATGCCAATTACACTCATCCATCTAGCTTCAATCAATCATGGTCTCAAGAACCAGATCTTTTTCAACCACCACATATGACTCAAAACTCAGGTACTTCTTTAGAAGATCTTGTACATTCTCTTGTTACTGATACTTTGCAATTTCAACAGGAAACAAGGGCAAGCATCCAGAGTTTGGAAAGGCAAATGAGCCTATTGGCTAGTAGTATGGTGGAATTAGTAGCAGAAAGATCTCTAGCACTCCCTTCCCAAACGGTGATTAACCCAAAGGAGAATGCTACTATTGTGACCTTGAGAAATGAGGAACAAGATGAGGATGAGACAAAACCAAAGATGGATTCACTTCTTGAGGATAATGATGCCACCATTCAAATTGAGAGTATTTCGGCACCTGAGGTAACGTTTAAGATTCCAATTTTTACTAATGTTTCTTCTCCACCTTTCCCTAGTAGATTCGCAAAGTTCAAGGAGGAAGAACATGAACAAAACATGCTGGAAACCTTAAACAGTTTGTTTGTGGATGCCATTCAACAAGTACCAACATATGCTCCATTCCTCGATGAGATATGCACCACAAAGGATGATGGAATAATACTTGTATGGAGAATGCATCCAGTTTTGTGCAAAGAAAGCTTCCTATCAAACGCTCAAATTTGGGAAGTTTCATGTATGAGCCTAACAAGCCTAAAAAGCCAAGAAGGGGAATTGGCTAGGCTGAAAACAATCAATCAAGTGCTAATTGGGGGAGGCAGCCTAATTAGTGAAAGCATTGCCAAACTGCCATCCTCAGATTTGCTCTCTTTTTCTTTATCTTTTTCTTATGTTTCTTTGCTAATTGTGTTTAGTGTTTCTAAGTTCATTTAGGCTGCATAAGTTTATTTTGTTTATTAGTTCTTTTCACTTACACATGATTCTTTCATTTGGGATTAATAGCATTACATTAATGACAATGTAAGAATTATGTGTGGGGGGAAGAATTTAGGATTTTATTTAGAGTGTTTTGTTTTTGAGTCTTTTTATGTTGTTTTTCTTTCTGATCCTTGTTTTGAAAATAACTAGATGTAAATATAATTTTTAACCCCGGTTAAACGGCAGATAACGGTACTTCGTGATTATTTAAATCGGTTCCATCAACTACACACAAAACTGATATTGTATATAAATTTCTCTTCCAATTTCTCTTTCATTTTTTTCATTTTTTTTTTAGGATGGATGATATTCTCACAAGATTGCAGAAACGATTTCCTCCTTTTCCTCGAAATATTTTACTGAAGCTTTACCAAGTTCGATTTGAAAGATTAAGAATGCTTATGCACAAAGGGATTCCTGAAGACATACGTTGGATAATTGAAGCCAAGGTACGTGAAGATGAATATCTTCTTGTTTTGCATTTACCAGGTACAGGTAGAAGCACTTTTGCAAAGAAGCGACGAGCAAAGCGCATGAGTTCAAATTGCCACAAATGTGCACGATGGACGTGTAACGGTAAATGTCGTTCTATTGGGATTCCGTCCTCTAATCGAGATGATAAAATTGAATTCATTAAGGATGGACTGAGTAAGGAGAATTTGGGTAATATCCAACTTTCTCTTGAGACGCATCCTAGTGGAGACGTACAAAGAGAAATTCTTGATTTATGGCCGCAATTCCAAAGGGAATGGCAACATCTTGGGAATCTGATGTTAAAAGACCCTGTTTGCCAGCTTGTAAGAAAACTGAATAGGAAGCATATCCTCGACTCATAGAAGGCGTTTAAGCCGTTTCTGGACGTAAAACCAGAGGAAGATGCCAAATACACTTTCGGTGACACTATTACTCTTGACTTTTACGGTTGATTTTTCTTCTCTTTTTGATTTTCTTCCTGAAATCACGCAAAAATCATTTGTTAGGTTAACATTTTCTTCTGACAGGTCAGATACACTTTCGGCGACATTATTACTCTTGTCTGATTCACTACTCAGTCCTCTATATATTACACCATGTACTCATTCTCTTTCAGGCACTCGAAAAAAAAAATGGAAAATACTTCGTCCCAGCGCATTAAAAAAATTTGTGTCTTTGGAGGTGCTTATCCAGGGAAAAATAACATATTTGCTGATGAAGCCATAAGAGTTGGAGTAATACTTGCCCAACAAAAGATCCAGTTGATTTATGGAGGCGGTAGTACGGGTTTAATGGGAGCAGTCGCTACAGCAGCACACGCCGGAGGAAGTCCAGTTCTAGGAATCGTGCCAAAACTATTCACAGATTTTTGTGGACCTACCGTGGGTAAGGAAATACAAGTCTGGAGTGTCCCTGAACGGATAACAATCATGTACCATTCTGCCGATGCATTTATTGCTTTACCAGGAGGTCTGGGTACATTGGAAGAAATAGCTTGCGTGGCTTCTTGGTCATCTTTGGTCACAAATAAGAAACCCATTGGTTTGCTTAATATTAATGGTTATTTTAGTAATTTGCTTTCATATTTAGATAATGCTGTGGGTAATGGATTCATGTTTTCAGAGGCAAGGAGAACCATAATTTCTGCTACAACCATTGAAGATTTACTCAAAAAGCTCCAAGCTTATGAGTGTTTATCTGCTACGGTTGTTTCGCAAACGCTCAGAAAAAGAAAAAGAGATATGGATGAGCAAGGAGTGGATTGCACTTTGTCTTTGTGACATTATCTAACATTTTGCTTGTTGTGTCTCAGTTATAATAAGTGGTTAGCAACCTCTGCAGGTAATATCTCCTAAATTCTACCTTTAAAATTTGACATTGGGGACAATGTCATATTTTAGTAGGGGGTAAGGGACATATTTTGCTAATTTAAAAAAAAAAAATTGTTGTGTTTTAAGCCATTTAGAAGTATTCATTCTGAACAAGGTCTGAGTAAGGGAGACTTGAGACATACCTTGTGAGTTTGATTTCTTCTTTTCAAAAAAAAAAAAAAAAAATTGTTGTGTTTTAAGCCATTTAGAAGTATTCATTCTGAACAAGGTCTGAGTAAGGGAGACTTGAGACATACCTTGTCAGTTTGATTTCTTCTTTTCAAAAAAAAATGTTATTTTTTAAGCAATTTAGAAGTATTCATTCTGAACAAGGTCTGAGTAAGGGAGACTTGAGACACACCTTGTCAGTTTGATTTTAATCTTTTTATGTTTACTTGTTAATTTTTGTTTAGTATTTTAAGATTATTTAGGTTGCATGAGTTTGTTTTTTTTTTAGTCTTAGCTGTTCCTATTCTTATGTTATTAGTTCTTTTCTCTTACACATGATTCTTTCATTTGGGTTAATAGACTTACATTGAGGACAATGTAAGAATTAAGTGTGGGGGGAATGATTTAGGATTTCTTTTATTTTTGTCTACTATTTTTTTTTTATGAGTCTTTATTATTATTTTTAGTGTGTTTTTGTTCCTTTTTAATACAATGATGAGATATGAATTGCATAAGTCTAAAACAGAGTTATTAGTGAGAAGATTTTCATGAGAATTGAGCTTGATATCATTATTTTTTTATGAGCCAATGTTAATATGATATGTTGATTGAGAAAGAAGCATGTTTTGACTTAATCTGACTTGTATAATCATCCTTGTGAGTTTTTGAGCCTATATGATTGATGCATTATACATATCAATCTAATTTCTTTCTTGAGTGCTTTTATGGTTACATGATTCTCTAGAACTTGCTTTAAACCATTTGAGACTATATTGATGCATGTGACAACATGAATATGATAGAGGCATTAGGATTTTTAGCCAGGGCCAAACAGCCATCCCTTATTGATGTTCCAAGAGAACACACCCTTAGTGAACCAATTTGAGCCTACATTGAATAAGCTATCTCTTTGGTAACCATAACTTGTCCCTAACCTAAATATACTTATATCTTTACCTTTGTTCCAAAGATGAATTAGCATGTTTTGAGACAAGTTGCAAAGACAAGGAAGATCTATTGAAAATTTGGGGTAGAAACAAGAAATAAGTGTGGGGGGGAAAGAAAAGAAAAGTCAAGAGAAAAAGAAATGGAATACTGGCAAATATATTCCTATGTAAAAAAAAAATATGAATCATCTCTTGAATTTGTGGAAAAGGAAAAGGATGTTACAAAGTTGTTTAGAATGAAGAAAAAGCCCAACATGAATATCCGGCCTAGGTGACTATGTACTTGTAAAGAGTTTTGATAAGTTTCTTTGTATGATCTTATTATGTCTCTAAACTTTATGAACTCTTTGGAACCTTTGTGATATCGTTATCCTTTTGTTCTTCAACCACATTACAAACCCCTTGGCCCCATTACAACCTTGATTAAAGACCTCTTGATTCATGAAGTTGTATGATCTAAATAGTGGAGAATAGGTGGACAAGCAAGAATATGGTAGAACTGTTTTCATGAGATTGATTGAGTGTAAACACTTCACCACTACTTTAAAGAGTGAAAATCATAAGGGTATCCCATGTGAGAAGTTGAGATTAAATTTGAACATGCACTATTTTGATTGAGATATGTTATGTTAATATTGGCTTAACTCAAACAATTTACATTCAAGCATGATTTTTTGTGAAATTCTTTAAGCTATTGATTAGTTTATAAGACTTGTTCAAAGATTGTCTCTAATTTGTATTGAAAGGATTAGTAATAAATATTTTTAGTATATGTAGTTTATTTATATTTTAGTTTTTCAATGTTTGTGGGTATCGTTCTAGTAAACCCTCACGAGACTAAACTCGTCCACTAGGGACACCTAGGGGTTTAAAGGCTTGTGTCACATGCTAAGTGCCACCGTGATTTCCTACGAAAGTGGATTAGATTAGATTTTCTTATTTTATTTTTATTTGATTTTGCTCGAGGACTAGCAAAAAGCTAAGTGTGGGGGTGTGATAACTCGTATAATTATATAGTTTTTAGTTATGTTTTATTATTGTTTTGTGTCAAATACGAGTTATTATTGTTTAGTCTAATTGTGTTTATGATCTTTTATATTTTTATGTAATTTGGTGTTTTTCACAAGTTTCTTTGAGTGATTTCAGATTACTAGAATTAAGGGCAAATCCAGTTCAGTTCCAGTTCCGACACCTTTTGCCATATCAGCTATATCTGGAGTTTCACTGAAGCAATAAGGCTGAAATTTGTAGCCGTGCAAAGCTAAGAGGCATATCTATCTTTTTCATGTTTTACACTTCTTGAAACGGAGTCGGTTTCCCTAGCGAAATCGACCATCAAGTTGGCTGATGTGCAATGACGTCTGTGCTGACCTGTTCTCGTATTTTGCCCATATCTGCTTATCCACATCAGCAAATGAGCTGATTCCAACGGCTATGGATCCGTAACTGATACGGTAACCTTTGTCTAGAAGACCATATGATCAGATCAGGCCTCTAATATTGACGAAATCGACCATCAAGTTGGCTGATGTGCAATGACGTCTGTGCTGACCTGTTTTCGTATTTTGCCCATATCTGCTTATCCACATCAGAAAATGAGCTGATTCCAACGGCTATGGATCCGTAACTGATAGGGGAACCGTTTTCTAGAAGACCATGTGATCAGATCAGGCCTCCAACATTGACGAAATCGACCATCAAGTTGGCTGATCAAAATTGTCATACAATATGACGAAAATTGTTAGAAAAATGCACCCACCTATTATACCCACCTTTGAAATTTGTAAAGCTTGTCTCTTGTCATTTAACCCTCCAAAATGTGTATAAATAGAGGGCCTTGGATGATTGTAGAGGATCATATTGTACATTGGTAGGATATTAGCCATTGTAATAAAATTCTCTAAGTTTTCTTCTTCTTTCTTTTCTCTAGTTTTCTTTTTCTTTATTTTCTTCTTCTTCTTTCTTTCTTTTATTTCCTTCTTAGATTCTCTTTAATTTTATGTTTATGTTTACAATGCCTATGCTAGGCTAAACTTCTATTTGGTTAAGGGTGATTTCAAAGTCCTAGACATGTTTTGTGATTGATTTTCAGATTCTATCTATCATTAATTTTCTATCAAAGTTGCTTATGTTCTTCTACAAGAATTGTTCATGATGTTGTCTTGATTTATTTAGGTGTACAACTAGATAGATCTTGATAATTATCTATTGCTAGTTTAGGAGTCTTGATCCGTGTAATTGTCTTGATTTCCTATTCATAAGTGGCAATTTGTGATTAATGATTATGGTCAAGTTTTCAATAATTGCAAAGTGGAACATAACCTAAGTTGAACAATCCGAGCTTATGTGTTTGTTGCTTAGATCAACCTATCTTTCTCATCATAAAGCTGCCATTAAATTGAATTTAGAGAGCTTATTCTAGGTTGTTTGATGGTTAGAGATTAAATAGAGAGCTTGTTCTATTTAACGACAAACTAAGGAAAGATTGGGATAACAGAGCTTGTTGTTATCTACGGTTGTTAACTTTGATAGTTGGTTGATAATGATAGATCTGAAATTGATTCTTAATGATGTCTAGTGGTGGAGAATGAAACCTTAACCATATTTTTCATATTTGATTCTTCTTACTTACTTGTTTTCTTACTTTTAGTTTGCTTATTTTTAAAAGTATATTTATTTTTATTGGCTGGTTATACCGCCTAATTTAGTATATATATTTTCATTGGCTGGTTATACCGCCTAATTTAGTTTATATATTTTTATTGGCTGGTTATACCGCCTTGCATCTTATTCTTATTATTTACTTTAGTTTAAATCTGGCTTCAAAAACCCCTTTTCTTTTATTGTTCTTGAATTTAAGTTTTAAACTATTAACTTATAAACTAAAACCCAATCCCTGAGGACTCGACCCTTGCTAACTACTATACTTACAATTTATCTTTTTAGTGCAAGGTTAAATAAGATACACTCTTTTAGGTGCATCAGTACCACCTGCAGGATGAGAAAAGCCTTTTAGCATTCTGAAACATCAATTTTGGAAGAAAATGTACCTGATTTAAGGGTCTGGACAAAATTAGGTGTCTACAGCTAGCACAAGTGAGTCATCATACCTTAGAGAAGGATCCATCAGCTGTTCGTGTGGACTAGCTCTAGAGGGAGGATAATTGTGCTTCTTGTGATCTTGTTCGAATTGTACCTTGGACATCAAAGCAATTTGCGAATTGGATCTGCAACTTAAGGTTACGATATCTTAAGTAGGTAACTTCTAAATCATATGGCTGATTTATTTTGTTTTGAATGCTATAAACCTATACTAAACACAAGCCTAAGATCCTGTTGTACTTCGGGTGCTTCTTTGTTTATTTTCGTTGCATTTTGATTATTATGTTTAAGCATGAGCCCGAGGTATAGTGAGTCCAACAGTGGTATCAGAGCCAAGGTTCTGTTGTTTAGATGAGGTTTGTGTATGTCAATTCTTGGTGATATACAAGTTGTTGTGTTGTGTATTGATTTTGGCATGGTTTCGGTTCCTAAGGATTTAAAGGAAAAATTGTTTTCTTTAATTTTTTTAAATCTGGACAGCAGTTGTATAATGACATTAATCATGTTTAGAATTGTTTAAACGGTAGATTAAAATTGTTTTAATCAACATGGATTAAAGCCATGACATGTCTTAGTAAACCCGACAAGTTTTAATGTCAAAAACATAGTTTGAATCAAGTTTTATAAGCTGATTTGGGGATGATATAAAATTGATTTTTTAGATGTTTCAGATCTGAAAATTTTATATTACATGCTGCCATTGAAGTTACAAAATTGATTTGAGCTTAAAACGTTTAAGCGAAGTTTTTTTTTGACTTGAAACGTTTACAATGCTGAAATTTTCTAGACTGTTAAATAGGTGTTTGTGTGCCATAAAATTCGAGCATGAATGTGGAAACGTTTCACATGTTTGTTAGGAATTTTGGATAGCATCTAAGGTGAATTTGATTAATCTATGATGGCTGGTTTGACCATGGAACATGACTGGATAATGCGGCAATTGTTGCTGTACGCTAGAAGGCCGAACCGTGGCACCAAGGAGGCAATTATTGTCGAATTGAGTGCAGCTGTAAGGGGAGGCCAACAAGCTCCTTTAAGGCATGCAGTAGCCACTATAGATGGCATACAATAGCCCGATCACGAGTTGGCAGCAGCCATTCGACGGCCAAAGAGATTGCCTGCGCCTAGGACACTAAAAGTTAGAGTCCTACCTCAACAAGGAAGTCGTTTCCTAGTGGGAGTGTGAATCCTAAATGTTAGGAGAGACTTGTAGTATGATTAGGTAAGAGTTACCTAATGACATTTTAAGTTCCTAAAGAGTTAGGATCGATTGCAAACTTAAAGACTCGGTATAAGACAATGAGATGTCCTAAAAGTTTTAGGATTTTGAGCATGCTAGAATGTTTCGTCCTAATTAAGACAAGCAACCTAAAAGTTAGGTAAAGTTCGATTTCAAGATAACTTTCTTAATTGTTAAGATGTTATTAAAAGTGTTTTAATAGGTGGAACCAAAATTGCTAGAATGATTTGATAAACTGTCTCAGATTTATTTGGTGACATTTATGCAAATAGTACACAAGATCACCAAGTGTTATTGACTATGCATGTTTTTAATTCATGCTTATAATTTGATTATGTATGCATGAAGGATGGTTATGGACTAGACTTTAGTATGACTAGGGAATGTATGGTTGAATTTTCTTATTGGTATTTTATAAATAGGGTCTGCGCACCCTGCCTTCTCTTTTTCATTCTGGAGTTGTAAATTCACTTCTCATCTAACTCCCCTCGAATGTAACTCGAGGTTTTTGATAAAGCAATGTAATTGTTATATGCTTTATAGATTTAGATTTAGGACAGGAAGTTGAATTTATGTAAATTCCAAGTTTGTAACAAGATATGGCGCCAAGAAGAAGTAACCGAGGAGATTACTAACAAAGCTTTCGAAGACTATGTATGGTATCCCCTAGGAATTTGACCAACTAGTTTCCTAATGGCTCAAGGAAACTAGATTAGAATTAAGTCCATAATCATCCTAGTAGATTGCATGTGATAGATTTATTTTGAATTATATATATATATGTGATGTATGTAATTAAATGAATGTTATGCATGTCAATCAAGTATGAAGTCAATGAGACCTATATAAGAGTTAAATAAAATCCCTCATTAAATTATATTGAGTCCATGTTACGCATGATAAGTTGCCTTCCACCATCATAACAACATAACCAGAGTTCTTCCATTCGGAGGCTTGTTGAGTCACTCAAGGTCAAACTTATGTACAAACATGTTTGAGTTGTAGATGGTGGGTCTTACTCAACTAAGTGTTATGTAAACCGGATGCGTCAAACTTGATCACATGACATTTAGAGGCAAAGTTAGGCGAAATGCATATGATGTATTTAGGCAAAGAGTTGTCAACTAACTGGATCTAGGAGTTGCATAGAGATGTAATTGGTAAATTAAGTTACCTACTCAATTAGTTTCAACATAGCTTGTTGAGTCACTCAAGGTTATGCTGGAATGAAAGGGGTCCTAGCTCATTAAGAAGTTTAAGAGTTAAATTTCTCGAGATAGTAGTAAAGGGCTATTATTTTGCTAAAATAATGAGAATAATCATTTAAGTATTAAAGGCTGACATAAATGATTACTACTTGCTATTTATTAACTATTAAATGTTTTGATTCATATAGGATATAAACGCTAAAATGGCAAATGCATTATCACTGAGAAGCATACTTGATGCTAATAAATTAACTGGGCCAAACTTCATTGACTGGTTTCGCAATGTCAAGATTGTTTTGACACAGGAAAAGAAGGCTTATGTTCTTGATGAGGCCATTCCAGATGAGCCTACTCTTGATGCAACTGAGGAGGAGAGGGTGGCCTATAGTGTTCAAAGAGATGATCTCGTACAAGCAACATGTGTGATGTTGGCTAGTATAGCTCCCGATCTCCAAAAGCAGCATGAGGTCATGAATGCTCAGGATATCATCCTTAACCTTAGAGAATTGTTCGCTAAGGAGAATCGTACTAAGAGATTTGACATCTCAAAGGAACTGTTCAGAACAAAGATGTCAGAAGGAAGCCTAGTGAGGCCTCATGTGCTTAAGATGATAGGGTATATTACCCGATTGGAGCAGATTAGATGGGTTATGGATCATGATATAAGCATTGATTTAATCTTTACTTCACTACCTGAGAGCTATTCGCAGTTTGTGTTGAACTTCAACATGAACCACTTGGAGGCTACCCTTTCTGGGTTGCTGAATATGCTCACACAGGCCGAGCAAACCATTGTTAAGGACAAGTCATCTGTCCATTTAGTCTCTTCATCTAAACTGAAAGGTAACAAGAAAAGAAAGACTAGATAGGATGTACCTCCTGCTTCAAATAGTTTGAAGCTCGATGATAGTGTTGTAAAAAAAAGAAAAGGATAAGGATAATGCTAACAAAGCTTGCTTTAATTGTGGGAAAACTGGTCATTGGAGGCGCAATTATAAGGAGTACCTTGAATCTAACAAAGGAAAGAAGCTGAAAGGAGTTTCAACTTCAAGTATAATATGATTTACTCCTTTTGGTATATGATACCTATCGTTTGGTACTAAATATGTATGACATATTGTAGGGACCAAAGGAAAGGAGCAGTGAAGCTAGACCATGAAGATAGCAGCCGAGTTTGATGCTACATCAGAGCTTGCCGATCTTATGAATTTTTAATAAGACATTTATTTATGATTTATTTAGAAACATTTGATGTTTCATTGGCATTATAGGCCAATGTTGAGGATATTTAATTGATGTTTTCGAAATATATTGCTTTGCTGGCATAAGATGCCATGCTTATTTAATTTCCTCTTAAATAAATCTATTAAAGAATTGTTCTATAACATTGTCTTATATTATACAACTTGCAAAGTATTATGAATATTGTTAAGCTTGGTGATATGGAATTCAAATTGTTATTGAATTGATCCCTTAACATCTACATATGTAGGATTTAGTGGTTGTTGGGATTCGGCTCATGCTCAAATGGAGATAATGTATAAATTAATCAACAGTTAAATATATAACGCAGCGAAATTAAATAAAAACAAATAGACATCGAATTCCTCCATGGATCTGCCTATGAATTCAAAATGATCAGGCTGTCAAAAACAGATAACAATCAAAATCTCATACCTCTGTAATGGAGATTGTTGTAACCACATCAAAGATTATTGATGTTCTTGTTCTTGAACACAATGCTCGCTTGTCGAAAACCAAAGTTGTCCAATTGTCCTACCTCAACAGTAATCCGCACAGGTGATCTGAAAGCCTTCACAAGGTTGAGATTATGTTTTGCCAAGACGATGCTAGTAGTCTAGTTTATCTGTTGTTTTATAGATTCTATATATATCCATACACTAATTACTGTTGTTTTCTGTCCTAAAAGTAATCGTATAGAGAATTCATTTTTGTTCGATTTATCATTGAAAACTTGGTTGGTCTTGTGATATTGTAGTTTAAATTTTTTTGCCCCTTAATATTTGTAATGTTGATAAGCTCATAAAATATACATTTTATGCCTTTCTACCTTTAGTTTTTGTTATGTTTTCGATCTTTATCTTGTTTACTTATAATATGTTTTTGAACTTTAGGTACAATAAGGAGAATGAAGTCAAAATATGTCAATAATGATGGTAAAGAGCTTACAAAATCATAATCACAAGATGGAAGAAGACTTGGGAGTCAAAAATATCAATTTCTGCTTGAAAAGCAATCAGGCAGATTTGACCTCTGGAGCTTGTTGTAAGGAAAACATGATGTTAGAGTATTTATTTGAAGAAACTTCCTTCTTGACTTTTGAATTTGACTTGATTATCTTTCCAACGATATATTATGGGCCCAAATAGGATAAGAAATAGGTAACAAAATTGGCGCTATAAGATCTCCCTAAAGAACCTTGCGGCCAGAAAAACCCTAACCGCAAATCTGAAAAAAAAAAAAGAGGCAAAAACGTGATTTTTCTACCTCCAGGCTTACTTATGCGGCAAGGACTTATTCTCAGGGTTTTAAAGCTCTATAAATACCATCTTTTGAGCCACAAACTAGACATCTTTTGAGGAGACTCAAAGGATCATCATTCTTCTTCTTCTTCATTCTTTTATTTTTCTTTTTAGTTTTATGTATATATTATCTATGCCTATGCTAGGCTAAACTTCTATTTGGTTAAGGGTGATTTCAAAGCACTAGACATGTTTTGTAATTGATTTTCAGATTCTATCTATCATTAATTTTCTATCAAAGTTGTTTATGTTCTTCTACAAGAATTGTTTATGATGTTGTCTTGATTTATTTAGGTGTACAACTAGATAAATCTTGATAATTGTCTAATGCTAGTTTAGGAGTCTTGATCCGTGTAATTGTCTTGATTTTCTATTCATAAGTGGCAATTTGTGATTAATGATTATGGTCAACTTTTCGATAATTGCAAAGTGGAACATAACCTAAGTTGAACAATCCGAGCTTATGTGTTTGTTGCTTAGATCAACCTATCTTTCTCATCATAAAGCTGCCATTAAATTGAATTTAGAGAGCTTATTCTAGGTTGTTTGATGGTTAGAGATTAAAAAGAGAGCTTGTTCTATTTAACGACAAACTAAGGAAAGATTGGGGTAACAGAGCTTATAAATCTACGGTTGTTAACTTTGATAGTTGGTTGATACTGATAGATTTGAAATTGATTCTTAATGATATCTAGTGGTGGAGAATGAAACCTTTACCATATTTCTCTCATATTTGATTTCTTATTTCTTACTTGCGTCTTACTTTTCTTGTTTGCTTATTTTTAAAACTATTTCAAAACCCTCTTTTCTTTTGTTTTCGTTGAATTTAAGTTTTAAACTATTAACTTATAAACTAAAACCCAATCCCTGAGGACTCGACCCTTGCTAATCACTATACTCTACAATTGATTCTTTTTAAGTGCAAGGTTAAATAAGATACACTTATTTGAGTGCATCAAGTTTTTGGCGCCGTTGCCGGGGATTGCTTTATTTAGTTTATTAGTTTATTGGTTTATTCTTATTTTCAGTTGTAATTAATTTTATTTTTCTTGTACATACAGGTTTTTGTTTTCAAATTTCAAGCAAGAAGAGATGGCAGGTGCTACATCAAAACTTCAGAACCTTCAGAACCAACTAGACAATCTCATCTCCATAGTTCAACAAGTGGCCATAAGTAAGATTCAACAATCAAGGCAGTGTGGAGTGTGCTTCATGATGGATCATCCCACCAATTGGTGCCCTTACTACCAAAAAGATAATTTTGAAGCAGCCTATGATGTGGGAGAATACCAAAGCCATCAAGGGTTCCAAGGACAACATTATGATGCTTTCCCAAACACTTACAATGAGGGATGGTGGAATCATACTCATTATGGCTACTCGGGAGATTATCAAGAAGTAGATCCTTATGCTAATTACACTAATCAATTTGTTTTCAATCAACCATGGGATCAACAACAAGATCTTTTTGAGCCACCACCTCAAAACTCAGGTAATTCTTTAGAAGAACTTGTCAATTTTCTTGTTATTAATACTCTGCAACTCCAACAGGAAACAAGGGAAACAAAGGCAAGTATCCAGAGTTTGGAAAGGCAAATGAGCCTACTGGCTAGTAGTACGGTGGAATTAGTATCACAAACATCTCAAGCGCTCCCTTCCCAATCAATGATTGATCCAAAGGAGAGTGTTAGTGCCACACAACTTGAGGATGAATCAGAAAATCCAAGGGAACCCAAGGATGAGAAAGAACTAAAGATGGATTCAACTATTGAAGATAATGAAGCTTCAATTCCGAAAGAGAGTACTTCGGCACCTGAGGTAACGTTTAAGGTTCCACTTTTTACTAATGTTTCTTCTCCACCTTTTCCTAGTAGATTTGCAAAGTTCAAGGAGGAAGAACATGCACAACACATGCCAGAAACCTTAAACAGCTTGTTTGTGGATGCCATTCAACAAATACCAAAATATGCTCCATTCCTCGATGAGATATGCACCACAAAGGATGATGGAATAATACTTGTAATGGAGAATGCATCCACTGTTGTGCAAAGAAAGCTTCCTCTCAAATGCATAAATTTGGGAAATTTCATGTATGAGCCTGACAAGCCTAAAATGCCAAGAAGGGGTGTTGGTTAGATTCAAAACACTAACTCAAGTGTTAATTGGGAAGGCAGCCCAATTAAAGAAGAAATTGCCAACCTGCCATATTCAGATTTGCTTTCTCTTTCTTTTCCTTTTCCTTTTTCTTTTATTATTTTTATTGTTTTTCTTTTTCTTTTTTATGTTTATTTGTTAATTTTTTGTTTAGTATTTTAGTATTATTTAGGTTGCATGCGTTTGTTTTGTTTTGAGTCTTAGTTGTTCCTAAACTTATGTTATTAGTTCTTTTCTCTTACACATGATTCTTTCATTTGGGTTAATAGACTTACATTGAGGACAATGTAAGAATTAAGTGTGGGGGGAATGATTTAGGATTTCTTTTATTTTTGTCTACTATTTTTTTATGAGTCTTTATTATTATTTTTAGTGTGTTTTAGTTCCTTTCTAATAATATGATGAGATATAGGTCTAAATTGGTTATTAGTGAGAAGATTTTCATGAGAATTAAGCTTGATACTAATTTTTATAAGCCAATGTTGATATGATATGTTGATTGAGAAAGAAGCATGTTTAGACTTGATATTGACTTGTATAATCATCCTTGTGAGTTTTTGAGCCTATATGGTTGATGCATTATATATATCAATCTAATTTCTTTCTTGAGTGTTCTTATGATTACATGATTCTCTAGAACTTGCTTTAAACCGTTTGAGACTATATTGATACATGTGATAACATGAATATGATAGAGGCATTAGCATTATAACCAGGGCCAAACAGCCATCTATTATTGATGTTCCAAGAGAACATCCCCACTAGTGAGCCAATTTGAGCCTACATTGAATAAGCTATTTCTTTGGTAACCACAACTTACACCTAGCCTAAATACACTTATATCTTTACCCTTGTTCTAAAGATGGACTAGAATGTATGAGACATATTTCAAAGCAAGGGATACTTTCTAAAATTGGGTTAGAACAAAAGATAAGTGTGGGGGAGGAAAAAGGCAAAATTCAAGAGAAAACGAAAAGGGAACATTGTCAAAATACATTCCCAGAATAAAAAAAAAATAAAAAAAAAATCATCTCTTGAACTTCTAGTTAAAGTAAAGAAAAAGATGTTACAAAGTGGTTAGAATGAAGCAAAGGCTCAACATGAATATTTAGCCTATGTTATTATGTGTTTTATAAGAGTTTTGAGAAGTTTTATTTGTATGATCTTATTATGTCTCTAAACTCTATGAACTCTTTGGAACCTTTGTGATATCTTTATCCTTTTGTTCTTTAACCACATTACAAACCCCTTGGCCCCATTACAACCTTGATTAAAGACCTCTTGATTCATGAAGTTGTATGATCTAAATAGTAAAGAATAGGTGGACAAGCAAGCATATGGTAGAACTGTTTTCATAAGATTGATTGAGTGTAAACACTTTACCACTACTTTAAAGAGTGAAAATCATGAGAGTATCCATGTGAGAAGTTGATATTATGTTTGAATATACACTATTTTGATTGAAATATGTTATGTTAATATTGGCTTAACTCAAACTATTTACATTCAAGCAAGATTTTTTGTGAATTTCTTTAAGCTATTGATTAGTTTATAAGACTTGTCCAATGATTATCTCTAATTTATATTGGAAGGATTAGTTGTAATTATTATTATTATTTTTAATTTTTTTAGTTTTTCTTATGTCTTCAATGTTTGTGGGTATCGTCCTAGTAAACCCTCACGAGACTAAACTCGTCCACTAGGGACACCTAGGGATTTAAAGGCTTGTGGCACATGCTAAGTGGCACCGTGATTTCCTACGAAAGTGGATTAGATTAGATTTTTTTTATTTTATTTTTATTTTGTTTTGCTCGAGGACTAGCAAAAATCTAAGTGTGGGGGTAACTTAAGCTTAAGTTAAAAAAAGACACCAGTTGCTTCTTTCTTGTGTTCATCTATGTTATTTTTTTTCTTCCGTTCTGCATTCTTTGTGTTCTTCAATCTTTAGAGTATGTAGTGCTTTAGTCATTTTTCTTATCAGTAGTTCACCAAAATATGCCCCAACATAGTTCATAGCAGTTCTTTTACCATTCAATAATCTCTTGTAAACATTGACTGTTTTCCTTTTTTTTTTTGTTGTTGTTGTTGTTGGTGTTTCACCTTATTTTGTTATACATAAACTTCATTAAGTGAACTATAATAGCTTAAGACTAATTTGGAAACTTGAAAATAAGTCATTTTAGTAGATGCCATGGTTGATAATATCATCTCTTGACCTGTTTGCAAGTGCAAACAAATACCTAGTGAGTGCAAAACCGAGAGGAAAGACAAAGTCATAACAAATATTGCTTAATAATTTATGAACTTTTTTTCTGGTGCATATTCTGTGAGACCTTATAGGCATGTACACCTTCGGTTATGTAGTTCTCACAACAGAAAATGTACATATCTTGAAGCTTCCTTTCCCAAGTTTCTTATGGACGTAGATATGGATATTATGGTGTTAGCAAACATGATTAGTTTTAAGTATTTAGCCGATTGGTGGTTTGTCTTTTATAACTAGTTTGCTAGATTATATCCCTGTAATGGAAGATATACTTATTGTTATTTTGAAGATGATATAGGAAGCTTTATATTTTCAATTTCTTTGTGTTCTACAACTGCGCAGCAAAGTTCTCCAATCTGCTTCACTTGTAGTTGTCTTTGAAACTAGTTTGGTCTTATAAAATACATTGTGTTAGTCTTCTTTGCCTCGTTACCTTATTTGTTTTTTTTTTTGTTGAAAAAGAAAATTTTTACGATTACATATCTTTTATGAACTATAATGCTATTTATATATATATATATATTATATGATTAGTTGAGTTTTAAATAAAGCACAAATCTTGAATCTTGATGATACAACAGAAGCAGGTTATTATAATGCCATATGAATTAAGCATTGATGAATTAATTAGTACCATAATTTGATAGGCATAAATATAAAATTGTGCTTGTGGTGGGCTATACTCTCAAATATGCCCTTCAGCTTTGGAGAAACACTCCTAAGACACTTATTAGGAGCACTCCCACCCTGGTGGGCTGCACTGCAGTGCAATGCAATGCAACCAAACCAATCCTTTGGACAAACAGTCCTCACAAATTGGTTGTAGTAGCAGTAGATTGATTAGGTTGATTACCCACCATATTAACTGTTGAATGTTATTTGTTGTATTCAGCATTAGATGTAGGCTTCTGAGAGCCATTATTTTGTTGTAATCAACTATTGCAATGCATATTTCCCTGTGAAATTCCGAAAACAAGATTGTTGAGTGTGAAAAGTGAGAAGCTGCAATTTTCAATTTGCACATGCATACAGAATTCAGGTTTTATTTCTGTTTTGGTCAAAATAAAAGGGAGGGATAGACGTTTTCTTACGATTTCTTTGCAATTTCACCTACATTTGTTTATTATTTCTAGCAGAATGTTCACTTTTTAGCTATATATTTTTGGGTTATCATCTTTATTTGTGACACATACAAATTTCGGAGAAGAACAAATGGAACGACGTCATAGTTCACGGCATTTAGCAAGAAAAAATAAAAGTCTTGAGGTAAATTATTTTTCTTTCATTCGACATTTTCTTAATGATAATATAAATTATTGCTGGATTGAACATAATCTATTCATTACGAAATTGCAGTGTGATGTTCAATTGCGCACAAGATGTAGCCCTAGTAAATTGGTTAGGGTTATGAACGAAGTTGTTAGGGGTGATGTTATGAAGGAAAATGTCGTGCGAGAGATAGGTTTTGGTGGGTTTCTAAGTTTGAGATGTACAATTTTGTGTCACCATCTATGTGAGTGGCTTATTAAACAATGTGAGCCATTAAATTGTGTTTTAAGATGGTGTAACCATATCTTAGCTATTAAAGATACAGATGTAGGTTTAGTGTTTGGCGTTCCATGTACAGGAGAAGAGGCTAGAGTAGATGTTGTAAATGAAAATGATGAGATAAAGGGTTGGTGTGATAGATTTTTAAGGGTTTGTTCATTGAAAGAAGTAGAGATCTTGTTACATAATGTAACAGATATAGATGATTGGAAAAGGTTGTTCGTCTTGTTTGTTATCGAAACTGTCATGGCGCCTTCTAGTAGGCCTGAAGTAAATAGAAAGTTGGTTAGCACGATTTATAATTCATCCCAAATTCGTTCCTACAATTGGGGTGGGTTTACACTTAAGCAGTTGATGAATGGCATTAGAAGGTACAATGGAAGGCAAGATACAACATATATTACAGGCTCCTTACTCTTCCTTTAGGTAAATATGTATTATATTGTTTGATTTTATTTTCAATGTCTTTTAGTAATAAGTAAAAAAAAAAAACATTATATTTATTATCCTATTGTTAATATAGAACATTTTGGATAGATGTTTTATTTGGATAGAGTTATCCCATCTGAGCGTTTTGTTGTTCGTGCAATGCCTCGATTAATGGGATGGGATGATGCGTCCGTGAAGAAGGGCCTACAAGTTGAGGAAGAGTTAGGGGGGTATGGGTTAGGGGAGGTAAGTAATGTTTGATTCATGCTTGTATTTATTTATATCAATACTCTTTGCGCATTCTAATTTATAAATAGAATATTAGTTCGTATTAAAAAAAGTTATTGAAATCTACTTGTGTATGTAGGTTGTAAGTGACATTGATCCTCCTATGGATGAGTGTTTTGGAGAAGTTTCAACAATACAGCTTGATCCAGAGGCAATGGTATGTCGACATTTTGTCATTGAAATTCATCTAACATTGTAATACCTTTCATAGCCTTTAAAATTGTTGCAACAGTGTCCATAAATATTTAAAATTTATAATTATGTGTTTAGGCTTTATTTGAAAGGATCAAAGGCCGTACAGAGAGGATGATTAAGTGGAATCAAGAAATGGTCCAGCTTCATAAAGACAATGTTCTTGATTTCATGGCATTGGCGAAGTTGTCTCCAGCACATGTCAATGCTGAAATGGGAGATCAGTTCGATGATTTCAATACAAGGATGGAGAAGGTGGACAATGAAGCTTCTCCATCATCTATGTTTAGGCCATTTGCAAAAGGGTCAACTTCACAGACAACTGCACCTCTATCAAATTTTCAAGTGGAAGAATGTAATGTTCCTTCCAATGTTGAATTTTAAGATGGGGTGGAATTTGTAGAGGAAATTCGTGGAAATTGAAACAGTGAAATACATTATTTCCCTGTTATTAGGAGATCTCCACGAATTCCTAGAAAAATTAGGACTTGTATTAATTTTCAATCACCATTCTATGTTAATTGGCCAATTGCGACATTGAAGAAAGTAGAAAAAGCTGTTGTTAATTATGCTTGGGATGAAAATGCTAATCATGAGTAAGTTACACAATCCAATTGACTCTCAACTTTTTACATAACATTATTGTGACGACAATGCGATATTTGAACAATGTTTGTTAATGATGTAGGGAAATCTTGTCCGCAATGCATGGTTGGTCATTAACGAGGTCGGACATACTCTCTTTAGCCGGTTCGAATTGGGTGAATAACATGGTATAATGAAGTTCGTTAATTACACATTTGCATAAACGCTTTTATTGTAAGGTATCGTAATTAATATTTCTTTGGAGTATGGCAGGTTGTTGAGATGTATGTTCGTGTAATTAATGCCACCAAAATCTATATGGGTAGGAAATCGATTGGAACTCGTGTTGTTCTGAGTTCACAATTTGCGGTATTAATTTTGATCCCTCCTAATTACATCTCTATAAAAAAATGTAATTCTTATTGTATGTTGATTAAGATTATAAGTATATAGTATAGGTTATTAATGAAATTTCGTTTCAATGTAGTGTAACATTGTTAATTACAAATTTGGGAGAAAGACAGCTGATGAAGTGGCCAATGATTTTGCTAATTATCTTGCAAATGAACCGTATAATGCTGATATTATGCAAGCTCAACTGGTATGCGTACATATATGCTTATTTTAATGGATATTCACATTAGTATAAGATGTATATATATATATATATTTGAAGTTGTTATTTGTGATTTGTCATTAATAATCAATTCATTGGTTTAGATTTGCTTACCCTTATGTGTAAATAATCATTGGGTTGCATATTGCGTGAATACGGTGTCTGGTGAGATTGAAATCATCGACTCAATATATATATTTGAAGTTGTTATTTGTGATTTGTCATTAATAATCAATTCATTGGTTTAGATTTGCTTACCCTTATGTGTAAATAATCATTGGGTTGCATATTGCGTGAATACGGTGTCTGGTGAGATTGAAATCATCGACTCAAGAAGGACACCGTTTGGGCGTCTGCATGTTGGTTTCCCGAAACGTTTGGTAATCTTTAACTCATATTCTCAACTAGCTTGTTCGTAGTGGAATATTTGAGTGACATGCTTTTTATTGTGTTTTCAGGTAAAAGTATTTTCAGCATTATTACGTGCTTGGAATCATCCTGTTGCAGATGCAATGAAAGAGTACAAGGAAAAACGTGTACAATTTGATTGGCAATCAGATGACGAGTAATCTCTTACTTTTAATTCATTTAAGAGTTGTACATGTTTCTTTAGTTATCACTACTATTGATGCAATATATTTTGTCATTTCTCTTACAGTTCATCTGATTGCGGGGTATTTTTAATTAAGCACTTACAATCATGGTTTAGCTGAATCAGTCCACCGCTTAATCGGGTGAATGTCATATAAATCACTTCTTTTTCCTTTAACACAAATGCAAAGATTTTTAATGAGTGTACATAATTTTTTTTAGGATGATGCGAAGAAGTACCGTCTGCAGCTCGCCGCCCAGTTGATTTTGGATACAAGAAATACAGAAAAAGAGCAAGTTCTCAGCAAGTCCAGCCTTTGTGGATTCTAAACATGGATTCTGTGTTTTCTGCATTTTCATGATTATTTATGTTGTAGCCATCTTTTAGGCTTCATGCTGCAAAAGTTCATTTAGGAATGCAGGAATGTACATATGGGATTTTAGAGCTGTACATCTAAGTGATCTGGTTGGGGAATAGTAGGATTGATGTAAAGGCTGTATATCAGGTTGTAGAATGAAAAGTTGGAAGATATTTAAGTGAAATGCACCACAATTAAGTAGTTTTTGTGAAATATAACTACTTAGTTTATTTTCTTTTAGCTTTTTATTAAAGTTTGATTCAGTTTTTTACTTTCATAGTGTTTCACAGCTCGTTGGTTTTGTTGCTCTGCCATCGGCAACCATAATTTGAAATTCTAGAACAATAGTAGGATTGCTTAGACTCCATTCATGTTAGCCAAAGTTTGATAACATTAATTGAAGGAACATGTGCAGAAGGCAGTGCTTTATACGGTATATGCTTATAATTTGAAATTGAGGTAACGGATTGGCTGCTGGTGGTGGCAGGAGGAACACAAGACAGGAACATGTTATTGTTTTCTCTTATACGTTATCCATTTTCACTCCCCTAATGCTTCAACAGATTTTTTCCATGACCTGACTGCATTCATTTGAGGAGAGAAAATTACATAATAAAACCATAAACTAATAAAACCATAACTAATAAATACCCCCAAAAAATACATAATAAAACCATAACTAATAAATACCCCCAAACTTAAATCAAGTTCATTGTCAGCACCTAATCAGTTATAATCTTCCTCATCTTCTTCCTCTTTTTCTTCCGCTTCTTGGGGAGCCAAAGGTGTTGGTGGTGGTGGCATAGTGGGATATTGGGTCATGTCAGCACCCATATGACGAGCACAAAGATGGATAAGTTGTTCAACAGTTTTGAAGCATTCAGTTTGATGGGCATGATATGCAAGGTGATGCGCATTCTGAAGTTCAAGTCTGGTTATGCGCTCTGCCATAGTTAACTCCTAAGGTTGTGGGGTTGAGGATGAACCGCACCAGGTCCGGGTGGGGGACGATCAATTTCTCGGGTCAAACGATACATAATGGTATCATCAATGGGACCCTTAGGATGTAATAACTCTTTACCATTATCCCATTGGACACCAGCCTGATCACACAGCCGAGTGATTAAGGAGGGGAACCATAGGCCCTCCCGTGTTGTTCTGACACTATGCATTACGGCCCTGTAGATAAGCTGGCCAATGTCAATCGATTTGCCTGTAGTAATAGCATAAAGAAGAATTGCTCTATCTTTGGTGACATAGCTAACATGCTTACATGGAAGCATATTGGCCGCTAGAAAATGCATCCACACCTTAACCTCTTTATCCAGTGTGTTGCCCTTGAACGAAACAAGCTCCCCTTTGGATATTTTCCAAGTAGTCCCCTGTGGGCATAAATGTGTTGTGACTACAGTCATGTCAATGTGGCCATTCAAATACCGACTAAAGTCATCATCCACAATATTCGGAATCTGGTAATATTGATTAATTGTCTGCGGATCAAACGGTACTTGACATCCTCGGACGAAAATCGTATCACCACTTGCTTCAGCTGCATTAGCATAAAATTCTCTAACCATCGGTAGCACTGCGGATTGAGGTGGAGCACAAAATTTCTGCCAATTGCGCGAATTAATTACCTGTTGATACTCACGATGACGCGGATCAAGATTCAACCCCCTCACTGGAATATGACTTTTTTGGAGGAGAGATTGGGTATGTCGTAATACTGCCGCTTCAGACACGAACTGATGCACCCAAAAGAGTGTATCTTATTTAACCTTGCACTAAAAAAAATCAATTGTAGAGTATAGTGATTAGCAAGGGTCGAGTCCTCAGGGATTGGGTTTTAATTTATGAGTTATTAGTTTATAACTTAGGTTCAAAGAAAATGGGGTTTTGAAATAGTTTTAAAAATAAGCAAACAAGAAAAGTAAGATGCAAGTAAGAAATAAGAAATCAAATATGAGAGAAATATGGTTAAGGTTTCATTCTCCACCACTAGACATCATTAGGAACCAATTTCAGATCTATCAATATCAACCAACTATCAAAGTTAACAACCGTAGATAACAACAAGCTCTGTTATCCCAATCTTTCCTTAGTTTGTCGTTAAATAGAACAAGCTCTCTATTTAATCTCTAACCATCAAACAACCTAGAATAAACTCTTTAAATTCAATTTAATGGCAGCTTTATGATGAGAAAGATAGGTTGATCTAAGCAACAAACACATAAGCTCGGATTGTTCAACTTAGGTTATGTTCCACTTTGCAATTATCGAAAACTTGACCATAATCATTAATCACAAATTGCCACTTATGAATAGGAAATCAAGACAATTACACGGATCAAGACTCTTAAACTAGCAATAGATAATTATCAAGATCTATCTAGTTGTACACCTAAATAAATCAAGACAACATCATAAACAGTTCTTGTAGAAGAACATAAGCAACTTTGATAGAAAATTAATGATAGATAGAATCTGAAAAACAATTACAAAACATGTCTAGGGCTTTGAAATCACCCTTAACCAAATAGAAGTTTAGCCTAGCATAGACATAGATAATATATACATAAAACTAAAAAGAAAAATAAAAGAATGGAGAAGAAGAAGAAAAAGAAGAAGAATGATGATCCTTTGAGTCTTCTCAAAAGATGTCTAGTTTGTGGCTCAAAAGATGGTATTTATAGAGCTTTAAAACCCTGAGAATGAGTCCTTGCCGCACAAGTAAGCCTGGAGGTGCAAAAATCACGTTTTTGCCTTTTTTCAGATTTGCGATTAGGGTTTTTCTGGCCGTAGGGTTCTTTAGGGAGATCTTCTAGCGCCATTTTGAATGCCCATTTCTTATCCGATTTGGGACTATAATATATCGTTGGAAAGATAATCAAGTCAGCTTCAAAAGTCAAGAAGGAAGTTTCTTCAAATAAAGAATCTAACATCATGTTTTCCTTACAACAAGCTTCAGAGGTCAAATATGCCTGATTGCTTTTCAACCAGAAATTGATATTTTTGACTCCCAAGTCTTCTTCCATCTTGTGATTATGATTTTGTAAGCTCTTTACCATCATTATTGACATCTATTGACTTCATTCTTCTTATTGTACCTAAAATTCAAAAACATAATATAAGTAAACAAGATAAAGATCGAAAACATAACAAAAACTAAAGGTAGAAAGGCATAAAATGTATATTTTATGAGCTTATCAAATACCCCCACACTTAGCTTTTTGCTAGTCCTCGAGCAAAAAAAAAATAAAAATAAAATAAGAAAATCTAATCTAATCCACTTTCATAGGAAATCACGGTGGCACTTAGCATGTGACACAAGCCTTTAAACCCGTAGGTGTCCCTAGTGGACGAGTTTAGTCTCGTGAGGGTTTACTAGGACGATACCCACAAACATTGAAGACATTAGAAAAAACTAAAAAATTAAAAAAATAATAATAATAATTACAACTAATCCTTCCAATATAAATTAGAGATAATCATTGGACAAGTCTTATAAACTAATCAATAGCTTAAAGAAATTCACAAAAAATCTTGCTTGAATGTAAATAGTTTGAGTTAAGCCAATATTAACATAACATATTTCAATCAAAATAGTGCATATTCAAACTTAATCTCAACTTCTCACTATACTCTCATGATTTTCACTCTTTAAAGTAGTGGTAAAGTGATTACACTCAATCAATCTCATGAAAACAGTTCTACCATATGATTGCTTGTCCACCTATTATCCACTATTTAGATCATGCAACTTCATAAATCAAGAGGTCTTTAATCAAGGTTGTAATGGGGCCAAGGGGTAATAATGTGGTTAAAGAATAAAAAGGAAAAGATATCACAAACGTTCCAAAGACTTCATAGAATTTAGAGACAAAATAAGATTTTGCAAATAAAACTTTCTCAATATTCCTTAGAAGTACATAATCACATAGGCTGAATATTTCATGTTGAGCCTTTACTTCATTCTAACCAACCTTGTAACATTCTTTTTCTTTTCTTTAACCAAAAGTCCAAGAGATGATTCAATTTTTTTTCATTTTTTTTCGTGGGAATGTATTTTTACAATGTTCCCTTTTCTTTTTCTCTTGACTTTTGCCTCTCTCCTCCCCCACACTTATCTTTTGTTCTAACCCAATTTTCAAAAAGTATCCCTGTTTTTGCAATATGTCTCAAGCATTCTAGTCCATCTTTAGAACAAGGGTAAAGATATAAATGTATTTAGGCTAGGTGTAGGATATGGTTACCAAAGAAATAGCTTATTCAATGTAGGCTCAAATTGGTTCACTAGGGGGATGTTCTCTTGGAACATCAATAAGGAATGACTGTTTGTCCCTGGTTATAATTCTAATGCCTCTATCATTTTCATGTTGTTACATGCATCAATATAGTCTCAGAAAGGTTTAAAGCAAGTTCTAGAGAAACATGTAATCATAAGAGCACACAAGAAATAAATTAGATTGAAATGTATAATGCATCAATCATATAGGCTCAATACTCACAAGGATGATTATACAAGTCAATATCAAGTCTAAACATGTTTCTTTCTCAACCAACATATCATATTAACATTGGCTCATGAAAAATAGTGATATCAAGCTTAATTCTCATGAAAATCTTACCACTAATGATTAGTTTCAGACCTATTCAATTCATATCTCATCATAGTATGTAAAGGAACTAAAACCCACTAAAAATTATAATAATAATAATATTAAAGACTCATAAAAAAAATAATAGCCAAAAATAAAATAAAAGAAATCCTAAATCCTCCCCCCCACACTTAATTCTTACATTGTCCTCAATGTAATGTTATTAACCCAAATGAAAGAACCATGTGTAAGAGAAAAGAACTAATAACATAAGAATATAAATAACTAAGACTCAAAACAAAATAAATTCATGCAACCTAAATAATCCTAAAATACTAAACAAATAATTAACAAATAAACATAAAAATAAATAAAGAAAAACAATAAAAATAATAAAAGAAAAAGGAAAAGGAAAAGAAAGCAAATCTGAGTATGGCAGGTTGGTAATTTCTTCATTAATTGGGTTGTCTTCCCAATTAGTACTTGATTTAAGTTGTCCAACCTAACCAACACCCCTTCTTGGTTTTTTAGGCTTGTTAGGCTCATACATGAAACTTCTCAAATTTGAGCGTTTGATAGGAAGCTTTCTTTGCACAAAAGTGGATGCATTCTCCATTACAAGTATTATTCCATCATCCTTTATAGTGCATTGCTCATCGAGGAATGGTGCATCTTTTGGTACTTGTTGAATGGCATCCACAAACAAACTGTTTAAGGTTTCCATCATGTCTTGTTCATGTTCCTCCTCCTTGAACTTTGCGAATCTACTCGGAAAAGGTGGAGAAGAAACATTAGTAAAAATTGGAATCTTAAACGTTACCTCAGGTGCCGAAGTACTCTTATTTGGATCTGTGCCTTCATTATCCTCAAGAATAGAGTCCATCTCTAATTTTGTCTCATCCTCATCTTGTTCCTCATTCCTCAAGGTCACAATAGTAGCATTCTCCTTTGGGTTAATCATCGTTTGGGCAGGGAATTCTTCAGATCTTTGTGCTACCCATCCCACCATACTACTAGCCAATTGGCTCATTTGCTTTTCCAAACTCTGGATGCTTGCTCTTGTCTCTTGTTGGAATTGCAAAGTATCAGTAATAAGAGAATAGACAAGATCTTCTAAAGAAGTACCTGAGTTTTGAGTCATATGTGGTGGCTGAAAAAGATCTGGTTCTTGAGACCATGATTGATTAAATCTAGATGGATGAGTGTAATTGGCATAAGGATCTACTTCTTGGTAATTTTTCGAGTAGCCATAATTAGTATGATCCCACCATCCTTCATGGTAAGTGTTTGAGTAATGATCATATTGTTGGTCTTGGAACCCTTGATGGCCTTTGACATCCTCCCATGGCCAATTGTTGAACTGGGGAGGTGAGATTGGCTTGTTGATTCTCCATGTTCATGTATGCCACCAACTCTTCAAGTGTTAGATTACTTAATTCCATCGTTTTTTTTTTCAAAATTTGAAAAGAAAAACCTGTATGTAAAAGAAAATAAAACTAATTAGAACTGAAAATAAGAATAAACCAAGTAACAAGTAAACTAAAGAAAGCGATCCTCGGCAACGGCGCCAAAAACTTGATGCACCCAAAAGAGTGTATCTTATTTAACCTTGCACTAAAAAAAATAAATTGTAGAGTATAGTGATTAGCAAGGGTCGAGTCCTCAGGGATTGGGTTTTAATCTATGAGTTATTAGTTTATAACTTAGGTTCAAAGAAAACAAAAGAAAATGGGGTTTTGAAATAGTTTTAAAAATAAGCAAACAAGAAAAGTAAGATGCAAGTAAGAAATAAGAAATCAAATATGAGAGAAATATGGTTAAGGTTTCATTCTCCACCACTAGACATCATTAGGAACCAATTTCAGATCTATCAATATCAACCAACTATCAAAGTTAACAACCGTAGATAACAACAAGCTCTGTTATCCCAATCTTTCCTTAGTTTGTCGTTAAATAGAACAAGCTCTCTATTTAATCTCTAACCATCAAACAACCTAGAATAAACTCTCTAAATTCAATTTAATGGCAGCTTTATGATGAGAAAGATAGGTTGATCTAAGCAACAAACACATAAGCTCGGATTGTTCAACTTAGGTTATGTTCCACTTTGCAATTATCGAAAACTTGACCATAATCATTAATCACAAATTGCCACTTATGAATAGGAAATCAAGACAATTACACGGATCAAGACTCCTAAACTAGCAATAGATAATTATCAAGATCTATCTAGTTGTACACCTAAATAAATCAAGACAACATCATAAACAGTTCTTGTAGAAGAACATAAGCAACTTTGATAGAAAATTAATGATAGATAGAATCTGAAAATCAATTACAAAACATGTCTAGGGCTTTGAAATCACCCTTAACCAAATAGAAGTTTAGCCTAGCATAGACATAGATAATATATGCATAAAACTAAAAAGAAAAATAAAAGAATGGAGAAGAAGAAGAAAAAGAAGAAGAATAATGATCCTTTGAGTCTTCTCAAAAGATGTCTAGTTTATGGCTCAAAAGATGGTATTTATAGAGCTTTAAAACCCTGAGAATGAGTCCTTGCCGCACAAGTAAGCCTGGAGATGCAAAAATCACGTTTTTGCCTTTTTTCAGATTTGGGATTAGGGTTTTTCTGGCCGTAGGGTTCTTTAGGGAGATCTTCTAGCGCCATTTTGAATGCCCATTTCTTATCCGATTTGGGACTATAATATATCGTTCGAAAGATAATCAAGTCATCTTCAAAAGTCAAGAAGGAAGTTTCTTCAAATAAAGAATCTAACATCATGTTTTCTTTACAACACGATTCAGAGGTCAAATCTGCCTGATTGCTTTTCAACCAGAAATTGATATTTTTGACTCCCAAGTTTTCTTCCATATTGTGATTATGATTTTGTAAGCTCTTTACCATCATTATTGACATCTATTGACTTTATTCTCCTTATTGTACCTAAAATTCAAAAACATAATATAAGTAAACAAGATAAAGATCGAAAACATAACAAAAACTAAAGGTAGAAAGGCATAAAATGTATATTTAATGAGCTTATCACGAACTTAGTAATATCAAAAGTTCTATTACTACTGCTACCCTTGAGTTTCTTCTTCAATCCCATGACAGTAGTTCTAAGTTGGTTAATATCTACCAAATTCAACAATTTTCTTCAACCAACCAAACACCTCTAAAGCAATAGTTAAATTCTTCTACAATTTCCCACCTAAATTATTCACTCTACCCATTTATAAATCGAGACCAATCATCACGAAATAATCAAACACAATGTCATCACTAGCAATTTTTTCAATCTTGACTATAATTCAACAAAACTCAGTCCAAAATGTACCCATTATTTTCTAATAAACCAATCAACAATATCCATCACTTTTGCATTTCAACCCACAACAACCAACAAATATAAACAAACTTGAAGAAACAATATAAACTTACTTGAATTTCAAATTTTGATGAAATTTTTCCTTTGCTTCTAGTTTGATTTTGAGAAGTTGTCGTTGTGATAAATTGAGAGAAAGATGTATGGAGAAGAAGTTTGTTGGGAAAGATAAGAGCTGTGAGAATGACATAAATGGGTTTTCTATAACAATGGATAATTATGTTGAGAAAATTGTTGGAAGAGAAGAGATTCTGAAGAGAGACAAAAAAGTGGTGAAAAACATAAGGGTGAAGCTATTTTGGGGTTTTTAAAGCAGTTGATGGTGTTAGGGTTTTAAATATAAAACAAACCGTTTATTACTCAAAAAGCCGTGGCGCAAGGCCGCGGCTTACAGCTACTATCTTTTTCACGATTTGTTGGGCCCCGGCTTAAGGTCGTGGCTCCCTGTTTCTGTCCGTTTGTTGATTTTTTCTGCTTGGCAAATCAGTTCAACGGCGCTGCGGCCTAATGCCGCGGCGCAAATAATGTGTCCTATAATAAGGCTATAGTTTCCTCAAAATTGCACGTGCCATGGCTTAACGCCTCGGCCATCATTTTCAGCATTTTGCTACGCTTGGTGGAGCCACGGCTCCGTGTTTCTGTAAGTTTTTTAATTCTTTTATGTTTGCAAATCAGTTGAACGGAGCTGCGGCCCTAGGGCGCGGCGCCAATAATCTGTTCTACGATAAGGATATAATTTCCTCGTCAATGCACGCGCCGCGGCGTAATGCCTCGGCCATCATTTTCAGCCTTTTGCTACGCTTGGTGGAGCCACGGCTTTGAGCCGCGACACCGTGTTTCTGTCAGTTTTTTGATTTGTTCTGATTTGCAAATAAGTTGAACGGAGCTGCGGCTTAAGGCAGCGGCGCTAAAAATCTGCCCAATAAGGATGTAATTCCCTCTACTTTGTACGCGCCGCGGCGTATCGCGTCGGCCATGATTTCCATCCTTTTGCTACGATTGGTGGAGCCACGGATTTGAGCCGCGGCACCGTGTTTCTGTCAGTTTTTTGATTTGTTCTGATTTGCAAATAAGTTGAACGGCGCTGCGGCTTAAGGCCGCGGTGCTGAAAATCTGCCCAATAAGGATATAATTCCCTCTACCTTGTACGCGCCGCGGCGTATCGCGTCGGCCATGATTTTCATCCTTTTGCTACGATTGGTGGAGCCATGGCTTTGAGCTGCGGCACCGTGTTTCTGTCAGTTTTTTTATTTGTTCTGATTTGCAAATAAGTTGAACGGCGCTGCGGCCTAAGGCCACGGCGCTAATAATCTGTCCACTAAGGATATAATTCCCTCTACCTTGTCCAATAAGGCTAATAATCTGTCCAATAAGGATATAATCTGTCCAATAAGGATATAATTACTAAAATCAAGTTAAAATGAAATATAAGTTTCAATGTACATATAAGTTTCTACTAATGTACATAAGAAAAAAAAAAGTACATATTGTTTTGCCTTAATGTACATATAGGTATGCAGGAATGTACATATTGTCTTGTGGCCATGTACATATAAGTTATATTGTGAATTACATTTTTTGTTACTAAAATTGATGTTGTGTACGTCATTTAACTGCATCCATTTTTTAGACCCCGTTGATTTAGGGTTGAATTTAGGAGAAACTAAAAATGTACATATTATTTTGCCTAAATGTACATATACCTATGCAGGAATGTACATATTTTCTTCTGCCCATTTACATATAACATCAATTTTGTAAATGACTTTCTTTACTTAAATTGATGTTGTATATGTCGTTTAAATGCTTTGGGGTTTAATTCCCACTTGAATTAGGGTCAAATTTAGGAGAAACTAGAAATGTACATATTCGTTTTCGTAGTTGTAAATATAAGCAAGAATGTACATATTGTCTTCTGGCCAAGTCCGTAGCACTACACAATAATAAATGTAACTAATATCATAAAATTCGAACGAAGATAGTTGATATTTTCTTTCATTTCTTCCAAAAATAGGATGTTCTACACAACACACGAAATTACAAAGTACAATGGTCCTATTAACATCAAGAATTTCGTACAACCAGCGTACAAAAAGGAAGTTACATACACCATAAATAAGAAGAGAAGACTAGAGTAAACAATAGTCCCACCTAAACCCAAAAGCTTTTGAAGCTTGTGAACCTAAATGCAACAGACCGATTAAACAAAAAAAGGTCTATACATTGCTGTACAAAATGTAAGGCATGCCAAATGCGAGATGTGAGCAGGTTCGACGAGAAAGACATCGATTCAGTGCTTTCACAAAAAATATAGCACGTTGAACCATTCAATTTCTAACCTACAAACATATTTCAGTGCTCGAACAAAAAATATAGCACCTCTAACCTTCTATTATGTTTTGTTTTTGCTATTATGTTGATTTCATTAAGGGTATATTTACATATAGCATAACTATATGTACATTCAGCAAAACTATATGTACATATTTTTATAGCAGATAAGTTATCATAAATTCTCCATGGATTGCCAATGGCTTAACCTTTTTTTTTTCTCTCTCTCAATATTGTGGGACATGCAACATAAAAGAAATATAGTAAATACTACGATGACACTAACATAATTGCAATTAAAAGAGTCTTGCTCCCTAAAGCCAAACCTTTAATCATACTATGTTTGCATGTCATTTTTTTCATTTAAAACGAGTAAAAACTAACAGAAATTATAAGAAATGCTTCAACAAAATAAAGCCAACTTATATGTACATATAACAAAATAATATGTACATATAGCAAAATAATATGTACATTATTCCAAACTATATGTACTTTTTTATATTCTAACAATTTCTATCCTACACCCCAATGATTTAAGCTCTTACATGTTCCTCCTCTTTAAAATCACAAGTTTCATGATAATTTTATATGATAGTGGAAGCACATTAATAATCAGAAACCTACCTCAGGCTCAAGGCACTATGCTTTGTATGACATATTTGGGGTAATCTTTTCCATCATACTTTGGAATTCCATCTCCCCATCCTTCCCTTCAAGTAAATGTAAGAGGTTGTTAAGTCATTCTTGGTGACAATATATTGCTGTATTTCTTCAGCTTTACTGCTGCTGCTGTAAAGAAATAGGTATTAATCATCAATAAACTCATGCAAGAAACAACATTAACCATGCCAATACTAACACAACAAGATTATAATTACTGCAGCAATTACTATGCTTCCAACATTGACCTTAAAACAATAACAGTATGAAAGCATAAAAACAAAGTTTTAAGTCAATACAACGAAAATAAAGATTTTATTTCAAGAAATTATGGAACAAGCAAAAATAACTACAGCATTAACCATATTATATGTACATATAGTTATAACAATATATACATTTAGCAAAATTGTATGTACAAATAGAAAATTTACCCCAAACACATTACAAATAGAAAAAAATTACATATATTCAAAAAATATATATATATATATATATATACGTACATATCTAACACTTATTTGTACATATCATGGAAGCCATATATACATATAAGAATTATATTATACGTACATATAACTGACATCTCCTATACATTAAAAAAACCAAGTCAACAGTTCCAAAAGATTCATTCCTAAGCTTAGAACTTTCATTTTTGTTGTTACTCTGTAGTGATTTTCGAGGATGAGCAACTGGCCAAATTTTTTTTTGCAACATTTTATATCGAACCATAAGAAGTAGTTATACGTTCAATCCAAGAAGACAAATGATTCTGCAACAACTTCCAAGACTCCAAGTCCTCAACTGCGCACTAGAATCATTCAAAAAATGAGTGTATTAGAACAAGACACATGCAAAATAAAATATGAAGGTATAAATAAAAGGATATGCCCCCCTAGTAAACAAGATGTAGACAGAAAAAATAATAGTTCAAAAACTAATAAAAAATAATATAGCATAATTATATGTACATATAGCACAACTATATGTACATTTTTCCAAACTATATGTACTTTTTATATAGTGACAATTTCTATTCTAAACCCCAATGATTTAAGGTCTTACATGTTCTCCTCCTTAAAGTGACCAATGAAGCAAAAATATAATGATTCATATAAAATGAGTAAGACTAATTAATTATAATACTATTGCTCTTTATAGTCAAATCTTTAAGCATAATCCTTTCGTCTATTCGTTTTTGCCATTTAAAATGACTAAAAACTAACATAATTGATAAGAAATGTTTCAACAAAATAAGTCCACTTATATGCATATAGCATAACTATATGTACTTATAGCATAGCTATATGTAAATTCAAGAAAATTATATGTACATTTCATCACAGTCACAAATCAACCTTATATATAAAACATGAAACCTAGTTTTGTAATTTTTATTCTAATTCTAAGGAATGCCCTGTCACCTTAAAATCCATACCAATCGTCATTGACAGATATAACTTAAAATCTAAAACCCAAGTCTTAGCTACCTAACCTAATGATCAGTCCTGATGAATTTACAAATCAATGACCTATCTTAGATAGCCAAGAGAAATAACTACTATCCATTTTCATCAATATAGAAAAAAACAGAACCAACAGAATCATGCTCATACACTTTATCAACATTCCACCTACAGAAGACGAACATTCAAGAAATCTCAACAATACCATTGTGTGTAGGAAAAGGTAGGAACCAGGTAATAGGGAGACTCAACTGCAGAAAATAAAATAATACAAACAAATTAAGGAATGAGAAAATTAATTGCATACAATCTGTAACCTTCATTGAACCATGTGAATCTACTCCTAACCAAACATAAAATATTGCATAAAGGATGGTCCATGAATCCACCCCAATTAAATCATAACAATATAAGAAATATGAGTGCACTCACACTCCCAAGAATCTAATGCAATAGCCCTTGAATTCAGTGATTGGGGATAAATCTTTAGTGCAAATTACTAAAACAAGTATGTTTCACATAAATTAGAATCACGCTATAAAGTTAAGATGCAGTATTCAGACAAAGACAACTTATACAACATAATAATGATGATCATATGAAGCTTTAGCATCTTCAAATATTGGTGAGACATGCATTCTTACACATGATTCTAAAACCAATACCAAGCCTGTCCATGTACATAATTCCATACATAAAACACAGATATTATCTCTAAAATTCTATGACACCAATTTAGGGTTAAATTTAGTAGAAACTAAAAATGTACATATTGTTTTGCTTAAATGTACATATAAGTATGCAGGAATGTACATATTGTCTTCTACCCATGTAGATATAAGTTATATCTAAATAAATTATGAACAACACTCTTCCCTAATTTTTCCCCAACTTCATGCACTAATTCTTCAAAACTAGTGTTTTCATCGATCATCACACCCACTGTTCTTCCACCTCGATATTCTATAGAGTCGCCATTAAAAATCAACAGCTCACCATCAATATTACAATAAAAATACACTCTTTTCTTAAGGCTTGATTCACTCATTTCAACTTTATAATGATCGAACAATATGTTTCTGCAATGTATAAAGCAACAATAGACTCTTATGTTTGAACCTTCCTTAAAAAGACCAATCAAGAGAAAATATAATATAATAATATGTACGTATAGCAAAACAATATTTACATATAGCAAAACAATATGTACATATAGCAAAACAATATGTACATATTGCATACCTATATGTACATTATTACAAATAATATGTATTTTACTTAAAATCAATCAATTAAGATATTATGTGCCACATTCTTACAAATTTTATGTACATTTTATAAGATTAATAGAAATTTCAATTTTACAAGCCCCAAACAAATGTCACATAAACATAAGAAAATTTACTCCATCACTTCCATATGTTGGGAGAAAAAAATACTTTTCTCATTTACGCAACACTTAAATATTCACATATTATAAACAGTGAAGATCAAGTTGAATTACAACTTTAATATCGCAAATACATGACAAATACAATTTTGGGAGAAAGAAAGAGTCATAGAAATTTCAAAGCAAATTTTATGTACATTTTATATGAGTCACAAATTTCAATTTTACAAGCCCCAAACAAATGTCACATAAGAAAATTTACTCCATCACTTGAGGAAAAGGGTGCAAATGGTCTATATGTTGGGAGAAAGAAAGACTTTTGTCATTTACGCAACACTTGCAATTATTCACATATTATAAACATTAAAGATCAAGTTCAATTACAACTTTAATATCGCAAATACATGAGAAATACTTTGGTCATATACTTCACTATGATGGTGGACATATACAAACATGAACCACCAAAACCAATAAATTCACATCATTGCAGTCAATAATTTTAAAAAATTAGATTGCTCGAGGAAGACAAAAATACTTCAAAATTTCTTAATTCCTTGCAAGAAAGATAAGATTGATGAGAATATTGTGGATATATAAAACAACTGTGAAATAGGATCAATTATGGTCCACATAGGATGTTTTAAATAGATTTCATCTTGGTAAACTCCATAACTATATGTACATATAGTAAACAATATGTACATGTAGCATAACTATATGTACATTCTTGCAACTTATATGTACTTTTTTTACACTGACAATTTCTTCATGGTCCTATATATGCAAGCAAGCAAATAACAAGCATGAATATCATTTCAATTAAATTGAGGCACAAACAACTATCATGACATGAAACTATTTTGCCTGTAAAAAAAATTGAACTGCAATATATGGTGAAATTAACAAAATTAATAAAGATGTTCTTACAATATTATGAGCAAGCAATTCTACAAAGTTGTAGATGTTATCTCCTAGAAGAGCATAAATGGACATATTACATGTCAAATCCTATATAATTGAAAGGATTAAAATAAAATGAAATGAAGTCAAAGGTTAAATATATATGTTAGCAAAATAAAAGCTGTAAAATTTCTTTACTTAATATCCATCTACTTTTAATGATTGGGTGTAAGGCTAAGTACAGCCTCAGTCTTCTGGCTGGAAAACATAATACTTAAGCACATTAGCCATATTACCATCAGCGTTATCTTCCATACAACGGTATGTCATTTTAATGCAGGTTTTATTGTCAATTATATACTTGGTAACTCGATTCATCCATGTCATTACAAATTTTTGATTTTGATGATAAGAGAAGGGGATGTAGCATGAAAGAAAAAGCTCAAACTAGTAAGACTAGAACTTAACCTTGCAGAGCATTGCTGCACATTAATTGGTTGATAAAACAGTATTTTCTAAAGGGGACTCTGAAGAACAAGAAGTTTGTAACATCAAATCTTGATAAATTAGTTTCAGCTCTAGTAGTATCACAAGATAATACAATTGCATTCGTAGAAAACACATAAACCAATAAAAACATACCAGCTTGAGAAGATTAATCTTGGTCTCAAAGTCACATTTAAAATTATCATACAATTATATCAGTGCATCTCCAGCCTGAAATTTAAGAGAAAACAAAACATCATAAAAAGTTAGATAACCTAGCCAACATCTACCGTATGGGTACTCTAAGTTCATAGCAAACGAACTTATTTATGTATGTATGAATTCATACAAACATACATACATATATATATATATAAAGCCAACTCTTCAAAAATGAAAACCATTAACTAAACCACACTCCAAACTAATTATCCGACCAAGATACACTGAATGACCCAAGAGACCAATAGGAAACCACGATTGAACTTTCCACATGTACCATACAAAAACAAGAGTGCTAAGAGAATGTAACATAAGCTTGCCTCTAACATTTTTCCTTGTACAATTAAGATAATTTTTTTTTATACTAAAATAAAGACACCAAACCTTAAGAAGCTAATGGTTCGTGATTTCATGATTTAGCTAAGATATAACATAAACTTGCTCATCACACTTTCCATTCTACAATTAAAAAAAAAATCCTAACAAAATTTTGCCAAAGCTTTACAAACTAATGTTTACCTAACTTCCATCCTACCATGTCTGACTCTACTGCAGTCCATGAACACATATTGTTTTCTCTTTTCCAAGACTCAAAAATTCTGAAACTACTGCCACCAATATAGATGTTTAGGTCAAAATTTACAATAGACAAGTAATAGAACAAAACATATATTTATAATATTTGAAGTAGATCTTAAAATCAAAACAAATTAAGAGACTAAATAATAAACCCTAAAGTTAAAAAAAAGGAAAACTTACAATATCCAGAATTCAGCATGCATCTTACGCCACAATAAAGTGGGGTCAAACTCGAAATGGGTTTGTCACACGAAATCTCTTGTTCTGCTTGCCTTCTCCTTCACAGACAATGGATTTCAGAAGAGGTTTGTGGTAAGAGACAAGAAAAATAAAAATAGAAGAGCGAAAATGAAGGGTGGGAGAATAACAAAGCCAAACGGACGAGGGGGGGAAGACTCAGATATAAACAACTTATTTCATTAAGGGTATTTAAGACTTTACAGTTTCATTCACAAGAATTTTTAATCTTTCCATTTCCTTTCTACAAATAATTTTAAGATATTGTACTCTTTAACAATAATGTTACTGTTGACTGCATGTTTCTCATATTTTCCCTATTTCTTTCTTCAAAAGTCCAAACGAAGCCATACGCATTTAATGCTACCAACTACCATTATTTTTTCTCTTTCTTCTTCACATGACACTTTATTTCTTTCTCAAACTTCATTTCTTTTTCTTTCTACGGTTCCTTTCTGATCAACAACCATTGGTTCCCATTCTCGTAACTCCATTTTCCCTTATTTCTCCAAATTAGTTTCGGCTACTGCTTTTCTTCATAAGTCCACCCACTTTCTTGGTTTTTCTTTCCAAAATCAAGGCTTCATCTCGTCTTCAGCTTTTTGGTCTTTTGAAGAAATTTTGGATTTTTTTTTTTTTTTTGCTTCTATGATCAGCGAGAGGAATAAAAAATATCTTTTCCACTTTGGTTGATCCGTGGGTAGATTTTGAGGATGGGTTCTTGCCTTTGGATGAGACACAAGTGAATGGCCAGGATTGAGGGACAATTACCTTTTTTTCTTTTACAGGTATGGTTCTGCTATATGAAGCACCGATACAGGGAAATCTCCTCGTATCGATGTCCGACATGAACATGCATGGACACGTCTGAATACGTATCGGATACTCCCAAAGACGATAAAAAAGTAAAAACCAAATTGAACACGGTCAAGAAACGGGAGGGAGACAGTCAAGACACGTGAGGGACACGGGTGAAGGATTTTTACCGTTTCGATATACTTAGTTGTCGTCTGATCTCAGCAGCTCCTCCGTCGTTGCCAAAAATTCCAATCTTTTTATAAAAAAGACAAAAAATACTCAACAAACCCAACATTCCCTTACTAAATTTGTGGGAAATTTTGTTGAAGGGGTGGAGGAGTACAGTTGCAGAACCAATCGCGGAGGCGTTGGTGAAGAAGAGGTCGAAGTGAGTATCCATGGGTGTCTCTTTTTTAATTGTTTTTTTTAAAGCGAAGGAGCGTACTTTATTTTATTTTATGATACATGGCCCAATGCCATCCTGGCATCCTCTCACGCTAAAAGCCTAAAATTATTACTTTATTTTATTTTTTTTTTTAAAGAAAATTTTGTTATTTTGTTTTTAAATACTTTTTATATAGGCGGTAACGGGTCGAATATTTATATTTTTTGTATTATTTTATTTTGAATCCGTAAAATTATTTTAAAATTCGAATTCATAAATTATCCACATTTAATCCGCATATTACTGTTCGAATTTGAAATAAATAATATTATCTGTCGGATATTCGAATCCGCTAAAAATTTGAATTCAATAAATCAATTTTTTTAAAAATAAAAATATAAAATCAAATAAAATTTATGTGTTTTACAAATAAGCGGATTCGGATTCGGATATCTCAATCCACAGAAGTAATGCGGATTCGAATAATGGATATCTGAAGTTTCATATCCGCATCCGCTGCAGATAGTAATTATAATATCTGAATCCGATTTTTATCCGAATCCACAAAAAATGGATCGAATATCTACGGATATCTGAATCCGTATTTTAAATTATCATCCCTACTTTTATATGTACATATATTTTTATTTGGTTATGTTTAAATATTTTGGGATTGTAATTTTATTTTGCTAATAATTTGATTTTTTCATTTAAAATTATGGTACTCCAATTTATCTTGTAAATTAAAATGTATTATTCATTTTTTTATTGAAATTAATGGAAACGTTTATTACATAAAATATTTTAATAATTCAATTAAAATATTTAAATTGAATATTTTTATATAAAAAAGATATATATAATTTTTTTATTATCGTGTTCTGTCGTACTCGTATTCTTATTTTTTAAAAATTATTAAATCATTGCATTCATATCGTGTCGCCAATTTAAGATATTTGGTATCTGGCTTTTAATGGTACGATGAGGGCGCAACTTGTGATGATTTTGACATTCATTAGCCTAGAGAAATAGATTCTTAATGAAAGATGATACTGCTGCTAACGATGTTAGTGAGATTGTTGACGTTAGATTTCTAGTCACTTATACTGTGGAGTAAGTGTTGCTATCGCTGAGATATCACCACAAGTGATGTAAGATTGGTGAAATAATTGTGGCGGGTCTTTTCCATGGTGATGAATGTTATAGCTAAGGTGGGAGACACCTAGCTATGGTGACAAGGATCATGCAAGAGTCTACCATTGGAAAAACTACCCCGCATCGACCGTAGTGTTGAAAATGGAGTTGACAAGAATCGTGCAAAGGCCGTCCATTTGAGGGTCTACCCGGACATGACCGTTGTGTCGATACTAAATGATGATAAAGCAAACCAGGGGCTTTCACCATGTTCGCTAGGATTACTGTGTTGATGCGAATTCGTGGGGTTGAACTGATAAGTGCTTAAATTAATGTATTTTTATATATCAATTTTTTATATTTTATATTTAATTTTTTGAAATCCTTGATAGTTGATGCACTTATAATGGTGTATCTTATTAAACCTTGCACTAAATATGACCGATTGTTTAGTATAATAGTAGCAAGGGTCGAATCCACAGGGATTTGGTTTTAACCTATAAGTTGCTAGTTTATAACTTCAATTCTAAAAGAATAAGAGAAAAGCGGGCTTTAAATTATTTTGAAAGTAAAGCAAACAAGAAAAACAAGATTTAAAGAAATAAGTTTAAATCAAATAAGAAAAATACGGTTAAGGTGTCATTCCCCACCACTAAACATTAGTAAGAATTAATATCAGATTTATCAACATCAATTAGCTATCAAAACTATCAACCGTAGATAACAACCTCCCGTGTTACCCCAAACCTTCCTTAGTTCGCCGTTAAGTAGGATAAACACCACTACTTAATCTCTAACTATCAAATAATTTTGGATATATATATCTAGATTCAAAGTGACAACAACTTTATGATGAGAAAGATAGGTTGATCTAAGCAACAAACACATAAACATGGATTGTTCAACTTATGTTATGTTCCACATTGCAATTATCGAAAACTTGACCATAATCATTAATCACAAATTGCCACTTATGAATAGGAAATCAAGACACGACAGATCAAGACTCCTAAACTAGCATTAAATAATTATGAAGATTCATCTAGTTTGCAACCTAAATAAATCAAGACAAATATCATGAACAATTTTAATGGAAGAATATAAGCAATTTTGATAGAAAATTAATGATAGATAAAATCTGAATATCAATTACAAAACATGTCTAGGGCTTTGAAATCACCCTTAACCAAAAGAAAACTTTAGCCTAACATAGGCATGGATAATATAAACATGAAAATAGAAAATAAGAAGAAAACTAAAAGATGGAGAAGAAGAAGAATATTAATTATTCAGCCTCTTGCTCTCTACACAAACATGAAACTAAAAAGAGAATAAGAAGAAAACTAAAAGAATGGAGAACAAGAAGAATAATATTGATTATTCAGCTTCTTTCTCTCTTAAACTATCTAAGAGCACTAAAATCTGACTGCAAAGCTATATACAATGTGTTTCAAGTTGTAAGAGATGTGTTTTAGCTCTCCCCCAACACTTGTATTTATAAGGAGCCACTAGGGCTCTATTTAGGTTGGAATCTAGGGTTTTTATATGTATGAAATAGTGAATTGCGGCTAGGTTAGTTAAGGTGTGAATAGGGAATTTCGGTTAGGGTTTTTAGGGTGTTAATATGGATTCTCGGTTAGGGTTTTTATCTTTTCCTGCTGCATCTTCTCGCATTTTCTTAGCTGATTTGGATGATCATTTCTTGTCTGATTTGGACATGTGAACTACCGTTGGAAATATATTCAAGTCAGCTTCAAAAGTCAAGAAGGAAGTTTCTTTAAATAAAGATCTTAAAATGACGTTTTCCTTGCAATAAGCTCCGGAGGTCAGATCTGCCTTCTTGCTTTACACCAAGAATTTGATCTTTTTGACTCCCGAGTCTTCTTCCATCTTGTGATTATCATTTTGTAATCTCTTTAACATCCTAATTGACATGTTTTTGATCAATTCCCTTAATCATACCTGAAATTGAAAAACATAACCTAATTAACCAAAATAAAGATAGAAGACATAACGGAAACTAAAAATAGAAAGGGCATAAAATGTGTAATTTATGCACTTATCAATAGTTTACTATGGTTTTGTGTTTTGTAGGTGTTTTGGAAGCTAAGGATTGCTATGAAATTGAAAAGAGTGAATTTGGACAAGAAATGAAGCTTTAAGCAAAAAGGAAAGCTGTTTTCCCATCAAGGAGAGACCATCTGGCTAAACCTAACCCGAATTTTTCATAAATAAACTAGTGGCTTATCATATACTCTTTATCCATAAAAACCCTAGTTGGAAAACACACTCTCACACCCAAATTAGGGCTAGCGAGTAAAGTTTTTGAACCTTGAAGAAGTTCATCCGCCACCTTTATTTAATTATGCATTAGATGCTTTAATTTATCCTTTGATAAAAACCATAGATGAAATATATGTCTTTCCTTGTCAAAGTAGGATGATAAGCTCATAAAATATACATTTTATGCCTTTCTACCTTTAGTGTTTGTTATGTTTTCGATCTTTATCTTGTTTACTTATATTATGTTTTTTAATTTTAGGTAGAATAAGGAGAATGAAGTCAAAAGATGTCAATAATGATGGTAAAGAAGTTACAAAATTATAATCACAAGATGGAAGAAGACTTGGGAGTCAAAAAGATCAATTTCTGGTTGCAAAGCTAGAAGGCAGATTTGACATCCGGAGCTTGTTGCAAGGAAAACATGATGTTAAATTCCTTATTTGAAGACACTTCCTTCTTGACTTTTGAAGCTGACTTGAATACCTTTCCAACGATAGTTTACACGCCCAAATCGGATAAGAAATGGTCATCCAAATTAGCCAAAGAAGTGCTATATGATGCAGCACAAAATGGAAGGCAGAGAGCCCTGTGCCACGGTGCCAATAATTCAGGAAAAACACGTGAAAACTTGCCAAAAACGTAATTTTCTACCTCCAGGCTTACTTGTGCGGCAACGACTTGTTCCCAAAGTTTTAAAGCTCTATAAATACCATCTTTTGAGCCACAAACTATATATCTTTTGAGAAGACTCAAGGATCATCATTAATTTTCTTTTTCTTCTCCATTCTTTTATTTTCTTTTTCTTCTCCAAAGTTTTAAGTATATATATTATCTATGCCTATGCTAGGCTAAACGTTTTTTTGGTCAAGGGTGATTTCAAAGCCCTAGACATGTTTTGTATTTGATTTTGAGATTCTATCTATCATTAGTTTTTTATCAAAGTTGCTTGTGTTCTTCTATAAGAATTGTTCATGATGTTGTCTTGATTTGTTTAGGTTGCAAACTTCATATATCTTGATAATTATCTAATGCTAGTTTAGGAGTCTTGATTCGTGTAGTTGTCTTGATTTCCTATTCATAAGTGGCAATTTGTGATTAATGATTATGGTCAAGTTTTCGCTAATTGCAAAGTGGAACATAACCTAAGTTAAACAATTCATGTTCATGTTTTTGTTGCTTAGATCAACCTATCTTTCTCATCATAAGGTTGCTATGAAATTAAATTTAGAGATGTTTATCCTAGGTTGTTTGATGGTTAAAGATTAAGTAGTGGCGTTTGACCTGCTTAACGAATAACTAAGGAAGGATTGGGGTAACACGGGAGGTTGTTATCTATGGTTGTTAATTTTTATAGCTAATTGATGTTGATAGATCTGAAATTGATTTTCAAAGATATCTAGTGGTGGAGAATGAAACCTTAACCATACTTCTCTTATATTTGATTTTTTCTTATTTATTTGCTTTTTACTTATCTTATTTTCTTTACTTTTAATTATTTCAAAAACCCCTTTTTCTTTACTTGTCTTTGAACTTAAGTGATAAACTAATAACTTATAAATTAAAACCCAATCCCTGAGGACTCGACCCTTGCTCACTACTATACCTTACAATTGATCTTTTTAGTGCAAGGTTAAATAAGATACGCTCTTTTGAGTGCATTATAAGATTAGTGGCTGTCAACTTACATTAATTGCATTAATTGCAATTTTTTTTTCTTAAAGCTAATCCTTATCAAAGTAGGAGATTTAAATCAGCTATGATTTTCCTTATTTCTACATGCTTTGACTGCAAGTAAAACATCTTTCCTTATTACAGAGTGGTTTGACTACAATTAATTCTTTCTTTCCTTAGGTAATTAAACCTTGGCTAACAAGTATTATTTCTTTCCTTAAAAACCTTAAGTCAGCCACCACTCAAGCATTAAATGCTCTTAATTGCAAGATCACTTTAAATGCTACTTGATGCACAAGACATAGGGGTTGCCTATACAAAGAAATCGAGGGGGAGCTGATCTCTACACAATTACAAGCTACAATATTATGATTTTCTTTGTTTGAAAGAGTTTGAGAGAGCAAGAGGCTGAATAATTAATACTCTTCTTCTCCATTCTTCTAGTTTTCTTCTTAGTTTCTTTTTAATTCTATGTTTATGTTAACAATGCCTATACAAGGCTAAACTTTTCTTTGGTTTTGTTTTGTTCGGGAGCTTGGAACATTCACTGAAAAACAAAAATGAGGAGTTGATCCAAACCATCCAAGAGGAACAAGGAGAGATGGCTGTTGACAATCGAACCCTCAAGGAGCTAGCCGCTCTGGACTTGGGTCAACAACCATTATGCATTGAATATGCTAATCTTGAGGTAGCTTTTGAATTAAAATTTGGTTTGATTCATCTTCTCCCAACTATTCATGGTTTTGCAGGAGAGGATCCAAATAAGCATCTCAAGGAATTCCATGTAGTTTGCTCAAGCATGAGGCCAACCGGGGTCACAAAAGAGCAAATTAAGTTGAGAGCCTTCCTATTCTCTCTAGCTGATTCGGCAAAAGAATGGCTCTACTATCTACCATCTGGGACCATAACTACATGTAATGGTATGAAGAAAGCATTCTTGGAAAGGTATTCCCCAGCATCTAAGGCTGCCAACATTAGAAAAGAGATATGTGGGATTCGGTAATACAACGGAGAGTCCTTATATGAATATTGGGAGAGGTTCAAGAAACTTTGTGTATCATGTCCACACCATCAGATAAGTGAACAACTTGTCATCAAATATTTCTATGAAGGAATCATGCCCATGGAGAGAAGAAGTATGATAGATGCAGCAAGTGGATGAGCTCTAGTTGATAAGACTCTCGGAGCTGCTAGAACTCTCATCTCCAACATGGCAGCCAATTCCCAACAATTCTCAATGAGACAAAATCCAGCACCACAACCCAAGAAAGTCAATAAGGTAAGTACATTATCCCTTGAACAAAAAATTTCTCAACTGACTTGTCTTGTGCAACAATTGGCTGTAGGTAATATATAGCAAATTAAGGCTTGTGGCATATGTTCTACTGTGGGGCATCAAACTGATATGTGCCCAACACTACAAGAGGATACCAATGAACATGTGAATGCCATGGGTGGATTTCAGAACAAACCAAGGAAGTATGATCCCTACTCTAACACTTACAATCCAGGATGGAAGGATCATCCAAACTTCAATTATGGAGGAAACCAATCACAAGCTGCTCCTCCACCATTTGACAATAGACCACCGGGTTTTCAACAAAGGGTTCAACAACCATATCAAACATGACTAGAAGTTCCACCCACTCAAAATTCAGGTACTTCTCTTGAAGATCGTGTTAAAGCTCTTTCTACTAATACAATTCAATTTCAACAGGAAACAAAGGCAAGTATCTAAAATTTGGAGACTCAAATGGGGCAAATGGTAACAACAATAAGTCAAATGAGAGAAAGGGATTCCGGGAAATTACCTTCCCAAGCTATAGTGAATCCTAGAGAAAATGCCAATGCCATAACTTTAAGAAGTGGGAAACAGCTTGAGACACCACAAAAGGATAATGCTCAAGGGGAGGACAACACCATGGCATCATCTTCACATCCCAATAAGCCACTACAAAAGGTAACTCCTAAACCATCTTTTCCTTCTTATATAACTCCTCCACCTTTTCCTAGTAGGTTAGCAAAGTCCAAAAAAGAGGAGCAAGAGAAGGAAATTTTGGAAACCTTCCGGAAAGTAGAGGTGAACATTCCTTTACTAGATGCTTTCAAGCAAGTGCCAATATATGCCAAGTTTCTAAAAGAGTTGTGCACTACTAAACAGAAGTTGAAAGGTAATGAAAATGTAAGTGTGGGGGAGAGTGTGTTAGTTGTTCTTCAAAGAAACTCCCACCTAAATGCAAGGATCCAGGTATGTTTACCATTCCTTGTAAGATAGGAAACACTAGTTTTGAGCATGCTATGCTAGATCTAGGAGCATCCATTAATGTCATGCCATATTTAATTTATGCTTTATTGAATCTAGGACCATTAGAGGAAATCAATGTTATAATACAACTTGTTGACTGTTCTAACATTTATCCTAGAGGAGTTATAGAAGAAGTCCTTGTGCAAGTTAATGAGTTGGTCTTTCCCGCTGATTTCTATGTTATAGAGATGGAAGATGAGATGTCTTCTAATCCAACACCCATACTATTAAGGAGACCATTCTCGAAAACAGCTAGGACTAAAATAGATGTGCATGATGGCACCCTTACTAGGGAATTTGATGACGAGGTAATTCTCTTTAATATTTTTGAGGCCATGAGATACCCTAGTGATGTACACTCTATTTTTTCTATTGATATAATTGATTCTTTAGTGCAGCAGGCTTAAGAGTTAGATGGTGAAAATAGTTTGGAAACAGCCATTAGCAAGCACCTCGGCATGGAAAATTCTAAATGTAAAGAGGGCTTAATGTTGAGTGAACATGTGAAAGAGGCACTAACATCTCTTCAAGTGTTACCGCCTCTTGAGGAAAGGTTTGGTGTTTCATTTATTGATTTGACTTTATCTAATGAGAAACTTCTACCTTCTGTTTTGCAGGCAGCAACTTTGAAATTGAAACCATTACCGGACTACTTGAAATATGTGTTCTTACGTGAAAAGGACACGTTATCGGTTATCATTGCCAAAGAGCTCACATCTTTGCAAGAAGAGAGACTTATATGGGTGCTTAGAGAGCATAAGATAGTAATTGGGTGGACAATTGCTGATATCAAGGGAATAAGCCCATCTATGTGCATGCATCGGATCTTGTTAGAGGAAGGATCCGATCCGACAAGAGAAGCACATCGTAGATTGAATCCTTCTATGATGGAGGTGGTGAAAAAGGAGATACTTAAGCTCCTAGATGTTGGAGTGATCTATCCCATCTCGGATAGCAAATGGGTGAACCCGATCCAAGTAGTTCCTAAAAAGTCCGGTGTAACTGTTGTAAAAAATAATGAAAATAAACTTATTCCTACTAGAATTCAAACAGGGTGGCGAGTTTGTATTGACTATCGTAAACTTAATTCAACAACTCGCAAAGACCACTTTCCTTTACCTTTTATTGATCAAATGCTGGAAAGGTTAGCTGGCCATTCTCATTATTGTTTTCTTGATGGATTTTCAAGTTACAATCAGATTGCAATTGCTCTGGAGGACCAAGAGAAAACCACTTTCACATGTCCATTTGGTACCTTTGCATATAGGCGTATGCCATTTGGTCTTTGTAATGCACTAGCTACGTTCCAAAGGTGTATGGTTAGCATATTTTTAGATTATGTAGAGAACATCATAGAAGTTTTTATGGATGATTTTAGTGTCTATGGTGATTCTTTTGATAGATGCTTAGAGAACCTTACCCTTGTACTTAAAAGATGCATGGAAACTAATCTTGTATTCAATTGGGAAAAATGTCACTTTATGGTAGAACAAGGAATAGTTTTAGGCCATGTTATTTCTTCTAGAGGGATAGAGGTTGATAAATCTAAAATAGTTATTATGCATTCTTTACCACCTCCCACAAATATGAGAGAGGTTCGTTCTTTTCTTGGACATGCAGGTTTCTATAGGAGATTTATCAAAAACTTCTCAAAGATAACAGTACCTCTTTGCAAGTTGTTACAAAAAGATGTGGATTTCCACTTTGATGATAAATTCAAAGAGGCATTTTAAACATTAAAGGGACTCTTGACATCAGCTCCTATCATGCAACCACCAGATTGGAATGTACCTTTTGAAATCATGTGTGATGCTAGTGACTATGCCATTGGAGTTGTTTTGGGCCAACGGGTTGGCAAAGCCTCACATGCCATTTATTATGCCTCCCGAACTCTTAATGATGCTCAATTAAACTATTCCGCTACTGAAAAAGAACTTTTGGCTATTTTATTTGCTTTAGAGAAATTTCGTTCTTATTTAACTGGTACTAAAGTAATTGTATTTTCTGACCATGCAGCCTTTAGGTACTTGCTCACTAAGAAGGAGGCCAAACCAAGGTTGATTAGATGGATACTTCTCTTACAAGAGTTTGATTTGGAGATAAGAGAGGTAGTGACAACCTGGTTGTAGACCATCTTAGCCGTTTAGTTCATCAAGAGGATGCACTACCATTGCATGAGAACTTTTCGGATGAGCAACTCCTTTCCATAAGCACAACAACTCCTTCGTATGCTGATATTGTTAATTATTTAGTCACCAAGCAATTACCACAAGAGTTGACCAAAGCCCGAAGGAATAAGATCAAGAGTGATGCTAAATACTACATTTGGGATGATCCTTACCTTTGGAAGCATTTCTCTGATCAGATTATAAGAAGGTGCATACTTGAATCTGAATTCCATTCTATTATGACTTTTTGTCACTCTTATGCATGTGGAGGCCACTTTGGACCCAAAAGAACAGGATGAAAGTGCTTGATAGTGGATTTTATTAGCCTGCCTTATTCAAAGATGCATATCTCTTTTGCAAGTCATGTGATAGGTGCCAAAGAACAGGTAACTTAGGTGCTAGAAATCAAATGCCTCAAACTCCCATACTAATTGTTGAAATTTTTGATGTATGGGGCATGGATTTTATTGGACCTTTTCCTTCTTCTTATGGCAATCTTTATATATTACTTGCTGTTGATTATGTCTCAAAATGGGTGAAAGCGAAAGCCACTTGGACTAATGATTCTAAAGTTGTTTCAGATTTTGTGAAGACTAACATTTTTGTAAGGTTTGGAACACCAAAGGCCATAATCAGCGATCGAGGTACTCATTTTTGCAATAGGTCGATGAAAGCGCTTTTGAGGAGGTATAACATCACACATAAGGTTTCCACATCCTATCATCCTCAAACTAGTGGGCAAGTTGGAGTGTCAAATAGAGAGGTAAAATCCATCCTTGAAAAAACTGTCAATCCAAATCGAAAGGATTGAAGTTTACGTCTAGATGATGCACTTTGGGCTTATAGAACAACATACAAGACACCCATTGGTATGTCTCCTTATCGTCTTGTTTATGGTAAGACTTGTCATCTTCCAGATGAATTAGAACATAAAGCATATTGGGCTATCAAACAATGCAACATGGAAATGGATGAGGCAGGTAAGCAACGAAAACTTGACCTACAATAGTTGGAGGAGATAAGGAGTGATGCTTATGAGAATTCTAGAATTTACAAGGAAAAAACTAAGGCTTTTCATGATAAGATGATTTTAAGAAAGAATTTTGTTGTTGGACAAAAAGTTCTTCTTTTCTATTCTTGCCTTAAGTTATTTCCTGGTAAGTTGCATTCTAGATGGATGGACCTCTTGTTGTTACTAATGTTTTTACTCATGGTGCAGTTGAAATTAAGAATCTAAAAACAGGTAATGCTTTCAAGGTGAATGGACATAGGCTGAAACCTTACCATGAGAACTATCCAATACAAGATGTAGAGGAGTTACCACTTTATGAGCCAAATTATGTTGAATAATGACAGCATGGGTCTAATCGAGTTGAGGACAATAAACTAAGCGCTTCTTGGGAGGCAACCCAAAAGGATGGAGAGCACATGTTATAATCAGATATGCTATTCGTTACTCTCCATCATTCTATCTTTTATTGTTTTTCTTTAAGTTTGTTTTGATTAGTAATTCTTTTCTTTTACACATGATTCTTATATTTAGGGTTAATAGAATTACATTGAGGACAATGTAAGAATTAAGTGTGGGGGGAAGAATTTAGGATTTCCTTTAGTTTAGTTTTGTTTTTAGTGTGTTTTAGTTACTTTCAATACTATGATGAGATATGAATTGTATTGGGTCTAAAACTTATCATTAGTGATAAGATGTTCATGAGAATTAAGCTTGACATTACTATTTTCATGAGCCAATATTAATATGATATGTTGATTGAGAAAGAAGCATGTTTAGACTTGATATTAACTTGTATAATCATCCTTATGAGTTTTTGAGCTTATATGATTGATGCATTATACAAATCAATCTAATTTATTTCTTGAGTGCTCTTATGATAACATGTTTCTCTAGAACTTGTTTTAAACATTTTTGAGACTATATTGATGCATGTGATAACATGAATATGATAGAGGCATTAGGATTATAACCAGGGCCAAACAACCATCCCTTGTTGATGTTCCAAGAGAACATCCCCCTTAGTGAGCCAATTTGAGCCTACATTGAATAAGCTATTTCTTTGGTAACCACATCTTTTCCCTAGCCTAAATGTACTTATATCCTTACTCTTGTTCTAAAGATGGATTACATATTTTGAGACATATTGCAAAACAAGGGATACTATTTGAAAATTTGGGTTGGAAACAAAAGATAAGTGTGGGGAAAGAAAAGAAAAAAAAAAGTCAAGAGAAAAAGAAAGGGAACATTGTGAAAATACATTCCCATGTGAAAAGAAAAAAAAAGAAAAAAAAAGAAAAGAAATATGAATCATCTCTTGAACTTGTGAAAAAAGAAAAAAGATGTTATAAAGTTGTTTAGAATGAAGAAAAGGTCCAACATGAATATTTGGCCTATGTATTATGTGCTTTGTAAAGAGTTTTGAGAAGTTTTCTTTGTATGAATCTTATTATGTCTCTAAACTCTATGAAATCTTTGAAACCTTTTTGTAACATCCTTTTCCTTTTATTCTTTAACCATATTGCAACCTCTCAAAACTTCTCTAAACCCTATTACAACCTTGAATAAAGACATCTTTATTTATGAAGTTACATGATCTAAGTAGTGGAGAATAGGTGGACGAGCAAGCATATGGTAGAACTGTTTTCATGAGATTGATTGAGTGTAAACACTTTACCACTACTTTAAAGAGTGAAAATAATGTGAGAAGTTGTGATTAGTTTTGAACATGCACTATTTTGATTGAGATATGTTATGTTTATGTAGCTTAACTCAAACCCTTTACTATCAAGCATGATTTTTTGTGAAACTCTTTAAGCTATTGATTAGTTTATAAGATGTCTATAAGTTGTATTGAAAGTGGACTAAATTACATTTTCCTACTTTGTTCTCTATTTGATTTTGCTCGAGGACTAGCAAAAGACTAAGTGTGGGTGAATTTGATAAGTGCTTAAATTCATGTATTTTCATATATCAATTCCTTATATTTTATACTTAGTTCCTTGAAATCCTTGATAGTTTAATATGGTTTTGTGTTTTGTAGGTGTTTTGGAAGCTAAGGATTGCTATGGAGTTGAAAAGAGTGAATTTGGACAAGAAATGAAGCTTCAAGCAAAAAAGAAAGCTGTCTGCCCATCAAGGAGACACCATGTGGCTATACCTAACCCGAACTTTCCATAAATAAGCTAGTGGCTTATCATATACTCTTTATCCATAAAAACCCTAGTTGGAAAACACACTCTCACACCCAAATTAGGGCTAGTGGGTAAAGTTTTTGAACCTTGAAGAAGTTCAGCCGCCACCTTCATTTAACCATGCATGGGATACTTTATTTATCCTTTGATAAAAACCCTAGCTAAAATATATGTCTTTCCTTGTCAAAGTAGGATTAGTGGCTATCAACTTGCATTAATTGCAAGAATCTTCTCCTTAAAGCTAATCTTTGTCATAGTAGGAGATTTAAATCAGCTGACTTTCTTTATTTCTACATGCTTTGGCTGCAAGTAAAGCATCTTTCCTTATTAGAGTGCTTTGACTACAATTAATTCTTTATTTCCTTAGGTAATTAAACCTTGGCTGACAAGTATTATTTCTTTCCTTAAAAACCTTAAGTCAGCCACCATTCAAGCATTAAATGCTCTTAATTTCAAGATCACATTAAATGCTACTTGATGCATAAGACATAGGGGCTGCCTATATAAAGAGACCAAGGGGGAGCTGATCTCTACACAATTAAAAGCTACAATATTATGATTTTCTTTTTTGTTTGAGAGAGCAAGAGGCTGAATAATTAATATTTTTCTTCTCTATTCTTCTAGTTTTCTTTTTAGTTTCTTTTTAATTCTATGTTTATGTTAACAATGCCTATGCAAGGCTAAACTTTTCTTTGGTTAAGGGTGATTTCAAAGCCTAGACATGTTATGTAATTAATTTTCATATTCTATCATATATTAGTTTTCTATCAAAGTTGTTTATGTTCTTCTACATGAATTATTTATGATTTTTATCTTGATTTGTTTAGGATGCATACTAGTTAGATCTTGATAATTATCTAATGCTAGTTTAGGAGTTTTTATACGTAGCTTATCTTGATTTCTATTCAATAGTGGAAACTTGTGATTAATGATTATGTTAAAGCTTTCGCTAATTTCAAAGTGGAACATAACCTAAATTAAAAAATTCATGTTCATGCTTTTGTTGCTTAGATCAACCTATCTTTCTCATCTTAAAGCTGCTATTAAATTAAATTTAGAGATGTTTATCCTAGGTTGTTTGATAGTTAGAGATTAAGTAGTGGCATTTGTCCTATTTAACTACAAACTAAGGAAGGATTGGGGTAACACTGAAGGTTGTTATCTACGGTTGTTAACTTTGATAAAGAATTGATATTGATAGGTTTCAATCTGATTCGTAATGATGTTTAGAGGTGCAGAATGATCCTTTAGCCATATTTCTCACATCTAATTACTTCTTTTTTACTTGCTTTCTTACTTTTATTGTTTACTTTAGTTTAAATCTGAGCTCAAAAACCCCTTTACCTTTGTTTACTTGTTTCTAAGTGATAAACTAATTATTTATAAACTAAAACTCAATCCCTGAGGACTGACCCTTGCTTCTATTATACTTAACAATTGATTTAGTGCAAGGTTCTAATAAGATACACTCTTTTGGGTGCATCATGAACCCTTTGAACCCACTAACAATTTAGGATACCTAACCCATAAAAGCCAAGATTCAGGCAATGAAAACTTAAACCCAGTGAAATCCTGTTTCAAAGAACCTAAATAAGCTAAGCTAGCTAGACCCCAAGAACACTTGTTTCAAGAACCTAAGTTTGAGGAGTTGAACACCACAAAAAAGAATTCTTTGATAAGTTCTAAGTTATTTCAAAAACTAAAAGAGAAAACTCTCACTGAATAAAATCAGACTTAATTGATCAAAAGATAATTAATTGTAGGCGGCTACACAAGGTATTTATATCCTCCCTACATTACCTAAACCTAATACTAGTTACATTGGAATTCGGCCAAGCACTACTACTCCCCTTGGAAATCCTAAGGTCGGCCAGACCTAATAAACTTAATAAAGAATGCTTAAATATGGGCTGAACATGCTCCAGCCCAAACCTAAATGATTAAAAAATGTTCAACTAGTTTAATGAAGGTAGATCCCACTAGCCTATTGGACATGTTACATAATATAGGCCCAAATACCTAGGTAATTAAAAGACTTAAAATAAACCCAATCTTCCTTGCCACATCATAAGTGAATTGGTCCCCACAAGTGCCATGTCAATTAATAAATTAAAGAATAGGCCTACTTCTAATCTTCCAATGCCTCCATTGCAAGCCCTCTAATGCCGCCACCTTGTGTTCTTGAATCAGATGGACTAAACTTGGATGGAAGACCATCTTGCATGTTGAAGCCTTTCTTGAATAACTTGCAACATGGCCCAAGTGAATTCCATCCATTCTTGCAATGTTTCCTAGATCTTCTTGGATCGTGGCCCATATAAAAATTGCCATGGGATTGGGCCATCTTGGATCCTATCATTCCCCCTTTCCTCGAAAAGATTCACCCTCGAATCTTAGCCTTGTGTGTAAGAATGACGACGCTAGGTACAAAAACAAGGTGATGTGCAATGCCTCTTATAGATGGCAACCCATCCTGTATCTTCTCCGAAAAGAAATCCTTAACATCCTCCAACAAAGAAGTAGTCAAAATAGGAAGAAATTGGTTAGGGGTATCAAGAATAAGAACCTCACTCTCCTTTGCATCAAGAAAAAAATTCTCAAATTCTTTGTTTTCCTCGGTAGGAATTGTCTGCTTTTCTACTAATGGTTTCTCTCTTACTTCTTTAATTTCAGCCACCACTTCTTTTTCTTTTTCCTTTTCGCTTTCTGTTTTACTCTCTTTTTCCTCTTGTAGCTCCACTTGTTTTTCAGCCACCTCTTTTTTTTTCACTATTTTTTGCTCTCTCTCTTTCTTCCTCTTGTTGCACAAACTTCCCAAACAATAAGGTGAACTCTTCCATCTCTTGCAGAGCCTACTTTCCTTCGTCGCCACATGTGAGAGACATCTTAAAGTTGCTACAAAACAACTTTGGTTAGTAAAAAAAAAAAAAAAGATGTATGTCGATTCTTTCCTCTTTCTTTTGATCTTTTTCGAATATTTCTTTTTATTTCTTTCTATTCGAACAATTTTTTTTTCACGAGACTTTCTTGATTTTCTTGAAATCTTGGATAACTTTCTTTTTTCTTTCTTTAGACTGTTCGAATGCCCCTCTCAATTCTTGATTTTTTTCAAGAATGGATCAAGAACAGTTAAGAACAATTTTTAATAGATCAATAATTCAAGAAGTAGAATCTTGATCTAAACCAACGTCCGAGAATGAAACCCCAAATGGAATTGTTTAAAAACTATAACTCTAAGACAAAGAATGCCTAAAGCTATAACCCCTAAAGCAAGAATGTCTAAAACCCCAAAAATCTTGTCAGATTGATAAAAGGGATGAAACCCCAAAGTAAGGATAAACCCCAAGCAATATGGTAAAGAAGATAAAAAGATTTACCCAAAATCCAATGAAAGAAGTAACAGGATAAAATACCTAATTGTAAACCTAAGCTCTGATACCAAATGATGCGAACCCGTGGGGTTGAACCCTTTGAACCCACTAATAATTTAGGATACCTAACCAAAGAAAACCAAGATTCAGGCAATGAAAACTTAAATCCAGTGAAATCCTATTTCAAACAACCTAGATAAGCTAAGCTAGCTAGACCCCAAGAACGCTTGTTTCAAGAACCTAAGTTTGAGGTGTTGAATGCCACATAGAAGAATTCTTTGATAAGTTCTAAGTTCTTTCAAGAACTAAAAGAGAAAACTCTCACTGAATAAAATCAGACTTAATTGATCAAAAGATAATTAATTGTAGATGGCTACACAAGGTATTTATAGCCTCCCTACATAATCTAAACCTAATACTAGTTACATTGGAATTCAGCCAAGCACTACTACTCCCCTTAGAAGTCCTAAAGTCGGCCAGACCTAATAAACTTAATAAAGAATGCTTAAATATGGGCTGAACATGCTACAACCCAAACTTAAATGATTAAAAAATGTCCAACTAGTTTAATGAAGGTAGACCCCACTAGTCTATTGGACATATTACATAATATAGGCCCAAATGGCTAAGTAATTAAAAGACTTAAAATCAATCCAATCTTCCTTCCACATCATTAAATGAATTGGTCTCCACAAGTGCCATGTCAATTAATGAATTAAAGAATAGGCCCACTTTTAATCTTCTAATGCCGCCACTTGCAAGCCCTTTAATGCCCCCACCTTGTGTTCTTGAATCACATGGACTAAACTTGGAAGCAAGCCCATCTTGCATGTTAAAGCCTTTCTCGAATAACTTGCAACATGGCCCAAGTGAATTTCACCCATTCTTGTCATGTTTCCTTGATCTTCTTGGATCTTGGCCCATATAGAAATTGTCATGGGATTGTGCCATCTTGGATCCTATCACTTGTCGTTGGGCCAAGGGCAGCGTGTAGGCTGCCAACGCTGCTGGGTCATGAAAGAGTTATCGCCATAGGTTAACCGCACTTCTGGTGGTTGGAGAATTGGAAGAGCCACTTCCTTTGTGATGTTTTATTGGGAAAGAAGAATGTCTTAGTGTGAAATAAGATATCGCTAGCTGTTGTAATGGTTTTCATCCTTAGTGAGGGATTGATTTCTAGATTAAAAAAAAAAAAACCATGGAGTTGTTACCAATTTTTTTTGGCTAGATGTGATTGGTCACCTATAAAAATTATCTCTATAATAAAATCCTAAAATTAATTAATATTTATTAAAAAGATAATTTTTTGATCCGTGTAAAATAAAAAATAGATTGGGTCCAGAGTACGATTATGCATGAGGAAGGTATTAGCAACCCACAATATCCGTTAAAAAATGGTACCAATTAATCGTGTATTATCTCTTTAGTCCTCATAAAAAATGGTCTTGGTTTCAATATTTAAAAAATAATTCCCTTAGTTATTTTATTTTCAAATTTTGCATTTTTATTTGTGGAACAAATAATTTTATTACGGAAAGAATGAGAATCCCTATTACGAGAAAATTCTCTATATTCTCCAACAACTTGGCAAAATTTAGAAGAGATTTTTCCATTTAAGAATTTTCATATCATTGCTTGAAAACGAATGTGATATTCTTTTGTAGATAATAATCATTGAAATTACCTCCAACTTGACAGGGACGATCAATAATTACTTTCACTTGAAAATATTATCTTATTTTTATTTTTTAAAGAAGTGAAGTTTTGCATAAAAAATTTGTCACTTACAACTTCATGTCCATTATTAAAGGCAATTGAAATAAATATGGCAATAAGTAAATAAAAAAATGCACGAAAAATAAATAGAAGCGAATGATGGACATTGGAGATAAAAGCACAAATGACAAATGTAAAGAGTAAAATAACATAAATAAACTTTTATTTTTGGTTTTTTATGTTTCATTTATTATTTTTTGCTTAGGAATAATATGACAACCCCTTGCGTTGAAATTTTTTCTAGATTCCTCAAGAACTTGGCGAAATTTAAAAAATTATTCTTTTGTCTGAAAATCTCCAAGATATGCCTTAAAACATTGAATAATGTTCCCTCTTTAAAGAATCGTGGGAGTCCCCTCCAACAACTTGGCGGGGGTCCCAAAACCATTTTACTCGAGAATGATAAAAAATAAACGAACTCTTCTAAATTTTCAAAATCCTTTTTCAAAAGACCTAATCAAATAATTATCTTGTTTATCAGTAATGCTCCATTTAAAAGAAAACACTTCTTTTTTTTCTTCATTTTTTATACAATAGACAAATCAAATACAATAGAAGCCCTATAAAATAATACTATTAAGATTAAGAAAAAAATATTATTTTAAAAATGTTATTTAATTATTGATAAATGAATAAATTATTCATTTATTGATAAATTAATATTTATTAACTTATAAAATTTTTATGTTTTCAATCCTTATACATGTACTTTGTTATTTTCTTTTAAATGAAAAATATTAGATAGAGTCAATAATTAATATTAACATAGATCCTCAAAAGTTAATATGTACATATACATTAATGTACATACATAATAATTAATAAGTACATTGTTATACATGCAATAGATATTAGTTTACAATTTAATACTCTAGAAGATAAAAGGTCAAAGATGTTTCATGTGCATAGAACTTAATTTCTATAAATATCATTAGTTTTAATCTTAGACTCAAAATTCATACATTTTACGGCATCTCATTTGAAAGGAGTAAAAAAGTCTACTTTCATTGATCATATGAGAAGAGCATTGTGTAAGTCTAAGAATGAGCATCTCTCTTCTAGTCAAAAGATTTGTGACAATGGGTCCAAGAAAATTTTCATTTCTCCATCAGTCAATCTACAATATCAAACACTAAAAATAGCAATGTTAAGAGACACAAATCAGTAAAATATCTCGAGTTAGAAAAGGTATAGCGATAAAAGATTGAAGATGTTTCATGTGCATGGAACTTAATTTCTATAAATAGTAATTAGTTTTAATCTTAGACTCAAAATTCATACATTTTACGACATCTCATTTGAAAGGAGTAAAAAAGTCTACATTCATTGATCATATGAAAAGAGCATTTGTAAGTCTAAGAATAAGCATCTCTCTTCTAGTCAAAAGATTTGCGACAATGGGAAAATTTTCCTCTCTCCATCAGTCAATCAACAATATCAAACACTCTCAAAATGTTAGCAGAATATTTGTCAAGTGAGATGAAAAATAGCAATGTTAAGAGACACAAATCAGTCAAATATCTCAAGTTAGAAAAGGTATAGTATGTGTGGTTTCTCCAATATCAAGAGAAAGTGAATATGACTGGAGAAATGATTCAAATCAAAGCAAAAGAGCTTTCCAAAAATTGTATGGTGAAACTAGTTAGAATTTCACTTCTCAAGTAAGTGGCTAGGTCAATTCAAGGCAAGACATGGAATCAAGTTTTACCGACAGTTTGGTGAAAGTGGTTTAATCGTCATGGAGGATATTGAAAATGTTTTGTCGAAAATACGAGCCAAACTAGATCAATTTTAGTGGAAGGATATTTGCAATATGGATGAGACATGATTATTTTATCGTTTGGAAGCAGATCATTCGCTAGCTATGAAGTAATCTGAAGGACGCAAGAAGGACAATGAGAAAATTATTATTGCTATTTGTTGCAATGATGATGGTTCAGACAAGGTACCACTTTGGATTATTGGTAAGTATGCTAATCCTAAATGTTTTATAAATGTGAAAACGAACAATCTTAATTGTCATTATCGAGCAAGCAAGACAGCATGGGTGATTGGTGTAGACATCTAATTTTGTTCGAACCCATAAATAAGGTACGTTTTCCAACAAACCCGAGTTTTTAAATTTATTTCAATTTCATGGTTTAGTGATTTGACACTTGGGCTCAGTAAAGATGGACAAATTCGATTTTGACACTTTGGGGTGAAAAGTCAACATTAGAAAAGTCAAAATTGAAGAAGTCAAAGTTGATCAAAAAGTCAAAGTCAACATGAAAAAGTCAACTTTGAAAAATCAAAATTAAAAGGAAAATTGGACGATAAAGAGGTAATCTTAATAATTGAAAGGTCAACATTGAATTATGAAGGATGAAATTAAATGGTTTAAAGTTGAGCTAAATGGTGGAAAGAAGTTGGGTGAAAATTCAAGACAAATTTGGAAGCCCACTTTAAAAATCCTAGTGGTAGGAATTATTGGAAATTTAGGCCAACATGGAATTTTGGTGGAAACTTGGTGAATTATGAAGGCCCATTTTTTTAAGTTAAATGATAGGGAAATTTGGTGGAAGTTGGAAGCCCATTGTTTATTTAAATGGTAGGAAATTTGGATGGAAGATGGAAGCCCATTTTCTATTCAAGTGTTAGGAAAGATGTATGAAGATGGGAGCCCAACTTGTGTGATAAAATATGGAGAATCCAAGCTTAAGGGTCCAAGAAGAGAAGGAAAATATGGAAGGCCCAAAGTTAAAGTCCATGTAGGAAAATGGATGGAAGGAAAATGGGTGAAAATAGAAAGAAAAAAAAAAGTTGTAGGAGAATTGTATAAATAAATGCAAGGTAATCTTGTAATAAAAAGGAAGAGTGGAGGATACTCTTGGAGGGCTAAGTGGAAACTTAGTAAATAAGTGACGAGTCACATAAGTTGGTACATGGGTCATCTATTAAAACATGAAGCTCATTGGTGGGTGAAAGTGAGGTGGACAAGTGGCTAAAAAATAGAAGAACCTAGAATAGCCTAGAAGGAAAAAAAGAGGAGACTAAGGGAGGAAAACAAGAGGGTTTCGGCCAAGGGTTTTGGGGGTTGGAATTTTTCATACAGTAGTTGAAAAACAGTAGCCAAGGGAAGAAAAAAAAAAGGAAAAAAAGAAAGGAAAGGAAGGGAGAAAAGGAGAAAGGAGGAGAAGGATTTTTGGTTGCTAGGAAAAGCTTGGTAAAGGTAGCTTCTATATTTGTTTCTTTGCTTTTCATCTTCTCGTTCATGTTTTCTTATTTGTTTTCTTAAAACTTTAAATGTTTTCAAAAGGTTTTTAAAAGCCTCTCTTTTTCTTTTCTTCTCTTCTCTTTTTTGTAAAACCATAAAATTTTACAAAGCTTTCTTCCTTTCTTTAACATTGCTGCCACTTTGTTTTTTTGTTCACTATGTTTTTGCTTCATGTTTCCTCTTGATACTTGGTCTATTGCAGATATGTGATAATTCCTATTTGGTTTCTTTTTTTAAAATGAAGAGGTTTTAAGTTTGATGATCTTGGTTTCATCCAAGTGATGGTTAGGCCGAATCTAGCATCTAAGGGGTCAACCTTAAGCTAACCTTTGTTTTCTTGCTTGTTTATGTGTTTGCTTATATCTTGTCATTCTCATGTGCATACTTTGCTGAATATGAGTTTATTGTGGAGCATTCTCTTTGTTACATATTGTTTGTTATCTTTGGAAAAAGTGATTATGAGCTTGGTTTCATCCAAGTGATGGTTGGGCCGGATTAATATCCAAGGGGCTAACCTTGAGCCAATCACATTATAGACACCTAATTTTGTTTGGACCACTAAATCGGGTATGTTTTCTTCCTAAAGTGATTTTCAGAATGCAAAAGGGCTTTTCTCATCCTACAGGTAGCACTCCGAGACTTAGTTTAAGAAAGTAGGCATAAAAAGTCAATCTTGAAAAAGTCAACCCCAAAAAAGTCAACCCCAAATAGTCAACTACTAAAAAAGTCAACCCACTTTCTAAATCAAGATGCAAAGTTTAATTGAACAATGGTGAAAGAATTTTGATAATTTGAGGTCTACAACGAAAGATATGGAGTCCGAATGATGGGTTACGTAGATTCAGTAAAAAGGAAACCCGAGTTTAGAAAATTTGGGGAAGTGCTTAAACGATCAAATCGATCGAAATTGAAGGTTCCGAATGAAAGATAAGCAATGACTACGGGTAATGAAGAGGACATTTGGAGGCAAAACTGAAGGAAAAGTCAATTTGGAAGAAAACCGAGAATTAGAGTTTTTGGTGGATTTTGGTGAAATTAGAGAAAATTGCAGAAATAGCCCTATTCGGTAAAACTAAAGCCCCTAATTGATGAGGAGTGAGTAAACAAGGATAGCCCAAGGCTCAGTTTGAAGTAATTCCGAGAAAAGAGTCGATTGGAGGAAAAACGTAAAAACGACGAAATTCCCGATATTGAAAGAAGGAAAAATCAAAACATAGGGGAATTTGATCGTAAAAATTGGGCGTTTTTGGACCAACTCCAATTCAATATATGACAAAGGCACAGAAAAAAATGGAAATCGGACATGTTTTGAGTAAAACCGAGCTTCGGAGGTAAAAGGACAAACTTGGAAAATTCGGGAAAAATAGCAAATGAGATCCAAAAATTCCCAAAAATTCCAAATCTCAATCTTAAATCATTTTGAAGAGATTGGGGAAGAAAAATCTGGATTCAGAGTTCATTTGCAAAATGGCAAATTTCGGGCCCACTTAGCTAAAAATTCTAGAAGATAAATCCCAAAAAAAATAGCAAATGAGCTCGAAAAATTTTGAAAATCTCCAGACCTCAATTTTAGATTATTTGGAAGAGATTGACGAAAGAAAATGCAGAACCGGAGCTCGTTTGCAAAATGTAAATGTCGGGCCCACTAAGCTAAAATTCAAGAAGATAAATCTTAAAAAAATAGCAAATGAGCTCAGAAAATTATGAAAATCTCCAAATCTCACTTTTAAATCATTTGGAAGATATTGGTGAAAACAAATCTAGATTTGGAGCTCGTTTGCAAAATGGTAAAAGTTCGGGTGCATTAAGGGGCAATTTTGGAAATAAATCCGAAAAAATAGCAAATGGGCTCCAAAAATTATGAAAACTTCCAGAATTCAATTTTTTATTGTTTAGGAAGTATTGAAAAAATAAAATTTGGATTTGGAGTCCGTTTGCTATTTAATTTGGTTTGGGAGTCAAAAAGGTCATTTTACCGAAAAAATCGAAGAGAGCTTTTAAAAATTGGAGTTTGGGCTGGAATATCAAGGGTCATTCAGCCAAGCCCATAATGGAGAGTGATTTTGCTGAGCTCTTGCATCTAAGGGTCAAGAATGGATAGGAAGGTAGTTATTTTTCTTAATCAAGCCTTTGCAATTGTGACGCATGGACCAATGCATGAAGAGGGATGATGTCATACTTATGATATCATATTCATGACATCATATTAGTTAGGGGCTGATTAGATCTAGGGGTGGGATTTTTTCTTAAAAAGCATCTTGTATTAAGGACCATTGGATCAAAATTGGTTAGAGAAAAAACTACAACATTCTAGGTTCTTCTAGAGGGGATTCGTCCAAGGCATTGGGAGAGAGGAATTCAGATTTTTTGGAGAGGCTTGGAGGGCTGAATAGAGGATGTAGCTAAGGGAAAAAAGAGAGAAAAAAAAAGGAAAAAGAGGAGAAAAAATGAGAAGGAAAAGAAAGGTTTTGGCTTGCTACTTCTTGATTTGGAAAGCTAGAGCAAGGTAGTTATGTCCTTTCATGATTTTCTCATACTTTTTTGACATGATTTTTTTATTTTGATTGTCATTTTATTCTCTTTTATGAAAAAAAACTTGTTTTTAAAATAAGTTCTAAGGAGCTTCTACTTTGTTTTTTTTTTAAAGAAATCAAGAAAGCAAGTTTTTCTTCCTGTTTTTCATCATGGCCGAATGAACCATTTTTTGTTAAATGATTTTTTGTTTGATTTTGTTCATGTGATTTGTTGTGGTAGGTTAGCTTACTTGTGGTAGGTTAGCTTGATTGTGGTAGTTTAGCTATACACCATGCCATGTGTTTGTGATAATGCCATGCCATGTTTATGATTAATACTATTCGGCCATGATGATTTCTTGTGCATGTTGGCATTTTTATCATGTTTACTTGTCTAATATGCTTCCATTTTTGTTCATGCATTTAGACCATACCATGTGTTTCTTATATTGACATCGCTATGTTCATGAGTTTTGTTAGTCACCATGTTTAAATTATTATCACGTTTGCTAGTTTAATATGCTTCCATGTAGATTTTGCATATATAGGTCACCATGTGTTTGTGTTATTGTCTAGCTAGGATTTCATCCATTTGTTTAGTAACCATTCGGCCAACATGATCTTTTTTGCTTTGTGTGTGCATTTTCATCTTGTTTGGTTGATAGGTTTGCATTTCCATGCCATAATATTGTGTATCTTGATTTAGTATGCCATGTGTTTGTGTTAATGCCTTGCTACATTTCTCCACATAGAATTAGTGGCCATTCGGCCTCTACATATATCCCTTGCCTTGTGTGTGTATTCTCATTTTGTTTAGGTACCATGCTTTGCATTATTATGCCATGAGATTGTGTGTTGGTTGTGCCATGTTCATGCATTATTATTAGGTTTATTTGGTCATTATATGTTCATGATACTTTCATGCATTCTCTTGACATTTTAGGTCTAGGCCATCTTTGTATTGCCATGCATATTCCCATGCATATTAAGTCTTAGATCATATTGGTATTGCCATGCATTTTCTTATCCATTAGGTCTTAGATCATGTTGGTATTGCCATGCAAGTTCATGCTAGGCATTAGGAAAATCTTGTATTGCGATGCATTTTCATGACATCTTAGGTCTAGGTTACATTTGCATTACCATGCATCTCATGCATATTAGATTTAGAAAGCATTTATTGCCATGCAAACTCATGCTAGGCATTAGGTCATTTTGAATTGCCATGCATTTCCTTTGTCATTTAAGTCTTAGATCATGCATTTCATACATCAAATTTTCTGTTTGTTCATGCATCTCATATCATACCACTTGATTTTTGACTTAAGCCAATCAATAGCTTAAGGTCAAGCTCACATGAGCATACTTGTGGAAAATTGAGGAGTTGTCAAGTTGAAATTTCAACCTTTGTGATTTTTTTTACTTAAGCCAATTTTTGTCCAATTTTTTAGAAATTTTAGATATTGTTTTTAGGTCCATAGAAAAGTCTCCAATATTTTTACTTTGATTTTTGAATAATTTTATCAAAGGGTTAAAAATGATTTTTAGCAAACAGTTTTTCACCCAGTTTTTCTGACTTTCATGATTTTTCTGGGAGGTTATATTTATTCTAAAAATTAAGCCAATTTTTTTTCTAGAAAGTTAAACATGTTTTGAAGCTCCTATATTTGTTCAGATTTTTTAGATTTTTTAAGAGTAGGTTAAAAAAATTATGTTTTAAAACTGGACAATAGAGTCAGATTTCAATTTGAGGGAAAATTAATTTTCTGTTTTGGCTAAGGCATTAATAGAGGGCTGGTTGGGGACCTTAGCTACTGTCCTAGGTTGGTTTCTAAGCCATTTTAACCATAAAAAATGATTTTATAAAGCTCGGGTCAAGGGTGGTCAAGTCCGGGTTTTCAAAGTTAGGAAATAGAGCCTTTTTCAAAGGGGGTTTCAGCCATGTGCCATTTTCATCTAAGAGTTTTCAAAATTATTTTCAAACCAATCACAAAGTATTTTTTATTTTAGAAAATTTAATTTGATGTTTTTTCCTAAGGTAGACAGATATCTTTTTAGGTATACGAATTTCCTTATTTAAAGGAAAAAATACACTTTCATGCATTGCATTTTCCATTTTCATGCATATTTATGATATATGATTTTTGCTATGATAATGTCATTATTTGGATTTATGTTCTATGGTGTTATATTGTTTGATATATGATTGTGAATATTCTATGTTATCGTATGTTTTTTTTAGTCATTATTTTTGTCACATCATTTAGCATTTACTATGTTCATGCATTATTATTATTATTTTCATGCATATTTCATGATAATATTATTTTATATTTCATATTCATTTCATGTCATTTAGATTATATTATGATATTTCATTTCATTTAGAATATGTTATGTTACTTAGGTTATATTCATTTCATTTAGAATATATTATGTCACTTAGGTCATATTCATTTCATTTAGAATATGTTATGTCACTTCAATTATATTATATCATTTATATTTTGCTATGTCATCTTTATTATATCACACATGTTCATATTCATCCTTTTAAAATATTTTTAAAATAAGATAATGATCTTCAATAAAATAAAGATATTCTCAAGTTAAAATAATTCATGAGTTCTCTACCGGGTCTGCTGGAGAGGATATCATCAATTATCATTAATAAAGGACTATCTTTCTTTCAAAAAACGAGAATGATTCGGAGAGTTTTCCAAATAAATAATTTTTTTTATATTTTGCCGATTTTGTAAGGGAGTATAGGAAAACTTTGAATTAATAAATTCCAGATCATTTTCAATCAAAAACGGAATTATTTTTCTTTTATTTGGGAATTAATTTGAAATACCAAATTTAAAATCGACTTTTTACCACGACGTGAGATAATACACGATTAATAAGGTACCGTTTTATACGAGTGTTCTGGAGGTGCTAATCCTTCCCCACACGTAATCGAGTCCCGAACCCACTTCTTTGATGTTCTCTGGTTTAAAAACGCAGACTTGAAATTGGTTTTAAAAATATTTTAATTAATTTTAAAATATTTTACAAAACCGGTTTAAATTGGTCGGGGATCACACCTAGCCAAAAAGGATTGGTGGCGACTCCATGTCTTTTTCGAGGTTGTTTTCAAACCCTCATTTTATTTCAAGAGGAATTAAGTTGACTTTTTCTCTGTTTTCCAGTGTCATGTTTAACGAATATAAAGTCTCGCAATAAGACTTGTTAATTTTTAGGTTGCGACAGCTTGGCGACTCCACTGGGGACTATTAGAGAGTCAGGCCTAGAATTAGTTGTGTGTTATCGAAAGTCTTGGTTTTGCCAGGTTTAATTGGTATTTAATTTTAATTCCCACATTTTTCAATAATAAGGAGAATTTTGAAAATAATAAAATATTTTTAATATGTCCATACTCATGTGCATTAGGGTTGGCAATGGGGCGGGGCGGGGCTGTTTTTTGCTTGCCCCGACCTGACCTCCGTTTATATATACCCGATCCCGCTCCGAACCTGATTTTATTTAAACTTTTAGCCCCTGATCCCGACCCCGATGAGAGTCCCCCGACCCCGCCCCGAATTTATAAAAAAATAGTGTGTTATTTAATAAAAAAATTTCCAACTTTTTTTTTTTATAAAATATATTGACAAAATATTCTAATGAAAATTACTTATTCAATTGACATAAGAATTGAGTTAGTCCAAATGTATATATTTCAAGAATCAATCAATTTCATTAGTTTACAAACTTGCAAACTTGAAAAATAGATGATGAAAAAAATGAAATTTCTCTCTGACTAACAACAATTCTTATATATCTTTAAAAAAACTATTAATATATTATTTATATGTATTAAAGTTACGGTTTATTGCAATAATATATATAATTAACATATATAAAAATTAAAAGTAAAACAAATAAAAAAAGTAGAGGTATCTTTTTAAAATTACCCGCCCTGCCCCATAACCTGATTTGTAAAAAAAACCGACCTTGTAGGGTCGGGACGGGGCGAAACTCGACGGGTTCGGGTTATTTTGCCAACCCTAATGTGCATCCATTTTATCATTATTCTCTAGTTATTTAATGTTGTATATTTTAATTTCTTGTTGGTTAATGCGTTACATTAATCTTGAATGTTCTTTTAATAAGTTGTTGGGGCATTTAGAATAAGGATTGTAGAATAGGTGGTGAAAGATTTGCTTTTCCTCCACACATACTGCACTTGCATTTGCATAACATGAACTCTCTACCCGGATTTCGTTCTTTTAAGTGGGAGTAAAGTAACTACGCCTTCGTGATGATCCTCCATATGGGCTAGTGAAACACTTCCTGAGTATAAAGTACCTAAGCTTTCATGATGATCCTCCGTATGGGCTTAGGAAAATATACTCTAATGAATTGAACCCGCTTTTATCAGGGTGCCTTACTAGCCTTCACAAGCGATAGTGAGGAGCAATTCGAGGCCTTTAGAACCGATTCACCCTCATATAATAAACCTAGGCGAAACCATGCCGAATTTTCATTAGATGCACCGAAACTAGGAACACTTGGAGGAATGCTTCTGATTTTTTGCCTTTTATTTATACATTCCGAATAAGCATTGTAGATCAGGCAACGATGTATGTGCATCACCCGTAATAAGTTTAATACCCCAGCCCGAAGGCATCGCGATGCCTAAATAAGTTGACATTGTTGGGGCAAGTGTTCACCAACTTTTAGAGATTGAAAATAAAAATTTGTTTTTTCAAACATTTTGCATATTTCATGCATATATGAATAGAGTATGTACATTTATGATTGTATTTTTGATCCAATTCTTTGCTATAAACGGATGATGATAATAATTTCATTTGATGATTTCATAAACATTCATTGGTTGAATAAGAATTGTAGACCGGTAGTGTTGAATGAACATTTGTGATGCACCCAACAGAGTGTATCTTGTTTAACATTGCACTTAAAAAAAAATCAATTGTAGAGTATAGTGATTAGCAAGGATCAAGTCCTCAGGGATTGGGTTTTAATCTATGAGTTATTAGTTTATTACTTAGGTTCAAAGAAAACAAAAGAAAAGGGGGTTTTGAAATAGTTTTAAAAATAAGCGAACAAGAAAAGTAAGATGCAAGTAAGAAATAAGAAATCAAATATGAGAGAAATATGGTTAAGGTTTCATTCTCCACCACTAGACATCATTAAGAACCAATTTCAGATCTATCAATATCAACCAACTATCAAAGTTAACAACCGTAGATAACAACAAGCTCTGTTATCCCAATCTTTCCTTAGTTTGTCGTTAAATAGAACAAGCTCTCTATTTAATCTCTAACCATCAAACAACTTAGAATAAGCTCTCTAAATTCAATTTAATGGCAGCTTTATGATGAGAAAGATAGGTTGATCTAAGCAACAAACACATAAGCTAGGATTGTTCAACTTAGGTTATGTTCCACTTTGCAATTATCGAAAACTTGACCATAATCATTAATCACAAATTGCCACTTATGAATAGGAAATCAAGACAATTACACGGATCAAGACTCTTAAACTAGCAATAGATAATTATCAAGATCTATCTAGTTGTACACCTAAATAAATCAAGACAACATCATAAACAGTTCTTGTAGAAGAACATAAGCAACTTTGATAGAAAATTAATGATAGATAGAATCTGAAAATCAATTATAAAACATGTCTAGGGCTTTGAAATCACCCTTAACCAAATAATAGTTTAGCCTAGCATAGGCATTGTAAACATAAACATAAAATTAAAGAGAATCTAAGAAGAGAATAAAAGAAAGAAAGAAGAAGAAGAAGAATATTAATTATCCAGCCTCTTGCTCTATCAAAAACAAAGAAACAAAGAAGAAATCAGAACTTTGATGCTTGGGAAAGTGTAAATTTCGTATGCCTTCTTGGTCTCTATTTATAGGCAATAGCTAGGGCATCAAACAAGTGAATTTCAGCTCTCTCCCTTCAATAAATGCTGACTTGTGGCTTAAGTTAAGGAAAAGTGGCTGACTTTTGTGTTTTAAGGAAAGATATAAGCCTTAGCACCCAAGTTTGAATAAAGTATGAAAGTTTTAGTCAAAGCAGTCTTTAATGAAGAGAGATTATATTCTTGCAGCCAAAGTAAGTGTAAGGAAGGAAAGTCTTGGCTGATTTAATTCTCCTACTTTGACTAGGATTAGCTTTAAGGAAAGATACTTGCAATTAATGCAATTAATGCAAGTTGACAGCCACTAATCCTTCTTTGACAAGGATAAACATAAATGTAAGCTAGGGTATTAAGAAAAAGTTGTCATTTACGGCTAGGTTTTTTTTCTGCCACTAGGGTTTTTAGGGAGATATTCCAATGCCGATTTGGATGACCAGCCGTTGGAAAGGTAATCAAGTGATATTCAAAAGTCAAGAAGAAAGTTTCTTCGAATAAAGAGTCTAACATCATGTTTTCTTAGCAACAAGCTCCGGAGGTCAAATCTGTCTTCTTGCTTTGCACCAAGAATTTGATCTTTTTGACTCCCAACTCTTTTTCCATCTTGTGATTGTGATTTTGTAAGCTCTTTAACATCCTAATTGACATGTTTTGACTTCATCTCCTCCAAAATATCTACAAATCATAAAAACCTAGTAAAATGTCAAGGAAGTAAGAATCAAAGCACAAAGTATAAGGAAATTAAATAGGAAAATGTATGAAATTCAGCACTTATCAAATTTTCCCACACTTAATCTTTTGCTAGTCCTCGAGCAAAATCAAATAGCGACAAAATAATAAAACCTAATCTAATCCTCTTTCAATACAAATTAGAGACAATCATTGAACAAGTCTTATAAACTAATCAATAGCTTAAAGAGTTTCACAAAAAATCATGCTTGATAGTAAATGGTTCGAGTTAAGCTAAAATTAACATAACATATCTCAATCAAAATAGTGCATGTTCAAACTTAATCTCAACTTCTCACATGGGATACCCTCATGATTTTTACTCTTTAAAGTAGTGGTGAAGTGTTTACACTCAATCAATCTCATGAAAACAGTTTCTACCACATGCTTGCTTGTCCACCTATTCTCCACTACTTAGATCATGCAACTTCATGAATCAAGAGGTCTTTATGCAAGTTTATTATGGGGCCAAGGGGTAATAATGTGGCTAAAGAATAAAAGATAAAGGATATTACAAAAGTTCCAAAGATTTTATAGAGTTTAGATTTTATACAAAGAAACTTCTCAAAATTCTTTACAAGTACATAGTCACATAGGCCGGATATTCATGTTGGGCCTTTTCTTCATTCTAAATAACTTTGTAACATCTTTTTCTTTTTCCACAAATTCAAGAGATGATTCATATTTTTTTTCATTTTTTTTTTACATAGGAATGTATTTGCCAGTATTCCATTTCTTTTTCTCTTGACTTTTCTTTTCTTTTACCCCCACACTTATTTCTTATTTCTAACCCAAATTTTCAATAGATCTTCCTTGTCTTTGCAACTTGTCTCAAAACATGCTAATTCATCTTTGGAACAAAGGTAAAGATATAAATAAGTATATTTAGGTTAGAGACAAGTTATGGTTACCAAAGAAATAGCTTATTCAATGTAGGCTCAAATTGGTTCACTAAGGGTGTGTTCTCTTGGAACATCAATAAGGGATGGCTGTTTGGCCCTAGCTAAAAATCCTAATGCCTCTATCATATTCATGTTGTCACATGCATCAATATAGTCTCAACAAGGTCTAAAGCAAGTTCTAGAGAATCATGTAATCATAAGAGCACTCAAGAAAGAAATTAGATTGATATGTATAATGCATCAATCATTATAGGCTCAAAAACTCACAAGGATGATTATACAAGTCAGATTTAAGTCTAAACATGCTTCTTTCTCAATCAACATATCATATTAACATTGGCTCATAAAAAAGTTGATATCAAGCTCAATTCTCATGAAAATCTTCTCACTAATAAATCTGTTTTAGACTTATGCAATTCATATCTCATCATAGTATTGAAAGTAACTAAAACACACTAAAAACAACATAAAAAGACTCAAAAACAAAAAACACTCTAAATAAAATCCTAAATTCCTCCCCCCACACATAATTTTTACATTGTCCTCAATGTAATGCTATTATCCCCCAATGCAAGAATTATATGTAAGAGAAAAGAACTACTAAACAAAACAAAAGAAAAACAATAAAAGATAGAATGATGGAGAGTAATGAATATGCAAATCTGATTATAATAGATGCTCTCCATCCTTTTGGGTTGCCTCCCAAGAAGCGCTTGGTTTATTGTCCTCAGCCTGACTTAGACCCATGCCATTATTATTCAACATAATTTGGCTCAAAAAGTGGTAACTCCTCCACATCTTGTATTTTAAAGTTCTCATAGTAAGGCTTCAATCTATGACCATTCACTTTGAATGCCTTACCTGTTTTTGGACTTTGGATTTCAACTGCACCATGAGTAAATACATTAGTAATAACAAAAGGTCCAACCCAACGAGAACGTAACTTACCTGGAAATAACTTAAGGCGTGAATGGAAGAGAATAACTTTTTGTCCAACAACAAAGTCCTTTCTTGATATCATCTTGTCATGGAATGCCTTAGTCTTTTCCTTGTAAATCCTAGAATTCTCATAGGCATCATTCCTTATCTCCTCTAATTCTTGTAGGTCAAGTTTTCTTTGCTTACCTGTCTCATTCATCTCCATGTTGCATTGTTTGATAGCCCAATATGATTTATGTTCCAATTCAACCGGAAGATGACAAGGCTTACCATAAACAAGTCGATAAGGAGACATACCAATGGGTGTCTTATATGCTGTCCTATAAGCCCAAAGTGCATCATCAAGTCGTGAACTCCAATCCTTCCTATTTGGATTAACTGTCTTTTCGAGGATGGACTTAACTTCTCGGTTTGACACTTCAGCTTGCCCACTAGTTTGAGGATAATATGAGGTGGAGACCTGGTGTGTGATGTTATACTTCCTCAAAAGTGCTTCCATAGTCCTATTGCAAAAGTGAGTACCTCTATCGCTGATTATGGCCTTTGGTGTTCCAAACCTAGCAAAGGTGTTAGTCTTGACAAAATCTGAAACAACTTTAGAGTCATTAGTCCTAGTGGATTTTGCTTCCACCCACTTTGAAACATAATCAACGACAAGTAAAATATAAAGATTACCAAAAGAAGAAGGAAAAGGTCCCATGAAATCCATGCCCCATACATCAAAAATTTCAACAATAAGTATTGGAGTTTGAGGCATTTGATTTCTAGCACCTAAGTTACCTGTTCTTTGGCAACGATCACATGACTTGCAAAAGAGGTATGCATCTTTGAATATAGTAGGCCAATAAAATCCAGAATCAAGTTGTATTTATGCCAGGTGTAGGATATGGTTACCAAAGAAATAGCTTATTCATTGTAGGCTCAAATTGGTTCACTAGGGGGATGTTCTCTTGGAACATCAATAAGGGATGGTTGTTTGGCCCTGGTTAAAAATCCTAATGCCTCTATCATATTCATGTTGTTACATGCATCAATATAGTCTCAAACGGTTTAAAGCAAATTCTAGAGAATCATGTAATCATAAGAGCACTCAGGAAAGAAATTAGATTGATATGTATAATGCATCAATCATATAGGCTCAAAAACTCACAAGGATGATTATACAAGTCAATATCAAGTCTAAACATGCTTCTTTCTCAATCAACATATCATATCAACATTGGCTCATAAAAATTAGTATCAAGCTTAATTCTCATGAAAATCTTCTCACTAATAACCAGTTTAGACCTATGCAATTCATATCTCATCATTGTATTAAAAAGGAACTAAAACACACTAATAATAATAATAATAATAATAATAATAAAGACTCATAAAAAAATAGTAGACAAAAATAAAAGAAATCCTAAATCATTCCCCCCACACTTAATTCCTACATTGTCCTCAATGTAAGTCTATTAACCCAAATGAAAGAATCATGTGTAAGAGAAAAGAACTAATAACATAAGAATAGGAACAACTAAGACTCAAAACAAAACAAACCCATGCAACCTAAATAATCCTAAAATACTAAACAAAAATTAACAAATAAACATAAAAAATAAAAAGAAAAACAATAAAAATAAAAATAAAAATAATAAAAGAAAAAGGAAAAGGAAAAGAAAGAGAAAGCAAATCTGAATATGGCAGGTTGGCAATTTCTTCTTTAATTGGGCTGCCTTCCCAATTAACACTTGAGTTAGTGTTTTGAATCTAACCAACACCCCTTCTTGGCATTTTAGGCTTGTCAGTCTCATACATGAAATTTCCCAAATTTATGCGTTTGAGAGGAAGCTTTCTTTGCACAACAGTGGATGCATTCTCCATTACAAGTATTATTCCATCATCCTTTGTGGTGCATATCTCATCGAGGAATGGAGCATATTTTGATACTTGTTGAATGGAATCCACAAACAAGTTGTTTAAGGTTTCCGGCATGTGTTGTTCATGTTCTTCCTCCCTTGAACTTTGCAAATCTACTAGGAAAAGGTGGAGAAGAAACATTAGTAAAAAGTGGAACCTTAAACGTTACCTCAAGTGCCGAAATACTCTTATTTGGATATGTGGCTTCATTATCCTCAAGAATATAATCCATCTCTAATTTTGTCTCATCCTCATCTTGTTCCTCATTCCTCAAGGTCACAATAGTAGCATTCTCCTTTGGGTTAACCATCGTTTGGGCAGGGAGTTCTTCAGATCTTTGTGCTACCCATCCCATCATACTACTAGCCAATTGGCTCATTTACTTTTCCAAACTCTGGATGCTTGCCCTTGTTTCCTGTTGAAATTGGAAAGTATTAGTAACAAGAGAATAGACAAGATCTTCTAAAGAAGTACCTGAGTTTTGAGTCATATGTGGTGGCTGAAAAAGATCTGGTTCTTGAGACCATGATTGATTAAATCTAGATGGATGAGTGTAATTGGCATAAGGATCTACTTCTTGGTAATTTTCTGAGTAGCCATAATTAGTATGATCCCATCATCCCTCATGGTAAGTGTTTGAGTAATGATCATACTGTTGGTCTTGGAACACTTGATGGCCTTGACATCCTCCCAAGGCCAATTGTTGAACTGGGGAGATGAAATTGGCTTGTTGATTCTCCATGTTCATGTATGCCACCAACTCTTCAAGTGTTAGATTGCTCAATTCCATCGTTTTTTTTTTTTTAATTTGAAAAGAAAAACCTATATGTACAAGAAAATAAAACTAATTAGAACTGAAAATAAGAATAAACCAAGTAACAAATAAACTAAAGAAAGCAATCCCCGGCAACGGCGCCAAAAATTTGATGCACCCAAAAGAGTGTATCTTATTTAACCTTGCACTAAAAAGATCAATTGTAAGTATAGTAGTTAGCAAGGGTCGAGTCCTCAGGGATTGGGTTTTAGTTTATAAGTTAATAGTTTAAAACTTAAATTCAAGAACAATAAAAGAAAAAGGGATTTTGAAATCAGATTTAAACTAAAGTTAACAATAAAAGTAAGATGCAAGTAAGAAATAAGAAATCAAATATGAGAGAAATATGGTTAAGGTTTCATTCTCCACCACTAGACATCATTAAGAATCAATTTCAAATCTATCAATATCAACCAACTATCAAAGTTAACAACCGTAGATAACAACAAGCTCTGTTATCCCAATCTTTCCTTAGTTCGTCGTTAAATAGAACAAGCTCTCTACTTAATCTCTAACTATCAAACAACCTAGAATAAGCTCTCTAAGTTCAATTTAATAGCAGCTTTATGATGAGAAAGATAGGCTGATCTAAGCAACAAACACATAAGCTCGGATTGTTCGACTTAGGTTATGTTCCACTTTGCAATTATTGAAAACTTGACCATAATCATTAATCACAAATTGCTACTTATGATTAGGAAATCAAGACAATTACACGGATCAAGACTCCTAAACTAGCATTAGACAATTATCAAGATTTATCTAGTTGGCCACCTAAACAAATCAAAACATCATCATGAACAATTTTAATGGAAGAACATAAGCAAGTTTGATAGAAAACAATGATAGATAGATTCTGAAAATTAATTACATAACATGTCTAGGGCTTTGAAATCACCCTTAACAAAAGAAGTTTAGCATAACATAGGCATAGATAATATATACATAAAACTAAAAAGAAAAATAAAAGAATGGAGAAGAAGAAGAAGAATAATAATGATCCTTGAGTCTCCTCAAAAGATGTCTAGTTTGTGGCTCAAAAGATGGTATTTATAGAGCTTTAAAACCCTGAGAATAAGTCCTTGCCGCATAAGTAAGCCTGGAGGTGCAAAAATCACGTTTTTGTCTTTTTTTTTTAGATTTGCGATTAGGGTTTTTCTGGCCGCAGGGTTCTTTAGGGAGATCTTCTAGCGCCATTTTGAATGCCCATTTCTTATCCGATTTGGGCCCATAATATATTGTTGGAAAGATAATCAAGTCAACTTCAAAAGTCAAGAAGGAAGTTGCTTCAAATAAAGACTCCAACATCATGTTGTCCTTACAACAAGCTCCAGAGGTCAAATCTTCCTGATTGCTTTTCAACCAGAAATTGATATTTTTGACTCCCAAGTCTTCTTCCATCTTGTGATTATCATTTTGTAAGCTCTTTACCATCATTATTGACATCTTTTGACTTCATTCTCCTTATTGTACCTAAAATTCAAAAACATATTATAAGTAAACAAGATAAAGATCGAAAACATAACAAAAACTAAAGGTAGAAAGGCATAAAATGTATATTTTATGAGCTTATCACAAGAAAAACTAGTAAGTAGAACAAGGAAAGTTAAGCTCCATGGTTGGTATCAAATGGGCATAGCCTCTCACCAAATCATAATCATTTGGTCTTGCCAAGATCATGAAACCTTTCCATCTCAATAAAATAGAAAATAAACCATCTAAAACAGAAAATAAGGTGAGCTTTATGGTAGGTAAAAGTGGGCATAGCCTCTTTTAAAATAAAAATAATAAAAGAAAAAGGAAAAGGAAAAGAAAGAGAAAGCAAATCTGAATATGGCAGGTTGGCAATTTCTTCTTTAATTGGGCTGCCTTCCCAATTAACACTTGAGTTAGTGTTTTGAATCTAACCAACACCCCTTCTTGGCATTTTAGGCTTGTCAGTCTCATACATGAAATTTCCCAAATTTATGCGTTTGAGAGGAAGCTTTCTTTGCACAACAGTGGATGCATTCTCCATTACAAGTATTATTCCATCATCCTTTGTGGTGCATATCTCATCGAGGAATGGAGCATATTTTGATACTTGTTGAATGGAATCCACAAACAAGTTGTTTAAGGTTTCCGGCATGTGTTGTTCATGTTCTTCCTCCCTTGAACTTTGCAAATCTACTAGGAAAAGGTGGAGAAGAAACATTAGTAAAAAGTGGAACCTTAAACGTTACCTCAAGTGCCGAAATACTTTTATTTGGATATGTGGCTTCATTATCCTCAAGAATATAATCCATCTCTAATTTTGTCTCATCCTCATCTTGTTCCTCATTCCTCAAGGTCACAATAGTAGCATTCTCCTTTGGGTTAATCATCGTTTGGGCAGGGAGTTCTTCAGATCTTTGTGCTACCCATCCCATCATACTACTAGCCAATTGGCTCATTTACTTTTCCAAACTCTGGATGCTTGCCCTTGTTTCCTGTTGAAATTGCAAAGTATTAGTAACAAGAGAATAGACAAGATCTTCTAAAGAAGTACCTGAGTTTTGAGTCATATGTGGTGGCTGAAAAAGATCTGGTTCTTGAGACCATGATTGATTAAATCTAGATGGATGAGTGTAATTGGCATAAGGATCTACTTCTTGGTAATTTTCTGAGTAGCCATAATTAGTATGATCCCACCATCCCTCATGGTAAGTGTTTGAGTAATGATCATACTGTTGGTCTTGGAACACTTGATGGCCTTGACATCCTCCCATGGCCAATTGTTGAACTGGGGAGATGAGATTGGCTTGTTGATTCTCCATGTTCATGTATGCCACCAACTCTTCAAGTGTTAGATTGCTCAATTCCATCGTTTTTTTTTTTTTAATTTGAAAAGAAAAACCTATATGTACAAGAAAATAAAACTAATTAGAACTGAAAATAAGAATAAACCAAGTAACAAATAAACTAAAGAAAGCAATCCCCGGCAACGGCGCCAAAAATTTGATGCACCCAAAAGAGTGTATCTTATTTAACCTTGCACTAAAAAGATCAATTGTAAGTATAGTAGTTAGCAAGGGTCGAGTCCTCAGGGATTGGGTTTTAGTTTATAAGTTAATAGTTTAAAACTTAAATTCAAGAACAATAAAAGAAAAAGGGATTTTGAAATCAGATTTAAACTAAAGTTAACAATAAAAGTAAGATGCAAGTAAGAAATAAGAAATCAAATATGAGAGAAATATGGTTAAGGTTTCATTCTCCACCACTAGACATCATTAAGAATCAATTTCAAATCTATCAATATCAACCAACTATCAAAGTTAACAACCGTAGATAACAACAAGCTCTGTTATCCCAATCTTTCCTTAGTTCGTCGTTAAATAGAACAAGCTCTCTACTTAATCTCTAACTATCAAACAACCTAGAATAAGCTCTCTAAGTTCAATTTAATAGCAGCTTTATGATGAGAAAGATAGGCTGATCTAAGCAACAAACACATAAGCTCGGATTGTTCGACTTAGGTTATGTTCCACTTTGCAATTATTGAAAACTTGACCATAATCATTAATCACAAATTGCTACTTATGATTAGGAAATCAAGACAATTACACGGATCAAGACTCCTAAACTAGCATTAGACAATTATCAAGATTTATCTAGTTGGCCACCTAAACAAATCAAAACATCATCATGAACAATTTTAATGGAAGAACATAAGCAAGTTTGATAGAAAACAATGATAGATAGATTCTGAAAATTAATTACATAACATGTCTAGGGCTTTGAAATCACCCTTAACAAAAGAAGTTTAGCATAACATAGGCATAGATAATATATACATAAAACTAAAAAGAAAAATAAAAGAATGGAGAAGAAGAAGAATAATAATAATGATCCTTGAGTCTCCTCAAAAGATGTCTAGTTTGTGGCTCAAAAGATGGTATTTATAGAGCTTTAAAACCCTGAGAATAAGTCCTTGCCGCATAAGTAAGCCTGGAGGTGCAAAAATCACGTTTTTGTCTTTTTTTTTTAGATTTGCGATTAGGGTTTTTCTGGCCGCAGGGTTCTTTAGGGAGATCTTCTAGCGCCATTTTGAATGCCCATTTCTTATCCGATTTGGGCCCATAATATATTGTTGGAAAGATAATCAAGTCAACTTCAAAAGTGGGCATAGCCTCTCTCCTAACCATAGTCACTTGGTCTAGCCAAGATCATGTAGCAATTTCAACCTTTTTTGCTTCATATTTTGTAAAAAATCAGAACCTTAGAATACTCTAAAAACCTTGTAAAAAATAATTTTTCACAACAACATGAAAGGAAGAAAAAAAAAAGAAAAAACAAGGCACATAAATGTGCCATTTTCAGCCATAGCATGAAACCATAGGAAAAAAATTGTTTTCCACCATTTTAAAGAAGAAGAAGAAGAGATGAAAACATAAGTAAACATTAAAAAACTTTATTTCTATGAAATATTTAGTAGGAAAACATGATAGAAAAATCAAGAAAACACCATGGAAATGAAGAAGAAAGCTAGGCTAGAGCTTGGTAGAGATGACTACCTTCAAGCTCTCTATTGAAAACCTTTTTTTTTCTTTCTTAAAAAACCTTTTTTTTTGGCCAAATTAGCTACTGTTTCCAGCCAGAAAACCTCTGAAAAAATGAAATCCACCCCCTCCCTTTAGCCTTGGCCGAATGGCCCTCTAGCCCTAGGATGGGAATTGCACTTTTTCTCCTCCAATCTTGGCCTTTAAATTTAGATATTTTGGTGACAACATAAAAATGTCATCTTTCCAATTGATAGAAGCCCTTAAGATGTGTACTCAGCCCTTGTAGTAACCTTAGCCATTAGATGCAAAAGAGGATCAATCCCATGCACTCCCTTGCTTGCCCCTCTTGAGTGCCTACCCTTGGATGAGTTATGCTTTTCCATTCTTGGTCATTGGATGAGGCCAATGATGCACCCAAAAGAGTGTATCTTATTTAACCTTGCACTAAAAAGATCAATTGTAAGTATAATGATTAGCAAGGGTCGAGTCCTCAGGGATTGGGTTTTAATCTATGAGTTATTAGTTTATAACTTACGTTCAAAGAAAACAATAAAAGAAAAGGGGTTTTTGAAGCCAGATTTAAACTAAAGTAAATAATAAGAATAAGATGCAAGGCGGTATAACCAGCCAATAAAAATATATATACTAAATTAGGCGGTATAACCAGCCAATAAAAATATATATACTAAATTAGGCGGTATAACCAGCCAATAAAAATAAAACAAAGTTAATATACAAATTAAGCGGTATAACCAGCCAATAAAAATAAATATACTTTTAAAAATAAGCAAACTAGAAAAGTAAGAAAACAAGTAAGTAAGAAGAATCAAATATGAAAAATATGGTTAAGGTTTCATTCTCCACCACTAGACATCATTAAGAATCAATTTCAGATCTATCAATATCAACCAACTATCAAAGTTAACAACCGTAGATAACAACAAGCTCTGTTATCCCAATCTTTCCTTAGTTTGTCGTTAAATAGAACAAGCTCTCTATTTAATCTCTAACCATTAAACAACCTAGAATAAGCTCTCTAAATTTAATTTTAATGGCAGCTTTATGATGAGAAAGATAAGTTGATCTAAGCAACAAACACATAAGCTCGGATTGTTCAACTTAGGTTATGTTCCACTTTGCAATTATTGAAAACTTGACCATAATCATTAATCACAAATTGCCACTTATGAATAGGAAATCAAGACAATTACACGGATCAAGACTCCTAGACTAGCAATAGATAATTATCAAGATCTATCTAGTTGTACACCTAAATAAATCAAGAAAACATCATGAACAATTCTTGTAGAAGAACATAAGCAACTTTGATAGAAAATTAATGATAGATAGAATCTGAAAATCAATCACAAAACATGTCTAGGGCTTTGAAATCACCCTTAACCAAATAGAGGTTTAGCCTAGCATAGGCATTGTAAACATAAACATAAAATTAAAGAGAATCTAAGAAGAAAATAAAAGAAAGAAAGAAGAAGAAGAAAATAAAGAAAAAGAAAACTAGAGAAAAGAAAGAAGAAGAAAACTTAGAGAATTTTATTACAATGGCTAATATCCTACCAATGTACAATATGATCCTCTACAATCATCCAAGGCCCTCTATTTATACACATTTTGGAGGGCTAAATGACAAGGTACAAGCTTTACAAATTTCAAAGGTAGGTATAATAGGTGGGTGCATTTTTCTAACAATTTTCGTCATATTGTATGACAATTTTGATCAGCCAACTTGATGGTTGATTTTGTCAATATTGGAGGCCTGATCTGATCACATGTTCTTCTAGAAAAATGTTCCCCTATCAGTTAGTGATCCATAGCCGTTGGAATCAGCTCATTTGCTGATGTGGATCAGAAGATATGGGCAAAATACCAAAACAGGTCAGCACAGACGTCATTGCACATCAGCCAACTTGATGGTCGATTTCGCTAGGGAAAACGACTCCGTTTCAAGAAGTGTAAAACATGAAAAAGTTAGATATGCCTCTTAACTTTGCACGGTTAAAATTTCAGCCTTATTGCTTCAGTGAAACTCCAGATATAGCTGATATGACAAAAGGTGTCGGAACTGGAACTGAACTGAATTTGCCCTTAATTGTTGATTTAACCTAGAAATCTGAAATCACTCAAAGAAACTCGTAAAAAAACACCAAATTACATAAAAATATAAAAGATCATAAACACAATTAGACTAAGCAATAATAACTCGTATTTGACACAAAACAATAACAAAACATAACTAAAAACTATATAATTATACGAGTTATCACACCCCCACACTTAGATTGTTGCTAGTCCTCGAGCAAAAACAAATAAAAATAAAATAAGAAAATCTAATCTAATCCACTTTCGTAGGAAATCACGGTGGCACTTAGCATGTGACACAAGCCTTTAAACCCCTAGGTGTCCCTAGTGGACGAGTTTAGTCTCGTGAGGGTTTACTAGAACGATACCCACAAACATTGAAAAACTAAAATATAAATAAACTACATATACTAAAAATATTTACTCCTAATCCTTTCAATACACATTAGAGACAATCTTTGAACAAGTCTTATAAACTAATCAATAGCTTAAAGAATTTCACAAAAAATCATGCTAGAATGTAAATTGTTTGAGTTAAGCCAATATTAACATAACATATTTCAATCAAAATAGTGCATATTCAAACTTAATCTCAACTACTCACATGGGATACTCATGATTTTCATTCTTTAAAGTAGTGGTAAAGTGTTTACACTCAATCAATCTCATGAAAACAGTTCTACCATATTCTTGCTTGTCCACCTATTCTCCACTATTTAGATCATACAACTTCATGAATCAAGAGGTCTTTAATCAAGGTTGTAATGGGGCCAAGGGGTTTGTAATGTGATTGAAGAACAAAAGGATAAAGATATCAAAAAGGTTCCAAAGAGTTCATAAAGTTTAGAGACATAATAAGATCATACAAAGAAACTTCTCAAAACTCTTTACAAGTACATAGTCACCTAGGCCGAATATTCATGTTGGGCCTTTTTTTCATTCTAAACAACTTTGTAACATTCTTTTTCTTTTCTTTAACTAGAAGTTCAAGAGATGATTCATTATATATATATATATTTCATAATATTCCCTTTCTTTTTCTCTTGACTTTTCTTTTCTTTTCCCCCACACTTATTTCTTGTTTCTAACCCAAATTTTCAATAGATCTTCATTGTCTTTGCAACATGTCTCAAAACATGCTAATTCATCTTTGGAACAAAGGTAAAGATATAAGTATATTTAGGTTAGGGACAAGTTATGGTTACCAAAGAGATAGCTTATTCAATGTAGGCTCAAATTGGTTCACTAAGGGTGTGTTCTCTAGGAACATCAATAAGGGATGGCTGTTTGGCCCTGGCTAAAAATCCTAATGCCTCTATCATATTCATGTTGTCACATGCATTAATATAGTCTCAACAAGGTCTAAAGCAAGTTCTAGAGAATCATGTAATCATAAGAGCACTCAAGAAAGAGATTAGATTGATTTGTATAATGCATCAATCATTATAGGCTCAAAAACTCACAAGGATGATTATACAAGTCAGATTAAGTCTAAACATGCTTCTTTCTCAATCAACATATCATATTAACATTGGCTCATAAAAAGGTTGACATCAAGCTCAATTCTCATGAAAATCTTCTCACTAATAAATCTGTTATAGACCTATGCAATTCATATCTCATCATTGTATTAAAAAGGAACTAAAACACACTAAAAAAAAAAAATTATAATAATAATAAAGACTCATAAAAAAAAAATAGTAGACAAAAATAAAAGAAATCCTAAATCATTCCAAAAATAAAAGAAATCCTAAATCATTCCCCCCACACTTAATTCTTACATTGTCCTCAATGTAAGTCTATTAACCCAAATGAAAGAATCATGTGTAAGAGAAAAAAACTAATAACATAAGAATAGGAACAACTAAGACTCAAAACAAAAAAAAAAACTCATGCAACCTAAATAATCCTAAAATACTAAACAAAAATTAACAAGTAAACATAAAAAGATTAAAATCAAACTGACAAGTTATGTCTCAAGTCTCCTTTACTCAGACCTTGTTTAGAATGAATACTTCTAAATGGCTTAAAACACAACAATTTTTTTTTTTTTTTAAATTAGTAAAATATGTCCCTTACCCCCTACTAAAATATGACATTGTCCCCAATGTCAAATTTTAAAGGTAGAATTTAGGAGATATTACCTGCAGAGGTTGCTAACCACTTATTATAACTGAGACACAACAAACAAAATGTTAGATAATGTCACAAAGACAAAGTGCAATCCACTCCTTGCTCGTCCATATCTCTTTTTCTTTTTCCGAGCGTTTGCGAAACAACCGTAGCAGATAAATACTCATAAGCTTGGAGCTTTTTGAGTAAATCTTCAATGGTTGTAGCAGAAATTATGGTTCTCCTTGCCTCTGAAAACATGAATCCATTTTCCACAGCATTATCTAAATATGAAAGCAAATTACTAAAATAACCATTAATATTAAGCAAACCAATGGGTTTCTTTTTTGTGACCAAAGATGACCAAGAAGCTACGCAAGCTATTTCTTCCAATGTACCCAGACCTCTTGGTAAAGCAATGAATGCATCGGCACAATGGTACATGATTGTCATCCGTTCAGGGATACTCCAGACTTGTATTTCCTTACCCACGGTAGGTCCACAAAAACCTGTGAATAGTTTTGGCACGATTCCTAGAACTGGACTTCCTCCGGCGTGTGCTGCTGTAGCGACTGCTCCCATTAAACCCGTACTACCGCCTCCATAAATCAACTGGATCTTTTGTTGGGCAAGTATTACTCCAACTCTTATGGCTTCATCAGCGAATATGTTATTTTTCCCTGGATAAGCACCTCCAAAGACACAAATTTTTTCAATTCGCTGGGACGAAGTACTTTCCATTTTTTTTTTCGAGTGCCTGAAAGAGAATGAGTACATGGTGTAATATATAGAGGACTGAGTAGTGAATCAGACAAGAGTAATAATGTCGTCGAAAGTGTATTTGACCTGTCAGAAGAAAATGTTAACCTAACAAAAGATTTTTGCGTGATTTCAGGAAGAAAATCAAAAAGAGAAGAAAAAATCAACCGTAAAAGACAAATAAAAAAAAACGAGAATAATTACATAAATCGAACAACACGTAAATTAAACCAAAATAAAGTTATTGCAAATCAAACCAAAAGCTGAGAAGTCATTTATTGTAGTTGTGATTGTGGCTCACATCTTCCTCTGGTTTTACGTCCAGAAACGGCTTAAACGCCTTCTATGAACCGAGGATAAGCTTCCCATCCAGTTTTCTTACAAGCTGGCAAACAGGGTCTTTTAACATCAGATTCCCAAGATGTTGCCATTCCCTTTGGAATTGCGGCCATAAATCAAGAATTTCTCTTTGTACGTCTCCACTAGGATGCGTCTCAAGAGAAAATTGGATGTTACCCAAATTCTCCTTACTCAGTCCATCCTTAATGAATTCAATTTTATCATCTCGATTAGAGGACGAAATCCCAATATAACGACATTTACCGTTACACGTCCATCGTGCACATTTGTGGCAATTTGAACTCATGCGCTTTGCTCGTCGCTTCTTTGCAAAAGTGCTCTACCTGTACCTAGTAAATGTAAAACAGGAAGATATTCATCTTCACGTACCTTGGCTTCAATTATCCAACGTATGTCTCCAGGAATCCCTTTGTGCATAAGCATTCTTAATCTTTCAAATCGAACTTGGTAAAGCTTCAGTAAAATATTTCGAGGAAAAGGAGGAAATCGTTTCTGCAATCTTGTGAGAATATCATCCATCCTGAAAAAAGAAAAAAATGAAAGAGAAATTGAAAGAGAAATTGGAAGAGAAATTTATATACAATATCAGTTTTATGGGTAGCTGATGGAACCGATTTAAATAATCACGGAGTACCGTTATCCGCCATTTAACCGGGGTAAAAAAAAATTATATTTACATCTAGTTATTTTCAAAACAAGGATCAGAAAGAAAAACAAAATAAAAAAACACAAAAACAAAACACTCTAAATAAAATCCTAAATTCTTCCCCCCACACATAATTTGATGCACCCAAAAGAGTGTATCTTATTTAACCTTCCAATAAAAAGATCAATTGTAAGTATAATGATTAGCAAGGGTCGAGTCCTCAGGGATTGGGTTTTAATCTATGAGTTATTAGTTTATAACTTACGTTCAAAGAAAACAATAAAAGAAAAGGGGTTTTTGAAGCCAGATTTAAACTAAAGTAAATAATAAGAATAAGATGCAAGGCGGTATAACCAGCCAATAAAAATATATATACTAAATTAGGCGGTATAACCAGCCAATAAAAATATATATACTAAATTAGGCGGTATAACCAGCCAATAAAAATAAAACAAAGTTAATATACAAATTAGGCGGTATAACCAGCCAATAAAAATAAATATACTTTTAAAAATAAGCAAACTAGAAAAGTAAGAAAACAAGTAAGTAAGAAGAATCAAATATGAAAAATATGGTTAAGGTTTCATTCTCCACCACTAGACATCATTAAGAATCAATTTCAGATCTATCAATATCAACCAACTATCAAAGTTAACAACCGTAGATAACAACAAGCTCTGTTATCCCAATCTTTCCTTAGTTTGTCTTTAAATAGAACAAGCTCTCTATTTAATCTCTAACCATTAAACAACCTAGAATAAGCTCTCTAAATTCAATTTAATGGCAGCTTTATGATGAGCAAGATAAGTTGATCTAAGCAACAAACACATAAGCTCGGATTGTTCAACTTAGGTTATGTTCCACTTTGCAATTATTGAAAACTTGACCTTAATCATTAATCACAAATTGCCACTTATGAATAGGAAATCAAGACAATTACACGGATCAAGACTCCTAGACTAGCAATAGATAATTATCAAGATCTATCTAGTTGTACACCTAAATAAATCAAGACAACATCATGAACAATTCTTGTAGAAGAACATAAGCAACTTTGATAGAAAATTAATGATAGATAGAATCTGAAAATCAATCACAAAACATGTCTAGGGCTTTGAAATCACCCTTAACCAAATAGAGGTTTAGCCTAGCATAGGCATTGTAAACATAAACATAAAATTAAAGAGAATCTAAGAAGGAAATAAAAGAAAGAAAGAAGAAGAAGAAAATAAAGAAAAATAAAACTAGAGAAAAGAAAGAAGAAGAAAACTTAGAGAATTTTATTACAATGGCTAATATCCTACCAATGTACAATATGATCCTCTACAATCATCCAAGGCCCTCTATTTATACACATTTTGGAGGGCTAAATGACAAGGTACAAGCTTTACTGATGGTGACTCAATTAAGAGTTGTAAACCCAAGTGCAGGTTATGTTCAAGTAATAAATTCTCGGGTGTCCGAGGTCGAACCACAGGGAAGCGTATTAGTAAGTATAAGTTTATATATATAAGAAAAAGAAAGTAAACAAGATATTAGGGAATCAACAACAAAATAAGATAAACAAGATATTAGAGAACAAAATAAACAAAATAACATAAAAGAAATTAAACAAGATATAAATAAAACAATAAGAAAAGATGTTGAGGTTAGAGAATCCACTCTTGGTGTTATGCTAAGATTAATCTTGTTTTATTACACAATTGAAATCCACACATAAGGGAGGTTCCAATCGGAAGGTTTAGCAATTCAGTCCAAATTGTCCAACGTCCATAGCATATGATATTATGTTCATTTGGTATCCTCAAAACTCATAAAAAGAGTCCAAGCATTCCTTATGCCAAGGTATATGTCTACAACAAATCAAGGTTATGAAACCAAGCATTTACTGTGCCATTTTCATTGTCAATAATGAATCAAGATCTCTACTTTGCAAGTATGATTTTAAACCAAAAGAAAATATTATCTATACTAGTGTTTATAAATGATGATTCATTTTAGCTCATGTTTAAGAGACTAACCTTAGCATTTACCAAGAGCTTCACCTCATCACCTCAACAATATGATTAGCAACACATACTAAAAATGAAAAGAAATGTAAGAAGCATAAGTAAATAAAGAAAAAAGAAAACTAGAGAAAGGAAAGAAGAAGAAAACTTAGAGAATTTTATTACAATGGCTAATATCCTACCAATGTATCATGTTTCCCAATACTCATCCAAGGCCCTCTATTTATACACATTTTGGAGGGCTAAATGACAAGAGACAAGCTTTACAAATTTCAAAGGTAGGTATAATAGGTGGGTGCATTTTTCTAACAATTTTCGTCATATTGTATGACAATTCTGATCAGCCAGCTTGATGGTCGATTTTGTCAATGTTGGAGGCTCGATCTGATAAAATTGTCTTCTATAAAAATATACCCCTATTAGTTACGGATCCATAGCCGTTGGAATCAGCTCATTTGCTGATGTGGATAAGAAGATATGGGCAAAATACGAAAACAGGTCAGCACAGACGTCATTGCACATCAGCCAACTTGATGGTCGATTTCGCTAGGGAAAACGACTCCGTTTCAAGAAGTGTAAAACATGAAAAAGATAGATATGCCTCTTAGCTTTGCACGGCTACAAATTTCAGCCTTATTGCTTCAGTGAAACTCGAGATATAGCTGATATGGTAAACGGTGTCGGAACTGGAACTGAACTGGATTTGCCCTTAATTCTAGTAATCTGAAATCACTCAAAGAAACTTGTGAAAAACACCAAATTACATAAAAATATAAAAGATCATAAACACAATTAAACTAAACAATAATAACTCGTATTTAACACAAAACAATAATAAAACATAACTAAAAACTATATAATTATACGAATTATCACACCCCCACACTTAGATTGTTGCTAGTCCCTAGCAACGACTCAATAAAAATAAAATAAGAAAATCTAATCTAATCCATTTTCGTATGAAATCACGGTGGCACTTAGCATGTGACACAAGCCTTTAAACCCCTAGGTGTCCCTAGTGGACGAGTTTAGTCTCGTGAGGGTTTGCTAGAACGATACCCACAAACATTGAAAAACTAAAATATAAGTAAACTACATACACTAAAAATATTTACTCCTAATCCTTTCAATATAAATTAGAGACAATCTTTGAACAAGTCTTATAAACTAATCAATAGCTCAAAGAATTTCACAAAAATTCATGCTTGAATGTAAATAAATGAGTTAAGCCAATATTAACATAACATATTTCAATCAAAATAGTGCATATTCAACTTAATTTCAACCTCTCACATGGGATACTCTCATGATTTTCACTCTTTAAAGTAGTGGTAAAGTGTTTACACTCAATCAATCTCATGAAAATAGTTCTACCATATGCTTGCTTGTCCACCTATTCTCCACTAAAAGATCATACAACTTCATAAATGAAGAGGTCTTTATTCAAGGTTGTAATGGGGCCAAAGGGTTATAATGTGGTTAAAGAACAAAAGGATAAAGATATCACAAAGGTTCCAAAGAGTTCATAGATTTTAGAGACATAATAAGATCATACAAATAAAACTTCTCAAAACTCTTATAAAGCACATAATAACATAGGCTAAATATTCATGTTGAGCCTTTGCATCATTCTAACCAACTTTGTAATATCTTTTTCTAGAAGTTCAAGAGAAGATTCTTTTTTTTTTTTTAATATGGGATGTATTTGACAATGATCCCTTTCTTTTTCTCTTGACTTTTGCTTTTCTTTTCTTTCCCCACACTTATCTTTTGTTTCTAACCCAAATTTTCAACTAAAAATATCCCTTGTTTTTTGCAATATGTCTCAAAATATATAATCCATCTTTAGAACAAAGGTAAGGATATAAGTATATTTAGGCTAGGTGTAAGTTGTGGTTACCAATAAAACAGCATATTTAATGTAGGCTCAAATTGGTTCACTAGTGGGGATGTTCTCTTAGAACATTAATAAGGGATGGCTGTTTGGCTCTGGTTATAATCCTAATGCCTCTATCATATTCATGTTGTCACATGTATCAATATAGTCTCAAACGGTTTAAAGCAAGTTCTAGAGAATCATGTAATCATAAGAGCACTCAAGAAAGAAATTAGATTGATTTGTATAATGCATCAATCATTATAGGCTCAAAAACTCACAAGGATGATTATACAAGTCAGATTAAGTATAAACATGCTTCTTTCTCAATCAACATATCATATTAACATTGGCTCATAAAAAGGTTGATATCAAGCTCAATTCTCATGAAAATCTTCTCACTAATAAATCTGTTTTAGACTTATGCAATTCATATCTCATTATAGTATTGAAAGTAACTAAAAAACACACTAAGTCTAAACATGTTTTTTTTTTTTTTTGAAGAAGAAGAAGATTAAATCAAACTGACAAGGTATGTCTCAAGTCTCCCTTACTCAGACCTTGTTCAGAATGAATACTTCTAAATGTCTTAAAACACAACAATTTTTTTTTTTTTTTTAGCAAAATATGTCCCTTACCCCCTACTAAAATATGACATTGTCCCCAATGTCAAATTTTAAATGTAGAATTTAGGAGATATTACCTGCAGAGGTTGCTAACCACTTATTATAACTGAGACACAACAAGTAAAATGTTAGATAATGTCACAAAGATAAAGTGCAATCCACTCCTTGCTCGTCCATATCTCTTTTTCTTTTTCCGAGCGTTTGCGAAACAACCATAGCAGATAAACACTCATAAGCTTGTAGCTTTTTGAGTAAATCTTCAATGGTTGTAGCAGAAATTATGGTTCTCCTTGCCTCTGAAAATATGAATCCATTATCCAGAGCATTATCTAAATATGAAAGCAAATTACTAAAATAACCATTAATATTAAGCAAACCAATGGGTTTCTTATTTGTGACCAAAGATGACCAAGAAGCCACGCAAGCTATTTCTTCCAATGTACCCAGACCTCCTGGTAAAGCAATGAATGCATCGGCAGAATGGTACATGATTGTCATCCGTTCAGGGATACTCCAGACTTGTATTTCCTTACCCACGGTAGGTCCACAAAAACCTGTGAATAGTTTTGGCAAATTCCTAGAACTGGACTTCCTCCGGCGTGTGCTGCTGTAGCGACTGCTCCCATTAAACCCGTACTACCGCCTCCATAAATCAACTGGATCTTTTGTTGGGCATGTATTACTCCAACTCTTATGGCTTCATCAGCGAATATGTTATTTTTCCCTGGATAAGCACCTCCAAATACACAAATTTTTTTAATGCGCTGGGACGAAGTGCTTTCCAATTTTTTTTTTTTCGAGTACCTGAAAGAGAATGAGTACATGGTGTAATATATAGAGGACTGAGTAGTGAATCAGACAAGAGTAATAATGTCGCCGAAAGTATATCTGACCTGTCAGAAGAAAATGTTAACCTAACAAAAGAGTTTTTCGTGATTTCAGGAAGAAAATCAAAAAGAGAAGAAAAATCAACCGTAAAAGACCAATGCAAAAAAAAACGAAAATAATTACACAAATCGAACAACACGTAAATTAAACCGAAATGAAGTTATTGCAAATCAAACCAAAAGCTGAAAAGTCATTTATTTTAAATGGCATGGGATATTATAAATAAAATAACCTAAATGACATGGAATATGACTTAAATGACAAGAAATTAAAATAATGCTAACATATAATATGCATGAAAATAAAAATAAAAATAATAATACATGAACATAGTATATGCTAAACAATATGACAAAAATAACTAAATAAAAAGCATATGACATTAAAACTCATATGGCAATCAATATAAGATCATAAAATGTGAATCAAAATAATAATAATAATAATAATACCATGGAAAATATCATAGCAAAAATCACACATTTAAATAAAATGCATGAACATGGAAAATGCAATGCATGAAAATGTATTTTTTTCCACTAATTAAAGAAATTCGTATATCTAAAAAGATATCCGGCTACCTTAGGAAAATATGTCAAATTAGATTCTATAAAAAAACAAAACTTTGTGATTGTTTGAAAACAATTTTGAGGAAAACTTGAATAAAAATTAAAACCCTTATCAAACCCTTTTAAAATGGCTATAATTTCCTAAGTTTAAAATCCCAGACTTAACTACCCTTAACCCGACATTTATAAAATCATTTTTAAAGTTAAAAAGGCTTAGAAACTACCCTAATACAGTAGCTAAATATTCTAACCAACCCCCTCTAAATGCCTTAGCCAAATTCAACCATTATTCCTCTTTTGATTTCAAATCTGGCTCTACTGTCCGGTTTTTCCACATGATTTTTAGACTATTTTTAATAATTCAAAAAAATATAAAAACATTACTGGAGACCCAGAACATGTAAATCTACACGAGAAAAATTGTCTTAATTTTCTGATTAAAAATGACTGCCCATAAAAATCGAAGATGTTCGAGTACTGGGTGAAAAGAACTGTTTTGTCAAAACACATTTTTTTGCCTTTGATAAATTCATTCAAAAATCAAAGTAAAAATGGTTGGAGATCATCCTAAAGACCTAAGGACAGTAGCTAAACATTTTAAAAACCTTGGACAAAAATTGGCTAAGTAAAAAAATCACAAAGGTAGAATAATCAATTTGACAATTCCTTAATTTTCCACAAGTATGCTCTAGAGAGCATGACTTTCAGCCATTAATTGGCCTAAGTCACAAATCAACTGGCAATGACATGGAATGCATGAACATACAGCAAATGAAATGTATGAAATGCATGGTCTAAAGGTCTAAATGGTAAAGGAAATTCATGACAATTCAAGGCAACCTAAATGCCTAGCATGAATTTGCATGGCAATAAATGCTATCCTAACTCAATATGCATGCAATGCTTGATAATGCAAATGTGACTAGGACCTAATATGTTATGAATATGCATGAAAATGTTAATATGACCTAAAACCTAAATAGCATAGTAATGCATGACAATACCAATGTGATTTAAGACTCAATATGCATGGCAATACCAATATGGCCTAGACCTAAAATGTAATGAACATGCCTAGCAATACTATGAACATACAATGACTCGTGAAACTAATGTCAATACTGGAACAAACAGCAACTAATACACAATTTCAAGATATGATAATGCAAAGCATGTTACCTCAACAAAATGCAAATGTATGACAAGGCAAGGAATGCATGAAGAGGCCAAATGATCACATGAGACTCTAATGCAATCCTATTTACTAAATGGCATAAGTACATGACAAATCATATTAAGATGCATAATGTCATGACATTTTCATAAGAATATAACATACTAAAATCAAAATGCACAAGCTCATAGCATGAAAATACAAACAAGTTAAGAAACAAAAAGAAAATGCACATGCAAGTCATACACAATGTGAAGTGCCGAATGGTCATGAAAAAAAATGATGGCATTTTTGCATAGTCTTTTCATAAGAACATGGCATACTAAAATAAGAATATACAAGCTCATGGCATGTAAAAGAAAACAAGTTAAGAAACAAAAGAAAAATACACATGCAAGGCAAACAAAAATGAGAGTGTCGAATGGTCATGGAACAATACCAAGAAAATGCAAACATGTAAGACATGATACATGAAAAAAAAATGCACAACATGAGCATATGAACAACAAAGGCCGAATATGCAAGGATGCAATATCAAGCATGGAAATGAAAATATAAGTAAATATATCATAGAAAATAATGTAAAGAACATATATACAAAAGATTTAACATAGACATGCAAAACAAATAACAAGCTGATGCACCCAAAAGAGTGTATCTTATTTAACCTTGCACTAAAAAGATCAATTGTAAGTATAGTAGTTAGCAAGGGTCGAGTACTCAGGGATTGGGTTTTAGTCTATAAGTTAATAGTTTAAAACTTAAATTCAAGAACAATAAAAGAAAAGGGGATTTTGAAATCAGATTTAAACTAAAGTTAACAATAAAAGTAAGATGCAAGTAAGAAATAAGAAATCAAATATGAGAGAAATATGGTTAAGGTTTCATTCTCCACCACTAGACATCATTAAGAATCAATTTCAAATCTATCAATATCAACCAACTATCAAAGTTAACAACCGTAGATAACAACAAGCTCTGTTATCCCAATCTTTCCTTAGTTCGTCGTTAAATATAACAAGCTGTCTATTTAATCTCTAACTATCAAACAACCTAGAATAAGCTCTCTAAGTTCAATTTAATAGCAGCTTTATGATGAGAAAGATAGGCTGATCTAAGCAACAAACACATAAGCTCGGATTGTTCAACTTAGGTTATGTTCCACTTTACAATTATTGAAAACTTGACCATAATCATTAATCACAAATTGCTACTTATGATTAGGAAATCAAGACAATTACACGGATCAAGACTCCTAAACTAGCATTAGACAATTATCAAGATTTATCTAGTTGGCCACCTAAACAAATCAAAACATCATCATGAACAATTTTAATGGAAGAACATAAGCAACTTTGATAGAAAACAATGATAGATAGATTCTGAAAATTAATTACATAACATGTCTAGGGCTTTGAAATCACCCTTAACAAAAGAAGTTTAGCATAACATAGGCATAGATAATATATACATAAAACTAAAAAGAAAAATAAAAATAAAAGAATGGAGAAGAAGAAGAAGAATAATAATGATCCTTGAGTCTCTTCAAAAGATGTCTAGTTTGTGGCTCAAAAGATGGTATTTATAGAGCTTTAAAACCCTGAGAATAAGTCCTTGCCGCATAAGTAAGCCTGGAGGTGCAAAAATCACGTTTTTGTCTTTTTTTTTTTAGATTTGCGATTAGGGTTTTTCTGGCCGCAGGGTTCTTTAGGGAGATCTTCTAGCGCCATTTTGAATACCCATTTCTTATCCGATTTGGGCTCATAATATATCGTTGGAAAGATAATCAAGTCAACTTCAAAAGTCAAGAAGGACGTTTCTTCAAATAAACAATCTAACATCATGTTGTCTTTACAACAAGCTCCAGAGGTCAAATCTGCCTGATTGCTTTTCAACCAGAAATTGATATTTTTGACTCCCAAGTCTTCTTCCATCTTGTGATTATCATTTTGTAAGCTCTTTACCATCATTATTGATATCTTTTGACTTCATTCTCCTTATTGTACCTAAAATTCAAAAACATATTATAAGTAAACAAGATAAAGATTGAAAACATAACAAAAACTAAAGGTAGAAAGGCATAAAATGTATATTTTATGAGCTTATCAAATACCCCACACTTTGCTTTTTGCTAGTACTCGAGCAAAACAAAATAAAAATAAAATAAGAAAATCTAATCTAATCCACTTTCGTAGGAAATCACGGTGGCACTTAGCATGTGACACAAGCCTTTAAACCCCTAGGTGTCCCTAGTGGACGAGTTTAGTCTCATGAGGGTTTACTTGGACGATACCCACAAACATTGAAAAAATAAAATATAAATAAACTACATATACTAAAAATATTTACTCCTAACCTTTTCAATATAAATTAGAGACAATCTTTGAACAAGTCTTATAAACTAATCAATAGCTCAAAGAATTTCACAAAAAATCATGCTTGAATGTAAATAAATGAGTTAAGCCAATATTAACATAACATATTTCAATCAAAATAGTGCATATTCAAACTTAATCTCAACTTCTCACATGGGATACTCTCATGATTTTCACTCTTTAAAGTAGTGGTAAAGTGTTTACACTCAATCAATCTCATGAAAACAGTTATACCATATGCTTGCTTGTCCACCTATTCTCCACTATTTAGATCATGCAACTTCATAAATCAAGAGGTCTTTAATCAAGGTTGTAATGGGGCCAAGGGGTAATAATGTGGTTAATGAATAAAAAGGAAAAGATATCACAAAGGTTCCAAAGACTTCATAGAATTTAGAGACAAAATAAGATTTTGCAAATAAAACTTTCTCAATATTCTTTAGAAGTACATAATCACATAGGCTGAATATTTCATGTTGAGCCTTTACTTCATTCTAACCAACCTTGTAACATTCTTTTTCTTTTCTTTAACCAAAAGTTCAAGAGATGATTCAATTTTTTTTTTTCATGAGAATGTATTTTTACAATGTTCCCTTTTCTTTTTCTCTTGACTTTTGCCTCTCTCCTCCCCCACTCTTATCTTTTGTTCTAGTCCAAATTTTCAAAAAGTATCCCTTGTTTTTGCAATATGTCTCAAGCATTCTAGTCATCTTTAAAACAAGGGAAAAGATATAAATGTATTTATGCCAGGTGTAGGATATGGTTACCAAAGAAATAGCTTATTCATTGTAGGCTCAAATTGGTTCACTAGGGGGATGTTCTCTTGGAACATCAATAAGGGATGGTTGTTTGGCCCTGGTTAAAAATCCTAATGCCTCTATCATATTCATGTTGTTACATGCATCAATATAGTCTCAAACGGTTTAAAGCAAATTCTAGAGAATCATGTAATCATAAGAGCACTCAAGAAAGAAATTAGATTGATATGTATAATGCATCAATCATATAGGCTCAAAAACTCACAAGGATGATTATACAAGTCAATATCAAGTCTAAACATGCTTCTTTCTCAATCAACATATCATATCAACATTGGCTCATAAAAATTAGTATCAAGCTTAATTCTCATGAAAATCTTCTCACTAATAACCAGTTTAGACCTATGCAATTCATATCTCATCATTGAATTAAAAAGGAACTAAAACACACTAATAATAATAATAATAATAATAATAAAGACTCATAAAAAAATAGTAGACAAAAATAAAAGAAATCCTAAATCATTCCCCCCACACTTAATTCCTACATTGTCCTCAATGTAAGTCTATTAACCCAAATGAAAGAATCATGTGTAAGAGAAAAGAACTAATAACATAAGAATAGGAACAACTAAGACTCAAAACAAAACAAACCCATGCAACCTAAATAATCCTAAAATACTAAACAAAAATTAACAAATAAACATAAAAAATAAAAAGAAAAACAATAAAAATAAAAATAAAAATAAAAATAATAAAAGAAAAAGGAAAAGAAAGAGAAAGCAAATCTGAATATGGCAGGTTGGCAATTTCTTCTTTAATTGGGCTGCCTTCCCAATTAACACTTGAGTTAGTGTTTTGAATCTAACCAACACCCCTTCTTGGCATTTTAGGCTTGTCAGTCTCATACATGAAATTTCCCAAATTTATGCGTTTGAGAGGAAGCTTTCTTTGCACAACAGTGGATGCATTCTCCATTACAAGTATTATTCCATCATCCTTTGTGGTGCATATCTCATCGAGGAATGGAGCATATTTTGATACTTGTTGAATGGAATCCACAAACAAGTTGTTTAAGGTTTCCGGCATGTGTTGTTCATGTTCTTCCTCCTTGAACTTTGCAAATCTACTAGGAAAAGGTGGAGAAGAAACATTAGTAAAAAGTGGAACCTTAAACGTTACCTCAAGTGCCGAAATACTCTTATTTGGATATGTGGCTTCATTATCCTCAAGAATATAATCCATCTCTAATTTTGTCTCATCCTCATCTTGTTCCTCATTCCTCAAGGTCACAATAGTAGCATTCTCCTTTGGGTTAATCATCGTTTGGGCAGGGAGTTCTTCAGATCTTTGTGCTACCCATCCCATCATACTACTAGCCAATTGGCTCATTTACTTTTCCAAACTCTGGATGCTTGCCCTTGTTTCCTGTTGAAATTGCAAAGTATTAGTAACAAGAGAATAGACAAGATCTTCTAAAGAAGTACCTGAGTTTTGAGTCATATGTGGTGGCTGAAAAAGATCTGGTTCTTGAGACCATGATTGATTAAATCTAGATGGATGAGTGTAATTGGCATAAGGATCTACTTCTTGGTAATTTTCTGAGTAGCCATAATTAGTATGATCCCACCATCCCTCATGGTAAGTGTTTGAGTAATGATCATACTGTTGGTCTTGGAACACTTGATGGCCTTGACATCCTCCCATGGCCAATTGTTGAACTGGGGAGATGAGATTGGCTTGTTGATTCTCCATGTTCATGTATGCCACCAACTCTTCAAGTGTTAGATTGCTCAATTCCATCGTTTTTTTTTTTTAATTTGAAAAGAAAAACCTATATGTACAAGAAAATAAAACTAATTAGAACTGAAAATAAGAATAAACCAAGTAACAAATAAACTAAAGAAAGCAATCCCCGGCAACGGCGCCAAAAATTTGATGCACCCAAAAGAGTGTATCTTATTTAACCTTGCACTAAAAAGATCAATTATAAGTATAGTAGTTAGCAAGGGTCGAGTCCTCAGGGATTGGGTTTTAGTTTATAAGTTAATAGTTTAAAACTTAAATTCAAGAACAATAAAACAAAAAGGGATTTTGAAATCAGATTTAAACTAAAGTTAACAATAAAAGTAAGATGCAAGTAAGAAATAAGAAATCAAATATGAGAGAAATATGGTTAAGGTTTCATTCTCCACCACTAGACATCATTAAGAATCAATTTCAAATCTATCAATATCAACCAACTATCAAAGTTAACAACCGTAGATAACAACAAGCTCTGTTATCCCAATCTTTCCTTAGTTCGTCGTTAAATAGAACAAGCTCTCTACTTAATCTCTAACTATCAAACAACCTAGAATAAGCTCTCTAAGTTCAATTTAATAGCAGCTTTATGATGAGAAAAATAGGCTGATCTAAGCAACAAACACATAAGCTCGGATTGTTCGACTTAGGTTATGTTCCACTTTGCAATTATTGAAAACTTGACCATAATCATTAATCACAAATTGCTACTTATGATTAGGAAATCAAGACAATTACACGGATCAAGACTCCTAAACTAGCATTAGACAATTATCAAGATTTATCTAGTTGGCCACCTAAACAAATCAAAACATCATCATGAACAATTTTAATGGAAGAACATAAGCAAGTTTGATAGAAAACAATGATAGATAGATTCTGAAAATTAATTACATAACATGTCTAGGGCTTTGAAATCACCCTTAACAAAAGAAGTTTAGCATAACATAGGCATAGATAATATATACATAAAACTAAAAAGAAAAATAAAAGAATGGAGAAGAAGAAGAAGAATAATAATGATCCTTGAGTCTCCTCAAAAGATGTCTAGTTTGTGGCTCAAAAGATGGTATTTATAGAGCTTTAAAACCCTGAGAATAAGTCCTTGCCGCATAAGTAAGCCTGGAGGTGCAAAAATCACGTTTTTGTCTTTTTTTTTTAGATTTGCGATTAGGGTTTTTCTGGCCGCAAGGTTCTTTAGGGAGATCTCCTAGCGCCATTTGGAATGCCCATTTCTTATCCGATTTGGGCTCATAATATATTGTTGGAAAGATAATCAAGTCAACTTCAAAAGTCAAGAAGGAAGTTGCTTCAAATAAAGACTCCAACATCATGTTGTCCTTACAACAAGCTCCAGAGGTCAAATCTTCCTGATTGCTTTTCAACCAGAAATTGATATTTTTGACTCCCAAGTCTTCTTCCATCTTGTGATTATCATTTTGTAAGCTCTTTACCATCATTATTGACATCTTTTGACTTCATTCTCCTTATTGTACCTAAAATTCAAAAACATATTATAAGTAAACAAGATAAAGATCGAAAACATAACAAAAACTAAAGGTAGAAAGGCATAAAATGTATATTTTATGAGCTTATCACAAGCAAAACTAGTAAGTAGAACAAGGAAAGTTAAGCTCCATGGTTGGTATCAAATGGGCATAGCCTCTCACCAAATCATAATCATTTGGTCTTGCCAAGATCATGAAACCTTTCCATCTCAATAAAATAGAAAATAAACCATCTAAAACAGAAAATAAGGTGAGCTTTATGGTAGGTAAAAGTGGGCATAGCCTCTCTCCTAACCATAGTCACTTGGTCTAGCCAAGATCATGTAGCAATTTCAACCTTTTTTGCTTCATATTTTGTAAAAAATCAGAACCTTAGAATACTCTAAAAACCTTGTAAAAAATAATTTTTCACAACAACATGAAAGGAAGAAAAAAAAAAGAAAAAACAAGGCACATAAATGTGCCATTTTCAGCCATAGCATGAAACCATAGGAAAAAAATTGTTTTCCACCATTTTAAAGAAGAAGAAGAAGAGATGAAAACATAAGTAAACATTAAAAAACTTTATTTCTATGAAATATTTAGTAGGAAAACATGATAGAAAAATCAAGAAAACACCATGGAAATGAAGAAGAAAGCTAGGCTAGAGCTTGGTAGAGATGACTACCTTCAAGCTCTCTATTGAAAACCTTTTTTTTCTTTCTTAAAAAACCTTTTTTTTTTTGGCCAAATTAGCTACTGTTTCCAGCCAGAAAACCTCTGAAAAAATGAAATCCACCCCCTCCCTTTAGCCTTGGCCGAATGGCCCTCTAGCCCTAGGATGGGAATTGCACTTTTTCTCCTCCAATCTTGGCCTTTAAATTTAGATATTTTGGTGACAACATAAAAATGTCATCTTTCCAATTGATAGAAGCCCTTAAGATGTGTACTCAGCCCTTGTAGTAACCTTAGCCATTAGATGCAAAAGAGGATCAATCCCATGCACTCCCTTGCTTGCCCCTCTTGAGTGCCTACCCTTGGATGAGTTATGCTTTTCCATTCTTGGTCATTGGATGAGGCCAATGATGCACCCAAAAGAGTGTATCTTATTTAACCTTGCACTAAAAAGATCAATTGTAAGTATAATGATTAGCAAGGGTCGAGTCCTCAGGGATTGGGTTTTAATCTATGAGTTATTAGTTTATAACTTACGTTCAAAGAAAACAATAAAAGAAAAGGGGTTTTTGAAGCCAGATTTAAACTAAAGTAAATAATAAGAATAAGATGCAAGGCGGTATAACCAGCCAATAAAAATATATATACTAAATTAGGCGGTATAACCAGCCAATAAAAATATATATACTAAATTAGGCGGTATAACCAGCCAATAAAAATAAAACAAAGTTAATATACAAATTAGGCGGTATAACCAGCCAATAAAAATAAATATACTTTTAAAAATAAGCAAACTAGAAAAGTAAGAAAACAAGTAAGTAAGAAGAATCAAATATGAAAAATATGGTTAAGGTTTCATTCTCCACCACTAGACATCATTAAGAATCAATTTCAGATCTATCAATATCAACCAACTATCAAAGTTAACAACCGTAGATAACAACAAGCTCTGTTATCCCAATCTTTCCTTAGTTTGTCGTTAAATAGAACAAGCTCTCTATTTAATCTGTAACCATTAAACAACCTAGAATAAGCTCTCTAAATTTAATTTTAATGGCAGCTTTATGATGAGAAAGATAAGTTGATCTAAGCAACAAACACATAAGCTCAGATTGTTCAACTTAGGTTATGTTCCACTTTGCAATTATTGAAAACTTGACCATAATCATTAATCACAAATTGCCACTTATGAATAGGAAATCAAGACAATTACACGGATCAAGACTCCTAGACTAGCAATAGATAATTATCAAGATCTATCTAGTTGTACACCTAAATAAATCAAGACAACATCATGAACAATTCTTGTAGAAGAACATAAGCAACTTTGATAGAAAATTAATGATAGATAGAATCTGAAAATCAATCACAAAACATGTCTAGGGCTTTGAAATCACCCTTAACCAAATAGAGGTTTAGCCTAGCATAGGCATTGTAAACATAAACATAAAATTAAAGAGAATCTAAGAAGAAAATAAAAGAAAGAAAGAAGAAGAAGAAAATAAAGAAAAAGAAAACTAGAGAAAAGAAAGAAGAAGAAAACTTAGAGAATTTTATTACAATGGCTAATATCCTACCAATGTACAATATGATCCTCTACAATCATCCAAGGCCCTCTATTTATACACATTTTGGAGGGCTAAATGACAAGGTACAAGCTTTACAAATTTCAAAGGTAGGTATAATAGGTGGGTGCATTTTTCTAACAATTTTCGTCATATTGTATGACAATTTTGATCAGCCAACTTGATGGTTCATTTTGTCAATATTGGAGGCCTGATCTGATCACATGTTCTTCTAGAAAAATGTTTCCCTATCAGTTAGTGATCCATAGCCGTTGGAATCAGCGCATTTGCTGATGTGGATCAGAAGATATGGGCAAAATACCAAAACAGGTCAGCACAGACGTCATTGCACATCAGCCAACTTGATGGTCGATTTCGCTAGGGAAAACGACTCCGTTTCAAGAAGTGTAAAACATGAAAAAGTTAGATATGCCTCTTAACTTTGCACGGTTAAAAGTTCAGCCTTATTTCTTCAGTGAAACTCCAGATATAGCTGATATGACAAAAGGTGTCGGAACTGGAACTGAACTGAATTTGCCCTTAATTGTTGATTTAACCTAGAAATCTGAAATCACTCAAAGAAACTCGTAAAAAAACACCAAATTACATAAAAATATAAAAGATCATAAACACAATTAGACTAAGCAATAATAACTCGTATTTGACACAAAACAATAACAAAACATAACTAAAAACTATATAATTATACGAGTTATCACACCCCCACACTTAGATTGTTGCTAGTCCTCGAGCAAAAACAAATAAAAATAAAATAAGAAAATCTAATCTAATCCACTTTCGTAGGAAATCACGGTGACACTTAGCATGTGACACAAGCCTTTAAACCCCTAGGTGTCCCTAGTGGACGAGTTTAGTCTCGTGAGGGTTTACTAGAACGATACCCACAAACATTGAAAAACTAAAATATAAATAAACTACATATACTAAAAATATTTACTCCTAATCCTTTCAATACACATTAGAGACAATCTTTGAACAAGTCTTATAAACTAATCAATAGCTTAAAGAATTTCACAAAAAATCATGCTAGAATGTAAATTGTTTGAGTTAAGCCAATATTAACATAACATATTTCAATCAAAATAGTGCATATTCAAACTTAATCTCAACTACTCACATGGGATACTCATGATTTTCATTCTTTAAAGTAGTGGTAAAGTGTTTACACTCAATCAATCTCATGAAAACAGTTCTACCATATTCTTGCTTGTCCACCTATTCTCCACTATTTAGATCATACAACTTCATGAATCAAGAGGTCTTTAATCAAGGTTGTAATGGGGCCAAGGGGTTTGTAATGTGATTGAAGAACAAAAGGATAAAGATATCAAAAAGGTTCCAAAGAGTTCATAAAGTTTAGAGACATAATAAGATCATACAAAGAAACTTCTCAAAACTCTTTACAAGTACATAGTCACCTAGGCCGAATATTCATGTTGGGCCTTTTCTTCATTCTAAACAACTTTGTAACATTCTTTTTCTTTTCTTTAACTAGAAGTTCAAGAGATGATTCATTATATATATATATATTTCATAATATTCCCTTTCTTTTTCTCTTGACTTTTCTTTTCTTTTCCCCCACACTTATTTCTTGTTTCTAACCCAAATTTTCAATAGATCTTCATTGTCTTTGCAACATGTCTCAAAACATGCTAATTCATCTTTGGAACAAAGGTAAAGATATAAGTATATTTAGGTTAGGGACAAGTTATGGTTACCAAAGAGATAGCTTATTCAATATAGGCTCAAATTGGTTCACTAAGGGTCTGTTCTCTTGGAACATCAATAAGGGATGGCTGTTTGGCCCTGGCTAAAAATCCTAATGCCTCTATCATATTCATGTTGTCACATGCATTAATATAGTCTCAACAAGGTCTAAAGCAAGTTCTAGAGAATCATGTAATCATAAGAGCACTCAAGAAAGAAATTAGATTGATTTGTATAATGCATCAATCATTATAGGCTCAAAAACTCACAAGGATGATTATACAAGTCAGATTAAGTCTAAACATGCTTCTTTCTCAATCAACATATCATATTAACATTGGCTCATAAAAAGGTTGACATCAAGCTCAATTCTCATGAAAATCTTCTCACTAATAAATCTGTTTTAGACCTATGCAATTCATATCTCATCATTGTATTAAAAAGGAACTAAAACACACTAAAAAAAAAAATTATAATAATAATAAAGACTCATAAAAAAAAAATAGTAGACAAAAATAAAAGAAATCCTAAATCATTCCAAAAATAAAAGAAATCCTAAATCATTCCCCCCACACTTAATTCTTACATTGTCCTCAATGTAAGTCTATTAACCCAAATGAAAGAATCATGTGTAAGAGAAAAAAACTAATAACATAAGAATAGGAACAACTAAGACTCAAAACAAAAAAAAACTCATGCAACCTAAATAATCCTAAAATACTAAACAAAAATTAACAAGTAAACATAAAAAGATTAAAATCAAACTGACAAGGTATGTCTCAAGTCTCCCTTACTCAGACCTTGTTTAGAATGAATACTTCTAAATGGCTTAAAACACAACAATTTTTTTTTTTTTAAATTAGCAAAATATGTCCCTTACCCCCTACTAAAATATGACATTGTCCCCAATGTCAAATTTTAAAGGTAGAATTTAGGAGATATTACCTGCAGAGGTTGCTAACCACTTATTATAACTGAGACACAACAAACAAAATGTTAGATAATGTCACAAAGACAAAGTGCAATCCACTCCTTGCTCGTCCATATCTCTTTTTCTTTTTCCGAGCGTTTGCGAAACAACCGTAGCAGATAAATACTCATAAGCTTGGAGCTTTTTGAGTAAATCTTCAATGGTTGTAGCAGAAATTATGGTTCTCCTTGCCTCTGAAAACATGAATCCATTTTCCACAGCATTATCTAAATATGAAAGCAAATTACTAAAATAACCATTAATATTAAGCAAACCAATGGGTTTCTTTTTTGTGACCAAAGATGACCAAGAAGCTACGCAAGCTATTTCTTCCAATGTACCCAGACCTCTTGGTAAAGCAATGAATGCATCGGCACAATGGTACATGATTGTCATCCGTTCAGGGATACTCCAGACTTGTATTTCCTTACCCACGGTAGGTCCACAAAAACCTGTGAATAGTTTTGGCACGATTCCTAGAACTGGACTTCCTCCGGCGTGTGCTGCTGTAGCGACTGCTCCCATTAAACCCGTACTACCGCCTCCATAAATCAACTGGATCTTTTGTTGGGCAAGTATTACTCCAACTCTTATGGCTTCATCAGCGAATATGTTATTTTTCCCTGGATAAGCACCTCCAAAGACACAAATTTTTTCAATTCGCTCGGACGAAGTACTTTCCATTTTTTTTTTCGAGTGCCTGAAAGAGAATGAGTACATGGTGTAATATATAGAGGACTGAGTAGTGAATCAGACAAGAGTAATAATGTCGTCGAAAGTGTATTTGACCTGTCAGAAGAAAATGTTAACCTAACAAAAGATTTTTGCGTGATTTCAGGAAGAAAATCAAAAAGAGAAGAAAAAATCAACCGTAAAAGACAAATAAAAAAAAACGAGAATAATTACATAAATCGAACAACACGTAAATTAAACCAAAATAAAGTTATTGCAAATCAAACCAAAAGCTGAGAAGTCATTTATTGTAGTTGTGATTGTGGCTCACATCTTCCTCTGGTTTTACGTCCAGAAACGGCTTAAACGCCTTCTATGAACCGAGGATATGCTTCCCATCCAGTTTTCTTACAAGCTGGCAAACAGGGTCTTTTAACATCAGATTCCCAAGATGTTGCCATTCCCTTTGGAATTGCGGCCATAAATCAAGAATTTCTCTTTGTACGTCTCCACTAGGATGCGTCTCAAGAGAAAATTGGATATTACCCAAATTCTCCTTACTCAGTCCATCCTTAATGAATTCAATTTTATCATCTCGATTAGAGGACGGAATCCCAATATAACGACATTTACCGTTACACGTCCATCGTGCACATTTGTGGCAATTTGAACTCATGCGCTTTGCTCGTCGCTTCTTTGCAAAAGTGCTTCTACCTGTACCTGGTAAATGTAAAACAGGAAGATATTCATCTTCACGTACCTTGGCTTCAATTATCCAACGCATGTCTCCAGGAATCCCTTTGTGCATAAGCATTCTTAATCTTTCAAATCGAACTTGGTAAAGCTTCAGTAAAATATTTCGAGGAAAAGGAGGAAATCGTTTCTGCAATCTTGTGAGAATATCATCCATCCTGAAAAAAGAAAAAAATGAAAGAGAAATTGGAAGAGAAATTTATATACAATATCAGTTTTATGGGTAGCTGATGGAACCGATTTAAATAATCACGGAGTACCGTTATCCGCCATTTAACCGGGGTAAAAAAAAATTATATTTACATCTAGTTATTTTCAAAACAAGGATCAGAAAGAAAAACAACATAAAAAAACACAAAAACAAAACACTCTAAATAAAATCCTAAATTCTTAAATTAGGCGGTATAACCAGCCAATAAAAATATATATACTAAATTAGGCGGTATAACCAGCCAATAAAAATAAAACAAAGTTAATATACAAATTAGGCGGTATAACCAGCCAATAAAAATAAATATACTTTTAAAAATAAGCAAACTAGAAAAGTAAGAAAACAAGTAAGTAAGAAGAATCAAATATGAAAAATATGGTTAAGGTTTCATTCTCCACCACTAGACATCATTAAGAATCAATTTCAGATCTATCAATATCAACCAACTATCAAAGTTAACAACCGTAGATAACAACAAGCTCTGTTATCCCAATCTTTCCTTAGTTTGTCTTTAAATAGAACAAGCTCTCTATTTAATCTCTAACCATTAAACAACCTAGAATAAGCTCTCTAAATTCAATTTAATGGCAGCTTTATGATGAGAAAGATAAGTTGATCTAAGCAACAAACACATAAGCTCGGATTGTTCAACTTAGGTTATGTTCCACTTTGCAATTATTGAAAACTTGACCATAATCATTAATCACAAATTGCCACTTATGAATAGGAAATCAAGACAATTACACGGATCAAGACTCCTAGACTAGCAATAGATAATTATCAAGATCTATCTAGTTGTACACCTAAATAAATCAAGACAACATCATGAACAATTCTTGTAGAAGAACATAAGCAACTTTGATAGAAAATTAATGATAGATAGAATCTGAAAATCAATCACAAAACATGTCTAGGGCTTTGAAATCACCGTTAACCAAATAGAGGTTTAGCCTAGCATAGGCATTGTAAACATAAACATAAAATTAAAGAGAATCTAAGAAGGAAATAAAAGAAAGAAAGAAGAAGAAGAAAATAAAGAAAAAGAAAACTAGAGAAAAGAAAGAAGAAGAAAACTTAGAGAATTTTATTACAATGGCTAATATCCTACCAATGTACAATATGATCCTCTACAATCATCCAAGGCCCTCTATTTATACACATTTTGGAGGGCTAAATGACAAGGTACAAGCTTTACTGATGGTGACTCAATTAAGAGTTGTAAACCCAAGTGCAGGTTATGTTCAAGTAATAAATTCTCGGGTGTCCGAGGTCGAACCACAGGGAAGCGTATTAGTAAGTATAAGTTTATATATATAAGAAAAAGAAAGTAAACAAGATATTAGGGAATCAACAACAAAATAAGATAAACAAGATATTAGAGAACAAAATAAACAAAATAACATAAAAGAAATTAAACAAGATATAAATAAAACAATAAGAAAAGATGTTGAGGTTAGAGAATCCACTCTTGGTGTTATGCTAAGATTAATCTTGTTTTATTACACAATTGAAATCCACACATAAGGGAGGTTCCAATCGGAAGGTTTAGCAATTCAGTCCAAATTGTCCAACGTCCATAGCATATGATATTATGTTCATTTGGTATCCTCAAAACTCATAAAAAGAGTCCAAGCATTCCTTATGCCAAGGTATATGTCTACAACAAATCAAGGTTATGAAACCAAGCATTTACTGTGCCATTTTCATTGTCAATAATGAATCAAGATCTCTACTTTGCAAGTATGATTTTAAACCAAAAGAAAATATTATCTATACTAGTGTTTATAAATGATGATTCATTTTAGCTCATGTTTAAGAGACTAACCTTAGCATTTACCAAGAGCTTCACCTCATCACCTCAACAATATGATTAGCAACACATACTAAAAATGAAAAGAAATGTAAGAAGCATAAGTAAATAAAGAAAAAAGAAAACTAGAGAAAGGAAAGAAGAAGAAAACTTAGAGAATTTTATTACAATGGCTAATATCCTACCAATGTATCATGTTTCCCAATACTCATCCAAGGCCCTCTATTTATACACATTTTGGAGGGCTAAATGACAAGAGACAAGCTTTACAAATTTCAAAGGTAGGTATAATAGGTGGGTGCATTTTTCTAACAATTTTCGTCATATTGTATGACAATTCTGATCAGCCAGCTTGATGGTCGATTTTGTCAATGTTGGAGGCTCGATCTGATAAAATTGTCTTCTAGAAAAATATACCCCTATTAGTTACGGATCCATAGCCGTTAGAATCAGCTCATTTGCTGATGTGGATAAGAAGATATGGGCAAAATACGAAAACAGGTCAGCACAGATGTCATTGCACATCAGCCAACTTGATGGTCGATTTCGCTAGGGAAAACGACTCCGTTTCAAGAAGTGTAAAACATGAAAAAGATAGATATGCCTCTTAGCTTTGCACGGCTACAAATTTCAGCCTTATTGCTTCAGTGAAACTCGAGATATAGCTGATATGGTAAACGGTGTCGGAACTGGAACTGAACTGGATTTGCCCTTAATTCTAGTAATCTGAAATCACTCAAAGAAACTTGTGAAAAACACCAAATTACATAAAAATATAAAAGATCATAAACACAATTAAACTAAACAATAATAACTCGTATTTGACACAAAACAATAATAAAACATAACTAAAAACTATATAATTATACGAGTTATCATTAACAAATTTCAAAGGTAGGTATAATAGGTGGGTGCATTTTTCTAACAATTTTCGTCATATTGTATGACAATTTTGATCAGCCAAATTGATGGTCGATTTTGTCAATATTGGAGGCCTGATCTGATCACATGTTCTTCTAGAAAAATGTTCCCCTATCAGTTAGTGATCCATAGCCGTTGGAATCAGCTCATTTGCTGATGTGGATCAGAAGATATGGGCAAAATACCAAAACAGGTCAGCATAGACGTCATTGCACATCAGCCAACTTGATGGTCGATTTCGCTAGGGAAAACGACTCCGTTTCAAGAAGTGTAAAACATGAAAAAGTTAGATATGCCTCTTAGCTTTCCACGGTTAAAATTTCAGCCTTATTGCTTCAGTGAAACTCCAGATATAGCTGATATGACAAAAGGTGTCGGAACTGGAACTGAACTGAATTTGCCCTTAATTGTTGATTTAACCTAGAAATCTGAAATCACTCAAAGAAACTCGTAAAAAAACACCAAATTACATAAAAATATAAAAGATCATAAACACAATTAGACTAAGCAATAATAACTCGTATTTGACACAAAACAATAATAAAACATAACTAAAAACTATATAATTATACGAGTTATCACACCCCCACACTTAGATTGTTGCTAGTCCTCGAGCAAAAACAAATAAAAATAAAATAAGAAAATCTAATCTAATCCACTTTCGTAGGAAATCACGGTGGCACTTAGCATGTGACACAAGCCTTTAAACCCCTAGGTGTCCCTAGTGGACGAGTTTAGTCTCGTGAGGGTTTACTAGAACGATACCCACAAACATTGAAAAACTAAAATATAAATAAACTACATATACTAAAAATATTTACTCCTAATCCTTTCAATACACATTAGAGACAATCTTTGAACAAGTCTTATAAACTAATCAATAGCTTAAAGAATTTCACAAAAAATCATGCTAGAATGTAAATTGTTTGAGTTAAGCCAATATTAACATAACATATTTCAATCAAAATAGTGCATATTCAAACTTAATCTCAACTACTCACATGGGATACTCATGATTTTCATTCTTTAAAGTAGTGGTAAAGTGTTTACACTCAATCAATCTCATGAAAACAGTTCTACCATATTCTTGCTTGTCCACCTATTCTCCACTATTTAGATCATACAACTTCATGAATCAAGAGGTCTTTAATCAAGGTTGTAATGGGGCCAAGGGGTTTGTAATGTGATTGAAGAACAAAAGGATAAAGATATCACAAAGGTTCCAAAGAGTTCATAAAGTTTAGAGACATAATAAGATCATACAAAGAAACTTCTCAAAACTCTTTACAAGTACATAGTCACCTAGGCCGAATATTTATGTTGGGCTTTTTCTTCATTCTAAACAACTTTGTAACATTCTTTTTCTTTTCTTTAACTAGAAGTTCAAGAGATGATTCATTATATATATATATTTCATAATAATCCCTTTCTTTTTCTCTTGACTTTTCTTTTCTTTTCCCCCACACTTATTTCTTGTTTCTAACCCAAATTTTCAATAGATCTTCATTGTCTTTGCAACATGTCTCAAAACATGCTAATTCATCTTTGGAACAAAGGTAAAGATATAAGTATATTTAGGTTAGGGACAAGTTATGGTTACCAAAGAGATAGCTTATTCAATGTAGGCTCAAATTGGTTCACTAAGGGTGTGTTCTCTTGGAACATCAGTAAGGGATGGTTGTTTGGCCCTCGCTAAAAATCCTAATGCCTCTATCATATTCATGTTGTCACATGCATCAATATAGTCTCAACAAGGTCTAAAGCAAGTTCTAGAGAATCATGTAATCATAAGAGCACTCAAGAAAGAAATTAGATTGATTTGTATAATGCATCAATCATTATAGGCTCAAAAACTCACAAGGATGATTATACAAGTCAGATTAAGTCTAAACATGCTTCTTTCTCAATCAACATATCATATTAACATTGGCTCATAAAAAGGTTGACATCAAGCTCAATTCTCATGAAAATCTTCTCACTAATAAATCTGTTTTAGACCTATGCAATTCATATCTCATCATTGTATTAAAAAGGAACTAAAACACACTAAAAAAAAAAATTATAATAATAATAAAGACTCATAAAAAAAATAGTAGACAAAAATAAAAGAAATCCTAAATCATTCCAAAAATAAAAGAAATCCTAAATCATTCCCCCCACACTTAATTCTTACATTGTCCTCAATGTAAGTCTATTAACCCAAATGAAAGAATCATGTGTAAGAGAAAAAAACTAATAACATAAGAATAGGAACAACTAAGACTCAAAACAAAAAAAAACTCATGCAACCTAAATAATCCTAAAATACTAAACAAAAATTAACAAGTAAACATAAAAAGATTAAAATCAAACTGACAAGGTATGTCTCAAGTCTCCCTTACTCAGACCTTGTTTAGAATGAATACTTCTAAATGGCTTAAAACACAACAATTTTTTTTTTTTTAAATTAGCAAAATATGTCCCTTACCCCCTACTAAAATATGACATTGTCCCCAATGTCAAATTTTAAAGGTAGAATTTAGGAGATATTACCTGCAGAGGTTGCTAACCACTTATTATAACTGAGACACAACAAACAAAATGTTAGATAATGTCACAAAGACAAAGTGCAATCCACTCCTTGCTCGTCCATATCTCTTTTTCTTTTTCCGAGCGTTTGCGAAACAACCGTAGCAGATAAATACTCATAAGCTTGGAGCTTTTTGAGTAAATCTTCAATGGTTGTAGCAGAAATTATGGTTCTCCTTGCCTCTGAAAACATGAATCCATTTTCCACAGCATTATCTAAATATGAAAGCAAATTACTAAAATAACCATTAATATTAAGCAAACCAATGGGTTTCTTTTTTGTGACCAAAGATGACCAAGAAGCTACGCAAGCTATTTCTTCCAATGTACCCAGACCTCCTGGTAAAGCAATGAATGCATCGGCACAATGGTACATGATTGTCATCCGTTCAGGGATACTCCAGACTTGTATTTCCTTACCCACGGTAGGTCCACAAAAACCTGTGAATAGTTTTGGCACGATTCCTAGAACTGGACTTCCTCCGGCGTGTGCTGCTGTAGCGACTGCTCCCATTAAACCCGTACTACCGCCTCCATAAATCAACTGGATCTTTTGTTGGGCAAGTATTACTCCAACTCTTATGGCTTCATCAGCGAATATGTTATTTTTCCCTGGATAAGCACCTCCAAAGACACAAATTTTTTCAATTCGCTGGGACGAAGTACTTTCCATTTTTTTTTCGAGTGCCTGAAAGAGAATGAGTACATGGTGTAATATATAGAGGACTGAGTAGTGAATCAGACAAGAGTAATAATGTCGTCGAAAGTGTATTTGACCTGTCAGAAGAAAATGTTAACCTAACAAAAGATTTTTGCGTGATTTCAGGAAGAAAATCAAAAAGAGAAGAAAAAATCAACCGTAAAAGACAAATAAAAAAAAACGAGAATAATTACATAAATCAAACAACACGTAAATTAAACCAAAATAAAGTTATTGCAAATCAAACCAAAAGCTGAGAAGTCATTTATTGTAGTTGTGATTGTGGCTCACATCTTCCTCTGGTTTTACGTCCAGAAACGGCTTAAACGCCTTCTATGAACCGAGGATATGCTTCCCATCCAGTTTTCTTACAAGCTGGCAAACAGGGTCTTTTAACATCAGATTCCCAAGATGTTGCCATTCCCTTTGGAATTGCGGCCATAAATCAAGAATTTCTCTTTGTACGTCTCCACTAGGATGCGTCTCAAGAGAAAATTGGATATTACCCAAATTCTCCTTACTCAGTCCATCCTTAATGAATTCAATTTTATCATCTCGATTAGAGGACGGAATCCCAATATAACGACATTTACCGTTACACGTCCATCGTGCACATTTGTGGCAATTTGAACTCATGCGCTTTGCTCGTCGCTTCTTTGCAAAAGTGCTTCTACCTGTACCTGGTAAATGTAAAACAGGAAGATATTCATCTTCACGTACCTTGGCTTCAATTATCCAACGCATGTCTCCAGGAATCCCTTTGTGCATAAGCATTCTTAATCTTTCAAATCGAACTTGGTAAAGCTTCAGTAAAATATTTCGAGGAAAAGGAGGAAATCGTTTCTGCAATCTTGTGAGAATATCATCCATCCTGAAAAAAGAAAAAAATGAAAGAGAAATTGGAAGAGAAATTTATATACAATATCAGTTTTATGGGTAGCTGATGGAACCGATTTAAATAATCACGGAGTACCGTTATCCGCCATTTAACCGGGGTAAAAAAAAAATTATATTTACATCTAGTTATTTTCAAAACAAGGATCAGAAAGAAAAACAACATAAAAAAACACAAAAACAAAACACTCTAAATAAAATCCTAAATTCTTCCCCCCACACATAATTTGATGCACCCAAAAGAGTGTATCTTATTTAACCTTGCACTAAAAAGATCAATTGTAAGTATAATGATTAGCAAGGGTCGAGTCCTCAGGGATTGGGTTTTAATCTATGAGTTATTAGTTTATAACTTACGTTCAAAGAAAACAATAAAAGAAAAGGGGTTTTTGAAGCCAGATTTAAACTAAAGTAAATAATAAGAATAAGATGCAAGACGGTATAACCAGCCAATAAAAATATATATACTAAATTAGGCGGTATAACCAGCCAATAAAAATATATATACTAAATTAGGCGGTATAACCAGCCAATAAAAATAAAACAAAGTTAATATACAAATTAGGCGGTATAACCAGCCAATAAAAATAAATATACTTTTAAAAATAAGCAAACTAGAAAAGTAAGAAAACAAGTAAGTAAGAAGAATCAAATATGAAAAATATGGTTAAGGTTTCATTCTCCACCACTAAACATCATTAAGAATCAATTTCAGATCTATCAATATCAACCAACTATCAAAGTTAACAACCGTAGATAACAACAAGCTCTGTTATCCCAATATTTCCTTAGTTTGTCGTTAAATAGAACAAGCTCTCTATTTAATCTCTAACCATTAAACAACCTAGAATAAGCTCTCTAAATTCAATTTAATGGCAGCTTTATGATGAGAAAGATAAGTTGATCTAAGCAACAAACACATAAGCTCGGATTGTTCAACTTAGGTTATGTTCCACTTTGCAATTATTGAAAACTTGACCATAATCATTAATCACAAATTGCCACTTATGAATAGGAAATCAAGACAATTACACGGATCAAGACTCCTAGACTAGCAATAGATAATTATCAAGATCTATCTAGTTGTACACCTAAATAAATCAAGACAACATCATGAACAATTCTTGTAGAAGAACATAAGCAACTTTGATAGAAAATTAATGATAGATAGAATCTGAAAATCAATCACAAAACATGTCTACGGCTTTGAAATCACCCTTAACCAAATAGAGGTTTAGCCTAGCATAGGCATTGTAAACATAAACATAAAATTAAAGAGAATCTAAGAAGAAAATAAAAGAAAGAAAGAAGAAGAAGAAAATAAAGAAAAAGAAAACTAGAGAAAAGAAAGAAGAAGAAAACTTAGAGAATTTTATTACAATGGCTAATATCCTACCAATGTACAATATGATCCTCTACAATCATCCAAGGCCCTCTATTTATACACATTTTGGAGGGCTAAATGACAAGGTACAAGCTTTACAAATTTCAAAGGTAGGTATAATAGGTGGGTGCATTTTTCTAACAATTTTCGTCATATTGTATGACAATTTTGATCAGCCAACTTGATGGTCGATTTTGTCAATATTGGAGGCCTGATCTGATCACATGTTATTCTAGAAAAATGTTCCCCTATCAGTTAGTGATCCATAGCCGTTGGAATCAGCTCATTTGCTGATGTGGATCAGAAGATATGGGCAAAATACCAAAACAGGTCAGCACAGACGTCATTGCACATCAGCCAACTTGATGGTCGATTTCGCTAGGGAAAACGACTCCGTTTCAAGAAGTGTAAAACATGAAAAAGTTAGATATCCCTCTTAACTTTGCACGGTTAAAATTTCAGCCTTATTTCTTCAGTGAAACTCCAGATATAGCTGATATGACAAAAGGTGTCGGAACTGGAACTGAACTGAATTTGCCCTTAATTGTTGATTTAACCTAGAAATCTGAAATCACTCAAAGAAACTCGTAAAAAAACACCAAATTACATAAAAATATAAAAGATCATAAACACAATTAGACTAAGCAATAATAACTCGTATTTGACACAAAACAATAATAAAACATAACTAAAAACTATATAATTATACGAGTTATCAGCCAACATAAAAATGACATCTTGTAGATTAAATCTAGCCTTCATCATATGTACTCAGCCCTTGTATATGGCCTAAGCCATTGGATGAAAAGAGATAATCCCATGCACTCCCTTGCTCAACCGAATTGATGCTCCACCTTGGATGAATTGTGCTCATCTTTTTTCTTACATTCTTGGCCATTAGATGAGGGTTCTTTTATGAAAAATAAAAATGTCATTTTGGCATTTAAACTTGGCCATTGGATTGTGCATTCAACTTTCCTACAAGGCACCTAAGCCATTGGATGAAGGGAGGACCATTTGCAAGGTGTTAGTGGTAGCATGTGGCTTGATAGTGACTAGGGAATTAAATTGTTCAACCTTACTTCTTCTCCTCTATGTTAGCTGACCAAGGGAAGAAAAAATCCCAGCATTTCCTTCTTCTTTCATATTTTCCTCAATTACAAATTTGCCCTTTTTGGTTTCTCTGGTGAAATGACCTTTTTGCCCTCCGAACTTAAATAAATTGCAAACGGAATCCAAATTTGAATTTTCTTTTTTCAGTGCTTCCAAAATAATAAAAAATTGAATTCTGGAAGTTTTCAAAATTGTTCGAGTCCATTTGCTATTTATTTTGGATTTATTTATGAAATTACCCTTTTATGCACCCGAACTTTACCACTTTTTAAACGAGCTCCGAATCCACATTTTTCTTCACCAATCTTTTCCAAATAATTTAAAAATGTGATCTGGAAGTTTTCATAATTTTTGGAGCTCATTTGCTATTTTTTCGGGATTTATCTACTTGAATTACTACATAAGGGACCCGGGATTTGGCCATTTTGTAAACGAACTCCGAATCTAGATTTTATTTTCCAATCTCTTCCAAATAATTTAAAAATGAGATTTGCATATTTTCAGAATTTTTGGAACTCGTTTGCTATTTTTCCGGGATTTATCTGCTTGGATTACTACATAGGAGACCCGAGATTTGGCCATTTTGCAAACGAACTCCGAATCAAAATTTTCTTTCACCAATCTCTTCCAAATAATTTAAAAATGAGATTTACAAATTTTCAGAATTTTTGGAACTCGTTTGCTATTTTTTCGGGATTTATCTGCTTGAATTAATGCATAGAAGGCCCGGTATTTGGCCATTTGTAAACGAACTCCGAATCAAGATTTTATTTTTCCAATATCTTTGAAATGATTTAAGAATGAGATTTGTAAATTTTCAGAATTTTTGGAGTTCATTTGCTATTTTTCCCAAATTTTCCAATTTTGCCCTTTTGCCTCCGAAACCCGGTTTTGTTCAGTACAAGTCTGATTTTCAGATTTTCTTCAAACTGAGCCTTGGGCTATCCTTGTTTAGTCATTTCTCATAAATTAAAGGCTTTAGATCTTCCGAATCGGGCCATTTCTGTAATTCTTCCAAATTTTATCGAAATCCACCAAAAAACCCTAATCCTCGGTTTTCTTCCGAATTGACTTTTCTATCAGTTTTTCTTCCAAATGGCTTCTCCATTACCCGTAGTCAGTGCTTATCTTTCATTTGAGACCTTCAATTCAGACCAATTTGATCGTTTAAGCATTTTTCCCCAAATTTCCCGAATTAGGGTTTCCTTTCTATTGAATCTCGTAACCCAACTTCCAAACTCCATATCTTTCAATGTAGACCTTGGATTATCAAAATTCTTTCACCGTTTTTCAATTGAACCTCAAATCTTGATTTTGAAAGTGGATTGAATTTTTCAGTAGTTGACTTTTTCGAGGTTGACTTTTTCAAGGTTGACTTATTTTGAATTTGACTTTTTTTATTTGCTTTCTTAGACTAAGCCTTGGAGTACCACCTGTAGGATGAGAAAGGCCTTTTAGCATTTTGAAATATCAATTCAGGAAGAAAATGTACCTGATTTAGGGGTCCATACAAAATTAGGTGTCTACAGCTACCGCTCTTTGGCTATTGCTGAGAATCAGGAATCAGGAATCAGGTAAAGATAAACAAACACTAATTTTTTACGGTTAGTGAAATCACATGTGAAAGAAAGGGAAAGGGGTTTTCTTTTCTTTTTCTTCTTTTTCATCATCATTCTTTTTTTTTTTGTGAAAAAGCTGTAAATTGAAGATTTTGTCCTTCAATTGAATTCCCTGACTAATCAAGGCTCGACCCGTCTTAAGGAAATGGGTTCGATTTGCAAAAGAAAAAACTGTGCCCGAAAGTCTTAAAAATGGTGCCCGGAGGTCTTAAAATGGTGCCTGAAGGTTTTTAAATAGGTGCCCGAAGGTCTTTAAAATGGTGCCCGAAGGTATTTAAAATGGTGCCTGAAGGTCTTTAAAATGGTGCTCGAAGGTCTTTAAATTGGTGCCCGAAGGTCTTTAAAAATGGTGCCCGAAGGTCTTTAAAATGGTGCTCGAAGGTCTTTAAAATGATGCCCGGAGGTCTTAAAAATGGTGCCCGAAGGTCTTTAAAATGATGCTCGAAGGTCTTTAAAAATGGTGCCCAAAGGTCTTTAAAATGGTGCCCGAAGGTCTTTAAAACGGTGCCCGAAGGTCTTTAAAAATGGTGCCGGAAGGTCTTTAAAATGGTGCCCAAAGATCTTTAAAAATGGTGCCCGAAGGTCTTTAAAATGGTGCCCGGTGCCCTAAGGTCTTTAAAATGGTGCCCGAAGGTCTTTAAAAATGGTGCCCGAAGGTCTTTAAAATGGTGCCCAAAGGTCTTTAAAATGGTGCCCGAAGGTCTTTAAAATGGTGCCCGAAGGTCTTTAAAAATGGTGCATGTAGGTCTTTAAAATGGTGCCCGAAGGTCTTTAAAAATAGTGCCCGAAGGTCTTTAAACATGGTGCCCTTTGCGGGTTTTCGGCTTAAACCACTCCTATTTTTTTTTTTGTATTCTACCATGCATTTGAGAATTCTAAATGCTTCAAAGGTAGAAATGTCAATTCAAAAGATGGGATGAATTTTGAGAAAAACCTTTCAAATTAAATATCCATGCTTGATCAAAATGGACTTTTAAAGTACGTAATGTAGGCCAAGGTTTGGGTTTAGAAGGAAAGGATAAAATAGGCCCAAACTGTGTTTAAGGGTAATTGGATCAAGGATCATTTTCTGAGGAGAATTTATTCTTGAGACATTTGTCCCCTTTTTGGACTATTTTTTTTTTTTAGCTTTCATTTGCCATTCTTTGATTTCACATTTTCCAATGGCTCTCTCTTTTTGCCATGATTTTAATTATTTTTCCTCGTATTTGCCCTCCAGTGTAGAGGGTTCAATGAAAAAAATAATTCCTAAGGCTCAAAGGGGTGACTAGGCATAATTTCTTCTTAATGAAGAGAATATGAAAGATGGCCATTCATCATACCAAGCATGAATATTCTCTTTGAAAAACAATTCTCAGGGAGATAGATATATAGAATTTCCATTTCTACATTTGGAATCATTCGAATTCCCATGTGCATAGCATCATACCTTTTTTTTTAAAGCATAATACTTCTTCAGTTCATCAGCATTCACAGGATGTCTAAAATCATCCCCGTCCATCCGAGTTAGAATCAATGCTCCTCTAGAAAAAGCTCTTTTTACCACATAGGGTCCTTCCCAATTTGGAGCCCATTTTCCTCGCGGATCCTTCACTATGGGGAGAATTTTTCTCAGTACCAACTCTCCTTCTCAGAACTGTCTAGGTCGAACCTTCTTGTCATGGGCTCGAATCATCCTTTTCTGATACAACTGCCCGTGACAAATTGCCTTCAATCTTTTCTCCTTGATGAGATTTAGCTGTTCATAACGAGCTCTAACCCATTTTGCCTCTTCTAGGCCGACCTCCATCAAAACCTGAAGTGAAGGAATCTCAACTTCAATAGGTAACACTGCTTCCATATCGTATACCAAAGAAAACGACATTGCCCCTGTAGATGTGCGAACCGAAGTGCGATATGCGTGAAGAGCAAAAGGCAAAATCTCATGCCAATCCTTGTACACATCAGTCATCTTCTCGACAATCTTCTTGATGTTCCTGTTGGCTACTTCTACTGCCCCATTCATCTTCGGACGATAAGGTGCCGAATTGTGATGCGTGATCTTGAACTGAGTACATACCTCTCTCATCATCTTATTATTCAGATTGAAAGCATCATCTAAACTAATTCTTGCTGGCAATCCATATTGGCATATGATTTCCTTCTTAACAAATCTGCATACCACCGACTTCGTTACATTCGTATAAGAAGCAGCTTCCACCCACTTTGTGAAATAGTCTATGGCCACCAGGATGAAACGATGCCCATTTGAAGCTTTCTGGGTAATAGACTGATGCACCCAAAAGAGTGTATCTTATTTAACCTTGCACTAAAAAGATCAATTGTAAGTATAGTAGTTAGCAAGGGTCGAGTCCTCAGGGATTGGGTTTTAATTTATGAGTTATTAGTTTATAACTTACATTCAAAGAAAACAATAAAAGAAAAGGGGTTTTTGAAGTCAGATTTAAACTAAAGTAAATAATAAGAATAACATGCAAGGCGGTATAACCAGCCAATAAAAATATATATACTAAATTAGGCGGTATAACCAGCCAATAAAAATATATATACTAAATTAGGCGGTATAACCAGCCAATAAAAATAAAACAAAGTTAATATACAAATTAGGCGGTATAACCAGCCAATAAAAATAAATATACTTTTAAAAATAAGCAAACTAGAAAAGTAAAAAAAAACAAGTAAGTAAGAAGAATCAAATATGAAAAATATGGTTAAGGTTTCATTCTCCACCACTAGACATCATTAAGAATCAATTTCAGATCTATCAATATCAACCAACTATCAAAGTTAACAACCGTAGATAACAACAAGCTCTGTTATCCCAATCTTTCCTTAGTTTGTCGTTAAATAGAACAAGCTCTCTATTTAATCTCTAACCATCAAACAACCTAGAATAAGCTCTCTAGATTCAATTTAATGGCAGCTTTATGATGAGAAAGATAGGTTGATCTAAGCAACAAACACATAAGCTCGGATTGTTCAACTTAGGTTATGTTCCACTTTGCAATTATTGAAAACTTGACCATAATCATTAATCACAAATTGCCACTTATGAATAGGAAATCAAGACAATTACACGGATCAAGACTCTTAAACTAGCAATAGATAATTATCAAGATCTATCTAGTTGTACACCTAAACAAATCAAGACAACATCATGAACAATTCTTGTAGAAGAACATAAGCAACTTTGATAGAAAATTAATGATAGATAGAATCTGAAAATCAATTATAAAACATGTCTAGAGCTTTGAAATCACCCTTAACCAAATAGAAGTTTAGCCTAGCATAGGCATTGTAAACATAAACATAAAATTAAAGAAAATCTAAGAAGAAAATAAAAGAAAGAAAGAAGAAGAGGAAGAATATTAATTATCCAACCTCTTGCTCTCTCTAAAGAAAAAGAAAACTAGAGCAAAAGAAAGAAAACTAGAGAAAAGAAAGAAGAAGAAAACTTAGAGAATTTTATTAAAATGGCTAATATCCTACCTATGTACAATATGATCCTCTACAATCATCCAAGGCCCTCTATTTATACACATTTTGGAGGGCTAAATGACAAGAGACAAGCTTTACAAATTTCAAAGGTAGGTATAATAGGTGGGTGAATTTTTCTAACAATTTTCGTCATATTGTATGACAATTTTGATCAGCCAACTTGATGGTCGATTTCGTCAATGTTGGAGGCCTGATCTGATCACATGGTCTTCTAGAAAAAGGTTCCCCTATCAGTTACGGATCCATAGCCGTTGGAATCAGCTCATTTTCTGATGTGGATAAGCAGATATTGGCAAAATACGAAAACAAGTCAGCACAGACGTCATTGCACATCAGCCAACTTGATGGTCGATTTCGTCAATATTAGAGGCCTGATCTGATCATATGGTCTTCTAGACAAAGGTTCCCGTATCAGTTACGGATCCATAGCCATTGGAATCAGCTCATTTTCTGATGTGGATAAGCAGATATGAGCAAAATACGAAAACAGGTCAGCACAGACGTCATTGCACATCAGCCAACTTGATGGTCGATTTCGCTAGGGAAAACGACTCCGTTTCAAGAAGTGTAAAACATGAAAAAGATAGATATGCCTCTTAGCTTTGCACGGCTACAAATTTCAGCCTTATTGCTTCAGTGAAACTCCAGATATAGCTGATATGGCAAAAGGTGTCGGAACTGAAACTGAATTGGATTTGCCCTTAATTCTAGTAATCTGAAATCACTCAAAGAAACTTGTGAAAAACACCAAATTACATAAAAATATAAAAGATCATAAACACAATTAGACTAAACAATAATAACTCGTATTTGACACAAAACAATAATAAAACATAACTAAAAACTATATAATTATACGAGTTATCACACCCCCACACTTAGCTTTTTGCTAGTCCTCGAGCAAAATCAAATAAAAATAAAATAAGAAAATCTAATCTAATCCACTTTCGTAGGAAATCACGGTGGCACTTAGCATGTGACACAAGCCTTTAAACCCCTAGGTGTCCCTAGTGGACGAGTTTAGTCTCGTGAGGGTTTACTAGGACGATACCCACAAACATTGAAGACATAAGAAAAACTAAAAATAATAATTATAACTAATCCTTCCAATATAAATTAGAGATAATCATTGGACAAGTCTTAAAAACTAATCAATAGCTTAAAGAAATTCACAAAAAATCTTGCTTGAATGTAAATTGTTTGAGTTAAGCCAATATTAACATAACATATTTCAATCAAAATAGTGCATATTCAAACTTAATCTCAACTTCTCACATGGGATACTCTCTTGATTTTCACTTTTTAAAGTAGTGGTAAAGTGTTTACACTCAATCAATCTCATGAAAACACTTCTACCATATGCTTGCTTGTCCACCTATTATCCACTATTTAGATCATACAACTTCATAAATCAAGAGGTCTTTATTCAAGGTTGTAATGGGGCCAAAGGGTTATAATGTGGTTAAAGAACAAAAGGATAAAGATATCACAAAGGTTCCAAAGAGTTCATAGAGTTTAGAGACATAATAAGATCATACAAATAAAACTTCTCAAAACTCTTATAAAGCACATAATAACATAGGCTAAATATTCATGTTGAGCCTTTGCATCATTCTAACCAACTTTGTAACATCTTTTTCTTTACTTTAACTAGAAGTTCAAGAGAAGATTTTTTTTTTTTTAATATGGGAATGTATTTGACAATGATCCCTTTCTTTTTCTCTTGACTTTTTTTTTCTTTCTTTTCCCCCCACACTTATTTCTTGTTTCTAACCCAAATTTTCAATAAATCTTCCTTGTCTTTGCAACTTGTCTCAAAACATGCTAATTCATCTTTGGAACAAAGGTAAAGATATAAGTATATTTAGGTTAGGGACAAGTTATGGTTACCAAAGAGCTAGCTTATTCAATGTAGGCTCAAATTGGTTCACTAAGGGTGTGTTCTCTTGGAACATTAATAATGGATGGCTGTTTGGCTCTGGTTATAATCCTAATGCCTCTATCATATTCATGTTGTCACATGTATCAATATAGTCTCAAACGGTTTAAAGCAAGTTCTAGAGAATCATGTAATCATAAGAGCACTCAAGAAAGAAATTAGATTGATTTGTATAATGCATCAATCATTATAGGCTCAAAAACTCACAAGGATGATTATACAAGTCAGATTAAGTCTAAACATGCTTCTTTCTCAATCAACATATCATATTAACATTGGCTCATAAAAAGATTGATATCAAGTTCAATTCTCATGAAAATCTTCTCACTAATAAATCTGTTTTAGACTTATGCAATTCATATCTCATCATTGTATTAAAAAGGAACTAAAACACACTAAAAATAATAATAATAAAGACTCATAAAAAAAAATAGTAGACAAAAATAAAAGAAATCCTAAATCATTCCCCCCACACTTAATTCTTACATTGTCCTCAATGTAAGTCTATTAACCCAAATGAAAGAATCATGTGTAAGAGAAAAGAACTAATAACATAAGAATAGGAACAACTAAGACTCAAAACAAAACAAACTCATGCAACCTAAATAATCCTAAAATACTAAACAAAAATTAACAAGTAAACATAAAAAATAAAAATAAAAACAATAAAAATAAAAATAATAAAAGAAAATAAAAAGGAAAAGAAAGAGAAAGCAAATCTGAATATGGAAGGTTGGCAATTTCTTCTTTAATTGGGTTGCCTTCCCAATTAACACTTGAGTTAATGTTTTGAACCTAACCAACACCCCTTCTTGGCTTTTTAGGCTTGTCAGGCTCATACATGAAATTTTCCAAATTAATGCGTTTGAGAGGAAGCTTTCTTTGCACAACAGTGGATGCATTCTCCATTACAAGTATTATTCCATCATCCTTTGTGGTGCATATCTCATCGAGGAATGGAGCATATTTTGATACTTGTTGAATGGCATCCACAAACAAGTTGTTTAAGGTTTCTGGCATGTGTTGTTCATGTTCTTCCTCCATGAACTTTGCAAATCTACTAGGAAAAGATGGAGAAGAAACATTAGTAAAAAGTGAAACCTTAAACGTTACCTCAGGTGCCGAAATACTCTTATTTGGATCTTTGGCTTCATTATCCTCAAGAATAGAATCCATATCTAATTTTGTCTCATCCTCATCTTGTTCCTCATTCCTCAAGGTCACAATCGTAGCATTCTCCTTTGGGTTAATCATCGTTTGGGCAGGGAGTTCTTCAGATCTTTGTGCTACCCATCCCACCATACTACTAGTCAATTGGATCATTTGCTTTTCCAAACTCTGGATGCTTGCCCTTGTTTCCTGTTGAAATTGCAAAGAATCAGTAACAAGAGAATAGACAAGATCTTCTAAAGAAGTACCTGAGTTTTGAGTCATATGTGGTGGTTGAAAAAGATCTGGTTCTTGAGACCATGATTGATTGAAGCTAGATGGATGAGTGTAATTGGCATAAGGATCTACTTCTTGGTAATTTTCTGAGTAGCCATAATTAGTATGATCCCACCATCCCTCATGGTAAGTGTTTGAGTAATGATCATACAGTTGGTCTTGGAACACTTGATGGCCTTGACATCCTCCCATGGCTAATTGTTGAACTGGGGAGGTGAGATTGGCTTGTTGATTCTCCATGTTCATGTATGCCACCAACTCTTCAAGTGTTAGATTGCTCAATTCCATTGTTTTTTTTTTTTTTTTTTTTTTTAAATTTGAAAAGAAAAACTTGTCTGTACAAGAAAATAAAACTAATTAGTACTGAAAATAAGAATAAACCAAGTAACAAATAAACTAAAGAAAGCAATCCCCGGCAACGGCGCCAAAAATTTGATGCACCCAAAAGAGTGTATCTTATTTAACCTTGCACTAAAAAGATCAATTGTAAGTATAGTAGTTAGCAAGGGTCGAGTCCTCAGGGATTGGGTTTTAATTTATGAGTTATTAGTTTATAACTTACATTCAAAGAAAACAATAAAAGAAAAGGGGTTTTTGAAGCCAGATTTAAACTAAAGTAAATAATAAGAATAACATGCAAGGCGGTATAACCAGCCAATAAAAATATATATACTAAATTAGGCGGTATAACCAGCCAATAAAAATAAAACAAAGTTAATATACAAATTAGGCGGTATAACCAGCCAATAAAAATAAATATACTTTTAAAAATAAGCAAACTAGAAAAGTAAAAAAAAACAAGTAAGTAAGAAGAATCAAATATGAAAAATATGGTTAAGGTTTCATTCTCCACCACTAGACATCATTAAGAATCAATTTCAGATCTATCAATATCAACCAACTATCAAAGTTAACAACCGTAGATAACAACAAGCTCTGTTATCCCAATCTTTCCTTAGTTTGTCGTTAAATAGAACAAGCTCTCTATTTAATCTCTAACCATCAAACAACCTAGAATAAGCTCTCTAGATTCAATTTAATGGCAGCTTTATGATGAGAAAGATAGGTTGATCTAAGCAACAAACACATAAGCTCGGATTGTTCAACTTAGGTTATGTTCCACTTTGCAATTATTGAAAACTTGACCATAATCATTAATCACAAATTGCCACTTATGAATAGGAAATCAAGACAATTACACGGATCAAGACTCTTAAACTAGCAATAGATAATTATCAAGATCTATCTAGTTGTACACCTAAACAAATCAAGACAACATCATGAACAATTCTTGTAGAAGAACATAAGCAACTTTGATAGAAAATTAATGATAGATAGAATCTGAAAATCAGTTATAAAACATGTCTAGAGCTTTGAAATCACCCTTAACCAAATAGAAGTTTAGCCTAGCATAGGCATTGTAAACATAAACATAAAATTAAAGAAAATCTAAGAAGAAAATAAAAGAAAGAAAGAAGAAGAGGAAGAATATTAATTATCCAACCTCTTGCTCTCTCTAAAGAAAAAGAAAACTAGAGCAAAAGAAAGAAAACTAGAGAAAAGAAAGAAGAAGAAAACTTAGAGAATTTTATTAAAATGGCTAATATCCTACCTATGTACAATATGATCCTCTACAATCATCCAAGGCCCTCTATTTATACACATTTTGGAGGGCTAAATGACAAGAGACAAGCTTTACAAATTTCAAAGGTAGGTATAATAGGTGGGTGAATTTTTCTAACAATTTTCGTCATATTGTATGACAATTTTGATCAGCCAACTTGATGGTCGATTTCGTCAATGTTGGAGGCCTGATCTGATCACATGGTCTTCTAGGAAAAGGTTCCCCTATCAGTTACAGATCCATAGCCGTTGGAATCAGCTCATTTGCTGATGTGGATAAGCAGATATTGGCAAAATACGAAAACAGGTCAGCACAGACGTCATTGCACATCATCCAACTTGATGGTCGATTTCGTCAATATTAGAGGCCTGATCTGATCATATGGTCTTCTAGACAAAGGTTCCCGTATCAGTTACAGATCCATAGCCATTGGAATCAGCTCATTTTCTGATGTGGATAAGCAGATATGGGCAAAATACGAAAACAGGTCAGCACAGACGTCATTGCACATCAGCCAACTTGATGGTCGATTTCGCTAGGGAAAACGACTCCGTTTCAAGAAGTGTAAAACATGAAAAAGATAGATATGCCTCTTAGCTTTGCACGGCTACAAATTTCAGCCTTATTGCTTCAGTGAAACTCCAGATATAGCTGATATGGCAAAAGGTGTCGGAACTGGAACTGAACTGGATTTGCCCTTAATTCTAGTAATCTGAAATCACTCAAAGAAACTTGTGAAAAACACCAAATTACATAAAAATATAAAAGATCATAAACACAATTAGACTAAACAATAATAACTCGTATTTGACACAAAACAATAATAAAACATAACTAAAAACTATATAATTATACGAGTTATCATAGACCCAATCATATCCATTCCCCATATTCAAAACGGCCATGGTGCGGTCATGACATGCAATGGCGATTGCAGCACATGAATCTTATCTGCATAGATCTGGCATTTATGGAACTTCCGAGAATAACTGATACAATCTCCTTCCATCGTCAGCCAATAATACCCTGCCCTCATAATCTGCTTAGCAAGCATGTAACCATTAGCATGGGTGCCACATATCCCTTCATGGACTTCCTCTATGATTCTTCGAGCTTCGGCAGACCCGACATATCTCAATAGGATTTGATCTTTCCCTTTCTTGTAGAGAATCTCGCCATCCAAAGCAAAACCCATTACTAGCCTTCTTAGAGTTCTCTTGTCATTTTCTATTGCCTGTTCTGGATACTATTGACTCTTGATGTACTGCAAGATGTCGTTATACCAAGGGATACCATCTGCTTTTTCTTCAATACTCAAGCAGTGGGCAGGAGACTCATATATGCTCATTCTGATCGGCACAACTTTCGTCCCTTCATTCACTTTAAACATTGATGACAAAGTAGCTAGAGCATCCGCCATCCGATTTTCTTCTCGGGGGAAATAATTGAAACTTACTTCTTCAAACTCCTTCAATAAACTCAGTATGAGTTCTCTATATCTGATTAACTTTGTATCCCGGGTTTCCCATTCTCCCCGAAACTGGTATATCACTAAGGCCGAGTCTCCAAAAACCTCCAGCTTCTTGATCTTTCTGTCTACAACAGCACGAAGGCCCATAGTACACTCCTCATATTCAGCCGTATTGTTTGTACAATCAAAATCCAATCTGGCTTGAAGGGATAATAATCTTATTCTGGGGATATGAGCACTGCACCGATTTCGTGCCCCATGGCAAACATCTTCCATATTTTATTCTTCAAGAGAACCTCATCTGGTTGCGAAACATACATCAAATCTTCATCTGGGAAATCAAAGTTCAACGGCTCATAATCTTCAAATGCCAGACTTGCTAAGAACTCAGCCACTGCACTGCCCTTCATAGCCTTCTGACTCACATATACAATGTCATATTCTGACAACAAAACCTGCCATCTTGCCGTCCTCCCTGACAAAGAAGGTGCTTCTAACATGTACTTGATTGGATCTAGCTTGGCGATCAACCACGTCATGTGGTACAGCATGTACTGTCTGAGCCTCCGAGCAGTCCAAGCTAAAGCACAGCATAGCTTTTCTACCGATGAATATTTTAACTCATAATCTGCGAACTTCTTGCTGAGATAGTAAACCGCTTGTTCTTTCTTTCCAGTCTCATCAAGTTGTCCCAAAACACAACCCATGGATCTCTCAAATATTGATAGATACAATATCATCGATTTATCCAGAGTCGGTGGCATTAATACTGGTGGGTTTGATAGATAATGCTTAACCTTTTGAAAAGCAATCTGACACTCTTCATCCTACTCTTCTGGATCCCGTTTTCGAAGTAACTTGAATATTGGATCACATTTGTCGGTTAACTGAGAAATAAACCGAGCAATGTAATTCAATCTCCCCAGAAAACCTCTTACTTTTTTTTGAGTACGTGGAGGTGGCAAATTCTGGATGGCCTTCACTTTATCCAGATCAATCTCAATTCCCCTTTTGCTAACAACAAAACCCAACAATTTCCCCGAAGTGACTCCAAAAGTGCATTTTGTCGGGTTTAGCTTGAGTTGAAACTTTATTAGTCTTTCAAAGAGTTTTCTAAGATTTCCAATATGCTCCTCTTCTCCTTGTGACTTTGCAATCATATCATCAACATAAACCTCAATTCCCTTATGCATCATGTCATGAAACAAGGTAACCATGGCTCTCTGATACGTTGCCCCAGCATTCTTCAACCCAAACGGCATTACCATGTAGCAGAATGTTCCCCACATTGTAACAAATGTGGTTTTCTCCATATTTCCGATGCCATCTTTATCTGATTATATCCTGAGAATCCGTCCATGTATGAAAACAAAGAACTCTTCACCGTATTAACCACCAAAGTATCAATGTGAGGCAAAGGGAAATTATCTTTGGGACTGGCCTTGTTCAAATCTCGATAATTGACGCACATACGCACCTTGCCATCCTTCTTTGGCACTGGAACAATGTTTGCCACCCACTCCGGATATTTTGCCACCTCTAAGAATCCAGCATCAAACTGTCTTTTTACCTCCTCTTTTACCTTTAATAGCATATCCGGCCTCATTCTTCTCAATTTTTGCTGAATTGGCTTGCATTCTGGCATTAAAAGGAAGCTTATGTACCACAATGTCTGGATCCAAACCCGGCATGTCTTGGTATGACCATGCAAATACATCTACATATTCTCGGAGCAAGGCTATGAGTTCACCCTTTATCGATGACGTCAATGTAGTCCCAATTTTAACCTCTTTTATCTCCTCACTACTTCCCAAATTCAACAATTCCAATAACTCATGAGGAAGTACTTGTTTTTCTTCTTGTTCTATTTTTCTTAATAAGTCCGGAGGTAGACCATAATCCTCAATATCTTCGTCGGCCTCAAAATCACCCGTGCAAATGGGCCTCTCAAAATCAATTTCAGAATTACTGACAGGAAGGTCCTCATATTCCGCATCCGTGCACCTGTAAATAGGTGGGGAAGAAACAATATAGGAAAACATATATACAATGGAAGCAAAATAAATAGCATAAATGAAAGAATATGGACACATCAATATGAAGGAAATGCATCATGTTTGTTATTTATTGGATGAAAAGTTTTAGACAAAAGCCCATTACAAAAGAAATTCTTGATATCTTCGGGCAAAGATATTTAAGATTTGTTTAAAAGCATTACGTTGGAATAGACCTAAAAACAATGGGTAGCTCGGTTGCGCTCCAATTGGTCAGTCTATATCCTGGTGGACAAGGTCGCACCTTCCAGTTAGCATTTTCTCTTTCAATTCTTTTTTCCCAGTCGTGCAGATCTCCATATCATACATCTGCTTATCCCTATTCACATGGAATCTTCGAAGGCTTGCTCGATCATTACGAGCACATCATCAGAATTCTTTTCTCCGAATAGAGAACCGGCTGAGCGAAAGCTGTGAAGGATAGGTGGGAATGTCATAGGCTTCCATTCAATATCCATACCCGCAAGATGGGCCATCCTCCTTTGTTGGTTCTTTTCAACTTGTTTCCTTTTCTCATGGGCCTTCGAAAGATACCCAAGGCCAAACTGGTCTTTCTTTCCCATTACTTCCATTGCTTGGGCCATCCCCTGAAGATATTTTCCAAGACCTTTTCCAGCCCTGCAGCCTTTTCCCACCGTAGTTCTTACCCCTAGCCTTGTGTTCTTGGACAATCTCGATTTCAGAATTCTTCATCCTTCAGCGAAGAAAACTGCATTTACGAATTCCAAAGATCGAAAGGAACATTCTACAACATCTTCATTGGGTTCAACATAAGGAGATTCAGTAGATGCAGATGCTATTACGTCCTCTTCTCCTGATACAGTGACCAAACGCCGCTCTATTACAAATTTTAGCTTTTGGTGGAGGGATGAAGGTACAGCCCCTGCTGAATGTATCCACAGCCTTCCCAACAAGCAAATATAGGATAGATTAATATCCATGACCTGAAAGTTCACTGTATAAGTGCATAGCCCTATCTCCAGAGGAACCTCAATAGTTGCCATTACATCTCTCGGTACCATCAAAGGCTTTGACCATCGTACAGCTTCGCAGCATATAAGAAATATCCACTGGCAATTTGGACAGGGTTGCCAAAGGCATCACATTTAATGAAGAACCATTGTCCAAAATGACCCTTGGTAATATGTGCCCCTTACAAGTGGTAGTTATATGGAGAGCTTTTGTTGACCCAATACCATTGGGTGGTATCTCCTCATAGCTGAAATATATATAGTCGTCTGTCGCAATGTTTCCCACCAGCCTGTCCAATTTTTTACTGATATGTTGTTAGCCACATATGCCTGATTCAACACTCTCAACAGGGTATTTTTGTGTGGCTTTGAGTTCAATAGCAAAGATAAGATTGAAATTCTAGCTGGTTGACGTTGTAGTTGCTCAACCATGCTATACTCACTGTGCTTTATGAATTTTAAGAACTAGCAGGCTTCCTTCTCACTTACCGGCTCTTTTATTCTGTTAATTGGGGTTGATCCCCTTTCTGCTTCTTTTGACAAATCCATCTTAATATTAATTGGTTCAGCTGCTTTCTTCCCTTTGTCTGCTCCTCTATCTTTCCTTGTTAACCCCTTTCAGCATCCTCAGGAGCATAACACCTTCCACTTCGTGTTAAGTGCCCCACACCTGTGATATCCTGCTGACTCGAAGACCCAGGCATAACCATGCTGCAATCGTATTTCCATGTGCAGCTTTGTTTTCCTTGTATGAAAAGGAAACAGGCAGATCAATGATTAACTTAGGCGCACTTTCCTCAATGACTGGTATGACTTTCTCCTCTAGTTCATCATAATAAATGATCAAGGGTCTTTCTATCCCGTAGCTAGCTGCATTCTCAATAACCTCTATTTCCTCCTCTGTCTCTTCATAAAACTGGGCCTCCTCATTATCCATCATCTTTTGGACTTTAGCCAGAAAATCCCCACAGTCCTGTATGAGATGACCTCCACACTTATGGAACGGGCACCAATTCTGCACCCTCTTTACGACCATTTTTAAATTGTCCGCATCTCTCACCATTCCTGTCTTGACCATCTCGACCCATACTGTCAACATTGGAGTCTTGACTTCCCTGGCATCCCTTTTTACCCTTCTGACTTCCCCTGTCCATACTGCATTTACCCTATTCCCCGCATGATCTGGCAATGGGTTTCCCTCTACATTCGGCCCATTCTTTGCCCCAAACTTCACAACTCCAGCATTGATCAAGCTTTGGACTTTATTTTTAAAGGCCAGGCAATCTTCAGTCAAATGTCCTTGAATTCCTGCGTGGTATGCGCAGTTAGTGTTTGCATTGTACCACCTTAGATATGGAGGTGTCAGAGGTTTGAGGTACACGGGTGCAACAAGTTGACCCTGCAATAGTTTAGGATATAGCTCACCATAAGTGGTAGGAATCAGATCAAATTGGGGTTTTTGATTGTTCCTTGGTGAACATTGGTCATTGCGCCCAGCTCCCTGAATGTTTGGGACAGTGTTTCGAGGAAGGTTTACTTGTAAGGATATCCCAGTTGGAAATGGCTGTTGTGGTATATTGGTATAAGGGAAGGGATTTTGGGTAAGGTGGTTCACATTGGGGTAATAAGGATTATACCCTGGTTAGGGTGTAGGAGGTGCATAAGATGTGGTAGGAGTATAAGGCCTTGGTGGTGTATATGGTGTGGGAGGTACATATGGGTATTGGTTGATACTAACTGCATGGGTCTTTTCTTTCTTCCTGGCTGGGAATGCCTTTTTCAGAATAGAAGGCTCACCCCCTTCCATTTTCCCATTCTTAATGGCCGACTCTATCATCTCTCCAGATATTACCATGTCTGCAAAGTCCTTGGTGGCACTCCCCACCAATTTATCATAATATGGTGCTTTCAAAGTGTTGATGAAAAGCACTATAGTTTCTTTGCTAGTTAAAGGGGTTGCACTTGTGTGGCCAGATCCCTCCACCTTTGCGAGTATTCTTTGAAACTCTCATTAGACCTCTTTTCCATATTCTATAGCAACAGCCTACCAGGTACCATGTCAGACACATGTTTATAATATTCCATGAAAGCCCTGGCTAAATCCGTCCATGAACGAATCTTGGTACAACTCAAATGATTGAACCATCGGGTTGCTGAACCTGTCAAGCTATCTTAGAAACAATGGATAAGCAGTTTCTCACATGCCCCGTCATTCTTCTGCAGTACATGGTCAGATATGCTGATGGGTTGGTAGTCCCATTATATTTTTCAAAGTCTGGTACTTTGAACTTTGGGGGAATTACTTGATCGTGTATTAAGCTCATCTCTTTCGAATCTAGACTGCCAAATAACTCTGCCCCTTCGACGGCCCTCAGTCTCTCCTCCAGCAGTTGATATTTTGTCTGTGACTCTGTCATTTTGACCCTCTTCAGCTCAGTCATCTTTGCTTTTTCTTTTTCAGCTAGTTCTTCAAAGTCTGGGATATTAACATCATTTACGTCAGCTCCCATATTACCCTTTCCGGGAACTTAGTTCTGTGTCTCAGCAGCTGGCTGGATGTAAACATAGGAGGCTGCCCCAATTGGCACCTCTTGGCCCTTTTGCTGTATATTTTCTGGTTAATCCTCTTCAACTACCCTCCTTTTCCCGGTGACCGAGTTCTCTCCCGGCCCTTTTTGTTTCATCATGGCACTCATCATTTCTATGAGTTTAGTCATCTGTTCTCGAGACTCCTCCTGAGATTTGGCTAACTGTTCCTGTAGTTCCCTCTGAGTTCTTTCCATTCTTTCAATTCTAGCAAGCTGATCGTTTTCCATAGCTCTGGCTTGAGATCGTGTATTGTAAGGGTGTCGAAAATCCATTTCTTTCTGAGTGCGACCAATTGTACCTTTAGTTTTTGAAAACCATGAATTAGAAATTATTGACATATCATTTTTTATGTTTTATAAAAAATGAATGAATGAATGTATGACTAAATGTGAATGAATGAATCAAATAAAATGGATATGTACATGACTACGTATATGAAAAGAATAAATGAATGAACAAGTGAAATGAACAAATAAGTGTATGAATATGAACGAATGAACAAGTAAAAGGAATAAATAAGTGGTTAAGTGTATGAACATAAATGAATTTAAAAATGAAAGATTATAAATATGAGTAAATGTACAAATGAACAAACACAATATATAAAACATGAATGCATTTGAATGTATTGGCCCCTGGATAATTTCAACCGAATGGTCTTTCATTGATTTCCTGGAACTAAATACATCACAATAGAATAAAAGGATCACTGCCTAAGATAAGTTTGTAATTCGCCTTTCAAAGTTCTATTACAAAATTAGTCATATAGTGATTTCCTTGGATCTTGGACTTTCTTTCACAGTCTTTTTTTGATTGCCCTGCTCTTCAATCTGACCCCTACTTGTTCACAGCCCCTTGACGTGTCAGCAGAAGTATCACCATGTAAGCTTTCATTAGCTTGCTTCTCCAATTGATTGGCTCGGGCTTTCTCATGCTTCGCTCTCTCTTTCCAGTAGTTATTCTCCTTCTTGAGGTTTTTGACTTCATGTTCCCACTCCTCGGAAGTCTTGAGAGTCCCCTCAAATCTGAGCTCGAAGCGGTACCTCTTGTTCTCCAAATGTAATTCCCGAAGATCTCCCTTAGCAGTGTCCTTTTCTCTCTTGATCTTTTCCTTTTCTCTTTCTCGAGCTGATTCCCTGTTTTTCATGTCCTCAAGTTCTTCCTGTAGTCGGGCAATCTCCTTGCTCATCTGGGTCTTTTCTTTTTCAAATTCCGCCCTAGTGATTTCTAACTTTAATGGTATTTCCCTCGACAGTGGATTCATGAACTGGACCTCTTCCCCATCTGATGTCAGTAGCCTATCATTAACCCTTAATTCCCTCCATACCAGGTAATCAGGTGTGACGATGTTGGCATATCTGGCCACTTTTATCTGGTGAGTTTTCTTCCATGCTTCAATCACTACCCGCACTTTTCCAGAATATCCGTCTTCCCCATAAGTGAACTCTGATGATCCTAGATTATGAGTCACGGGTGTGAATTGTCGAGACTCAACCTGTCTTTGCACCAACAAAGGCATATAACTCACAGACCCCCAAATTTTGAGTAGTGGAACTCCCGAGTTGTCCCCACATTTGTACATAATCAACATAGGAACCATCCATGGAGCTCTCCAAGTCACTATCTCCCTTTTTTGATTCCGAAACATGTTGACCTATTTCTCTTCATCCCCATCTTCAGGCCAATCATTTTGAAGGAATTCCCTAATCAGAACTAAAGACTTCATGTACGGTTTGAAGGAAACCTTTTTTGTTTTCCAAAAGTGACTTTGAATCCAAATATAAAGGAGTTGTACACACCCCTTGATTCTCCCTTGTCCTGCCTTTTTACAAAAATTCAAAGATTGGATAGTTTCAGCTATGATGGCCAGAGATGGGTTGATCTTCTGTTCCAACTTTTCAAAGAAATCAAACACGGCTATATCCACATGACCCAATATCTTCGGGAATATGATTAATCCGCAGATGGCTAGAGCGAAGATGTCCCTAGCTTTTTCTTTGTCGGAACAACCCATTATCAACTGTGCTGAATATTCTTCGATCAGTGGTGTCATATCCTGAAGGTTTCACTTCCTTTAAATATACCCGATTAGGATTAGGACATTCAATACGTAACAGTGCTGAATATTCTTCGATCAGTGGTGTCATATCCTCCTTGTTAAAAGTGAAACATCTATAAGCAGGATTCCAAAACTGTACCATAGCCTGAATCAACCCACTATTGACCCGAATGGGAATTAAGAGTGCTATATCTCCATATTTCTGAGTGAAGGCTTCTTTCTCTGATACATTCCACTGATTCCAAATGTCGGCTAACCCTCGGAGATTATTCTGCCTAGAATCCACTTTGACCCTTTTCGACAATACTGACACATAATCTTTCTTCAGGCAATCACCATCCTCCCTCTGATCTTTTTACGACCGTGCCCTGACTACTGCATGATCTTCTATCACTGAAATAACCTAACCCTCCATGAAAGTCCTTTGGGTTGATGACTATCCCGAGGCCAATAAACTCCAAGTGTATGATGATGTCTATGATGCATGTCAAAGAAAAGAAAACAGAAAGAAATAGATTAGTAAAGAAATGAATTCACAAATATAACATAAATAACAACATGCTTTAAAAAATGTCCCAAAAATTTAAACAGAGTTTCGGCATTACGACGCCTTTGGGACAAAATAATAAATTTGTTACGAGCGATATGATTTTCGTTCATCATCACCCAATTCGTAAAATCTAACATATAGAAAGATGGTAAAAGGTTGGAAATGTTCCTCCATGTGTTCTTAAACTTCGGGTATCTAACAGAGATCCGGTATGGCTTCGTCTAGGTTCACTATATGAAGGTGAATCGGTTCTAAGGCCCCGAATTGTTCCTCACTGTCTCCTGTGAAGGCTAGTAAGGCACCCCGATAAAAGCGGGTTCAATTCGTTCGAGTATATTTTCCTATGCCCGTATGGAGGATTATCACAAAGGCATTAGGTGTTTTATACTCCGAAAGTGTTTCACTAGCCCATACGAAGGATCATCACTAAGGCGTAGTTACTTTACTTACACTTAAAAGGACGAAACCCGGGTAGAGAGTTCATGTTATGCAAATGCAAATATAGTGTGTGCGGAGGAACAAAACAAACCTGTCACCACCTATTCTACACCCCTTATTTTAAACACCCCACTAAAATCAAACAAATGTAAAGCGTCAGTTAAGCAGACATATAAATATATGTAACAAAATAACTAGAGAACAAATAATAATATGAATGCACATGAAGATGGACATATTTAAAACATTTTATTATTTTCAAAATTCTCTTTATTATTTTAAAAATGTGGGAATTAACTTGAAATACCAATTAAACCAACAAAACTGACTTAGATAACACACGACTAATTCTAGGCCTAACTCTCTAAAAAAGTCCCAAACGGAGTCGCCAAGCTGTCGCAACCCTAAAAAAAAATAACAACGAGTCTCATCGCCAAACTTTATTATTTCGTTAGGCATGACATTAAAAAAAAGAGGGAAAGTCGACTTAATTCCACTTAGAAAAGCGAAGGTGTCGATACGTGATCGCAAATCGTGGGGACCCGTTCGAGTGAGGGGGAAACAGAAGCAGAGGAAAAGACGACTTGATTCCTCTAGAAATAAAATAAACAGTCCAGGGTATGAAAATGGCCTCGTAAAAAGACATGGAGTCGCCACCAATCTTTTTTAGCTAGGTGTGACCGGCCACCTATTAAAATCGGTTTTATAAAACATTTTAAAATTAATTAAAACATTTTTAAAACCAATTTCAAGTATGCGTTATAAACCAGAGAAATCAAAGAAGCGGGTTCAGGAGTCGGTTACGTGCGGGGAAGGATTAGCATCCCTACAACGCCCGTATAAATCGGTACCTAATTACTATTGTATTATCTCAAGTCTCGGTAAAAAATTGTTTTTAATTTAGTATTTCAAGTTAATTCCCAATTTTAAGAAAAATAATTCCATTTTTAATTGAAAATGATTCGGAATTAATTAATTCAAAATTTTCCTACATTCCCCGACAAAATCGGCAAAATATAGAAATTTTTATTCATTTGAAAAACTTTCAGAATCATTCTCGTTTTTTGAAAGAAAGATATTCCTTTATTAATGATAATTGATGATATTCCCTCCAGCAAACCCGGTAGAGAACTTATGAATTATTTTAACTCAGGAATATCTTTATTTTTATTGAAAATCATTATCTTTTTCAAAACATGTAATGCAACCTAAATGATATGACATAATTTAAATGACATAGTATATTCTAAGTAAAATGAAAAGACCTAAGTATCATGGTATATCCTAAATGAGATAAAATGATTTAAATGACATGGCAATTTTAAACGATGTGGCATATTTTAAATGGCATGGCATATTATAAATAAAATAACCTAAATGACATGGAATATGATTTAAATGACAAGAAATTAAAATAATGCTAACATATATATGCATGAAAATGAAAATAAAAATAATAATGCATGAACATAGTATATGCTAAACAATATAACAAAAATAACTAAATAAAAATCATATGATATCATGAAACATTAAAACTCATATGGCAATCAATATAAGATCATAAAATGTGAATCAAAATAATAATAATACCATGGAAAATATCATAGCAAAAATCACACATATAAATAAAATGCATGAACATGGAAAATGCAATGCATGAAAATGTATTTTTTTCCTCTAAATAAAGAAATCCGTATATCTAAAAAGATATCCAGCTACCTTAGGAAAATATGTCAAATTAGATTTTCTAAAAAACAAAACTTTGTGATTGTTTGAAAACAATTATGAGGAAAACTTGAATAAAAATTAAAACCCTTACCAAACCCTTTTTAAAATGGCTCTAATTTCCTAAGTTTAAAATCCCGGACTTAACTACCCTTAACCCGAGATTTATAAAATCATTTTTAAAGTTTAAAAAGGCTTAGAAAATACCCTAAGACAGTAGCTAAATCTTATAACTAACCCCCTCTAGATGCCTTAGCCAAATTCAACCATTATTCCTCTTTAGATTTCAAATCTGCCTCTACTGTCCAGTTTTGCCACACGATTTTTTAGCCTATATTTAAAAATTCAAAAAACTCTAAAAACAATACTGGAGACTTAGAACATGTAAATCTACAAGAGAAAAAATTGGCTTAATTTATTGATCGCCCAGAAAAATCGGAGATGTTCGAGTACTGGGTGAAAAAAACTGTTTTGTCAAAACACATTTTTTCCCTTTGATAAATTCATTTAAAAATCAAAGTAAAAATGGTTGGAGATCATCCTAAAGACCTAAGGACAGTAGCTAAACATTTTAAAAAGCTTGGACAAAAATTGGCTAAGTAAAAAAATCACAAAGGTAGAATAATCAATTTGACAATTCTTTAATTTTCCACAAGTATGCTCTAGAGAGCATGACTTTGAGCCATTAATTGGCCTAAGTCACAAATCAAGTGGCAATGACATGGAATGCATGAACATACAGAAAATTAAATGTATGAAATGCATGGTCTAAAGGTCTAAATGGTAAAGGAAATGCATGACAATTCAAGACAACCTAAATGCCTAGCATGAATTTGCATGGCAATAAATGCTATCCTAACTCAATATGCATGCAATGCTTGATAATGCAAATTTGACTAGGACCTAATATGTTATGAATATGCATGAAAATGCTAATATGACCTAAAACCTAAATAGCATAGTAATGCATGACAATACCAATGTGATTTAAGACTCAATATGCATGGCAATACCAATATGGCCTAGACCTAAAATGTAATGAACATGCCTAGCAATACTATGAACATACAATGACTCATGAAACTAATGTCAATGCTGGAACAAACAGAAAATAATACACAATTTCAAGATATGATAATGCAAAGCATGTTACCTCAACAAAATGCAAATGCATGACAAGGCAAGTAATGCATGAAGAGGCCAAATGATCACATGAGACTCTAATGCAATTTACTAAATGGCATAAGTACATGACAAATCATATTAAGATGCATAATGTCATGACATTTTCATAAGCATATAACATACTAAAATCAAAATGCACAAGCTCATGGCATGGAAATACAAACAAGTTAAGAAACAAAAGGAAAATGCACATGCAAGTCATACACAATGTGAAGTGCCGAATGGTCATGAAAAAAAATGATGGCATTTTTGCATAGTATTTTTATAAGCACATGGCATACTAAAATCAGAATATACAAGCTCATGGCATGTAGAAGCAAACAAGTTAAGAAACAAAAGGAAAATGCACATGCAACGCAAACAAAAATGAGATTGCCGAATGGTCATGGAACAATACCAAGAAAATGCAAACATGTAAGACTTGATACATGAAAAAAAAATGCACAACATGAGCATATGAACAACAATGGCCGAATATGCAAGGATGCAATATCAAGCATGAAAATGAAATATATAAGTAAATATAGCATAGAAAATAATGTAAAGAACATATAAACAAAAAATTTAACATAGACATGCAAAACAAATAACAAGCAAAACCAGTAAGTAGAACAAGGAAAGTTAAGCTCCATGGTTGGTATCAAATGGGCATAGCCTCTCACCAAACCATAATCACTTGGTCTAGCCAAGATCATGATGCCTTCCATCTCAATAAAACAGAAAATAAACCATGTAAAGCAGAAAATAAGGTGAGCTTCATGGTAGGAAAAAATGGGCATAGCCTCTCTCCTAACCATGGTCACTTGGTCTAGCCAAGATCATTTAGCCATTTCAACCTTTTTTGCTTCATATTTTGTAAAAAATCAGAACCGTAGAATACTCTAAAAACCTTGTAAAAAAATCATTTTCACAACAACATGCAAGGAAGAAAAAAAAAAAGAAAAAACAAGGCAAATAAATGTGCCATTTTCAGCCATAGCATGAAACCATAGAAAAAAAAAATTGTTTTCCACCATTTTAAAGAAGAAGAAGAGATGAAAACATAAGTAAACATTAAAAAACTTTATTTCTATGAAAAATGTAGTAGGAAAACATGATAGAAAAATCAAGAAAACACCATGGAAATGAAGAAGAAAGCTAGGCTAGAGCTTGGTAGAGATTACTACCTTCAAGCTCTCTATTGAAAACCTTTTTTTTTTTCTTTTCTTTCTTTCAAAACCTTTTTTTTGCCAAATTAGCTACTGTTTCTATCCAAAAAACCTCTGAAAAAATGAAATCCTCCCCCTCCCTTTAGCCTTGGCCCGAATGGCCCTCTAGCCCTTGGATGGGAATTGCAATTTTTCTCCTCCAATCTTGGCCTTTAGATTTAGATATTTTGATGACAACATAAAAATGCCATCTTGCCAATTGATAGCAGCCCTTAAGATGTGTACTCAGCCCTTGTAGTAACCTTAGCCATTAGATGCAAAAGAGGACCAATCCCATGCACTCCCTTGCTTGCCCCTCTTGAGTGCCTACCCTTGGATGAGTTATGCTCTTCCATTCTTGGTCATTGGCTGAGGCCAACATAAAAATGACATCTTGTAGATTAAATCCAGCCCTCAACATGTGTACTCAGCCCTTGTAGATGGCCTAAGCCATTGGATGAAAAGAGATAATCCCATGCACTCCCTTGTTCAACCGAATGGATGCTCACCCTTGGATGAATCGTGCTCATCTTTTTTCTTCCATTCTTGGCTATTAGATGAGGGTTCTTTTATGACAAATAAAAATGTCATTTTGGCATTTAAACTTGGCCATTGGATGGTGCATTCAACTTTCCTACAAGACACTTAAGCCATAGGATGAAGGGGGCCATTTGCAAGGTGTTAGTGGTAGCATGTGGCTTGATAGTGACTAGGGAATTAAATTGTTCAAGCTTCCTTCTTCTCCTCTATGTTGGCTGACCAAGGGAAGAAAAAATCCCAGCAATTCCTTCTTCTTTCATATTTTCCTCAATTACAAATTTGCCCTTTTTGGTTTATTTGGTGAAATGACCTTTTTGCCTCCCGAACTTAAATAAATAGAAAACGGAATCCAAATTCGATTTTTTTTTCAATACTTCCGAAATAATAAAAAATTGAATTCTGGAAGTATTCAAAATTTTTCGAGTCCATTTGCTATTTATTTCGGATTTATTTTCGAAATTGCCCCTTTTATACATCTGAACTTTACTCTTTTTTAAACTAGCTTCGAATCCAGATTTTTCTTCACCAATATTTTCCAAATAATTTAAAAATGTGATCTGGAAGTTTTCATAATTTTTGGAGCTCATTTGCTATTTTTTCGAGATTTATCTGCTTGAATTACTGCATAGGGGACCCGGGATTTGGCGATTTTGCAAATGAACTCCGAATCAAGATTTTATTTTTCCAATCTCTTCCAAATAATTTAAAAATGAGTGTAGACATCTAATTTTGTCCGGACCACTAAAACAGGTATGTTTTCTTCCTAAATTGATGTTTCAGATTGTAAAAAGACTTTTTTCATCATGCAAGTGGTACTCCAAGACTTAGTTTAAGAGGGCGAGCATAAAAAGTCCAAAAAGTTAACTGCTAAAAAAGTCAACCCACTTTCAAAATCAAGATTTGAAGTTCAATTGAAAAATGGCGGAAGAATTTTAATAATCCGAGGTCTGCATCGAAAAATTTGGAGTTCGGAAGTTGGGAAATGGAGATTCAGTAGAAAGGAAACCCTAATCCGAGAAATTTGGGGAAAAGTGCTTAAACGATCGAATTGGTCAAAATTGAAGGTTCCAAATGAAAGATAAGCATTGACTACGGGTAATGGAGAAGCCACATGAAAGAAAAACTGAAAGAAAAGTCAATCCAGGAGAAAACCGAGAAATAGGGTTTTTGGTGGATTTCGGTGAAATCGGGAAGAATTACATAAATGGCCCGACTTGGTAAGACTAAAGCCCCCAATGGATGAGTAATGATTAAAAAGGGATAGCCCAAGGCTCAATTGAAGCAAATCTGAAAATCGGACTTGTTTTGAGCAAAACCGAGTTTCGGAGGTAAAAGGGCAAAATTGGACAATTTGGGGAAAATAGCAAATGGACTCCAAAAATTCTAAAAATTTGCAAATCTCATTCTTAAATCATTTGGAAGAGATTGGCGAAAGAAAATCTTGATTCGGAGTTCGTTTGCAAAATGGCCAAATCCCGGGTCTCTTATGCAGAAATTCATGAAGGAAAATCCTGAAAAAATAGCAAATGAACTCCAAATCTTCTAAAAATTTGCAAATATCATTTCTAAATTATTTGGAAGAGATTTTCAAAATAAAATCTTGATTCGGAGTTCGTTTGCAAAATGGCCAAATCCCGGGTCTCTTATGTAGAAATTCAAAAAGGAAAATCCCGAAAAAATAGCAAATGAACTCCAAACCTTCTAAAAATTTGAAAATATATTTTTTAAATTATTTTGAAGAGATTGGAAAAAGAAAATCTTGATTCGGAGTTCGTTTGCAAAAAGACCAAATCTCGTGTCTCCTATGCAATAGTTCAAGAAGATAAATCCTGAAAAAATAGTAAATGGACTCCAAAAATTTTGAAAAATTTGCAAATCCCATTTTTAAATTATTTTGAAGATATTGGAGAAATAAAATCTTGATTCGGAGTTTGTTTGCAAAATGGCCAAATCCCGAGCCCCTATGTAGTAATTCAAGCAGATAAATCCCGAAAAAATACCAAATGAGTTCCAAAAATTATGAAAACTTCCAGATCACACTTTTAAATTATTTGGAAGAGATTGGTGAAGAAAACTCTTGATTTGGAGCTCGTTTAAAAAATGGTAAAATATAGGGGTATAAAAGGGCATTTTTGGAAACAAAATCCAAATAAATAGCAAACGGACTCCGAAAATTTTGAAAACTTCCAGAATTCAATATTTCATTATTTTTAAAGTATTAAAAAAAGAAAATTGAATTTGGAGTCCGTTTGCCAATTATTTGCATCCGGGGACAAAATGGTCATTTTACCCAAGCAACCGAAAAGGGCTTTTCTTGCCTTTCAAAAAATCAGACTTGGGCTGGAAAAGAGAGTGCTGGCCTGCCAAGGCCCAAAGGAGGGAAGAAGCTTCAGATTTTTCAATCAAAATGCCAACAATTAAGAGTTAGTTAGTGATTTTTTTGATCAAGCCATTGCAAATAAGCCACATGGGCCAATGCATGAAGAGGGAGAGTGTCAACATTATTCTTCAATAGCTGTAATTATGGACAGCTGATGGCCTAATCTAAGGGTGATAATTTCAAAATTTTTCACCTTGAATCACTAGCCCTTGGATGGAAATTGGTTAGAGTAAAAATGACAACATCCTAGGTGAGGAGAGAGGGTGAATTCGGCCAGCTTAAGGGAGAGGCAGAAATTTCATTTTCACTACTTCATTTTTTAGATTTCTTCTTCATTTTGCTTAGTTTTTCTCCTTGGTTGGAAGCAAAAAGAAAAAGTTTAGAAAAGAAAGGAAAGTTTGAAGAGATAAAACTTGAAAGATAGCTTCTTGAGGTTGCTTTTAGCACCAATTCTTGCATTTTCTTGATTTTCCGTTCTTGTTTTTGCTATTTTGATTATTATTTGGTTAGTTTTCTTTTTAAATAAGTGTTTTTTATATATTATTTTTAAGTTCTTTCTTCATCTTTTTCTTAAACAAGTTTTTTACAATTGTTTTCTTATTTTTCTTACTATGGCCGAATGGCCTATATTTTTTATTATTGTTGTTGTTTTGGCTCTGATTTGTCATGTTATTCATGTTATTTTCTTTAGTCTTGATGCTTTAAATATTCTTCTACTATATATACTTGAGGCTTGTTTTAATTTGATTGCTTGTTTGTTGTCATTTATAAGTTTATTATCATGTTTTTGCATTTTTAATTTTCTGTTTCCATAATGTTTAAATTTGTTGATGTTTTAGTTTAAGTATACCAAGTGTTTGTGAAAATGCCATTCTTGTTGGAGCTTGAAGCCATTCGGCTACTCCATGTGTTTTACATTGTATGTGCATTTTTGCTATGTTAGTTAATGGGTTTGCATTTGCATGACATTTGTTTGAGTATTTAGTTTAAGTATATCAAGTGTTTGTGAAAATGCCATGCTTGTTAGAGCTTGAAGCCATTCGGCTACTCCATGTGTTTTACATTGTATGTGCATTTTTGCTATGTTAGTTAATAGGTTTGCATGACATTTGTTTGAGTATTTAGTTTAAGTATACCAAGTGTTTGTGAAAATGCCATGCTTGTTGGAGCTTGAGGCCATTCGGCTACTCCATGTGTTTTACATTGTATGTGCATTTTTGCTATGTTAGTTGATAGGTTTGCATTTTCATGACATTTGGTTGAGTTTTTGGTTTAAGCATGCCTTGTGTTTGTGTTATTGCCATGCATATTTTAGTTGTTAAGTTTGGTTCATTTTGCCATGCATGTCCATGCATTTTAGACCTAGGTTGCATTAAATGCCATGCAAGTTCATTTAGGACTAGGTCACTATATTGATGCCATGCATTTTTTCATGACATTTAGGTTTAAAAACATGCATTTCATGCATCATATTTGCTGTATTTTTCATGCATTTCATGTCCATGCCACTTGATTAATGACTTAGACCAATTAATGGTTCAAAGTCATGCTCTCTTGAGCACATTTGTGGAAAATTAAGGTTTGTCAAATTGATTATTCTACCTTTGTGATTTTTTTTACTTAGCCAATTTTTATCTAACTTTTAAAAAGTCCTAGCTACTGTTTGTGAGTCATTTTTTGAGTCTTAAATATTTTTACCTTGATTTTTAAATGATTTTATCAAAGGCAAAAAATATGTTTTGGCAAAACAGTTTTTCACCCAGTACTCATACTTTCCTGATTTTTCTAGGCATTCATCTTTTATCATAAAATTAAGCTGATTTTTTCCCATGTAGTTTTACATGTCTTGAGTCTCCAGTATTGTTTTTAGATTTTTTTGAATTTTTAAAATAGGATAAAAAATCGTGGCTTAAAACTGGACAATGGAGTCAGAATTGAATTTGAAGGAAAATCATTTTTCTGTTTTGGTTAAGTTACTTAGAGGGGGCTGATTAGGAAGTTTAGCTACTGACTTAGGGTAGTTTCTAAGCCTTTTTAAACTCTAAAAATGATTTTTTAAGTCTCGGGTTAAGGGTGGTCAAGTTCGGGATTTTAAACTTTGGAAATTAGAGCCATTTAAAAAAAGGGTTTAGCTAAGTTTTCATTCTTAATCTAAGCTTTTCAAAATTGTTTTCAAACAATCACAAAGTATTTTGGTTTTAGAATATTTAATTTGATATATTTTCCTAAGGTATCCAGATATCTTTTTAGATATACGGATTTCCTTAATTAAAGGAAAAAATATATTTTCATGCATTGCATTTTCCATATTCATGCATTTTATATAATATGTGATTTTTGCTATGATAATTTATATGATATTGTTATGACTTTGAGTTATGTTATATTGTTTATTATATGATTTGGAATATTTCATAATATCCTATGCTTTTTATTTAGTTATTTTTGTCATATTATTTAACATATACTACGTTCATGCATTATTATTTCCATTTTTATTTTCATGCATATTAAATGATAGCATTATTTTATATTTCATGTCATTTAAATTATATGTCATATCATTCATATTTGCCATGTCATTTAAATTATTTCATCTCATAAAGAATATATTATGTTACATTTCATTTCATATAGAATATATTATGTTACCTAGGTCATTTCATTTCATTTAGAATATATCATATGACCTAAGACATTTCATTTCATATAGAATATATTATGTCACCTAGGTCATTTCATTTCATTTATAATATATCATATGACTTAGGTCATTTCATTTCATTTAGGATATATCATATAACTTAGGATATTTCATTTCATTTAGAATATGCTAAGGCATTTAAATTATATCATATCATTTAGGTTGCATTATATTATTTAGATTTTGCTATGTCATTTTATTTATGTCATGCATATTCATATTCATATATTTTTTAAATGTTTTCAAAAATATAATGGTTTTCAATAAAATAAAGATATTCCCGAGTTAAAATAATTCATGAGTTCTCTGCCGGGTTTGCTGGGAGGATATCATCAATTATTATTAATAACGGAATATCTTCTTTAAAAAGAGAATGATTCAGAAAGTTTTCCAAATTAATAAAAAATTTTATATTTTGCCTTGTTTGTTGGGGAATATAGGAACATTTTTGAATTTATAAATTACGGATCATTTTCAATTAAAAATAGAATTATTTTTCTTTAAATTGGGAATTAACTTGAAATACTAAATTTAAAACCGATTTTTTACCGAGACTTGAGATAACACACGATTAATAAGGTACCATTTTATACGGGCGTTGTGGGGGTGCTAATCCTTCCCCGTACGTAATCAAGTCCCGAACCCGTTTCTTTGATTTCTCTAGTTTAAAACGCAGACTTGAAATTGGTTTTAAAATGTTTTAATTAATTTTTAAAATATTTTATTAAACCGGTTTTAATAGGTGGCCGATCACACCTAGCTAAAAAAGATTGGTGGCGACTCCATGTCTTTTTGTCATTTTCAAAACCTTCATTTTTCTAGAGGAATTAAGTCGACTTTTCCTCGGTTTTTTTAATGTCACGCATAACGAATAATAAAGTCTTGCGAATGAGACTTGTTATTTTTTAGGTTGCGACAATGAGATTTGCAATTTTTCAGAATTTTTGGAACTCGTTTGCTATTTTTTCGGGATTTATCTGCTTGAATTACTGCATAGGAGACCTGGGATTTGGCCATTTTGCAAACGAAATCCGAATCAAGATTTTATTTTGGCAATATCTTCCAAATAATTTAAAAATGAGATTTACAAATTTTCAGAATTTTTGGAACTCGTTTGCTATTTTTTCGGGATTTATTTGCTTGAATTACTATAGGAGACCCGGTATTTGGCCATCTTGCAAACGAACTCCAAATCAAGATTTTCTTTCGCCAGTCTCTTCTAAATGATTTAAGAATGATATTTGCAAATTTTCAGAATTTTTGGAGTTCATTTGCTATTTTTTTCCCAAATTTTCCAATTTTGCCCTTTTACCTTCGAAACCCGGTTTTGCTCAGAACATGTCCGATTTTCAGATTTTCTTCAAACTGAGCCTTGGGCTATCCTTTTTTAATCATTTATCATCAATTAAGGGCTTTAGATCTTTCAAATCGGGCCATTTCTGTATTTCTTCCAAATTTCTCCGAAATCCACCAAAAAACCCTAATCCTCGAATTTCTTCCGAATTGACTTTTCTATCAGTTTTTCTTCCAAATGGCTTCTCCATTACCTATAGTCAGTGCTTATCTTTCATTTGAGACCTTCAATTCCGACCAATTTGATCGTTTAAGCACTTTTTCCCAAATTTCTTGAATTAGGGTTTTCTTTATACTGAATCTCGTAACCCAACTTCCGAACTCCATATCTTTCAATGTAGACCTTGGATTATCAGAATTCTTTCACCGTTTTTCAATTGAACCTCAAATCTTGATTTTGAAAGTGGGTTGACTTTTTTAGTAGTTGACTTTTTTGAGGTTGACTTTTTTTTGGGTTGACTTTTTTTGAGTTTGACTTTTTCTGTCTGCTTTCTTAGACTAAGCCTCGGAGTACCACCTGCAGGATGAGAAAAACTTTTAGCATTCTGAAATATCAATTTAGGAAGAAAATGTACCTGATTTAGGGGTCCAGACAAAATTAGGTGTTTACAGAGACTTGTTAATATTTAGGTTGCGACAGCTTGACGACTCCGTGGGGACTATTAGAGAGTCAGGCCTAGAATTAGTCATGTGTTACCGAAGTATCCGTTCTGTTGGTTTAATTGGTATTTAATTTTAATTCCCATTTTTTTTAAATAAGGATAATTTCAAAAATAATAAAATGTTTTTAAATATGTCCATATTCATGTGCATACATATTATAATTGTTCTCTGGTAATTTTGGTGCATATATTCATTTATTGATTAATTGATGACTTATGTTGTTTAATCTTGTTGGGGCATTTAGAATAAGGGATATAGAATAGGTGGTGAAAGATTTGTTATTTCTCCTCACACACTACGCTACACGTGTATTTGCATATCATGAATCCTATACCCGGGTTCTGTCCTTTTAGGTGGGAGCAAAGTAACTAAGCCTTCGTGATTAACAATCCGTATGGGCTAGTGAAACACTTTCGGAGTACTAAATTACCTAAGCCTTCGTGATTAACAATCCGTATGGGCTAGGGAAATAGACTCTAACGAATTGAACCAGCTTTTATCGGGGTGCCTTACTAGCCTTCACTGGTGACAGTGAGGAATAATTCGGGGCTTTTAGAACTAATTCACCTTTAAATAGTAAACCTAGGCGAAGCTATGCCGGATTTCTAATTAGATATCCCGAAGTTAAGAACACATGGAGGAATATTTCCAATCCTTTTACCTTCTATTCTACTTTCCGAATAAGTTTATTTTTGAAAATCGGACAATGATGAACATACATCACAATGCCCATAATAAGTGTTGATATGTCGTCCCAAGGGTGTTATAATGCCAAAATTTTGTTGGCAAACCTCAGGGATAATTATTGTTTTGAATTATATGTTTTTTGTATTATTCGAATTTATTCCCGTTACTAATTCATTTTCCTTTTGTTGTTTTTTTTTTTTTTTTTTTTGCATTCCTGTCATCAATTGTTTTTTTTTTTTTTGGACATGGAAGGTTATTGGTCTCAGGATAATATTCAACCAAAAGGGCTTCCATGGAGGGTCAAAATGTCTTAGTGGTCGAGAAGCATTTAGAGGTTAGGAAACAGTCCGAGAAAGGTCAGCAGGATAGTGGGGATTGTTTGAAGATGGGATATGTGTCAGTATTGCCAGTCGAGGTTGATCTTACTATTAGGCAAAATGATCTCCGAGAATTGATGGATATATGGAATCAATGGAACATATCAGAAAAAGAAGCCTTCACTCAAACTTATGGGGACATAGCACTGTTAGTTCAGGTTAAGGTTAGTGGTAAGGTGATTCGGGCTGTGGTGCAATTCTGGAATCCTGCTTATCGGTGTTTTACCTTCAACCGAGAGGATATGACTCCAACCATAGAGGAATATTCGACCTTGCTGCATATTGAGAACATTATTCCCAACCGTATTTATTTGAAGGATACAAAGACGCCGGGTTTCAAGAAAAAGATGTCTAAAATTCTAGGAGTGGAGAGAAATTGGGTCGAAAGCCATGTTGTTCGAAAAGGGGTAAGCTACTATATATCATGGGATATTTTACGGACCTTAATCCATAGCCATTCAAGTAAGGAGACAGTTAGGAATATTTTTGATTTGGCTATCTATGGTTTCATTATCTTCCCAAAGACATTAGGGTATGTGGATGTGGCGATATTTGATGTTTTTGAGAAGCTTGAGCAAAGGATAAACCCAGCCCTGGAAATTATAGCAGAAACAATCGGATCATTGAATTTTTATAGACGGGAAGGAAAATGGCGTTTTATAGGTTGTATTCAGCTTCTTTACATATGGGTTTAGAGACATTTTTATAAACAGGAGAATTTCCCTCTTCGCTTATATTGGAAGTCTTTTACACCAATTGGTGAATTTCTTAAGAGGGATTGGCTTGAAAATAGGACTGAGGAACAATAGATCAACATATTCTGGAATATCAGGGCTGAGATGATAATTTGGAGAGCTTTATGGATAGCTCCTATACCGACATTGTACAAGTGCGGAGATAAAGCTCCGGTTCCATTATTGGGAGTATGGGGAGGAGTGAGCTATGCACCATTGCTGTTACTAAGACAATCGAAATCCCGTCAGTTTACTCCTATGACCCATAACCTTAGTAATTTGGAATTTGCTTATGGAGAAGATGGATACTTGGGGAAGGTACGTGAGATTGTAGTAGCATAGAAGGAAACTCAACGGGTGGAGGTAGATAGATATGCCGACATCGTCACATCTGATTACCTGGTATGGAGGGAATTGAGGGTCAATGATAGGTTGTTGACATCAGATGGGGAAGAGGTCCAGTTCATGAGTCCAACACCTAAGGAAGCACCATCAGAGTTAGAAATTGCAAGGGCAGAATTCGAAAAAGAAAAGGCCCAAATGAGCAAGGGAATTGCCAATTGCAAGAAGAACTTATGGATATGAAAAATAGGAAATCAGCTTGAGAAAGAGAAAACGAAAAGATCAAGAGAGAAAGAGGAATTGCTAAAAGCGATCTTCAGGAATTACACTTGGAGAACAAAAGGTACCGCTTCGAGCTCAGATTTTAGGGGACCCTCAAGACTTCCGGGGAATGGGAGCAAGAGGTCAAAAACCTCAAGAAGGAGAAGAACAATTGGATAGAGAGAGCAAAGCATGAGGAAGCCCGAGCCAACCAACTGGAGAAACAAGCTAAGGAAAGCTTACACGGCGATACTTCTACTGACATGTCAAAGGGCCGTGAACAAGTAGGGGTCAGATTGAAAAGCAAGGCAATCAAAAAAGGACAGTGAAAAAGGTCCAAGATCCGAGGGAGTTACTATAGGACCGGTGTTTTGTAATAGCATTTTTAAATTAGGATAGACAGATTATCAGATTATCTTAAGCAGTGATCTTTTATCTTTGATGTATTTAGTTCTAGGAAATCAATGAAAGACCGTTTGGTTGGAATTATCCCGGGGCCAATACTTTTAAATGCATTCATCATTCATTTGTTCTTTCCTTTATATATTTTGTTTGTTAATTCATTTATTTATAATCATTCATTCATTTATTCTTTATAAATTGTTCATACACTTAGTCATTTATTTATTTGTCTATTCATTTATTCTTTATAATTAGTCATTCATGTTCATACACTTAGTCATTTACTTATTTGTTTGTTCATTAACATTTAGTCATTTATCAATTCACTCATTCATTTTTATAAAATAAAATAAAAAAATGTGTCAATAATTTCTAATCCATGGTTTTTCAAACTAAAGGTACAATTGGTCGCACTTAGAAAGAATTAGACTTTTGACACACCTACAATACTCGATCTCAAGCAAGAGCTATGGAGAACGATCAACTTGCTAGAATTGAAAGGATGGAAAGAATTCAAAGGGAACTGCAAGCATAATTGGCTAAGTCTAAAGAGGAGTCACGGGAACAAATGACCAAACTCATGGAGATGATGAATACCATGATGAGGCAGAAATGGCCAGGGGAAAATTCAATTACAGGAATGGGGACAGTAAACCAGGAAGACCGACCAGAAGTTGTACAGAAGAATGGCCAGACATCCCAGCCTGTGGGAAATGAACTTCCGACTGTGGTAGCATCCTATATTTACATCCAACCAGCGGCCGAAGCACAAAATTTTGGTCCTAAAAGGGGTAATATTGGGGTTGATCCAATTGATGTGGTGATAACTCGTATAATTATATAGCTTTTAGTTATGTTTTATTATTGTTTTGTGTCAAATACGAGTTATTATTGCTTAGTCTAATTGTGTTTATGATCTTTTATATTTTTATGTAATTTGGTGTTTTTTTACGAGTTTCTTTGAGTGATTTCAGATTACTAGGTTAAATCAACAATTAAGGGCAAATTCAGTTCAGTTCCAGTTCCGACACCTTTTGCCATATCAGCTATATCTGGAGTTTCACTGAAGCAATAAGGCTGAAATTTTAACCGTGCAAAGCTAAGAGGCATATCTAACTTTTTCATGTTTTACACTTCTTGAAACGGAGTCGTTTTCCCTAGCGAAATCGACCATCAAGTTGGCTGATGTGCAATGACATCTGTGCTGACCTATTTTGGTATTTTGCCCATATCTTCTGATCCACATCAGAAAATGAGCTGATTCCAACGGCTATGGATTAATAACTGATAGGGGAACATTTTTCTAGAAGACCATGTGATCAGATCAAGCTTCCAATATTGACAAAATCGACCATCAAGTTGGCTGATCAAAATTGTCATACAATATGACGAAAATTGTTAGAAAAATGCACCCACCTATTATACCTACCTTTGAAATTTGTAAAGCTTGTCTCTTATCATTTAGTCCTCCAAAATGTGTATAAATAGAGGGCCTTGGATGATTGTAAGGGACATTGTACATTGGTAGGATATTAGCCATTGTAATAAAATTCTCTAAGTTTTCTTCTTCTTTCTTTTCTCTAGTTTTCTTTTTCTTTATTTTCTTCTTCTTCTTTCTTTCTTTTATTTCCTTCTTAGATTCTCTTTAATTTTATGTTTATGTTTACAATGCCTATGCTAGGCTAAACTTCTATTTGGTTAAGGGTGATTTCAAAGCCCTAGACATGTTTTGTGATTGATTTTCAGATTCTATCTATCATTAATTTTCTATCAAAGTTGCTTATGTTCTTCTACAAGAATTGTTCATGATGTTGTCTTGATTTATTTAGGTGTACAACTAGATAGATCTTGATAATTATCTATTGCTAGTCTAGGAGTCTTGATCCGTGTAATTGTCTTGATTTCCTATTCATAAGTGGCAATTTGTGATTAATGATTATGGTCAAGTTTTCAATAATTGCAAAGTGGAACATAACCTAAGTTGAACAATCCGAGCTTATGTGTTTGTTGCGTTGATTAACCTATCTTTCTCATCATAAAGCTGCCATTAAATTGAATTTAGAGAGCTTATTCTAGGTTGTTTAATGGTTAGAGATTAAATAGAGAGCTTGTTCTATTTAACGACAAACTAAGGAAAGATTGGGATAACAGAGCTTGTTGTTATCTACGGTTGTTAACTTTGATAGTTGGTTGATATTGATAGATCTGAAATTGATTCTTAATGATGTCTAGTGGTGGAGAATGAAACCTTAACCATATTTTTCATATTTGATTCTTCTTACTTACTTGTTTTCTTACTTTTCTAGTTTGCTTATTTTTAAAAGTATATTTATTTTTATTGGCTGGTTATACCGCCTAATTTGTATATTAACTTTGTTTTATTTTTATTGGCTGGTTATACCGCCTAATTTAGTATAATATTTTTATTGGCTGGTTATACCGCCTTGCATCTTATTCTTATTATTTACTTTAGTTTAAATCTGGCTTCAAAAACCCCTTTTCTTTTATTGTTTTCCTTGAACGTAAGTTATAAACTAATAACTCATAGATTAAAACCCAATCCCTGAGGACTCGACCCTTGCTAATCATTATACTTACAATTGATCTTTTTAGTGCAAGGTTAAATAAGATACACTCTTTTGGGTGCATCATGTGGACATTCCAGACTTTGAGGAATTGGCTGAAAAGGAAAGGGCAAAGATGACTGAGCTGAAAAGGGTTGAAATGGCAGAATCTCAGAATAAATATCAGCTGCTGGAGGAAAGATTGAGGGCAGTTGAAGGAGCGGAGCTATTTGGCAGTCTGGATGCCAAAGAAATAAGTTTAGTGCACGGTCTGGTTATTCCTCCAAAGTTCAAAGTACCAGACTTTGAAAAATATAACGGAACTACAAACCCATCAGCTCATCTGACCATGTATTGCCAGAAGATGACCGAACATGATGAAGACGAAAATTTACTCATCCATTATTTTCAAGATAGCTTGATAGGGTCCGCAACTCGATGGTATAACCAGCTTACCCGTACTAAGATCCGTTCCTAGATGGATCTAGCCAAAGCTTTCATGGAACAATACAAGCATGTGATAGACATGGTGCCTGACCGTCTAACTCTCCAAAACATGGAAAAAAAAGCTACTGAAAGCTTTAAAGAATATTCTCAGAGATGGAGAGACCTGGCTACACAAGTGCAACCCCCTTTAACCAACAAGGAAACTACAATGCTTTTCATTAATACCCTGAAAGCACCTTATTGTGATAAATTGGTGGGAAGTGCCACCAAGGACTTTGCAGATATAGTGATATCTGGGGAGATGATACAGTCCGCCATTAAGAACGGGAAAATGGAAGGGGGTGAGTTTGCTACCCCAAAGACAGTTTTTCCTGCAAAGAAGAAGGAGGAGACACATGCAGTCAATTTCAATCAATACCCCTATACACCTCTTACACCATACACACCTCCCAGGCCCTATACTCCTACTTCATCTTATGCATCTCCGACACCTTACACACCTTAACCGGGGTATAATCCTTACTACCCCAATGTGAACCACCTTACCCAAAATCCATTCTTTTATACCAATATACCACAACAACCGTTTCCAACTGGTATATCCACACAGATAACCCTCCCTTGAAATATTGTTTCAAATACTCAAGGTCCCGCGTGCAATGACTATTGTTCACTAAGGAACGATCAAAAACCCCAGTTTGATCCCATTCCTATCACCTATGGTAAGTTATATCCTAAACTACTGCAAGGCCAACTTGTGACGCCCATATATTTTAAACCTTTGATCCCACCATACCCAAGGTGGTACAATGCAAATACCAACTGCGCATATCATGCAGGAATTTAGGGGCATTCGACGGAGGATTGCATTGCCTTCAAAAAGAAAGTCCAAAGTTTAATCAATACCGGAGTTGTGAAGTTTGGGTCAAAGAATGGGCCGAATGTAGTGGGAAACCCATTACCCGATCATGCTGAGAATCGGGTAAATGCAGTATTGACAGGGGAAGTCAGAAGGTTAAAAAGAGATGCCAGGGAAGTCAAGACTCTGATGTTAACAATATGGGTTGAGATGGTTAAGGCAGGAATGGTGAAGGATGCAGACAGTTTAAAAATGGTTGCAAAGAGGGAGCAAAATTGGTGCCCGTTCCATAAATGTTTAGGTCATATCATACAGGACTGCGGGGACTTTCTGGCTAAAGTCTAAAAGATGATGGATAATAGAGAGGCCCAGTTTTACAAGGAGACAGAGGAAGAAGTACAGGTTATTGAGAATGCAGCTGGCTATGGAATAGGAAGACCTTTGATCATCTATTATGATGAACCAGAGAGGACTACTCCTGTTGTTGAGGAAATTACGCCTAAGCTCATCATAGATTTGCCTTCTTCTTTTTCATACACGGAAAACAAAACTACACCATGGAAATATGACTCCGACATGGTAATGCCCGGGTCTTCAAGTGAGAAAGATATTACAGGTGTGAGGCACTTAACACGAAGTGGAAGGTGTTATGCCCCTGAGGTTGTTGAGCAGGGATCAACAAGAAAGGATGGAGGAATGGACAAAGGGAAAAAAGCAGCTGAACCAATCCATATTGAGATGGATTTGTCAAAAGAAATAGAGAAGGGATCAGCCCCGGTAAACAGGTTAAAAGAGCCGGTAAACGAGAAGGAGGCCTGCGAGTTTTTAAAGTTCATAAAACATAGTGAGTATAGTATGGTTGAGCAATTGCAGCGTCAACCAGCAAGAATCTCCATCTTATCTTTGCTATTAAACTCAGAGCCACACCTAAATGCCCTGTTAAGAGTGTTGAATCAGGCATTCATGGCTAACAACATATCGGTAGAAACGTTAGATACGCTGGTGGGAAACATTGTGGCAGACGACCATATATTTTTCAGTTATGATGAAATACCACCCAATGGTATTGGGTCCACAAAGGCTCTTCACATAACAACCACCTACAAGGGGCATATACTACCAAGGGTGCTTATGGATAATGGTTCTTCATTAAATGTAATGCCCTTGGCAACCCTGTCTAAGTTGCCAGTTGATATGTCTTATATGTTACCGAGTTGCACAGTAGTCAGGGCTTTCGAAGGTACCAGGAGAGAGGTAATGGGAACTATTGAGTTTCTTCTAGAGATAGGCTCATGCACCTATACGGTGAAATTTCAAGTCATGGATATTAATCCATCCTATAATTGCTTGTTGGGAAAGCCGTGGATACATTCAGCAGGGGGTGTACCCTCACCTCTCCACCAAAAGCTGAAATTTGTGATGGAGGGCCATTTGGTCACTATACCAGGAGAAGAAGACATAATAGCCTTTCCATCTACTGAATCTCCTTATGTTGAACCCAATGAAGATACCGTAGAATGTTCTTTTCGGTCTTTGGAATTCATAAATGCGGTTTTCGCCGCTGAAGGACGAAAAATTCCAAAACCAAGGTTGTCCAAGAACACAAGGGTGGGAGTAAGAACCACAGTGGGAAAAGGCTGCAGGGTTGGAAAAAGGTCTTGGGAAATATCTTCAAGAGATGGCCCGAGCAATGGAAGTAGTGGGAAAGAAAGATCGGTTTGGCTTAGGGTATCTTCCGGAGGCCCATGACAGTAGGAAACAAGTTGAAAGGAATCGACAATGGAGGATGGCCCGTCTCGCGGGTATGGATATTGAATGGGAACCCATGACTTTCCCACCAATCCTTCACAACTTCCGCTCTGCTGGTTTTCTATTCGAAGAAAAGAATTCAGAGGATGTACTCATAATGATCAAGCAAGCTTTTGAAAAATTCCATGTGAATAAAGGAGGGCAGATTCAGGATATGGAAATTTGCATGACTGGGAAATAAGGGATGGAAAGTGACAATATGAACTGGATGGTGCGACCTTGTCCACCAAGATATAGACTAACTAATTGGAGTGCAACTGAGTTGCCCATAGTTTTTAAGTCTATTCCAACGTAATACTTTAAAAAACAATCTTAATTATCTTTACTCAGAGATATTAAGAGTTCTTTTTTTCTGTAATGGGCTTTTTTGTTTAAACATTTTCATTCAATAAATAACAAGCACAATGGATTTTATTCATATTGATGTGTCCATATTCTTTCATTTTTGTTATTTATATATTTTCCTATATTGTTTCTTCTCCACCTATTTACAGGTGTACGGATGCGGAATATGAGGACCTTCCTATCAATAATTCTGAAATTGATTTTGAAAGACCCATTTGCACGGGTGATTTTGAGGCTAACGAAGATACTGAGGATTATGGTCTACCTCCGGATTTATTAAGGAAAATTGAACAAGAGGAGAAACAAGTACTTCTTCATAAGGAATTATTGGAAATGATAAATCTGGGAAATGGTGAAGAGATAAAGTAAGTCAAAATCGGGACTTCATTGTCATCATCAATAAAGGGTGAATTGATAGCCTTGCTCCAAGAATATATGGATGTATTTGCATGGTCTTACCAAGACATGCCAGGGTTGGATCAGGATATTGTGGTTCACAAGCTCCCTTTAAAGCCATAATGCAAGCCAATTCAGCAAAAAAATTCAGCAAAAGTTGAGAAGAATGAGGCCGGACATGCTGTTAAAGATAAAAAAGGAGGTGAAGAAGCAATTTGATGCTGCATTCTTAGAGGTGGCAAAATATCCATAATGGGTGGCAAATATTGTTCTAGTACCAAAGAAGGATAGCAAGGTGCGGATGTGCATTGATTACCGATATTTGAACAAGGCCAGCCGTAAAAATAATTTCCCTTTGCCCCATATTGATACTCTGGTGGATAATACGGCAAAGAGTTCTTTATTTTCTTTCATGGACGGATTCTCAGGATACAATCAGATTAAGATGGCACCGGAAGATATGGAGAAAACCAGATTTAGTACAATATGGGGAACCTTCTGTTACAAGGTAATGCCACTTGGGTTGAAGAATGCTGGGGCAACATATCAGAGAGCTATGGTGACCTTGTTTCATGATATGATGCATAAGGGAATTGAGGTCTACGTTGATGATATGATCACAAAGTCACAAGGAGAAGATGAGCATATTGCGAATCTTAAGAAGCTCTTCGAACGACTAAGAAATTTTCGACTCAAGCTAAATCTGGCAAAATGCACTTTTGGAGTCACCTCGAGGAAATTGCTGGGTTTTGTCGTTAGCAAAAGAGGAATTGAGATTGACCCGGATAAAGTAAAGGCCAATCAAAATTTTCCACCACTTCGTACTCAAAAAGAAGTAAGAGGTTTTCTGGGGGAGATTGAATTACATTGCTCAGTTTATTTCTCAATTAACTGATAAATGTGATCCAATATTTAAGTTACTTCGAAAACGTGATCCAGGAGAATGGGATGAAGGTTGTGAGATTGCATTTGAAAAGGTTAAACATTATCTATCCAACCCACCAGTATTAATGCCACCTGTTCCAGATAAAACAATAATACTGTATTTATCAGTATTTGAGAGATCCATGGGTTGTGTTTTGGGGCAGCTTGATGAGACTGGAAAGAAAGAACAGGCGGTTTACTATCTCAACAAGAAGTTCATAGATTATGAGTTGAAATATTCGTCGGTAGAAAAGTTGTGCTGTGCCTTAGCTTGGACTGCTCGAAGACTTAGACAGTACATGTTGTACCACACAACGTGGTTGATTGCCAAGCTAGATCCAATCAAGTACATGTTGGAAGCACTTTCTTTATTAGGGAGAACAACAAGATGGCAGGTTTTATTGTCAGAGTACAACATTGTATATGTAAGTCAAAAAGCTATCAAGGGCAGTGCAGTGGCTGAATTCTTAGCAAGTCGGGCATTGGAAGATTATGAGTCGTTGAACTTTGACTTTCAGGATAAAGATTTGATGTATGTTTCGCAAGCAGATGAGATTCCCCTGAAAAAAAAAGTATGGAAAATGTACTTTGATGGCACATTTAATGCCATGGGGCATGGAATCAGTGCAATCCTCATATCCCCAGAAGAAGATTATTATCCTTTCACTACTAGATTGGATTTTGATTGTGCAAACAATACTGCCGAGTATGAAGCGTGTACTATGGGCCTTCGTGTTGCAGTGGACAGAAAGATCAAAGTATTGGAAGTTTTTGGAGACTCAACCCTAGTGATATACTAGCTATGAGGAGAATGCGAAACCCGAGATTCAAAGCTAATCCGATACCGAGAACTCATACTGAGTTTATTAGAGGAATTTGAAGAAGTGAATTTCAATTACTTCTCTCGAGAAGAAAACTGAATGGCAAATGCTCTGGCTACTTTGTCATCAATGTTTAAAGTGAATGAAGGGGCTGAAGTGGTGCCAATAAAGATGAGTATATATCAGTCTCATGCCCACTGTCTGAGTATTGAAGAAGAAGCAGATGGTCTCCCTTGGTCTAACGACATCTTGCAGTACATCAAGAGTCAACAGTATCCAGAACAAGCAACAAAAAATGACAAGAGGACTCTGAGAAGGCTAGCAATGGGTTTTGTTATAGACAGTGAGATTCTCTACAAGAAAGGAAAAGACCAAGTCTTATTGAGTTGTGTCGGCTCAGAGAATTATAGAAGAATTCCATGAAGGGACATGTGGCACTCATGCTAATGGTCACATGCTTGTTAAGCAGATTATGAGGGTAGGGTATTATTGGTTGACAATGGAAGGAGATTGTATTAGTTATTCCCAGAAGTGCCATAAATGCCAGATATATGCAGATAAGATTCATGTGCCGCCATTGCCATTGCATGTCATGACTGCACCATGGCCCTTTTCATGTGGGGAATGGATATGATTGAACCTATTACCCCGAAAGCTTCAAATGGACATCGTTTCATCTTGGTGGCCATAGATTATTTCACAAAATGGGTAGAAGCTGCTTCCTATGCGAATGTAACCAAGTCGTTGGTATGCAGATTTGTTAAGAAAGAAATCATATGCCGTTACAGATTGCCAGCAAGAATTATTTTGGATAATGCTCTCAATTTGAACAATAAGATGATGAGAGAAGTGTGTACTCAGTTGAAGATCACACATCATAATTCGGCACCTTACCGTCCGAAGATGAATGGGGCAGTAGAAGCAGCTAACAAGAACATCAAGAAGATTGTTGAGAAGATGACTGATGTGTACAAGGATTGGCATGAGATCTTAACTTTTGCTCTTCATGCATATCGTACTTCGGTTTGCACATCTACTGAGCAACGCCATTTTTTTTGGTATACGGGATGGATGCAGTGTTACCTATTGAAGTTGAAATCCCTTCATTACGAGTTTTGATAGAAGTTGGCCAAGAAGAAGCAAAATGGGTTAGAGCTCGTTATAAATCGTTGAATCTCATTCAGGAGAAAAGATTGAAAACAATTTGTCATAGGCAGTTGTATCTAAAAAGGATGATTCGAGCCCACAACAAGAAAGTTCGTCCTAGACAGTTCCGAGAAGGAGAGTTGGTACTGAGGAAAATTCTCCCTATAGTGAAGGATCCGTGAGAAAAACGGGCTCCAAATTGGGAAGGACCCTATGTAATAAAAAGAGCTTTTTCTGGAGGAGCATTGATTTTAACTAGAATGGATGGGGAGGATTTCAGAAATCCCGTGAATGCTGATGAATTGAAGAAGTATTATGCTTAAAAAAAATGTGTGATGCTGTGCACAACTAAATTCGAATGATTCCAAGCGTAAAAATGGAAATTCTATATATCTATTTCCCTTGTGGATTGCTTTTTAATGAGAATATTCATGCTTGATATGATAAATGGCCTTCTTTCATATTCCTTTCACTAAAAAAAAAAATTATCCTTAGTCACCCCTTTGAGCCTTAGGAATTATTTCTTTCTTTAAACCTTGATCAAGGATCACCCTCTACACTGGAGGGCAAATGCGAGAAAGAATAATAAAAATAATGGCAAAAAGAAAGCCATCGGAAAATGTGAAAATCAAAGAATGGAAAATGAAAGCCAACAAAGCAAAAAAAGAAAAAAAGAAGAAAAAAAAGTCCAAAAAAGGGACAAATGTTTCAAGAATGAGTTCTGCTCAGGAAATGATCTTTGATTCAATCACCCTTAAACACATTTTGGGCCTATTTTATCCTTTCTTTCTAAACTCGAACCTTGGCCTACATTACGTGCTTTAGAAAGTCCATTTTGATCAAGCATGGATATTTAATTTGAAAGGTTATTCTCAGAATTTATTCCATCTTTTGAATTGATATTTTTACCTTGGAAGCATTTAGAATTCTCAGATCCATGGTAGAATACAAAAAAATGAAAATGCAAAAAGAATGTAAATGGAGAGGTTTAAGCTGAAAACCCGCAAAGGGTGACTTAATACCGAATGGAGGACACTTGAGCTGAAAACCCGCAAAGGGTGGCTCAGGTACTGATTAAAGTTCGAATCAATGCTCCGTGTAAAGGGGGAGAAAGTATCTAAAAATCAGAGGAAAGGGGAACAACTCAGTCTGACATAACTACGGAAGCCGAGAGGTTACCCAAGTAAATTGCTCGTTCAAGAGAAATTTCAGATGGTTTGAAAAAGGAGGGGTCCAAGATATTCCGCATTCGGGGCATCTACAACCTATAACATTACATTTGTTTCTTATATCCTTGATATTCACTTTTACAATTTTAAAAAAAACATTTGTTGCAATAAATTCTTGTTATCCTTTTCATGACATCTTGCTTGTTTCATATTTTCTTTCATACATTTTTGAGATGCATCATGATTGTTATTAAATTGAATGATGATTAGTAATAAAAAAATCTTTAAATAAAAGGATTTTAGAGTATTACTAAAGAATAGATTTAAATCTTGGGAAAGGTTTGAAAGTTCATCAAGTAAAAGAAAACAGTGAACGTGTTGGAGACTCCATACGAAGTCAGAAAATTTGTGAATTTCAGCGAAAGTCAGAAACTGAGACAGTTTGACAAGTTACCTTGAGTGAAGGGTCCCTTATGTGGGATATCAGTGAATAATTGAAGACTCCATCATGAAGTCGGATAATCTGTGAACCTCAAAGAAACCATGGATTAGAAATCATGACACAATCATTTGATTGCATTCATTCTTAGGAAACATACAAGCATTTGCAAAGCATGTCATTCTCATCATTGCATTTAGCTGACATTGCAGAAATCAGGAAAATTTGGACTTCCACAAAGTAAACTTATTCTTCTTTTCAAACGAGTCGAGCCGACAGATCATCGTCGAGGTACGTTCTTTTTCCAAATCGAACTCATTTTGCTTTTCAAATGAGTCAAGCCCCGAGACCACCGTCGAGGTATGTTCCTTTCGTTTTTAAGTTAAATTTATTTTTTCCAAATGAACCAAACCCAGAATCATTCTTAGTATTTCCTTTTGTTTTAAATCAAATTCATTCTGTTTTATCAAATGAGTCGAGCCTTGAGACCACCATCGAGGTATTTCCTTTTGTTTTAAATCGAATTCATTCTGTTTTATCAAATGAGTCGAGCCTTGAGACCACCGTCGAGGTATTTTCTTTTGTTTTAAATCGAATTCATTATGTTTTATCAAATGAGTCGAGCCTTGAGACCACCGTCGAGGTATTTCCTTTTGTTTTAAATCGAATTCATTCTGTTTTATCAAATGAGTCAAGCCTTGAGACCACCGTCGAGGTATTTCCTTTTGTTTTAAATCGAATTCATTCTGTTTATCAAATGAGTCGAGCCTTGAGACCATCGTCAAGGTAATTTTGAAATTACGGGTAAGGCCTTCGGGCACCATTCTTAAGACCTTCGGGCATTATTTTTAAAGTCGCATACAGCGCATTTTTTCCAAATCATGGGTAAGGCCTCCGGGCACCATTCTTAAGACCTCCGGGCATCACTTTTAAAGTCGCATACAGCGCATTTTTTTAAATTACAGGTAAGGCCTCCGAGCATCATTTTTAAAGTAACATACAACGCTTTTTTTCCAAATTACGGGTTAGGCCTCTCGGCACCATTCTTAAGACTTTCGGGCATCATTGTTAAAGTCACATACAGCGCATTTTTTTCAAATCATGGGTAAGGCCTCCGAGCACAATTTTCATTTTGAAAATCGAACTTGTTTCCTTAAGACGAGTCGAGCCTTGATTAGTCAGGGAACTCAATTTAAGGACAATATCTTCTATTTACAGCTTTTTTTCAAAAAAAATTTTGAAAAAATGAAAAAGGAAACCCTCTTCCCCTTCTCTTCACATGTGATTTCACTAACCGGACAAAATTAGTTTTTATTTATCTTTGCCTAATTCCTGGTTCTCAGTAATAGCCAAAGAGGGGTAGCTGTAGACACCTAATTTTGTCCGGACCACTAAAACAGGTATGTTTTCTTCCTAAATTGATGTTCCAGAATGTAAAAAAACTTTTTTCATCTTGCAGGTGGTACTCCGAGACTTAGTCTAAGAAGGCAAGCATAAAAAGTCAAACTTGAAAAAGTCAACCCTAAAAAGTCAACTATTGAAAAAGTCAACCTACTTCCAAATCAAGATTTGACGTTCAAATGAAAAATGGCAAAAGAATTTTGATAATCTGAGGTTTACATCGAAAGATATAGAGTTCGAAGTTGGGTTACGGAGATTCAATAAAAAGGAAACCCTAGTTCGAGAAATTTGGGGAAAAGTGCTTAAACGATCAAATTGGTCGAAATTGAAGGTTCCAAATGAAAGATAAACACTGACTACGGGTAATGGAGAAGCCACTTGAAAGAAAAACTGAAAGAAAAGTCAATCCGAAAGAAAATCGAGAATTATGGTTTTTGGTGGATTTCGGTGAAATTTGGAAGAATTATAGAAATGACCTGATTTGATAAGACTAAAGTCCCTAATGGATGAGGAGTGATTAAAAAAGGATAGCCCAAGTCTCAGTTTGAAGAAAATCTGAAAATCAGACTTGTTTTGAGCACAACCGAGTTTCGGAGGCAAAAGGGCAAAATTGGAAAATTTGGGAAAAATAGCAAATGAACTCGAAATTTTTTGAAAAATTGCAGATCTCGTTCTTAAATCATTTTGAAGAGATTGGCGAAACAAAATCTTGATTCGGAGTTCGTTTGCAAAATGGCTAAATCCCGGGTCCCCTATGCAGTAATTCAAGTAGATAAATCTAAAAAAATACCAAATGAGTTCCAAAAATTATGAAAACTTTCAGATCATACTTTTAAATTATTTGGAAGAGATTGGTGAAGAAAAATTTGGATTTGGAGCTCGTTTAAAAAATGGTAAAGTTTGGGAGCATAGGTTGGCAATTTTGAAAAAAAAACCAAATAAAAAGCAAATGGGCTCGTAAATTTTTGAAAACCTGCAGAATTTAATTTTTTATTATTTTGGAAGTATTTAAAAAAGAAAAATTGAATTTGGAGTCTTTTTACTATTTATTTATGTTCGGGGGGCAAAAAGGTCATTTTACCCAAGAAACCGAAAAGGGCTTTTCTTGCCTTTAAAAAAAATGAAGATTGGGCTCGAAGAAGAGGGGTCAGCCGGCCAAGGCCCAAGGATGGGTAGATATTTTCTGATTTTTAATAAAAAGGCCAACAATAAAGAGGAAGATAGTTATTTTTTGATCAAGCCTTTGCAAATAAGCCACATGGACCAATGCATGAAGAGGGAGAGTGTCAACATAATGGCTTAAGATTCTTGAACAGCTGTAATTGTAGATAGTTGATGGCCTAATCTAAGGGTGATAATTTCATATTTTAAACATCTTGGATCAATAGCCTTTGGATGAAAATTAGTTGAATGAAAAATGACAACATCCTAGCATTGTGGGAGGGATTCGGCCACTACAAGAGGGGTCTCTATCTCTTTTCATTTTCAGCTATTCACTTTCTATTCTCTCTTGGTTTTTGCTGATTTTTCTTTCCATTGTTGAAAGGCAAAAAGAAAAGTTTAGAAAAGAAAAGAAAGTTAGAAGAGAAAAAGCTTGAAAGATAGCTTCTAGAGGTTGCTTTAAGAACCATACTCTTGCACTTTATTTGATTTTCCATTCTTGATTTTCTGTTTTCATTTAATATTTGGTGAGTTTCTTTTGATTTTTCTTTTTAAATAAGTGTTTTTAATATTCTTCTTTAAGTTCCTTCTTGATTCTTCCTTGTAAAAAGCTTTTGAAACTTTTTTTTTCTTTTCTTTTTTGAAGTGGCCGAATGGACTAGTGTTTTTGTAGTTGCTGTTTTGCATTTTTATTTCACGTTATTCTTGATGTTTTACAAGTTTTAATGCTTTAAATCTTCTTATAATACATAAACATGAAGCTTGTTTTAATTTGGTTGCTTGGTTATTTCCATTTTTGAGTCTATTATCATGTTTATTTTATTTATCTTGCATTTTTAATTTTCTGTTTTCAAAATGTTTAAGTTTGTTTATGTTTTACATTTTGTAATCCATGTGTTTGTAAAAATGCCTATTTATTTTCATGTCTTTACTTTATGTTTGCATGATTTGAGTATATCATGTGTTTGTCGAAATGCCATGTTCATTTTGAAGCATGAGGCCATTCGGCCACCCCTCTATTTAATGCTTTGCATGTACATTTTCATCATGCTAGTTGATAGGTTTTCATTTTCATGATATTTGGTTGAGTATTTTGTTTAAGCATGCCATATGTTTGTGTTATTGCCATGCATTTTTTAGGTTTAGGATTGGTTTGCTTTGCCATGCATAATCATGCATTTTAGACCTAGGTTACATTAAATGCCATGCAAGTTCATTTAGGTCTAGGTCATTTTATTGATGCCATGCATTTTTCATGTCATTTAGGTTTTAAATCATGCATTTCATGCATCATATTTGTTGTATTTTTCATGCATTTCATGTCCTTGCCACTTGATTTATGACTTAGGCCAATCAATGGCTCAAAGTCATGCTCACTTGAGCATACTTGTGGAAAATTAAAGAGTTGTCAAATTTGATTATTCTACCTTTGTATTTTTTTTTTTTACTTAGCCAATTTTTGCCTAACTTTTCAAAAGTGTTAGCTACTGTTTGTGAGTCTTTTAGAGAGTCTCTAATATTTTTACTTTGATTTTTAAATGATTTTATCAAAGGCAAAAAAATGTTTTTGGCAGAACAGTTTTTTCACCCAGTACTTGTACTTTCCTGATTTTGTTTGGGCAATCATCTTTAATCAAAAAATTAAACCGGTTTTTTCCCGTGTAGTTTTACGTGTCCTGAGTCTCCAGTATTTTGTTTATATTTTTTTGAATTTTTAAAAATAGGGTAAAAAATCGTGCTTTAAAACTGGACAGTGGAGTCAGAATTGAATTTGAAGGAAGATCATTTTTTTGTTTTGGTTAAGTTACTTAAAGAGGGCTGATTAGGAAGTTTAGCTACTGATTTAAGGTAGTTTCTAAGCCTTTTTAAACTCTAAAAATGATTTTTTAAGTATCGGGTTAAGGGTGGTCAAGTCCGGGATTTTAAACTTAGGAAATTAGAGCCATTTGAAAAAGGGTTTAGCTAAGCTTTTATTTTTAATCTAAGCTTTTCAAAATTATTTTCAACAATCACAAAGTATTCTGGTTTTAAAATATTTAATTTGATATATTTTCCTAAGATAGCCGGATATATTTTTAGATATACGGATTTCCTTAATTAAAGGAAAAAAATACATTCTCATGCATTGCATTTTCAATATTCATGCATACTATTTAATATGTGATTTTTGCTATGTTAATTTTCATGATGGTGTTATTATCTTTGATTTAAATTTTTGATATTATATTATTTGTTATATGGTTTTGAATATTTCATGATATCCTATGCTTTTTATTTAGTTATTTTTGTCATATTATTTAGCATATGCTATGTTCATGCATTATTATTTTATTTTTATTTTCATGCATATTACATGATTAGCATTATTTTATGTTTCATGTCATTTCATATCATTTAGAATATATGCCATATCATTTATATTTGCCATGTCATTTAAATTATTTTATTTCATTTAGAATATATCATGTGACTTAGTATATTTCATTTCATATAGAATATATTATGTTACCTAGGTCATTTCATTTCATTTAGAATATATTATGTCACTTAGGATATTTTATTTCATTTAGAATATATCATATGACTTAGGATATTACATTATAGAATATATAATGTTACCTAGGTCATTTCATTTCATTTAGAATATATCATATGACTTAGGATATTTCATTTCATTTCATTTAGAATATGTTAAGACATTTAAATTATATCATACCATTTAGGTTGCATTATATTATCTAGACTTTGCTATGTCATTTCATTTATGTCACACATATTCATATTCATATATATATTTTTTAAATGTTTTCAAAAAGGTAATGATTTTCAATAAAATAAATATATTCTCGAGTTAAAATAATTCATGAGTTCTCTGCCGGGTTTGCTGGGGAGGATATCATCAATTATCATTAATAATGGAATATCTTCTTTAAAATAAGAATGATTCGGAAAGTTTTCCAAACTAATAAAATTTTTATATTTTGCCACGTTTGTTGGGGAATATAGAAAAATTTTGAATTAATAAAATCTAGATCATTTTCAATTAAAAATGGAATTATTTTTCTTTAAATTGGGAATTAACTTGAAATAAAAAATTAAAAATCGACTTTTTACCGAGACTTGAGATAACACACGATTAATAAGGTACCGTTGTATACGGACGTTGTGGGGGTGCTAATCCTTCCCCACACGTAACCAAGTCTCGAACCCGCTTCTTTGATTTCTTTGGTTTAAAACGCAGACTTGAAATTGGTTCTAAAAAAAATGTTTTAATTAATTTTAAAATGTTTTATAAAATGGGTTTTAATAGGTGACCGATCACACCTAGCAAAAAAAGATTGGTGGCGACTCCATGTCTTTTTTAAGGTTACTTTCAAAACCTTCATTTTCTAGAGGAATTAAATCGACTTTTTCTCGATTTTTTTAATGTCACGCTTAACGAATAATAAAGTCTTGCGATGAGACTTGTTATTTTTTTAAGTTGCGACACTAGATATTCTTTCTCTTACCATCAGGTTTTGTTAAATATTAAACAACCCTTTAATGTACCCTAACTACTCATTATATCCTCCAACAAAACTAATAATAACCTAATACAAATGTCACAAAATTAAAACCTCAAAAATGAAATTCTTCAAACAGGTTTAATTGGAGGACAATTTTTAAGTTTTCTTATAGATTATAAGATATAAGATATACAATGTAAAAGAGGAGTGTCACATCTCACATCTGTTAGACAATCACAGCCTCGACAAGCTGTATATCTCCTTTATATCCTATAGTCAAGATCAAGGTGGATTGTCAATGCTAGTTGACACTTCTCTAGATCCTATTTATATCTTTTCAACTGATCAGAAAAAAAGAGGAAATAAAAGGAGTTCTTTCTTGGAATTAATTGGTCAAGAATGTTATCCATAAGCTTCAACAAAGATTGCAATTAGAGATTTCGAGGATACATTCCACGTGTCAAATCATGTCCCATTGCCATGCAAAAGGATAACAAGGAAAACCCCAATACCTTATCATAAAGCATAAGTATCAAGGATAAGATTTTTAATACTAGCTTATAATCAATGTGGACCTTTGTAAGAAAGAGAACAAAAAACTAAATAAAATATTCAGTACCACAGCTAATAAATGAGTCCATGTTGGACCTACCACGGCCAATAAAGATCATGCACGTGGACCGGGTGCGGACACGAACCAATGACATGTAACACATCGTGATATAGATTCAAGCAAAAAAAAAAAAAGGATATAATTTGCTTTACTAATTAAACTGAAAATGAGAGAGAGAAAAAGAAAGAGGGGAAAATTCCAAGCTGGTGGGGAGTATTTTCTTTTGTTGCATTTTGTTGGGAGGCTGGCTGGGAAGTACAATAAATAGGGGGCAAGCTTTTAATCTTAAGGTTGGATGTGACTAAGTGAGACCACAATCACAGCATTCCATTTAAAGAAACATCATGAAAAGACCAAAGCAAAGAATATAGTAAGGAGAGTGGGAAAGAAAAGGAAAAATGATAGAAATAACTTTGGTACACCACCTACTTTACATTTCAAAGAGGTAGATTTGTATTTGTTAAAAGAAATTGACAATTACTTACAACTTGCATCGACTTTGAAAGATTCTCAATTCTTTAACAACAAACCATAAATAACAACTAATGGGTGCATATTAAGTGTTAAAGGGTTTTTTTTTTACAAAAAAATCACAGTTTGATGATAGAAAAAGAGATTACATATGTTGAGATTCGAATTACAGATCTACTGAATGCCACCTTTTAAAGGTGATTATATGAACCAATTTGGCTAATCCACAGATTCATGTTAGAGTTTATTTTTGATACATTGATAGTTGAGTTTGTTTAACTTTCTAGGTCAGGTTAAGACACTGTCACATGTCTCATTCTTTTTTTTAAATTTATTGTTTTTATTTTTTAAATAGAGTTTGTCTTTAATACACTGACAATAGAGTTTTTTTAACTATACAAGCGGGATTAAAAAACTGTCATATGTCTCATTTATTTTTTAAATTTATTTTTTCATTTTGAGGAGCATGTGTCACCCCTACTAACCTCGCTTGTGGAGTCTTTAGATTTTATTGCCAGTGTATAAGCTAATAATCCTTTAAATAGACCCTAAAAATGTATGTGTCACCTTATTAATCCGTTTATTGAATCTAAAAACTTCACTTGCAGTGAACAATTATAGTTTTTTATTGAAAAAGATAATCAATGTTAAGGACATAATATTAAAAGAAAAAACAAACAATAACTCATAAATACACAAACTAGAAAGGGAAAAAAGACACTGTTTTGTCAAGGTATTTTTTATTTTTTTATAATTTTTTTAATTAATTAATAATAATAAATTAATTTTAGTTTATATTTTATTAAATAATAATTAATTATTTAAATATTTTATTTTTAAATTATAATAATAATATAATTATATTTTTTAATTATAAAAATTAAATATATTATAATTATTTATTTATAAATTAAATAATATAAATACATTTCAAAATGTTATTTATATGTGTTTTTGAAAAATATTTAGACCTTATTGCACACTGTATATTTTTATTTATAAGAGGTAAAAAAAATAATAAATAAAAAATAATATAATAAAATTATGGTTTGTATTTTATTCTCTCGTAGGATCGATTTTCTCACATAGGTTAACAGTAAGTTCATTTTTTTTCTTCCTTTTTGTAAGTTTTTTTTTTCCGAGCAAGTGAGGTACAGATCTTAAACAGACCCACGAGTCAACGTACGGATCAACCACTTTAAATTTATCATTTAAAATTAAAATAAATTAATTAGTAAAATAATTTTTTTTTTTAACTTTTTCCTCGAGCGGCTTGAGTATGGATCCTAAATCGATCCACAAGTCAACGTGCAGACTAACCCCTTTAAATACATCATTGAAAATTAAAATTAAAATAATTAATAAAATATATATTTTTAACTTTTTCCCGAACGGGTCGGGTTCGGATCCTAAATCGATTCGCGAGTTAATGTGTAGACTAACCTCTTTAAATACATCATTTAAAAATAAAATAAAAAACAAAAAAAAAAATTAATAAGTTAAATAAACATTTTTGTTTAATTTTAAAAATACAAAGTGATAAATCAATTTTTATAATTATTTTTAAACAATAATTTTCCTTAAAAGTCAATAAAAAATATAAATAATGAAAAATATAAATAAAATAAATTTCTTTTTTTTAAAAAAAATTCGAGCGAGTCGGATAGTGATCCTAAATCGACCCACGAGTGAACGTGTGGGCTAACCCTTTAAATACATCATTTAAAAATAAAATAAAAGTAATTAATAAAATAAATCTCTTATTTTAACTTTTTTTCTCGGGCGGATCAGGTGCGGATCCTAAACCGAATTGCGAGTCAGCGTGCAAATCAATCCATTTAAATACATCATTTAAAAATAAAATTAATAACTAAAAATAACTAAAATAATTAATAAAATATTTTTTTTATTTTTTTTCTCGAATAGGTCGGATATGAATCCTAAATTGATTCACGAGTCAACATGCAGACCAACCCCTTTAAATACATTATTTAAAAATAAAATAATTTTTTTTTTAATATCAAAATCATCTTTTAGTTGGATTATCCAATTGAACCGAAAGCCTCACGGATTCAATTTCGATCATATTTTTAAACATTGGTTAATACAAAATAAACTTATTGAATAAGAATTTCAATCACTTTAATCACTAGTATACATAAATCTTATTCTATATAAAATATATAAAACTTATCCCTCAATTGAGGGATCAATTGATCCCTCAATTGAGGGACGGCTGCTTGCCACGTGGCTTATATATATATTTTTTAAATTTTTTAATTATTTTGTGTTATATTTATGTTATTTTTTCATGTTATAATCGTATTAAGGGTATTACATATATATAAATTTGACACGTTTTGTATAGATTTTGACACATTCGTACTTTCGTGTTGTATTGTATTTTAGTTATTTTTTCGTATTCGTATCAGGTCCGAAATTGTCAGGTCTAACTAGCACTATTCAAATAACTCCTAATTTTGTGTCCCGTTATTTTTTTTTTGTGTCGCGTTGATAGATTTTGACACATTCGTGCATTCGTGTTGTGTTAGTGTTATTTTTTTTTTGTTGTATTGTGTTTTAGTTATTTTTTCATGTTTATTTCGTGTTCGAAATTGCCAGATCTAATTGGCACTATTCAAATAATTTCTAATTTTGTGCCAAGTTCATTTTATATAAATTTTGACACATTCGTATATTCATGTCGTGGTCATGTTACTTTTTCGTGTCGTGTCATATTTTAATTATTTTTTCATGTCGTGTTCATATGTGATAATATTCAAATAACACCTAATTTTGTGTCACGTGTTGTATAATGATTAGTTCTTTATTTTTTTTTTGAAAAATAAAATAATATTAATTTTTTATTTTTATATTATGGAATAAAAAATAATTGTATTGATAAATTATCGGTAAAAGTTAAAATATTAAATAATAATAATAGATAATTGTTCAATTGAACTCTGTAGACACCTAATTTTGTCCGGACCACTAAAACAGGAATGTTTTCTTCCTAAATTGATGTTTCAGAATGTAAAAAGACTTTTTTTATCTTGCAGGTGGTACTGCGGGACTTAGTCTAAGAAGGCGAGCATAAAAAGTCAAACTTGAAAAAGTCAACCCCAAAAAGTCAACCTCAAAAAGTCAACTACTGAAAAAATCAACCCACTTTCAAAATCAAGATTTGAAGTTCAATTGAAAAATGGCGAAAGAATTTTGATAATCCGAGGTCTACATCGAAAGATATGGAGTTCGAAAGTTGGGTTATGGAGATTTAGAAGAAAGAAAACCCTAATCCAGGAAATTTGGGGAAAGTGCTTAAATGATCGAATTGCTCGAACTTGAAGGTTCCAAATGAAAGATAAGCACTGACTATGGGTAATGGAGAAGCCACTTGAAAGAAAAATTGAAATGAAAGTCAATCAGGAAGAAAACCGAGAATTAGGATTTTTGGTGGATTTCGGTGAAATTGGGAAGAATTACAAGAAATGGCCCGATTCGGTAGGAATAAAGCCCCTAATGGATGAGGAGTGATTAAAAAAGGATAGCCCAAGGCTCAGTTTGAAGAAAATCTAAAAATCGGACTTGTTTTGAGCAAAATCGGGTTTCGGAAAAATAGCAAATGAACTCCAAAAATTCTGAAAATTGAAAATCTCATTCTTTAATCATTTCGAAGAGATTGGCGAAAGAAAATCTTGATTCGGAGTTCGTTTGCAAAATGGCCAAATCCTAGGTCTCCTATGCAGAAATTCGAGAAGATAAATCTCGAAAAAATAGCAAATGAACTCCAAAATTATGAAAATTTGCAATTCCCATTTTTAAATTATTTGGAAGAGATTGGAGAAAGAAAATCTTGATTCGGAGTTCGTTTGCAAAATGGCCAAATCCCGGGCCCTTTGTAGTAATTCAAGCAGATAAATCTCGAAAAAAATACCAAATGAGTTCCAAAAATTATGAAAACTTCCAGATCATACTTTTAAATTATTTGGAAGAGATTGGTGAAGAAAAATCTGGATTTGGAGCTCGTTTAAAAAGTGGTAAAGTTTGGGGACATAAAAGGGCAATTTTGGAAGAAAAAATCCAAATAAATAGCAAATGGACTCGAAAAATTTTGAAAACTTCCAAAATTCAATTTTTTATTATTTTGAAAGTATTGAAAAAAATAAAATTTGAATTTGGTGTCCGTTTGCCATTTATTTATGCTCGGGCGGCAAAAAGTTCATTTTATCCAAGAAACCGAAAAGGGCTCTTCTTGCCTTTTAAAAAAATGAAACATGGGCTGAAAGAAGAGGGGCTGGCCGGCCAAGGCCCAAAGATGGGTAGGAAGCTTCTGATTTTTTAATCAAAAGGGCAACAATGAAGAGTTAGTTAGTTATTTTTGATCAAGCCTTTGCAAATAAGCCACATGGACCAATGCATGAAGAGGGAGAGTGTCAACATAATGGCTTAAGATTCTTGAACAGCTGTAATTGTGGATAGCTGATGGCCTAATCTAAGGGTGATAATTTCATGTTTTAAACATCTTGGATCAATAGCCTTTGGATGAAAATTGGTGGAATGAAAAATGACAACATCCTAGCCTAAAAGGGGGCATTCGGCCACACTAAGGGGGATGACTCTCTCTTCTATTCTCTCTTGTTTTTGGCTGATTTTCTCTCCATTGCTGAAAAGCAAAAAGAAAAGTTTGGAAAAGAAAAGAAAGTTAGAAGAGAAAAAGCTTGAAAGATAGCTTCTAGAGGTTGCTTTAAGCACCATACTCTTGCACTTTCTTTGATTTTTCATTCTTGATTTGCTGTTTTGATCATTATTTTGGTGAGTTTATTTTGATTTTTCTTTTATAATAAGTGTTTTTAATGATATTCTTTAAGTTCATTCTTCATCCTTTCTTGTAAAAGGCTCTTGAAAGTTTTTTCCCCTTTGTTTTTGGAGATGGCCGAATGGTCTATGGTTTTTTAGAGTTGCTATTTTGCTTTGTTATTTCATGTTATTTTTTATATTTAATAAGTTTTGATGCTTTAAATCTTCTTCTACTACATAGAATTGAAGCTTGTTTTCATTTGGTTGCTTGTTTATTTCCATTTTTTGAGTCTATTATCATGTTTATTTTACTATTCTTGCATTTTTAATTTTTTGCTTTCAAAATGTTTAAGTTCGTTTATGTTTTATATTTTGTAATCCATGTGTTTGTGAAAATGCTTGTTGGTTTTCATGCCTCTACTTTATATTTGCATGGTTTAAGTGTTATTCTTTAGTTAAGCATGTTAGTATATCAAGTGTTTGTGAAAATGCCATGTTCATTTTGAACATAAAGGTATTCGGCCATTTCATTTTGTTTGCTTTGTGTGTGCATTTTTGTTATGTTAGTTGATAAGTTTGTATTTTCATGATGTTTGGTTGAGTATTTTGTTTAAGCATGCCATGTGTTTGTGTTATTGCCATGCATATTTTAGGTTTAGGATTGGTTTGTTTGCCATGCATTTTAGACCTTGGTTGCATTAAATGCCATGCAAGTTCATTTAGGTCTAGGTGATTTTATTGATGCCATGCCTTTTTCATGTCATTTAGGTTTTAAATCATGCATTTCATGCATCATATTTGATGTATTTTTCATGCATTTCATGTCGTTGCCACTTGACTTATGACTTAGGCCAATCAATGGCTCAAAGTCATGCTCTCTTGAGCATACTTGTGGAAAATTAAAGAGTTGTCAAATTGATTATTCTACCTTTGTGATTTTTTTTACGTAGCCAATTTTTGTCTAACTTTTCAAAAGTGTTAGCTACTGTTCGTGAGTCCTTAGGAGAGTCTCTAATATTTTTACTTTGATTTTTAAATGATTCTATCAAAGGCAAAAAAATGTGTTTTGGCAAAACAGTTTTTTCACCCAGTAATCGTACTTTCTCGATTTTTCTGGGTAGTCATCTTTCATCAGAAAATTAAGCCGATTGTTTTCCGTGTATTTTTACAGGTTCTGAGTCTCCACAATTTTTTTTAGAGTTTTTTGAAATTTTAAAAATAGGATAAAAAATTGTGCTTTAAAACTGGACAGTGGTGTTAGAATTTGAATTTGAAGGAAAATCTTTGTTTTGTTTTGGTTAAGCTACTTAGAAGGGGCTGGTTAGGAAGTTTATCTACTGACTTAGGATAGTTTCTAAGCCTTTCTAAACTCTAAAAATGATTTGTAAGTCTCGGGTTAAGGGGGTCAAGTCCGAGATTTTAAACTTAGGAAATTAGAGTCATTTTAAAAGGGGTTTAGCTAAGTTTTATTTTTAATCTAAGCTTTTCAAAATTGTTTTCAAACAATCACAACGTATTTTGGTTTTAGAATATTTAATTTGATATATTTTCCTAAGGTATCCGGATATCTTTTTAGATATACGGATTTCCTTAATTAAAGGAAAAAATACACTTTCATGCATTGCATTTTTCTATTCATGCATTTTATATAATATGTGATTTTTGCTATGATAATTTCTGTGGTATTATTATTATTTTGATTTATATTTTTGATGTTATGTTGTTTATTATATAGTTTTGAATATTTCATGATATCCTATGCTTTTTATTTAGTTATTTTTATCATATTATTTAGCATATGCTATGTTCATGCATTATTATATTTATTTTTATTTTTATGCATATTATATGATAGCATTATTTTATACTTCATGTCATTTAGATTTGCCATGTCATTTAAATTATTTCATTTTATATAGAATATATTATGTTACCTAAGTCATTTCATTTCATGTAGAATATAGCTCATTTTTTTCAAATGACGGGTAAGGCCTCTGGGCACCATTTTTCAGACCTCCAGGCATCATTTTTAAAGTCGCATACAACGTATTTTTTCCAAATTACGGGTAAGGCCTCCGGGCACCATTTTTAAGACCTCTACGCATCATTTTTAAAAGTCGCATACAGCGCATTTTTTCCAAATGACAGGTAAGGCCTCCGGTCACCATTTTTTAAGACCTCCGGGCATCATTTTTAAAAGTCGCATACAGCGCATCTTTTCCAAATGACAGGTAAGGCCTCCGGGCACCATTTTTAAGACCTCCGGGCATCATTTTTAAAGTCGCATACAGCGCATTTTTTTCACGGCTAAGGTCTCCGGGCACCATTTTTAAGACCTTCGGGCATAATTTTTCTTTAAATTATAGATAAGACCTCCGGGCACTATTTTTAAGACCTCCGGGCATCATTGTTAAAGTCGCATACAACGCATTTTTTTAAAATACAGGTTAGGCCTCTGGGCACCATTTTTAAAACCTCAGGGCATCATTTTTAAAGTCGCATACAGCATATTTTTTTCACGGATAAGGTCTTCGGGCACCATACTTAAGACCTCCGGGCATCATTTTTAAAGTCTCATACAGTGCATTTTTTCACGGATAAGGCCTCCGGGCACCATTCTTAAGACCTCTGGACATCATTTTTAAAGTCGCATACAGCATATTTTTTCACGGATATGGCCTACGGGCACTATTTTTAAGACCTCCGGGCAAAATTTTCATTTTGAAAATCGAACTCGTTTCCTTAAGATGGGTCGAGCCTTGATTAGTCAGGGAACTCAATTTAAGGACAAAATCTTCACTTTACAGCTGTTTCAAAAAAAAAATAAAAAAATAAAAAAAATGGAAAAATGGAAAAAATGAAAAAAAAAATAAAAACCCCTTTCCCTTCTCTTCACATGTGATTTCACTAACCGGACAAAATTAGTGTTTCTTTATCTTTGCCTGATTCCTGATTCTCAGCAATAGCCAAAGAGGGGCAGCTGTAGACACCTAATTTTGTCCGGACCACTAAAACAGGTATATTTTCTTCCTAAATTGATGTTTCAGAATGTAAAGACTTTTTTTCATCTTGCAGGTGGTACTCCGGGACTTAGTCTAAGAAGACGAGCATAAAAAGTCAAACTTGAAAAAGTCAACCCCAAAAAAGTCAACCTCTAAAAGTCAACTACTGAAAAAGTCAACCTACTTTCAAAATCAAGATTCGAAGTTCAATTGAAAAATGGTGAAAGAATTTTGAGAATCCGAGGTCTACATCGAAAGATATGGAGTTCAGAAGTTGGGTTATGGAGATTCAGTAGAAAAGAAACCCTAATCCGGGAAATTTGGGGAAAAGTTCTTAAATGATCAAATTGGTCAAAATTGAAGGTTCGAAATGAAAGATAAGAACTGGCTACGGGTAATAGAGAAGCCACTTGAAAGAAAAACTGAAACAAAAGTCAATCCGGAAGAAACCGAGAATTATGGCTTTTGGTGGATTTCGATGAAATTGGGAAGAATAACAAGAAACGGCCTAATTCGGTAGGACTAAAGCCCCTAATGGATAAGGAGTGATTAAAAAAGGATAGCCCAAGGCTTAGTTTGAAGAAAATCTGAAAATCGGACTTGATTTGAGCAAAATCGGGTTTTGGAGGCAAAAGGGCATAATTGGAAAATTTGGCAAAAATAGCAAATGAAATCCAAAATTTCTGAAAAATTGCAAATCTCATTCTTAAATAATTTCGAAGAGATTGGTGAAAGAAAATCTTGATTTGGAGTTCGTTTGCAAAATGGCCAGATCCCAGGCCTTTTATGTAGAAATTCAAGAAGATAAATCCTGAAAAAATAGCAATTGAACTCCAAAAATTCTGAAAATTTTGCAAATCTCATTTTTAAATTATTTGGAAGAGATTGGTGGAATAAAATATTGAGTCGGAGTTCGTTTGCAAAATGGCAAAATCCCGGACCCCTTATGTAGTAATTCAAGCAGATAAATCCTGAAAAAATACCAAATGAGTTCCTAAAATTATGAAAACTTCTAGATCACACTTTTAAATTATTTAGAAGAGATTGGTGAAGAAAAATCTGGATTTGGAGCTCGTTTAAAAAGTGGTAAAGTTTGGGGGCATAAAAGGGCAATTTTGGAAAAAAATCCAAACAAATAGCAAATGGACTCGAAAAATTTTGAAAACTTCCAGAATTCAATTTTCTATTATTTTTAAAGTATTGAAAAAATAAAATTTGAATTTGGAGTCCGTTTTCCATTTATTTATGCTCGAGGGGCAAAAAGGTCATTTTACCTAAGAAACCGAAAAGGGCTCTTCTTGCCTTTTAAAAAATGAAACATGGGCTGAAAGAAGGGAGGCTGGCCGGCCAAGGCCCAAAGATGGGTATGAAGATTTTGATTTTTTAATCAAAAGCCCAACAATGAAGAGTTAGTTATTTTTTGATCAAGCCATTGCAAATAAGCCACATAGACTAATGCATGAAAAGGGAGAGTGTCAACATAATGGCTTAAGATTCTTGAACAGCTGTAATTGTGGATAGCTGATGGCCTAATCTAAAGGTGATAATTTCATGTTTTAAACATCTTGGATCAATAGCCTTTGGATGAAAATTGGTGGAATGAAAAATGACAACATCCTAGCCTAAAAGGGGGCATTCGGCCACACTAAGGGGGAGGACTTTAATCAGAAAATTAAGCCGTCGATTTGTTCCCTTGTAGTTTTATATGTTCTGAGTCTCCAGTATTTTTTTTAGATTTTTTTGAATTTTTAAAAGTAGGATAAAATTCGTGCTTTAAAACTCGACAGTGGAGTCAGAATTGAATTTGAAGGAAAATCATTTTTTTGTTTTGGTTAAGTTACTTAGAAAGGGCTGGTTAAGAAGTTTAGCTACTGACTTAGGATAGTTTCTAAGCCTTTCTAAACTCTAAAAATCATTTTTGAGTCTCGGGTTAAGGGGGTCAAGTCCGGGATTTTAAACTTAGGAAATTAGAGCCATTTTAAAAGGGGTTTAGCTAAGTTTTATTTTTAATCTAAGCTTTTCAAAATTGTTTTCAAACAATCACAAAGTATTTTGGTTTTAGAATATTTAATTTGATATATTTTCCTAAGATAGCCGGATATCTTTTTAGATATACGGATTTCCTTAATTAAAGGAAAAAATACACTTTCATGCATTGCATTTTCCATATTCATGCATTTTACATAATATGTGATTTTTGCTATGATATTTTCTATTGTATTGTTATTATTTGATTTATATTTTTTATGTTATTTTGTTTATTATATAGTTTTGAATATTTCATGATATCCTATGCTTTTTATTTCGTTATTTTTATCATATTATTTAGCATATGCTATGTTCATGCATTATTATTTTTATTTTTATGCATATTATATGATAGCATTATTTTATATTTCATGTCATTTAGATTATATGCCATATCATTTATATTTTCCATGTCATTTAAATTATTTCATTTCGTATAGAATATATTATGTTACCTAGGTCATTTCATTTCATGTAGAATATATTATGTTACCTAGGTCATTTCATTTCATTTAGAATATATTATGTCTTTCATTTAGAATGTATCATATGATTTAGGATATTACATTTCATATAGAATATATCATATTACATAGGTCATTTTATTTCATTTAGAATATATCATATAACTTAGGATATTTCATTTCATTTAGAATATGCTAAGACATTTAAATTATATCATATCATCTAGATTGCATTCTATTATTTAGACTTTGCTATGTCATTTTATTTATGTCATACATATTCATATTCATATTTTTTAAAATGTTTTCGAAAAGGTAATGATTTTCTAATAAAATAAAGATATTCCCGAGTTAAAATAATTCATGAATTCTCTGCCCGGTTTGCTGGGGAGGATATCATCAATTATCATTAATAACGTAATATCTTCTTTAAAATAAGAATGATTCGGAAAGTTTTCCAAACTAATAAAAATTTCTATATTTTGCCAGGTTTGTTGGGGAATATAGGAAAATTTTGAATTTATAAATTCCGGATCATTTTCAATAAAAAATGGAATTATTTTTTTTTTTAAATTAGGAATTAACTTCAAATACTAAATTTAAAATTGACTTTTTACCGAGACTTGAGATAACAAACGATTAATAAGGTATCATTTTATGCGGGCGTTGTGGGGGTGCTAATCCTTCCCCATACGTAACCGAGTCCCGAACCCGCTTCTTTGATTTCTTTTGTTTAAAAGGCAGACTTGAAATTGGTTTTAAAAATGTTTTAATTAATTTTAAAATATTTTATAAAATCGGTTTTAATAGGTGGCCGACCACACCTAGCTAAAAACGATTGGTGGCAACTCCATATCTTTTTCAAGGTCATTTTCAAAACCTTCATTTAGTCTTGCGATGAGACTTGTTATTTTTTAGGTTGCGACAAACTCAATTTGATTTCAAAAAATAAAATTGCGTTAATGAATTGATATTTAAAAAAAAATGAATCTAATTAGCATAGAAATTTAAATGACCTCTAACTAAATTTCACATATTCCACACGATTGGACATCAAATGGAAAATAATGAAACCAAATCAAATAATTTTTTTTATGATTTGAACCGAATACGAAAAAATCTGAACCTAACATTGAATCTCTAATCGATATTTGATTTACTTTTGCACACTTTTGAGACTCTAACACTATCTTCTTAGCTTCAACCATATGCTGTACAAACACTTTCATTTTGATATGGGCATAATATAACTATCTTAACATCTTACTTAACATTTAGCATAATCTACAATCGAAATATCACGAGGTCTAAATACTAGTAAAACAATTAAAGTAATCCCTCAATTGAGGGATCAATTGACCCTTCAATTGAGGCCTTGAAGGGTAATTTTGTAGTTTTTTTAATTAAAGGAAAAATACAATATTATTAATTGAAGGATAATTTTGTAATTTTTTTAATAATTATCACATGTTTTATTTATGTTATTTTTTCATGTTATAATCGTTTTAAAGGTATTATATATATATATATATTTTGACACGTTATGCATAGATTTTCACACATTCGTGCATTCATGCTGTGTTAGTGTTATTTTCCGTGTTGTATTATCTTTTAATTATTTTTTCGTGTCCTTGTCATGTCCGAAATTACCGGATCTAATTAGCACTATTCAAATAACTTCCAATTTTGTGTCAGGTTATTTTTTTGTGTCGTGTTGATAGATTTTGACACATTTGTGCATTCATATTGTGTTAGTGTTATTGTTTCGTGTTGTATTGTGTTTTTTTTTTTTTTTCATGTTTGTTTCGTGTGCGAAATTGTCAGGTCTAATTGGCACTATTCAAATAATTCACAATTTTGTGTCAAGTTCGTTTTATATACTTTCGACACGTTCGTGTATTCATGTCGTGGTCATGTTATTTTTTTGTGTCGTATCGTGTCGTATTTTAGTTATTTTTTCATGTCATGTTCGTGTGTGACACTATCAAATAACTCTTAATTTTTTGTGTCACGTGTTGTATAATGATTGATTATTTATTTTACTTTTGAAAAATAAAGTCATATTATTTTTTTGATTTTTATAATATTGAATAAATAATTATTCTATTGATAAATTATCGAGAAAAATTAAAATATTGAATAATAATAAGATGGGTTGATGTAAGTAATTTTTTTTTTTAAACTTTTAGTGTCGAATCAAAAGAAAAAATATTATGATGATTAAATAGTAAAAAAAAAAAAACTATGTTAAATGATGTTATAAGTTATAAGTTATTGTATGATAGTTGTTAGGTTTATATTTTATTATTTTATTATTTTTTAATATGAAAAGAATGAATTCAATTCGTGTTGTATTTGTGTTATTTTATATCTATACCTTACTTTAAAAGTTGTCATCGAGTTGAGATATTTTACATAGCTTATCATAGTAATTCAATTTTAACTCTAAATTCATGTTTTTTTTTTTTAATTCATAATCGTATTCAATATATTATCAATGACAATAAAATCAAAGTAACGCGAGGATTCAAACACTAGTATTACAATAAAGCTTAAATCTAACCCATAATTCCCAATAAAGACTTCATATGCAAAGAATAAAAAAGTTAAAAAAAATAAATATCGCACCAAATCCTCATAAATAGAACCCAAAAAAAATTTTATAGCGTGTTTGGTTTGCATAAATAGCCAACCAATTCAGGTCTCATTTGTTAGTAGTAGAGGTGCTCATGGGTCGGGCCGTAGCCCGAAATTTTTTTTATTTCTTTGCCCAGGCTCGGCCCTAAGTCGGGCCGGCCCGTTGACCCAAATTTACTGTTCACTATATTAAAAAAATATATTTTTAATTTTTTAAATTTTTTCTATATATATTTAAATTTAAATTTAAAAAATATTATTTTTTTATTAGATGAATAGTGTTTCGGGCCGGCCCGAATCACTAAAATCCCTGCCCAGGCCCGGCCTGTGAGCAGATCTAGTTAGTAGTTTGCAATGTTGATGGAAACTAATCCCAAATTACTTAGAAAAGTCAAGAACAAATGATATATAATAGTATATTCTTCTTGCCTTAGACAATTGAATCAAGTACTATGGGCCCAAGGTGCTAGTAGGCTCTCCTAGTGGGCTACTAATTATTTAATGTCAAAGATGGGCACTTGGGTTTAAAATTGTTAATATAATTACTTTTATTTTTCATTTTTAATTAATATATAATTATTTTCGAAAATAAAAAAATAGTAATCAGTTGTATTGAATAGACACAACACTTACCTAAAGAGTTGCTGTGTAAGAACACAACTTATGCCCAAAAGACAAGTTACTAACAAATGTAACTTTACATTGTCTATAAATACAGACTTTTCTATTCCGCCAATTTCACAATTCTACTTGGAACGTTTATGACTTTGTTGTATCCTGGAGGCATTATAAAGCCTTAAAGGAAAGTGTTTCTCATGCCTCAAAGTCGACATTTAAATCTCTTATCTCCATTATTTTTTCTAACATCATTCGATGAGGCACAGTAGTTCATCTGTTTGGTTCAATGTATTGCTATTCCTCAAAATAGCCTATTACAGGAAAATGATGAATATGACCTCAACAACAATAACAACAAAAAATGATCTAAAAACCAAAAATAAAACTAAAAATCATAAAAGGGAAGAGAAAGTAACTTTCTCTCTCCTAGGATTTTCGGGATAGGTAAGTTAGAGGGGTTTTGGAGCTCGAAATTTGGGGAGTAGCAAGAGAATACCAAGGGGAAGAATATATCAAAAACTAGAGGCATTTCTAGCGACGAAGAACGGTAAAAGGGGTCAGTTTTGCCATTAATTTTTTCGTAATCTAGGCTGTTCTACTCATTTTTAGGCAAAACTGAATAGGAAATAAGAAAGAGGAGGTTAAAATGAGTGTTTGGATGAATTTTGGGACATTTTTGGTTTGGTGATAGGCGACCGACGGTTGAAAACTGAGATTAGACGATGGTTTCTGTGTTTTTTGAAATTTTGAGGTTGAATGTTTAGAGAGAGAAGATGGGTTTTTAGATAGAGAGAGGTTTTAGAGAGAGAAAAAGAGAAAATGCTGAAAATGGAAAAAAATTGACCTTTATATAATTTAAAAAAATATAAATTATTTTTAAATATTTTTAAATAAAAGTAAATATTATTTTTTTTAAATAATATATAAAAAATATCATTAAATATTTCATATTTTAATTTATTTAATATAATTTTACTAGATTAATAAAATAATTTTAGTTTTTTAAATAAAAATATTATTATTTAATTAAGGATAAAATAGTATTTTGTGTTTATTCTTTACCTATTCCTTAACATCACTTCAACAAACCAAATAAAGTAATAGTATTCCTCATTTATTCCATTTTCACCAACCAAACTATTTAATACCTATTCCAACTTTATTTCATTTTCATCGAATAGTATTTCATTTCCTCTTATTCCATTACAGCGAACCAAACATGTCGTTAAAGTTTCAAAAAAAGTTAAAAAAAAAAGGATAAGATAAAAAAAAAAAATTAGAATAGAACCCAGCTAGAGAGCCCGCGTGGCCAAGGTTAATTTGAGAAAAAACATTTTAATAATTTAGGCTCTATTTGTTTAGCAAAAATTACTTTTTAAAAATAATTTAGGGAAAATATTTTTTTTGGAAAAATTTCTACTTTGTATTGTTCGGATGATTCTATGAAAAATATTTTTTATTATTTTATTGTTTTTAAAAAAATATGCATTGCTATGAAAATAGTTTTTTGCATAACTTTTAAAACAATATTACTACACTTATCCAAAATTAAAATAATTAATAAAATATTACCATATTTTTATATGTCATAAAAATGAGAAAGGAAAAAAAAGACAAAAAATAGTATTTTTGATATATTTTTGACAAAAAAGCAGAGCATCTTAATGCTCTTGTTGAAATAGGTAGGGCATTCAAATGGATTGTCTTAGCATTCGAATGCTCAATACATGTTTTGCTTCGAAAGCGTAAGATAATTTTCGAAAAATTACATTATTTTTCATTGACCCGAAATTTATTTTTCTTTGATTAAGCTATCTTCGATGAAATAAACATTGAAAAATATAAAAATTATTTTCTAGAAGTTATTTTCTACAAAACAAAAGAATTCTTAAGTCATTGATGAGATATTAAAGGTAAAAAAAAACACTTATGAAGAGTTTTTATTTTATGTTTGGAAATAATTAATGTAGACACCTAATTTTGTCCAGACCCCTAAATCAGGTAATTTTCTTCCTTGTGATGTTTTAATTGAACAATCATGAAAAATCAATCAGGAAAAAGTCAACCTCAAAAAAGTCAACTATTGAAAAAGTCAACCCTTATTCAAAATCAAGATTCAAAATTTAATTGAACAATGGTGAAAGAATTTTGATAATTTGAGATCTACAACGAGAGATATGGAGTCCAAAAGATGGGTTATGGAGATTCAGTGGAAAGGAAACCCTAATTCAGTAGATTTGGGTAAAAGTGCTTAAACGATCAAATTGGTTGAAATTAGAGTTTTCGAATGGAATATAATCAATGACTACGGGTATTGGAAAGGCCATTTGGAAGCAAAACAAAAGGAAGGGTCAATTTGGAAGGAAATCAAAAATTAGGGTTTTTTGGGGAATTTTGGCGACATTGGGGAAAATTACAGAAATGGCCCGATTCAGTAAAATTAGAGCCCCTAATTGATGAAGAGTGGTAAACAAAGATAGCCCAAGGCTCAGTTTGAATTAATTTCGAAAAAAGAGCCGGTTGGAGGAAAAACGAAAAAACGAGGAAATTCTCGATATTGGAAAAAGGAAAAATCAAATCGAAGGGAAATTTGATCGTAAAGACTAGGCTTTTTCGGACAAATCCAATTCAATATATAAAAAATGCATGAAAAAAGAAAATCTGGAAATCGAACCTGTTTTGAGTAAAATCGAGGTTTCGGGGGGTTAAAGGGCAATCTTGGAAAATCCGAGAAAATAGTAAACAAGCTCGGAAAATTATGAAAACCTCCAGATCTGAGTTTTATGTCATTTGGAAGAGATTGGCAAAGAAAAATCCGGAATCGGAGCTCATTTGAAAAATGGAAAATTTTGGGCCCACTAAGTTGAAATTCTAGAAGATAAATCCGGAAAAAATAGCAAATGAGTTCAGAAAATTATGAAAACTTTCAGATCTCAATTTTATATTATTTGGAAGAGATTGGGGAAGAAAACCAGAATCGGAGCTCATTTGAAAAATGGCAAATTTCGGGTCCACTTTGCTGAAATTCTAGAAGATAAATCTTGGAAAAATAGCAAATGAGCTCGAAAAATTATGAAAACTTCCAGATCTTAATTTTATATTATTTGGAAGAGAATGGAAAATAAAAATCCAGAATCAGAGCTCAATTGAAAAAGGATAAATTTGGGAGGCATCAAACCGAAATTCCAGAAGATAAATCCGGGAAAAATAGCAAACGGGCTCGGAAAATAATGAAAACTTCCAGAACTCAATTTTATATTATTTAGGAAGTATTGGAAAAATAAAATCCGGATTTGGAGTCCGTTTGCAATTTAATCATGTTTGGGGGGCTAAAGTGTAATTTTACCGAAGAAATCAAATAGGGCTATTATTGCAATTTAAAAAATAGATAAGTGGCTAGAATTTGAAGGGCCATTCGGCCAGCCCATGTAGAGGGAAAGTTTGGTTGAGTTCTTTCATCCAAAGGCCAAAATTGGAAAGCAAGGTCATTTTTTTTGATTGAGCCTTTGTGATCTTGCCACATGGTCAAATGAATGAAGAAGAAGGATGTCAACATTATGGTTACATATTTTAGACTTGATGTATTTTTTAGGAGCTGATCACTTCATCTTATGGTTGTAATTTCACATTTTTAGCATCTTTGATTAGTGGCCTTTGGATCTTGCTAGCTAGGAAAAAATATGACAACATTATGTCAACATAAGGGGGGTTGGCTAGCCTATTTATAGGGGAGGTTTTCATTCATTTGGGACGTTCTTTGGCTAATCATTTGGGGCATAAACAGTAGCTAAAAGGGGTAGAAAAGCAAAAAAAAAAATGATGAGAAGGAAGCTTGAATGATAGCTTTGAAAGGTAGCCTTTTGGCACCTAACTCTTGCACTTTTCTTTCTTTTTCTATGCTGATTTTGCTCGTTTTCCATATGATTTCTTGTTATTTTATTATGTAATAATGGTTTTGAAAACTTCCTTTCGAGGCTCTTATCTTATGTTTTCATGAAAAAATCAAAAAACAAATTTTTTACCATTTTTTTGCTATGGCCGAATGGTATTCTTTGGTATGCTTGTCTTGTGTTTGATTTATTTCCTATGTTGGTTATGGTATGTTAGATTGTTTTGATGTCTTAGATTTCTAAAATAATCAAGATATGGAGCTTATTTCTAACTTTCTTTACTTGTTTTTATTTTGTTGTTTTTATCATTTATTTTCATGTCTACTTGCTTTATTTACTAACTTTAATATTCTGTTTTTATTAAATCAAGTTGTTCATGCTTTGTGTTATTGCCATACAATGTGTTTGTGTATTTGCCTAGCTATATCTTTGCATTTTCATCATGTTTATTTGTCTATCATGCTTTCATTTATGCTTTGCATATTTACCATGCCATGTGTTTGTGTTATTGCCTTGCTAGGATTTCACCATATTGTTAAGTTCCATTCGTTTCTTTGTTCTTTTTTGTGTATTTGCATTTTCATCTTGTTTGGACATCATGTTCTCATTCATGCTTTGCATCATTATACCATGTTATTGTGTATTTGTTGTGCCATGTTCCTGCATTATTCTTATGTTCATTGGGTCATTATATGTTCATGTTACTTCCATGCATATCTTATATTCATATTAGGTATTCGGTCATGTTATATTGCCATGCATATTCTCATGACATTTTAGGCATTAAAGCATGTTTGTATGCCATGCACATTTCCATGCTTATTAGGTCTTAGGTCATTTGGTATTTCCATGCATGGTTTCATGTCTATTAGGTTTAGGTCATCTTTGTATGCCATGCACATTTCCATGCATATTAGGTCTAGGGTTGCATTTATTGCCATGCATATTTCTATCTAGGCATTAGGTCATCTTTTATGCCATGCATATTTTAATGTCATTTAGGCATTAGGTCATGTATTTCATGCATTTAACTTGCTGTTTGTTCATGCATTTCATATCATCCCACTTGATTTTTGACTTAAGCCAATCAATGGCTCAAAGTCAAGCTCTCATGAACATGCTTGTGAAAAATTAAGATGTTGTCAAGTTGGATTTTCTACCTTTGTGATTTTTTTTTTTCATTAGGAAATCCTTGTCCAAATTTTTAGAAATTTTTACTACTGTTTGTAGGACCTTAGATGAGTCTCCAATATTTTTATTCTGATTTTTGAGTGTTTTTATCAAAGGTTTAAAAATGTTTTTTGTTAAACAGTTTTTCACCCAGTGTTCTAACTTTCATGAATTTTCGGGTAGGTCATTCTTAGTCTAAAAATTAAGCTGATTTTTTCCCATAGAGGTCGACATGTTTTGAGTCTCTCATAATGTTTTTAGATTTTTTGAAAATTTTAAAATAGGTAAAAAAAAAAATCACGTTTTACAACTGGTCAGAAAAGTCATATTTGTTTTCAAAGAGAAAATAATTTTCTGTTTTGGCTAAGGCATTGAGAGAGGGCTGATTTAGAACAATAGCTAATGTCCTAGGTTGATTTATAAGTCATTTTAATCCTAAAAAATGATTTTATGAAGGTCAGGTCAAGGAAAGTCAACCCGGGTTTTCAAAGTTAAGAGAATTGAGCCTATTTAAGGGGGGTTTCGGCCATAGTGCCATTTTCATCCAAAATTTTCAAAATTGTTTTCAATCCAATCACAAAGTATATTTGATTTAGAAAAATCTGATTTGATGTCTTTTCCTAAGGTAGTCGGATATCTTTTTAGGTATACGGATGTTCTTATTTAAAGAAAAAATGCACTCTCATGCATTGCATTTTCCATGTTCATGCATATTATATAATATATGATTTTTGCTATGAATATTTCTGTGGTAATGTTCTTGTTTTGATTTATATTTCATGATTTTATATTGATTGTTATATGATTGTGAATATTTTATGTTATTCTATGCTCCTTACTTAGTCATTATTTATATTGTCATATCATTTAGGACTTATTATGTTCATGCATTGTTTTTTTTTTATGCATATTTTATTATAATGTTATTTTATGTTTTTTTTTATCATGTCATGTTTTTAAATTATGCTATGTCATTTAGAATATACCATGTCACTAGAATATACCATGTCATTTAGATTATATCATGTCATTTAGAATATACTATGTCACTTAGATTATATCATGTCATTTAGGTTATACTATATCATCTAGATTTTGCTATGTCATCTTTTACTATGTCACACATGTTCATATTCATCTTTTTAAAAATATTTTAAAAAAGATAATGATTTGGAATAAAAATAAAGATATTCCCGAGTTAAAATAATTCATGAGTTCTCTGTCGGGTCTGTTGGGGAGGATATCATCAATTATCATTAATAAAGAAATATTTTTCTTTCAAAAATTGAAAATGATTCGGAGATTTTCCAAATAAATAAAAATTTCTATATTTTGCCGAGTTTGTCGGGGAATATAGAAAAATTTTGAATTAATAAATTTCGGATCATTTTCAATTAAAAATGGAATTATTTTGAAATGCCAAATCTAAACCGATTGTTTACCGAGACTTGACATAACACACGATTAATAAGGTACCGTTTTATACGGGCGTTGTGTAAGTGCTAATCCTTCCCCTCACGTAACCGACTCCCAAACCCACTTCTTTTGATTTCTCTGGTTTAAAAAGCAGACTTTGAAATTGGTTTTAAAAAATGTTTTAATTAATTTTAAAATTTTGTTACACAACCGGTTTTAATAGGTGGCCGATCACACTTAGCCAAAAAAAGATTGGTGGCGACTCCATTTCTTTTTCGAGGTTGTCTTTGAACCCTTATTTTATTTCAAGAGAAATTAATTCGTCTTTCCTCTGTTTCCCCAATGTCACACTTAACGAATAAAGTCTCACGATAAGACTTGTTATTTTTTAGGTTGCCACAGCTTGGCGACTCTATTGGGGATATTTAGAGAGTCAGGCCTAGAATTAGTCGCATGTTATCAAAAATCTCGATTTTGTCGGTTTTAATTGGTATTTAATTATATTTCCCATATTTTTCTAAAATAAGGAGAATTTTTAAAATAACAAAATGTTTTTAATATGTTCATTTGCATGCAAATTGTTACTGCTCTCTGGTTGGTTAATGCGTTACACTATTATTGATCTTTGTTTTAATAAATTGCTGGGGCATTTAGAATAAGGATTGTAGAATAGGTGGTGAAAGGTTTGTTGTTCCTCCTCACACACTACACTTGCATTTGCATAACATGAACTCTCTACCCGAGTTCCGTCTTTTTAAGTGGAAGTAAAGTAACCACGCTTTCGTGATGATCCTCCGCATGGGCTAGTGAATCATTTCCGGAGTATAAAGCACCTAAAGCTTTCGTGATGATCCTCCGCATGGGCTTAGGAAAATATACTCTAACGAATTGAACCTGCTTTTATCGGGGTGCCTTACTAGCCTTCACAGGTTGTAGTAAGGAACAATTCGGGGCCTTTTAGAATCGATTCACCCTCATATAGTGAATTTAGGTGAAGCCGTGCCGAATTTATGTTAGATACCCCGAAGTTAGGAACACGTGGAAGAATGTTTCTAAACCTTTATCCCCTAATTCTACATTCCGAATAAATTTCATAAACCAGACAAAGATGAATGTACATCACCCGTAATAAGCTTAATACCCCGCTCCAAAAGGCACCGTGATGCCTAAACAAGTTGATATTATTGGGGCACAAATTCATTAATTTTCTTACTTTGCATTGATTATTCCACTATTTTATTGCTTTACTATTTTTTCTATGTAATAATGCCGGAAAGTAGTATCTTTGAGTTGTTTTAAAAAAGAAAAAAAATTCTTTACAGGAATTTGAAAAAGAGAAAAGATGATAGAAAAATATTTCCTCCTTGAAAAGTGAAAAAAATAAAATAAAAAAATGAAGAGAAAATGATGAAAAAGTCCTTTTGTAGTGGAGTAGTGAGGTAAAAATAATAAAAATCTCCTTTTAGTTTTAGACTTTTGTGAAAATGAGAAAATAAAAAATGTCAAAAAATAGTTGTCAAGAAAATTCAAGGAAAATATAAAGAGAAAAAAATCAAAATGATGTTAGGATCTTAATTTCCTTGATCTTTTCATTTGCATTTTAGCATAGTATGCAAGCAGTTGTAAATATGAAAATTCACCTCATCAAACATTTTCGTATCTTGTACATTTCATGCATCAATCATCATCACATTCATGCATATGTGAATAGAGCATGTCCATTTATTTGCATTTTTGATCGTGTGACAATAATGCTAATTTCATTTGCATGAAAGGGGTTGAAACATATGAGGAATGAATTAGAGGAACGACTGTATGCTTTGGAGCACGATCAAGAGGAATTTTGACATGAAATTCAGGAGGTGAAAGAACAGCTCGCCAAATTGATGAAATGGTTGAGGATATGGATAAGAGTAAGAGGGAATTTTCTCAGGGTTCTTCATCACCTTTGGATCAACCAAAACCATCAGGTCCAGAATATACAATCCTTGCTGGGTCCTACACTTGTCAATGCCATAAGGGTTTGAACCCTGATGAAATTGTGGACAATATCGTGAAAATGACTAAAACAGAGAGCCTGATACCAATGACAGAAACCTCAGATCCCAAACAGTCCTTGCAATTTGTCCTAGGTCTAAACAAGTGTCCTCACTCTACTATGGTCCAATTGTCCACTGGGATGACCACTACGGGATCCCTGGGGCCCACTCCATCACCACCAATTGGCAGTTCATACTTCTTCCCTCATCAAGCACCTTATCAAGCATCTGGGATAATAACCTCGAACTATGTACAACTTCCAAAGGTCTCGTGTCCAAATCCATACCTTTGCCTTACTATTCCGCCACCTATCCATGTAAACACTCCGATTCGAGCCTTAGTGCAACCATCAAAGGACCCAACTCCTAGGCCATGTGTGACTAAGAAACAACCCAAGAACAAGACCCAATGGCATTTTGATACCATTCCAATCAGCTACAAGAGCTTTTCCCTATGTTGATCTGAAATCACCTGGTTGCCTATGTGACTTTGAAACCCCTGTCACCATCATATCCCAAGTGGTATAACTTGAATGCAAGATGTGATTCTCACTGTGGAATTTTTGGGCATAGCATTGAGCACTGTAAGGACCTCAAGAACAAAGTGCAGTCTCTTATAGATGCCAAATGGTTGGATCCGAAGACACTAATTGATGGAAGACTTGGGAAAGCCAAATAGGGTTGGGAAATTGATGTTGACTTTGGCCTTTCATGATGTAATAGGACTTTGGTCTTTTCAATAGCCGGCTCTTATAGCTTTAGGATGCTAGGAAAAATAAAATGCTTGTAAAGACAGTTTTAACCACTTATCAGATGTGTAAATATGGTTTATGTATTTTGAACATTGGAACGGGATTAGATTAATTATGCCTTGAATTTATGAGACATTGATGATTAAGTTCCTCCGATTCTTATTTCCTCTGTGGTATCTTAATTCCCTTTGCATTTGCATTCGATCAATTATTTGCCATACCATACATTTTCATTCATCCATGCATTGGCATTAAGTTTATTGGCACATAACAATAGTTCTATCAACACCGATGATAGAGAAGTCAATAATGTCATCAATAATTTATGATCTCTAGAGGCAAATAAAAGGGGTTCCCTTAAACCCCTAAAATAAAGAGCTATGACAGATTTCATGTTTAAAATATAGCTTTGGTTTTCTTTTTGCAGAAAAGTAGAATAGGAGAAGATCATACTACCCAATTGGAAAAATGGCATAAGTGCAGAATGAGACATTTGAATAGGTCGCAAAGGGGATTCAAATGATTCGGGCAAATAGTGGACAATGGATAGAAATTATGGGAGAACACTTTACACAGAAAAATAATCAACTTCAAGAGAATGGCAATCTAGGTAAAAATGTTCAAGGACATATTTCTGATCAGGTTCATTCACAACAAGTTCTGAGCTAAGAGGCAGAGATACAACAAAAATATGATCTATTAGAGGAAAGGATTCGTGCTGTTGAAGGTGGAGATGAAGTAAGTATAAGAGAGTTTCTTTTGATCCCTGATCTGGTCATCTCGCCCAAATTCAAGGTTTTGGAACTCGAAAATTATGATGGACTTAAAAGCCCCAAAACACACTTGTCTGCATATTGTAATAAGATGGTGTGGCACGCGCATGATGAGAAATTGCTTATTCATGTTTTTCAATACAACCTGACAGGAGGAGCATCTAATTGGTATAATCAGTTGAAAAAAGCCCAAGTGCATACATGGAGAGACTTAGCCCGGGCATTCCTGAAACAATACAAGCACATGTTGGAAATGGCTCCAGCTCGATTGACACTCTAGAACATGAAAAAGAAGCTCAATGAGAACTACAAAGAATATGCCCATAGATGGAAAGATGTAGCCTCGCAAGTCCAGCCACCTCTTACTGATAGAGAAATGAATGCTTTATTTGTGAATACCCTTCCACATCCATATTATGACAAATTGATCGGCAATGTCTTTTCAAAATTTGCAGATATATTGTTTGCAGTGGGTAGGATTGAGGATGGGATAAAAAAAGGGAAAATTCTGGGTACTGATGCAGGAATGTTTTTCAAAAAGAAAAATGATGTTGCCATGGGGCACGTTCAAGTCGTAAATGTTGAAGGCAAAATAAAAGAGGGTTCAATGCAATACAAGACGATCTTTTTGGTGGTTATTTACATCCCTGACCCTATGTCGACCATTGGATTCAACACAGTCATCATCATGCTTCAAGGCCTTTCACATCATCTCAGGGTTTCGTCATGCCAAATGATCCGGAGTTTAATTCAGTTTGTTCTCAGAGCAGTAAGAGAAAGAAGGCAAAAGAGTACCATTCAATTCTGATAAACCTACACAGAATTTCTTCCATTGCTTGTCCAAAGCCGAATGATCTTCGTTGTACTTGCAAAGCCCAGGAAGTCTCCTTACCCGAAATGGTATGATCCAAATGCCACATGTGAGTATCATAGTGGGGTTAAAGTGCATTCCACAGAGAACTGCACTGCATTCAAGGACAAAGTTCAGGCCGTAATTGATGTAAACCAGACAAATTTCAAAGAGCTCATGGATGCTTATCAAGGACGACGGGGCTAAGGATCATTTGTTCTCAGGGTAGCATGCTAATCAGGGGCAATCCTTAACCTTGTTTTAAGTTTTGTACTTACTTTCAATTTATTTAAAATGAATGAACTTTAAATTCCAAGCATCATACATCATATTTCATTTGAAGTTTTGAATATTCTTCTCAAGTCTTGTTTATATGATTTCTGAAAGAAAAAACAAAAAGGCTAAAAATAAAAGTCCATACAGATAATTTTTCGTTTTGAAAATAAAAGGATACTCCTTTGAATAGTGAAATCAGTTTCGAAAGAATTGGTGATCATTGTCGCAACCTAAAAAATAACAAGTCTCATCGCGAGACATTTACTCGTTAAGTGTGACATTGGGGAAAACAGAGGAAAAGACGACTTAATTCCTCTTAAAATAAAATGAGGGTTTGAAAACAACTTCTAAAAAGAAATGGAGTCGCCACCAATCTTTTTTTGCTAGGTGTGATCGGCCATTTATTAAAACCGGTTTTGTAAAACATTTTAAAATTAATTAACATTTTTAAAACCAATTTCAAAGTATTCATTTTCAAACCAGAGAAATAAAAAAGTGGGTTCGGGAGTCGGTTACGTGTGGGGAAGGATTAGCACCCTCATAACGCCCGTATAAAACGGTACCTTATTAATCGTGTGTTATCTTAAGTCTCGGTAAAAAGTCGGTTTTAGATTTGGCATTTTAAAATAATTCCCAATTAAAAAAAAATTCCATTTTTAATTGAAAATGATCCGAAATTTATTAATTCAAAATTTTCCTATATTCCCCGACAAACTCGGCAAAATATAGAAATTTTTATTTATTTGGAAAATCTTTGAATCATTTTCATTTTTTGAAAGAAAAATATTCCTTTATTAATGATAATTGATGATATCATCCTCAGCAGACCCGGCAGAGAACTCATGAATTATTTTAGCTCGGGAATATCTTTATTTTTTATTGAAAATCATTATCTTTTTTAAAACATTTTCAAAAGATAAATATGAACATGTATGACATATTAAAGATGATGTAGAAAAATATAGATAAAATAGTATAATCTAAATGACATGATATAATCTACGTGACATAGTATATTCTAAATGACATAGCATAATTTAATAACATGACATGATAAAAAAAAAAACATAAAATAACATTATAATAAATTATGCATTAAAAAAAAAAAACAATGCATGAACATAATAAATCCTAAATTATATGACAAAATAAATAATGACTAAATAAGGAGCATAGAATAACATAAAATATTCACAACCATATAACAATCAATATAACATCATGAAATATAAATCAAAACAATAACATTACCACACTAATATTCATAGCAAAAATCATATATCATAGAATATGCATGAACATGGAAAATGCAATGCATGAAAGTGTATTTTTTCCTTTAAATAAGGACATCCGTATACCTAAAAAGATATCCGACTACCTTTGGAAAAGACATCAAATCACATTTTTTCTAAATCAAATATACTTTGTGATTGGATTGAAAACAATTTTGAAAATTTTGGATGAAAATGGCACTATGGCCGAAAACCCCCTTAAAAAGGCTCTATTTTCCTAACTTTGAAAACCCGGGTTGACCTCCCTTGACCCGACCTTTATAAAATCATTTTTTAGGATTAAAATGACTTAGATCAACCTAGGGCAGTATCTATTGTTCTAAATCAGCCCCCTTTTAATGCCTTAGCCAAAACATAAAATTATTTTCTCGTTGAAAACAAATCTGACTTTTCTGACCAGTTTTAAAACGTGATTTTTTTACCTATTTTAAAATTTTCAAAACAATCTGAAAAAATTATGGGAGACTTAGAACATATCGAATTCTATGGGGAAAAATTAGTTTTACTTTTAGACTAAGGATAACCTACCAGAAAATTCATGAAAGTCAGAACACTAGGTGAAAAACTATTTAACCAAAAAACATTTTTAAACCTTTGATAAAAACACTAAAAAATCATAATAAAAATATTGGAGACTCCTCTAAGGTCCTACAAATAGTAGTAAAAAATTCTAAAAATTTGGACAAGGATTGCCTGATGAAAAAAAATCACAAAGGTAGAAAATCCAACTTGACAACATCTTAATTTTCCTCAAGCATGCTCATGAGAGCTTGGCTTTGAGCCATTGATTGGATTAAATCAAAAATCAAGTGGAATGATATGAAATGCATGAACAAATAGCAAGTTAAATGCATGAAATGCATGACCTAATGCCTAAATTACATAGAAAATGCATGGCATAAAAGATGACCTAATGCCTAGCATGAAATGTGCATGGCAATAAATGCAACCCTAGACCTAATATGCATGAAATATGCATGGCATACAAAGATGACCTAGACCTAATGGACATGAAACCATGCATGGAAATACAAAATAACCTAAGACCTAATAAGCATGGAAATGTGCATGGCATACAAGATGACCTTAATCCCTAAAATGTCATGAGAATATGCATGGCAATATAACATGACCTAATACCTAATATAAACATAAGATATGCATGGAAGTATATGAACATATAATGACCAAATGAACATAATAAAGATGTAAGAACATGGAAACACAAATACACAATGATAGCCAAATACACAAGCCAAAGAACATGAGGGAAATCGAATGGACAAGTAATATGGTGAAATCCTAGCAAGGCAATAACACAAACATATGGCATGGAAAAATTTGTAAGACATAAATGGAAGCATGATAGCCAAATAAACATGATGAAAATGCAAATATATAGCTAGATAAATACACAAACACATGGTATGACAATAACAAAAAGCATGAATAACTTGATATAGTAAAAATAGAAAATTAAAGTTAGTAAATAAAGCAAGTAGACATGAAAATAAATGATAAAAAACAGAAAAATAAGAACAAGTAAGTAAAGAGAGTAAAAATAAGCTCCATATCTTGATTATTATAGAAAGCTAGAACATAAAAACAAGCTAATCTACCACAACCAACATAGGAATAAAATCAAACGCAAGACAATCACACTAAAGGGCGGTTAGGCCATAGCATGAAAATGTTGTAAAAATTGTTTTTAATCTTTTTTATGAAAAAAACAAGATAGGAACCTTAAAAGGAAGTTTTAAAAACCTTTATTTCATAATAAAATAACAAGAAATCATATGGAAAATGAGCAAATCAGCATAGAAAAGAAAGAAAAATGCAATAGTTAAGTGCTAAAAGGCTACCTTTCAAAGTTATCTTTCAAGCTTCCTTCTCTTCAAAATTTTTTTTTGCTTTTCTACCCCTTTTTGCTACTACTCATGCCACCAATAATCAAGATTTATCTAGTTGGCCACCTAAACAAATCAAAACATCATCATGAGCAATTTTAATGGAAGAACATAAGCAACTTTGATAGAAAACAATGATAGATAGATTCTGAAAATTAATTACATAACATGTCTAGGGCTTTGAAATCACCCCCCTTTTTGCTACTACTCATGCCACCAATAATCAGCCCAAAAGAGCCCCATTGAATCAGAATACTCCCTGCTCTAAATAGTGCTGGCCGAATGGCCCTAGTGCTGAAAGGATGTTGACATCTTTTTCCTAGCTAGCAAGATCCAAAGGCCACTAATCAAAGATGCTAAAAAAAGTAAAATTACAACCATAAGATGAAGTGATCAGGTCCTAACAATTATAGCTAGCCTAGAATATTTAACCAAAATGTTGACATCGTTCCTCTTTGTTCATTTGACCATGTGGCAAGATCACAAAGGCTCAATCAAATAAAGATTCCATTTTGCTATCCAATTTTGTCCTTTGGATGAAAGAACTCAGCCAACCTTCCCCTCTACATGGGCAGGACGAATGGCCCTTCAAATTCCAGCCACTTCTCTATTTTTTAAATTGCAAAAATGGCCCTCTTCAGTTTCTTCAATAAAATTGCACTTTAGCCCCCCAAACTTTATTAAATTGCAAACGGACTCCAAATCTGGATTTTATTTTTCCAATACTTCCTAGATAATATAAAATTGCGTTTTGGAAGTTTTCATAATTTTTCGAGCCCATTTGATATTTTTTCCAGATTTATCTTCTGAAATTTTGGTTTGATGCCTCCCAAATTTAGCCTTTTTCAATTGAGCTCTGATTATTGATTTTTCTTTGCCAATCTCTTCCAAATAATATAAATTTGAGATTTGGAAGTTTTCATAATTTTTCGAGCTCATTTTCTATTTTTCCCGGATTTATCTTCTAGAATTTTAGCTTAGTGGGCCCGAATTTTACCATTATTCAAATGAGCTCCGATTATGGATTTTCCTTCGCCAATATCTTCCAAATAATATGAAATTGAGATCTAGAAGTTTTCATATTTTTCGAGCTCATTTGCTATTTTTCTCGGATTTATCTTCTAGAATTTCAACTTAGTGCACCCGAACTTTGCCATTTTTCAAATGAGCTCCGATTCTAGATTTTTCTTCTCCGATCTCTTCCAAATGACATAAAACTAAGATTTGGAGGTTTTTTTAATTTTCCAAGCTCGTTTCCTATTTTTCTCGAATTTTCCAAAATTACCTTTTTACCCCCGAAACCTCGATTTTACTCAAAACAGGTCCGATTTCTAGATTTTTTTTTATTGCCTTTGATATATATTGAATTGGAATTGATCCAAAAATTCCCAATTTTTACGATCAAATTCCCCTCCGATTTGATTTTTCCTTTTTCCAATATCGAGAATTTCCTTGTTTCTCTGTTTTTTCCTCCAATCGGCTATTTTCTCAGAATTACTTAAACTGAGCCCTGGGCTATCTTTGTTTACCCATTCTTCATCAATTAGGAGCTTTAATTTTATAGAATCAGGCCATTTCTGCAGTTTTTCCTAATATCGCCAAAATTCATCAAAAACCCTAATTTTCGATTTTCTTCCGAGTTGACTGTTCCTTTAGTTTTGCTTCCAAATGGCCTTTCCAATACCCGTAGTCATTGATTATATTCCATTCAGAAACTACAATTTTGACCAATTTGGTCATTTAAGCACTTTGCCCCAAATTTATCGAATTAGGTTTTCCTTTCCACTGAATCTCCACAACCCATCTTTTAGACTCCATATCTCTCCTTGTAGACCTCGAATTATCAAAATTCTTTCACCATTGTTCAATTAAACTTTGAACCTTGATTTTGAATGAGGGTTGACTTTTTTAGTTGTTGACTTTTTGGGGTTGACTTTTTTCGGATCGACTTTTCGTGCTTGACCTCTTAAACAAAGTCTTGGAGTACCACCTGCAGGATGAGAAGAGACTTTATGTATTCTAAAACATTGTCAGGAACAAATTACCTGATTTAGGGGTCCGAACAAAATTAGGAGTCTATAGCTGCCCCTCTTTGGCTATTGCTGAGAATCAGGAATCAGGCAAAGATAAATAAACACTAATTTTGTCCGGTTAGTGAAATCACTTGTGAAGAAAATGAATGGGAGTTTTCAATTTTTCCTTTTATTTTTTATTTAGAAAAAGCTGTGAATAGATGATTTTTGTCCTTAAATTGAGTTCATTGACTAATCAAGGCTCGACCTGTCTTAAGGAAACGAGTTCGATTTGCAAGAGAAGAAAATAGTGTTTGAAGGTCTTAAAAATGGTGCCCAGAGGTCTTATCCGTGATCTAGAAAATTATGCATGGAGGTCTTATCTACGATTTTGGAAAAATTTTGGAGGCGACTTTAAAAATGGTGGAAGAATTATGCTCGGAGGCAGAAAAAAATGGTGCTCCGAGGTGACTTTAGAAATGGTGCCCGGAAGTTTTTATCTAGGATTTTCAAAAATGGTGCCCGGAGGTCTTATCCATGATTTTGGAAAATTATGCTCGGAGGTCTTAAAAATGGTGCCCGGAGGTCTCTATGATTTTGGAAAATTATGCTCGGAGGCGACTTTAGAAATGGTGCTCAGAGGCTACTTTAAAAATGGTGCCCGTAGGTCTTATCTAGGATTTTAAAAATGGTGCCCGGAGGTCCTATCCATGATTTTGGAAAATTATGCCCGGAGGTCTTAAAAATAATGCTCGAAGGTCTTATCTATGATTTTGAAAATTATGCTCGGAGGTGAAAAAATGGTGCCCGGAGGTCTTATCTAGGATTTTGAATAATGGTGCCCAGAGGTCTTATCCATGATTTTGGGAAATTATGCCCGGAGGTCTTAAAAATTGTGCCCAGAGGTCTTATCTATGATTTTGGAAAATTATGCTCGGAGGCGACTTTTAAAATGGTGCCCGGGGGTCTTATCTAGGATTTTGAAAAAAGGTGCTCAGAGGTCTTATCTGTGATCTTAAAGAATTGTGCCCGGGACGACTTTAAAAATGGTTTTGAAGAATTATGCCCGGAGGTCTTATCTAAGATTTTAAAAAATGGTGCTCGGATGTCTTATCCATAATTTTGAATAATTGTTGAAAAGTAACCTGAAGATTTTGAGAGGATGCAAATGCTTCTTGATGCAGCTGCGAAGGTCCTTAACTGATGCAAATGCTTCATGATGCAAGTGCAGAGATTAACAAGATGCACATGCTTCATATTGCAAATGCAAAAGTCTTCGATTGATGCAAATGCTTCTTAATGCAGATGCAGATATTGAATGAGATGCAAATGCTTCATGGTGCAAATGCAAATGGCTTAGATTGATGCAAATGCTTCTTGATGCAGATGCAAATGTTGAATACGATACAGATGCTTAATGGTGCAAATGCAAATGGCTTAGATTGATGAAAATGTTTCTTGGTGCAGATGTAGATGTTGAATAAGATGCAAATGCTTCATCGTGCAAATGCAAATGACTTAGATTGATGCAAATGTTTCTTGGTGTAAAGATGCAAATGCTTCATGGTGCAAATGCAAATGACTTAGGTTGATGCAAATGCTTCTTGGTGCAGATGCAGATGTTGAATAAGATGCAAATGCTTCATGGTGCAAATGCAAATGGCTTAGGTTGATGCAAATGCTTCTTGGTGCAAATATAGAGATAAATAATGATGCCACTACTTCATGTGGCGATGCAGATGAAAAGATCGACATTATGCAAATGCTTCTAAATGATGCAAATGCAAGGATTGACAATATGTAAAGTGCTTCTAAATGATGCAAATGCAAAGATCAATAATGATGCAAATGCCCCTACAAATCGTGTTCATGTAAGTGGTCTATGTATGGTGTAACTGTAGTTACCACACAATAATGAAAATGCAATGATTCTAAAATGATGCAATTGCTTGAGATGACACAAATGCAAATATCCATGAAGGATATATATGTAAAGGTAAAATGCAGATGCTTATAGAATAGTGCTAATGCAAATACCCATGAATAATGCAAATGCCTGCCGATACTATACAGATGCAAAAACTCAATAAAGAGATGAGTGCTCATGAGTGATGCAAATGCCCCTGATCATTTTTTTTCTTTCTACACTTTGGCTTAGCCTTTCCAATTCATTTTTCCTCTTCAAATCAGAGTATATCTTGAACACTCGTGTCCCATAAGAGATCATTCCATTTTCGATCTTTGGCTATCTCTTTGCCCCAACAGTTTCCAAACTCTTATCAATAGAAGTCTGAACCGGGTTCTATTTCTTCTTCTCATATCTGGAAGTCAAGATCTACCCTAGTAGTTCCATACCTTTGGGTTAGAAAAATCCTTGTCTCATGTCAACATCAAAAATGGTTATATTCAAAAAATATTTTTATTTATCATTTTGAAAAAATTTGTTCACTTAATGAAAACATCTGAGCCAAAAATATCAATCCCATAGTTTGTGATGTACAGATCTCTTGAAGACTAATGATCACTGTCAGGAATTTTTCTGAATGTCAATTTGGGTTTTTCAAACTTGAATTGAAAGGCTTGATACAAAAAGATTTTGGTTGATTGAAGAAAACTTCACAACAAAAATGTATGCCACTTCTAGGTTCACAAATGAAATAGGTTTTATAAAATACGAATTCCTTGAGAATCAAACAAATTCAACATTCTTTTAGTTCCCAAATCATAGCGTTTTGATCAACGTCGAGTTTGGCTGGGATGTTCAAACTGGAAAGTTGATTTTTGGGGGGAAAAAGTCTTAGATTTTGAAGTCAATCCTCCAAATGAGAGCTGACAATTTGGGAGGTTCAAAAATTCCTAGATGTTCCTCGATGATCACTTCTTTTGTTGTGGCATCGGTATCGACATAGAAGGCATCGAAAATTCCCATTTTACTCTAGACCGCCCATTTTTGGGTTTTTGCCCTAGAGTCCCATTCTTTCCATTTTTCTTTCTCTTTTTTTTGTTGTTCTACCATGCACTTGAGAATTCTAAATTCTTTCAAAGTGAAATGATAATTCATGCTTGATTTTATAAAAGTCTTACGAAAATGATAATTCATGCTTGATTTTATAAAAGTCTTACGAAAAAGTCTTACGAAAATGACCTTGAAAAAGACATGGATTCGCCACCAATCTTGTTTAGCTAGGTGGGATCGGCCACCTTTTAAAACCGGTTTTATAAAACAATTTAAAATTAATTAAAACATTTTAAAAACCAATTTCAATTCTACGTTATAAACCATAGAAAATCGAAGAATCGAGTTCGGGACTCGGTTACGTGCGGGGAAGGATTAGTACCCCCACAACGCCCGCATAAAAATGGTACCTTATTAATCATGTGTTATCTCAAGTCTCGATAAAAAGTCGGTTTTAAATTCGGTATTTTAAATTAATTCCCAATTTAAAGAAAAATAAATTATTTTTTAATTAAAAATAATTCGGAATTTATTAATTCAAAATTTTCCTATATTTCCCGACAACGTGGCAAAATATAGAAATTTTTATTTATTTAGAAAATTTTTCGAATCATTCTCATTTTAAAGAAGATATTCCGTTATTAATGATAATTGATGATATCCTTCCCAGCAAACCAAGCAGAGAACTCATGAATTATTTTAACTCGGGAATATCTTTATTTTATTGAAAATCATTATCTTTTTCAAAATATTTTTTTAAAAAAATATGAATATGAACATGTGTGACATAAATAAAAATGACATAGCAAAGTCTAGATAATATAATGCAAACTAAATGGTATGATATAATTTAAATGGCATAGCATATTCTAAATGAAATGAAATATCCTAAGTCACAATGATATATTCTAAATGAAATGAAATATCCTAAGTAACATGATATATTCTAAATGAAATGAAATAGCCTAGGTAACATGATATATTATAAACGCAATGAAATATCATAAGTGACATAATATATTCTATATGGAATGAAAGGACCTAGGTAACATGATATATTCTAAATGGTATAAAATGATTTAAATGACATGGCAAATGTAAATGATATGGCATATTTTAAATGACATGGCCTATTCTAAATAATATAAATCTAAATGACATGGAATATAATCTAAGTGACATGAAACATAAAATAATGCTATCATGAAATATGCATGAAAATAAAATAAAAATAATAATGCATGAACATAGTATATGCTAAATAATGTGACAAAAATAAATGACTAAATAAAAAGCATAGGATAACATGAAATATTCAAAACCATATAACAAACAACATGACCCCATAAAATATAAATCAAAATAATAACAATACCAGAAATTATCATAGAAAAAATCATAAAAAATACAATATGCATGAATATGAAAATTGCAATTCATGAAAGTGTATTTTTTCCTTTAATTAAGGAAGTCCGTATATCTAAAAAGATATCCGGCTACCTTAGGAAAATATATCAAATTAAATTTTCTAAAATCAAAATACTTTGTGATTTGTTTGAAAACAGTTTTAAAAATCTTGAATGAAGATTAAAACCCTAGCCAAACCCTTTAAAAATGGCTCTAATTTCCGAAGTTTAAAATCCCAGACTTGACCACCCTTGACTCGAACTCTATAAAAATCATTTTTTAAGTTTAAAATAGCCTAGAAACCACCCTAAGACAGTAGCTAAATTTCCTAATTAGCCCCTGTAACTTAGCCAAAAAAGAAAATTGATTTTCCCTCAAATTCAAATCTAACTCTACTGTCCAGTTTTAAAACACGATTTTTTTAACCTATTTTTAAAATTTCAAAACAATCTAAAAAAAATACTGAAGACTCAGAACATGTAAAACTACACGGGAAAAAATTGGCTTAATTTGTTGATCAAAGATAACTTCCTAGAAAACTCGGGAATGTTCAAAAACTGGGTGAAAACTGTTTTGCCAAAACACATTTTTTTGCCTTTGATAAAATTATTTAAAAACCAAAGTAAAAATATTGGAGACTCTCTTAAGGACCTACAAACAGTAGCCAAAACTTCTAAAAACTTGGACAAAAATTGGTTAAGTAAAAAAAAAAATCACAAAGGTAGAATAATCAATTTGACAACTCTTTAATTTCCCACAAGTATGCTCAAGTGAGCATGACTTTGAGCCATTGATTGGCCTAAGTCATAAATCAAGTGGCATGACATGAGATGCAAGAACATACAGCAAATTGAATGCATGAAATGCATGATTTAAAACCTAAATGACATTAAAAATGCATGGCATGAATAATATGGCCTAGACCTATCATGAACTTGCATGGCAATAAATGAAACCTAGGTCTAAAATGCATGAAATGCATGGCAATACAAGCAAAACCAAGACCTAAAGAATGCATGGCAATAACTCAAACACATGGCATTCTAAACCAAAATACACAAAAACATAGCATGGAAATGCAAACAAGTCAACAAGCAAGATGAAAATGCACATGCAAAGTAAAGAAATTGGAGTAGCTGAATGGTCCCTAGCTCATGAAGATAGTATTTTCAAATGGCATTTTCTCAAACACATGAAATACTAACATGCAAGACACATGAAATTGTAGCAAGAAAATGCAAACCTATCATTTATCATGATGAAAATGCACATACAAAGCATAAAAAGTGAAGAAACCGAATAGTCCTAAGCTCATAAGATGGTATCTTATCATGGCATTTTCACAAACACATGACATACTAAAATGCAAGGCTAAATGGAAACATGCTAAAAACATGCAAATATGAAGTAAAGGCATGATTACGACTAAGCATTTTCACAAACACATAGAATAGTAAAATGCAATTCATGAACAAACTCAAACATTTTGAAAACAAAAAATTAAAACATGTAAACAAAGAAAGCAAACATGAATATAAGATGAAATCATTAAAAAAAAAAAGTAGAAAGATCAAAACAAAATCCATGCTTTAGTTATTTTTAGAAAGAAATAAACATCAAAACATGTTAAGCATCACAAGCAACATGAAAATAAAGCAAACATCAACCATTAAAAAAAACTAGGCCATTCGGCCACTTCCAAAAACATGGAGAAATTTTTGTTTTTCAAAATTTTTTCAAGAAAGTATAAAAGAAGAACTTGAATAGAAAGCTTAAAAACACTTATTTTAAAATTGAAATCAAAATAAACTCACCAAATATCAATAAAAACAGCAAATCAAGAATGGAAATGCAAGAAAAGTGCAAGAGTATGGTACTTTTAGCTACCTCTAAAGGCTATATTGCAAGCTTTTCCTCTTATTACTTTCTTTGTCTTTCTAAACTTTTCTTTTTGCTTTTCAAAAATGGAGAGAATATTAGCCAAGCAAGAGTGAAAGAAAATGAAAGAGACCCCCTCCCCTTTGATAGTGTGGCCGATTGGCATAGGAAGAACCTAGGAGGTTCTAGAATTTTTTTAGCCAAATTTCATCCAATAGCCTTCAATCCAATATGCTTTCTATGTAGAATTCTCACCCTTAGATTAGAATAATCAGCCCTAGAATTATGATGTCATGAAGATGATGTCATAAATAGGATCCTAAATATGACATCATCCCTCTCCATCCGTTGGTCCACGTGTTGCAAATTGAAAGGCTTGATCATAAAAATAACTATCTTCCTCTTCACCCTTGGCCCTTTGATGAAAACTCAGAAAATATCTGCCCTCCTTTGGGCCTTGGCTGGCTGACCCTTCACCTTTCTAGCCCATTCTTCAATTTTTAAATGCAAGAAAAGGCCCTTTTTGGTTTTATTCGGTAAAATGACCTTTTTGACCCCCGAACCTAAATAAATAGCAAACGGACTCCAAATTCAAATTTTATTTTTTCAATACTTCTGAAATGATAAAAAAATTGAATTTTGGAAGTTTTGAAAAATTTTCGAGCCCATTTGCTATTTTTTTAGATTTTTCTTCCAAAATTGCCCTTTTATACACTCGAACTTTTACCATTTTGTAAACGAGCTCCAAATCCGGGTTTTTCTTCACCAATATCTTTAAAATAATTTAAAAGTGAGATCTGAAAATTTTCAGAATTTTTGGAGCTCATTTTCTATTTTTTCGGGATTTATCTGCTTGAATTTCTGCATAGTGGGCCCAGAATTTGGCCATTTTGCAAACGAACTCTGAATCCATATTTTCTTTTCCCAATCTCTTCCAAATAATTTAAAATGAGATCTGCAAATTTTTAGAATTTTTGGAACTCGTTTGCTATTTTTTCGGGATTTATCCTTTTGAATTTCTACATAGTGGGCCCGGGATTTGGCCATTTTGCAAACGAACTCCGAATCCAAATTTTCTTTCGCCAATCTCTTCAAATGATCAAAGAATGAGATCTGCAAATTTTCATAATTTTTGGAACTCATTTTCTATTTTCCCAAAATTTCCAATTTTGCCCTTTTGCCTCCAAAGCCCGGTTTTGCTCAAAACAAGTCTGATTTTCAGATTTTCTTTTTTGGGCCTTTTTATTATATTAAATTGGAGTTGGTCCAAAAATTCCCAATTTTTACGATCAAATTCCCTTCCGTTTTGATTTTTTCCTTTTTCCAATATCGAAAATCTCCTCATTTTTTCGTTTTTCCTTCAATCGGCTCTTTTCTCGGAATTACTTTAAATTGAGCTTTGGGCTATCCTTGTTTACTCACTCCTCATCAATTAGGGGCTTTAGTTTTACTGAATCGGGTTATTTCTGCAATTTTCCCAATTTCACCAAAATCAACTAAAAACCCTAATTCTCGATTTTCTTCCGAATTGACTTTTCCTTCAGTTTTTCTTCCAAGTAGCTTCTCCATTACCCGTAGTCAGTGCTTATCTTTCATTTGGAACCTTCAATTTTGACCAATTTGATCGTTTATGCACTTTTCTCCAAATTTCTCGAACTAAGGTTTCCTTTCTATTGAATCTCCGTAACCCAACTTTCGAACTCCATATCTTTCAATGTAGACCTCGGATTATCAAAATTCTTTCATCATTTTTCAATTGAACTTCAAATCTTGATTTTGAAAATGGGTTGACTTTTTTAGTAGTTGACTTTTTGAGGTTGACTTTTTTGGGATTGACTTTTTCAAGTTTGACTTTTTATGTCCGCTTTCTTAAACTAAGTCACAAAGTACCACCTCCAGGATGAGAAAAGTCTTTTTGCATTCTGAAACATCACTTTAGGAAGAAAATATACCTGATTTAATGGTCCGGACAAAATTAGGTGTCTACAATCATTTCTTGAGGAGGTTCCTTTTTGAAGCAATTGTTCCTTTTGGACTTTTCTTTCCTTTTTGACTATGCTCATTTCCTTATTTGCTTTTGGCTTTCATTTGCCATACTTTTTCACACACATATTTTTTGGTGTGTTTTTTCTTCTCTATTTTTGTTTTTTTTCTTGGTTTTCATTTCACCATTTTTTCCTCCTTTTCCTTTTGCATATTCATTTCGACAAAGTGAGCCTGTATTTATTTGGTCGCTCAATTTGCATTATATCTGATTTCGAGTTAGAACTCATTTCTCCATGATCTTTTGAGAAAATCGTTCCTCGCATTTGCCATCCAGTGTAGAGGGTGATCCTTGATCAGGGTTCTAAGAAGAAAGAATTATTTCGGCTCAAAAGGGGTGACTATGGATAATTTCTTTTTGTGAAAGGGATATGCAAGATGGCCGTTTCTCATATCAAGCACAAATATTCTCATTGAAAAGCAATCCCCAGAGTGAATAGATAATCAGAATTTCATTTTGCACTTTGGAATCATCCGAATTCTCATATGTATGAAATCACAATTTTTTTTTTGTTTGTCGCATGCCCCAATGATTCACGCGTTAGTTCATCCTTATTCATCATGTATCCATCATTTCTACATATGATGCCCCAATTTGATCAACTTTGGGAATTTGTATCATTATGAGGAACATCATAAGTCTAGGTTTACATTGAAAATGCTGAGTTTCAATCTTGGGTTTGTTTGAAGTACCAAGGAAATATTACCCAAAAACAGGTTTTTTCTAGGACGTGGGATAATTTGGTTTTGGTCATTGTTGCCCCATGCTGTCAATATGAAGTGGTTCTGGGGAAATTGGTGTTTTGTGGTTATTTTGAAAGGATGTGAATGGTTTTAGCACGACCTTGACACACATCAAATTACCACAATCTAGATCCTTGAAAGAATGTCTCATTTGTTCGATTTTTCGAGGAGCTCGAAAATTTTTCAATATTTTTCGTTCCTTTATTCATAGCCTAAACTAAGATATACGTCTTTGCTTAGTGACAATGGTTTATGAAGTTCAATCATTCATATTCCTTGAAGCATTAAGTCTTCCAAGTGGTTTCGATTCAAAAGGTTTAGGCATAGGAAAGCCCAAAAGAGAAGGGGAAGGTATTGGATCATTTTTAACAATGATCATCAATATTCTCAAGACTACCCATTACTTTATGTGAGAACCCTTTATTATTGTTTACCACAAATTTTCTCAAAGTTTTATTTGTTTTTGCAAATTCAAATTATTGCTAAAATAATCATAAAACATTTAAATTCAAAATTTCTTTATTTCCTGTAGATGTCGACATGAGACAAGTGTTTTCATCATCACAATGTATAGAATTACATGCATCAAAAATCCTAATATGATCATGCACCATGTTTCTTATGATACCTGGCTTTCCCATCTTTAAAACTTATCGAACCAGCCTTGATGAGATCCTTGACCTTGTACTTCAAAGCGGGGCAGTTCTCCGTTGAGTGGCCTCGATTGCCAGAATGATAACCGCAACACTTATTAGCATCGTACCAGCTCGGATAAAGGGGAATCAGAGGCTTTAATTGCATGGGTGTCACAAAGTGATTCTGGACAAGTTGAGGTAGTAGCTCATTGTATGACACAGGAATCGGGTCAACTTCATTTCTTCCTTGCTTCATAAACCCATGTATGTCTTTTTTTCCCATCCTGACATCCCCACTTGTCTTACCATGAACGAATAGTGGCTTCTTCCCGTTATCTGATTTCTGTTTCCTCTAAAGATCTATCTACCCATTACTGATTAATACTTCAACCTTTCTCTTTAAAGGCATACAATTTTCTATGGAATGACCTCGAATCTCGTAATGATAACCACAAAATGCATTTTCATCATACCATCTTGGGTATGGCGATTGGATAGGCTTTATTGGCACTCGAGTGAGAAGTCGGTTTTCAACAAGCTGGGGTAACAACTCAGAGTAAGAGATGGATTGTGATTCAAACTGATCTTTTTTTCGAATATTCTTTGACTTTCCCCGGCTGGCCTGAGGTTGAAGATTTGTCAAATAATTACATTGAGAGGACATCAGGTATAAGTAAGGATCCCGATATACATTGTTCACGGAAGGGTAGAACTGATGGTACATGGGTTGTAGAGGATATGGGACAAAGCTTCCCATTTATTGGACATCGTTTATTTTTCTCTAGGGTTCCCAATTTCCCTTGCTACCGGATGTCGCACCTACTTTGAATTTCCCATTCTTGGCTATTTCCTCCATTATCTCCTTTGGGATTATCCTACCCGTGGAATCCTTCATGGTATTACCAGCGAGTTCATCGTAGCATGGGGCCTACAGTGTATTTGCAAATAAGACAACAACTTCTTTTTTGGTTAAGGGCGATTGTACCTGGGCTGCTATATCTCTCCATCTGTGAGAATACTCTTTGAAGCTTTAGATGGCTTTCTTTCTCATACTTTGCAAAAAGAGACGGTCCGGCACCATGTCAATCACATGCTTGTATTGGTTATAAAAAGCTTTAGCCAAATTACTCCAAGAACAAATCTGATGCCTACTCAGTCGATTATACCATCTGCTTGCAGACGCACTGAGGCTATCATGAAAACAATAGACCAATAACTTATCATTATTCGCATGGCTCACCATCTTGCGGCAGAACATTTTGAGGTAGGTCATTGGATCAGTTGTCCCGTCATATATTTCGAAGTTTGGGGCCTCGAATTCAAGTGGGAAGACTAAATCAGGAACTAAACTAAATTCTTTCGGATCCTATTTCCAAATATCTCTGTTTTTCGCAGTGATGAAACTTCTCTTTCTAACAGCTGGTACCTCACTGGTAGTGTATCGTGTAGTAGAATTTTCAACCTACCCTTTTTCTTTGACAGTGGCGGGCATCAGCTCCATCAGCTTAATCATTTTCTCTCGGACCTCTTCCTGAGTTCTAATCACTTCTTCCTTCATCCCTTGCTGAAATTGTTCCATCCTCTCTATTCTAGCCAAATGCTTAACCTCTAGGGCTCTTTCTCTCTCAGCAAAGTCCTCAATATGCCCTTTGCCTTTGCTAGTGGCGGACATCAATTCCATCAGTTTAGTCATCTGATCTCTAGATTCTGCTTGAGACTTTGCCAACTATTCCCTTAACTCATTATGTGCCCTTTCCATTCTCTAGTCTATTTCGCTGTTCATTATCCATGATCCTGGCATGCATTATAAAGATGCTTAGTACTTCTTATACCTCTGATTTGAAAGAGAAACTTCTTGAAAGCTTTTAAAGCCACACCAATTTCTATTTTATTCCCCCAAATATGTTTCATGATGAATGAGCCATGAATGCAATTTGATGCGCGTGAAGAACAAAATGATGTATGGACACATACAGTGGAAAACATGCTGACTATGTATGTTATAAATGCGACACGATGCCAACATGATGCATGTAAAGAATAAGAAAAAAAATCAATGCATGGATATATGGAATGAATGACCATATATGTTCTAGACTCATTTCCCAATGAATGATCATATACATTATGAATGCAACACGATGTCAATTATGATGCGTGTAAAGAATAAATGATTGACACAGAGTGTATACCAAGAAAACATATTGATCATGTATGCCATGAATGCAACCTTATGCCAATATGACAAATTAATGCATGAGCATATACAGAGAAATCATGATGACTGTATGCCATTAACACAACCTGATGTCAACATGATGTATGTAAATAATGAAAAAATTAATGCATGAACATATACAAAGAAATCATGCTGACTATGTATGTTATAAATGCAACCTGATAACTCGTATAATTATATAGTTTTTAGTTATGTTTTATTAATGTTTTGTGTCAAATACGAGTTATTATTGTTTAGTCTAATTGTGTTTATGATCTTTTATATTTTTATGTATTTTGGTGTTTTTCACAAGTTTCTTTGAGTGATTTCAGATTACTAGAATTAAGGGCAAATCCAGTTCAGTTTCAGTTCCGACACCTTTTGCCATATCAGCTATATCTCGAGTTTCACTGAAGCAATAAGGCTGACATTTGTAGCCATGCAAAGCTAAGAGGCATATCTATCTTTTTCATGTTTTACACTTCTTAAAACGGAGTCGTTTTCCCTAGCGAAATCGACCATCAAGTTGGCTGATGTGCAATGACGTCTGTGCTGACATGTTTTCGTATTATGCCCATATCTTCTTATCCACATCAGCAAATGAGCTGATTCCAACGGCTATGGTTCCGTAACTGATAGGGGAACCTTTGTCTAGAAGACCATGTGATCAGATCAGGCCTCCAATATTGAAGAAATCGACCATCAAGGTGGCTGATGTGCAATGACGTCTGTGCTGACATGTTTTCGTATTTTGCCCATATCTGCTTAAACACATCAGCAAATGAGCTGATTCCAACGGCTATGGTTCCGTAACTGATAGGGGAACCTTTTTCTAGAAGACCATGTGATCAGATCAGGCCTCCAATATTGACGAAATCGACCATCAAGTTGGCTGATCAAAATCGTCATATACCTACCTTTGAAATTTGTAAAGCTTGTCTCTTGTCATTTAGCCCTCCAAAATGTGTATAAATAGAGGGCCTTGGATGATTGTAAGGGATCATATTGTACATAGGTAGGATATTATCCATTGTAATAAAATTCTCTAAGTTTTCTTCTTCTTTCTTTTCTCTAGTTTTCTTTTTCTTTAGAAAGAGCAAGAGGTTGGATAATTAATATTCTTCTTCTTCTTCTTTCTTTCTTTTATTTTCTTCTTAGATTCTATTTAATTTTATGTTTATAATGCCTACGCTAGGCTAAATTTCTATTTGGTTAAGGGTGATTTCAAAGCCCTAGACATGTTTTGTGATTGATTTTCAGATTCTATCTATCATTAATTTTCTATCAAAGTTGCTTATGTTCTTCTACAAGAATTGTTCATGATGTTGTCTAGATTTATTTAGGTGTACAACTAGATAGATCTTGATAATTATCTATTGCTAGTTTAGGAGTCTTGATCCGTGTAATTGTCTTGATTTCCTATTCATAAGTGGCAATTTGTGATTAATGATTATGGTCAAGTTTTCAATAATTGCAAAGTGGAACATAACCTAAGTTGAACAATCCGAGCTTATGTGTTTGTTGCTTAGATCAACCTATCTTTCTCATCATAAAGCTGCCATTAAATTGAATCTAGAGAGCTTATTCTAGGTTGTTTGATGGTTAGAGATTAAATAGAGAGCTTGTTCTATTTAACGACAAACTAAGGAAAGATTGGGATAACAGAGCTTGTTGTTATCTACGGTTGTTAACTTTGATAGTTGGTTGATATTGATAGATCTGAAATTGATTCTTAATGATGTCTAGTGGTGGAGAATGAAACCTTAACCATATTTTTCATATTTGATTCTTCTTACTTATTTGTTTTCTTACTTTTAGTTTGCTTATTTTTTATATTTATTTTTATTGGCTGGTTATACCGCCTAATTTGTATATTAACTTTGTTTTATTTTTATTGGCTGGTTATACCGCCTAATTTAGTATATATATTTTTATTGGCTGGTTATACCGCCTAATTTAGTATATATATTTTTATTGGCTGGTTATACCGCCTTGCATCTTATTCTTATTATTTACTTTAGTTTAAATCTGGCTTCAAAAACCCCTTTTCTTTTATTGTTCTTGAATTTAAGTTTTAAACTATTAACTTATAAACTAAAACCCAATCCCTGAGGACTCGACCCTTGCTAACTACTATACTTACAATTTATCTTTTTAGTGCAAGGTTAAATAAGATACACTCTTTTGGGTGCATCAAATTTTTGGCGTCGTTGCCGGGGATTGTTTTCTTTAGTTTATTTGTTACTTGGTTTATTCTTATTTTCAGTTCTAATGAGTTTTGTTTTCTTGTACATACGGGTTTTTCTTATCAAATTTTGAAAAAAAATAAAAAAAAAAATAAAAAAAAAAAAAACGATGGAATTGAGCAATCTAACACTTGAAGAGTTGGTGGCATACATGAACATGGAGAATCAACAAGCCAATCTCACCTTCCCAGTTCAACAATTTGCCATGGGAGGATGTCAAGGCCATCAAGTGTTCCAAGACCAACTGCATGATCATTACTCAAACACTTACCATGAGGGATGGTGGGATCATACTAATTATGGCTACTCAGAAAATTACCAAGAAGTAGATCCTTATGCCAATTACACTCATCCATCTAGATTTAATCAATCATGGTCTCAAGAACCAGATCTTTTTCAGCCACTACATATGACTCAAAACTCAGGTACTTCTTTAGAAGATCTTGTCGATTCTCTTGTTACTAATACTTTGCAATTTCAACAGGAAACAAGGGCAAGTATCCAGAGTTTGGAAAGGCAAATGAGCCTATTGGCTAGTAGTATGGTGGTATGGGTAGCACAAAGATCTGAAGAACTCCCTGCCCAAACAATGATTAACCCAAAGGAGAATACTACTATTGTGACCTTGAGGAATGAGGAACAAGATGAGGATGAGACAAAATTAGAGATGAATTCTATTCTTGAGGATAATGAAGCCAATGATCCAAATAAGAGTATTTCAACACCGGAGGTAACGTTTAAGATTCCAATTTTTGCTAATGTTTCTTCTCCACCTTTTCCTAGTAGATTCGCAAAGTTCAAGGAGGAGGAACATGAACAAGACATCCTGGAAACCTTAAACAGTTTATTTGTGGATGCCATTCAACAAGTACCAAAAGATGCACCATTCCTCGATGAGATATGCACCACCAAGGATGATGGAATAATACTTGTAATGGAGAATGCATCCACTGTTGTGCAAAGAAAGCTTCCTCTCAAACGCATAAATTTGGGAAATTTCATGTATGAGCCTGACAAGCCTAAAAAGCCAAGAAGGGGTGTTGGTTAGATTCAAAACACTAACTCAAGTGTTAATTGGGAAGACAGCCCAATTAAAGATGAAATTGCCAACCTTCCATATTCAGATTTGCTTTCTCTTTCTTTTCCTTTTTCTTTTATTATTTTTATTGTTTTTATTTTATTTCTTATGTTTCTTTGTTAATTGTGTTTACTGCTTTTAAGTTCATTTAGGCTGCATAAGTTTCTTTTGTTTAATAGTTCTTTTCTCTTACATATAATTCTTGCATTGGGGGATAATAGCATTACATTAATGACAATGTAAGAATTATGTGTGGGGGGGAGAATTTAGGATTTTATTTAGAGTGTTTTGTTTTTGAGTCTTTTTATGTTGTTTTTTTTTTTTTTTTTTTTTTTTTTTTTTTTTTTTTTTGATCCTTGTTTTGAAAATAACTAGATGTAAATATAATTTTTATTTTTTTTACCCCGGTTAAATGGCGGATAACGGTACTCCGTGATTATTTAAATCGGTTCCATCAGCTACCCACAAAACTGATATTGTATATAAATTTCTCTTTCAATTTCTCTTTCATTTTTTTTTTCATTTTTTTTCAGGATGGATGATATTCTCACAAGATTGCAGAAACGATTTCCTCCTTTTCCTCGAAATATTTTACTGAAGCTTTACCAAGTTCGATTTGAAAGATTAAGAATGCTTATGCACAAAGGGATTCCTGGAGACATACGTTGGATAATTGAAGCCAAGGTACGTGAAGATGAATATCTTCCTGTTTTGCATTTACCAGGTACAGGTAGAAGCACTTTTGCAAAGAAGCGACGAGCAAAGCGCATGAGTTCAAATTGCCACAAATGTGCACGATGGACGTGTAACGGTAAATGTCGTTCTATTGGGATTCCGTCCTCTAATCGAGATGATAAAATTGAATTCATTAAGGATGGACTGAGTAAGGAGAATTTGGGTAATATCCAACTTTCTCTTGAGACGCATCCTAGTGGAGACGTACAAAGAGAAATTCTTGATTTATGGCCGCAATTCCAAAGGGAATGGCAACATCTTGGGAATCTGATGTTAAAAGACCCTGTTTGCCAGCTTGTAAGAAAACTGGATGGGAAGCATATCCTCGACTCATAGAAGGCGTTTAAGCCGTTTCTGGACGTAAAACCAGAGGAAGATGTGAGCCACAATCACAACTACAATAAATGACTTCTCAGTTTTTGGTTTGATTTGCAATAACTTCATTTTGGTTTAATTTACGTGTTGTTCGATTTGTGTAATTATTCTCTTTTTTTATTTGTCTTTTACGGTTGATTTTTCTTCTCTTTTTGATTTTCTTCCTGAAATCACGCAAAAATCTTTTGTTAGGTTAACATTTTCTTCTGACAGGTCAAATACACTTTCGGTGACATTATTACTCTTGACTTTTACGGTTGATTTTTCTTCTCTTTTTGATTTTCTTCCTAAAATCACGCAAAAATCTTTTGTTAGGTTAACATTTTCTTCTGACAGGTCAGATACACTTTCGGCGACATTATTACTCTTGTCTGATTCACTACTCAGTCCTCTATATATTACACCATGTACTCATTCTCTTTCAGGCACTCGAAAAAAAAAATGGAAAGTACTTCGTCCCAGCGCATTAAAAAATTTTGTGTCTTTGGAGGTGCTTATCCAGGGAAAAATAACATATTCGCTGATGAAGCCATAAGAGTTGGAGTAATACTTGCCCAACAAAAGATCCAGTTGATTTATGGAGGCGGTAGTACGGGTTTAATGGGAGCAGTCGCTACAGCAGCACACGCCGGAGGAAGTCCAGTTCTAGGAATCGTGCCAAAACTATTCACAAGTTTTTGTGGACCTACCGTGGGTAAGGAAATACAAGTCTGGAGTATCCCTGAACGGATAACAATCATGTACCATTCTGCCGATGCATTCATTGCTTTACCAGGAGGTCTGGGTACATTGGAAGAAATAGCTTGCGTGACTTCTTGGTCATCTTTGGTCACAAATAAGAAACCCATTGGTTTGCTTAATATTAATGGTTATTTTAGTAATTTGCTTTCATATTTAGATAATGCTGTGGATAATGGATTCATGTTTTCAGAGGCAAGGAGAACCATAATTTCTGCTACAACCATTGAAGATTTACTCAAAAAGCTCCAAGCTTATGAGTATTTATCTGCTACGGTTGTTTCGCAAACGCTCGGAAAAAGAAAAAGAGATATGGACGAGCAAGGAGTGGATTGCACTTTGTCTTTATGACATTATCTAACATTTTGTTTGTTGTGTCTCAGTTATAATAAGTGGTTAGCAACCTCTGCAGGTAATATCTCCTAAATCCTACCTTTAAAATTTGACATTGGGGACAATGTCATATTTTAGTATGGGGTAAGGGACATATTTTGCTATTTAAAAAAAAAAGTTTGTTGTGTTTTAAGCAATTTAGAAGTATTCATTCTGAACAAGGTCTGAGTAAGGGAGACTTGAGACATACCTTGTCAGTTTGATTTCTTCTTTTCAAAAAAAAAAAAAAAAAGAGTTTGTTGTGTTTTAAGCAATTTAGAAGTATTCATTCTGAACAAGGTCTGAGTAAGGGAGACTTGAGACATACCTTGTCAGTTTGATTTTAATCTTTTTATGTTTACTTGTTAATTTTTGTTTAGTATTTTAGGATTATTTAGGTTGCATGGTTTTGTTTTGTTTTGAGTCTTAGTTGTTCTTATTCTTATGTTATTAGTTCTTTTCTCTTACACATGATTCTTTCATTTGAGTTAATAGACTTACATTGAGGACAATGTAAGAATTAAGTGTGGGGGGGAATGATTTAGGATTTCTTTTATTTTTGTCTACTATTTTTTTTTTCTTTATTATTATTATTATTTTTTTTTGTGAGTTTTAGTTCCTTTTTAATACAATGATGAGATATGAATTGCATAAGTCTAAAACAGATTTATTAGTGAGAAGATTTTCATGAGAATTGAGCTTGATGTCAACCTTTTTATGAGCCAATGTTAATATAATATGTTGATTGAGAAAGAAGCATGTTTAGACTTAATCTGACTTGTATAATCATTCTTGTGAGTTTTTGAGCCTATAATGATTGATGCATTATACAAATCAATCTAATTTCTTTCTTGAGTGCTCATATGATTACATGATTCTCTAGAACTTGCTTTAAACCGTTTGAGACTATATTGATGCATGTGACAACATGAATATGATAGAGGCATTAGGATTTTTAGCCAGGGCCAAACAACCATCCCCTATTGATGTTCCAAGAGAACACACCCTTAGTGAACCAATTTGAGCCTACATTGAATAAGCTATCTCTTTGGTAACCATAACTTGTCCCTAACCTAAATATACTTATATCTTTACCTTTGTTCCAAAGATGAATTAGCATGATTTGAGACAAGTTGCAAAGACAAGGGATATTTTTTGGTTAGAAACAAGAAATAAGTGTGGGGGGAAAAGAAAAGAAAAGTCAAGAGAAAAAGAAATGGAATACTGGCAAATACATTCCTATATAAAAAAAAAATGAATCATCTCTTGAATTTGTGGAAAAAGAAAAAGATGTTACAAAGTTGTTTAGAATGAAGAAAAGGCCCAACATGAATATCCGGCCTAGGTGACTATGTACTTGTAAAGAGTTTTGAGAAGTTTCTTTGTATAATCTTTTTATGTCTCTAAACTTTATGAACTCTTTGGAACCTTTGTGATATCTTTATCCTTTTGTTCTTCAACCACATTACAAACCCCTTGGCCCCATTACAACCTTGATTAAAGACCTCTTGATTTATGAAGTTGCATGATCTTTTAGTGGAGAATAGGTGGACAAGCAAGCATATGGTAGAAGTGTTTTCATGAGATTGACTGAGTGTAAACACTTTACCACTACTTTAAAGAGTGAAAATCAAGAGAGTATCCCATGTGAGAAGTTGAGATTAAATTTGAACATGCACTATTTTGATTGAGATATGTTATGCTAATATTGGCTTAACTCAAACAATTTACATTCAAGCATGATTTTTTGTGAAATTTTTTAAGCTATTGATTAGTTTATAAGACTTGTTCAAATATTGTCTCTAATTTGTATTGAAAGGAATAGGAGTAAATATTTTTAGTATATGTAGTTTATTTATATTTTAGTTTTTCAATGTTTGTGGGTATCGTTCTAGTAAACCCTCACGAGACTAAACTCGTCCACTAGGGACACCTAGGGGTTTAAAGGCTTGTGTCACATGCTAAGTGCCACCGTGATTTCCTACGAAAATGGATTAGATTAGATTTTCTTATTTTATTTTTATTGAGTCGTTGCTAGGGACTAGCAACAATCTAAGTGTGGGGGTGTGATAACTCGTATAATTATATAGTTTTTAGTTATGTTTTATTAATGTTTTGTGTCAAATACGAGTTATTATTGTTTAGTCTAATTGTGTTTATGATCTTTTATATTTTTATGTATTTTGGTGTTTTTCACAAGTTTCTTTGAGTGATTTCAGATTACTAGAATTAAGGGCAAATCCAGTTCAGTTTCAGTTCCGACACCTTTTGCCATATCAGCTATATCTCGAGTTTCACTGAAGCAATAAGGCTGAAATTTGTAGCCATGCAAAGCTAAGAGGCATATCTATCTTTTTCATGTTTTACACTTCTTAAAACGGAGTCGTTTTCCCTAGCGAAATCGACCATCAAGTTGGCTGATGTGCAATGACGTCTGTGCTGACATGTTTTCGTATTATGCCCATATCTTCTTATCCACATCAGCAAATGAGCTGATTCCAACGGCTATGGTTCCGTAACTGATAGGGGAACCTTTGTCTAGAAGACCATGTGATCAGATCAGGCCTCCAATATTGAAGAAATCGACCATCAAGGTGGCTGATGTGCAATGACGTCTGTGCTGACATGTTTTCGTATTTTGCCCATATCTGCTTAAACACATCAGCAAATGAGCTGATTCCAACGGCTATGGTTCCGTAACTGATAGGGGAACCTTTTTCTAGAAGACCATGTGATCAGATCAGGCCTCCAATATTGACGAAATCGACCATCAAGTTGGCTGATCAAAATCGTCATATACCTACCTTTGAAATTTGTAAAGCTTGTCTCTTGTCATTTAGCCCTCCAAAATGTGTATAAATAGAGGGCCTTGGATGATTGTAAGGGATCATATTGTACATAGGTAGGATATTAGCCATTGTAATAAAATTCTCTAAGTTTTCTTCTTCTTTCTTTTCTCTAGTTTTCTTTTTCTTTAGAAAGAGCAAGAGGTTGGATAATTAATATTCTTCTTCTTCTTCTTTCTTTCTTTTATTTTCTTCTTAGATTCTATTTAATTTTATGTTTATAATGCCTACGCTAGGCTAAATTTCTATTTGGTTAAGGGTGATTTCAAAGCCCTAGACATGTTTTGTGATTGATTTTCAGATTCTATCTATCATTAATTTTCTATCAAAGTTGCTTATGTTCTTCTACAAGAATTGTTCATGATGTTGTCTAGATTTATTTAGGTGTACAACTAGATAGATCTTGATAATTATCTATTGCTAGTTTAGGAGTCTTGATCCGTGTAATTGTCTTGATTTCCTATTCATAAGTGGCAATTTGTGATTAATGATTATGGTCAAGTTTTCAATAATTGCAAAGTGGAACATAACCTAAGTTGAACAATCCGAGCTTATGTGTTTGTTGCTTAGATCAACCTATCTTTCTCATCATAAAGCTGCCATTAAATTGAATCTAGAGAGCTTATTCTAGGTTGTTTGATGGTTAGAGATTAAATAGAGAGCTTGTTCTATTTAACGACAAACTAAGGAAAGATTGGGATAACAGAGCTTGTTGTTATCTACGGTTGTTAACTTTGATAGTTGGTTGATATTGATAGATCTGAAATTGATTCTTAATGATGTCTAGTGGTGGAGAATGAAACCTTAACCATATTTTTCATATTTGATTCTTCTTACTTATTTGTTTTCTTACTTTTAGTTTGCTTATTTTTTATATTTATTTTTATTGGCTGGTTATACCGCCTAATTTGTATATTAACTTTGTTTTATTTTTATTGGCTGGTTATACCGCCTAATTTAGTATATATATTTTTATTGGCTGGTTATACCGCCTAATTTAGTATATATATTTTTATTGGCTGGTTATACCGCCTTGCATCTTATTCTTATTATTTACTTTAGTTTAAATCTGGCTTCAAAAACCCCTTTTCTTTTATTGTTCTTGAATTTAAGTTTTAAACTATTAACTTATAAACTAAAACCCAATCCCTGAAGACTCGACCCTTGCTAACTACTATACTTACAATTTATCTTTTTAGTGCAAGGTTAAATAAGATACACTCTTTTGGGTGCATCACAACCCGATACCAACATGATGCATGTGAAGAATAGGCAAATCAATGCATGGATATACAGAGAAATCATGCTAACTATGAATGCAACCTGATATTAACATGATGTATGTGAAGAATAAGCAAATCGATACATGGGCATATATAGAAAAATCATGCTGACTATGTTTATCATGAATGCAACCTGATGCCAACATGATGCATGTAAGAAATGAATAAATTGATACATTGGTATATACAAATAATGACCATGCATGTCATAAATGTATTCTACAATGAATGACCATGCATGCTATGACTGTGACATGATGTTCATATGATGCATGTAAAGAATTCACAAATTAACACAAGGGTATATACAAAGAATGACCATGTATATCACAAATGTATTCTACAATGAATAACCATTGATGTTAGGACTGTAACATGATGTCAAAATGATACATGTAAAGAATAAATGAATTAACACAAAGGTATATACAAAGAAATTAATCAATGGTTACACGAAATTGGTGGGACCAAATCTTGATTATTCAAAAATCTCATTATGCAAGATTTGCCTCCAAATTTAATCTATGATTTTTTTTTTAAACATGTTTCCTCCACAAAAAATCAAAGAATTTCGGGGTAGTGGATCCTATTATGGTACAATGTCCAAATGTTCATTCAACACTACCGGTCTACAATTCTTATTCAACTAATGAATGTTTTATGAAATCATCAAATGAGATTATTATCACCATCCGTTTATTGCAAAGAATGAGATCAAATATACAATCATAAATGTACATGCTTTATTCACATATGCATGAAATGTGCAAATTGCAAAATGTTTGAAAAAGAATTGTCGCAACCTAAAAAATAACACGTCTCATCGCAAGACTTTATATTCGTTAAGCGTGACATTAAAAAAATCGAGGAAAAGTCGACTTAATTCCTCTTGAAAAATGAAGGTTTTGAAAATGACCCTGAAAAAGACATGGAGTCGCTACCAATCTTTTTTAGCTAGGTGTGATCGGCCACCTATTAAAACAAGTTTTATAAAATATTTTAAAATTAATTAAAACCTTTTTAAAACCAATTTCAAGTCTGCGTTTTAAACCAGAGAAATCAAAGAAGTGGGTTCGGGACTCGATTACGTGTGAGGAAGGATTAGCACCCCTGCAACGCCCGTCTAAAACGGTACCTTATTAATCGTGTGCTATCTCAAGTCTTGGTAAAAAGTCGATTTTTAATTTAGTATTTCAAGTTAATTCCCAATTTAAAGAAAATAATTCCATTTTTAATTGAAAATGATCCGGAATTTATAAATTCAAAATTTTCCTATATTTCCCAACAAATGTGGCAAAATATAGAAATTTTTATTAGTTTGCAAAACTTTCTGAATCATTCTCGTTTTGAATAAGATATTACGTTATTAATGATAATTGATGATATCCTCCCCAACAAACCCGACAGAGAACTCATGAATTATTTTAACTCAGGAATATCTTTATTTTATTGAAAATCATTATCTTTTTAAAACAATTTTAAAAAATATAAATATGAATATGTGTGACATAAATAAAATGACATAGAAAAGTCTAGATAATATAATGCAACCTAAATGGTATGATATAATTTAAATGTCATAGCATATTCTAAATGAAATGAAATATCCTAAGTCATATGATATATTCTAATTGAAATTAAATGACCTAGGTAACATAATATATTCTATATGAAATGAAATATCCTATGTCACATGATATATTCTAAATGAAATGAAATATCTTAAGTGACATAATATATTCTAAATGAAATAAAATAACCTAGGTAACATAATATATTCTATATGAAACGAAATATCCTAAGTCACATGATATATTCTAAATGGAATAAGATGATTTAAATGATATGGCAAATATAAATGATATGGCATATAATCTAAATGATATGAAATGACATGAAACATAAAATAATGCTAACATATAATATGCATGAAAATAAAAATAAAAATAATAATGCATGAACATAGTATATGCTAAATAATATGGCAAAAATAACTAAATAAAAAGCATAGGATATCATGAAATATTCAAAACCATATAATAAACAACATAACATCAAAAATATAAATAAAAAAAAAAAAACTCCATGGAAATTATCATAGCAAAATCACATATTATATAGTATGCATGAATATGGAAAATGCAATGCATGAGAAAGTATTTTTTTCCTTTAATTATGGAAATCCGTATATCTAAAAAGATATCCGGCTACCTTAGAAAAACATATCAAATTAAATATTCTAAAACAAAAAAACTTTGTGATTGTTTGAAAACAATTTTGGAAAACTTAGATTTAAAAAAAAAAAAAAAAAAAAAAAACCTAACTAAACCCTTTTTAAATGGCTCTAATTTCCTAAGCTTAAAATCCTGGACTTGACCACCCTTAACCCAAGGTTTATAAAATTATTTTTAGAGTTTAAAAAGACTTAGAAACTACCCCTAGACAGTAGCTAAACTTCCTAATCAGTCCCCTCTAAGTAACTTAGCCAAAACAGAAAAAGGAATTTTCTTTAAATTCGAATCTGACTCCACTGTCAAATTTTAGAACATGATTTTTTAACCTATTTTTAAAAATTTTAAAAAATCTAAACAAAATACTAGAGACTCAAAACATGTAAAACTACACGGGAAAAAATTGGCTTAATTTTCTGGTTAAAGATAACTTCCTAGAAAAATTGGGAAATTACGAGTACTAGGTGAACAAATTATTTTGCCGAAACACATTTTTTTACCTTTGATAAAATCATTTTAAAATCAAAGTAAAAATGTTAGAGACTCTCCTAAAGACTCACAAACAGTAGCTAATACTTTTGAAAAGTTATACAAAAATTGGCTAATAAAAAAAATCACAAAGGTAGAATAATCAATTTGACAACTCTTTTAATTTTCCACAAGTATGCTCAAAATGAGCATGACTTTGAACCATTGATTGGTCTAAGTCATAAATCATGTGGCAATGACATGAAATGCATGAAAATACAGCAAATATAATGTATGAAATGCATGATTTAAAACCTAAATGACATGAAAAATACATATCATCAATAAAATGACCTAGACCAAACATGAACTTGCATTGCATTTAATGTAACCTAGGTCATGAAATGCATGATAATGCAAACACAACCTAAAGCTAAAAGATGCATGGCAAATACACAAACATATAGCATACTTAAACAAAATACACAACAACATATCATGGGAATGCAAACCTATCAACTAGCATAATACAAATGCACACACAAAGCTAAAAAAAGTGGGTAGCCGAATGGTCTAATGAACAAGGTCATTTTCACAAACACTTAACACAATAACATGCATAGCTAAAGAATAATACTTAAATCATACAAATATAAAGTAAAGGAATGAAAACCATTAGGCATTTTCACAAAAACATGGATTAACAAAATGTAAATCATAAACAAACTTAAACACTTTGAAAACAGAAAATCAAAGATGCAAGACAAATAAAATAAACATGATAACAAGATAATAAACTCAACAACGGAAACAAGCAAGCAACCAAATCAAAACAAGCTTCATATTTATGTATTTTAAGAAGATTTAAAGCATCAAACTTGTTGAATACCACTAATAACATGAAATAAAAAAGCAAAACAACAACTATACAAAAAATGAGCCATTCGGCTACCCCTTTAAATCAAGAGAAAAAATTCAAAAAGCTTTTTCCAAGAAAGTATCAAGAAGGACTTGAAGAAGAAACTTAAAAACACTTATTTTAAAAAGGAAAATCAAAATAAACTCACCAAAATATCAATCAAAATAGCAAATCAAGAATAGAAAATCAAGGAAAGTGCAAGATTATGGTGCTTAAAGCAACCTCTAGAAGCTATGTTGCAAGCTTTTTCTCTTATAACTTTCTTTTCTTTTATAAACTTTTCTTTTTGCCTTTCAAAAATGAAGAGAAAATCAACCAAACAAGAGTGTGAACGAGTCCAAATGAAAGAGAGAGCCCCCTCCCCTCTATAATGGCCGGTTGGCCTTATTCTAGAAGCTAGGTAACTAATTTTTTTATCTCATCCAATGGCTATCCTTTCAAGATGCCTTCTATGTAAAATTTTCACCATTAGATCAGATCCGATAAGCCCTTGAATTATGATGTCATAAAGATGTCATAAATAGTATATCTCTCCAACCATTGGTCCATGTGTTGCAAATTCAAAGGCTTGATCATAAAAATAACTACCTTCCTCTTCATTGTTGGCCTTTTGATTAAAAATCAAAAAATATCTGCCCACCATTGGGCCTTGGCCGACTGAACCTTCCTCTTCCAGCCCATACTTTTATTTTTTAAAAACAAGAAAAGGCCCTTTTCGGTTTCTTTGGTAAAATAACTTTTTTGCCCTCCGAACATAAATAAATAGCAAAGGACTCCAAATTAAAAAATTATTTTTTTAATACTTCTGAAATAATAAAAAATTGAGTTCTGGAGGTTTTCAAAAATTTTCGAGCCCATTTGCTATTTATTTGGATTTTTTTTCTTCCAAAATTACCTTCTTGTGCTCCCAAACTTTACCATTTTTTAAACGAGCTTCAAATCAAGATTTTTCTTCACCAATCTCTTCCAAATAATGAAAAAGTATGATCTTGAAGTTTTCATAATTTTTGGAACTCATTTGGTATTTTTTCGGGATTTATCTGCTTGAATTACTACATAGTGGGCCCGGGATTTGGCCATTTTGCAAACGAACTCCGAATCTGGATTTTATTTTGCCAGTCTCTTCCAAATAATTTAAGAACGAGATCTGCAAAGTTTCAAAATTTTTGGAGCTCATTTACTATTTTTTCGGGATTTATCTTCTTGAATTTCTACATAAGGGACCCAGGATTTGGCAATTTTGCAAATGAACTCCGAATCAATATTTTTCTTCGGCATTCTCTTCGAAATGATTTAAGAATGAGATCTGCAATTTTTCAGAAATTTTGGAGTTCATTTACTATTTTTTCCAATTTTTCTAATTTTGCCCTTTTGCCTTCGAAGCCCGATTTTGCTCAAAACAAGTCCGATTTTCAAATTTTCTTCAAACTGAGCCTTGGGCTATCTTTTTTAATCACTCCTCATCAATTAGGGGCATTAGTCTTACTGAATCGGGTCATTTCTGTAATTCTTCCAACTTTCATCGAAATCCACCAAAAACCCTAATTCTCGGTTTTCTTTTGGATTGACTTTTCTTTCAGTTTTTCTTCCAAGTAGCTTCTCCATTACCCGTAGTCAGTGCTTATCTTTCATTAGGAACCTTCAATTTTGACCAATTTGATCGTTTAAGCATTTTTCCCCAAATTTCCCGAACTAGGGTTTCTTTTCTACTACATCTCCGTAACCCAACTTCTGAACTCCATATCTTTCAATGTAGACCTCGGATCATCAAAATTCTTTCCCCATTTTTCAATTTAACTTCAAATCTTGATTTTGAAAGTAGGTTGACTTTTTTAGTAATTGACTTTTTGGGGTTGACTTTCTGGGGTTGACTTTTTCAAGTTTGACATTTTATGCTCGCCTTCTTAGACTAAGTCTCGGAGTACCACCTGTAAGATAAAAAAGTATTTTTACATTCTGAAACACCAATTTAGGAAGAAAACATACATGTTTTAGTGGTCCGGAAAAAATTAGGTGTCTACAGCTACCCCTCTTTGGCTATTGCTGAGAATCAGGAATCAAGAAAGATAAACAAATACTAATTTTTTCCGGTTAGTGAAATCACATGTGAAGATAAGGGAAAGGGGTTTTCATTTTTCATTTTTTTATTTTTTATTTTTTATTTTTTATTTTTTTTTTGAAAAAGCTGTAAATTGAAGACTTTGTCCTTAAATTGAATTCCTTGACTAATCAAGCTCGACCCGTCTTAAGGAAACGGGTTCGAATTTAAAACAAAATATTTGAATCATTTAAAAATCATAACGATTTTTAAAACAAATGGAAATACCTCGACGATGGTCTCGAGGCTCGACTCATTTGATAAACATAATGAATTCGATTTAAAACAAAGTGAAATACCTCGACGATGGTCTCGGGGCTCGATTCATTTGATAAACAGAATGAATTCGATTTGAAAGGAAATACCTCGACGATGGTCTCGGGGCTCGACTCATTTGATAAAACAGAATGAATTCGATTTAGAACAAAAGGAAATACCTCGACGATGGTCTCGAGGCTCGACTCATTTGATAAAACAGAATGAATTCGATTTAAAACAAAAGGTAATACCTCGACGATGATCTCGGGGCTCGACTCATTTGATAAAACATAATGAAATCGATTTAAAACAAAAGGAAATACTAAGAATGATTCTTGGTTTGATTCATTCGGAAAAAAAAAATAACTTGAAACTAAAGGAACATACCTCGATGGCGGTCTCGGGGCTCGACTTATTTGAGAAGCAAAACGAGTTCGATTTGGAAAGGAACGTACCTCGACGGTGATCTCGGGGCTCGACTTGTTTGAGAAGCAGAATGAGTTCGATTTGGGGAAGCCAAAGTTTTCTTGATTCCTACAATGTTAGCAAAATGCAATGATGAGAATGACATGCTTTACAAATGCTTGTATGTTTCCTAAGAATGAATGTAATCAAATGATTGTGTCATGATTTCTAATCCATGGTTTTTTTGAGGTTCACAGATTATCTGACTTCATGACGGATTCTTCAATTGTTCTCTGATGCCCCACTTAAGGAACCTTTCATGCAAGATAACTTGCCAAACAGTCCCAGTTTCTGACTTAAGCTGAAATTCACAAATTTTCTGACTTCATGACGGAGTCTCCAACACATTCACTGTTTTCCTCTACTTGGTGAATTTTCCATCAGGATTAGTGGTTTCCAAACATTTTTTAAGATTTGAATCTATTCCTTAGTAATACTCTGAAATCCTTTTATTTAAAGACTTTTATGTTTACAAATTATCATTCAATTTAATAACAATCGAGATGCATCTCAAAAATGTATGAAAGAAAATATGAAACAAGCAAAATGTCATGAAAAGGATAACAAGAATTGCAACAAATGTTTTTTTAAAATTGTAAAAGTGAATATCAAGGATATAAGAAACAAATGTAATGTTATAGGTTGTAGATGCCCCGGATGCGGAATATCTAGGACCCCTCCTTTTTCAAACCGTCTGAAATTTCTCTTGAACGAGCAATTTACTTGGGTAACCCCTTGGCTTCCGTAGTTACGTCAGACTGAATTGTTCCCTTTTCCTCTGATTTTCAAATATTTTCTCCCCCTTTTACACGAAGCAATGATTCGAACTTTAATTAGTACTTGAGCCGCCCTTTGCGGGTTTTCAACTGAAGTGTCCCTCTTTCGGTATTAAGTCGCCCTTTGCGGGTTTTCGACTTAAACCTCTCCTTTTACATTCTTTTTATTTTCATTTTTGTTTTCTCTTTTTTCTTATATTCTACCATGCATCTGAGAATTCTAAATGCTTGCAAGGTAAAATTGTCAATTCAAAAGATGAAATAAATTCTGAGAATAACCTTTCAAATTAAATATCCATGCTTGATCAAAATGGGCTTTTAAAGCACATAATGTAGGCCAAGGCTCGGTTTAGAAAGAAAGGATAAATAGGCCCAAAATGTGTTTAAGGGTAATTGGATCAAGGATCATTTCTTGAGCAGAGTTCATTCTTGAAACATTTGTCCTTTTTTTGGACTTTCTTTTCTTTTTTTCTTTGTTGGCTTTCATTTGCCATTCTTTCATTTCACATTTTTCGATGGCTTTCTTTTTGCCATGATTTTTTATTATTTTTCCTCGCATTTACCCTCTAGTGTAGAGGGTGATCCTTGGTCAAGGTTTAAAGAAAGAAATAATTCTTAAGGCTCAAAGGCGAGACTAAGGATAATTTCTTCTTAGTGAAAGGAATATGAAAGATGGCCATTCATCATATCAAGCATGAATATTCTTATTAAAAAGAAATCCACAGGGGAGATAGATATATACAATTTCCATTTTTACACTTGGAATCATTTGAATTTCCATGTGCATAGTATCACACTTTTTTTTCAAGCATAATACTTCTTCAGTTCATCAGGATTCATGGGATTTCTGAAATCCTCCCCGTCCATCCGAGTTAAAGTCAATGCTCCACCGGAAAAAGCTTATTTTACCATATAAGGTCCTTCACAATTTGGAGCCCATTTTCCTCGCGGATCCTTCACTATAGGGAGAATTTTCCTCAGTACCAACTTCCCCTCCCAGAACTATCTGGGACGAACCTTCTTGTTGTGGGCTCGAATCATTTTTTTCTGATACAAATGCCCGTGACAATTTGCTTTCAATATTTTCTCCTCGATGAGATTCAGCTGTTCATAACAAGCTCTAACCCATTCTGCCTCTTCTAGGCCAACCTCCATCAAAACCCTAAGTGGAAGGATCTCAACTTCAATAGGAAGTACTACTTCCATCTCGTATACCAAAGAAAACAGCGTTGCCCCTGTAGATGTGCGGATCGAAGTACGATATGCATGAAGAGCAAAAAGGCAAGATCTCATGCCAATCCTTGTAGACATTAGTCATCTTCTCAACAATCTTCTTGATGTTCTTATTGGCTGTTTCTACTGCCTCATTCATCTTCGGACAGTAAGGTGTCAAATTATGATGTATGATCTTGAACTGAGTACACACTTCTCTCATCATCTTGTTGTTCAAATTGAGAGCATTATCTTAAATAATTCTTGCGGGCAATCCGTAACAGAATATGATTTCTTTCTTAACAAATTTGCAAGCCATCGACTTTGTTTCATTCGCATAGGAAGCAGCTTTTACCCACTTTGTGCAAAAATCTATGGCCACCAAGATGAAACGATTTCCATTTGAAGCTTTCGAGGTAATAAGCCCAATCATATCCATTCCCCACTTTGAAAATGGCCATGGTGAAGTCATGACATGCAATGGCGATGGCGGCACATGAATCTTATCTGCATATATTTGGAATTTATGGAACTTCCGGGAATAACTGATACAATCTCCTTGCTTTGTCAACCAATAATACCCTGCCCTCATAATCTGCTTAGCAAGCATGTGACCATTAGCATGAGTACCACATATCCCTTCATGGACCTCTTCTATAATTCTCCGAGCTTCGGCAGATCCGATACATCTCAATAAGACTTGGACTTTTCCTTTCTTGTAGATAATCTCACTGTCTAGAACAAAACCCATTGCTAGCCTTCTCAGAGTCCTTTTGTCATTTTCTATTGCTTGTTTTTGATACTGTTGACTCTTGATGTACTGCAAGACGTTGTTATACCAAGGGAGGCCATTTGCTTCTTCTTCAATACTTAGACAGTGGGCAGGAGACTCATATATACTCATCTTTATTGGCACAACCTCAGCCCCTTCATTCACTTTAAACATTGATGACAAAGTAGCCAGAGCATCTGCCATTCGGTTTTCTTCTCGAGGGAAGTAATTGAAATTCACTTCTTCGAATTCCTCCAACATACTCAGTATGAGTTCTCGGTATCAGATTAGTTTTGTATCTCGGGTTTCCCATTCTCCCCGTAACTAGTATATCACTAGGGCTGAGTCTCTGAAAACTTCATATACTTTGATCTTTCTGTCCACTGCAGCACGAAAGCCTATAGTACACGCTTCATACTCGGCAGTATTGTTTGTACAATCAAAATCCAATCTAGCATTGAAAGGATAATAATCTTCTTCTGGCGATATGAGGACTATACCAATTTCGTGCCCCATGGCATTGGATGCACCATCAAAGTATATTTTCCATACTTTCTTCTTCAGGGGAGCCTCATCTGCTTTCGAAACAAACATCAAATCTTCATCTGGGAAGTCAAAGTTCAACGGCTCATAATCTTCACTGGCCGACCTGCTAAGAATTCAGTCACTACACTGCCTTTGATAGCTTTCTGACTTACATATACAATGTCGTACTCTGACAATAAAACCTACCATCTTGCTGTTCTCCCTGATAAAGAAGGTGCTTCCAACATGTACTTGATTGGATCTAGCTTGGCAATCAACCACGTTGTGTGGTACAACATGTACTGTCTGAGTCTTCGAGCAGTCCAAGCTAAGGCACAGCACAACTTTTCTATCAACGAATATTTCAACTCATAATCTATGAACTTCTTGCTGAGGTAGTAAACTGCCTGTTCTTTCTTTCCAGTCTCATCAAGCTGCCCCAAAACACAACCCATGGATCTCTCAAATATTGATAGATACAATATCATTGGTTTATTTGGAACAGGTGGCATTAATATTGTTGGGTTTGATAGATAATGCTTAACCTTTTCAAAAGCGATCTGGCATCCTTCATCCCATTCTTCTGGATCACATTTTTGGAGTAACTTAAATATTGGATCACATTTGTCGGTTAACTGAGAAATAAACCGAGAAATGTAATTCAATCTCCCTAGAAAGCCTCTTACTTCCTTTTGAGAACGAGGTGGTGGAAAATTCTGAATGGCCTTCACTTTATCCGGGTCAATCTCAATTCCCCTTTTGTTGGCGACAAAACCCAGCAATTTTCCCGAGGTGACTCCAAAAGTGCATTTTGCCGGATTTATCTTGAGTTGAAACTTTCTTAGTCGTTCGAAGAGCTTATTAAGATTCGCAATATGCTCATCTTCTCCTTGTGACTTTGCAATCATATCATCAACATAGACCTCAATTCCCATATGCATCATATCATGAAACAAGGTCACCATGGCTCTATAATATGTTGCCCCAACATTCTTCAACCCAAACGGCATTACCTTGTAGCAGAATATTCCCCACATTGTGACAAATGTGGTTTTTTCCATATCTTTCGGTGCCATCTTAATCTGACTATATCCCGAAAATCCGTCCATGAAAGAAAATAAAGAACTCTTCGCCGTATTATCCACCAGATTGTCGATATGGGGCAAAGGGAAATTATCTTTGGGACTAGCCTTGTTCAAATCTCTGTAATCAAAGAACATCCGCACCTTGCCATCCTTCTTTGGTACTGGAACAATATTTGCCACCCATTCTGGATATTTTTCCACCTCTAAGAATGATGCACTCAAAAGAGTACATCTTATTTAACCTTGCACTAAAAAGATCAATTGTAAGTATAGTAGTTAGAAAGGGTCAAGTCCTCAGGGATTGGGTTTTAGTTTATAAGTTAATAGTTTAAAACTTAAATTCAAGGAAAACAAAAGAAAAGAGAGTTTTGAAATAGTTTTAAAAATAAGCAAACAAGAAAAATAAGATGCAAGTAAGAAATAAGAAATCAAATATGAGAGAAATATGGTTAAGGTTTCTTTCTCCACCACTAGACATCATTAAGAATCAATTTCAAATCTATCAATATCAACCAACTATCAAAGTTAACAATCGTAGATAACAACAAGCTCTGTTACCTCAATCTTTCCTTAGTTTGTCGTTAAATAGAACAAGCTCTCCATTTAATCTCTAACCATCAAACAACCTAGAATAAGCTATCTAAATTCAATTTAATGGAAGCTTTATGATGAGAAAGATAGGTTTATCTAAGAAACAAACACATAAGCTCAGATTGTTCAACTTAGGTTATGTTCCACTTTGCAATTATCGAAAACTTGACCATAATCATTAATCACAACTTGCCACTTATGAATAGGAAATCAAGACAATTACATGGATCAAGACTCCTGAACTAGCAATAGATAATTATCAAGATCTATCTAGTTGTACACCTAAATAAATCAAGACAACATCATAAACAATTCTTGTAGAAGAACATAAGCAACTTTGATAGAAAATTAATGATAGATAGAATCTAAAAATCAATTACAAAACATGTTTAGGGCTTTGAAATCACCCTTAACTAAATAGAACTTTAGCCTAGCATAGGCATAGATAATATATACATAAAACTAAAAAGAAAATAAAAGAATGGAGAAGAAGAATAATGATGATCTTTGAGTCTCCTTAAAAGATGTCTAGTTTGTGACTCAAAAGATGGTATTTATAGAGCCTTAAAACCCTGAGAATAAGTGCTTGCTGCACAAGTAAGCCTGGAGGTGCAAAAATCATGTTTTTGCCTTTTTTTCAGATTTGCGATTAGGGTTTTTCTGGCCGCATGGTTCTTTATGGAGATCTTCTAGCGCCATTTTGAATACCCATTTCTTATCCGATTTGGGCCCAGAATATATCGTTGGAAAGATAATCAAGTCAAATTCAAAAGTCAAGAAAAAAGTTTCTTCAAATAAAGAATCTAACATCATGTTTTCCTTACGACAAGCTCCAGAGGTCAATCTGCATGATTGCTTTTCAACCAGAAATTGATATTTTTGACTCCCAAGTCTTCTTCCATCTTGTGATTATAATTTTGTAAGCTCTTTATCATCATTATTGACATCTTTTGACTTCATTCTCCTTATTGTACCTAAAATTCAAAAATATAATATAAGTAAACAAGACAAAGATCAAAAACATAACAAAAACTAAAGGTAGAAAGGCATAAAATGTATATTTTATGAGCTTATCAAATACCCCCACACTTAGCTTTTTGCTAGTCCTCGAGCAAAACAAAATAAAAATAATATAAGAAAATCTAATCTAATCCACTTTCGTAGGAAATCACGGTGGCACTTAGCATGTGACACAAGACTTTAAACCCCTAGGTGTCCATAGTGGACGAGTTTAGTCTCGTGAGGGTTTACTAGGACGATACCCACAAACATTGTAGACATAAGAAAAACTAAAAAAAAAATAAAAAATAATAATAATATTATTAATTACAACTAATCCTTCCAATATAAATAAGAGATAATCATTGGACAAGTCTTATAAACTAATCAATAGCTTAAAGAAATTCACAAAAAATCTTGCTTGAATGTAAATAGTTTGAGTTAAGACAATATTAACTTAACATATTTTAATCAAAATAGTGCATATTCAAAGTTAATCTCAACTTCTCACATGGGATACTCTCCTGATTTTCACTCTTTAAAGTAGTGGTAAAGTGTTTACACTCAATCAATCTCATGAAAACACTTCTACCATATGCTTTCTTGTCCACCTATTCTCCACTATTTAGATCATACAACTTCATAAATCAAGAGGTCTTTATTCAAGATTGTAATGGGGCCAAAGGGTTATAATTTGGTTAAAGAACAAAAGGATAAAGATATCACAAAGGTTCCAAAGAGTTCATAGAGTTTAGAGACATAATAAGATCATACAAATAAAACTTCTCAAAACTCTTATAAACCACATAATAACATAGGCTAAATATTCATGTTGAGCCTTTGCTTCATTCTAACCAACTTTGTAACATCTTTTTCTTTACTTTAACTAGAAGTTCAAGAGATGATTTTTTTTTTTCAATATGGGAATGTATTTGACAATGATACCTTTCTTTTTCTCTTGACTTTTTTTTCTTTTCTTCCCCCACACTTATCTTTTGTTTCCAACCTAAATTTTCAACAAAAAAATCCCTTGTTTTTTGCAATATGTCTCAAAATATATAATCCATCTTTAGAATAAGGGTAAGGATATAAGTATATTTAGGCTAGGTGTAAGTTGTGGTTACCAATAAAATAGCATATTTAATGTAGGCTCAAATTGGCTCACTAGTGGGGACGTTCTCTTGGAACATTAATAATGGATGGTTGTTTGGCTCTGGTTATAATCCTAATGCCTCTATCATATTCATGTTATCACATGTACCAATATAGTCTCAAACGGTTTAAAGCAAGTTCTAGAGAATCATGTAATCATAAGAGCACTCAAGAAAAAAATTAGATTGATATGTATAATGCATCAATCATATAGGCTCAAAAACTCACAAGGATGATTATACAAGTCAATATCAAGTCTAAACATGCTTCTTTCTCAATCAACATATCATATCAACATTGGCTCATAAAAATTAGTATCAAGCTTAATTCTCATGAAAATCTTCTCACTAAAATAACCAGTTTAGACCTATGCAATTCATATCTCATCATTGTATTGAAAATGAACTAAAACACACTAAAAATAATAATAATAATAATATTAAAGACTCATAACAAAAATAATAGACAAAAATAAAAGAAATCCTAAATTCTTCCCCCCACACTTAATTCTTACATTGTCCTCAATGTAATGCTATTAACCCAAATGAAAGAATCATGTGTAAGAGAAAAGAACTAATAACATAAGAATAGGAACAACTAAGACTTAAAACAAAACAAAATCATGCAATCTAAATAATCCTAAAATACTAAACAAACAATTAACAAATAAACATAAAAAATAATAAAAACAATAAAAATAATAAAAATAATAAAAGAAAAAGGAAAAGGAAAAGGAAAAGAAAGCAAATCTGCGTATGGCAGGTTCTTAATTTCTTTATTAATTGGGCTGCCTTCCCAATTAGTACTTGAGTTAAGTTGTCCAACCTAACCAACACCCCTTCTTGGCTGTTTAGGATTTGCAAGATCATACAAGAAACTTTCCGAATTTGTGCGTTTTGTAGGGCGGTTTCTTTGCACAATAGTGGATGCATTCTCCATTACAAGTATTATTCCATCATCCTTTGTGGTGCATAGCTTGTCATGGAATGGTGCATATTTTGGTATTTTTTGAATGGCATCCACAAACAAGCTGTTTAAGGTTTTCGGCATGTGTTGTTCATGTTCTTCCTCCTTGAACTTTGCAAATCTACTAGGAAAAGGTGAAGAAGAAACATTAGTAAAAAGTGGAACCTTAAACGTTACCTCAGGTGCCGAATTCGGAATCGAAGCTTCATTATCTTCAATAGTTGAATCCATCTTTAGTTCTTTCACATCCTCGGGTTTCCTTGGATTTTCTGATTCATCCTCAAGTTGTGTGGCACTAACACTCTCCTTTGGATCAATCATCAATTGGGAAGGGAGTGCTTGAGATCTTTGTGCTACTAATTCCACCTTACTACTAGCCAATAGGCTCATTTGCCTTTCCAAACTCTGGATACTTGCCTTTGTTTCCCTTGTTTCCTGTTGAAGTTGCAGAGTATTAATAACAAGAAAATTGACAAGTTCTTCTAAAGAATTACCTAAGTTTTGAGGTGGTGGCTCAAAAAGATCTTGTTGTTGATCCATGGTTGATTGAAGACAAATTGATTAGTGTAATTAGCATAAGGAGCTACTTCTTGATAATCTCCTGAGCAGCCATAATGAATATGATTCCACCATCCCTCATTGTAAGTGTTTGGGAAAGCATCATATTGTTGTCCTTGGAACCCTTGATGGCTTTGGTATTCTCCCACATCATAGGCTGGTTCAAAATTATCTTTTTGGTAGTATGGGCACCAATTGGTTGGATGATCCATCATGAAGCACACTCCACACTACCTTGATTGTTGAATCTTACTTATGGCCACTTGTTGAACTATGGAGATGAGATTGTCTAGTTAGTTCTGAAGGTTCTGAAGTTTTGATGTAGCACCTGCCATCTCTTCTTGCTTGAAGTTTGAAAACAAAAACCTGTAGGTACAAGAAAAATAAAATTAATTACAACTGAAAATGAGAATAAACCAATAAACTAATAAACTAAATAAAGCAATCCCCAGCAACGGTGCCAAAAATTTGATGCACTCAAAAGAGTATATCTTATTTAACCTTGCACAAAAAAGATCAATTGTAAGTATAGTAGTTAGCAAGGGTCAAGTCCTCAGGGATTGGGTTTTAGTTTATAAGTTAATAGATTAAAACTTAAATTCAAGGAAAACAAAAGAAAAATGGGGTTTTGAAATAGTTTTAAAAATAAGCAAACAAGAAAAGTAAGATGCAAGTAAGACATAAGAAATCAAATATGAGAGAAATATGGTTAAGGTTTCATTCTCCGCCACTAGACATCATTAAGAATCAATTTCAAATCTATCAATATCAACCAACTATCAAAGTTAACAATCGTAGATAACAACAAGCTCTGTTACTCCAATCTTTCCTTAGTTTGTCGTTAAATAAAACAAGCTCTCTATTTAATCTCTAACCATCAAACAACCTAGAATAAGCTCTCTAAATTCAATATAATGGAAGCTTTATGATGAGAAAGATAGGTTGATCTAAGCAACAAACACATAAGCTCAGATTGTTCAACTTAGGTTATGTTCCACTTTGCAATTATCGAAAGCTTGACCATAATCATTAATCAAAAATTGCCACTTATGAATAGAAAATCAAGACAATTACACGGATCAAGAATCCTAAACTAGCAATAGATAATTATCAAGATCTATCAAGTTGTACACCTAAATAAATCAAGACAACATCATAAACAATTCTTGTTGAAGAACATAAGCAACTTCGATAGAAAATTAATGATAGATAGAATCTGAAAATCAATTACAAAACATGTCTAGGGCTTTGAAATCACCCTTAACCAAATAGAATTTTAGCCTAGCATAGGCATAGATAATATATACATAAAACTAAAAAGAAAATAAAAGAATGGAAAAGAAGAATAATGTTGATCTTTGAGTCTCCTCAAAAGATGTCTAGTTTGTGGCTCAAAAGATGGTATTTATAGAGCTTTAAAACCCTGAGAATAAGTCCTTGCCGCACAAGTAAGCCTGGAGGTGCAAAAATCACGTTTTGGCCTTGTTTTTCATATTTGCGATTAGGGTTTTTCTGGCCGCAGGGTTCTTTAGGGAGATATTCTAGCACCATTTTGAATGCCCATTTCTTATCCGATTTGGGCCCATAATATATCATTGGAAAGATAATCAAGTCAACTTCAAAATTCAAGAGAAAGGTTCTTCAAATAAAGACTCTAACATCATGTTTTCCTTACGACAAGCTCCAGAGGTCAAATCTACCTGATTGCTTTTCAACCAGAAATTGATATTTTTGACTCCCAAGTCTTCTTCCATCTTGTGATTATGATTTTGTAAGCTCTTTATCATCATTATTGACATCTTTTGACTTCATTCTCCTTATTGTACCTAAAATTCAAAAACATAATAGAAGTAAACAAGATAAGGATCGAAAACATAACAAAAACTAAAGGTAGAAAGGCATAAAATGTATATTTTATGAGCTTATCAAAGAATCCAGCATCAAATTGCTTCTTCACCTCCTCTTTTATCTTAACAGCATGTCCGGCCTCATTCTTCTTAACTTTTGCTGAATTGGCTTGCATTCTGGCCTTAAAGGGAGCTTATGAACAACAATATCCGGATCTAACCCTGGCATGTCTTGGTAAGACCATGCAAATACATCCATATATTCCCGGAGTAAAGTTATCAATTCACCCTTTATTGATGATGACAATGAAGTCCCGATTTTGACCTCCTTTATCTCCTCACAATTTCCCAAATTTATCATTTCCAATAATTCCTTATGAGGAAGTACTTGTTTTTTCTCTTGTTCTATTTTCCTTAATAGATCCGGAGGTAGACCATAATCCTCAGTATCTTCGTTAGCCTCAAAATCACCCGTGCAAATGGGTCTTTCAAAATCAATTTCAGAATTATTGATGGGAAGGTCCTCATATTCTGCATCCGTACACTTGTAAATAGGTAGGGAAGAAACAATATAGGAAAATATATATAATAAAAGCAAAATGAAATAGTATAAATGAAAGAATAAGGATACATCAATATGAATAAAATACATCGTGCTTGTTATTTGTTGAATGAAAATGTTTAAACAAAAAAGCCCCTTACAGAAAAAAGACTCTTAATATCTCTGGGTAAAGATAATTAAGACTGTTTATTAAAGTATTACTTTGGAATAGACTTAAAAACTATGGGCAACTCAGTCGCACTCCAATTGGTTAGTCTATATCCTAGTGGACAAGGTCGCACCATCCAGTTCGCATTGTCACTTTTCATTCCTTCCTTCCCTGTCATGCAAATCACCATATCCTGTATCTGCCCACCCTTATTCACATGGAACTTTTCAAAAGCTTGCTCGATCATTATGAGTACATCTTCTAAATTCTTTTCTCCAAATAGAAAACCAGTAGAGTGAAAGCTGTGAAGGATTGGTGGGAAAGTCATAGGCTCCCACTCAATATCCATACCTGCTTAATGGGCCATCCTCTTTTGTCAGTTCTTTTCAACTTGTTTCCTCTTCTCATGGGCCTTCGAAAGATACCCTAAGCCAAATCGATCTTTCATTCCCACTACTTCCATTGCTCGGGCCATCCCTTGAAGATATTTTCCAAGACCTTTTCCAGCCCTGCAGCCCTTTCCCACTGTAGTTCTTACTCCCAGCCTTGTGTTCTTGGACAACCTTGGTTTTGGAATTTTTCGTCCTTCAGCGGCGAAAACCGCATTTACGAATTCCAAAGACTGAAAGGAACATTCTACGGCATCTTCATTGGGTTCAACATAAGGAGATTCAGTAGATGCAGAGGATATTATGTCCTTTTCTCCTGATACAGTGACCAAACGGCCCTCCATCACAAATTTCAACTTTTGGTGGAGAGATGAGGGTACAGCCCCTGCTGAATGTATCCACGGCCTTCCCAACAAGCAATTATAGGATGGATTAATATCCATGACCTGAAAGTTCACCGTATAGGTGCATGGGCATATCTTCAGAGAAACCTCAATAGTTCCCATTACCTCTCTCCTAGTACCATCAAAAGCTCTAACTACTATGCAACTTGGCAGCATAAAAGAAATATCAATTGGTAACTTAGACAGGGTTGCCAGGGCATTACATTTAATGAAGAATCATTATCCAGAAGCACCCTTGGTAGTATATGCCCCTTGCAAGTAGTTGCTATGTGAAGAGCCTTTGTGGACCCAATACCATTGGGTGGTATTTCATCATAACTGAAATATATAATCGTCTATCGCAATGTTTCCCACCAGCCTGTCTAATGTTTCTACTGATATGTTGTTAGCCACATATGCCTGATTCAACACTCTCAACAGGGCATTTTTGTGTGGCTTCGAGTTTAATAGCAAAGATAAGATGGAGATTCTTGCTGGCTGACGCTACAATTGCTCAACCACACCATACTCACTATGATTTATAAATTTTAAAAACTCGCAAGCCTCCTTTTCATTCATTGGCCCTTTTATCTTGTTAACCGGGGTTGATCCCCTTTCTGCTTCTTTTGAAAAATGCATCTCAATATAGATTGGTTCAGCTGCTTTCTTCCTTTTGTCCATTCCTCCATCCTTTCTTGTTGATCCCTATTCAACAACCTCAGGGGCATAACACCTTCCACTTCATGTTAAGTGCCCCACACCTGTAATATCTTGCTGACTTGAAGACCCTGGCATAACCATGCCGCAGTCATATTTCCATGGTGGCACTTTGTTCTCCTTGTACGAAAAAGAAGAAGGCAAATCTATGATTAGCTTAGGCGTAATTTTTTCAACTACCGGAGTAGTCTTCTCTGGTTCATCGTAATAGATGATCAAAGGTCTTCCTATCCCGTAGCCAGCCGCATTCTCAATAACCTCTACTTCATCCTCTATTTCTTCATAAAACTTGGCTTCCCCCTCATCCATCATCTTTTGGAATTTATCCAGAAAGTCCTCGCATTCCTGTATGATATGACCTTTACATCCATGGAACGGGCACCAATCCTACACCCTGTTTGCAACAATTTTTAAACTGTCACCATCCTCCACCATTCTCGCTTTTACCATTTCGACCCACACTTTTATCATTGGAGTCTTGACTTCACTGACATGTTTTTTCAACCTTCTCTCTTCTCCTGTCAATACTGCATTTACCCGATTCTCAGCATGATTGAGTAATGGATTTCCTGCTATATTCGGCCCATTCTTTGTCCCAAACTTCACCACCCCAGTATTAATCAAACTTTGGACTTTCTTCTTAAAGACAATACAATCCTCAGTCGAATGCCCCTGGATCCCTGCGTGATATGCGCAACTAACATTTATGTTGTACCACCTTGGATATGGTGGTGTCAGAGGTTTGAGGTATACAGGTGCAACAAGTTGACTCTGCAACAGTTTGGGATATAGCTCACCATAGGTGGTAGGAATAGGATCAAATTGGGGTTTTTGATTATTCCTTGGTGAACGTTGATCGTTGTGTCCAGCACCTTGAGTGTTTGGGATAGTGTTTCAGGGAAGATTTATCTGTGGAGATATGCCAGTTGGAAAAGGCTGTTGTGGTATATTGGTATAGGGAAATGGATTTTGGGTAAGATGGTTCACATTGGGGTAGTACGAATTATACCCCCGGTAAGGTGTGTAGGGTGTAGGAGGTGCATAAGATATAGGAAGAGTATAGGGTTTGGGAGGTGTATATGATGTAGAAGGTGCATAGGGGTATTGATTGAAGCTAACTGCATGGGTCTCCTCTTTCTTCTTTGCAAGGAAAACCTTCTTCGGGGTAGCAGACTCACCCTTTTCCATTTTCCCTTTCTTAATGGCAGACTCTATCATCTCCCCGGATATTACCATATCTGCAAATTCCTTGGTGGCACTTCCCACCAATTTATCATAATAAGGTGCTTTCAGGGTATTAATGAAAAGCACTGTAGTTTCCTTGTTGGTCAAAGGAGGTTGTACTAGTGTAGCCAAGTCTCTCCATCTTTGAGAATATTCTTTAAAGCTTTCAGTAGCTTTCTTTTCCATGTTTTACAGAGTTAGACGGTCAGGCACCATGTCCGTCACATGCTTGTATTGTTCCATGAAAGCTTTGGCTAGATCCATCCAGGAACGGATCTTAGTACGGGTAAGCTGGTTATACCACCGAGTTGCGAACCCTGTCAAGCTATCCTGAAAATAGTGATAAGCAATTTTTCATCTACATCATGTCCGGTCATCTTTCAACAGTACATGGTCAGATATGCTGATGGGTTGGTAGTTCTGTTATATTTTTCAAAGTCTGGTACTTTGAACTTTGGAGGAATCACCAGACCGTGCACTAAACTCATCTCTTTGGCATCTAGACTGCCAAATAGCTCTGCCTCTTCAACTGTGCTCAATCTTTCCTCCAGCAGCTGTTTCTTTTATGGGATTCTGTCGTTTCAACCTTCTTTAGCTCGGCCATCTTTGCCTTTTCCTTTTCAACCAATTCCTCAATGTATGGAACATCCACATCAATTGGATCAACCCCAATGTTGCCCTTTTTAGGACCAAAATTCTGTACCTCAGCCGCTGGTTGGATGTAAACATAGGAGGATGCTGCCCCAGTTGGAAGTTCATTTCCCACATGCTGGGATGTCTGGCCATTCTGATGTACTACCTCAGGTCGACCTTCCTGGTTTACTGCCCCCATTCCTATAACTGAATTTTCCCCTGGCCACTTCTGCCTCATCATGGCACTCATCATTTCCATGAGTTTAGTCATCTGTTATCGTGACTCCTCCTGAGACTTAGCCAACTGTTCCTGCAGTTCTTTCTGAGTTCTACCCATCCTTTCAATTCTAGCAAGCTGATCGTTCTCCATAGCTCTAGCTTGAGATCGAGTATGTAAAGGTGTCGAAAATCCAATTCTTTCTGAGTGCGACCAATTGTACCTTTAGTTTTGAAAACCAAGAATTAGAATTTATTGACACATTTTTTTATTTTATAAAAAAGTGAATGAAGGAATGAATGAATAACTAAATGTTAATGAATGAACAAATAAGTAAATGACTAAGTGTATGAATTTGAATTTAGCCAACTGTTCCTGCAGTTCTTTCTGAGTTCTGCCTATCCTTTCAATTCTAGCAAGCTGATCGTTCTCCATAGCTCTGGCTTGAGATTGAGTATTGTAAAGGTGTCGAAAATCCGATTCTTTCTGAGTGCAACCAATTGTACCTTTAGTTTTGAAAACCATGAATTAGAATTTGTTGACACATTTTTTTATTTTATAAAAAATGAATGAATGAATGAATGAATGAATGAATGAATAACTAAATGTTAATGAATGAACAAATAAGTAAATGACTAAGTGTATGAATATGAATGAATAATTATATAAAATAAATTAATGGACAAATGAATAAGTGGCTAAGTACATGAATAATCTTACAGTATAAATGTATGAATGACTATAAATATGAATGAATGAATGAACAAACAAAATATATAAAGGAAAGAACAAATGAATGATGAATGTATTTAAAAGTATTGGTCCCGGGATAATTCCAACCAAACGGTCTTTCATTGATTTCTTGGAACTAAATACATCAAAGATAAAAGATCACTGCTTAAGACAATCTGATAATATGTCTATCCTAATTCAAAAATGCAATTACAAAACACCGGTCCTATAGTAACTCCCTTGGATCTTGACCTTTTTTTTTACTGTCCTCTTTTGATTGCATTGCTCTTCAATCTAACCCCTACTTGTTCACGGCCCTTTGACATGTCAACAGAAGCATCACCGTGTAAGCTTTCCTTAGCTTGTTTCTCAAGTTGATTGGCTCGGGCTTCCTCATGCTTTGCTCTCTCTTTCCAATAGTTATTCTCCTTCTTGAGGTTTTTGACCTCTGGCTCCCATTCCCCGAAAGTCTTGAGGGTCCCCTCAAATCTGAGCTCGAAGTGGTACCTCTTGTTCTCCAAGTGTAATTCCTGAAGATGGCTCTTAGTAGTGTCCCTTTCTCTCTTAATCTTTTCCTTTTCTCTTTCTCAAGCTGATTCCTTATTTTTCATGTCCTCAAGCTCTTCTTGCAGCCGGGCAATCTCTTTGCTCATTTGGACTTTTTCTTTTTCAAATTCTGCCCTTGCAATTTCTAACAATGATGGCGCTTCCTTAGGTGGTGGACTCATGAACTGGACCTCTTTTCCATCTGATGTCAACAACCTATCATTAACCCTTAATTCCCTCCACACCAGGTAATCAGGTGTGACGATGTCGGCATATCTAGCTACCTCCACCCGATGACTTTCCTTCCATGCTACTACAATCTCACGTACCTTTCCCGAGTATCCGTCTTCTCCATAAGCAAATTCCAAATCACTAAGGTCATAGGTCACAGGAGTAAACTGACGGGATTCTGATTGTCTTAGTACCAGCAGTGGCACATAGCTCACTCCTCCCCATACTCCTAATAATGGAATAAAAGCTTTTATCTCCGCACTTGTACAACGTCGGCATAGGAGCTATCCATGGAGCCCTCCAAATTACCATCTCTGCCCTGATATTCTGAAATATGTTATTCCATTGTTCCTCAATCCTATTTTCAAGCCAATCCCTCTTAAGAAATTCACCAATTGGTGCAAAAGACTTGCAATACGAGCGAAGAGGGAAATTCTCCTGTTTACAAAAATGGCTCTGAACCCATATTAAATAAGCTGTATACAACCTATAAAATGCCCTTTTCCTTCCCGTCTATAGAAATTCAAAGATCGGATTGTTCCTGCTAAAATTGTCGGGGCTAGGTTTATCCTTTACTCAAGCCTTTCAAAAATATCAAATACCGCCACATCTAGATACCCTAATGTCTTTGGAAAGATAACAAAACCATAGATAGCCAAAGCAAAAATATTCCTAACTATCTCCTTACTTGAATGATTATGGATTAAGGTCCGTAAAATATCTCATGATGTACAATAACTTACCCCTTTTCGAACAACATGACTTTCGACCCAATTTCTTTCCACTCCCAGAATCTTAGACTTTTTTCTTGAAACTTGGTGTCTTTGTATCTTTCAAATAAATACGGTCGAGAATAACATTCTCAATATGCAGTAAGGTTGAATATTCCTCTATAGTTGGAGTCATATCCTCTCGGTTGAAAGTAAAAAATCGGTAAGCGGGATTCCATAATTGCACCACAGCCCGAATTACTTCATTACTGACCTTAACCTAAACTAACAGTGCTATGTCCCCATAAGTCTGAGTGAAGGCTTCTTTTTCAAATATATTCCATTGATTCCATATATCCATCAAATTTCGGTGATCATTTTGCCTTATAATAAGATCAACCTCAGTTGGCAATACTATCACATATCCCGTTTTCGAAAAATCCCCATTATCCTGATGACCTTTCTCGGACTGTTTCCTAACCTTTAAATGCTTATCGACCACTGAGACATTCTGACCTACCATGGAAGCCCTTTTGGTTGAATATTATCCCGAGGCCAATAACCTTCCATGTGGAAAAATGATGACAAGAATGCAAAAATGATGGCAAGAATGCAAAAAAAAAAAAAAAAAACAACAAAAAGAAAATTAATTAGTTATGGGAATAAATTCGAATAATACAAAAAAACATATAATTCAAAACAATAATTATCCCTGAGGATGCCAACAAAATTTTGGCATTATAACACCCCTGGGACGAAACACCAACACTTATTACGGGCATTGTGATGTACGTTCATCATTGCCCGATTTTCAAAAATAAACTTATTCGGAAAGTAGAATAGAAGGTAAAAGGATTGGAAATATTCCTCCATGTGTTTTTAACTTCGGGATATCTAATTGGAAATCTGACATGGCTTCGTCTAGGTTTACTATATGAAGGTGAATTAGTTCTAAAAGCCCCGAATTGTTCTTCACTGCCGCCGGTGAAGGCTAGTAAGGTACCCCGATAAAAGTGGGTTCAATTCGTTAGAGTCTATTTCCCTAGCCCATGTGGATTATTAATCACGAAGGCTTAGGTAATTTAGTACTCCGGAAGTGTTTCACTAGCCCATGTGGATTGTTAATCATGGAGGCTTAGTTACTTTGCTCCCACCTAAAAGGACGGAACCCAGGTATAGGGCTCATGATATGCAAATGCACGTGTAGTGTGTGAGGAGAAATAACAAACCTTTCACCACCTATTCTACATCTGTTATTCTAAATGCCCCAACAAGATTAAACAACATAAATCATCAATTAATCAATAAATGATTATATGCACCAAAATAACCAGAGAACAATTATAATATGTATGCAGATGAATATGAACATATTTAAGAGCATTTTATTATTTTCAAAATTCTCATTTTTTTTTAAATGTGGGAATTAAAATTAAATACCAATTAAACCAACAAAACCGAGACTTTGATAACACACGACTAATTCTAGTCCTGACTCTCTAATGTCCCCAGTGGAGTCGTCAAGCTGTCGCATCCTAAAAAATAATGAGTCTCATCGCAAGACTTTATATTCGTTAAGCGTGACATAAAAAAAACTGAGAAAAAGTCGACTTAATTCCTCTTGAAAAATGAAGGTTTTGAAAATGACCTTGAAAAAGACATGGAGCTGACACCAATCTTTTTTAGCTAGGTGTGATCTGCCACCTACTAAAATTGGTTTTCTAAAACATATTAAAATTGATTAAAACATTTTTAAAACCAATTTCAAGTTTGCGTTTTAAACCAGAGAAATCAAAGAAGCAGGTTCGGGACTCGGTTACGTGTGAGGAAGGATTAGCACCCCTACAACGCCCATATAAAATGGAACCTTATTAATCGTGTGCTATCTCAAGTCTCGGTAAAAAGTCAATTTTTAATTTAGTATTGCAAGTTAATTTCCAATTTATAGAAAAATAATTCCATTTTTAATTGAAAATGATCCGGAATTTATAAATTCAAAATTTTCCTATATTCCCCAACAAACGTGGCAAAATATAGAAATTTTTATTAGTTTGGAAAACTTTCCGAATCATTCTCGTTTTAAAGAAGATATTCCATTATTAATGATAATTGATGGTATCCTCCCCAGCAAACCCGGCAGAGAAGTCATGAATTATTTTAACTCGAGAATATCTTTATTTTATTGAAAATCATTATCTTTTTAAAAACATTTAAAAAATATATATATAAATATGAATATGTGTGACATAAATATAATGACATAGCAAAGTCTAGATAATATAATGCAACCTAAATGGTATGATATAATTTAAATGTCATAGCATATTCTAAATAAAATGAAATATCCTAAGTCATATGATATATTCTAAATGAAATGAAATGACCTAGGTAACATAATATATTCTATATGAAATGAAATATCCTAAGTCATATGATATATTCTAAATGAAATGAAATATCCTAAGTGACATAATATATTCTAAATGAAATGAAATGACCTAGGTAACATAATATATTCTATATGAAATGAAATATCCTAAGTCACATGATATATTCTAAATTGAATAAGATGATTTAAATGACATGGCATATATAAATGATATGGCATATAATCTAAATGATATAAAATGACATGAAACATAAAATAATTCTAACATATAATATGCATGAAAATAAAAATAAAAATAATAATGCATGAACATAGTATATGCTAAATAATATGACAAAAATAACTAAATAAAAAGCATAGGATATCATGAAATATTCAAAACCATATAATAAACAACATAACATCAAAAATATAAATAAAAAATAATAACAACACCATGGAAATTATCATAGCAAAATCACATATTATATAGTATGCATGACTATGGAAAATGCAATGCATGAGAAAGTATTTTGTTTTTCCTTTAATTAAGGAAATCCGTATATCTAAAAAGATATCCGGCTACCTTAGGAAAATATATCAAATTAAATATTCTAAAACATAAAAACTTGTGATTGTTTGAAAACTATTATGGAAAACTTAGATTTTAAAAATAAAAATAAAAACCTAACTAAACCCTTTTTAAATGGCTTTAATTTTCTAAGCTTAAAATCCCGGACTTGACCATCCTTAACCCGAGGTTTATAAAATTATTTTTAGAGGTTAAAAAGACTTAGAAACTACCCCTAGACAGTAGCTAAACTTCCTAATCAGTCCCCTCTAAGTAACTTAGCCAAAACAGAAAAGGAATTCTCTTTAAATTCAAATCTGACTCCACTGTCTAGTTTTAGAACAAGATTTTTTAACCTATTTTTAAAAATTCAAATACATCTAAAAATATTACTGGAGACTCAAAACATGTAAAACTACACGGGAAAAATTGGCTTAAGTTTCTGGTTAAAGATGACTGCCCAAAAAAATCGAGAAAGTACGAGTACTGGGTGAAAAAACTGTTTTGTCGAAACACATTTTTTTACCTTTGATAAAATCATTTAAAAATCAAATTAAAAATGTTAGAGACTCTCCTAAAGACTCACAAACAGTAGCTAACACTTTTGAAAAGTTAGGCAAAAATTGGCTAAGCAAAAAAAATCACAAAAGTAGAATAATCAATTTGACAACTCTTTAATTTTCCACAAGTATGCTCAAAATGAGCATGACTTTCAACCATTGATTGGTCTAAGTCATAAATCATGTGGCAATGACATGAAATGCACGAAAATAAAGCAAATATAATGTATGAAATGCATGATTTAAAACCTAAATGACATGGAAAATTCATGGCATCAATAATATGACCTAGACCTAACATGAACTTGCATGGCATTTAATGTAACCTAGGTCTAAAATCCATGAAATGCATGATAATGCAAACACAACCTAAAGCTAAAAGATGCATGGCAAATACACAAACTTATAACATACTTAAACAAAATACACAACAACATATCATGGGAATGCAAACCTATCAACTAGCATAATAAAAATGCACACACAAAGCTAAAAAAAAGGGGTAGCCGAATGGTCTAATGAACAAGGTCATTTTCACAAACACTTAACACAATAATATGCATAGCTAAAGAATAATACTTAAATCATGCAAATATAGTAAAGGCATGAAAACCAATAGGCATTTTCACAAACACATGGATTAACAAAATGTAAATCATAAACAAACTTAAACACTTTGAAAACAGAAAATCAAATATGCAAGACAAATAAAATAAACATGATAACAAGATAATAAAGTCAACAATGGAAACAAGCAAGCAACCAAATCAAAACAAGCTTCATATTTATGTATTTTAAGAAGATTTAAAGATCAAAACTTGTTAAGTACCACTAATAACATGAAATAAAAAAGCAAAACAACAACTATACAAAAAAATGAGCCATTCGACTACCCTTTTAAATCAAGAGAAAAAAATTCAAAAAGCTTTTTCCAAGAAAGTATCAAGAAGAACTTGAAGAAGAAACTTAAAAATACTTATTTTAAAAAGGAAAATCAAAAGAAACTCACCAAAATATCAATCAAAACAGCAAATCAAGAATAAAAAATCAAGGAAAATGCAAGAGTATGGTGCTTAAAGCAACCTCTAGAAGCTATATTGCAAGCTTTTTCTCTTCTAACTTTCTTTTATTTTCTAAACTTTTCTTTTTGCCTTTCAAAAATGGAGAGAAAATCAGCCAAACAAGAGTGTGAATGAGTCCAAATGAAAGAGAGAGCCCCCTCCCCTCTATAGTGGCCGGTTGGCCTCCTTCTAGAAGCTAGGTAGTTATTTTTTTTATCTCATCCAATGGCTATCCTTTCAACATGCCTTCTATGTAAAATTTTCATCATTAGATCAGATTTGATCAGCCATTGATTTATGATGTCATAAATATGTCATAAATAGTGTATCTCTCCAAACATTGGTCCATGTGTTGCAAATTCAAAGGCTTGATCACAAAAATAACAATCTTCCTTTTCATTGTTGGCCTTTTAATTAAAAATCAGAAAATATTTGCCTACATTGGGCCTTGGCCGGCTGACCTTTCCTTTTCCAGCTCATGCTTCAATTTTTAAAAAATAAGAAAAGGCCCTTTTCGGTTTCTTTGGTAAAATGACCTTTTTACCCCTTAACATAAATAAATAGCAAACGACTCCAAATTAAAAAAATTCTTTTTTAATACTTTTGTAATAATAAAAATTGAATTCTAGAGGTTTTCAAAATTTTCCGAGCCCATTTGCTATTTATTTGGATTTTTTTCTTCCAAAATTGCCCTCTTGTGCTCCCAAACTTTACCATTTCTTAAACGAGCTCTGTAGACACATAATTTTGTCCGGACCACTAAAACAGGTATGTTTTCTTCCTAAATTGATGTTTGAGAATGTAAAAATACTTTTTTCATCCCACGGGTGGTACTCCGAGACTTAGTTTAAGAGGGCGAGCATAAAAAGTCAAACTTGAAAAAAGTCAACCTCGAAAAGTCAACCCCGAAAAGTCAACTACTAAAAAAGTCAACCCACTATCAAAATCAAGATTTGAAGTTCAATTGAAAAAGGGCGAAAGAATTTTGATAATCCGAGGTCTATGTCGAAAGATATGGAGGTCGGAAGTTGGGTTATGGAGATTCAATAGAAAGGAAACCCTAATCGGGGAAATTTGGGGAAAAGTGCTTAAACGATCGAATTGGTCGAAATTGAAGGTTCCAAATGAAAGATAAGCAATGAAAACGGGTAATGGAGAAGCCACTTGAAAGAAAAACTGAAAGAAAAGTCAATCCGAGAGAAAACCGAGAATTAGGATTTTTGGTGGATTTCGGTGACATTGGGAAGAACTACAGAAATGGCCCGACCTGGTAGGAATAAAGCCCATAATGGATGAGGAGTGATTAAAAAAGGATATCCCAAGGCTCAGTTTGAAGAAAATCTAAAAATCAGACTTGTTTTGAGCAAAACCGGGTTTCGGAGGTAAAAGGGCAAAATTGGAAAATTTGGGAAAAATAGCAAATGAACTCCAAAAATTCTAAAAATTTTCAAATCTCATTCTTAAATCATTTGGAAGAGATTGGTGAAAGAAAATCTTGATTCGGAGTTCGTTTGCAAAATGGCCAAATCCCGGGTCTTCTATGTAGTAATTCAAGAAGATAAATCCCGAAAAATAGCAAATGAACTCCAAAAATTCTGAAAATTTGCAAATATCATTTTTAAATTATTTGGAAGAGTTTGGCGAAATAAAATCTTGATTCGGAGTTCGTTTTCAAAATGGCCAAATCCAGGGTCTCCTATGTAGAAATTCAAGAAGATAAATCCCAAAAAAAAATAGCAAATGAACTCCAAAAATTTTGAAAATTTTCAAATATCATTTTAAAATTATTTGGAAGAGATTGGTGAAAGAAAATTTTGAATCGGAGTTCGTTTGCAAAATGGCCAAATCCTGGGCCCCTAATGAAGTAATTCAAGCAGATAAATCCCGAAAAAATACCAAATGAGTTCCAACAATTATGAAAACTTTCAGATCACACTTTTAAATTATTTGGAAGATATTGGTGAATAATAATCTTGATTTGGAGCTCGTTTAAAAAATGGTAAAATTTGGGGACATAAAAGGGCAATTTTGGAAGAAAAAATCCAAATAAATAGAAAATGGACTCGGAAAATTTTGAAAACTTCGAGAATTCAATTTTTTATTATTTTGGAAGTACTAAAAAAATAAAATTCGAATTTGGAGTCCATTTTCCATTTATTTGCATTCGGGGGGCAAAAAGGTTATTTTACCCAAGAAACCGAAAAGGGCTTTTCTTGCCTTTCAAAAAAAATCAAACATGGGCTGGAAGAAGGAGGGCTGGCCGGGCAAGGCCCAAGGATGGGAAGGAGGTTTCTGATTTTTTAATCAAGAGGCCAAAAATGAAGAGTTAGTTAGTGATTTTTTGATCAAGCCTTTGCAAATAAGCCACATAGACCAATGCATGAAGAGGGAGAGTGTCAACATAATGGCTTAAGATTCTTGAATAGCTGTAATTGTGGATAGCTGATGGCCTAATCTAAGGGTGATAATTTCATGTTTTAAACATCCTGGATCAATAGCCTTTGGATGAAAATTGGTTGAGAGAAAAATGACAACATCCTAGCCTAAAGAGAGGAGGGGTTCGGCCACTACAAGGGAGGATTTTTCTTTCATTTTCAGCACACTCTCATTCTCTATTCTCTCTTGCTTTTGGCTGATTTTCTCTCCATTTTTGAATAGCAAAAAGAAAAGTTTAGAAAAGAAAAGAAAGTTAGAAGAGAAAAAGCTTGAAAGATAGCTTCTAGAGGTTGCTTTTAGCACCATACTCTTGCACTTTCTTTGATTTTCCATTCTTGATTTGCTGTTTTTATTATTATTTTGGTGAGTTTCTTTTGATTTTTATTTTTAAATAAGTGTTTTTAATGTTCTTCTTTAAGTTTTTTCTTCATATTTTGTTATAAAAAGTTCTCAAAATATTTTTTTCCCTTGATTATTTGACATGGCCGAATGGCCCAGTTTTTTTTGTTTTAGTTGCTATTTTGCTTTGTTATTTCATGTTATTTTTTATATTAAATAAGTCTTGATGCTTTCAATCTTCTTCTTCTACTACATATACTTGAAGCTTGTTTTAATTTGGTTGCTTGCTTATTTCCATTTATGAGTCTATTATCATGTTCTTGCATTTTTGATTTTCTGTTTTCAAAATGTAAAAGTTTGTTTATGTTTTATATTTTGAAATCCATGTGTTTGTGAAAATGCTTGTTAGTTTTCATATCTCTACTTTATATTTGCATGATTTGAGTGTTATATTTTAGTTAAGTATGTTAGTATATCAAGTGTTTGTGAAATGCCATGCTTACTTTGAACATGAGGCCATTCGGCCACTTCACTTTCTTTGCTTTGTGTGTTCATTTTTGTTATGTTAGTTGATAGGTTTGCATTTTCATGACATTCGGTTGAGTATTTGGTTTAACCATGCCTTGTGTTTGTGTTATTGCCATGCATATTTTAGATGTTAGGATTAGTTTGTTTTGCCATGCATATCCATGCATTTTAGACCTAGGTTGCATTAAATGCCATGCAAGTTCATTTAGGTCTAGGTCATTTTATTGGTGCCATGCATTTTTCATGACATTTAGGTTTAAAATCATGCATTTCATGCATCATATTTGCTGTATTTTTCATGCATTTCATGTCCTTTCCACTTGACTTATGACTTAGGCCAATCAATGGTTCAAATTCATGCTCTCTTGAGCATACTTGTGGAAAACTAAAGAGTTGTCAAATTGATTATTCTACTTTTGTGATTTTTTTTTACTTGGCCAATTTTGTAACAACCGAGGTTACGAATAATCATGTAAAGCTAAATCCCGAAAATTTTAAGGACGAACTTGGAAATTGGTAAGAAGTTATAAGTGAAGAAAATAAAAGAATAAAGGATCAAATTGAACATATTAAAAAGTTTAGGGGCTTAATGGTTATTTATAAAAAGTTGAGGGACTAATATGCAATTATACCAAAAACAAAAAAAAAATATCTCTTATGTTCATATTTTTCTCCCGAAAACTCTAGACATCTTCATTTCTAAATGAGCTAGCCGGCACCCTCTCCTCTCAAATTTCTTCATCTCCTCCAACATTTCTCTTCAAGAACTCAACCAAAAATCTCAACAATAATTACATCCAAGGTTAGTTTCTTGATAAATTCTTCCTTTTCTTTAGATATTCTACTTGAGCATGCTAAGATCTTAGCTCCATAAACATGTTAAGGTCTGAAATCCATCTATTAAGTATGAATTTTACTCAACTTGGTAAGAATTAAAAGGATTTGAAAGCATGAACAAGAAAATGGGAAGAAAAAGCAAAACAGGGGAAGTTGAGCATGCTTGCTGTTCGGATTTTCTGGGTTCGGAACATTAGGTTTTGTATTTTTTTTTAATATTTTTCCTAGAAACTAGACTTCAATACGAGAATTTTAGTTTTTGAATCACCCAAAACCGATAAGCGGTTAAAAAGATAAAATTCGGTGAAGTTTGTTGTTCAGTGTGACCCCTGTTTCAGCATAGTTTCGGGATTTATCAAATTTGACCAAGATTTTGTTCTAATTGTCTAAGTTAGTTATTTTCTTCATAAATTAGACTTATTGGTACCAAACTCAAGTTATGATTTTCTGATCTAACTTGATATTAAGGAATTTATTGCTTAAGAGAAATATAGTACCAAAGGATGGTTATGGATTATGAAAATCTCTAAGGCATGGAATACTAGAAACGAATTTGATAAGGACATGATTATGGAGTTGAATTATGGAGAAAATGATTATGGAAATGATATTAAAAAATTAAGGATATGTTGTTTTGAGTATGAGAAATTAGTATATGGGGTAGATTAATGGGACTTAAGTTGCATTCAAAATTGTGTAATGCTTTGAGGATGTATAGATACTAATTATTGTTAATCTCTAGGCCACGTAGATCCGACGTCACCTGTGGATCCCGAAGTTTCAGGTCGAGATGTACAGTGAGATCATCTCAAGGATAGTGAGTAGACGACAACTATAGTTATTTGAAATTTCTTTAATTATAATTATATATATTTTTTTGCATAATATTTATTTTACATATTAAAGGTATATACGATATTTAATCATATGAATTGATTTGTTATTAAAGTATTTTTATTTCAAGAAATATTATATCGAGTAAGTTGGTTGATTTATGAATTATGATTTTACATAGAATTTGACGTACATGGTTTTGGCTCCACCTAACTTAATGTATGAGATTATTTCCTTGACCGGAATACGGGAGCTACGTGCTACGCCTTTGTGGCTGGAGCCACCTCCAGAGTCCCCATTCCGTGATATTAGACTGGGGTATAGGAGCTGCGTGCTACGCCTTTGTGGTGGGAGCCACCTCCAGAGTCCCTATCCCGTTATATTTGCCTTTTGGGGGCACATCATAGCGACACATATGCCTTTGGGGCATCCTATGGTGGTATTGGCCTTTGGGGCCGGCTACTAGTATGCCTACATGGATATTGCCTAGTTATTTCATGGATGTATTCTTATGCATGACAGTAAGTTGGAGCCCAATTATACGTAACTTGATTTACTTCACAGATTTTATACATTGATTTAATATTATAATATTGTTATACATTTGAAAAGCTTGCTAGGTCTTTGAATTACTCATTATGGTTTTATTATTATTTATTTTGAAAATGTCAATTATGCTTTACAGATTACCATTATAGTTTTCACACGCTTTAAATGTTGTCTACTCATTGAGATATTCATATATCTCACCTCCTCTTATTTCTCATTTTCAGGACACAGTTAGGTGTCGGGATTGCTGCCTTCCTCTACTCTCCGCATCAAGAGTATATTGACGTGGTGGGCATCATATCTAAATTTATAGAAGATTTGGTCTCTTGATGTTTTTATCTAGTAAACCTTGCTGAGATAGGTTTACTTTTGGATATATTGTATATATTTGAAGATATAAGACAATAGATCGGTATGTTTTGACTTGAGCATAAATTGATCATGGATAATTTTTGAATATGCATGGATATATGTGATAATAGTATTGAGAAATATTGCTGGTTGAGGATATGAATTGAGTTTTATAATGCAGGAGGGTTATAGTTGAGAGAGAAAGGAAACTCTGCCGGATTTCAGGTAGATTATCCGGACAGGGTGTTACAAATTTTGTCTAACTTTTCAAAAGTGTTAGCTACTGTTTGTGAGTCATTTAGAGAGTCTTAAATATTTTTACTTTGATTTTTAAATGATTTTATCAAAGACAAAAATGTGTTTTGGCAAAACAATTTTTTCACCCAGTACTCTTTAATCATAAAATTAAGACTTTTGAAAGGCAAAAATGTGTTTTGGCAAAAAAAAAAATTCACCCACTACGGCAAAAATGTGTTTTCCCGTGTAGTTTTACATGTCCTGAGTCTCCAGTATTTTTTTTAGATTTTTTTGAATTTTTAAAAATAGGATAAAAAATCGTGGTTTAAAACTGGTTAGTGGAGTCAGAATTGAATTTGAACGAAAATCATTTTTCTGTTTTGGTTAAGTTACTTAGAGGAAGCTGATTAGGAAGTTTAGCTACTGACTTAAGATAGTTTCTAAGCCTTTTTAAACTCTAAAAATGATTTTTTAAGTCTCGGGTTAAGGGTGGTCAAGTCCGGGATTTTAAACTTAGGAAATTAGAGCCATTTAAAAAGGGTTTAGTCAAGTTTTAATTTTCTTTTTGCTATTCAAGCTTTTAAAAAAAATGGTTTTCAAACAATCACAAAGTATTTTGATTTTAGAATATTTAATTTGATATATTTTCCTAAGGTAGCCGGATATCTTTTTAGATATACGGATTTCCTTAATTAAAGGAAAAAATACACTTTCATGCATTGCATTTTCCATATTCATGCATTTTATATAATATGTAATTTTTCCTATGATAATTTCTATGGTATTGTTATTATTTTGATTTATATTTTTTGATGTTATATTGTTTATTATATGGTTTTGAATATTTCATGATATCCTATGCTTTTTATTTAGTTATTTTTGTCATATTATTTAGCATATACTATGTTCATGCATTATTATTTTTATTTTTATTTTCATGCATATTATATGATAGCATTATTTTATATTTCATGTCATTTAAATTATATGCCATATCATTCATATTTGCCATGTCATTTAAATTATTTCATTTTATATAGAATATATTATGTTTCCTAGGTCATTTCATTTCATGTAGAATATATCATGTTACCTAGGTCATTTCATTTCATTTAGGATATATTGTGTCATTTAGGATATTTTATTTCATTTAGAATATATCATATGACTTAGGATATTACATTGCATATAGAATATATTATGTTACCTAAGTCATGTCATTTCATTTAGAATATATCATACAACTTAGGATATTTCATTTCATTTAGAATATGCTAAGACATTAAATTATATCATATCATTTAGGTTGCATTATATTATTTAGACTTTGCTATGTCATTTTATTTATGTCATACATATTCATATTCAAATTTTTTTTTAAATGTTTTCAAAAAGGTAATGATTTTCAATAAAATAAAGATATTCCCGAGATAAAATAATTCATGAGTTCTCTGCCGGGTTTGCTGGGGAAGATATCATCAATTATCATTTTCTTTAAAATGAGAATGATTCGGAAAGTTTTCCAAACTAATAAAAATTTATATATTTTGCCACGTTTGTTGGGGAATATAGGAAAATTTTGAATTTATAAATTCCAGATCATTTTCAATTAAAAATGGAATTATTTTTCTTTGAATTGGGAAATAACTTGAAATACTAAATTTAAAATCGACTTTTTACTAAGACTTGAGATAACACATGATTAATAAGGTACCGTTTTATACGGGCGTTGTGGGGGTGCTAATCCTTCCCTACACGTAACCGAGTCCCGAATACGTTTCTTTGATTTCGCTGGTTTAAAACGCAGACTTGAATTTGGTTTTAAAAATATTTTAATTAATTTAAAAATATTTTATAAAACCGGTTTTAATAGGTGGCCAATCACACCTAGCTAAAAAATATTGGTGGCGACTCCATGTCTTTTTCAAGGTCATTTTCAAAACCTTCATTTTTCAAGAGGAATTAAGTCGACTTTTCCTCGTTTTTTTTAATGTCACGCTTAACGAATAATAAAGTCTTGCGATGAGACTTGTTATTTTTTAGGTTGCGACAGCTTGGCGACTCCGTTGGGGACTATTAGAGAGTCAGGCCTAAAGTTAGTCGTGTGTTATCAAAGTCTCGGTTTAGTTGGTTTAATTGGTATTTAATTTTAATTCTCACATTTAAAAAAATAAGGATAATTTCAAAAATAATAAAATGTTTTTAAATATGTCCATATTCATGTGCATACATATTGTAATTGTTCTTTGGTTATTTTGGTGCATATATTCATTTATTGATTAATTGATGATTTATGTTGTTTAATCTTGTTGGGGCATTTAGAATAAGGGATATAGAATAGGTGGTGAAAGGTTTGTTATTTCTCCTCACACACTACACGTGCATTTGCATATCATGAATCCTATACCCGGGTTCCATCCTTTTAGGTGGGAGCAAAGTAACTAAGCCTTTGTGATTAACAATCCGCATGGGCTAGTGAAACACTTCCGGAGTACTAAATTACCTAAGCCTTCGTGATTAACAATCCGCATGGGCTAGGGAAATAGACTCTAACGAATTGAACCCGCATTTATCGGGGTGCCTTACTAGCCTTCACCAACGACAGTGAGGAACAATTCGGGTCTTTTAGAACTAGTTCACCTTCATATAGTAAACCTAGGTGAAGCCATGCCGGATTTCCAATTAGATATCCCAAAGTTAAGAACACATGGAGGAATATTTCCAATCCTTTTACCTTCTATTCGGCTTTTCGAATAAGTTTATTTTTGAAAATCGAACAATGATGAACGTACATCACAATGCCCGCAATAAGTGTTGGTATTTCATCCCAGGGGTGTTATAATGTAGAAATTTTGTTGGCATCCTCAGGGATAATTATTGTTTTGAATTATATGTTTTTTATTATTATTCATATTTATTCCCGTTACTAATTCATTTTCTCTTTCTTTTTGTTGTTGTTTTTTTTTTTTTTTTTTTTTGCATTCTTGTCATCATTTTTTGCACATGGAAAGTTATTGGTCTTGGGATAATATTCAACCAAAAGGGCTTTCATGGAGGGTCAGAATGTCTCACTGGTCGAGAAGCATTTAGAGGTTATGAAAAAGTCCGAGAAAGGTCAGCAGGATAATGGGGATTGTTTGAAGATGGGATATGTGTCAGCATTGCCAGCCCAGGTTGATCTTACTATCAAGCAAAATGATCTCCGGGAATTGATGGATATTTGGAATCAGTGGAACATATCGGAAAAAGAAGCCTTCACTCAGACTTATGGGGACATAGCACTGCTAGTTCATGTTAAGTTCAGTGGTGAGGTAATCTGGGCTATGGTGCAATTATGGAATCCCGCTTATCGGTGTTTTACCTTCAACCGAGAGGATATGACTCCAACCATAGAGGAGTATTCAACCTTGCTGCATATTGAGAACATTATTCTCGACCGTATTTATTTGAAGGATACAAAGACACCGGGTTTCAAGAAAAAGGTGTCTAAAATTCTGGGAGTAGAAAGAAATTGGTTCGAAAGCCATGTTGTCCGAAAAGGGGTAAGCTACTATATATCATGGGACATTTTACGGACCTTAATCCATAGCCATTCAAATAAGGAGACAGTTAGGAATATTTTTGCTTTGGCTATCTATGGTTTAGTTATCTTCCCAAAGATATTAGGGTATGTGGATGTGGCGATATTTGATGTTTTTGAGAGGCTTGAGCAAAGGATAAACCCAGCCTCGGCAATTATAGCAGAAACAATCCGATCCCTGAATTTCTGTAAACGAGAAGGAAAATGGCGTTTTCTAGGTTGTATACAGCTCCTTTACATATGGGTTCAGAGCTATTTTTGTAAACAGGAGAATTTCCCTCTTCGCTCATACTGGAAATCTTTTGCACCAATTGCTGAATTTGTTAAGAGGGATTGGCTTGAAAATAGGACTGAGGAACAATGGATCAACATATTCCGGAATATCAGGGCTGAGATGATAATTTGGAGAGCTCCATGGATAGCTCCTATGTCGACATTGTACAAGTGCGGAGATAAAGCTTTGTTCCATTATTGGGAGTATGGGGAGGAGTGAGCTATGCACCACTGCTAGTACTGAGACAATCAGAATCCCGTCAGTTTACTCCTATGACCCATGACCTTAGTAATTTGGAATTTGCTTATAAAAAAGATGGATATTCAGGAAAGGTACGTGAGATTGTAGTAGCATGGAAGGAAACTCATCGAGTGGAGGTAGCTAGATATGCCGACATCGTCACACCTGATTACTTGACATGGAAGGAATCGAGGGTTAATGATAGGTTGTTGACATAAGATGGGGAAGAAGTTCAGCATTTGAGTTCGCCGCCCATGGAAGCACCATCGGAGTTAGAAATCGCAAGGGCAAAATTCGAAAAAGAAAAGGCCCAAATGAGCAAGGAAATTGCCCATTTGCAAGAAGAGCTTGAGGATATGAAAAATAGGGAATCAGCCAGAGAAAGAGAAAAGGAAAAGATCAAGAGAGGAAGGGACACTGCTAAAAGCGATCTTCAGGAATTACACTTGGAGAACAAAAGGTACCGTTTCAAGCTCAGATTCGAGGGGACTTTCAAGACTTTCGGGGAATGGGAACAAGAAGTCAAAAACCTCAAGAAGGAGAAGAACTATTGGGCAGAAAGAGCAAAGCATGAGGAAGCCCGAGCCAATCAACTGGAGAAACAAGCTAAGGAAATCTTACACGATGATGCTTCGGCTGACATGTCAAAGGATCGGGAACAAGTAGGGGTCACATTAAAGAGCAAGGCAGTCAAAAGAGGACAGTGAAAAAGGTTTAAGATCCGAGGGAGTTACTATAGGACCAGTATTTTGTAATAGCATTTTTAAATTAGGAGAGACAGATTATCAGATTGTCTTAAGCAGTGATGTTTTCTTTGATGTATTTAGTTTCAGGAAATCAATGAAAGATCGTTTGGTTAGAATTATCCCGGGGCCAATACTTTTAAATGCATTCATCATTCATTTGTTCTTTCTTTTATATATTTTATTTGTTTATCATTTATATTCATAATCATCCATTCATTTATTCTTTATAAACTGTTCATATGCTTAGTCATTTATTTATTTGTCCATTCATTTATTCTTTATTATTAGTCATTTAGGTTCATACATTTAGTTATTTACTTATTTGTTCATTCATTCATTCATTCATTTTTTATAAAATAAAATAAGAAATGTGTCAATAATTTCTAATCCATGGTTTTTAAAACTAAAGGTACAATTGGTCGCACTAAAAAAAAATCAGACTTTCGACACCCTTACAATACACGATCTCAAGCAAGAGCTATGGAGAATGATCAGCTTGCTAGAATTGAAGGATGGAAAGAATTCAAAAAGAACTCCAGGAACAGTTAGCTAAGTCTCAAGAGGAGTCACGGGAACAAATGACCTAACTCATGGAGATGATGAGTACCATGATGAGGCAGAAGTGGCCAGGAGAAAATTCGATTACAGGAATGGGGGCAGTGAACCAGGAAGACCGACCAGAGGTGATACAGAAGAATGGACAGACATCCCAGCTTGTGGGAAATGAACTTCCGACTGGGGCAGCATCCTATATTTACATCCAACCAGCGGCCGAAGCACAAAATTTTGGTCCTAAAAGGGGTAATATTAGGGTTGGTCTAATTGATGTAGAAGTTCCAGACTTTGAAGAAATGGCTAAAAAGGAAAGGACAAAGATGACTGAATTGAAGAGGGTTGAAATTGCAGAATCCTAGAAAAATATCAGCTGCTGGAGAAAAGGTTGATGGCAGTTGAAGGGGCGGAGCTATTTGGCAGTCTAGATGCCAAAGAGATGAGTTTAGTGCTCGGTCTGGTAATTCCTCCAAAGTTCAAAGTACCAGACTTTGAAAAATATAGCGGAACTACAAACCCATCAGCGCATCTGACCATGTATTGCCGGAAGATGACCGGACATGATGAAGAAGTCAAATTGCAAGATAGTTTGATAGGGTCTGCAACTCGGTGGTATAACCAGCTTACCCGTTCTAAGATCCGTTCCTGGATGGATCTCGCCAAAGCTTTCATGGAACAGTATAAGCATGTGACAGACATGGTGCCTGATCGTCTAACTCTCCAGAACATTGAAAAGAAAGCTACTGAAAGCTTTAAAGAATATTCTCAAAGATGGAGAGACCTGGCTACACAAGTGCAACCCCCTTTAACCAACAAGAAAACTACAGTGCTTTTCATCAATACCTTGAAAGCACCTTATTATGATAAATTGGTGGGAAGTGCCACCAAGGACTTTGCAGATATGGTGATATCTGGGGAGATGATAGAATCCGCTATTAAGAATGGGAAAATGGAAGGGGTGAGTTTGCTACCCCGAAGAGAGTTTTTCCTGCAAAGAAGAAGGAGGAAACACATGTAGTCAGTTTCAATCAATACCCCTATACACCTCCTATACCATACATACCTCCCAGGCCTTATACTCCTACCACATCTTATGCACCTCTGATACCTTACACACCTTACCCGGGGTATAAACCTTACTACCCCAATATGAACCACCTTACCCAAAATTCATTCCCCTATACCAATATAACACAACAACTGTTCCCAACTGGTATATCCCCACAAATAACCCTTCCTCAAAATACTGCCCCAAACACTCAAGGTCCCACGCGCAATGACTATCGTTCACCAAGGAACAATCAAAAACCCCAGTTTGATCCCATTCCTACCACCTATGGTGAGCTATATCCTAAACTACTACAAGGCCAACTTGTCACGCCTTTATATCTTAAACCTTTGACCCCACCATACCCAAGATGGTACAATGCAAGTACCAACTGTGCATATCATGCAAGAATTCAGGGGCATTCAACGAAGGATTGCATTGCTTTCAAAAAGAAAGTACAAAGCTTAATTAATACCGGGGTTGTGAAGTTTGGGTCAAAGAATGGGCCGAATGTAGCGGGAAACCCATTGCCCAATCATGCTGAGAATTAGGTAAATGCAGTATTGACAAGGGAAGTCAGAAGGTTAAAAAAGGACGTCAGGGAAGTCAATACTCCAATGTTGACAGTATGGGTCGAGATGGTCAAGGCAGGGATGGTGGGAGATGCAGCAATCTAAAAATGGTTGCAAAAAGGGTGCAGAATTGGTGCCCGTTCCATAAGTATGGAGGTCATGTCATACAGGACTGCAGAGACTTTCTTGTAAAAGTCCAAAAGATGATGGATAATGGGGAGGCTCAGTTTTACGAAGAGACAGAGGAAGAAATAAAAGTTATTGAGAATGCAGCTGGCTAAGGGATAGAAAGACCCTTGATCATCTATTATGATGAACCAAAGGAGAAAGTTATGCCAGTCATTGAGGAAAGTGCACCTAAGTTAATCATTTATTTGCCTGTTTCCTTTTCATACAAGGAAAACAAAGCAGCACCATGGAAATACGACTGCAGCATGGTTATGCCTGGGTCTTCGAGTCAACAAGATATCACAGGTGTGGGGCATTTAACATGAAGCGGAAGATGTTATGCTCCTGAGGCTGCTGAACAAGGGTTAACAGGGAAAGACAGAGGAGCAGACAAAGGAAAAAAATTAGTTGAGCCAATCCATATTGAGATAGATTTGTCAAAAGAAGCAGAGAGGGAATCAGCCCCGATAAACAGGATAAAAGAGCCGGTAAACGAGAAGAAGGCATGTGAGTTTTTAAAGTTCATAAAACATAGTGAGTATAGTGTGGTTGAGCAATTGCAGCGTCAGCCAGCAAGAATGTCCATCTTATCCTTGCTATTAAACTCAGAGCCACACAGAAATGCCCTGTTAAGAGTGTTGAATCAGGCATACGTGGCAAACAACATATCAGTAGAAAAGTTAGACAGGCTGGTAGGAAACATTGCAGCGGACGACCATATATTTTTCAGTTATGATGAAATACCGCCTAATGGTATTGTGTCCACAAAGGCTCTTTACATAACAACTACCTGCAAGGGGCATATACTACCAAAGGTGCTTCTGGACAATGGTTCTTCATTAAATGTAATGCCCTTGGCAACCTTGTCTAAGTTGCCAATGGATATATCTTATATGTTACCGAGTTGCACAGTAGTCAGGGCTTTCGATGGTACCAGGAGAGAGGTAATGGGAACTATTGAGGTTCCTTTGGAGATAGGCCCATGCACTTATACGGTAAATTTCTAGGTCATAGATATTAATCCGTTTTATAATTGCTTGTTGGGAAGGCCATGGATACATTCAGCAGGGGCTGTACCTTCGTCTCTCCACCAAAAGCTGAAATTTGTGATGGAGGGTCATTTGATCACTATATCAGGAGAAGAAGACATAATAGCCTCCGCATCTACTGAATCTCCTTATGTTGAACCCAATGAAGATGCTGTAGAATTTTTTTCTGTCTTTGGAATTCGTAAATGCGGTTTTCGTCGCTGAAGGACAAAAAATTCCAAAGCCAAGGTTGTCCAATAAGACAAGGCTGGGAGTAAGAACCACAGTGGGAAAAGGCTGCAGGGCTGGAAAAGGTTTGGGGAAATATTCTTTCATTTTTGTTATTTATTTTTTTTTTCATTATATATATTTTCCTATATTGTTTCTTCTCCACCCATTTACAGGTGTACGGATGCGGAATATGAGGACCTTCCTGTCAATAATTCTTAAATTGATTTTGAAAGACCCATTTGCACGGATGATTTTGAGGCTAACGAAGATACTGAGCATTATAGTCTACCTCCGGATCTATTAAGGAAAATAGAACAAGAGGAGAAACAAGTACTTCCTCATAAGGAATTATTGGAAATGATAAATCTGGGAGATGGTGAAGAGATAAAGGAAGTCAAAATCGGAACTTCATTGTCATCATCAATAAAGAGTGAACTGATAGCCTTGCTCCAGGAATATATGGATGTATTTGCATGGTCTTACCAAGACATGCCAGGGTTGGATCAGGATATTGTGGTTCATAAGCTCCCTCTAAGGCCAGAATGCAAGCCAATTCAGCAAAAGTTGAGAAGAATGAGGCCGGACATGCTGTTAAAGATAAAAGAGGAGGTGAATAAGCAATTTGATGCTGGATCCTGAGAGGTGACAAAATATCCAAAATGGGTGGCAAATATTGTTCCAATACCAAAGAAGGATGGCAAGGTGCGGATGTGCATTGATTATCGAGATTTGAACAAGGCCAGCCCTAAAGATAATTTCCCTTTGCCCCATATTGATACTCTGGTGGATAATACGAAAAAAAGTTCTTTATTTTCTTTCATGGACGGATTCTCAAGATACAATCAGATCAAGATGGCACCAAAAGATATGGAGAAAACCACATTTGTTACAATGTAGGGAACTTTCTGCTACAAGGTAATGCCATTTGGGTTGAAGAATGCTGGGGCAACATATCAGAGAGCCATGGTGACCTTGTTTCATGATATGATGCATAAGGGAATTGAGGTTTATGTTGATGATATGATCGCAAAGTCACAAAGAGAAGAGGAGCATATTGCGAATCTTAAGAAGCTCTTTGAATGATTAAGGAAGTTTAGACTCAAGCTAAATCCGACAAAATGCACTTTTGGAGTCACCTCGGGGAAATTGTTAGGTTTTGTCGTCAGCAATAGAGGAATTGAGATTGACCCGGATAAAGTGAAGGCTATTCAGAATTTGCCACCACCTCGTACTCAAAAGGAGGTAAGAGGCTTTCTGGGGAGATTGAATTACATTGCTCGATTTATTTCTCAGTTAACCGATAAGTGTGATCCAATATTTAAGTTCCTTTGAAAACTTGATCCAGGAGAATGGGATGAAGGTTGTCAGATTGCATTTGAAAAAGTTAAACATTATCTATCCAACCTACCAGTATTATTGCCACCTGTTTCGGATAAACCAATGATACTGTATTTATCAGTATTTGAGAGATCCATGGGTTGTGTTTTGGGACAGCTTGATGAGACTGGAAAGAAAGAACAGGCAGTTTACTACCTGAGCAAGAAGTTCACAGATTATGAGTTGAAATATTTGTCGGTAGAAAAGTTGTGTTGTGCTTTAGCTTGGACTGCTCGAAGACTCAGACAGTACATGTTGTACCACACAACGTGGTTGATTGCCAAGCTGGATCCAGTCAAGGACATGTTGGAAGCACCTTCTTTGTCAAGGAGGACGGCAAGATGGCAGGTTTTATTGTCAGAGTACGACATTGTATATGTAAGTCAAAAAGCTATCAAGGGCAGTGCAGTAGCTGAATTCTCAGCAAGTCGGGCAGTGAAAGATTATGAGCCGTTGAACTTTGACTTCCCGATGAAGATTTGATGTATGTTTCACAAGCAGATGAGATACCCCTAAAGAAGAAAGTGTGGAAAATGTATTTTGATGGCGCATCTAATGCCATGGGGCACGGAATTGGTATAGTGCTTATATCCCCAGAAGAAGATTATTATCCTTTCACTGCTAGATTGGATTTTTGACTGTACAAACAATACTGCTGAGTATGAAGCGTGTACTATGGGCCTTCGTGCTGCAGTGGACAGAATGATCAAAGTATTGGAAGTTTTCGGAGACTCAGCCTTAGTGATTTACAAGCTACGAGGAGAATGAGAAACCCGAGATACAAAGCTAATTCGATAACGAGAACTCATATTGAGTTTATTGGAGGAATTTGAAGAAGTGAATCTCAATTACTTTCCTCGAGAAGAAAATCGAATGGCAGATGCTCTGGCTACTTTGTCATCAATGTTTAAAATGAATGAAGGGGCTGAAGTTGTGCCAATAAAGATGAGTATATATGAGTCTCCTGCCTACTCTCTGAGTATTGAAGAAGAAGTATATGGCCTTCCTTGGTATGACGACATCTTGTAGTACATCAAGAGTCAACAGTATCCAGAACAAGCAACAGAGAATGACAAGAGGACTCTGAGAAGGCTAGCAATGGGTTTTGTTTTAGACAATGAGATTCTCTACAAGGAAGGAAAAGACCAAGTCTTCTTGAGATGTGTCAGATCTGCTGAAGCTCGGAGAATTATAGAAGAGGTCCATGAAGAGATATGTGGAACTCATGCTAATGGTCACATGCTTGCTAAACAGATTATGAGGGCAGGGTACTATTGGTTGACGATGGAAGGAGATTGCATCAGTTATTCCCGGAAGTGCCATAAGTGCCAGATATATGCAGATAAGATTCATGTGTCGCCATCACCATTACATGTCATGAATGCACCGTGGCCCTTTTCAATGTGAGGAACGGATATGATCGGGCCTATTACTCCGAAAGCTTCAAATAGACATTGTTTCATCTTGGTGGCCATAGATTATTTCACAAAGTGGGTAGAAGCTGCTTCCTATGCGAATGTAACAAAGTCGGTGGTATGCAGATTCGTTAAGAAAGAAATCATATGCCGTTATGGGTTGCCAGCGAGAATTATTTTGAATAATGCTCTCAATTTGAACAATAAGATGATGAGAGAAGTGTGTACTCAATTCAAGATCACACATCATAATTCGGCACCTTACCGTCCGAAGATGAATGGGGCAGTAGAAGTAGCTAACAAGAACATCAAGAAGATTGTCAAGAAGATGACCAATGTGTACAAAGATTGGCATGAGATCTTGCCTTTTTCTCTTCATGCATATCGTACTTCAGTCCGTACATCTACAGGGGCAACACCGTTTTCTTTGGTATACGGGATGGAAGCAGTGCTACCTATTGAAGTTGAGATCCCTTCACTTCAGGTTTTGATGGAAGTTAGCCTAGAGGAAGAAGAATGGGTTAGAACTCGTTATGAACAGTTGAATCTCATCGAGGAGAAAAGATTGAAAGCAATTTGTCACGAGCAGTTGTATCAAAAAAGGATGATTCGAGCCCATAACAAGAAGGTTCGTCCTAGACAGTTCCGAGAGGTGGAGTTGGTACTGAGGAAAATTCTCTCTATAGTGAAGAACTCGAGAGGAAAATGGGCTCCGAGTTGTGAAGGACCCTATGTGGTAAAAAGAGCTTTTTCTGGAGGAGCATTGATTTTAACTAGAATGGACGGGGAGGATTCAGAAATCCCATGAATGCTGATGAACTGAAGAAGTATTATGCTTAAAAAAAATGTGATGATGTGAACATGGAAATTCGAATGATTCCAAGTGGAAGAATGGAAATTCTATATATCTATCTCCCATATGAATTGCTTTTCAAAGAGAATATTCATGCTTGATATGATGAATGGCCATCTTTCATATTCCTTTCACTAAGAAGAAATAATCCTTAGACCCTTTGAGCCTTAGGAATTATTCCTTTCTTTAAACCTTGATCAAGGATCACCCTCTACACTGGAGGGCAAGTGCGAGGAAAAATAATCAAAAATCATTGCAAAAATAAAGCCATCGAAAAATATGGAAAATGAAAGCCAACAAAGCAAAAAAAAAAGTTCCAAAAAAGGACAAATGTTTCAAGAATGAGTTCTCCTCAGGAAATGGTCATTGATCCAACCACCCTGAAACACACTTTGGGCCTATTTTATCCTTTCTTTCTAAACCTAAACCTTGGCCTACACTACATACTTTAAAAGCCAATTTTGATCAAGCATGGATATTTAATTTGAAAGGTTATTCTCAGAATTTATTCCATCTTTTGAATTGATATTTTTACCTTGGAAGTATTTAGAATTCTCAGATGCATGGTAGAATACACCAAAAAAATGAAAATGAAAAAATAATGTAAAATGAGAGGTTTAAGCCGAAAACCCGCAAAGGGCGACTCAAGTACTAATCAAAGTTCAAATCAATGCTGCATGTAAAGGGGGAGAAAGTATCTGAAAATCAGAGGAAAGGGGAACAACTCGATCTGATGTAACTACGGAAGCCAAGAGGTTACCCAAGTAAATTGCTCGTTCAAGAGAAATTTCAGATGGTTTGAAAATGAGGGGTCCAAGATATTCCGCATCTGGGGCATCTACAACCTATAACCTTACATTTGTTTCTTATATCCTTGATATTTATTTTTAGTATTTTAAAACATTTCTTGCAATAAATTCTTGTTATCCTTTCCATGACAATTTTTGCTTGATTCATATTTTCTTTCATACATTTTTGAGATGCATTATGATTGTCATAAAATTGAATGATGATTAGTAATAAAAAAATCTTTAAATAAAAGGATTTCAAAGTATTACTAAGGAATAGATTTAAATCTTGGGAAAGGTTTGGAAAGTTCACCAAGAAAAGAAAACAGTGAACGTGTTGGAAACTCCATCACAAAGTCAGAAAATCTATGAATTTCAGCAAAAGTCAGAAACTGAGACTGTTTGACAAGTTATCTTGAGTGAAGGATTCCTTAAGTGGGGCATCAATGAACAATTGAAGACTCCGTCATGAAGTCGGATAATCTATGAACCTTAAAGAAACCATGGATTAGAAATCACGACACAATCATTTGATTGCATTCATTCTTAGGAAACATACAAGCATTTGCAAAGCATGTCATTCTCATCTTTGCATTTAGCTAACATTGCAGAAATCAGGAAAACTTGGACTTACCCAAAGTGAGCTCGTTTTGTTTTTCAAACGAGTCAAGCCCCGAGATCACCGTCGAGGTACGTTTCCTTTCCAAATCGAACTCATTTTGCTTCTCAAATAAGTCGAGCCCCGAGACCGCCGTCGAGGTATGTTCCTTTCATTTTCAAGTTAAATTTATTCTTTTCCAAATGAACCAAACCCAGAATCATTCTTAGTACTTCTTTTTGTTTTAAATTGAATTCATTATGTTTTATCAAATGAGTCGAGCCTTGATACCTCAGTCGAGGTATTTATTTTTGTTTTAAATTGAATTCATTCTATTTTATCAAATGAGTCGAGCCTTGAGACCTCTTTCGAGGTATTTCCTTTTATTTTAAATCGAATTCATTCTGTTTTATCAAAAGAGTCGAGACTTGAGACCTCCGTCGAGGTATTTCCTTTTGTTTTAAATCGAATTCATTCTGTTTTATCAAATGAGTCGAGCCTTGAGACCTCCGTCGAGGTATTTCTTTTTGTTTTAAATTGAATTCATTTTGTTTTATCAAATGATTCGAGCCTTGAGACTTCGAGGTATTTCCTTTTGTTTTAAATCGAATTCATCCTGTTTTAGCAAATGAGTCGAGACTTGAGACCTCTGTCGAGGTATTTCTTTTTGTTTTAAATCGAATTCATTCTGTTTTATCAAATGAGTCGAGCCTTGAGACCTCTATCGAGGTATTTCCTTTTGTTTTAAATCGAATTCATTCTGTTTTATCAAATGAGTCGAGCCTTGAGACCTCTGTCGAGGTATTTCCTTTTGTTTTAAATCGAATTCATTCTGTTTTATCAAATGAGTCGAGAATTGAGACCTTCGTGGAGGTATTTCCTTTTGTTTTAAATCGAATTCATTCTGCTTTATCAAGTAAGTCGAGCCTTGAGACCTCCGTCGAGGTATTTCTTTTTGTTTTAAATTGAATTCATTTTGTTTTGTCAAATGAGTCGAGCCTTGAGACCTCCATCTAGGTATTTCCTTTTGTTTTAAATCGATTTCATTCTGTTTTATCAAATGAGTCGAGACTTGAGACCTCCGTCGAGGTATTTCTTTTTGTTTTAAATCGAATTCATTCTGTTTTAACAAATAAGTCGAGCCTTGAGACCTCCGTCGAGGTATTTCCTTTTGTTTTAACTCGAATTCATTCTGTTTTATCAAATGTGTCGAGACTTGAGACCTCCGTCGAGGTATTTCCTTTTGTTTTAAATCGAATTCATTCTGTTTTATCAAATGAGTCGAGCCTTGAGACTATCGTAGAGGTATTTCCTTTGGTTTTAAATCGAATTCATTCTGTTTTATCAAATGAGTCGAGCCTTGAGACCACCGTTGAGGTATGTCTTTTTGTTTTAAATCGAATTTATTCTATTTTATCAAATGAGTCAAGCCTTGAGACCGTCGTCAATGTATTTTCAAATCACGGGTAAGGCCTCCGGGCACCATTCTTAAGACCTCCGGGCATTTTTTTCAAAATCACGGGTAAGGCCTCCGGGCACCATTTTTAAGACCTCCGGGCACCATTTTTAAGACCTCCGAGCATCATTCTTAAGACCTCGGGGCACTTTTTTTTCTTGCAAATCGAACTCGTTTCCTTAAGACGGGTCGAGCCTTGATTAGTCAGGGAATTTAATTTAAGGATAATATCTTCTATTTACAGCTTTTTTTCAAAAAAAAAAGTAAAAAAAAAATGAAAAAAGAAATCCCCTTCTCTTCACATGTGATTTCAATAACCGGACAAAATTAGTGTTTGTTTATCTTTGCCTGATTCTTGATTCTCAGCAATAGCTAAAGAAGGGCAGCTGTAGACACCTAATTTTGTCTGGACCACTAAAACATGTATGTTTTCTTCCTAAATTGATGTTTCAAAATGTAAATAGACTTTTTCGATCCTGCAGGTAGTATTCCGAGACTTAGTTTAAGAGGGCGAGTATAAAAAGTCAAACTTGAAAAAAGTCAACCTCAAAAAGTCAACCCCGAAAAGTCAACTACTAAAAAAGTCAACCCACTTTCAAAATCAAGATTTGAAGTTCAATTGAAAAATGGTGAAAGAATTTTGATAATCCGAGGTCTACATCGAAAGATATGGAGGTCGAAAGTTGGGTTATGGAGATTTAGTAGAAAGAAAACCCTAATATGGGAAATTTGGGGAAAAGTGCTTAAATGATCGAATTGGTCGAAATTAAAGGTTCCAAATGAAAGATAAGCACTGAATACGGGTAATGAAGAAGCCACTTGAAAGAAAAACTGAAAGAAAAGTCAATCCGAGAGAAAACCGAGAATAAGGGTTTTTGGTGGATTTCGGTGAAATTGGGAAGAATTACAGAAATAGCCCGAATCGGTAGGACTAAAGCCCCTAATGGATGAGGAGTGATTAAAAAAGGATATCCCAAGGCTCAGTTTGAAGAAAATCTGAAAATCAGACTTGTTTTGAGCAAAATCGGATTTCGGAGGTAAAAGGGCAAAATTGGAAAATTTAGGAAAAATAGCAAATGAACTCCAAAAGTTCTGAAAATTTGCAAATCTCATTCTTAAATCATTTGGAAGAGACTGGCAAAAGAAAATCTTAATTCGGAGTTCGTTTAGAAAATGGCCAAATCCCGGGTCTTCTATATAGTAATTCAAGAAGATAAATCCCGGAAAAATAGCAAATGAACTCCAAAAATTCTGAAAATTTGCAAATCTCATTTTTAAATTATTTGGAATAGATTGGAGAAAGAAAATTTTGATTCGGAGTTCGTTTGCAAAATGGTCAAATCCCAGGTCTCCTATGAAGAAATTCAAGAAGATAAATCCCGGAAAAATAGCAAATGAACTCCAAAAATTCTAAAAATTTGCAAATATCATTTTCAAATTATTTGGAAGAGATTGGAAAAATAAAATATTGATTCGGAGTTCGTTTGCAAAATGGCCAAATCCCAGGCCCCCCTATACAGTATTTCAAGCAGATAAATCCCGAAAAAATACCAAATGAGTTGCAAAAATTATGAAAACTTCCAGATCACACTTTTAAATTATTTGGAAGAGATTGGTGGAGAAAAATCTTGATTTGGAGCTCATTTAAAAAATTGTAAAATTTGGGAGCATAAAAAGGCAATTTTGGAAGAACAAATCCAAAGAAATAGCAAATGGACTCGAAAATTTTTGATAACTTCCAGAATTCAATTTTTTATTATTTTGAAAGTATTTAAAAAATAAAATTTGAATTTGGAGTCCGTTTTCCATTTATTTGCATTCGGGAGGCAAAAAGGTCGTTTTACCCAAGAAACCGAAAAGGGCTTTTCTTTCCTTTCAAAAGAATCAAACATGGGCTGGAAGAAGGAGGGCTGGCCGGCAAGGCCCAACGATGGGAAGTAGGTTTCTGATTTTTTAATCAAGAGGCCAAAAATGAAGAGTTAGTTAGTGATTTTTTGATCAAGCCTTTGCAAATAAGCGACATAGACCAATGCATGAAGAGGGAGAGTGTCAACATAATGGCTTAAGATTCTTGAACAACTGTAATTGCGGATAGCTGATGGCCTAATCTAAGGGTGATAATTGCATGTTTTAAACATCTTGGATCAATAGCCCTTGGATGAAAATTGATTGAGAGAAAAATGACAACATCCTAGCCTAGAGAGAGGAGGGGTTCGGCCACTACAAGGGAGGATTTTTCTTTCATTTTCAGCACACTCTCATTCTCTATTCTCTCATGCTTTTGGCTGATTTTCTCTCCATTGTTGAATAGCAAAAAGAAAAGTTTAGAAAAGAAAAGAAAGTTAGAAGAGAAAAAGCTTGAAAGATAGCTTCTAGAGGTTTCTTTTAGCACCATACTCTTGCACTTTCTTTGATTTTTCATTCTTCATTAGCTGTTTTGATTATTATTTTGGTGAGTTTCTTTTGATTTTTATTTTTAAATAAGTGTTTTTAATGTTCTTCTTTAAGTTCTTTCTTCATCCTTTCTTATAAAAAGTTCTCAAAATATTTTTTTTCCCTTGATTCTTTGACATGGCCGAACGGCCCAGTTTTTTTTTTTTTTTTTTAGTTGCTGTTTTGCTTTGTTATTTCATGTTATTTTTGAAATAAGTGTTGATGCTTTAAATCTTCTTCTACTACATATACTTGAAGCTTGTTTTAATTTGGTTGCTTGTTTATTTCCATTTATGAGTCTATTATCATGTTCCTGCATTTTTGATTTTTTGTTTCAAAATGTTTAAGTTTGTTTATGTTTTATATTTTGAAATCCATGCGTTTGTGAAAATGCTTATTAGTTTTCATACCTCTACTTTATATTTGCATGATTTGAGTGTTATGTTTTAGTTAAGTATGTTAGTATATCAAGTGTTTGTGAAAATGCCATGCTCACTTTGAACATGAGGCCATTCGGCCACTTCACTTTCTTTGCTTTGTGTGTGCATTTTTGTTATGTTAGTTGATAGGTTTGCATTTTCATGACATTCGGTGGAGTATTTGGTTTAAGCATGCCTTGTGTTTGTGTTATTTCCATGTATATTTTAAATGTTAGGATTGGTTTGTTTTGCCATGCATATCCATGCATATTAGACCTAGGTTGCATTAAATGCCATGCAAGTTCATTTAGGTCTAGGTCATTTTATTGATGCCATGCATTTTTCATGACATTTAGGTTTAAAATCATGCATTTCATGCATCATATTTGTTGTATTTTTCATGCATTTCATGTCCTTGCCACTTGACTTATGACTTAGGCAATCAATGGTTCAAAGTCATGCTCTCTTGAGCATACTTGTGGAAAATTAAAGAGTTGTCAAATTGATTATTCTACTTTTGTGATTTTTTTTTACTTAGGCAATTTTGTCTAACTTTTTAAAAGTGTTAGCTACTGTTTGTGAGTCATTTATAGAGTCTTAAATATTTTTAATTTGATTTTTAAATGATTTTATCAAAGGCAAAAATGTGTTTTGGCAAAACAGTTTTTTCATCCAGTACTCTTACTTTTCTGATTTTTGTCGGCAGCCATCATTAATCAGAAAATTAAGCTTTTCCTTTTATTTTTACATGTTCTGAGTCTCCAGTATTTTTTTTAGATTTTTTTGAAGTTTTAAAAATAGGGTAAAAAATCGTGGTTTAAAACTAGACAGTGGAGTCATAATTGAATTTGAAGGAAAATTATTTTTCTGTTTTGGTTAAGTTACTTAGAGGGAGCTGATTAGGAAGTTTAGCTACTGACTTAGGGTAGTTTCTAAGCCCTTTTAAACTCTAAAAATTATTTTTTATGTCTCGGGTTAAGGGTGGTCAAGTCCGGGATTTTAAACTTAGGAAATTAGAGCCATTTAAAAAGGGTTTAGCTAAGTTTTTATTTTTAATCTAAGCTTTTCAAAAAAAAATTGTTTTCAAACAATCACAAAGTATTTTGATTTTAGAATATTTAATTTGATATATTTTCCTAAGGTAGCCGGATATCTTTTTAGATATACGGATTTCCTTAATTAAAGGAAAAAATACACTTTCATGCATTGCATTTTCCATATTAATGCATTTTATATAATGTGATTTTTGCTATGATAATTTCTATGGTATTGTTATTATTTTGATTTATATTTTTTTATTTTTATATTGTTTATTATATGCTTTTGAATATTTCATGATATCTTATGCTTTTTATTTAGTTATTTTTGTCATATTATTTAGCATATACTATGTTCATGCATTATTATTTTCATGCATATTATATGATAGCATTATTTTATATTTCATGTCATTTAAATTATATGCCATATCATTCATATTTGCCATGTCATTTAAATTATTTCATTTCATATAGAATATATTATGTTTCCTATGTCATTTCATTTCATGTAAAATATATTATGTTACCTAGGTCATTTCATTTCATTTAGGATATATTGTGTCATTTAGGATATTTTATTTCATTTAGAATATATCATATGACTTAGGAGATTACATTTCATATAAAATATATTATGTTACCTAAGTCATGTCATTTCATTTAGAATATATCATACAACTTAGGATATTTCATTTCATTTAGAATATGCTAAGACATTTAAATTATATCATATCATTTAGGTTGCATTATAATATTTAGACTTTGCTATGTCATTTTATTTATGTCATACATATTCATATTCATATTTTTTAAAATGTTTTCAAAAATGTAATGATTTTCAATAAAATAAAGATATTCCTGAGTTAAAATAATTCATGAGTTCTCTACCGAGTTTGCTGGGGAGGATATAATCAATTATCATTAATAACGGAATATTTTCTTTAAAATGAGAATGATTCGGAAAGTTTTCCAAACTAATAAAAATTTCTATAATTTGCAATGTTTGTTAGGGAATATAAGAAAAATTTGAACTTATAAATTCCGGATCATTTTTAATTAAGAATGGAATTATTTTTATTTAAATTGGGAATTAACATGAAATACTAAATTTAAAATCGACTTTTTACTGAGACTTGAGATAACACATGATTAATAAGGTATCATTTTATACGGGCATTGTGGGGGTGCTAATCCTTCCCTACACGTAATCGAGTCCCGAATCCATTTCTTTGATTTCTCTGGTTTAAAACGCAGACTTGAAATTGGTTTTAAAAAATATTTTAATTAATTTTAAAATATATTATAAAATCAGTTTTAATAGGTGGCCGATCACACCTAGCTAAAAAAGATTGGTGGCGACTCCATGTCTTTTTCAAGGTCATTTTCAAAACCTTCATTTTTCAAGAGGAATTAAGTCGACTTTTCCTCGGTTTTTTTTAATGTTACGCTTAACGAATAATAAAGTCTTGTGATGAGACTTGTTATTTTTTAGGTTGCGGCCTTTCTCCCAATTCATATTGACGGTTTTCAGCTCTAAGCAAGAAGAAGGAAAGGACGGTTAGCTCTTCTTTCCTGGAAGTGAATGAGGTAGAAAAACGTATGCTTTTCTCGGAGATAGCCGGGTGTGAAGAAAGACATTGAATCTTAAAAAGTCTGTTTTCAGGACCCACGGGGCGGAAACTAGTCTTTACTATAGGGGTATCATTAATATTTCTACTTTTGAATAAGGCTTTCAAATAGCACCCTTGTTTCTTTGCGGAGTGAAATAACCCCAGATTATCCGACTAATACCAACTCCTAAATAAAGAAAAATACCCTGTATTAATATTAATATCAATTAATTGACATTGCCTCTACTCTTGTTACCTAATCTTTTGTTGTTACCCCTTATATTATATAATACAGATATTTATTCTGTAATACTTCGTATTAACCTTGCTATTCATTCCATCATCATGTATGAATTACTAGATCTGTGTAAGACCGGTTTGCGCTTGGTGGAATTTATGTCATTCTTGACATTGAGTCCTAACCAGACTCCGTGTACGGATAGAGAAGGAAACTCGATTTATCCTAGAGTCTAACTAACTCTAACCCAGGATCAATCGTGAAGAGGTTTTCTTCTTCAGTAGCAGATTCGGATAGTGATCAGTAGCCCTCTCGTTCTTCCCATAGAAAGCTTCTTCTATGAAAGCAACTAAAGGTTTACTTAGCTTTAAATAGGCTCCTTGAGTCATGCTACTTTTAGGCATCTCTTATTTATATGAACATTCACCTCCGAAGCTGAAGATGGATATCGGACTGTGGGATTAGTGTAGCGGCTAGTCTCTGGGTCTCCCGAGGTAGGGCTTAGCTAAGCCTTGCGTCATTCAGGTCTCGTTGATTTGGTTCTCTCAGTGGTTTCGTATAAATAAGAGGCATTGTGCGTTCTGTTCGTTCAGGCACGTAAAGCAAGAACAAGTAGGATATCTGCTCTGTAGTGTAGCTGGCTTTACCGGATATCTTTCCTGCTCGGGGGTGCGGGCCCCAAAACGCCCCATTACACCCGGGGAAAGCAATGGAAGTTACGGAGCTGCTGTCCTGAAGTCAGTGAGCGGAAACAGCGCTCTTTTCTTCTTTCCAACCCATTCCCATCCTGTCCGTTGCAGCTGCGGTAGTTATAAAAAAGTAGCTAGGCGGGGTGAGAAGATTCAAAAGAGAAGCGCAGAGTTTTAGGAAAGGAGATTAGGCAAGAAAAAGGAGAGCATACCCAGAAAGAGAACGTCGACTATCAAGACAAGGACCCCAATCAGCATAAGCATGTAACTCTAGCTCAGAAGAAGAGGTAAAAGACATAATGAGAAGTTCCCTTAAGATATCGATCGATCCACTTTACGATGTACTGGGCGGCAATTGAGGAATTGGCTTCAAATGGTTACGGCAAAGGCAATGTCCGGCCCTGTCATGCTTAAATAATGCAAGGCTCCTACCATGCTGCGATAAAGAGATGGATCCTCCTAAAGGGGTTACCCGTCATCTTGAGAAGGCAGCGACAACGATTGATATAGGAGTACTAACTGAGTTGAGTTTGCATTGGCTAGATTCAACTTTATGAAAAGATCATGAAAGACTTCTGCTGAGATAAATGAGGACCAACTTTTTCTTCATCGATCTCTTCCAAATAATTAAAAAGTATGATCTGGAAGTTCTCATAATTTTTGGAACTCATTTGGTATTTTTTCGGGATTTATGTGCTTGAATTACTACATAGTGGGCTCGGGATTTGGCCATTTTGCAAATGAAATCCGAATCTGGATTTTCTTTCGTAAATCTCTTCCAAATAATTTAAGAATGAGATCTACAAATTTTCAGATTTTTTGGAGCTCATTTACTATTTTTCCGGGTTTATCTTCTTGAATTTCTACATAAGAGACCAGGGATTTGGCCATTTTGCAAACGAACTCCGAATCAAGAATTTTCTTCGCCAATCTGATGCACCCAAAAGAGTGTATCTTATTTAACCTTGCACTAAAAAGATAAATTGTAAGTATAGTAGTTAGCAAGGGTCGAGTCCTCAGGGATTGGGTTTTAGTTTATAAGTTAATAGTTTAAAACTTAAATTCAAGAACAATAAAAGAAAAGGGGTTTTTGAAGCCAGATTTAAACTAAAGTAAATAATAAGAATAAGATGCAAGGCGGTATAACCAGCCAATAAAAATATATATACTAAATTAGGCGGTATAACCAGCCAATAAAAATATATATACTAAATTAGGCGGTATAACCAGCCAAAAATATATATATACTAAATTAGGCGGTATAACCAGCCAATAAAAATAAAACAAAGTTAATATACAAATTAGGCGGTATAACCAGCCAATAAAAATAAATATACTTTTAAAAATAAGCAAACTAGAAAAGTAAGAAAACAAGTAAGTAAGAAGAATCAAATATGAAAAATATGGTTAAGGTTTCATTCTCCACCACTAGACATCATTAAGAATCAATTTCAGATCTATCAATATCAACCAACTATCAAAGTTAACAACCGTAGATAACAACAAGCTCTGTTATCCCAATCTTTCCTTAGTTTGTCGTTAAATAGAACAAGCTCTCTATTTAATCTCTAACCATTAAACAACCTAGAATAAGCTCTCTAAATTCAATTTAATGGCAGCTTTATGATGAGAAAGATAGGTTGATCTAAGCAACAAACACATAAGCTCGGATTGTTCAACTTAGGTTATGTTCCACTTTGCAATTATTGAAAACTTGACCATAATCATTAATCACAAATTGCCACTTATGAATAGGAAATCAAGACAATTACACGGATCAAGACTCCTAGACTAGCAATAGATAATTATCAAGATCTATCTAGTTGTACACCTAAATAAATCAAGACAACATCATGAACAATTCTTGTAGAAGAACATAAGCAACTTTGATAGAAAATTAATGATAGATAGAATCTGAAAATCAATCACAAAACATGTCTAGGGCTTTGAAATCACCCTTAACCAAATAGAAGTTTAGCCTAGCATAGGCATTATAAACATAAAATTAAATAGAATCTAAGAAGAAAATAAAAGAAAGAAAGAAGAAGAAGAAGAATATTAATTATCCAACCTCTTGCTCTTTCTAAAGAAAAAGAAAACTAGAGAAAAGAAAGAAGAAGAAAACTTAGAGAATTTTATTACAATGGCTAATATCCTACCTATGTACAATATGATCCTCTACAATCATCCAAGGCCCTCTATTTATACACATTTTGGAGGGCTAAATGACAAGAGACAAGCTTTACAAATTTCAAAGGTAGGTATAATAGGTGGGTGAATTTTTCTAACAATTTTCGTCATATTGTATGACAATTTTTGATCAGCCAACTTGATGGTCGATTTCGTCAATGTTGGAGGCCTGATCTGATCACATGGTCTTCTAGAAAAAGGTTCCTCTATCAGTTACGGATCCATAGCCGTTGGAATCAGCTCATTTTCTGATGTGGATAAGCTGATATGGGCAAAATACGAAAACAGGTCAGCACAGACGTCATTGCACATCAGCCAACTTGATGGTCGATTTCGTCAATATTAGAGGCCTGATCTGATCATATGGTCTTCTAGACAAAGGTTCCCGTATCAGTTACGGATCCATAGCCATTGGAATCAGCTCATTTTCTGATGTGGATAAGCAGATATGCGCAAAATACGAAAACAGGTCAGCACAGACGTCATTGCACATCAGCCAACTTGATGGTCGATTTCGCTAGGGAAAACGACTCCGTTTCAAGAAGTGTAAAACATGAAAAAGATAGATATGCCTCTTAGCTTTGCACGGCTACAAATTTCCGCCTTATTGCTTCAGTGAAACTCCAGATATAGCTGATATGGCAAAAGGTGTCGGAACTGGAACTGAACTGGATTTGCCCTTAATTGAAGTAATCTGAAATCACTCAAAGAAACTTGTGAAAAACACCAAATTACATAAAAATATAAAAGATCATAAACACAATTAGACTAAACAATAATAACTCGTATTTGACACAAAACAATAATAAAACATAACTAAAAACTATATAATTATACGAGTTATCACACCCCCACACTTAGATTGTTGCTAGTCCCTAGCAACGACTCAATAAAAATAAAATAAGAAAATCTAATCTAATCCACTTTCGTAGGAAATCACGGTGGCACTTAGCATGTGACACAAGCCTTTAAACCCCTAGGTGTCCCTAGTGGACGAGTTTAGTCTCGTGAGGGTTTACTAGAACGATACCCACAAACGTTGAAAAACTAAAATATAAATAAACTACATATACTAAAAATATTTATTCCTAATCCTTTCAATACAAATTAGAGACAATCTTTGAACAAGTCTTATAAACTAATCAATAGCTTAAAGAATTTCACAAAAAATCATGCTTGGATGTAAATTGTTTGAGTTAAGCCAATATTAGCATAACATATCTCAATCAAAATAGTGCATGTTCAAATTTAATCTCAACTTCTCACATGGGATACTCTCTTGATTTTCACTCTTTAAAGTAGTGGTAAAGTGTTTACACTCAATCAATCTCATGAAAACACTTCTACCATATGCTTGCTTGTCCACCTATTCTCCACTAAAAGATCATGCAACTTCATAAATCAAGAGGTCTTTAATCAAGGTTGTAATGGGGCCAAGGGGTTTGTAATGTGGTTGAAGAACAAAAGGATAAAGATATCACAAAGGTTCCAAAGAGTTCATAAAGTTTAGAGACATAAAAAGATTATACAAAGAAACTTCTCAAAACTCTTTACAAGTACATAGTCACCTAGGCCGAATATTCATGTTGGGCTTTTCTTCATTCTAAACAACTTTGTAACATCTTTTTCTTTTTCCACAAATTCAAGAGATGAATCATATTTTTTACTTATGAATGTATTTGCCAGTATTCCATTTCTTTTTCTCTTGACTTTTCTTTTCTTTTCCCCCCACACTTATTTCTTGTTTCTAACCCAAATTTTCAACTAAAAATATCCCTTGTTTTTTTGCAATATGTCTCAAAATATATAATCCATCTTTAGAACAAGGGTAAGGATATAAGTATATTTAGGCTAGGTGTAAGTTGTGGTTACCAATAAAACATCATATTTAATGTAGGCTCAAATTGGCTCACTAGTGGGGATGTTCTCTTAGAACATTAATAATGGATGGCTGTTTGGCTCTGGTTATAATCCTAATGCCTCTATCATATTCATGTTGTCACATGTATCAATATAGTCTCAAACGGTTTAAAGCAAGTTCTAGAGAATCATGTAATCATAAGAGCACTCAAGAAAGAAATTAGATTGATTTGTATAATGCATCAATCATTATAGGCTCAAAAACTCACAAGGATGATTATACAAGTCAGATTAAGTCTAAACATGCTTCTTTCTCAATCAACATATCATATTAACATTGGCTCATAAAAAGGTTGACATCAAGCTCAATTCTCATGAAAATCTTCTCACTAATAAATCTGTTTTAGACTTATGCAATTCATATCTCATCATTGTATTAAAAAGGAACTAAAACACAAAAAAAAAAAATAATAATAATAAAGACTCATAAAAAAATAGTAGACAAAAATAAACGAAATCCTAAATCATTCCCCCCACACTTAATTCTTACATTGTCCTCAATGTAAGTCTATTAACCCAAATGAAAGAATCATGTGTAAGAGAAAAGAACTAATAACATAAGAATAGGAACAACTAAGACTCAAAACAAAACAAACTCATGCAACCTAAATAATCCTAAAATACTAAACAAAAATTAACAAGTAAACGTAAAAAGATTAAAATCAAACTGACAAGGTATGTCTCAAGTCTCCCTTACTCAGACCTTGTTCAGAATGAATACTTCTAAATTGCTTAAAACACAACAAACTTTTTTTTTTTTTTTTGAAAAGAAGAAATCAAACTGACAAGGTATGTCTCAAGTCTCCCTTACTCAGACCTTGTTCAGAATGAATACTTCTAAATTGCTTAAAACACAACAAACTTTTTTTTTTTTTTTAAGAAGGTAAAATTTAGGAGATATTACCTGTAGAGGTTGCTAACCACTTATTATAACTGAGACACAACAAACAAAATGTTAGATAATGTCACAAAGACAAAGTGCAATCCACTCCTTGCTCGTCCATATCTCTTTTTCTTTTTCCGAGCGTTTGTGAAACAACCGTAGCAGATAAATACTCATAAGCTTGGAGCTTTTTGAGTAAATCTTCAATGGTTGTAGCAGAAATTATGGTTCTCCTTGCCTCTGAAAACATGAATCCATTATGCATAGCATTATCTAAATATGAAAGCAAATTACTAAAATAACCATTAATATTAAGCAAACCAATGGGTTTCTTATTTGTGACCAAAGATGACCAAGAAGCCACGCAAGCTATTTCTTCCAATGTACCCAGACCTCCTGGTAAAGCAATGAATGCATCGGTAGAATGGTACATGATTGTTATCCGTTCAGGGACACTCCAGACTTGTATTTCCTTACCCACGGTAGGTCCACAAAAACTTGTGAATAGTTTTGGCACGATTCCTAGAACTGGACTTCCTCCGGCGTGTGCTGCTGTAGCGACTGCTCCCATTAAACCCGTACTACCGCCTCCATAAATCAAGTGGATCTTTTGTTGGGCAAGTATTACTCCAACTCTTATGGCTTCATCAGCGAATATGTTATTTTTCCCTGGATAAGCACCTCCAAAGACAGAAATTTTTTTTAATGCGCTGGGACGAAGTACTTTCCATTTTTTTTTCTTCGAGTGCCTGAAAGAGAATGAGTACATGGTGTAATATATAAAGGACTGAGTAGTGAATCAGACAAGAGTAATAATGTCGCTGAAAGTGTATCTGACCTGTCCGAAGAAAATGTTAACCTAACAAAAGATTTTTGCGTGATTTCAGGAAGAAAATCAAAAAGAGAAGAAAAATCAACCGTAAAAGTCAAGAGTAATAATGTCGCCGAAAGTGTATTTGACCTGTCAGAAGAAAATGTTAACCTAACAAAAGATTTTTGCGTGATTTCAGGAAGAAAATCAAAAAGAGAAGAAAAATCAACCGTAAAAGACAAATAAAAAAAAAGCAAATAATTACACAAATCGAACAACACGTAAATTAAACCAAAATGAAGTTATTGCAAATCAAACCAAAAGCTGAGAAGTCATTTATTGTAGTTGTGATTGTGGCTCACATCTTCCTCTGGTTTTACGTCCAGAAACGGCTTAAACGCTTTCTATGATTCGAGGATATGCTTCCCATCCAGTTTTCTTACAAGCTGGCAAACAGGGTCTTTTAACATCAGATTCCCAAGATGTTGCCATTCCCTTTGGAATTGCGGCCATAAATCAAGAATTTCTCTTTGTACGTCTCCACTAGGATGCGTCTCAAGAGAAAGTTGCATATTACCCAAATTCTCCTTACTCAGTCCATCCTTAATGAATTCAATTTTATCATCTCGATTAGAGGACGGAATCCCAATAGAATGACATTTACCGTTACACGTCCATCGTGCACATTTGTGGCAGTTTGAACCCATGCGCTTTGCTCGTCGCTTCTTTGCAAAAGTGCTTCTACCTGTACCTGGTAAATGCAAAACAGGAAGATATTCATCTTCACGTACCTTGGCTTCAATTATCCAACGTATGTCTCCAGGAATCCCTTTGTGCATAAGCATTCTTAATCTTTCAAATCGAACTTGGTAAAGCTTCAGTAAAATATTTCGAGGAAAAGGAGGAAATCGTTTCTGCAATCTTGTGAGAATATCATCCATCCTGAAAAAAATGAAAAAAAAAAATGAAAGAGAAATTGGAAGAGAAATTTATATACAATATCAGTTTTGTGGGTAGCTGATGGAACCGATTTAAATAATCACGGAGTACCGTTATCCGCCATTTAACCGGGGTTAAAAAAAATAAAAATTATATTTACATCTAGTTATTTTCAAAACATGGATCAGAAAGAAAAACAACATAAAAAGACTCAAAAATAAAATCCTAAATTCTTCCCCCCACACATAATTCTTACATTGTCATTAATGTAATGCTATTAACCCAAATGAAAGATTCATGTGTAAGTGAAAAGAACTATTAAACAAAATAAACTTATGCAGCCTAAATGAACTTAAAAACACTAAACACAATTAACAAAGAAACATAAGAAAAAGATAAAGAAAAAGAGAGCAAATCTGAGGATGGCAGTTTGGCAGTGCTTTCACTAATTAGGCTGCCTCCCCCAATTAGCACTTGATTGATTGTTTCCAGTCTAGCCAATTCCCCTTCTTGGCTTTTTAGGATCTTTTGGCTTAGACATGAAACTTCTCGGATTTTTGCGTTTTGGAGGAAGTTTTCTTTGCAAAACAGCCAATGCATTCTTCCCCACACGTATTATTTCATCATTCTTGGTGGGGTATAGCTCTTTGAGGAATTGTGCATATCTTGGTACTTGTCTAATGGCATCCACAAGCAAGCTGTTTAAGGTTTCCAAAAATTGTTGTACATGTTCCTCCTTCTTGGACTTTGCAAATCTGCTAGGAAAAAGTGGAGAAGGAACATTAGTAGAAATAAGAACCTTAAAAGCTACCTGAGGTGTCAAAGTACTCTCCTTTTGAATGGTGGCTTCATTATCCCCAAGAAGTGAATCCATCTTTGGTTTTGTCTCATCCTCATCTTGTTCCTCATTTCTCAAGGTCACAATAGTAGCATTCTCCTTTGGGTTAATCACGGTTTGGGAAGGGAGTGCTAGAGATCTTTCTGCTACTAATTTCACCATACTACTAGCCAATAGGCTCATTTGCCTTTCCAAACTCTGGATGCTTGCCCTTGTTTCCTGTTGAAATTGCAAAGTATCAGTAACAAGAGAATGTACAAGATCTTCTAAATAAGTACCTGAGTTTTGAATCATATGTGGTGGTTGAAAAAGATCTGGTTCTTGAGACCATGATTGATTGAAGCTAGATGGATGAGTGTAATTGGCATAAGGATCTACTTCTTGGTAATTTTTCGAGTAGCCATAATTAGTATGATCCCACCATCCCTCATGGTAAGTGTTTGAGTAATGATCATACTGTTGGTCTTGGAACACTCGATGGCCTTGACATCCTCCCATGGCCAATTGTTGAACTGTGGAGGTGAGCTTGGCTTGTTGATTCTCTATGTTCATGTATGCCACCAACTCTTCAAGTGTTAGATTGCTCAATTCCATCGCTTTTTTTTTTTTTCAAAATTTGATAAGAAAAACCCGTATGTACAAGAAAATAAATATCATTAGAACTGAAAATAAGAATAAACCAAGTAACAAATAAACTAAAAAAAACAATCCCCGGCAACGGCGCCAAAAACTTGATGCACCCAAAAGAGTGTATCTTATTTAACCTTGCACTAAAAAGATAAATTGTAAGTATAGTAGTTAGCAAGGGTCGAGTCCTCAGGGATTGGGTTTTAGTTTATAAGTTAATAGTTTAAAACTTAAATTCAAGAACAATAAAAGAAAAGGGGTTTTTGAAGCCAGATTTAAACTAAAGTAAATAATAAGAATAAGATGCAAGGCGGTATAACCAGCCAATAAAAATATATATACTAAATTAGGCGATATAACCAGCCAATAAAAATATATATACTAAATTAGGCGGTATAACCAGCCAATAAAAATAAAACAAAGTTAATATACAAATTAGGCGGTATAACCAGCCAATAAAAATAAATATACTTTTTAAAAATAAGCAAACTAGAAAAGTAAGAAAACAAGTAAGTAAGAAGAATCAAATATGAAAAATATGGTTAAGGTTTCATTCTCCACCACTAGACATCATTAAGAATCAATTTCAGATCTATCAATATCAACCAACTATCAAAGTTAACAACCGTAGATAACAACAAGCTCTGTTATCCCAATCTTTCCTTAGTTTGTCGTTAAATAGAACAAGCTCTCTATTTAATCTCTAACCATTAAACAACCTAGAATAAGCTCTCTAAATTCAATTTAATGGCAGCTTTATGATGAGAAAGATAGGTTGATCTAAGCAACAAACACATAAGCTCGGATTGTTCAACTTAGGTTATGTTCCACTTTGCAATTATTGAAAACTTGACCATAATCATTAATCACAAATTGCCACTTATGAATAGGAAATCAAGACAATTACACGGATCAAGACTCCTAGACTAGCAATAGATAATTATCAAGATCTATCTAGTTGTACACCTAAATAAATCAAGACAACATCATGAACAATTCTTGTAGAAGAACATAAGCAACTTTGATAGAAAATTAATGATAGATAGAATCTGAAAATCAATCACAAAACATGTCTAGGGCTTTGAAATCACCCTTAACCAAACAGAAGTTTAGCCTAGCATAGGCATTATAAACATAAAATTAAATAGAATCTAAGAAGAAAATAAAAGAAAGAAAGAAGAAGAAGAAGAATATTAATTATCCAACCTCTTGCTCTTTCTAAAGAAAAAGAAAACTAGAGAAAAGAAAGAAGAAGAAAACTTAGAGAATTTTATTACAATGGCTAATATCCTACCTATGTACAATATGATCCTCTACAATCATCCAAGGCCCTCTATTTATACACATTTTGGAGGGCTAAATGACAAGAGACAAGCTTTACAAATTTCAAAGGTAGGTATAATAGGTGGGTGAATTTTTCTAACAATTTTCGTCATATTGTATGACAATTTTTGATCAGCCAACTTGATGGTCGATTTCGTCAATGTTGGAGGCCTGATCTGATCACATGGTCTTCTAGAAAAAGGTTCCCCTATCAGTTACGGATCCATAGCCGTTGGAATCAGCTCATTTGCTGATGTGGATAAGCAGATATGGGCAAAATACAAAAACAGGTCAGCACAGACGTCATTGCACATCAGCCAACTTGATGGTCGATTTCGTCAATATTAGAGGCCTGATCTGATCATATGGTCTTCTAGACAAAGGTTCCCGTATCAGTTACGGATCCATAGCCATTGTAATCAGCTCATTTTCGGATGTGGATAAGCAGATATGCGCAAAATACGAAAACAGGTCAGCACAGACGTCATTGCACATCAGCCAACTTGATGGTCGATTTCGCTAGGGAAAACGACTCCGTTTCAAGAAGTGTAAAACATGAAAAAGATAGATATGCCTCTTAGCTTTGCACGGCTACAAATTTCAGCCTTATTGCTTCAGTGAAACTCCAGATATAGCTGATATGGCAAAAGGTGTCGGAACTGGAACTGAACTGGATTTGCCCTTAATTCTAGTAATCTGAAATCACTCAAAGAAACTTGTGAAAAACACCAAATTACATAAAAATATAAAAGATCATAAACACAATTAGACTAAACAATAATAACTCGTATTTGACACAAAACAATAATAAAACATAACTAAAAACTATATAATTATACGAGTTATCACAATCTCTTCGAAATGATTTAAGAATAAGATCTGTAAATTTTCAAAAATTTTGGAGTTCATTTGTTATTTTTTCCAAATTTTCCAATTTTGCCATTTTGCCTCCGAAGCCCAATTTTGCTCAAAACAAGTTCAATTTTCAAATTTTCTTCAAAATGAGCCTTGGGCTATCCTTGTTTAATCACTCCTCATCAATTAGGGGCTTTAGTCTTTCCGAATCGGGCCATTTTTGTAATTTTTCCAACTTTCACCGAAATCCACCAAAAACCCTAATTCTCGATTTTCTTCCGGATTGACTTTTCTTTCCGTTTTTCTTCCAAGTAGCTTCTCCATTACCCGTAGTCAGTGCTTATCTTTCATTAGGAACCTTCAATTTAGACCAATTTGATCGTTTAAGAACTTTTTCCTAAATTTCTCGAACTACGGTTTCTTTTCTACTGCATCTCCGTAACCCAACTTTCAAACTCCATATCTTTCAATGTAGACCTCGGATTATCAAAATTATTTTGCCATTTTTCAATTGAACTTCAGATCTTGATTTTGAAAGTGGGTTGAATTTTTTAGTAGTTTACTTTTTAGGGTTTACTTTTTGAGGTTGACTTTTTCAAGTTTGACTTTTTATGCTCGCCTTCGTAGACTAAGTCTCGGAGTACCACCTGCAGGATGAAAAAAGTCTTTTTACATTCTAAAACACCAATTTAGGAAGAAAACATACATGTTTTAGTGGTCCGGAAAAAATTAGGTGTCTACAAGAATTTTTATATTTTCAATTTCAAAAGGTTATTGAACATTTGCCCCAACAGTATCCACCTATTTAGGCATCACAAAGCCTTTGGGGCGGAAAATTAAAATTACTACGGGTGATGTACTTTCATCCTTGCCCGGTTCATGATGCTTGTTCGGAATGCAGAAATAAATGGCCAAAGATCAGAAGCATTCCTCCATGTGTTCCTAGCTTCGGTACCTCTAACGGAAATTCGATATGGCTCCACCTAGGTTCACTATATGAGGGTGAATCGGTTCTAAAAGGCCCCGAATTGTTCCTCACTGTCACCGGTGAAGGCTAGTAAGGCACCCCGATAAAAACGGATTCAATTCGTTAGAGTCTATTTCCCTAGCCCATGCGGATTGTTAATCACGAAGGCTTAGTTACTTTGCTCCCACCTAAAAGAACGAAACCCGGGTATAAGGCTCATGATATGCAAATGCACATGTAATGTGTGAGGAGGAACAACAAACCTTTCACCACCTATTCAACAATCCTTATTCTAAATGCCCCAACATTTTATTAAAAGAACATTCAAGAATAGTGTAACGCATTAACCGACAAACAGTTATAATATACTACATTAAATAACTAGAGAACAATAATAAAATGCATGCACATGAGTATGGACATATATAAAAACATTTTATTATTTTCAAAATTCTTCTTACTATTGAAAAATGTGGGAATTAAAATTAAATACCAAATAAAAACCAACAAAATCGAGAATTTGATAACACACGACTAATTCTAGGCCTGACTCTCTAAATGTCCCAGTGGAGTCGCCAAGTTGTCACAACCTAAAAAATAACAAGTCTCGTCGCGAGACATTTACTCGTTAAGTGTGACATTGGGGGAAACAGAGGAAAAGACGACTTAATTCCTCTTAAAATAAAATGAGGGTTTGAAAACAACTTCGAAAAAGAAATGGAGTTGCCACCAATCTTTTTTTTGCTAGATGTGATCGGCCACCTATTAAAACCGATTTTGTAAAACATTTTAAAATTAATTAAAATATTTTTAAAACTAATTTCAAAGTTTGCGTTTTCAAACCAGAGAAATCAAAGAAGCGGGTTCGGAAGTCGGTTACGTGTGGGGAAGGATTAGCACCCTCGTAACGCCCGTATAAAATGGTACCTTATTAATCGTGTGTTATCTTAAGTCTCGGTAAAAAGTCGGTTTTAGATTTGGCATTTTAAAATAATTCCCAATTTAAAGAAAAATAATTCCATTTTTAATTGAAAATGATCCGAATTTTATTAATTCAAAATGTTCCTATATTCCCCGACAAACTCGGCAAAATATAGAAATTTTTATTTATTTGGAAAATCTCTGAATCATTTTCATTTTTTGAAAGAAAAATATTCCTTTATTAATGATAATTGATGATATCCTCCCTAGCAGACTCGGCAGAAAACTCATAAATTATTTTAGCTCGGGAATATCTTTATTTTTATTGAAAATCATTATCTTTTTTGAAACATATTCAAAAGATGAATATGAACATGTATGACATAATAAAGATGACATAGCAAAATCTAGATAACATAGTATAATCTAAATGAATGATATAATCTAAGTGACATAGTATATTCTAAATGACATTATATAATCTAAGTGATATAGTATATTCTAAATGACATAGCATAATTTAATAACATGACATGGTAAAAAAAACATAAAATAACATTATAATAAATTATGCATGAAAATACTAATAAAAAACAATGCATGAACATAATAAATCCAAAAATGATATGACAAAATAAATAATGACTAAATAAGGAGCATAGAATAACATAAAATATTCACAACCATATAACAATCAATATAACATCTTGAAATATAAATCAAAACATTAACATTACCATAGTAATATTCATAGCAAAAATCATATATCATAGAATATGGATGAACATGGAAAATGCAATGCATAAAAGTGTATTTTTTCCTTTAAATAAGGACATCTGTATACCTAAAAAGATATCCGACTACCTTAGGAAAATACATCAAATCAGATTTTTTCTAAATCAAATATACTTTGTGATTGGATTAAAAATAATTTTGAAAATTTTGGATGAAAATGGCACTATGGCCGAAAAACCCCCCTTAAAAAGGCTCTATTTTCCTAACTTTGAAAACCTGGGTTGACCTCCCTTGACCCGACCTTTATAAAATCATTTTTAGGATTAAAATGACTTAGAAATCAACCTAGGGCAGCTATTGTTCTAAATCAGCCCCCTCTTAATGCCTTAGCCAAAACAGAAAATTATTTTCAAAATTTTCAAAATTTTCAAAAAAAATCTGAAAAACTTATGGGAGACTTAGAACATGTTGACTTCTGTGGGAAAACATCATCTTAATTTTTAGACTAAGGATGTCCTACCAGGAAATTCATGAAAGTCAGAACATTGGGTGAAAAACTGCTTAACCAAAAAATATTTCTAAACCTTTGATAAAAACACTAAAAAATTAGAATAAAAATATTGGAGACTCCTCTAAGGTCCTACAAACAGTAGTAAAAAATTCTAAAAATTTGGACAAGGATTGCCTGATGCACCCAAAAGAGTGTATCTTATTTAACCTTGCATTAAAAAGATCAATTGTAAGTATAATGATTAGCAAGGGTCGAGTCCTCAGGGATTGGGTTTTAATCTATGAGTTATTAGTTTATAACTTACGTTCAAAGAAAACAATAAAAGAAAAGGGGTTTTTGAAGCCAGATTTAAACTAAAGTAAATAATAAGAATAAGATGCAAGGCGGTATAACCAGCCAATAAAAATATATATACTAAATTAGGCGGTATAACCAGCCAATAAAAATAAAACAAAGTTAATATACAAATTAGGCGGTATAACCAGCCAATAAAAATAAATATACTTTTAAAAATAAGCAAACTAGAAAAGTAAGAAAACAAGTAAGTAAGAAGAATCAAATATGAAAAATATGGTTAAGGTTTCATTCTCCACCACTAGACATCATTAAGAATCAATTTCAGATCTATCAATATCAACCAACTATCAAAGTTAACAAACTTTTAAAAATAAGCAAACTAAAAGTAAGAAAACAAGTAAGTAAGAAGAATCAAATATGAAAAATATGGTTAAGGTTTCATTCTCCACCACTAGACATCATTAAGAATCAATTTCAGATCTATCAATATCAACCAACTATCAAAGTTAACAACCGTAGATAACAACAAGCTCTGTTATCCCAATCTTTCCTTAGTTTGTCGTTAAATATAACAAGCTCTCTTTTTAATCTCTAACCATTAAACAACCTAGAATAAGCTCTCTAAATTCAATTTAATGGCAGCTTTATGATGAGAAAGATAGGTTGATCTAAGCAACAAACACATAAGCTCGGATTGTTCAACTTAGGTTATGTTCCACTTTGCAATTATTGAAAACTTGACCATAATCATTAATCACAAATTGCCACTTATGAATAGGAAATCAAGACAATTACACGGATCAAGACTCCTAGACTAGCAATAGATAATTGTCAAGATCTATCTAGTTGTACACCTAAATAAATCAAGACAACATCATGAACAATTCTTGTAGAAGAACATAAGCAACTTTGATAGAAAATTAATGATAGATAGAATCTGAAAATCAATCACAAAACATGTCTAGGGCTTTGAAATCACCCTTAACCAAATAGAAGTTTAGCCTAGCATAGGCATTGTAAACATAAACATAAAATTAAAGAGAATCTAAGAAGGAAATAAAAGAAAGAAAGAAGAAGAAGAAAATAAAGAAAAAGAAAACTAGAGAAAAGAAAGAAGAAGAAAACTTAGAGAATTTTATTACAATGGCTAATATCCTACCAATGTACAATATGATCCTCTACAATCATCCAAGGCCCTCTATTTATACACATTTTGGAGGGCTAAATGACAAGAGACAAGCTTTACAAATTTCAAAGGTAGGTATAATAGGTGGGTGCATTTTTCTAACAATTTTCGTCATATTGTATGACAATTTTGATCAGCCAACTTGATGGTCGATTTTGTCAATTTTGGAGGCCTGATCTGATCACATGGTCTTCTAGAAAAATGTTCCCCTATCAGTTACGGATCCAAATCCGTTGGAATCAGCTCATTTTCTGATGTGGATAAGAAGATATGGGAAAAATACCAAAACAGGTCAGCACAGACGTCATTGCACATCAGCCAACTTGATGGTCGATTTCGCTAGGGAAAACGACTCCGTTTCAAGAAGTGTAAAACATAAAAAAGATAGATATGCCTCTTAACTTTGCACGGTTAAACTTTCAGCCTTATTGCTTCAGTGAAACTCGAGATATAGCTGATATGGCAAAAGGTGTCGGAACTGGAACTGAACTGGATTTGCCCTTAATTCTAGTAATCTGAAATCACTCAAAGAAACTTGTGAAAAACACCAAATTACATAAAAATATAAAAGATCATAAACACAATTAGACTAAACAATAATAACTCGTATTTGACACAAAACAATAATAAAACATAACTAAAAACTATATAATTATACGAGTTATCACACCCCCAGACTTAGATTGTTGCTAGTCCTCGAGCAAAAACAAATAAAAATAAAATAAGAAAATCTAATCTAATCCACTTTCGTAGGAAATCACGGTGGCACTTAGCATGTGACACAAGCCTTTAAACCCCTAGGTGTCCCTAGTGGACGAGTTTAGTCTCGTGAGGGTTTACTAGAACGATACCCACAAACATTGAAAAACTAAAATATAAATAAACTACATATACTAAAAATATTTATTCCTAATCCTTTCAATACAAATTAGAGACAATCTTTGAACAAATCTTATAAACTAATCAATAGCTTAAAGAATTTCACAAAAATTCATGCTTGAATGTAAATTGTTTGAGTTAAGCCAATATTAACATAACATATCTCAATCAAAATAGTGCATGTTCAAATTTAATCTCAACTTCTCACATGGGATACCCTCATGATTTTCACTCTTTAAAGTAGTGGTGAAGTGTTTACACTCAATCAATCTCATGAAAACAGTTCTACCATATTCTTGCTTGTCCACCTATTCTCCACTATATAGATCATACAACTTCATGAATCAAGAGGTCTTTAATCAAGGTTGTAATGGGGCCAAGGGGTTTGTAATGTGGTTGAATAACAAAAGGATAAAGATATCACAAAGGCTCCAAAGAGTTCATAAAGTTTAGAGACATAATAAGATCATACAAAGAAACTTCTCAAAACTCTTTACAAGTACATAGTCACCTAGGCCGGATATTCATGTTGGGCCTTTTCTTCATTCTAAACAACTTTGTAACATCTTTTTCTTTTTCCCCAAATTCAAGAGATGATTCATATTTTTTTTTTACATAGGAATGTATTTGCCAGTATTCCATTTCTTTTTTTTTCTTTTTTTTCTCTTGACTTTTCTTTTCTTTCCCCCCCCCCCCCACACTTATTTCTTGTTTCTAACCCAAATTTTCAATAGATCTTCCTTGTCTTTGCAACTTGTCTCAAAACATGCTAATTCATCTTTGGAACAAAAGTAAGGATATAAGTATATTATGGTTAGGGACAAGTTATGGTTACCAAAGAGATAGCTTATTCAATGTAGGCTCAAATTGGTTCACTAAGGGTGTGTTCTCTTGGAACATCAATAAGGGATGGCTGTTTGGCCCTAGCTAAAAATCCTAATGCCTCTATCATATTCATGTTGTCACATGCATCAATATAGTCTCAACAAGGTCTAAAGCAAGTTCTAGAGAATCATGTAATCATAAGAGCACTCAAGAAAGAAATTAGATTGATTTGTATAATGCATCAATCATATAGGCTCAAAAACTCACAAGGATGATTATACAAGTCAGATTAAGTCTAAACATGCTTCTTTCTCAATCAACATATCATATTAACATTGGCTCATAAAAAGGTTGATATCAAGCTCAATTCTCATGAAACTCTTCTCACTACTAAATCTGTTTTAGACTTATGCAATTCATATCTCATCATAGTATTGAAAGTAACTAAAACACACTAAGTCTAAACATGCTTTTTTTTTTTTTTTTTTAAGAAGATTAAATCAAACTGACAAGGTATGTCTCAAGTCTCCCTTACTCAGACCTTGTTCAGAATGAATACTTCTAAATGTCCTAAAAACCAACAATTTTTTTTTTTTTTTACAAATTAGCAAAATATGTCCCTTACCCCCTACTAAAATATGACATTGTCCCCAATGTCAAATTTTAAAGGTAGAATTTAGGAGATATTACCTGCAGAGGTTGCTAACCACTTATTATAACTGAGACACAACAAGCAAAATGTTAGATAATGTCACAAAGACAAAGTGCAATCCACTCCTTGCTCGTCCATATCTCTTTTTCTTTTTCCGAGCGTTTGCGAAACAACCGTAGCAGATAAACACTCATAAGCTTGGAGCTTTTTGAGTAAATCTTCAATGGTTGTAGCATAAATTATGGTTCTCCTTGCCTCTGAAAACATGAATCCATTTTCCACAGCATTATCTAAATATGAAAGCAAATTACTAAAATAACCATTAATATTAAGCAAACCAATGGGTTTCTTTTTTGTGACCAAAGATGACCAAGAGGCCACGCAAGCTATTTCTTCCAATGTACCCAAACCTCCTGGTAAAGCAATGAATGCATCGGCAGAATGGTACATGATTGTCATCCGTTCAGGGATACTCCAGACTTGTATTTCCTTACCCACGGTAGGTCCACAAAAACTTGTGAATAGTTTTGGCACGATTCCTAGAACTGGACTTCCTCCGGCGTGTGCTGCTGTAGCGACTGCTCCCATTAAACCCGTACTACCGCCTCCATAAATCAAGTGGATCTTTTGTTGGGCAAGTATTACTCCAACTCTTATGGCTTCATCAGCGAATATGTTATTTTTCCCTGGATAAGCACCTCCAAAGACAAATTTTTTTAATGCGCTGGGATGAAGTACTTTCCATTTTTTTTTCTTCGAGTGCCTGAAAGAGAATGAGTACATGGTGTAATATATAGAGGACTGAGTAGTGAATCAGACAAGAGTAATAATGTCGCCGAAAGTGTATCTGATCTGTCAGAAGAAAATGTTAACCTAACAAAAGATTTTTGCGTGATTTCAGGAAGAAAATCAAAAAGAGAAGAAAAAATCAACCGTAAAAGACAAATAAAAAAAACGAGAATAATTACACAAATCGAACAACACGTAAATTAAACCAAAATAAAGTTATTGCAAATCAAACCTAAAGCTGAGAAGTCATTTATTGTAGTTGTGATTGTGGCTCACATCTTCCTCTGGTTTTACGTCCAGAAACGGCTTAAACGCCTTCTATGAGTCGATGATATGCTTCCCATCCAGTTTTCTTACAAGCTGGCAAACAGGGTCTTTTAACATCAGATTCCCAAGATGTTGCCATTCCCTTTGGAATTGCGGCCATAAATCAAGAATTTCTCTTTGTACGTCTCCACTAGGATGCGTCTCAAGAGAAAGTTGGATATTACCCAAATTCTCCTTACTCAGTCCATCCTTAATGAATTCAATTTTATCATCTCGATTAGAGGACGGAACCCCAATAGAACGACATTTACCGTTACACGTCCATCGTGCACATTTGTGGCAATTTGAACTCATGCGCTTTGCTCGTCGCTTCTTTGCAAAAGTGCTTCTACCTGTACCTGGTAAATGCAAAACAGGAAGATATTCATCTTCACGTACCTTGGCTTCAATTATCCAACGTATGTCTTCAGGAATCCCTTTGTGCATAAGCATTCTTAATCTTTCAAATCGAACTTGGTAAAGCTTCAGTAAAATATTTCCATGAAAAGGAGGAAATCGTTTCTGCAATCTTGTGAGAATATCATCCATCCTGAAAAAATTGAAAGAGAAATTGAAAGAGAAATTTATATACAATATCAGTTTTGTGGGTAGCTGATGGAACCGATTTAAATAATCACGGAGTACCGTTATCCGCCATTTAACCGGGGTTAAAAAAAATTATATTTACATCTAGTTATTTTCAAAACAAGGATCAGAAAGAAAAAACAACATAAAAAGACACAAAAACAAAACACTCTAAATAAAATCCTAAATTCTTCCCCCCACACATAATTCTTACATTGTCATTAATGTAATGCTATTAATCCCAAATGAAAGAATCATGTGTAAGTGAAAAGAACTAATAAACAAAATAAACTTATGCAGCCTAAATGAACTTAGAAACACTAAACACAATTAGCAAAGAAACATAAGAAAAAGATAAAGAAAAAGAGAGCAAATCTGAGGATGGCAGTTTGGCAATGCTTTCACTAATTAGGCTGCCTCCCCCAATTAGCACTTGATTTAGTGTTTTGAACCTAACCAACACCCCTTCTTGGCATTTTAGGCTTGTCAGGCTCATACATGAAATTTCCCAAATTTATGCGTTTGAGAGGAAGCTTTCTTTGCACAACAGTGGATGCATTCTCCATTACAAGTATTATTCCATCATCCTTTGTGGTGCATATGTCATCGAGGAATGGAGCATATTTTGATACTTGTTGAATGACCTCCACAAACAAGTTGTTTAAGGTTTCCGGCATGTGTTGTTCATGTTCTTCCTCCTTGAACTTTGCAAATCTACTAGGAAAAGGTGGAGAAGAAACATTAGTAAAAAGTGAAACCTTAAACGTTACCTCAGGTGCCGAAATACTCTTATTTGGATCTTTGGCTTCATTATCCTCAAGAATAGAATCCATCTCTAATTTTGTTTCATCCTCATCTTGTTCCTCATTCTTCAAGGTCACAATAGTAGCATTCTCCTTTGGGTTAACCATCGTTTGGGCTGGGAGTTCTTCAGATCTTTGTGCTACCCATCCCACCATACTACTAGCCAATTGGCTCATTTGCTTTTCCAAACTCTGGATGCTTGCCCTTGTTTCCTGTTGAAATTGCAAAGAATCAGTAACAAGAAAATAGACAAGATCTTCTAAAGAAGTACCTGAGTTTTGAGTCATATGTGGTGGTTGAAAAAGATCTGGTTCTTGAGACCATGATTGATTGAAGCTAGATGGATGAGTGTAATTGGCATAAGGATCTACTTCTAGGTAATTTTTCGAGTAGCCATAATTAGTATGATCCCACCATCCCTCATGGTAAGTGTTGGAGTAATGATCATGCGGTTGGTCTTGGAACCATTGATGGCCTTGACATCCTCCCATGGCCAATTGTTGAGCTGAAGAAGTGAGATTGGCTTGTTGATTCTCCATGTTCATGTATGCCACCAACTCTTCAAGTGTTAGATTGCTTAATTCCATCTTTTTTTTTTTTCAAAATTTGAAAAGAAAAACATGTATGTACAAGAAAATAATACTAATTAGAACTGAAAATAAGAATAAACCAAGTAACAAATAAACTAAAGAAAACAATCCCCGGCAACGGCGCCAAAAATTTGATGCACCCAAAAGAGTGTATCTTATTTAACCTTGCATTAAAAAGATCAATTGTAAGTATAATGATTAGCAAGGGTCGAGTCCTCAGGGATTGGGTTTTAATCTATGAGTTATTAGTTTATAACTTACGTTCAAAGAAAACAATAAAAGAAAAGGGGTTTTTGAAGCTAGATTTAAACTAAAGTAAATAATAAGAATAAGATGCAAGGCGGTATAACCAGCCAATAAAAATATATATACTAAATTAGGCGGTATAACCAGCCAATAAAAATATATATACTAAATTAGGCGGTATAACCAGCCAATAAAAATAAAACAAAGTTAATATACAAATTAGGCGGTATAACCAGCCAATAAAAATAAATATACTTTTAAAAATAAGCAAACTAGAAAAGTAAGAAAACAAGTAAGTAAGAAGAATCAAATATGAAAAATATGGTTAAGGTTTCATTCTCCACCACTAGACATCATTAAGAATCAATTTCAGATCTATCAATATCAACCAACTATCAAAGTTAACAAACTTTTAAAAATAAGCAAACTAAAAGTAAGAAAACAAGTAAGTAAGAAGAATCAAATATGAAAAATATGGTTAAGGTTTCATTCTCCACCACTAGACATCATTAAGAATCAATTTCAGATCTATCAATATCAACCAACTATCAAAGTTAACAACCGTAGATAACAACAAGCTCTGTTATCCAAATCTTTCCTTAGTTAGTCGTTAAATAGAACAAGCTCTCTATTTAATCTCTAACCATTAAACAACCTAGAATAAGCTCTCTAAATTCAATTTAATGGCAGCTTTATGATGAGAAAGATAGGTTGATCTAAGCAACAAACACATAAGCTCGGATTGTTCAACTTAGGTTATGTTCCACTTTGCAATTATTGAAAACTTGACCATAATCATTAATCACAAATTGCCACTTATGAATAGGAAATCAAGACAATTACACGGATCAAGACTCCTAGACTAGCAATAGATAATTATCAAGATCTATCTAGTTGTACACCGAAATAAATCAAGACAACATCATGAACAATTCTTGTAGAAGAACATAAGCAACTTTGATAGAAAATTAATGATAGATAGAATCTGAAAATCAATCACAAAACATGTCTAGGGCTTTGAAATCACCCTTAACCAAATAGAAGTTTAGCCTAGCATAGGCATTGTAAACATAAACATAAAATTAAAGAGAATCTAAGAAGGAAATAAAAGAAAGAAAGAAGAAGAAGAAAATAAAGAAAAAGAAAACTAGAGAAAAGAAAGAAGAAGAAAACTTAGAGAATTTTATTACAATGGCTAATATCCTACCAATGTACAATATGATCCTCTACAATCATCCAAGGCCCTCTATTTATACACATTTTGGAGGGCTAAATGACAAGAGACAAGCTTTACAAATTTCAAAGGTAGGTATAATAGGTGGGTGCATTTTTCTAACAATTTTCGTCATATTGTATGACAATTTTGATCAGCCAACTTGATGGTCGATTTTGTCAATTTTGGAGGCCTAATCTGATCACATGGTCTTCTAGAAAAATGTTCCCCTATCAGTTACTGATCCATAGCCGTTGGAATCAGCTCATTTGATGATGTGGATAAGAAGATATGGGCAAAATACGAAAACAGGTCAGCACAGACGTCATTGCACATCAGCCAACTTGATGGTCGATTTCGCTAGGGAAAACGACTCCGTTTCAAGAAGTGTAAAACATGAAAAAGATAGATATGCCTCTTAACTTTGCAGGGTTAAACTTTCAGCCTTATTGCTTCAGTGAAACTCGAGATATAGCTGATATGGAAAAAGGTGTCGGAACTGGAACTGAACTGGATTTGCCCTTAATTCTAGTAATCTGAAATCACTCAAAGAAACTTGTGAAAAACACCAAATTACATAAAAATATAAAAGATCATAAACACAATTAGACTAAACAATAATAACTCGTATTTGACACAAAACAATAATAAAACATAACTAAAAACTATATAATTATACGAGTTATCATTGCCTAATGAAAAAAAATCACAAAGGTAGAAAATCCAACTTGACAACATCTTAATTTTCCACAAGCATGCTCATGAGAGCTTGGCTTTGAGCCATTGATTGGATTAAGTCAAAAATCAAGTGGAATGATATGAAATGCATGAACAAACAGCAAGTTAAATGCATGAAATGCATGACCTAATGCCTAAATGACATAGAAAATACATGGCATAAAAGATGACCTAATGCCTAGCATGAAATGTGCATGGCAATAAATGCAACCCTAGACCTAATATGCATGAAATCTGCATGGCCTACAAAGATGACCTAGACCTAATGGACATGAAACCATGCACGGAAATACAAAATGAGGTAAGACCTAATAAGTATGGAGATGTGCATGGCATACAAAGATGGCCTTAATGCCTAAAATGTCATGAGAATATGCATGGCACTATAACATGACCTAATACCTAATATGAACATAAGATATGCATGGAAGTATATGAACATATAATGACCAAATAAACATGATAATGATGTAAGAACATGGCAACACAAATACATAATAACATGGCAATATGATGCAAAGCATGAATGAAAACATGATAGCCAAACAAGATTAAAATGCAAATACACAAGGCAAAGAACATGAGGGAAACCGAATGAACAAGTAATATGGTGAAATCCTAGCAAAGCAATAACACAAACATACATGGCAAATATGTAAGACATAAATGGAAGCATTATAGCCAAATAAACATGATGAAAATGCAAAGATATAGCTAGAAAAATACACAAACACATGGTATGGCAATAACACAAAGCATGGACAACTTGATATAGTAAAAACAGAAAATTAAAGTTAGTAAATAAAGAAAGTAGACATGAAAATAAATGATAAAAAATAGAAAAATAAGAACAAGTAAAGAGAGTACAAATAAGCTCCATATCTTGATTATTATAGAAAGCTAGAACATCAAAATAAGCTAATATACCACAACCAACATAAGAATAAGAATCAGACTAAAGGGGGGTTCAGCCATAGCATGAAAAATGTTGTAAAAATTGTTTTTAACCTCTTTTATGAAAACACAAGATAGGAACCTTAAAAGGGAGATTTAAAACCTTTATTTCATAATAAAATAACAAGAAATCATATGGAAAATGAGCAAATCAGCATAGAAAAAGAAAGAAAAATGCAAGAGTTAGGTGCCAAAAGGCTACTTTTCAATGCTATCTTTCAAGCTTCCTTCTCTTCAAATTTTTCTTTTCTTTTCTACCCCCTTTTGCTACTCCTCATGCCACCAATAACCAGCCCAAAAGAACCCCCTTGAATTAGAATACTCCCCCTCTAAATAGTGTTGGCCGAATGGCCCTAGTGTTGAAAGGATGTTGATATCTTTTTCCTAGCTAGCAAGATCCAAAGGCCACTAATTAAGGATGCTAAAAAATATGAAATTACAACCATAAGATGAAGTGATCAGCTCCTAACAATAATAGCTGGCCTAGAATATGTAACCATAATGTTGACATCGTTCCTCTTCATTCATTTGACCATGTGGCAAGATCACAAAGGCTCAATCAAATAAAGATACCATTTTGCTATCCAATTTTGGCCTTTGGATGAAAGAACTCAGCCAAACTTCCCCTCAAAAAGGGCTGGCCGAATGGCACTTCAAATTCTAGCCACTTCTCTATTTTTTAAATTGCAAAAATGGCACTCTCCAGTTTTTTCAATAAATTTACACTTTAGCCCCCCAAACTTGATTAAATTGCAAACAGACTCCAAATTCGGATTTTCTTTTTCCAATACTTCTTAAATAATATAAAATTGAGTTCTGGAAGTTTTCATGATTTTTTGAGCCCGTTTGCTATTTTTCCCGGATTTATCTTCTGGAATTTCAGTTTGATGCCTCCCAAATTTAGCCTTTTTCAATTGAGCTCCGATTCTGGATTTTTCTTCGCCAATCTCTTCCAAATAATATAAAATTGAGATCTGGAAGTTTTCATAATTTTTCGATCTCATTTGCTATTTTTCCCTGATTTATCTTTTGTAATTTCAGCTTAGTGGGCCCGAATTTTGCCATTTTTCAAATGAGCTCCAATTCTAGATTTTCCTTCTCCAATCTCTTCAAAATAATATAAAACTGAGATATGGAAATTTTCATAATTTTTCGAGGTCATTTGCTATTTTTCTCGGATTTATCTTCTGGAATTTCAACTTAGTGCACCCGAACTTTGTCATTTTTCAAATGAGCTCCAATTTCGGATTTTTCTTTCGCCAATCTCTTCCAATTGTCATAAAACTTAGATCTGGAGGTTTTTATAATTTTTCGAGCTCGTTTTCTATTTTCCTCAAATTTTCCAAAATTGCCCTTTTACCCCCGAAACCTCAGTTTTACTCAAAAAGGGTCTGATTTCTAGATTTTCTTTTTCATTGCCTTTTTTATATATTGAATTGGAGTTGGTCCAAAAATGCCCAATTTTTACGATTAAATTCTCCTCCGATTTGATTTTTCCTTTTTCAAATATCGGGAATTTCCTGGTTTTTCTGTTTTTCCTCCAATCGGCTCTTTCCTCGGAATTCCTTCAAACTGAGCCTTAGGCTATCTTTGTTTACTCACTCTTCATCAGTTAGGGGCTTTAATTTTACTGAATCGGGCCATTTTTGCAAGTTTCCCCAATTTCACAAAATTCACCAAAAACCCTAATTTTTTATTTTCCTTCCAAATTGACTCTTCTTTTGGTTCTGCTTCCAATTAGCCTTTCCAATACCCGCAGTCATTGATTATATTCCATTCGGAACCTCCAATTTCGACCAATTTCTTTGTTTAAGCAGTTTTCCCCAAATTTACCGAATTAGGATTTCTTTTCCACTGAATCTCTATAACCCATCTTCCGGACTCCATATCTCTCATTGTAGACCTCGGATTATCAAAATTATTTCACCATTGTTCAATTAAACTTTGAATCTTGATTTTGAATAAGGGTTGACTTTTTCATTGGTTGACTTTTTAGGGTTGACTTTTTTGTGGTTGACTTATTTTGGATTGACTTTTCGTGCTTGACCTCTTAAACAAAGTCTTGGAGTACCACCTGCAGGATGAGAAGAGACTTTTTGTATTCTAAAACATCATCAAGAAGAAATTACCTGATTTAGGGGTCCGGACAAAATTTGATGTCTACAATCATCCAGGCACAATTTTCCATATCATAGATAAGACCTACGGGCACCATTTTAAGACCTCCGGGCACCATTTTTCAAAATCCTAGATAAGACCTCCGAGCATTAGTTTTAAAGTCGCCTCCTGGGCATAATTCTTCAAAACCATTTTTAAAATCGCATCTAGGCACAATTTTCTAAATCATAGATGAGACCTACGGGCACCATTTTTCGAAATCCTAGATAAGACCTCCGGACATCATTTTTAAAGGCGCCTCCAGTGCAAAATTCTTCAAAACCATTTTTAAAATCGCATTCGGGCATTATTTTTCAGATCATGGATAAAACCTCCGGGCACCATTTTTAAAACCTCCGGGCACCATTTTTAAAACCTCCGGGCACAATTTTCCAAAATCATGGATAACACCTCTAGGCACCATTTTTAACGACCTCCAGGCACAATTTTCCAGATCACTGATAAGACCTCCGGGCATCATTTTATGACCTCCAGGCACAATTTTCTTCTCTTGCAAATTGAACTTGTTTTCTTAAGACGGGTCGAGCCTTGATTAGTCAAGGAATTCAATTTAAGGACAAAATCTTCTATTTACAGCTTTTTCAAAATAAATAAATAAAATGATGATGAATGAAAATTAAGCAAACTCCACTTCCTTTTCTTCACATGTGATTTCACTAACCAGACAAAATTAGTGTTTATTTATCTTTGCCTGATTCCTGATTCTCAGCAATAGTCAAAAAGGGGCAGCTGTAGACACCTAATTTTGTCCGGACCCCTAAATCAGGTAATTTTCTTCCTTGTGATGTTTTAGAATGCAGAAAAGCTCTTCTCATCCTGCAGGTGGTACTCCGAGACTTTGTTTAGGAGGTTAAGCATGAAAAGTCAATCTGGAAAAAGTCAACCCCAAAAAAGTCAATCCCAAAAAGTCAACTACTAAAAACGTCAACCCTTATTCAAAATCAAGATTCAAAGTTTTATTGAACAATGGTGACAGAATTTTCATAATCTGAGGTCTACAACGAGAGATATGGAGTCCGAAAGATGGGTTATGGACATTCAATGGAAAGGAAACCTTAATTCGGTAAATTTGGGGAAAAGTGTTTACACGATCAAATTGGTCGAAATTGGAGTTTCCAAATGGAATATAATCAATGACTACAGGTATTGGAAAGGCCATTTGGAAGCAAAACCAAAGGAAGGGTCAATTTGGAAGGAAAACGAAAATTAGGAATTTTGGTGAATTTTGACAAAATTGGGGAAATTGCAGAAATGGCCCGGTTCAGTAAAATTAGAGCCCTTAATTGATGAAGAGTGTAACAAAGATAGCCCAAGGCTCTGTTTGAAGTAATTCGGAGAAAAGAGCCGGTTGGAGGAAAAACGGAAAAACGAGGAAATTCTCGATATTGGAAAAAGGAAAAATCAAATCGGAGGGGAATTTGATCGTAAAAATTGGGCGTTTTTAGACCAACTCCAATTCAATATATAAAAAAGACATGGAAAAAGAAAATCTGGAAATCGGACCTGTTTTGAGTAAAACCGAGGTTTCGGGGGTTAAAGGATAATCTTGAAAAATTCATAAAAAAATAGGAAACAAGCTCGAAAAATTATGAAAACCTCCAGATTTGAGTTTTATGTCATTTGGAAGAGATTACCGAAGAAAACTCCAGAATAGGAGCTCATTTGAAAAATGGCAAATTTTAGGCCTACTAAGCTAAAATTCTAGAAGTTAAATCCGGGAAAAATAGCAAATGAGCTCGAAAAATTATGAAAACTTACAAATCTAAACTTTATATTATTTGGAAGAGATTGGTGAAGAAAAATCTAGAATCAAAGCTCATTTGAAAAAAGGAAAATTTCGGGTCCACTAAACTTAAATTCCAAAAGATAAATCCGGGAAAAATAGCAAACGAGCTTGAAAAATTAGAAAAACTTTCAGATCTCAATTTTATATTATTTGGAAGAGATAGGAGAAGAAAAATCCAGAATCGGAGCTCAATTGAAAAAGGCTAAATTTGGGAGGCATCAAACCGAATTCTAGAAGATAAATCCGAACAAAATAGCAAACGGGCTCGAAAATTTATGAAAACTTTCAGAACTCAATTTTATATTATTTAGGAAGTATTGGAAAAAGAAAATCCGGATTTGGAGTCCATTTACAATTTAATCAAGTTTGGGGGGCTAAAGTGTAATTTTACCGAAGAAACCGAAGAGGGCCATTTTTGCAATTTAAGAATAGAGAAGTGGCTGGAATTCGAAGGGCCATTCGGCCAGCCTATGTAGAGGGGAAGGTTGGCTGAATTCTTTCATCCAAAGGCCAAAATTGGATAGCAAGGTGATTATTCTTTTTATTGAGCCTTTGTGATCTTGCCACATGGTCAAATGAATGAAGAAGAAGGATGTCAACATTATGGTTACATATTTTAGACCAACTGTATTTTTTAGGAGCTGATTACTTCATCTTATGGTTGTAATTTCTCATTTTTAGCATCTTTGATTAGTGGCCTTTGGATCTTGCTAGCTAGGAAAAAAATATGACAACATTATGTCAACATAAGAGGGGGTCGGCTAGCCTATTTAGAGGGGAGGTTTTCATTCATTTGGGAGGTTTTTTGGCTGATCATTTGAGGCATAAACAGTAGATAAAAGGGGTAGAAAAGCAAAGAAAAATTTGAAGAGAAGGAAGCTTGAAAGATAGCTTTGAAAGGTAGCCTTTTGGCACCTAACTCTTGCATTTTTCTTTCTTTTTCTATGCTGATTTTGCTCATTTTCCATATGATTTCTTGTTATTTTATTATGTAATAAAGGTTTTGAAAACTTCCTTTCGAGGCTCTTATCTTATGTTTTCATGAAAAAATCAAAAAACAAATTTTTTACCATTTTTTTGCTATGGCCGAATAGTATTCTTTGGTATGCTTGTCTTGTGTTTGATTTATTTCCTATGTTGGTTATGATATGTTAGCTTGTTTTGATGTTTTAGATTTCTAAAATAATCAAGATATGGAGCTTATTTCTAACTTTCTTTACTTACTTGTTCTTATTTTGCTATTTTTATCATTTATTTTCATGTCTACTTGCTTTATTTACTAACTTTAATTTTATCTTTTTACTATATCAAGTTGTTCATGCTTTGTGTTATTGCCATACCATGTGTTTTTGTATTTGCCTAGCTATATCTTTGCATTTTCATCATGTTTATTTGTCTATCATGCTTTCATTTATGTCTTGCATATTTACCATGCCATGTGTTTGTGTTATTGCCTTGCTAGGATTTCACCATATTGCATATTTACCATGCTTGTGGAAAATTAAGATGTTGTCAAGTTGGATGTTCTACCTTTGTGATTTTTTTCCTTTAGGCAATCTTTATCCAAATTTTTAGAAATTTTTACTATTGTTTGTAGGACCTTAGAGGAGTCTCCAATATTTTTATTCTGCTTTTTTAGTGTTTTTATCAAAGGTTTAAAAATGTTTTTTGGTTAAACAGTTTTTCACCCAGTGTTCTGATTTTCATGAATTTTTGGGTAGATCATCCTTAGTCTAAAAATTAAGATGATTTTTTTCCCATATAGGTCGACATGTTCTGAGTCTCCCAAGATTTTTTCAGATTGTTTTGAAACTTTTAAAATTGGTAAAAAAAATCACGTTTCAAAACTAGTCAAAAAAGTTTGATTTATTTTCAAGGAGAAAATAATTTTCTATTTTGGCTAAGGCATTAAGAGATGGCAGATTTAGAATAATAGCTACTATCCTAGGTTGATTTCTAAGTCATTTTAGTTCTAAAAATGATTTTATAAAGGTCGGGTCAAGGGAAGTCAACCCGGGTTTTCAAAGTTAGAAGAATTGAGCTTTTTTAAGGGGGGTTTCGATCATAGTGCCATTTTCATCCAAAATTTTCAAAATTGTTTTCAATCCAAACACAAAGTATATTTGATCTAGAAAAATCTAATTTAATTTCTTTTCCTAATGTAGTCGGATATCTTTTTAGGTATACGAATGTCCTTATTTAAAGGAAAAAATACACTCTCATGCATTACATTTTCCATGTTCATGCATATTATATAATATATGATTTTTGCTATGAATATTTCTATGGTAATGTTATTGTTTTGATTTATATTTCATGATGTTGATTATATCATGTCATTTAGGTTATACTATGTCATCTAGATTTTGCTATGTCATCTTTTACTATGTCACACATGTTCATATTCATCTTTTTAAAAATGTTTTGAAAAAGATAATGATTTTAAATAAAAATAAAGATATTCCCGAGTTAAAATAATTCATGAGTCCTCTACCGGGTCTGCTGGGGAGGATATCATCAATTATCATTAATAAAGAAATATTTTTCTTTCAAAAAATGAAAATGATTCGGAAATTTTTCAAATAAATACAAATTTCTATATTTTGACGAGTTTGTCAGGGAATATAGGAAAATTTTGAATTAATAAATTCCAGATCATTTTCAATTAAAAATGGAATTATTCTTTCTTTAAATTGGAAATTATTTTGAAATGCCAAATCTAAAATCGACTGTTTACCGAGACTTGAGATAACACACGATTAATAAGGTACTATTTTATACGAGCGTTGTGGGGGTGCTAATCCTTCCCTGCACGTAATCGACTTCCGAACCCGCTTTTTTGATTTCTCTGGTTTAAAACGCAAACTTTGAAATTGGTTTTAAAAAATGTTTTAATTAATTTTAAAATGTTTAACAAAACCGGTTTTAATAGGTGGCCGATCACACCTAGCCAAAAAAAAGATTGGTGGCGACTCCATTTCTTTTTCGAGGTTGTTTTTGAACCCTCATTTTATTTCAAGAGGAATTGAGTCGTCTTTTTCTCTGTTTCCCCAATGTCACACTTAACGGCATAATCTCACGATGAGACTTGTTATTTTTTAGGTTGCGACAATTAAACTCAGAAATTCAATAAAAATGTTTTAATTTAAGTATTAACTCATCACATAAACAGAACCAATAATAATAATATTTTTTTGGTTTATGTTTTACAAACTATTGGATAATTAATAAATTCATTGAAGCACCAATCTACCATAATAACAACTTAATATGTAACTTCTATTTTTGATAATATAAAATTATAATTAATTAAATGAAAATTAAATATGGAAAATGAAATATATAGAATAATATGAAATAATGAGTAGATCAATAATATATAAATAATCAATTAAAATTTGAATTTGTGCATAACATGAGTTAATTAATACTTATGGAGTAAGACCATAAACATCACCATAATTACAATTTATAATACTCATTTGTTAGAATCAACTATTTGGATTCTCACTTAGCAAAAATAAAATTCAAAAGCTAGCCGACAAATATAATTATTTTCAACTACGTTGAGTTGAACATATAAGGGTCCACTTAATCAGTAGGCATCGGTTAAGAATTATTTATTTATTATTTTAGAGTTTTTTTGTATTTAATATATTATTTTTATTGATTTTTTTTTATAAAAAAATGATGTATTAATTATATTTTTGTTTCTATATATATTATCTTAACCGATGTCTAATTAACCAATACCATTAGACACCGGTTAACATTCTCCGACATATAAATATATTGATGATGGTAGATTTTAGTTAGATCCTTAAAACAAACAAAAGTTAATTAATGTTAAGGAGGCGTTTGATATGGAATTTTGTTTTTTTTTTTAAATTGAGAAATGATTTTAGTTATCATTATTAGATCATCGTGTTTGAAAATAATTTGGGAATGTTATGTGGTAATAATCTTAGATTATCAAAAAACGATTACATCACTGCATTGTGGAGTGATTTAAATTTCATTCCAAATGATGTAAAATTTTATCACCGAGTAAGAGTGATCTTTAAAATCATTTTAGGATAAATTTATCCTTGAATTGATAAGCAAATCTCCACTTTTTAATCATTTTAGACAAAATAAACTATGTGACCTTTAAATGTGAACATGTCAATAATTTTTAATATAATTATCAAAACTGATTCATACTTTATAATTTTCTATAAAACATTGAATTATGATTTTATAAATTATTCATTCAATAAAAATTAAAATTGTTGTTTTTTTTTAAAATTTTATTGTTATTAATAATAATATTATTTTGGATATTTTATATTTAATTATTTTTTATAAAATACTAAGCACAATAATTTAAAAATATAATATTACACCAAATATGATAATCCATTATTATTAATCTGATCACTTTAGTAATTTTATCACCATAATATTAGATCATCACGATAATCTTAAAAGTGATGCCAAATATACTACCTAATAGTGTGAAAATGTATCACCATAATCTCAAATTGTAAACTTCTTTAGGAGAATCAACTATTCGAGACTTTAATTTAATTGATGAAAATAAATTTAAAAGTTAGCTAACAAATGTTAAACATAAAGTTTAATTGTTGTAATTCTTAATTTAAACTCTTTGAAGTCCTCGTTTGGTAGATACTCTTTTTTTTTTAATATTTAAAATTATTAAAAATTGAATTTTAATCATTAAAATTAAAAGTCTAATAATTTACTAACAGATCGAACTACAATTTATCTATGATTTTTTATTTTATTCATTTTAAAAAAAATAAAAACATCTACAAAACAAAAGGTGAAAAATTACTCTGAGTACTAACAAATGTATCAAATCAATCAAATTTACAACCTTACACTTAGAAAAATAACAAAGCTTATCTAGTAAATTTTTTTATGATCAAATCAAATTATTCATGATAATAATTAGTAATATTTATTAAAAATAAATAAATTAATGAATGACAATGGTATTATATATTACTAGTGTCAATCACGTGCTTTGCATCGGGCATTCCAAACATTTGTAAGAAAAATTCTAAAAGATAGAAAGAAGAACTTAAAGAGAGCAAGAAGAAACATCTTCCATTAACATTTATTGTCTAAGAAAAAAGTTTTAGAACCACCATTGTTGGAGTTTACTATTACAAAAAGTGAGTGAAGGGCGTACAAGAACTTCAAAAGCTTGTTATGATGGTTACAGCAACCATCATGGAGTTCAAAATATTTGGTGTCCTTCATAACTGCATTTTGGTGGTTGATGCTTCTTCTATGTTAGTGCTCTTTTTGCTGCTCCCTGAAAGAATTTAATGGGAACTGGAATTAAAATTCGATGAAGTAATTGAGTTAGCAAGAAAAATGAAAAATGACAATCTAAATCCAGCTTACAATGAAGGAACAACAACATAAAAAATAAAATGAGTCGCTAAATGACTAATTAAGTTATTTCCACTATATCTCATTATGTATGAACTACAACCTATGTATGCAAGCTAATCCTACTTCCCCTTCGGGTGTTTTGACCAAGTCAAATAAACAGCAGCATAAACCGGCCCAAAACAAATCAATCACACAGTAACATAAGCCCGCACCAAACCTCACGCCTTACCCCAACTAAGGCCCATGCCATCTGTCAACGTCCCAAGACCCATAAGATCATTTTAATATAGTTATAGATAGTTTAAACAAAAAAAACAATGGGATGACGTGTGAGAGGAATTTTTTAAAGCCTAAATAAAAAAGAATACCCTTGCACTATATATTTTTTTCACTTTGATACTTATAAAATTTTTGTTCCTAATTGGATACCTTCACTATAATTTCGTCAAACAAATTAGTACATTGCACTAACACCATTAAATAAATGCTAATGTAGCAAATAGCATCCAATGAGATTGTGACACGTGGCAAAAATGACATGTCAATGCCAGCTCAGTGATGCCACATCATCATTAAAAGAAAAAATTTTAAAAATTCAAAAAAATTCAAAAATAATAATAAATTATAAAAATTTATATAAAATAAAATAAAATCTGCAAATTTAAAATATATATATATAAATTAAAAAACTGAAAATTTATTTATATATTTAAAAATTTGTAAAAAAATTTAAAATTTGGAAATTAAAAAAAAAAAAAAGACGAAGAGAAAGGAAAGGAAAAGAAGAAGGAAAAGAAAGAGATAGAGAGGAAAGAAAATAAAAGGAAGAAGAAAAAGGAAGAGAGAGAAAAGAGAGGCGGGAGGGTCAGTCGACCGTTGATCGGCCTCGGGTCAGTGAGATCGGCGGCTGCCAGGCCAAAAAGGGAGGAGAATCGGGAGAGAGAGAGAAAGAGAAAGAGAAAGAGAAAGAGGGAGAGAAGAGTAAGGTGAGTCCAGCTGACCATGCTGTGGCCAGACGACTCCTCCCCCTCCCTCTTCTCTCTCTTTTTAATTTTTTTCAAATTTTTTAGAAAAATTAAAAAAAAATTAATTTTAAATTTTTGATGTTATAACTGTTTCATCTTTTTTTGTTATATATATATATATATATATATATTTAAAATTTTCAGATTTTCAGATTTTAGAAAATATGAATTTTTTTTAAAAAAAATTATTTTTTATTTTTAAAAATTTTTTTTTTTTTGTTTTGATTTTTTTAAAATTTTTTTGAATTTTCTAAAAATTTTAAAAATATTTGATTTTTTTTTAGATTTTTTGTTTGAATTTTTTTCAATTTTTATCTTAATAATGACGTGACTAGCATTGATGTGCCATTTTTTTACCACATGTCATGGTCTTATTGATTGTTAATGCCACATCATTTATTTATTTAACGATGTTAGTGTGAAGTACCAACTTGTTTGACGAAATTATAGTATAAATATCCAATCATGAACAAAAAAATCTTTAAGTAGCTAAATAAAAAAAAGTGATATAGTACATGGATATTTTTTTTATTTAATTCATATTTTTAATGATGTAAAATTTAAGGCTATTTGGATTTAATGATATTTTTTAAAGTCCAACCGTATTGAAAATTGCATTTGGTAGTATGGTGGAATCTTTTTTATCGTGCCGTACCCATGATTCGCAGCTGGACAAAAAAGGTCCTCCAGTTGAAATTCTCCCCCTTTCCATCGTACTGTTTGTTCTAATTTTATCTATTTTTCTTTTTTATCCTTAAAATAATAGTAATTAGACAAAAATACTTACAATTTAATCTTTCATTTTTATTTAAAAGTTTAAAAATAGTTTTGTTAATTTAATTTAATATAATAAAAATATATTATTATTTTATAATAATGTAATATAATAAAATTATTATTATATAATAAAATAATATAATATAATATAATAAATATTTATTAATTTAATAAGTATCAAATAATCATAAATTTTTATATACAAAATTTAATCTCATATTTTTAATGACTATTATTTTTAAACTTCACCGTAATTATTATTTTTACATTCAAACACATATTTTATTAATTTTAATTTCATTACCTAATAACTAATCTTATCATCATAATTATTTTTAATTCACGCAAACTTCACCGTCCATTCACACAGTGAAATTGTAAAGCATTAAGAAAGAATAAAGGATATGTTCCATAAAAAAACCAATGGGCTTGGCCTTGCAGGTTCAAAGAGGGTCCAAAGTAAAAAAATCAATGATCCATTCAAAAACCGAATTTCAAATTTCGCACCTTAAAAGATTAAAAAATTACCGAATTCTCAACTCTTCCCCAGCTACCAGTCAGCTCAGCTTTTTCTTTTCAATAATTTTCCCCTTTTTTCTGTTTGAATTTATTTCTTAGTTTTTGATTTGCTAATTGTTGACAATCTTGTAAGCATTTAACAAATTTCATTATTGCATACTGATATATATAAATATATTACAAACAGAATATTGAAAATACGAACACTTATAATTTCGATAGCAGCAGAAAATTAGAATATCGAGTCAAGGTTGGACCTCTGATCTTAAGACGATTATTGTCTGATAAGTGCTTAATTTCATATTGATGGAGACTCAATTAAGAGTCGTAAACCCAAGTGCAGGTTATGTTCAAGTAATAAATTCTCGGGTGTCCGAGGTCGAACCACAGGGAAGCGTATTAATAAGTATAAGTTTATAAATATATAAGACAAAGAAAGTAAACAAGATATTAGGGAATCAACAACAAAATAAGATAAACAAGATATTAGAGAACAAAATAAACAAAATAACATAAAAACAATTAAACAAGATATAAAAAAAAATAAGAAAGGATGTTGAGGTTAGAGACTCCACTCTTGGTGTTATGCTAAGATTAATCTTGTTTTATTACACAATTGAAATCCACACATAAGGGAGGTTCCAATCGGAAGGTTTAGCAATTCAGTCCAACGTCCATAGCATATGATATTATGTTCATTTGGTGTCCTCAAAACTCATAAAAAGAGTCCAAGCATTCCTTATGCCAAGGTATATGTCTACAACAAATCAAGGTTATGAAACCAAGCATTTACTGTGCCATTTTCATTGTCAATAATGAATCAAGATCTCTACTTTGCAAGTATGATTTTAAACCAAAAGAAAATATTATCTATACTAGTGTTTATAAATGATGATTCATTTTAGCTCATGTTTAAGAGACTAACCTTAGCATTTACCAAGAGCTTCACCTCATCACCTCAACAATATGATTAGCAACACATACTAGATATGAATAAAATGAAAAGAAAAATAAAGAAAAAGAAAACTAGAGAAAGGAAAGAAGAAGAAAACTTAGAGAATTTTACTACAAAGGCTAATATCCTACCAATGTATAAATGTATCCCAATACTCATCCAAGGCCCTCTATTTATACACATTTTGGAGGGCTAAATGACAAGAGACAAGCTTTACAAATTTCAAAGGTAGGTATAATAGGTGGGTGCATTTTTCTAACAATTTTCGTCATATTGTATGACAATTCTGATCAGCCAGCTTGATGGTCGATTTTGTCAATGTTGGAGGCTCGATCTGATAAAATGGTCTTCTAGCAAAATATACCCCTATCAGTTACGGATCCATAGCCGTTTGAATCAGATCATTTGCGCACGTGGATCGGAAGATATGGTCAAAATACCAAAACGGTGCAGAACAGACGTCATTGCACATCAGCCAACTTGATGGTCGATTTCGCTAGGGAAAACGACTCCGTTTCAAGAAGTGTAAAACATGAAAAAGATATATATGCCTCTTAGCTTTGCAGGGATACAAAGTTCAGCCTTATTGCTTCAGTGAAACTCGAGATATAGCTGATATGGCAAAAGGTGTCGGAACTGGAACTGAACTGGATTTGCCCTTAATTCTAGTAATCTGAAATCACTCAAAGAAACTTGTGAAAAACACCAAATTACATAAAAATATAAAAGATCATAAACACAATTAGACTAAACAATAATAACTCGTATTTGACACAAAACAATAATAAAACATAACTAAAAACTATATAATTATACGAGTTATCACACCCCCATACTTAGATTGTTGCTAGTCCCTAGCAACGACTCAATAAAAATAAAATAAGAAAATCTAATCTAATCCATTTTCGTAGGAAATCACGGTGGCACTTAGCATGTGACACAAGCCTTTAAACCCCTAGGTGTCCCTAGTGGACGAGTTTAGTCTCGTGAGGGTTTACTAGGACGATACCCACAAACATTGAAGACATAAGAAAAACTAAAAATAATAATTATAACTAATCCTTCCAATATAAATTAGAGATAATCATTGGACAAGTCTTAAAAACTAATCAATAGCTTAAAGAAATTCACAAAAAATCTTGCTTGAATGTAAATAGTTTGAGTTAAGCCAATAATAACATAACATATTTCAATCAAAATAGTGTATATTCAAACTTAATCTCAACTTCTCACATGGGATACTCTCTTGATTTTCACTCTTTAAAGTAGTGGTAAAGTGTTTACACTCAATCAATCTCATGAAAACACTTCTACCATATGCTTGCTTGTCCACCTATTCTCCACTATTTAGATCATACAACTTCATAAATCAAGAGGTCTTTATTCAAGGTTGTAATGGGGCCAAAGGGTTATAATGTGGTTAAAGAACAAAAGGATAAAGATATCACAAAGGTTCCAAAGAGTTCATAGATTTTAGAGACATAATAAGATCATACAAATAAAACTTCTCAAAACTCTTATAAAGCACATAATAACATAGGCTAAATATTCATGTTGAGCCTTTGCATCATTCTAACCAACTTTGTAACATCTTTTTCTAGAAGTTCAAGAGAAGATTTTTTTTTTTTTAATATGGGAATGTATTTGACAATGATCCCTTTCTTTTTCTCTTGACTTTTTCTTTTCTTCCCCCACACTTATCTTTTGTTTCTAACCCAAATTTTCAAATAAAAATATCCCTTGTTTTTTTTCAATATGTCTCAAAATATAAAATTCATCTTTAGAACAAGGGTAAGGATATAAGCATATTTAGGCTAGGTGTAAGTTGTGGTTACCAATAAAACATCATATTTAATGTAGGCTCAAATTGGCTCACTAGTGGGGATGTTCTCGTAGAACATTAATAATGGATGGCTGTTTGGCTCTGGTTATAATCCTAATGCCTCTATCATATTCATGTTGTCACATGTATCAATATAGTCTCAAACGGTTTAAAGCAAGTTCTAGAGAATCATGTAATCATAAGAGCACTCAAGAAAGAAATTAGATTGATTTGTATAATGCATCAATCATTATAGGCTCAAAAACTCACAAAGATGATTATACAAGTCAGATTAAGTCTAAACATGCTTCTTTCTCAATCAACATATCATATTAACATTGGCTCATAAAAAGGTTGACATCAAGCTCAATTCTCATGAAAATCTTCTCACTAATAAATCTGTTTTAGACTTATGCAATTCATATCTCATCATTGTATTGAAAGTAACTAAAAAAAAAACACACTAAGTCTAAACATGCTTTTTTTTTTTTTGTTTTTTTTTTTTTGTTTTTTTTTTTTGAAGAAGAAGATTAAATCAAACTGACAAGGTATGTCTCAAGTCTCCCTTACTCAGACCTTGTTCAGAATGAATACTTCTAAATGTCTTAAAACACAACAAATTTTTTTTTTTTTTTTTTTTTTAGCAAAATATGTCCCTTACCCCCTACTAAAATATGACATTGTCCCCAATGTCAAATTTTAAAGGTAGAATTTAGGAGATATTACCTGCAGAGGTTGCTAACCACTTATTATAACTGAGACACAACAAGCAAAATGTTAGATAATGTCACAAAGACAAAGTGCAATCCACTCCTTGCTCGTCCATATCTCTTTTTCTTTTTCCGAGCGTTTGCGAAACAACCGTAGCAGATAAACACTCATAAGCTTGTAGCTTTTTGAGTAAATCTTCAATGGTTGTAGCAGAAATTATGGTTCTCCTTGCCTCTGAAAACATGAATCCATTATCCACAGCATTATCTAAATATGAAAGTAAATTACTAAAATAACTATTAATATTAAGCAAACCAATGGGTTTCTTATTTGTGACCAAAGATGACCAAGAAGCCACGCAAGCTATTTCTTCCAATGTACCCAGACCTCCTGGTAAGGCAATGAATGCATCGGCAGAATGGTACATGATTGTTATCCGTTCAGGGATACTCCAGACTTGTATTTCCTTACCCACGGTAGGTCCACAAAAATCTGTGAATAGTTTTGGCACGATTCCTAGAACTGGACTTCCTCCGGCGTGTGCTGCTGTAGACTGCTCCCATTAAACCCGTACTACCGCCTCCATAAATCAAGTGGATCTTTTGTTGGGCAAGTATTACTCCAACTCTTATGGCTTCATCAGCGAATATGTTATTTTTCCCTGGATAAGCACCTCCAAAGACACAAATTTTTTTAATGCGCTGGGACGAAGTGCTTTCCATTTTTTTTCTTTTTCGAGTGCCTGAAAGAGAATGAGTACATGGTGTAATATATAGAGGACTGAGTAGTGAATCAGACAAGAGTAATAATGTCGCCGAAAGTGTATTTGACCTGTCAGAAGAAAATGTTAACCTAACAAAAGATTTTTGCGTGATTTCAGGAAGAAAATCAAAAAGAGAAGAAAAATCAACCGTAAAAGACCAATGCAAAAAAAAAGAGAATAATTACACAAATCGAACAACACGTAAACTAAACCGAAATAAAATTATTGCAAATCAAACCAAAAGCTGAGAAGTCATTTATTGTAGTTGTGATTGTGGCTCACATCTTCCTCTGGTTTTACGTCCAGAAACGGCTTAAACGCCTTCTATGAGTCGAGGATATGCTTCCCATCCAGTTTTCTTACAAGCTGGCAAACAGGGTCTTTTAACATCAGATTCCCAAGATGTTGCCATTCCCTTTGGAATTGCGGCCATAAATCAAGAATTTCTCTTTGTACGTCTCCACTAGGATGCGTCTCAAGAGAAAGTTGGATATTACCCAAATTCTCCTTACTCAGTCCATCCTTAATGAATTCAATTTTATCATCTCGATTAGAGGACGGAATCCCAATAGAACGACATTTACCGTTACACGTCCATCGTGCACACTTGTGGCAATTTGAACTCATGCGCTTTGCTCGTCGCTTCTTTGCATAAGTGCTTCTACCTGTACCTGGTAAATGCAAAACAGGAAGATATTCATCTTCACGTACCTTGGCTTCAATTATCCAACGTATGTCTTCAGGAATCCCTTTGTTCATAAGCATTCTTAATCTTTCTAATCGAACTTGGTAAAGCTTCAGTAAAATATTCCGAGGAAAAGGAGGAAATCGTTTCTGCAATCTTTTGAGAATATCATCCATCCTGAAAAAAAAATGAAATAAAATAAAATGAAAGAGAAATTTATATACAATATCAGTTTTGTGGGTAGCTGATGGAACCGACTTAAATAATCACGGAGTACCGTTATCCGCCATTTAACCGGGGTAAAAAAAAAATTATATTTACATCTAGTTATTTTCAAAACAAGGATCAGAAAGAAAAACAACCTCTTCTTGAGTAACATGATTTTCCAAAAAGAGTTTGAGTCTTTGTCCATTTACCTTGAATACGTTACCATTTTGAGGATTCTCAATGTCAACTGCTCCATAATGATACACATGCTTAACCACAAATGGGCCAGTCCATCTTGATCTCAACTTACCAGGAAATATGTGAAGTCTAGAATTATAAAGTAGAACTTTTTGCCCAACATTAAATGTTTTTCTTGAAATTAACTTGTCATGAAAGGCTTTAGTTCTTTCTTTATGAATTTTAGAATTCTCATATGCATCATTTCTGAGTTCCTCAAGTTCATTTATTTGTAATTTTCGTAAATTAGAAGCGTCATCAAGGTTTGAGTTGAACATTTTAATGGCCCAATATGCTTTATGCTCAAGTTCCACAGGTAAATGACAAGGTTTTCCATAAACTAGCCTATAAGGAGACATGCCCAATGCTGTTTTAAAAGCTGTTCGATAGGCCCATAATGCATCGTTAAGTCTAAGAGACCAATCTTTGCGATTTGGATTAACTGTCTTTTCCAAAATTTGTTTAATCTCCCTATTTGCTAATTCTACCTGTCCATTTGTCTGCGGGTGATAAGGGGTTGCAACTTTGTGTGTAATGGCATATTTCTTCATTAATGTTTCAAAAACCTTGTTGCAAAAATGTGTTCCCCCATCGCTTATGATGGATCGAGGAATTCCAAATCGACTCAAAATATTTTCTTTTAAAAATTTAATCACTGTTTTGTGATCATTATTTCGACATGGAATTGCCTCTATCCACTTTGAAACATAATCTATTGCAACTAAAATGTATAAGAAACCAAAAGATGGTGGAAATGGTCCCATGAAATCAATACCCCAACAGTCAAAAATTTCAATTACAAGAATTGGGTTCAAAGGCATCATGTTTCTTTTCGAAATGGAACCTAATTTTTGACAACTTTCACATGACTTGCAAAAATTATGTGCATCTTTGAACAAAGTTGGCCAGTAAAATCCACACTGTAAAATTTTTGCAGCAGTTTTCTTTGATGAAAAATGACCACCACATGCCTCGGAATGACAAAACTTAATTACACTACTTACCTCATTGTCGGGAATGCATCTTCGAAAAATCTGATCAGGACAATATTTGAACAAGTAAGGGTCATCCCAATAGAACTTCTTTACCTCATTCAGAAACTTCCTTTTATCTTGTGTGCTCCATTGAGAAGGAATTTTTCCTGTAGCAAGAAAATTAGCAATGTCAGCAAACCAAGGTGTCGTGGAGACAATTAGAAGTTGTTCATCAGGAAAAGTATCATTTATTGGTGAGGTTCCAAAAGATTCATCACAAACAAGTCTTGATAAATGATCAGCCACCACATTTTCTACTCCTTTTTTATCTCGAATGGTGATGTCAAATTCTTGCAGCAAAAGGATCCACCTCAGCAACCTAGGTTTTGCATCCTTCTTAGAGAGAAGATATTTTAAAGCTGCATGATCACTAAAGACAACAATTGATGATCCAACAAGGTAAGATCTGAATTTATCCAATGCAAAAACAACTGCAAGTAATTCCTTTTCTGTAGTGGAATAATTCATTTGGGCTCTATTTAAAGTTTTACTTGCATAGTAAATTACATGTGGTTTATTATCTTTCCTTTGTCCTAACACAGCACCAACAGCATAGTCACTAGCATCACACATTATTTCAAATGGTAAAGACCAATCAGGAGATCTCATAATAGGAGCAGTAGTGAGCATATTTTTGAGTTTTTCAAAAGCATCTTCACAATCTTTAGTCCATTCAAATGCAGTGTCTTTCATTAAAAGATTACATAGAGGTTTAGATATCGTGCTAAAATCTTTTATGAATCTTCTATAAAAACCTGCATGTCCCAAGAATGACCTAATGTCCTTTACTGTCTTTGGTGTGGGTAGATTAGCAATCAATTCAAGTTTTGACTTGTCTACCTCAATCCCTTTTGCAGAAACAATGTGACCTAGTACAATACCTTTAGTGACCATGAAATGACATTTTTCCCAATTAAGAACAAGATTTTTTTCTTCACACCTAATCAATACATTTTTCAAATTGGCTAAGCAATCATCAAATGAATCACCAGAAACAGAAAAATCATCCATGAAAATCTCAAGATTACGTTCAATCATGTCACTAAAAATGCTAAGCATGCATCTTTGAAATGTGGCAGGGGCGTTACATAATCCAAATGGCATTCTACGATATGCAAAAGTACCAAAAGGACATGTAAAAGTGGTTTTCTCTTGGTCCTCAAGTGCAATGGCAATTTGATTATACCCAGAATATCCATCTAGAAAACAATAAAACTCATGCCCTGCAACTCTTTCTAAGATTTGATCCATGAAAGGCAAAGGGAAATGATCTTTCCTCGTCACTGAGTTAAGTTTCCTATAGTCAATGCACATGCGCCAACCAGTAACAGTCCTAGCTGGAATTAATTCATTGTTTTCATTTTTAACTACAGTAACTCCAGATTTCTTAGGTACGACTTGAGTAGGACTTACCCATTTGCTGTCAGAGATAGGATAAATGATTCCATTATCTAGAAGTTTAATGACTTCATTTCTCACTACTTCTTTCATATTAGGATTAAGCCTTCGTTGCATTTGTCTAGAGGGTTTAGCATTTTCCTCTAAATAAATATTATGTGTGCAGATTAATGGGCTTATTCCCTTTATGTCAGCTAAGGTCCATCCTAATGCATTTTTGTGCATCTTCAAAAGTTGTAACAACTTACCTTCTTGTAGTTCATCAAGATGTGAAGAAATTATGACTGGAAAAGTTTCACTCTCACCCAAAAAGGAATATTTTAGCTCGGATGGCAATGGTTTTAACTCCAGCTTGGGTGGTTCAATAGTTGATGGTACAGTGACATTTGTAAGTGATGGAAGTTCCTCAAACTTTTGTTTCCAACAATGCTTATCCTGAAAAGATTTTAACAAAGAATCAGTGTGTGAAATTTCTGAAGCATTATCAAACTCATATTCAATTAAATAAGCTTCTAAAGGATCATGGAATGTGGTAGTGGTGAGATGTTCATGAACAAGTTCTTCAATGAAATCCACTTCATGTACTTCTGAATTATCACCAGGTTGCTTGCAAATGTTGAACACATTTAATTCTAAAGTCATATTTCCAAAAGAAATGTTCAACATACCATTCCTGCAATTTATCAGAGCATTAGAAGTTGCAAGAAATGGACGGCCTAATATAACAGGAATTTGAACATTTGGATTTGAAACAGGATGTGTGTCCAAAACAATAAAATCAACAGGGAAGTAAAAATTATCAATTTGAACCAAAACATCTTCAACTATCCCTCGAGGAATTTTTACAGAACGATCAGCTAGTTGAAGTGTAACAGGTGTTTCCTTGAGTTCACCTAAACCTAACTGTTGATAAACAGAAAAAGGCAAAAGATTAACACTAGCACCAAGATCAAGCAATGCACGTTCTATTCTAGTGTTTCCAATGATGCATGAGATTGTTGGACATCCAGGATCTTTGAATTTTGGTGGAGTAAGGTGCTGAATGATTGAGCTCACACTTTCCGTCAAAAATGCTTTCTTTTGTACATTATGTTTCCTTTTAACTGTGCACATGTCCTTCAAAAATTTAGCATAAGATGGAACTTGTTTGATTGCATCCAATAAAGGAATGTTAATCTTAACTTGTTTTAAAAGTTCATAAATTTCTGCATTTTGATTCAAATTCTTTATTGTTTGCAACCTTTGAGGAAAAGGAGCAGGATGCATACCTTTTTCTTTATCCAAATTTTCAAGAAGTTCAGACTTACCATCATCCTTACCATTACTTTTCGGAGGGGAAAGAGGATCTTGGTCTTTTGATGGAATGTTTTTGTCAATTGCCTTTCCACTTCGAAGAGTTGTGATAGAACTGGCATTTTCCTGTTGAGTTTCATTGGAGCAAGAAACAAGACATTGAGTAGAAGGGTTAGGCTGAGGTTGAGCAGGAAACTTACCTTTTTCTTGAGTGCGTAATGAAGCTGTCAATGTGGACAAGGTGTTTTTGATCTCATTGATGTCCTGTGAAGTCCGGCTATTCACATTTGCTTGTGTTTGCATGAATGCTTGCAATGTCTCTTCCAAGGTTTGTACACGTGAAGGTTGATAGGAAAAAGTGTTGCCCGGCTTTTGAGATTGTGGTACCTGAACATGATTATTATTCCGCCAACTGAAGTTGGGATGATTTCTCCATTCAGGGTTATACGTTTCAGAGTAAGGAGAAGGAAAAGGCTTTTTAAATGTGTTTATGGAATTTACTTGATCATGCAACGCTTCTTTAAGAATGGGAATGTTTGGACATTCAGAAGTGGGGTGTCCCATGATTTCACAAATTCCACAACTTTCTTCATTTTTAACCGTTTTGACTTCTTTTACTTCTCTAAGTTCCATGGCTTCAATCTTTCTAGCCAAATTAGCTACTTTAGCTTTTATCTCATCTTCTTGATTAAAATGATATTTTCCTCTGTTAGAAACAACATTAGATCTATTGGAACTTTCAGAGGAATTATCTGTGTGCCAGGCTTGAGAGTTATCTGCCAAATGGTCTAAGTAGTCAAAGGCTTCTTCAGGTTCTTTTTCTAGAAACTCACCGTTACACATTGTTTCAACAAATTGTTTAGTTTCGGGAGTTAAACTTTCATAAAAGAAACTAATAAGACGCCATTTTTCAAAACCATGATGTGGACAAGAACTTAACAAATCTTTAAAACGATCCCAGCACTGAAAAAATGCTTCATTTTGATTTTGATTGAAATTTTGAATCTGTCTTTTCAAAGCAGTAGTTTTATGTGCTGGGAAAAATTTCTTTAGAAACTCAGTTTGTAATTCTTGCCATGTGCCAATTGACCTTGGTTTTAAATTATGAAGCCAAATTTTTGCTTTATCTTTTAAAGAAAAAGGAAATAATTTTAGCTTGACAATTTCATTTGTACATTGTTGGTCATTAAAGGTGACACATACATCTTCGAAGTCTTTTAGAAACGAGTAAGCACTTTCCGATTCCAACCCATAGAAATTTGGAAGCAAAGCTATCATACCTGGTTTAAAACGAAAGTTGTTTGCATTGAGAGGAAAAATAAAACAAGAGGGTGATGAGCTTCGAGTTGGTTGCAAGTAGTCACGCATGGTGCGTACTTGTCTGTTCTCATCTTCAGCATGAACACTTTCATTGTCAGCCATGGTAGGAGTTGTATTAGAAAGATTACCTGAAAAAGTTTCACAATAAAATCTAACTAAACGACGAGATCTAAAATCACGTCGCCAAACAAGCATAAAACAAAGTTAATATATAAATTAGGCGGTATAACCAGCCAATAAAAATAAAACAAAGTTAATATACAATATAAATATAAATATATAGAAAATTAGGCGGTATAACCAGCCAATAAAAATAAATATAGGCGGTATAACCAGCCAATAAAAATAAATATACTTATAAACTTATATACTTAGTATTGCTTCCCCGGCAACGGCGCCAAAAACTTGATGGAGACTCAATTAAGAGTCGTAAACCCAAGTGCAGGTTATGTTCAAGTAATAAATTCTCGGGTGTCCGAGGTCGAACCACAGGGAAGCGTATTAATAAGTATAAGTTTATAAATATATAAGACAAAGAAAGTAAACAAGATATTAGGGAATCAACAACAAAATAAGATAAACAAGATATTAGAGAACAAAATAAACAAAATAACATAAAAACAATTAAACAAGATATAAAAAAAAATAAGAAAGGATGTTGAGGTTAGAGACTCCACTCTTGGTGTTATGCTAAGATTAATCTTGTTTTATTACACAATTGAAATCCACACATAAGGGAGGTTCCAATCGGAAGGTTTAGCAATTCAGTCCAACGTCCATAGCATATGATATTATGTTCATTTGGTGTCCTCAAAACTCATAAAAAGAGTCCAAGCATTCCTTATGCCAAGGTATATGTCTACAACAAATCAAGGTTATGAAACCAAGCATTTACTGTGCCATTTTCATTGTCAATAATGAATCAAGATCTCTACTTTGCAAGTATGATTTTAAACCAAAAGAAAATATTATCTATACTAGTGTTTATAAATGATGATTCATTTTAGCTCATGTTTAAGAGACTAACCTTAGCATTTACCAAGAGCTTCACCTCATCACCTCAACAATATGATTAGCAACACATACTAGATATGAATAAAATGAAAAGAAAAATAAAGAAAAAGAAAACTAGAGAAAGGAAAGAAGAAGAAAACTTAGAGAATTTTACTACAAAGGCTAATATCCTACCAATGTATAAATGTATCCCAATACTCATCCAAGGCCCTCTATTTATACACATTTTGGAGGGCTAAATGACAAGAGACAAGCTTTACAAATTTCAAAGGTAGGTATAATAGGTGGGTGCATTTTTCTAACAATTTTCGTCATATTGTATGACAATTCTGATCAGCCAGCTTGATGGTCGATTTTGTCAATGTTGGAGGCTCGATCTGATAAAATGGTCTTCTAGAAAAATATACCCCTATCAGTTACGGATCCATAGCCGTTTGAATCAGATCATTTGCGCACGTGGATCGGAAGATATGGTCAAAATACCAAAACGGTGCAGAACAGACGTCATTGCACATCAGCCAACTTGATGGTCGATTTCGCTAGGGAAAACGACTCCGTTTCAAGAAGTGTAAAACATGAAAAAGATAGATATGCCTCTTAGCTTTGCAGGGATACAAAGTTCAGCCTTATTGCTTCAGTGAAACTCGAGATATAGCTGATATGGCAAAAGGTGTCGGAACTGGAACTGAACTGGATTTGCCCTTAATTCTAGTAATCTGAAATCACTCAAAGAAACTTGTGAAAAACACCAAATTACATAAAAATATAAAAGATCATAAACACAATTAGACTAAACAATAATAACTCGTATTTGACACAAAACAATAATAAAACATAACTAAAAACTATATAATTATACGAGTTATCACATATATTTTCATATATTATTTTCTTATACTTTGTGCTTTAATTCTTAAGTTCCTTGACATTTTATTATATTTTTGTGAATTATAGATATTTTGGATGAGATGAAGTCAAAACATGTCAAATAAGATGTTAAAGAGTTTATAAAGTCACAATCATAAGATGGAAGAAGACTTGGGAGTCAAAAAGATCAAATTCTTAGTGCTAAATGATCAGACATATTTGACCTCCGGATCTTGTTGCTAAGAAATTATTATGTTAACATCTTTATTTGAATAAACTTCCTGCTTAACTTTTGAAGCTGACTTGAATACCTTTCCAACGATAGTTTACACGCCCAAATCAGACAAGAAATGATCATCCAAATCAGCTGACGAAATGCGAGATAGTACAGCAGCCACGAAACCAACGTCAATGGGCAAAAACCACTATGTCAGCCCACTCGGCGCTGCAGCGCCGATCCTACTGTCCTCAAATCCGAAAAAAAATCGAAAAAGTCCAAAAATTTCCTATTTTGCACTCCTTTGTTTCCTAGCTTCCTTGATTAGCAAGAAAAGGTTTCCAAGACTTTAAAGCTCTATAAATACCATCTTTTGAGCCACCAACTATGACATGCTTTTGATTATTTATCAATCTTTTTCTTCTTCTTCTTCTTCTTCTTTAATCTCTTAGTTTTTATTTTATTTTTCTTCTTATTTTCCTTTGAATATTCATGTTTATGTTAACTATTCCTATGCTAGGCTAAACTTCTATTTGGTTAAGGGTGATTTCAAAGCCCTAGACATGTTATGTAATTAATTTTTAGATTCAATCATATATTAGTTTTCTATCAAAGTTGTTCATGTTCTTCTACAATAATTTTTCATGATATTGTCTTTATTTGTTTAGGTGGCCAACTAGATAGATCTTGATAATTATCTAATGCTAGTTTAGAAATCTTGATCCGTGTAATTGTCTTGATTTCTTATTCAATAGTAACAATTTGTAATTCATGATTATGTTGGGTTTTCAGGAACTATGAAGTGGAACATAACATAAGTTGAATGAATCCATGTTTATGTGTTTGTTGCTTAGATCAACCTATCTTTCTTATCATAAAGCTGTTATAGTTTGAATCTAATAATGTTTATCTCAGGTTATTTGATAGTTAGAGATTAAGTAGTGGCGTTCGTCCTACTTAACAACGAACTAAGGAACGATTGGGGTAACACAGGATGTTGTTACCTACGGCTATTAACTTTGATAGCTAATTGATGTTGATAGATATGAATTTGATTTTTAACATTGTCTAGCGGTGGAGAATGAAACCTTAACCATACTTTTATCATATTTGATTACTTCTTGTTTACTTGTTTACTTGCTTTCTTACTTTTATTGTTTTCTTTAGTTTAAACTGATTTCTAAAATCCCCTTTTTATTTAGGATTCTTGAATTTAAGTATAAATTAATAATTTTTAAACCAAACACCAATCCCTGTGGACTCGACCCTTGCTAATCATTATACTTTACAATTGATTATTTTTAATGTAAGGTTCAATAAGATATACTCTTTTGAGTGCATCATTGCCTGTCGTTACGGTGCTTAAAGTCTTATTGCAACTCGTTTCCCAGGTTTCCTCGATAACGTTGTAAATGAGAGCACACTCTGATGCAACACAGCGAACCAGAAGAATGTTGAGTCTCTCTCTCAGAAGAAGGAATAATTTGAGTGAATCTGTAAGTGAATAAAATAGACACAGGAAGTCTGTATATAAAGCAAGCAATCTGCTTGTTCGGAAAAGACACACCACATAGAAGGAACCTGTTTGATCAGAACAGGCACAACCATTGGTGACGAACCGATTCGGTTAGGCAGGAATCCTAACCGGCGTGTCTTTACTGAAAAGACAGATTCTGGAAACAACACGAACCTATTCGGTCCTAGACCGAAAAGGCAAGAATTAATCGGACAGTCATATTCAATTGGTCCGTTGGGCAGCGAAAAGATTATTGCTGAACAAAGCCCAGGTCCGACCAGACCCAACCCAAGCCCGGCACGTGCGCGAGTGTGGTCCATCCCAGTTTGTGTATGTCCTCACCCATCACAAAACTTGGGTGCCCCTTGAGGCTCGACCCAACATTGGAACAAAGCCTATATAAACAACTAGCATAAGCCAAACTTTGTTCTATATGGGATTGAATATCACACACAACTTCAACCAACTATCTTCCTCTTCAAGTGGGTGTTAATGAGACCAATTTCTCATTCATTTTGATATCAATTGTGTACGTTAATTATACACCGTGTATCTAGTTATGACAACCTACATATTAAAATAAGTATTTCGTATGTATACACAAAATTATAACCTATGATATCTAACAACCCCCACATGAATGGAAATTGTCTGATTAAAATGACGAACTGACTCAGAGTTTGAGAGAGAGTATCTTTGAAGAGTAATTGCATCAAGATAGGTAGCTTTTGGCCTTGAATCTTCCATAGTGACAACTATTGGATTTACTCGGCTAATTAGTGAACTTGATGTCTTAAACTATTCAGCCTTTTGTGAAAACCAAGACAATAGGTATCACACAATTCCCCTTCTAACATCTTCGGTTCTCACAGTTGTGTCCATTTTGGCCCCGAACACTTCCTGGTTTCTTATGAGTACTCTAGAGAATTTAGCCTGATCAATTCTCATAGAAGTGGCTATGTTTCTTACTCATAATAGGTGATTTCTTATTAAGAGTATCCTGTAATACCCCACTTGATTTTATCAAGCTATAAGAATCATTAAAAGCATAGCTTATCCTAACTCCTTTGCAGGCAGCACTAAATCATCGTAGGAATGGATAAGAGTGTTTAACTCTTTTAGTGCTCACACTAAGTTAACATAATTCAGTTGTCCCTTTTGAACCTAGATCTTGGGATCTCTAGTCAGCTAGGTTGGGTTGCCACTATGTAACTTTAATTTATAGGCTTAAGACCCATTCCCCTCAATGATATACTTGCTCCCTTGTTAAAACTTTTCATAAGCGCGCTTCATTATCATTTGATTTTTCATAATCAATTGAGATAATTTCATTTGAGAGCAACTGTATAACGGTATTATGTCTTTGACGAATGTGTCGAGATTTACCTTTATACAAACTACTCTGTACCCTACCAATTGCAGATTGGCAATCGCAATGTATACAAATTGCAGGCACAGGTTTCGGCCAACATGGAATATCTTCTAAAATTCTGAAGCCATTCCGTTTCTTCTCTAGCTTCATCTAAAGCTATACATGTTTGTTTAAAATATTTCCAAAACACTGCAGCTCATCCAATAATAAAGATAAATCCCTTAGTGGATTTGAAATCTTTAGTATCGAATATCCATTTTGCATCTGGATATCTTGTATAGTGCAGTCCATAACTTGAGGTGTATCTCAAAATTGTGAGTACCCTTACTATGGCCTTCCAGTGATCCTTTCCAGGATTACTTGTAAATCTACTCAGTTTGCTAACAGAGTACGTTATGTCTTTACATTCATTTACAACCTAATGGTTTGCTTTCAGGGTCCGTGCCACTCTTGGCACCATCAGGGATCACCGATCCCATGGACAAGGTTTCATCCTCCGTTTCACAACGGGATAGTCATGGTAGCACCAAGGCATGTCGATACCAGACCATGACACTCTTCCCTACTTACTATGTTGATATCCTCATCAACGCTAAGATCACACCCGAGATCCCTTGTTGCATAGAGTTGACATTTTCTCACATGTCTTTCTCTTGCCCTCAAAGACTGGGTCATGATCCCTTCAAATGAGGCACCAAACACAATTTTAGGGTCTATAATGACCTTTTTAGATGGAGAAACATATACCTTCGCAAGACACCCCCACACTTTTGTGTATTTGTAGGATGGTTTTCGACCCTTTCATAATTCATACGGTGTCTTGTTTGATTTCTTGTGGGATATTTTATTTAAAAAATAATTAGCTATTAAAATAGCATTCGCCCACAAGTTCTGAGATAACCCTGAACTAATCAACAAAGCATTCATCAATTCTTTCAACGTTTAGTTCTTGCGTTCTGCAATACCGTTTTGTTGAGGTTGAATAAGGAGCAGTGGTTTGATGGATGATACCATTTTTTGAGCAGAATTCATTAAACAATGAATCATACTCACCATCCCTATCACTCTTTATTTTCTTGCTTAGTTGATTTTCAACCTCATTTTTTAATGAGCTTAAAAACTTTCACGGCCTCGTCTTTGCTTCTTAGCAAATAGACATAACAGTATGTTGTGCAATCATACTTTTTACAGCCTTTAGTTTGCACAAACTTTAAGTCACATATATCAGTGTGAATTAAATCTAGAGGTTTACTACTTCTTTCTACCAAATAGAAAGGAGCCTTAGCCAATTTGGATTCCACACAAATTTTCCATTTGTGATTTTTATCAATAACAATTTGCGAAAGTAAATCCAAATCTAAATTGCTGATTCTCTGCAAGGTCTTATAAAACACATGACCTAATCTACCATGCCATAATTTAGAGGACACCACCAAATAACCAGAAGAAATAATTTAATTATTATTCTTGTTCTTTGGTATAATAGCCATATAATTGAGCTTAAAAAGCTCATCAAATAGATATCCTCTACCCACAAGCATGCCACATTTAGTGAGTACAAATTTATCTGATTCAAAAACAAGTCTAAACCCGTTCTTGCTCAACATAGAGCCGGAAACTAAATTCTTTCGAATTTCAGGAGCGTGAACCATATTGTTCAAAGTTAGTTCTTTCTCGGATGTCATCTTGAGCACCACCTTTCTATGGCCTCGTACCTTGTAGACCGAAGAGTTTCTCATAAATATTTGTTTCTTTATACTCGGAGAAACTCTTTCTATCAGAACAAATGTGACAAGTGACACCGGTATAAACCCACCATGTTTTAGGGTTTTCTACCATGTTCACTTGTGACACTATAACTGCGAGCTCAATCTTATTATCATCAACTAAGTTGGCTTGAGCTCTTTTCTTGTTCTGAAGGTAGTCCTTTGCTTGATGATCGGGCTTGTTACAAATGAAACAAGTTCCCGTGATTTTTTTTTTTTGAAATTCGTTCCTTTATTACCTTGGGAAGAACTATAACCAACACGTTTTCTCTTGTTGGACTTTTGCGAATGTTCAACAACATTTGCTTTGGCTTCCAATGTCTGAACTTTAACCCTCTTTTCTGAACCACGACTATCCTCCTCGAATCTTAACCGAATAATCAAGTCCTCTAAAGTCATCTCCTTTCTCTTGTGCTTTAGATATTTCTTGAAATCCTTCCACGAAGGAGGCAATTTTTCTATCAAAGCCGTTGTCTCAAATGATTCACTAAGAATCATTCCCTCGGCAGTAATCTCATGGAGGATCAACTAATACTCTTGAACTTGACTAATCACGATTTTCGAGCCCACATTGTTGAAATCCAGAAATCGACCAACCACAAATTTCTTTGTGCCGGCATCCTCGGTTTTGTATTTTCTCTCAAAGGACTCTCACAGCTCTCTCGTTGTCTTTATTGGGCTATACACGTTATAAACGTGTTGTCCAATCCATTGAGGATATAGTTCTTGCATAGTAAGTCAGAATGCTTCCAACCTTCCACCGAGGCTACAACTGTAGTATCGGTCTCTCACTCTTTAGGAACCGGGGCCTCCTCCCGTAAGAACCGGGCTAGATTTAGAGTTGTCAAATAAAATAGCATCTTTTACATGTGGTGGCATTGGCGTTGCAGGCGCACTCGCATTTACGATAGACCGTTCTGCCATCTGTTATTTAAAATAACAGGATCAACTTTATATATATATAAACACATACACATATACATATATATAAAATATTATATATATATATATATATATATATATTACAAACCCACATATATATTTCTTTCTTTTTTTTGGTTCAACATCCCACATATATATTTCAAACATTATATATACATATTATACAAATGTAACAATATATATCTATGTATATATATTAAAGCAATACATATACATACAACAAAACAGTATCAATATAAATATATAAATGTTATAACAAATTATATATTATAACAAATAAAACTATATAAATATATATGCCTTCACTTAATATATATATATATATATATATAAATTCTAACAAACATAGCAATATAAATCAAAACCTCTCACCCTTGTGAGAAGCGAGAAGCGGCGACTTGTGATAAACAGTAAGACATGACCGAAACAACACAAAGTTTATAAAAACATCCTTTAAGCCTTTTCCCCATCTTTCTGAATGGTCACGACGATTACAAAGCATGAGTAATATTTCCAAACAAAAGTCAAAAGTTGCATGCATGCAAAAAGAGTCTCAAAAAACGTGATTAAAACAAATGTCAGATTTTTTTTTTCTTATCCAAGATCCTTCAAGAAGTCTACTATGTAAAGTAAACCTTATCGCACGATTTACAAGAAGCATAAAAACGTGATTTATCGATTCATGCAAAAAAAAGAATTCTAAGCCCCACTTAACAACAGTCTAAGTATTATATATATCATAAAGGAGTAATGAAACAAAACTATTTCACAATTAAACGTATTTGATGTACCCAAAAAAACATATTTTCATTAAATTTTATAATTAATATGATCAATTATAGTAAAATAGCATGTAAGGATCGAATCCACAGATATTGGTTTTTAGTTTATAAATTACTAGTTTATAACTTAAATTCAAAGATAAGAAAAGAAAAGAGGGTTTTGAAATAATTAAAACTAAAGCAAACATGATAAGTAAAAAGCAAATAAATAAGAAAAAATCAAATATAAGAGAACTATGGTTAAGATTTCATTCTCCACCACTAGACATCATTGAGAATCAATAATCAGATCTATCAACATCAATTATCTATCAAAGTTAATAACCGTAGATAACAACATCCTGTGTTATCCCAATCCTTCCTTAGTTCGTCGTTAAGCAGGACGAATGCCACTAATTAATCTCTAACTATCAAATAACCTAAAATAAACATCATTAGATTCAAATTGATAGTAGCTTTATGATAAGAAAGATAGGTTGATCTAAGCAAAAAACACATAAACATGGATTCATTCAACTTATGTTATGTTCCACTTCATAATTCTTGAAAACCCAATATAATCATGAATTACAAATTGCCACTATTGAATAGAAATCAAGACAATTACCCGGATCAAGATTTCCAAATTAGCATTAGATAATTATCAAGATCTATCTAGTTGACCACCTAAACAAATCAAGACAATATCATGAACAATTCTTGAAGAAAAACATAATCAACTTTGATAGAAAACTAATGATAGATAAAATCTAAAAATCAATTACAAAACATGTCTAGGGCTTTGAAACCACCATTATCCAAAGAGAAGTTTAGTCTAACATAAGCATAAATAATATATACATAAAACTAAAAACAAAATAAAAGAATGGAGAACAAGAAGAATAATGATGATCTTTTGATCTCCTCCCAAAGATAATGATAGTTCGTGGCTCAAAAGATGGTATTTATAGAGCTTTTTGACCTTGGAAACTCTTTCTTGGTGATCAAGGAAGCTAGGAGTCAAAGGAGTGCAAAATAGGCAAGATTTTTGAGTTTTGCGATTTTTCCCGGTTTTGAGGACAGTAGGGTCGACGCCACGGTACCACTTTCCGACGCCGCGGCACCAAGTACACTGATTTGCACGTTTTTGCTCACTGATGTCGGTTTCGCGACTGCTGTACTGTCTCGCACTTCTTCAGTTGATTTGGATGACCATCCGCTGTCCGATTTAGGCGTGTACACTATCGTTGGAAAGATACTCAAGTCAGCTTCAAACGTCAATAAGGAAGTTTCTTCAAATAAAATCTTTAACATAATTATTTCCTTGCAACAAGCTCATGAGGTCAGATCTGCCTTATCATCTAGCACTAAGAATTTGATCTTTTTGACTCCAAAATCTTCTTCCATCTTATGATATGACTTTATAAGCTCTTTATCATCATTATTAACATCTTTTGACTTCATTCTCCTTATTGTACCTAAAATTCAAAAATATAATATAAGTAAACATGATAAAGATCGAAAACATAACAAAAACTAAAGGTAGAAAGGCGTAAAATGTATATTTTATGAGCTTATCAGTCTTAAGATTGTTGACAATCTTGTAAGCATTTAACAAATTTTATTACTGCATATTGATATTTATAAACATATTACGAATAAAATATTGAAAATACGAACACTTATAATTTCGGTAGAAGTAGAAAATTAGAATATTGAGTCAAGGTTAGACCTCTGACCTTAAGGCGATTATTGCCTGTCTTTACGGTGCTTACAGTCTTATTGCAATTTGTCTCCCACGTTTCCTCGATAACGTTGCAAATGAGAGCACACTCGATACAACACAGCGAACTCGAAGAATGTTGAGTCTCTCTCTCAGAAGAGGAAATAATTTGTGTGAATTTGTAAGTGAATAAAATAGACACAGGAAGCCTGTATATAAAGCAAGCAATCTGCTTGTTCGAAAAAGACACACCACATGGAAGAAACCTGTTTGATCAGAACAGGCACAACCATTGGTGACAAACCGGTTCGGTCAGGCAGGAAGCCTAATCGACATATCTTTACCGAAAAGACATGGAAACAACACGAACCTGTTCGGTCCTAGACCAAAAAGGCAAGAATTAATCGGATAGTCATATTCAGTTAGTCCGGCTGAGCAGCAAAAAGATTATTGCTAATCCAAGCCCAAGCCCGACCCAGTCCGGCTCTGCGGCAGCGACGCGCGCGTGTTGTCCAGCCTAGTTTGTGTAGGTTCTCACCCATCACAAAACTTGGGTGCCCCTTGGGGCCCAACCCAACATTGGAACAAAGCCTATATAAACAACTAGCATAAGCCAAACTTTGTTCTATGTGGGATTGAATATCACTCACAACTTCAACCAACTATCTTTCTCTCCAATTGGGTGTTAATGAGACAAATTTCTCATTCAATTTTGAAATCAATTGTGTACGTTAATTATACACCGTGTATCTAGTTACGACAACTTACGTATTAGAATACGTATTTCGTATGTATACACAAAATTATAACCTATGATATCCAACACTAATATCATCTGAGAGAGAGGGAGAGAGATAATGTGCTTAGCGTCTTGCTGTGCTGCGTCCACGTGTGGGCTCTGCTCATCGGTGGCCTCTGGAATCTCCAAGAAATCAGCCAGGCTTGCTTATTGTGGTCTCTTTGGCCTTTCCCTTATCGTTTCTTGGATTCTTCAAGAAGTTGCTACTCCTCTTTTGGAGAAGTTACCATGTAAATTTCCCTTTCTTATTTCCTTGAAAATGTGAGATTTGCCCATCTGGGTATGTTTAATTTTTGCTTATTTTAGTTTCTTGGGGTTGATTATGGCCTTAATTGTTGAAAATAAGAATTGGGCATTTAAATTTCGAATTTGCTAATTGTATACTTCAACTTTTGAGGTTATATGATCAGAATATTTATTAAAAGTTTGAATTTGGATTTGTCTTTTCAAAAATGGAAGCTATTCATGGATGCAATATAGTGGCTACCATTATCTCAAAGTCTGTTGGGCTGTAAGTGTAAAGGTTGATACTGGAATCATAACTTATAAGTTTTCGAGCATTTTGATGTAAAAATGAGTGCTTTTCGTGTTTAAGGATGGGATTTAACTCTTAACCACTTTTAAAGAGTATGCTAAGTATTAATGTAATAATGAAATAATAAAAAGATTGATGCTTATTGAAGTATAGGAACTGTGATTGTGGGGCAATATCTAAATTTTCAATAAAGGAATTGCAACCTATGTTTTTACCAATCTAAGCCAATGTAAACATGATTGCTTGTCCAAAGTGTTAAGGATGTCAGTTCATGATGGAAAAATTCAATTGAGGTGTCATTTACTTGTGTTCTATATATTGGCTCAGCACTCTTTACTAGATTTTTTGAACTCTCTTTGTTATCATTCTTATGATAATGTCACACAAATAATAAGAGATCATTTGGATCACACTGCTTGTTCTAACTTAAGTACTGGACGAAATCCAAATATGTATTTAGGCCATCTAACTATTGAACATCAGGTATATTGAATATTCTGATTTTGTATGTATGATATGTTTTTTTAGCAATAATTGATTGTGTTGAGCAGAGAAACCGTGTTTATTGCCACTATTATTTAAAGTTACTCTATCCATTTGGTCTTATCGATTGTGTTCTATTGGCTGCTCGACGTTCAGTAAACTGTTTTGCATCATATTCAATAATTACCCTAACAACCGTTGTTTCTTGATCCAAACTATTTTGCATCCATATTCAATAATTACCCTAATAACCATTGTTTCTTGATCCAAAAGATCATAACAGAGCAATGCACATGCTCCTGTCAATTCATGAATTTTTTAGTACAATTAATTACTTTTTAGTGTTTCTGTGGTATGGTTTCCTTGGCAGGGATAAACAGTTCTACTCACACAAAGGCATGGTTTCAACAATAGGCAGTAATTCGTGTAAGCTTGGGAAATTTCCTGTTTTTTGCTATACTAGCTCTAATAATGATTGGTGTGAAGGACCAAAATGATAGACGTGATTCATGGCACCATGGTGGATGGATTGCAAAGATGGTGATCTAGATTTTGCTTCTGATCCTTATGTTCTTCCTTCCCAATGTTGTGATCACAGTCTATGGTTAGTTTTTCTCCCTTAAATGAAGCTCAATTAATAGAACCTTCTCTAATCTGGAGGACTGTAAGTTCAAATGGGTATGGAAACAGATTTTTTCAAATGGACTTTGTTATTCCCGTTTTTCATACATGAAACAATATGTCTGCCAAGCAAGGATAGCTGACGCTCCGTAGACCTAACAATGTGGGAGCCTCATGCACTAGGTTCCATTGGACCTCTCTAATATATGCAACAAGTTTGTGTCATAGACAAAGAAATCTATTTTTGTTGCATACAACTACATTAGACAAGATTTAGGTTTTCATGTCAACCATTTCCCAGTTGCATGGGGTTATCAATTATATGATAAATCTGATATGATACCATGATAAGAGCAAGGCCATTCTTCTTTTCAATGTTCAATGAATTGTCAGTACTAGTTTATCAAGTAAATATCTGGAATATATATGTTTTTGTAAAGGCACAATTAGTTATTGTTAAGCATCCAACGTAAAACCAATTGGCAATAAGTGGAGGGATCCAACTTGAATACAAGACCACAGGAAACCCAAGAACAACCACCACTTAACACTCCCCTTATGTGTAGCTCAACAAGGGCTACTCGTAGACAACCTCACAAGAGGTAACATGCAGGAAGAACAGAACAAACCTAGGCTTAGATACCATGTTAAGCATTCAACCTAAAACCAATTGGAAATAAGTGGAGAGGTCCAACTTGAATATAAGATCATAAGAAACTCACAAGGAACCCAAGACTTACACCACTTCCGCCTCACATGTAGCTTAACAAGGCCTACACGTGGACAACCTCACAAGGGTAGCATGCAGGAAGAACAAAACAAACCTGCTCTGATACTATGTTAAGCCTCCAACCTAAAATCAGTTAACAATAAGTGGATGGCCCAACTTGAATTTAAGACCATAGGAAACCCAAGACTTAAAAGGTGTGGGGCAACACCATTTAACAATTACAAAAAAAATTAATGCAGTAGGATTTACTATGAGGCACAAGTTCTTATTTGCCATTAAATTCCCAGATTAGAGATGAGGGAACAAGGCAGGCGTAGCTTCTTCATTTTATTTAGTTATGATGCTTGTGTCTCTTCGAGATATGTTGAATTCAACAATTCAACTTCTTGAATTCTATCCTTAGGCTTTTATGTATGTTTAAATATTTTCATCAGATGTGATACTAAAATTCGTGTTTAACTTTACAAACTTTCGTTACTTTTAGGAACTTTATCGAAATTTGGTGTGGGGCTATTTTTATTGGTTCAAGTGATTATATTACTTGACTTTACACACTCATGGAATGATGCCTGGGTTGAAAAGGATGAACAAAAATGGTTGGCTCAAATTCCTGTGGTTCAGTATCGTTCTCCATTGTTTTGTTTAATTGATTTTAAACTTCAAGTTCTGTTCCTTCAGGTATATTGCTTTACTTGCCGTATCAGTTGGTTGCTATCTTGCGACATTTGTATTCTCTGGAATTTTGTTTATATGGTTCAACCCTTCTGGTCATGACTGCGGCCTCAACATCTTCTTTATTGTCATGACAATGGTTCTGGCATTTTCTTTTGGAGTTACAGCTTTGCATCCTGCGGTAAGGATAAGCTTGTTTTCCCCTTTATTCTTTTCCATAATCAGGTTGACCTGCTGCAAACAATTTGAGTTGCATAATTCGAATATATACTATTCTAAGTATTTTAAATCATCTAAAGAGTTAGATTACCAGTTTACCATTGAATGGAAGAAGACTGGATAATGTATCCGGTTAGCTTCTTAGCCATCTCTGCTAGTTTACCCAGTGTTTTAAACTTTATATCTTTTATAATTTTATTCATTAGGAGTTCAAATCTTCTTGGTGGAACTTCCAAGTCCCAGGTTTCTCAAGCCCTTTGTTTTATTATGCATTCATAGGGACAATTCATGCAATAAATAGAAAAGCATGCAACATATACCTTCAGTCAGTAAAAGTGTGTCATAACGATTTTTTGACCGCTAGATGATTTTAAAAATAAATCAAGTCGCCACCAATCTTTTTTAATTTAGGTGTGATTGGCCACCTATTAAAACCTAATTTAGTTAAAATATTTTAAAATTAATTAAAATATTTTTTTAAAACCAATTTCGAAGTCTACGCTTTAAACCAGAGAGAAAATAAAATCAGGTTTGAGAGTCGGTTACGTGCAGGGAAGGATTAGCACCCCCACGACGCTCGTTTAGAAAACGATACTATTTAATCATGTGTTATCCTTTAATCTCGATAAAACGATTTTAATTTTGATCTTTAAAAATAATTCTCATAACTCTCTTTATTGCAAATTTTTGTATTTGTAGAGAAGAACAAATTATTTCATTGAGGAATAAAATGAGAATCTTTGGCATCAGAAACTTTCACATAATTCTCCAACGTTTAGGCAGAATTTGAGAAGAGTTTATTCGCTTTCGAATTTGCATAATATTCCTCTAAATCAAATAATGTTCCTTTGTAATCAACAATTATTCAAAATCCTCCAACGTCTAGGCAGGATACTAATATTTGTTTTTACTCGAAATATTATTTTATTTTTGTTTCGTAAGACCCTTTTAAGACTCTCGATTTTCCTTTTTTATTCTATTTTATAATAAAATGTGATATGCAATGAAATGAATAATTAATAATAATGAATGAGCGTACATAGAAAAATAAAGAGTAATAATTCAAACAATAAATTGTTTGGTTTTAGAAATAAAATTTTATTTGGGTGAGGATAAGAATCTTCTATGTGAGAGAGCTTTCTCAAATTCCTCATCGTCTAGTCGAAATTTGAAGAAGATCTCTACATTTGAGAATTCTTATCCCGGTTCTTCGAACTGACATACTACCGATCTCTCTCTTTTTAAAAAAAAAAAAAAGTATATAATATTATAAAATAGAATATTTTATATTTTTAAAGGTGACATGAGGACCCTCGATATGAGATCTTCGCCAAATTCCCCATCGTCTAGGCGAAATTTGGAAAAGATCTCTACACTTAAAAGTTCTCATTATAAGCATATTATCATTATTATTCAATAATATTCTTTTTTTTCTTTGTTAAAAATTTTATTTAATATTTGTGCTGCTTAATACAGCATAAATTGAACAAATAATATTAACATGCCAACCAAAGATACATAAGCACGAATAAATAGATGACATAACAAAATGATCAAAAATATATTTATTGTTTTTTTATATTTATTTATTCTTTTAGGAATAAAACACGAACTCCCGATGTATGTGAGAGCCTTCCCAAATTTCCCAACATCTAGGCAGAATTTGGAAAGGATCTCCCCACTTAAAAGTTGTCGTAGTGATCCTTACAATGAATACATTCTCATTTTTAAAAAAAAAAAAATTAGAATCCTTCCAACATCTAGGCAAAAATCTGTAAATTATTATTATTTTTATTATTTAATATTTATTATAATTATTAAAAATACACATTCTCATTTTATCTTTTTATAAAAAAAATAAAGTAAAATTTGTGTGATATGACACATAACCAAAATAGATTTTATTTATTTTAATTTTTATAAAGAAATTTCATTATGTTTATTACTCATTTTAATAAACTATCTTTAATATTTTGAAAAAAAATCGAGAAGAAAATATATATATATATATATAAATTTAAAGATATATATATGTGTGTGTGTGTGTTTGCAAGGAGCTTGATTAAATAATTATTTTTACAACTTTTTGGTTTTCCCTTGTTTTTTTAGATTTCCATATATATATATGTCATGAACTATTTTATTTAAAAAAGAGAAAAAAAAAAGAAAAGAAAATATATATAAGTACATATATTCATGTGATAAAAGCTTAAAAAAATAAACAATTAGGCCATATGGAATAAAAAGCTTAAAAGACCACCTTCATACCCAATCAGCCCATGCTTAGGCCCAATGCAGGGACTCACTGTGCAGAGCCCAACAGATCCAGGCCCAGCCTCTGCCAAACAATCGGGTCAGATCGAACTGCAGACAGGTCAGACTATCCGCGGGGTGACGCGCGGGTCCTCTCCTGCCCCTTTTTTTTATAAAAAAAAAACACCACAACTACGTCGTTTTGGTCTTCTTTAAAAGACCGAATTCCCCTTTTTTCATATATTTTTTTTTGCTCTCTCTCTAGCTTCAGACCCTCTCTCTCTACACAAAAAAAAAAACATGTTCTTCAAATCACCGAAAAAACCATAAAAAAACCCAGATTCCAGCCGGCCACCGACGATCGTTCGTCGTCCGCTGCCATCCCCTCTGGTGATCGGACTCCGGTGGCTCCCAGAATCCCACCCTAGCTCCGTTTTGGCTTTCTCTTTCCGATTCTGGGCTCTGTTTTGCTCGAATCGGAGTCGAAGTCCTTAGATCTAAGAAGATATCTCATGACTAAAAAACCAGATCCGCCCCGAACAAGCGAAGGATCGATCCCGAAATCTCACCAACGGTTCTCCTCCCCCTTATCTACCTACTCACCGTTCGGGTTTGGGAGCCAACACCTCAAAACCGATGAACCCTTGTCAAAATCGAAACTGGAGAGGGTTTTTTTTTTTTTGAAAAAATTTCAAAAAAAAAAAAATCCTTCTGGCTATGGTTCCTGTGTGTTATTTGTAGGGAATTCAGAAGCCATCCCTAAGGAATCCCGGATCTTCTGGGATTGGGTTCTGCCCAAGGATTTAAAAAATGGAAAAAAATAAAATTGTGGACTGTGATGGTGGCTGGGTGTGTGCAGGTGGGTGGAGTGGAGCTTGGGTTGGCTAGGGTGGTGGCGTGGGGGCTTGCTGGCTAGGGGTAGGGTGGCTGTAGGTTGATGGCTTCCATGGTGGCTAAGGTTGTAGGGAGGGGGCTAGCTGTAGCAGGAGGCTAGGGCAGTAGAGGGCTAGGGTTTGGCTACTTGGGGGCTTGCACAACAGGCTAGGCCAGCAGGCCTGTATGGTCTGCTGGGTGGTCTACTACTCGAGCAGGACCAAGGATTTGGTGTCTATTTTAGGCCTTCTGGGCTCTCAGGCCTGGTAGGCCAACAAGGCCCTCAGGCCTGCTTTATGGGTGGTCCGATACTGGGCCTGCTAGGGTGAAAGGGGTCCTATCGGCCCCGTAGATGGCTTGGGTCCAACTCAGGTCTGACCTAGGCTAAAATCGGTTGCTACAACTGCCCATCTTTGCACATTGCTGAGAATCAGGAATAGGGCAAAGACACAAGCAACATTTTTACCTAGGATCATGAATGTGCGCATTCTAAAAAAAATCTTTTCATCAGAGGTTCTATCATTTGAAAAATAAATTTATTCTCTCATCAGAGGCTCCATCACTTGTAAAAATAAATTGCTCCTCTCAGCAGAGGCTCTATCACTTGAAAAATAAATTGCTCCTCTCATCAGAGGCTCTATCACTTGAAAAATAAATTGCTCCTATCATCAGAGGGTCTATGACTTGAGAAATAAATTGCTTCTCTCATCAGAGGCTCCATCACTTGTAAAAATAAATTGTTCCTCTCATCAGAGGCTCTTTCACTTAAGAAATAAATTGCTCTTCTTATAGAGGCTCCATCACTTGTAAAAATAATTTGCTCCTCTCATTAGAGGCTCTATTACTTGAAAAATAAATTGCTCCTCTCATCAGAGGCTCTATCACTTGAAAAATAAATTGCTCCTCTCATCAGAGGCTCTACCACTTGAAAATTAAATTTGTACCTTTCTCCTGGTCATCATGGTGACTTTCACCTTCCTGCCGCAGTCGGGTTTCTCTTTTTCCTTGTCCACCTGTCATTCACATCTCTCTTTTTTTTAACAATAATAATTCTTGATTGCTTGCAATGTCATGATAATGCAATGCATGCTTATAATAATGGAATGCAAAACTTAAGGCTCGAACCAAGATTCAATGCCCTTGTGTGTATTTCATCAACTAGTGACTCTTCTAAAGCTTGATCTGATTAAGCCTTTTATCCCATTCTTTATAAACTTATTTTCTATCTTTCCCAATTCCCTTTCATTTCCCTCTTCGAGTTGACTAGTTGTCCACAACTTACTTCCTCACGATCTTTTCTTGGTCGGAGTCAATGCTATACACACTCCCCTCAAAACAATTTCACATATCAATTATCATTTCAATCATTACCTTTTTTAACGTCCACAGGGTATAAATAAATCATGTCTCATACTGGCCCATCATCTCTTTGTCTCTTTCTGATTTTCCAATTTCAAATTTCTCTAGGGTAATCATGAAAGCTCCGTTTATGCATTATTCATTTATTTATTATTATTCAAATTTCATGCCAACATTATCTAAAGAAAATTTCAAAATAATAAAGATAATTTAATGACGAAACTTTATGAATTGGGATATGTATTTTCATTTCAGTGAAAGAGAAATAACATACTGGTATTAATTAAGGAAAAGAAAGAAAGACAGAATAGGGATAGAACCCCACACAATGAATACTCAAACGACCTCAATCGAGCTAATTCGGATTTCTCTTTTAAAAAAGAATATTCATCGATGTCTTTGACTCTTTCGAGAGCGTCCAACCACTAATTACCCTTAAGGCCTTGTGCAATTCGATCATGTCGTACTTCGCTGCTTGCTTAGTCATTCCATCCTGCTTTAATCCCTTGTTTCCTGAATCACTTCACACGAGTTATTGCCGGTTGTCCCGACTCTTGTTTATCTTTCACCTAGGCCGCCTTTTAGGGTTTTCCACCTAGATCCATCCCTTGATTCGAACTGCCCTTTTGGGTTTTTAGTTCAAACCTCTCTCTTTTTTCCTTTTTTTTTGACTCAAATCGCCTTGTCGAGTTTTCCGTTTGATTTTTTTATGCATAATATTTTTTTCACTGCATGCATTGATTGGACTTGAAAAATCCGTGCCGTCCATTTCTGCTAAAATCATTGCCCCTCCTGAAAATACTCTTTGCACCACGTACGGGCTTCCTAGTTCGGTGCCCATTTTTCCCTTGGATCTTGTTGATTAGGAAAGATCTTCTTCAAAACCAAATCACCTTCTTGGAACTCTCTTGGGCGAACTTTTTTATTATGTGCCCTCATCATCTGCCTTTGGTATAACTGGCCATGACACAATGCCGTCATCCTTTTTTCCTCGATCAAATTAAGTTGCTCATAGCTGGCTCGAAACCATTCCACTTCTTCCAACTCGACTTCCATCAAAATTCTCAAAGAAGGGATCTTAATCTCAATTGGTAAAACAGCTTCCATCCCGTATACCAAGGAATAAGGAATCGACCCGTAGAAGTATGCACTGACGTTCTGTAAGCGTGCAGAGCAAATTGACGTTTCTCGTGCCAATTGATAACTCGTATAATTATATAGTTTTTAGTTATGTTTTATTATTGTTTTGTGTCAAATACGAGTTAATATTGTTTAGTCTACTTGTGTTTATGATATTTTATATTTTTATGTAATTTGGTGTTTTTCACGAGTTTCTTTGATTGATTTCAGATTACTAGGTTAAATCAACAATTAAGGGCAAATCCAGTTCAGTTCCAGTTCCGACACCTTTTGCCATATCCGCTTTATCTGAAGTTTCACTGAAGCAATTAAGTGCAAATTTAAGAGGCATATCTATCTTTTTCATGTTTTACACTTCTTGAAACGGAGTCGTTTTCCCTAGCGAAATCGACCATCAAGTTGGCTGATGTGCAATGACGTCTGTGCTGACCTGTTTTGGTATTTTGACCATATCTTTCGATCCACATGAGCAAATGATCTTATTCCAACGGCTATGGATCCGTAACTGATAGGGGTATATTTTTCTAGAAGACCATTTGATCAGATCGAGCCTCCAACATTGACAAAATCGACCATCAAGCTGGCTGATCAGAATTGTCATACAATATGACGAAAATTGTTAGAAAAATGCACCCACCTATTATACCTACCTTTGAAATTTATAAAGCTTGTCTCTTGTCATTTAGCTCTCCAAAATGTGTATAAATAGAGGGCCTTGGATGAGCATTAAAGGTAGATTGGTAGGATATTAGCCATTGTAATAAAATTCTCTAAGTTTTCTTCTTCTTTCCTTTCTCTAGTTTTCTTTTTTTATTTACTTATGCTTCTTACATTTCTTTTCATTTTATTCATATCTAGTATATGTTGCTAATCATATTGTTGAGGTGATGAGGTGAAGCTCTTGGTAAATGCTAAGGTTAGTCTCTTAAACATGAGCTAAAATGAATCATCATTTATAAACACTAGTATAGATAATATTTTCTTTTGGTTTAAAATCATACTTGCAAAGTAGAGATCTTGATTCATTATTGACAATGAAAATGGCACAGTAAATGCTTGGTTTCATAACCTTGATTTGTTGTAGACATATACCTTGGCATAAGGAATGCTTGGACTCTTTTTATGAGTTTTGAGGACACCAAATGAACATAATATCATATGCTATGGACGTTGGACAATTTGGACTGAATTGCTAAACCTTCCGATTGGAACCTCCCTTATGTGTGGATTTCAATTGTGTAATAAAACAAGATTAATCTTAGCATAACACCAAGAGTGGATTCTCTAACCTCAACATCCTTTCTTATTGTTTTTTATATCTTGTTTAATTGCTTTTATGTTATTTTGTTTATTTTGTTCTCTAATATCTTGTTTACTTTCTTTGTAATTGATTCCCTAATATCTTGTTTATTTTCTTTTTCATATATATTTATAAACTTATACTTACTAGTACGCTTCCCTGTGGTTCGACCTCGGACACCCGAGAATTTATTACTTGAACATAACCTGCACTTGGGTTTACAACTCTTAATTGAGTCTCCATCAAGTTTTTGGCGCCGTTGCCGGGGAGGCAATACTAAGTATATAAGTTTATAAGTATATTTATTGGCTGGTTATACCGCCTAATTTTCTATATATTTATATTTATATTGTATATTAACTTTGTTTTATTTTTATTGGCTGGTTATACCGCCTAATCTGTATATTAACTTTGTTTTATGCTTGTTTGGCGACGTGATTTTAGATCTCGTCGTTTAGTTAGATTTTATTGTGAAACTTTTTCAGGTAATCTTTCTAATACAACTCCTACCATGGCTGACAATGAAAGTGTTCATGCTGAAGATGAGAACAGACAAGTACGCACCATGCGTGACTACTTGCAACCAACTCGAAGCTCATCACCCTCTTGTTTTATTTTTCCTCTCAATGCAAACAACTTTCGTTTTAAACCAGGAATGATAGCTTTGCTTCCAAATTTCCATGGGTTAGAATCGGAAAGTGCTTACTCGTTTCTAAAAGACTTCGAGGATGTATGTGTCACCTTTAATGACCAACAATGTACAAATGAAATTGTCAAGCTAAAATTATTTCCTTTTTCTTTAAAAGATAAAGCAAAAATTTGGCTTCATAATTTAAAACCAAGGTCAATTGGCACATGGCAAGAATTACAAACTGAGTTTCTAAAGAAATTTTTCCCAGCACATAAAACTACTGCTTTGAAAAGACAGATTCAAAATTTCAATCAAAATCAAAATGAAGCATTTTTTCAGTGCTGGGAGCGTTTTAAAGATTTGTTAAGTTCTTGTCCACATCATGGTTTTGAAAAATGGCGTCTTATTAGTTTCTTTTATGAAAGTTTAACTCCCGAAACTAAACAATTTGTTGAAACAATGTGTAACGGTGAGTTTCTAGAAAAAGAACCTGAAGAAGCCTTTGACTACCTAGACCATTTGGCAGATAACTCTCAAGCCTGGCACACAGATAATTCCTCTGAAAGTTCCAATAGATCTAATCTTGTTTCTAACAGAGGTAAATATCATTTTAGTCAAGAAGATGAGATAAAAGCTAAAGTAGCTAATTTGGCTAGAAAGATTGAAGCCATGGAACTTAGAGAAGTAAAAGAAGTCAAAACGGTTAAAAATGAAGAAAGTTGTGGAATTTGTGAAATCATGGGACACCCCACTTCTGAATGTCCAAACATTCCCATTCTTAAAGAAGCATTGCATGATCAAGTAAATTCCATAAACACATTTAAAAAGCCTTTTCCTTCTCCTTACTCTGAAACGTATAACCCTGAATGGAGAAATCATCCCAACTTCAGTTGGCGGAATAATAATCATGTTCAGGTACCACAATCTCAAAAGCCGGGCAACACTTTTTCCTATCAACCTTCACGTGTACAAACCTTGGAAGAGACATTGCAAGCATTCATGCAAACACAAGCAAATGTGAATAACCAAACTTCACAGGACATCAATGAGATCAAAAACACCTTGTCCACATTGACAGCTTCATTACGCACTCAAGAAAAAGATATGTTTCCTGCTCAACCTCAGCCTAACCCTTCTACTCAATGTTTTGTTTCTTGCTCCAATGAAACTCAACAGGAAAATGCCAGTTCTATCACAACTCTTCGAAGTGGAAAGGCAATTGACAAAAACATTCCATCAAAAGACCAAGATCCTCCTTCCCCTCCGAAAAGTAACGGTAAGGATGATGGTAAGTCTGAACTTCTTGAAAATTTGGACAAAGAAAAAGGTATGCATCCTGCTCCTTTTCCTCAAAGGTTGCAAACAATAAAGAATTTGAATCAAAATGCAGAAATTTATGAACTTTTCAAACAAGTTAAGATTAACATTCCTTTATTGGATGCAATCAAACAAGTTCCATCTTATGCTAAATTTTTGAAGGACATGTGCACAGTTAAAAGGAAACATAATGTACAAAAGAAAGCATTTCTGACGGAAAGTGTGAGCTCAATCATTCAGCACCTTACTCCACCAAAATTCAAAGATCCTGGATGTCCAACAATCTCATGCATCATTGGAAACACTAGAATAGAACGTGCATTGTTTGATCTTGGTGCTAGTGTTAATCTTTTGCCTTTTTCTGTTTATCAACAGTTAGGTTTAGGTGAACTCAAGGAAACACCTGTTACACTTCAACTAGCTGATCGTTCTGTAAAAATTCCTCGAGGGATAGTTGAAGATGTTTTGGTTCAAATTGATAATTTTTACTTCCCTGTTGATTTTATTGTTTTGGACACACATCCTGTTTCAAATCCAAATGTTCAAATTCCTGTTATATTAGGCCGTCCATTTCTTGCAACTTCTAATGCTCTGATAAATTGCAGGAATGGTATTTTGAACATTTCTTTTGGAAATATGACTTTAGAATTAAATGTGTTCAACATTTGCAAGCAACCTGGTGATGATTCAGAAGTACATGAAGTGGATTTCATTGAAGAACTTGTTCATGAACATCTCACCACTACCACATTCCATGATCCTTTAGAAGCTTTTTAATTGAATGTGAGTTTGATAATGGTTCAGAAATTTCACACACTGATTCTTTGTTAAATTCTTTTCAGGATAAGCATCGTTGGAAACAAAAGTTTGAGGAACTCCCATCACTCACAAATGTCACTGTACCATCAACTATTGAACAGCCCAAGCTGGATTTAAAACCATTGCCATCCGAGCTAAAATATTCCTTTTTGGGAAAAATTCCTTCTCAATGGAGCCCCCAAGATAAAAGGAAGTTTCTGAATGAGGTAAAGAAGTTCTACTGGGATGACCCTTACTTGTTCAAATATTGTCCTGATCAAATTTTTTGAAGATGCATTCCCGACAATGAGGTAAGTAGTGTAATTAAGTTTTGTCATTCCGAGGCATGTGGTGGTCATTTTTCATCAAAGAAAACTACTGCAAAAATTTTACAGTATCGATTTTACTGGCCAACTTTATTCAAAGATGCATATGAGAATTCTAAAATTCATAAAGAAAGAACTAAAGCCTTTCATGACAAGTTAATTTCAAGAAAAACATTTGATGTTGGGCAAAAAAGTTCTACTTTATAATTCTAGACTTCACATATTTCCTGGTAAGTTGAGATCAAGATGGACTGGCCCATTTGTGGTTAAGCATGTGTATCATTATGGAGCAGTTGACATTGAGAATCCTCAAAATGGTAACGTATTCAAGGTAAATGGACAAAGACTCAAACTCTTTTTGGAAAATCATGTTACTCAAGAAAAGGTTGTTTTTCTTTCTGATCCTTGTTTTGAAAATAACTAGATGTAAATATAATTTTTACTAATTTCCAAAAAAAAAAAATAATAATAATAATACATTTTTTTTAACCCCGGTTAAATGGCGGATAACGGTACTCCGTGATTATTTAAGTCGGTTCCATCAGCTACCCACAAAACTGATATTGTATATAAATTTCTCTTTCATTTTTTTTATTTTTTTTTCAGGATGGATGATATTCTCAAAAGATTGCAGAAACGATTCCCTCCTTTTCCTCGAAATATTTTACTGAAGCTTTACCAAGTTCGATTTGAAAGATTAAGAATGCTTATGCACAAAGGGATTCCTAAAGACATACGTTGGATAATTGAAGCCAAGGTACGTGAAGATGAATATCTTCCTGTTTTGCATTTACCAGGTACAGGTTGAAGCACTTTTGCAAAGAAGCGACGAGCAAAGCGCATGAGTTCAAATTGCCACAAATGTGCACGATGGACGTGTAACGGTAAATGTCGTTCTATTGGGATTCCGTCCTCTAATCGAGATGATAAAATTGAATTCATTAAGGATGGACTGAGTAAGGAGAATTTGGGTAATATCCAACTTTCTCTTGAGACGCATCCTAGTGGAGACGTACAAAGAGAAATTCTTGATTTATGGCCGCAATTCCAAAGGGAATGGCAACATCTTGGGAATCTGATGTTAAAAGACCCTGTTTGCCAGCTTGTAAGAAAACTGGATGGGAAGCATATCCTCGACTCATAGAAGGCGTTTAAGCCGTTTCTGGACATAAAACCAGAGGAAGATGTGAGCCACAATCACAACTACAATAAATGACTTCTCAACTTTTGGTTTGATTTGCAATAACTTTATTTCGGTTTAATTTACGTGTTGTTAGATTTGTGTAATTATTCTCGTTTTTTTTTTTTTGCATTGGTCTTTTACGGTTGATTTTTCTTCTCTTTTTGATTTTTTTCCTGAAATCACGCAAAAATCTTTTGTTAGGTTAACATTTTCTTCTGACAGGTCAAATACATTTTCGGTGACATTATTACTCTTGTCTGATTCATTACTCAGTCCTCCATATATTACACCATGTACTCATTCTCTTTCAGGCACTTGAAAAAAAAATGGAAAGTACTTCATCCCAGCGCATTAAAAAAATTTGTGTCTTTGGAGGTGCTTATCCAGGGAAAAATAACATATTCGCTGATGAAGCCATAAGAGTTGGAGTAATACTTGCCCAACAAAAGATCCAGTTGATTTATGGAGGCAGTAGTACGGGTTTAATGGGAGCAGTCGCTACATCAGCACACGCCGGAGGAAGTCCAGTTCAAGGAATCGTGCCAAAACTATTCACAGGTTTTTATGGACCTACCGTGGGTAAGGAAATACAAGTCTGGAGTATCCCTGAACGGATAACAATCATGTACCATTCTGCCGATGCATTCATTGCTTTACCAGGAGGTCTGGGTACATTGGAAGAAATAGCTTGCGTGGCTTCTTGGTCATCTTTGGTCACAAATAAGAAACCCATTGGTTTGCTTAATATTAATGGTTATTTTAGTAATTTGCTTTCATATTTAGATAATGCTGTGGATAATGGATTCATGTTTTCAGAGGCAAGGAGAACCATAATTTCTGCTACAACCATTGAAGATTTACTCAAAAAGCTCCAAGCTTATGAGTATTTATCTGCTACGGTTGTTTCGCAAACGCTCGGAAAAAGAAAAAGAGATATGGACGAGCAAGGAGTGGATTGCACTCTGTCTTTGTGACATTATCTAACATTTTGTTTGTTGTGTCTCAGTTATAATAAGTGGTTAGCAACCTCTGCAGGTAATATCTCCTAAATTCTACCTTTAGTAGGGGGTAAGGGACATATTTTGCTAATTTAAAAAAAAAAAAAAAAATTGATGTGTTTTAAGCCATTTAGAAGTATTCATTCTGAACAAGGTCTGAGTAAGGGAGACTTGAGACATACCTTGTCAGTTTGATTTCTTCTTTCAAAAAAAAAAAAGTTTGTTGTGTTTTAAGCAATTTGGAAGTATTCATTCTGAACAAGGTCTGAGTAAGGGAGACTTGAGACATACCTTGTCAGTTTGATTTTAATCTTTTTATGTTTACTTGTTAATTTTTGTTTAGTATTTTAGGATTAATTAGGTTGCATGAGTTTGTTTTGTTTTGAGTCTTAGTTATTCCTATTCTTATGTTATTAGTTCTTGTCTCTTACACATGATTCTTTCATTTGGGTTAATAGACTTACATTGAGGACAATGTAAGAATTAAGTGTGGGGGGAACGATTTAGGATTTCTTTTATTTTTGTCTACTATTTTTTTTTGAGTCTTTATTATTATTATTATTATTTTAATGTGTTCTAGTTCCTTTTTAATACAATGATGAGATATGAATTGCATAAGTCTAAAACAGATTTATTAGTGAGAAGATTTTCATGAGAATTGAGCTTGATGTCAACCTTTTTATGAGCCAATGTTAATATGATATGTTGATTGAGAAAGAAGCATGTTTAGACTTAATCTGACTTGTATAATCATCCTTGTGAGTTTTTGAGCCTATAATGATTGATGCATTATACAAATCAATCTAATTTCTTTCTTGAGTGCTCTTATGATTACATGATTCTCTAGAACTTGCTTTAAACCGTTTGAGACTATATTGATACATGTGACAACATGAATATGATAGAGGCATTAGGATTATAACCAGAGCCAAACAGCCATCCATTATTAATGTTCTAAGAGAACATCCCCACTAGTGAGCCAATTTGAGCCTACATTAAATATGCTATTTTATTGGTAACCAGAACTTACACCTAGCCTAAATATACTTATATCCTTACCCTTGTTCTAAAGATGGATTATATATTTTGAGACATATTGCAAAAACAAGGGATACTTTTTGAAAATTTGGGTTAGAACGAAAGATAAGTGTGGGGGAGGAGAGAGGCAAAAGTCAAGAGAAAAAGAAAGGGATCATTGTCAAATACATTCCCATATTAAAAAAAAAAAAATCTTCTCTTGAACTTCTAGTTAAAGTAAAGAAAAAGATGTTACAAAGTTGGTTAGAATGAAGCAAAGGCTCAACATGAATATTTAGCCTATGTTATTATGTGCTTTATAAGAGTTTTGAGAAGTTTTATTTGTATGATCTTATTATGTCTCTAAACTCTATGAACTCTTTGGAACCTTTGTGATATCTTTATCCTTTTGTTCTTTAACCACATTATAACCCTTTGGCCCCATTACAACCTTGAAAAAAGACCTCTTGATTTATGAAGTTGTATGATCTAAATAGTGGAGAATAGGTGGACAAGCAAGCATATGGTAGAACTGTTTTCATGAGATTGATTGAGTGTAAACACTTTACCACTACTTTAAAGAGTGAAAATCATGAGAGTATAGTGAGAAGTTGAGATTAAGTTGAATATGCACTATTTTGATTGAAATATGTTATGTTAATATTGGCTTAACTCATTTATTTACATTCAAGCATGATTTTTTGTGAAATTCTTTGAGCTATTGATTAGTTTATAAGACTTGTTCAAAGATTGTCTCTAATTTATATTGAAAGGATTAGGAGTAAATATTTTTAGTGTATGTAGTTTACTTATATTTTAGTTTTTCAATGTTTGTGGGTATCGTTCTAGCAAACTGATAACTCGTATAATTATATAGTTTTTAGTTATGTTTTATTATTGTTTTGTGTCAAATACGAGTTATTATTGTTTAGTCTAATTGTGTTTATGATCTTTTATATTTTTATGTATTTTGGTGTTTTTCACAAGTTTCTTTGAGTGATTTCAGATTACTAGAATTAAGGGCAAATCCAGTTCAGTTTCAGTTCCGACACCTTTTGGCATATCAGCTATATCTCGAGTTTCATTGAAGCAATAAGGCTGAAATTTGTAGCCGTGCAAAGCTAAGAGGCATATCTATCGTTTTCATGTTTTACACTTCTTAAAACGGAGTCGTTTTCCCTAGCAAAATCGACCATCAAGTTGGCTGATGTGCAATGACGTCTGTGCTGACATGTTTTCGTATTATGCCCATATCTTCTTATCCACATCAGCAAATGAGCTGATTCCAACGGCTATGGTTCCGTAACTGATAGGGGAACCTTTGTCTAGAAGACCATGTGATCCGATCAGGCCTCCAATATTGAAGAAATCGACCATCAATGTGGCTGATGTGCAATGACGTCTGCGCTGACATGTTTTCGTATTTTGCCCATATCTGCTTAACCACATCAGAAAATGAGCTGATTCCAACGGCTATGGTTCCGTAACTGATAGGGGAACCTTTGTCTAGAAGACCATGTGATCAGATCAGGCCTCCAATATTGACGAAATCGACCATCAAGTTGGCTGATCAAAATCGTCATATACCTACCTTTGAAATTTGTAAAGCTTGTCTCTTGTCATTTAGCCCTCCAAAATGTGTATAAATAGAGGGCCTTGGATGATTGTAAGGGATCATATTGTACATAGGTAGGATATTAGCCATTTTAATAAAATTCTCTAAGTTTTCTTCTTCTTTCTTTTCTCTAGTTTTCTTTCTTTTCTCTAGTTTTCTTTTTCTTTAGAGAGAGCAAGAGGTTGGATAATTAATATTCTTCCTCTTCTTCTTTCTTTCTTTTATTTTCTTCTTAGATTTTCTTTAATTTTATGTTTATGTTTACAATGCCTATGCTAGGCTAAACTTCTATTTGGTTAAGGGTGATTTCAAAGCCCTAGACATGTTTTGTGATTGATTTTCAGATTCTATCTATCATTAATTTTCTATCAAAGTTGCTTATGTTCTTCTACAAGAATTGTTCATGATGTTGTCTTGATTTGTTTAGGTGTACAACTAGATAGATCTTGATAATTATCTATTGCTAGTCTAGGAGTCTTGATCCGTGTAATTGTCTTGATTTCCTATTCATAAGTGGCAATTTGTGATTAATGATTATGGTCAAGTTTTCAATAATTGCAAAGTGGAACATAACCTAAGTTGAACAATCCGAGCTTATGTGTTTGTTGCTTAGATCAACCTATCTTTCTCATCATAAAGCTGCCATTAAATTGAATCTAGAGAGCTTATTCTAGGTTGTTTGATGGTTAGAGATTAAATAGAGAGCTTGTTCTATTTAACGACAAACTAAGGAAAGATTGGGATAACAGAGCTTGTTGTTATCTACGGTTGTTAACTTTGATAGTTGGTTGATATTGATAGATCTGAAATTGATTCTTAATGATGTCTAGTGGTGGAGAATGAAACCTTAACCATATTTTTCATATTTGATTCTTCTTACTTACTTGTTTTCTTACTTTTTTAGTTTGCTTATTTTTTATATTTATTTTTATTGGCTGGTTATACCGCCTAATTTGTATATTAACTTTGTTTTATTTTTATTGGCTGGTTATACCGCCTAATTTAGTATATATATTTTTATTGGCTGGTTATACCGCCTAATTTAGTATATATATTTTTATTGGCTGGTTATACCGCCTTAAATCTTATTCTTATTATTTACTTTAGTTTAAATCTGGCTTCAAAAACCCCTTTTCTTTTATTGTTCTTGAATTTAAGTTTTAAACTATTAATTTATAAACTAAAACCCAATCCCTGAGGACTCGACCCTTGCTAACTACTATACTTACAATTTATCTTTTTAGTGCAAGGTTAAATAAGATACACTCTTTTGGGTGCATCAAATTTTTGGCGCCGTTGCCGGGGATTGCTTTCTTTAGTTTATTTGTTACTTGGTTTATTCTTATTTTCAGTTCTAATTAGTTTTATTTTCTTGTACATACAAGTTTTTCTTTTCAAATTAAAAAAAAAAAAAAAAAAAAAAACAATGGAATTGAGCAATCTAACACTTGAAGAGTTGGTGGCATACATGAACATGGAAAATCAACAAGCCAATCTCACCTCCCCAGTTCAACAATTGGCCATGGAAGGATGTCAAGGCCATCAAGTGTTCCAAGACCAACAGTATGATCATTACTCAAACACTTACCATGAGGGATGGTGGGATCATACTAATTATGGCTACTCGAAAAATTACCAAGAAGTAGATCCTTATGCCAATTACACTCATCCATCTAGCTTCAATCAATCATGGTCCCAAGAACCAGATCTTTTTCAACCACCACATATGACTCAAAACTCAGGTACTTCTTTAGAAGATCTTGTCTATTCTCTTGTTACTGATACATTGCAATTTCAACAGGAAACAAGGGCAAGCATCCAGAGTTTGGAAAAGCAAATGATCCAATTGACTAGTAGTATGGTGGGATGGGTAGCACAAAGATCTGAAGAACTCCCTGCCCAAACAATGATTAACCCAAAGGAGAATACTACTATTGTGACCTTGAGGAATGAGGAACAAGATGAGGATGAGACAAAATTAGAGATGAATTCTATTCTTGAGGATAATGAAGCCAATGATCCAAATAAGAGTATTTCGGCACCTGAGGTAACGTTTGAGATTCCAATTTTTACTAATGTTTCTTCTCCACCTTTTCCTAGTAGATTCGCAAAGTTCAAGGAGGATGAACATGAACAAGACACGCTGGAAACCTTAAACAGTTTGTTTGTGGATGTCATTCAACAAGTACCAAAAGATGCACCATTCCTCGATGAGATATGCACCACCAAGGATGATGGAATAATACTTGTAATGGAGAATGCATCCACTGTTGTGCAAAGAAAGCTTCCTCTCAAACGCATAAATTTGGAAAATTTCATGTATGAGCCTGACAAGCCTAAAAAGCCAAGAAGGGGTGTTGGTTAGGTTCAAAACACTAATTCAAGTGTTAATTGGGAAGGCAACCCAATTAAAGAAGAAATTGCCAACCTTCCATATTCAGATTTGCTTTCTCTTTCTTTTCCTTTTCCTTTTTCTTTTATTATTTTTATTTTTATTATTTTTATTTTTATTTTTTATGTTTACTTGTTAATTTTTGTTTAGTATTTTAGGATTATTTAGGTTGCATGAGTTTGTTTTGTTTTGAGTCTTAGTTGTTCCTATTCTTATGTTATTAGTTCTTTTCTCTTACACATGATTCTTTCATTTGGGTTAATAGACTTACATTGAGGACAATGTAAGAATTAAGTGTGGGGGGAATAATTTAGGATTTCTTTTATTTTTGTCTACTATTTTTTTTATGAGTCTTTATTATTATTATTTTTAGTGTGTTTTAGTTCCTTTTTAATACAATGATGAGATATGAATTGCATAGGTCTAAACTGCTTACTAGTTAGAAGATTTTCATGAGAATTAAGCTTGATACTAATTTTTATGAGCCAATGTTAATATGATATGTTTATTGAGAAAGAAGCATGTTTAGACTTAAAACTGACTTGTATAATCATCATTGTGAGTTTTTGAGCCTAAAATGATTGATGCATTATACAAATCAATCTAATTTCTTTCTTGAGTGCTCTTATGATTACATGATTCTCTAGAACTTGCTTTAAACCGTTTGAGACTATATTGATGCATGTGACAACATGAATATGATAGAGGCATTAGGATTTTTAGCCAGGGCCAAACAGCCATCCCTTATTGATGTTCCAAGAGAACACACCCTTAGTGAACCAATTTAAGCCTACATTGAATAAGCTATCTCTTTGGTAACCATAACTTGTCCCTAACCTAAATATACTTATATCCTTACCCTTGTTCTAAAGATGGATTATATATTTTGAGACATATTGCAAAAAAACAAGGGATATTTTTAGTTGAAAATTTGGGTTAGAAACAAAAGATAAGTGTGGGGGAAGAAAAGAAAAGAAAAAGTCAAGAGAAAAAGAAAGGGATCATTGTTAAATACATTCCCATATTCAAAAAAAAAAAATATATCTTCTCTTGAACTTCTAGTTAAAGTAAAGAAAAAGATGTTACAAAGTTGGTTAGAATGAAGCAAAGGCTCAACATGAATATTTAGCCTATGTGACTATGTACTTGTAAAGAGTTTTGAGAAGTTTCTTTGTATGATCTTTTTATGTCTCTAAACTTTATGAACTCTTTGGAACCTTTGTGATATCTTTATCCTTTTGTTCTTCAACCACATTACAAACCCCTTGGCCTCATTACAACCTTGATTAAAGACCTCTTGATTCATGAAGTTGTATGATCTAAATAGTGGAGAATAGGTGGACAAGCAAGAATATGGTAGAACTGTTTTCATGAGATTGATTGAGTGTAAACACTTCACCACTACTTTAAAGAGTGAAAATCATGAGGGTATCCCATGTGAGAAGTTGAGATTAAATTTGAACATGCAATATTTTGATTGAGATATGTTATGCTAATATTGGCTTAACTCAAACAATTTACATTCAAGCATGATTTTTTGTGAAATTCTTTAAGCTATTGATTAGTTTATAAGACTTGTTCAAATATTGTCTCTAATTTGTATTGAAAGGATTAGGAGTAAATATTTTTAGTATATGCAGTTTATTTATATTTTAGTTTTTCAATGTTTGTGGGTATCGTTCTAGTAAACCCTCACGATACTAAACTCGTCCACTAGGGACACCTAGGGGTTTAAAGGCTTGTGTCACATGCTAAGTGCCACCGTGATTTCCTACGAAAATGGATTAGATTAGATTTTCTTATTTTATTTTTATTGAGTCGTTGCTAGGGACTAGCAACAATCTAAGTGTGGGGGTGTGATAACTCGTATAATTATATAGTTTTTAGTTATGTTTTATTATTGTTTTGTGTCAAATACGAGTTATTATTGTTTAGTCTAATTGTGTTTATGATCTTTTATATTTTTATGTATTTTGGTGTTTTTCACAAGTTTCTTTGAGTGATTTCAGATTACTAGAATTAAGGGCAAATCCAGTTCAGTTTCAGTTCCGACACCTTTTGGCATATCAGCTATATCTCGAGTTTCATTGAAGCAATAAGGCTGAAATTTGTAGCCGTGCAAAGCTAAGAGGCATATCTATCGTTTTCATGTTTTACACTTCTTAAAACGGAGTCGTTTTCCCTAGCAAAATCGACCATCAAGTTGGCTGATGTGCAATGACGTCTGTGCTGACATGTTTTCGTATTATGCCCATATCTTCTTATCCACATCAGCAAATGAGCTGATTCCAACGGCTATGGTTCCGTAACTGATAGGGGAACCTTTGTCTAGAAGACCATGTGATCCGATCAGGCCTCCAATATTGAAGAAATCGACCATCAATGTGGCTGATGTGCAATGACGTCTGCGCTGACATGTTTTCGTATTTTGCCCATATCTGCTTAACCACATCAGAAAATGAGCTGATTCCAACGGCTATGGTTCCGTAACTGATAGGGGAACCTTTGTCTAGAAGACCATGTGATCAGATCAGGCCTTCAATATTGACGAAATCGACCATCAAGTTGGCTGATCAAAATCGTCATATACCTACCTTTGAAATTTGTAAAGCTTGTCTCTTGTCATTTAGCCCTCCAAAATGTGTATCAATAGAGGGCCTTGGATGATTGTAAGGGATCATATTGTACATAGGTAGGATATTAGCCATTTTAATAAAATTCTCTAAGTTTTCTTCTTCTTTCTTTTCTCTAGTTTTCTTTCTTTTCTCTAGTTTTCTTTTTCTTTAGAGAGAGCAAGAGGTTGGATAATTAATATCCTCTTCTTCTTTCTTTCTTTTATTTTCTTCTTAGATTTTCTTTAATTTTATGTTTATGTTTACAATGCCTATGCTAGGCTAAACTTCTATTTGGTTAAGGGTGATTTCAAAGCCCTAGACATGTTTTGTGATTGATTTTCAGATTCTATCTATCATTAATTTTCTATCAAAGTTGCTTATGTTCTTCTACAAGAATTGTTCATGATGTTGTCTTGATTTGTTTAGGTGTACAACTAGATAGATCTTGATAATTATCTATTGCTAGTCTAGGAGTCTTGATCCGTGTAATTGTCTTGATTTCCTATTCATAAGTGGCAATTTGTGATTAATGATTATGGTCAAGTTTTCAATAATTGCAAAGTGGAACATAACCTAAGTTGAACAATCCGAGCTTATGTGTTTGTTGCTTAGATCAACCTATCTTTCTCATCATAAAGCTGCCATTAAATTGAATCTAGAGAGCTTATTCTAGGTTGTTTGATGGTTAGAGATTAAATAGAGAGCTTGTTCTATTTAACGACAAACTAAGGAAAGATTGGGATAACAGAGCTTGTTGTTATCTACGGTTGTTAACTTTGATAGTTGGTTGATATTGATAGATCTGAAATTGATTCTTAATGATGTCTAGTGGTGGAGAATGAAACCTTAACCATATTTTTCATATTTGATTCTTCTTACTTACTTGTTTTCTTACTTTTTTAGTTTGCTTATTTTTTATATTTATTTTTATTGGCTGGTTATACCGCCTAATTTGTATATTAACTTTGTTTTATTTTTATTGGCTGGTTATACCGCCTAATTTAGTATATATATTTTTATTGGCTGGTTATACCGCCTAATTTAGTATATATATTTTTATTGGCTGGTTATACCGCCTTAAATCTTATTCTTATTATTTACTTTAGTTTAAATCTGGCTTCAAAAACCCCTTTTCTTTTATTGTTCTTGAATTTAAGTTTTAAACTATTAATTTATAAACTAAAACCCAATCCCTGAGGACTCGACCCTTGCTAACTACTATACTTACAATTTATCTTTTTAGTGCAAGGTTAAATAAGATACACTCTTTTGGGTGCATCACAAACCCTCACGAGACTAAACTCGTCCACTAGGGACACCTAGGGGTTTAAAGGCTTGTGTCACATGCTAAGTGCCACCGTGATTTCCAACGAAAATGGATTAGATTAGATTTTCTTATTTTATTTTTATTGAGTCGTTGCTAGGGACTAGCAACAATCTAAGTGTGGGGGTGTGATAACTCGTATAATTATATAGTTTTTAGTTATGTTTTATTATTGTTTTGTGTCAAATACGAGTTATTATTGTTTAGTCTACTTGTGTTTATGATATTTTATATTTTTATGTAATTTGGTGTTTTTCACGAGTTTCTTTGATTGATTTCAGATTACTAGGTTAAATCAACAATTAAGGGCAAATCCAGTTCAGTTCCAGTTCTGACACCTTTTGCCATATCCGCTTTATCTGGAGTTTCACTGAAGCAATAAGGCTGAAATTTTAACCCTGCAATGTTAAGAGGCATATCTATCTTTTTCATGTTTTACACTTCTTGAAACGGAGTCGTTTTCCCTAGGGAAATCGACCATCAAGTTGGCTGATGTGCAATGACGTCTGTGCTGACCTGTTTTGGTATTTTGACCATATCTTCCGATCCACATGAGCAAATGATCTTATTCCAACGGCTATGGATCCGTAACTGATAGGGGTATATTTTTCTAGAAGACCATTTGATCAGATCGAGCCTCCAACATTGACAAAATCGACCATCAAGCTGGCTGATCAGAATTGTCATACAATATGGCGAAAATTGTTAGAAAAATGCACCCACCTATTATACCTACCTTTGAAATTTATAAAGCTTGTCTCTTGTCATTTAGCTCTCCAAAATGTGTATAAATAGAGGGCCTTGGATGAGCATTAAAGGTAGATTGGTAGGATATTAGCCATTGTAATAAAATTCTCTAAGTTTTCTTCTTCTTTCCTTTCTCTAGTTTTCTTTTTTTATTTACTTATGCTTCTTACATTTCTTTTCATTTTATTCATATCTAGTATGTGTTGCTAATCATATTGTTGAGGTGATGAGGTGAAGCTCTTGGTAAATGCTAAGGTTAGTCTCTTAAACATGAGCTAAAATGAATCATCATTTATAAACACTAGTATAGATAATATTTTCTTTTGGTTTAAAATCATACTTGCAAAGTAGAGATCTTGATTCATTATTGACAATGAAAATGGCACAGTAAATGCTTGGTTTCATAACCTTGATTTGTTGTAGACATATACCTTGGCATAAGGAATGCTTGGACTCTTTTTATGAGTTTTGAGGACACCAAATGAACATAATATCATATGCTATGGACGTTGGACAATTTGGACTGAATTGCTAAACCTTCCGATTGGAACCTCCCTTATGTGTGGATTTCAATTGTGTAATAAAACAAGATTAATCTTAGCATAACACCAAGAGTGGATTCTCTAACCTCAACATCCTTTCTTATTGTTTTTTATATCTTGTTTAATTGCTTTTATGTTATTTTGTTTATTTTGTTCTCTAATATCTTGTTTACTTTCTTTGTAATTGATTCCCTAATATCTTGTTTATTTTCTTTTTCATATATATTTATAAACTTATACTTACTAGTACGCTTCCCTGTGGTTCGACCTCGGACACCCGAGAATTTATTACTTGAACATAACCTGCACTTGGGTTTACAACTCTTAATTGAGTCTCCATCACCAATCATTGTACATATCAGTCATTTTGGCCACAATTTTCTTTATACTCTTGTTAGCAGCTTCTACTGCCTCGTTCATCTTGGGGTGGTAAGGTGCCGAGTTGTGATGTCTGACTTTGAATAGAGTACAAATTTCTTTCATCATGGTGTTGTTTAGATTGAGAGCATTATCTGTAATGATTTTCTCCAGGAGACCGTAGCGGCAGCACTTCCTTCTTTAAGAACCTACACACCACAGACTTTGTCACATTAGCGTAAGAAGCAGCTTCGACCCACTTCGTGAAGTAATCGATCACCACCAAAATGAAGCGATACCCGTTTGAGGCCTTAGGGGTAATTGCCTAATCACATCCATTCCCCACATAAAAAAAGGCCAAGGCGTTGTCATGACATGCAGAGTTGTCGGAGGAGCATGTACCTTATCCGCATATATCTGGCATTTATGGCATTTTCGGACATACCTAATGCAATCCCTCTCCACGGTCATCCAATAATAACCTGTTCTCATAATCTGCTTAGCAATCATATGGCCATTTCTACACTTCGTGGACCTCTTCGAGTATTCTTTTAGCTTCATCCGCTTCTACACACCTTAGTAGTGTATGATCTCTACTCCTCTTATACAACACTTCTTTATCCAGGAAGAATCCCATCGCCATTCTTCTCAAGGTTCTTTTGTCATTTTTCGTGGCATGTTCCGGGTACTGTTGATGTTTTATATATTGTAGGATGTCATGGTACCACGGTCTCCCATCTGGCTCTTCCTCAACATGCATACAGTGTGCGGGCGACTCTCGTATGCTCATCTTGATGGGCTGGACGTCAGCACTTGTGTTTATCTTGAACATTGAGGCTAACGTAGCCAAGGCGTCGGCCATTTGATTTTCTTCTCAGGGTAGATAGTTGAATTCAATCTTTTTGAATTGCTGAACCAATTCAACTATGAACTTATGGTAGAGAACCAACTTTGAGTCCATTGTCTCTTATTTTCCTTTTAACTGACAAATGACTAGAGCAGAATCCCCATACACCTCTAACTCACTTATCTTTTTTGTAATAGCCGCTTGAAGTCCCATGATACAGGCCTTATACTTTGCCACATTGTTGGTGCATTTGAAAGTCAATCTTGCAGGAATTGGGCAGTAGGTCCCTTCCAACGATATCAAAACTGCTCCAACACCATGCCCCAAAGCATTCGATGCACGGTCAAAATACATTTTCCATGCATCTTTCTTTGACTCGTCGTCTTTAGAGAAGTAGCCATCAAGTCTTCATCCAAAAAATCAAACTTCACTAGTTCATAATCTTTTATGGCTCTATCCGTCAGGAATTCGGCCACTGCACTCTTTTTTATGGCCTTCTGCGAGACATAGGTGATGTCATATTCAGAGAGCAGAACCTGCCATCTTGCTAATCTTTCCGACAGCGAGGGTTTCTCAAAGATGTACTTAATAGGATCCAATTTAGCGACAAGAAATGTGGTATGATATAACATATATTGTTGGAGTCTATGAGCGGCCCAGGCCAGTGCACAACACATCTTTTCTACTGCAGGGTATTTGGCCTCGTACTCCGTAAACTTTTTACTCAAGTAGTAAATGGCCTGCTCTTTCTTATTTGTCTCATCTTGCTGTCCCAATACACATCCCATGGACTTCTCATGCACTACTAAATACAAAATGAGTGACCTTCCTGGTGTGGGTGGTACCAACACCGGTGGATTGGTAAGATACTCTTTCACTTTGTCGAATGCCGCCTGGCAATTTTCGTCCCATTCACCTTGATCACGCTTTCTGAGGAGTCTAAAAATCGCATCACACCTAGTAGTGAGCTGAGAAATAAAACGGGCAATGTAATTCAATCTTCCCAGGAATCCTCGTACTTCTTTCTGTGTCCGAGGTGGGGATAAATTTTGGATGGCACGTATCTTGTCAGGGTCTACTTTAATTCCTTTCTCATTAACAATGAAGCCTAGTAATTTGCTGGATGTTACACCAAAAGTGCACTTGGTCGGATTGAACTTAAGCTGAAACTTCTTTAATCGCCAGAACAATTTTCTTAAATTAACCACATGGCCTTCATCTTCACGCGATTTTGTAATCATATCGTCAACATAAACCTCTACTTCTTTGTGCATTATGTCATGAAAGAGGGTCACCATTGCTCTTTGATAAGTCGCACCGGTATTTTTTAATCCAAGTGGCATAACTTTGTAAAAAAATGTTCCCCACATTGTCACAAAAGTGGTCTTCTCCATATCTTCTAGTGTCATCTTGATTTGGTTATAGCTTGAAAATCTATCCATAAATGAGAACAATGAGTGCTTAGCAATATTATCAACCAAGGTATCGATATGGGGTAATGGGAAGCTGTCTTTTGGACTAGCCCTATTTAGGTCCCGATAATCGACACACATTCGTACTTTCCCATCTTTCTTCGGGACTGGGACTATATTTGCCACCCATTCAGGATACTTGGCGACTTCCAAAAAACTTGCATCGAACTATTTTTTTACTTCTTCTTTGACCTTTAGCAGCATTTCAGGCTTCATTCGTCTCAACTTTTGCTTCATAGGTTTGCATTCCGGTCTTAAAGACAGACGGTGCACCACAATATCCGTATCGAGCCCTGACATGTCTTGATAGGACCATGCAAACACATCTGCATATTCATGGAGCAGTTCTATCAACTCTCGTTTCTTTGCCAATGGTAGTGAAGTGCCGATTTTTATATCCTTTTTATTATCCTCAATTCCCAGATTGACAACTTCCGTTGTCTCCTGATGAGGCATAACTTGCTTTTCTTCTAACTCTATCAATCTCAACAAATCAGGTGGTAAGTCGTAGTTTTCTGCAGTCTCTTCATTGTCAATTTCATCAATGTCAATACATTTCTCAAAATTGATTTTCGAATTATTGATGAGATTTTTTTCTCATTCATTATTAGGAGACCTTGAAAGGCGTAAGCAAAATAATATAAATAATTGTATAGAAAGACAAAATAAGGAGATGAACTATAAAAGAAATGGCAAATGAATTGAGACATAATGCATTATAATTATCATTTCTTAGAATGATAACTTCATAAAGGAGCCCGTGCACAAAAGAAACTCTCATAACACTTTTGGGCAGAAGTGTTTGAGGACTTAGTTTGTTAACTAGAAAGAGACCTAAACACAGCAGGTAAATCTACAGCATGCCAATTCTTCAATTCAAATCATGGGGGCACGGGTAGATGGTCTTTTCTTCAGTTTTGCTTCCATTTTCTTCTTCTTGTTCCATCATATGGATGTAGAATCCCGCACACATTCCCTCCAAAGTCATGGAAGGTTTTGTCCCAACTGGTGAATCGGGAAAAATAAAACTCGCCGACCGAAATGTCTCGTATAGATGGGGGATGTACATCCTCAAAGTTTCTATCTCATATCCCCTGAACCTTGCTAGCCTTTGTTCTTTCCTTTCTCTTATCAGTCTTTCCCTGTCTTCCCTGGTCGGCTTGTATCCTAACCCAAACTTGTCTTCCTTTTCGATCATACTTATACACTTCTGAATTCCTTGCAGGTTTCTTCCCAAACCGGTCCTGGCCCGACAACCCTTTCCCACGACCTGAACAAGGCTGCTTTGAGTAGCATAGGACAATTAATGGATAGGCATCTTGGAACCTTCTCCTACAAATGTAGCCTTCACAAACTCCAAGGTCCGAAAAGAGCATTCCCAAGCTTCCTCGGTGGCTTCTATGTAAGGGATATTCGAGGGCTTTGATACAAGCAAGTCTTCATCTCCATCGACAATTATCAATTGCTCTTAAACTCTGAATTTCACCTTCTGATGCAGAATGGATGGAATAGCACTAGCCATGTGGATCCAAGGCCTTCCTAACAAGACATTGTACGAAGGAACGATATCTATAACCTGGAACACGATATCAAATGTGCAAGGACCAATTTGCAATGGTAACTTGATTTTCCTCGCCACTTGTCTACATGTTCCATCAAATGCTCGTACTACCATATGACTGTTCTTCATGTAGGACCTGTCAATGGGCAGTTTAGCCAGTGTAGTCATAGACATGACGTTTAGTGCGGAGCCGTTATCAATTAGGACTTTCGCAATGATATGGCCCATGCATCGGGCAATGATGTGAAGGGCTTTGGTACTGCCTGTCCCCCTCAGGCATGATCTCGTCATCGCTGAAAGCTATAAAGTTGTTAACAGCCACATTGCCCACTACTTGGTCAAATTTTTCCACGGACACATCATGAGCCACGTCTCTGTTACATGGACTCAACATTTTAGGATGCCATACCTGTGTCGATACGACACGACACGGGTACCGACAAGATATATGTGTCGAACTTGGCATTTTACGTTTGGACTCGGCTTCTTCAAAACCCAAAGCTAAAGAATGAGAGGTTGCATTGAGGGAGATAATGAGAGCTGGGCTTCTTCACTTCTGCAACAGGGTAGCTTAAACAGAAAACAGATGAAAAGATTTATCAGAGCTATTCTTTTAAGGAAAGAGAATGGAAGGATGGAATGAATTCAATTTTCAAATTCAACAAGAGTCAAGAGCAGCTATTATGAAGAAAAAAGGGAAAAAAATGATGCACCAAAAGAGTGTATCTTATTTAACCTTGCACTTAAAAAGAATCAATTGTAAAGTATAGTGATTAGCAAGGGTCGAGTCCTCAGGGATTGGGTTTTAGTTTATATGTTAATAGTTTATCACTTAAAAACAAGTAAACAAATGTAAAGGGGATTTTGAAATCAGATTTAAACTAAAGTTAACAATAAGAATGAGAAAACAAGTAATTAAGAAGAATCAAATATGAAAAATATTGTTAAGGTTTCATTCTCCACCACTAGACATCATTGAGATTCAATTTCATATCTATCAACATTAATTAGCTATCAAAGTTAACAACCGTAGATAACAACAAGCTCTGTTACCCCAATCTTTCCTTAGTTTGTCGTTAAATAGAACAAGCTCTCTATTTAATCTCTAACTATCAAACAACCTAGAATAAGCTCTCTAAGTTCAATTTAATAGCAGCTTTATGATGAGAAAGATAGGTTGATCTAAGCAACAAACACATAAGCTCGGATTGTTCAACCTAGGTTATGTTCCACTTTGCAATTATTGAAAACTTGACCATAATCATTAATCACAAATTGCCACTTATAAATAGGAAATCAAGACAATTATACGGATCAAGACTTCTAAACTAGCATTAGACAATTATCAAGATTTATCTAGTTGGCCACCTAAACAAATCAAAACATCATCATGAACAATTTTAATGGAAGAACATAAGCAACTTTGATAGAAAACAATGATAGATAGGTTTTGAAAATTAATTACATAACATGTCTAGGGCTTTGAAATCACCCTTAACCAAATAAAAGTTTAGCCTAGCATAGGTATAGATAATATATACATAAAACTAAAAAGAAAAATAAAAATAAAAGAATGGAGAAGAAGAAGAATAATAATGATGATCCTTGAGTCTCCTCAAAAGATGTCTAGTTTGTGGCTCAAAAGATGGTATTTATAAAGCTTTAAAACCCTGAGAATAAGTCCTTGCCGCACAAGTAAGCCTGGAGGTGCAAAAATCACGTTTTTATCTTTTTTTTCAGATTTGCGATTAGGGTTTTTCTGGCCGCAGGGTTCTTTAGGGAGATCTTCTAACGCCATTTTGAATGCCCATTTCTTATCCGATTTGGGCCCATAATATATAGTTGGAAATATAATCAAGTCAAATTCAAAAGTCAAGAAGGAAGTTTCTTCAAATAAAGACTCTAACATCATGTTTTCCTTACAACAAGCTCCGGAGGTCAAATCTGCCTGATTGCTTTTCAACCAGAAATTGATATTTTTGACTCCCAAGTCTTCTTCCATCTTGTGATTATGATTTTGTAAAATTTTTACCATCATTATTGACATCTTTTGACTTTATTCTCCTTATTGTACCTAAAATTCAAAAACATATTATAAGTAAACAAGATAAAGATCGAAAACATAACAAAAACTAAAGGTAGAAAGGCATAAAATGTATATTTTATGTGCTTATCAAATACCCCCCACACTTAGCTTTTTGCTAGTCCTCGAGCAAAACAAAATAAAAATAAAATAAGAAAATCTAATCTTATCAACTTTCGTAGGAAATCACGGTGGCACTTAGCATGTGACACAAGCCTTTAAACCCCTAGCTGTCTCTAGTGGACGAGTTTAGTCTCGTGAGGATTTACTAGGACGATACCCACAAACATTGAAGACATAAGAAAAACTAAAAAAAAATAATAATAATTACAACTAATCCTTCCAATATAAATTAGAAATAATCATTGGACAAGTCTTATAAACTAATCAATAGCTTGAAGAAATTCACAAAAAATCTTGCTTGAATGTAAATAGTTTGAGTTAAGCCAATATTAACATAACATATTTCAATCAAAATAGTCCATATTCAAACTTAATCTCAACTTCTCACTAGGATACTCTCATGATTTTCACTCTTTAAAGTAGTGGTAAAGTGTTTACACTCAATCAATCTCATGAAAACAGTTATACCATATGCTTGCTTGTCCACCTATTCTCCACTATTTAGATCATGCAACTTCGTAAATCAAGAGGTCTTTAATCAAGGTTGTAATGGGGCCAAGGGGTTGTAATGTGGTTAAAGAATGAAAGATAAAAGATATTACAAAGGTTCCAAAGACTTCATAGAATTTAGAGACAAAATAAGATTTTGCAAATAAAACTTCTCAAAACTCTTATAAAGCACATAATAATAGAGGCTAAATATTCATATTGAGCCTTTGCTTCATTCTAACCAACCTTGTAACATCTTTTTGTTTAACCAAAAGTTTAAGAGATGATTTTTTTTTCAATATGGGAATGTATTTGATAATGATCCCTTTCTTTTTCTCTTGACTTTTTCTTTTCTTTTCTTCCCCCACACTTATCTTTTGTTTTAACCCAAAATTTCAAAATGTATCCAGTTTTTGCAATATGTCTCAAGCATTTTAGTCCATCTTTAGAACAAGGGTAAAGATATAAATGTATTTGGGCTAGGTGTAAGATATGGTTACCAAAGAAATAGCTTATTCAATGTAGGCTCAAATTGGTTCACTAGGGGGATGTTCTCTTGGAACATCAATAATGGATGGCTTATTTGGCCCTGGTTATAATCCTAAAGCCTCTATCATTTTCATGTTATCACATGTATCAATATAGTCTCAAACGGTTTAAAGCAAGTTCTAGAGAATCATGTAATCATAAGAGCACTCAAGAAAGAAATTAGATTGATATGTATAATGCATCAATCATATAGGCTCAAAAACTCACAAGGATGTTTATACAAGTCAATATCAAGTCTAAACATGCTTCTTTCTCAATCAGTATATCATATCAACATTGGCTCATAAAAATTAGTATCAAGCTTAATTCTCATGAAAATCTTCTCACTAATAACCAGTTTAGACCTATGCAATTCATATCTCATCATTGTATTAAAAAGGAACTAAAACACACTAAAAATAATAATAATAATAATATTAAAGACTCATAAAAAATAGACAAAAATAAAAGAAATCCTAAATCCTTCCCCCCACACTTAATTCTTTCATTGTCCTCAATGTAATGCTATTAACCCAAATGAAAGAATCATGTGTAAAAAGAGAAAAGAACTAATAACATAAGAACAGGAACAACTAAGACTCAAAACAAAACAAACTCATGCAACCTAAATAATCCTTAAATACTAAACAAAAAATTAACAAATAAACATAAAAAATAAAAACAATAAAAACAATAAAAATAATAAAAGAAAAAGGAAGAGAAAGAGAAAGCAAATCTGAATATGGCAGGTTGGCAATTTCTTCTTTAATTGGGCTGTCTTCCCAATTAACACTTGAGTTAGTGTTTTGAACCTAACCAACACCCCTTCTTGGCTGTTTAGGCTTGTTAGGCTCATACATGACACTTTCCAAATTTGAGCGTTTGATAGGAAACTTTCTTTGCACAAAAGTGGATGCATTCTCCATTACAAGTATTATTCCATCATCCTTTGTGGTGCATATCTCATCGAGGAATAGAGCATATTTTGATACTTGTTGAATGGCATCCACAAACAAGTTGTTTAAGGTTTCCGGCATGTGTTGTTCATGTTCCTCCTCCTTGAACTTTGTGAATCTACTAGGAAAAGGTGGAGAAGAAACATTAGTAAAAATTGGAATCTTAAACGTTACCTCAGGTGCCAAAATACTCTTATTTGGATATGTGGCTTCATTATCCTCAAGAATAGAATCCATCTCTAATATTGTCTCATCCTCATCTTGTTCCTCATTCCTCAAGGTCACAATAGTAGCATTTCCTTTGGGTTAATCATCGTTTGGGCAGGGAGTTCTTCAGATCTTTGTGCTACCCATCCCACCATACTACTAGCCAATTGGCTCATTTGCTTTTCCAAACTCTGGATGCTTGCCCTTGTTTCCTGTTGAAATTGCAAAGTATTAGTAACAAGAGAATAGACAAGATCTTCTAAAGAAGTACCTGAGTTTTGAGTCATATGTGATGGTTGAAAAAGATCTGGTTCTTGAGACCATGATTGATTGAAGCTAGATGGATGAGTGTAATTGGCATAAGGATCTACTTCTTGGAAATTTTTTGAGTAGCCATAATTAGTATGATCCCACCATCCCTCATGGTAAGTGTTTGAGTAATGATCATGTGGTTGGTCTTGGAACCCTTGATGGCCTTGACATCCTCCCATGGCCAATTGTTGAACTGGGGAGGTGAGATTGGCTTGTTGATTCTCCATGTTCATGTATGCCACCAACTCTTCAAGTGTTAGATTGCTGAATTCCATAGTTTTTTTTTTCAAAATTTGAAAAGAAAAACCTGTATGTACAAGAAGATAAATCTAATTAGAACTGAAAATAAGACTAAACCAAGTACCAAATAAACTAAAGAAAGCAATCCCCGACAACGGCGCCAAAAACTTGATGCACCCAAAAGAGTATATCTTATTTAACCTTGCACTTAAAAAGAATCAATTGTAAAGTATAGTGATTAGCAAGGGTCGAGTCCTCAGGGATTGGGTTTTAGTTTATAAGTTAATAGTTTATCACTTAAAAACAAGTAAACAAATGTAAAGGGGATTTTGAAATCAGATTTAAACTAAAGTTAACAATAAGAATGAGAAAACAAGTAATTAAGAAGAATCAAATATGAAAAATATTGTTAAGGTTTCATTCTCCACCACTAGACATCATTAAGAATCAATTTCATATCTATCAACATTAATTAGCTATCAAAGTTAACAACCGTAGATAACAACAAGCTCTATTACCCCAATCTTTCCTTAGTTTGTCGTTAAATAGAACAAGCTCTCTATTTAATCTCTAACTATCAAACAACCTAGAATAAGCTCTCTAAGTTCAATTTAATAGCAGCTTTATGATGAGAAAGATAGGTTGATCTAAGCAACAAACACATAAGCTCGGATTGTTCAACTTAGGTTATGTTCCACTTTGCAATTATTGAAAACTTGACCATAATCATTAATCACAAATTGCCACTTATGAATAGGAAATCAAAACAACTATACGGATCAAGACTCCTAAACTAGCATTAGACAATTATCAAGATTTATCTAGTTGGCCACCTAAACAAATCAAAACATCATCATGAACAATTTTAATGGAAGAACATAAGCAACTTTGATAGAAAACAATGATAGATAGATTCTGAAAATTAATTACATAACATGTCTAGGGCTTTGAAATCACCCTTAACCAAATAAAAGTTTAGCCTAGCATAGGTATAGATAATATATACATAAAACTAAAAAGAAAAATAAAAATAAAAGAATGGAGAAGAAGAAGAAGAAGAAGAATAATGATGATCCTTGAGTCTCCTCAAAAGATGTCTAGTTTGTGGCTCAAAAGATGGTATTTATAAAGCTTTAAAACCCTGAGAATAAGTCTTTGCCGCACAAGTAAGCCTGGAGGTGCAAAAATCACGTTTTTATCTTTTTTTTTTCAGATTTGCGAGGGTTTTTCTGGCCGTAGGATTCTTTAGGGAGATCTTCTAACGCCATTCTGAATGCCCATTTCTTATCCTATTTGAGCCCATAATATATCGTTGGAAAGATAATCAAGTCAAATTCAAAAGTAAAGAAGGAAGCTTCTTCAAATAAAGACTCTAACATCATGTTTTCCTTACAACAAGCTCCGGAGGTCAAATCTGCCTGATTGCTTTTCAACCAAAAATTGATATTTTTGACTCCCAAGTCTTCTTCCATCTTGTGATTATGATTTTGTAAGATCTTTACCATCATTATTGACATCTTTTGACTTTATTCTCCTTATTGTACCTAAAATTCAAAAACATATTATAAGTGAACAAGATAAAGATCGAAAACATAACAAAAACTAAAGGTAGAAAGGCATAAAATGTATATTTTTTGTGCTTATCCAAAAATTCAAGGGTAGTCTGTAACTCTGTATGCGTGTGTGGCTGAAAGGAGAAATAGATGGAGAGGAAGAGGTGAAAAGACTGAATGGGTGAATGGGTTATGATGAAAAAGTAGGGTTTTTGTTTTATTTTAACATGGGCTTCAAATGTTTAGGCCTATAACACATGTTGTTAAAAAATAATTAATCTTTGTCAAGCCCAAAAAGACAATTGGACCTCTTTATACCTTCGGCTTATGATCATATAAAATCCAATTTTATTTTTTGAAATTCAAGGTTATTAAAGGAAAAAAATACCTAACTATTCTTTTATAAAAAAATTATTTAAAATGAATAATAGTAAAAATGAATTTGAGTATCAAGATATTAAAGAAAGCTTTTATTTTTTATTTTCTAATAGGCGAAAATAAAAAAAATTATTTACACCAAAATTTTATTAATATATTTTTTCTAATATTTTTAGGTAACGTATCCACGTACCTGTATCTTATTTTTGGATACTTTTTAGCCGACTTCGTGAATCCAAAACTTTACACACATGACGAGTCTGACCCTTAGATACATACCCGTATCGGATACTCGTATCCGAGTCCATGTAACATAGAGCCATGTATGCCTCATTCAGTATCTTTAAGAGTGCCCTTCGATGGATCTCCGAATTCATCAACAATTCCAGGATGGATATGCAAGGCGGCGAGTGCCTTAATTGTTCCACAACACTGTATTCACTGTGTTTCATAAATTTGAGGAATTCACAAGTTTCCTCCTCCGTTACAGGCTTGCTCGTTTTTTGCTCAACTGCGTTTTCTAGGATGGTCTATTCTTCATCGGCCTTAGCTTTTCCTTTTCTGACCTTTTTCGATGCTTTCGATGTATAGCATCTTCCACTCCTAGTAAAACCCCCAACCTGGTTATGTCTACAGCAGTCGTAGAAGCATTAAAAATTGGTGCAGCATTGATAGGCTCTGGTGACATAAATTTACATTTGTATCTCCAAGGCACAACCTTATCATTCTTGTATGGGAAAAGACTTGGTACTTCAATAGTCACCATCAGCTTTGACACCCTTGGTGTTTCCTTTACTGGCGAGCTCTAGCTTTCCTCACAGTAGATAACAAATGGCTTTGGCTTAACCCATTTTTTAGGGACCTTTGGGGTCTCATCAATCACTACATCCACTGATTCTTTCTCCCATTCTGTGAAGAATTCCGCTATGCCGATATCTATCATCTCTTGAAATTTTCCTCGGAAATTGGAGCATTGGTTGACAGTGTGTCCCACCAAACCTCCGAGATACCTGCAGAAGCGTGCAATATCCAATTCTAGCCCCAAAGGTTTCTGCCCCATGTTGACTGGTTTAAACAGCCCGACTTCAATCATAGCATCCAAAACTTTTCCCATATGAGTTCGTACATCCTCAATCCTAGATATCACCCGGCATCCTTTTCCTTCTGTTATCGCGTTTGTTGCCGTCTTTCCATTGTCGGGTAACGGGTTTGCAGTGACGTTAGGCTCCCCTTTGGTTGTGAAGCTCAAACAGTTGGTCTTGATTAGGTGTTGCACTTTGTGTTTAAGAGCAGTGCAATTCTCCGTGGAATGACCCGGGTTGCCTCCATGGTAATCACAGTTTGCGTTTAGGTCGTACCACCTTGAGTATAGGGGTTTCATGGGTGCCACATTGGGGAAGAGATGGGTGTATGTCATGGGAATCGGGTCGAACAAGGGTCTTTGTTGACTGGTTGAGGCCCTCTTTGATTAGCATCCACATTGTTCACAGGACTGTTCGGGTTGGGAGCAGGTATAGGTGCCGTGTACACGGGTGTTGGCATGGGCGATTGTGCATACACTGGCGCTGGTGGTCGATAGCTCATTGGGTATTGGAGTTGTGTAAGGAGGGTAGAAGTATGGGTTAGGGGAGTAACTGTAGGGTCAATTTGTAGGATAATGGGTATAACTTTGTGGTGGTCGGCTCTCATACGGGACTGCTTGCACTTTTCCTTCTTTCTTCTTTGTTGCCCCTACTTTCTTATCGTTGGCGGTTTCGCTTCCTTCGGTCTTGCCGCTTTTTATAGCGCTCTCTATCATCTCGCCAGAAATGACCATATCGGCAAAATTCTTGGTAGCGTTGCCGACCAACCTGTCATAGTATGGCCCTCGCAATTTATTGATAAACAATACAGTGGTTTTCTTTTTTGTGAGAGGCGGTTGTACTTGAGTAGCCAAGTTTCTCCATTTCTGGGCGTAATCTGTAGATCCTTCTCCTGCCTTTTTCTCCATGTTCTGCAGGAATAACCTATAAGGCGCCATGTCAGCCATGTGCTTTTATTGGGCCAAAAAGGCTCTTGCCAAATCTGTCCAAGTATGAATGCGACTATGGTCTAGTTGGTTGTACCACCTTGCGGCTGATCCTTTCAAGCTATCTTGAAAATAATGGATCAATAATTTGTCATTATGAGTATGCCCAGTCATTTTGTGACAGAACATGGTGATGTGAAATGAAGGGCACTTGGTCCCATCGTACTTCTCAAATTCTGGGACCTTGAACTTCGGTGGTATTACTAAATCTAGAACCAAGCTTATCACTTGCATCAACTTTCCCGAAGGCGTCCATCCATTCTATTGCTTTGAGTCTCTCTACTACCATATCATATTTATGTTTTGTCCGAATGTCCTCCACATGTTCCGTCACACTTTTCCTCAACTTTTCTTGCTCTACGGGGTCATCCAAGTTTGGGATGAGAACTGGGTTCGAAGGATTAGTCCCTTGGTTAAATGTGAATTGTCCTTGGCCTTGTTGACCTGTGGGACTTGTTATGCTGATGCAAACATAAGGTTGTCCTCCTATTGGAGGTTCCCCTTATGGATGCCCATCTTGCGACATTTGGGCGTGGGTCAAAGTAAAACCAGGTGGGTATAAAGGGTCTTCATTATTACTTTCTCGAGGTCAGGGTTCTTCCCTCACAATCGAGCTTTTAGCTGGCCCTTTTCCCCTTGTTAGACTCATCATCATTTCCATCATCTTGGCCATCTGTTCTCATGACTCTTCCTGGGACCTTGCTATCTGTTCTCGTATTTTCTGTTGAGATCTGCCTAACTGTTCTTGCAATTCTTTCTGTGCTCTTTCCATTCTCTCAATCCTTGTTGCTTGTTCGTTTTCCATAGTCTTGGCTTGCAAACGAGTATGGTAACGATGTTGAGTGGGTAATTCCAGATTTGTCGCAGACTTATCTATTTGAGTACCTTTTAGATTTTAATTATTGTAGATCAGAAAGATGTCACCATGATGATGATGTGCAAAAATATTTCTACAATTAGATGAAACTTTATGATCGAGGTTTACGGGATGCGTGATATGCATGAATGTAATTTGAAGCGAGGTATTGGTCTTTTGGATAAACTTAACCAAAGCGACATTTCATTAATCATAAACTTCATTACATTTCATCCAACATCCTAGGATTATATCCATAAAAACATTTGATTTGTTCATATTGCTCCTTCGCTTCCTCTAAAAAGTTTAGCAGCTTCTGTCCGCCCCTTCTAGTTGGGACAACTTCTTTCCTTAGAGCTTTTGCCTTTTCAACCATGTCTCTTGCTTTTCGTATAGCCTTTGAAATCTATGAAGCCAGGTGCTCTATGTACATCTGCCTACCGAGGCATGCTGCTATGCTTAAACTTTGTAGAGTGTTCCATTCCCTTTTTTTCTTATCCCATGCTCCGAGAATGTCACGGATGCGGTTCTCATGGCTCTGTAGTTGCAACTCCAAATCTTGATCTTTTGCCAAAGCATTTCGGTCTCACAATGTCTTTCTTTTTCGATTTTCAACTTGGCTTTTAAATTTTCAGTCTTTTTTTGACTCTCTACAAGCTTTGCCACAGTCACAGAATACATGTCCTCCCAACTTTGCCTTTCTTGAAATAGTCGAGTGGTCTTTTCTTTATCTTCCTTCTCTTTGTGTTTCCAATACTCCATCCCCCTTTTAAGCTCTTCAACTTCTCGTTTTCGTTCCTCGAAAGTTCTCATCATTCCGTCAACCCTCATCTCGATCCTCAACCTCTTGTTTTCTTGGAGTAGATTCTTTAAATCATCTTTGGTCACATCTCGCTCCTTTTTCAACTTCTCTATTTTGGCTTCTTATATCATCTCTTTATACTTTCTTTGATTAACCTCTTCCTGGAGTTTCAGAATTTTTTTGTTCACACTTACCCTTTCAACCTCGAACTCTTGTCTTGCAATGTCACCCTCTGTCAATATTACCTTTGGGCGAAGATCAATCAGTTTGACGGTCGCACTTTTCGAAGATGACACCACATCATTGACTCGTTTCGCTCTCCAAGCAAGGTATTCTGGTGTGACATCATCGGCATATCTAGCCAACTCCACCCAAAAAGTTTATTTCCATGCCTTAGTGACCTCACGGACTTGTCTCATATATTTGCCCCCCCCCCCATAGGCGAATTCTAATTGACCAAGTTCGTGGGTCACTGGGATAAACTGTCGCGACCCATACTGTCTTTGCACTAGAAGCGGTGCATAACTGATGGCTCCCCATATCCCTCAGAGTGAGACCCATGACTTGTCTCCGTATTTATACAATATGGGCATATGAGGCATCCAAGGGTCTTTCCATGACACATCTTCCTTTGTAAGGTTCTGGACGTCACAATCCACTGATCTTCGATTCCTTCTCTCGGCCATTCCCTTTTGCAGAACTCTCCAATCGGCACCAGAGTTGTAAGATATGGGCGTAGAGGCACTACTTTTTTCTACCAAAAATGACTCTGAATCCAAATGTAAAGAAGTTGGATGCAACCCGTGAAACACACCTTCCCCTTTCTCCGACAAAAGTTCAACGATCTGATTGTCTCAGCCACGATAGTTGGAGAAGGGTTAATTTTTTATCAAATTGTTCGAAGAAATCTACTATTGCTGCTTCGATGTGCCCCAATATTTTTGGAAAGATTATTAACCCATAAATTGCCAGGGCGAACAGATCTAGAGCTTGTTCTTTCCCTTGATTCTTCAAAATCCGAGCACGCAGGATATCCCACGGAATGCAATCACTCTCGCATTTTTTTACCACATACTTGTCAACATCCTAGGGCTCTATTCCATCATTCTTGAGAGCTTCTTTCAATACCCTGACATTTTCTGTTCCTTCCAATAAATCTTATCCGAGTTCGACAACTCTATGCGCAACAAGGTTGAATACTCTTCAATAGTGGGAGTCATATCCTCCTTGTTGAAGGTAAAACAACGGTATGATGGGAGCCAAAAATGCACCATAGCTCGAAGGAGTTGCTCATTTACCTATATTGGAATGAGTAAGGCTATATCTCCATATTTTTGGAAAAAACTCTCTTCTCTTCTACCCCTCATTGCTTCCATATGTTCATCAATTCAGACAAATCATTCTGGCGTAAATCCAAACGGACTCGTTGAGGAAGATCGGAAAGATGTCCTTCTTTCAAGCAATCTCCTGTTTCGCGTTGCAAATTTTCAGCTTGATCCTTAACTTCTAAGTACTTATGACATATGTTGGATTCTGATAGAGACACCTGACACTCCATAATGAAAGGCCCTTTTCGTTAATGATTATCCCGAGACCAATACCTCTCACTATGATGTCAATATGATACATGATAAAGAAAAAGAAATGAATTAGTAAGGAGATGAATTTACAAGTATGAAACAAAGAACAATATATACCAAACATAATCATCCAAAAATGTTAACGAAATTTCGGCATTACGGCGCCTTTGGGACAGGATATCAAGCTTATTACCGGTGATACGATGTTCGTTCTTCATCACCTGATTTGCAATGTTTAAAATACAAAGATATGGTAAAGGATTGGAAATGTTCCTCTATGTGTTCCTAACTTCGGGTATCTAAAGGAAATGGCTTCGCCTAGGTTCACTGCATAAGGTTGGATTCGGTTCTAAAGGCCCCAATTTGTTCCTCACTGTCGCCGGTGAAGGCTAGTGCGGCACCCCGATAAAAGCGGGTTCAATTATTAGAGTATATTTTCCTAAGCCCATACGGAGGATCAAACATGAAAGCTTTAGGTACTTTATACTCCGGAAGTGTTTCACTAGCCCATACAGAGGATTATCACGAAGGAACACTTTACTTCCACTTAAAAAGGACGGAGCCCGGGTATAGAGCTCATGATATGCACATGCACGTGAAAGTGTGTGGGAAGGAACAAACAAACCTTTAATCGTCCATCCTACAACCCTTATCTCAAATGCCCCAACAATTTATTAAAGCAATAATCAAATAATGTAAAGTATTAATTAACCAAAGAGTAAAAATAATATGCATGTGCCGGAACATATTTGATTTTTTTTTTTAGAAGTCCTCTTTATTTATTTATTATTTTTAGAAAAATGTGAGAATTATTATTAAATATTGATTAAAACTGATAAACCGAGACTTTGGATAACACATGATCAAATTAATGGCTCGACTCTCAAAGTCCCCAGTGGAGTCGCTGATAACTCGTATAATTATATAGTTTTTAGTTATGTTTTATTAATGTTTTGTGTCAAATACGAGTTATTATTGTTTAGTCTAATTGTGTTTATGATCTTTTATATTTTTATGTATTTTGGTGTTTTTCACAAGTTTCTTTGAGTGATTTCAGATTACTAGAATTAAGGGCAAATCCAGTTCAGTTTCAGTTCCGACACCTTTTGCCATATCAGCTATATCTCGAGTTTCACTGAAGCAATAAGGCTGAAATTTGTAGCCATGCAAAGCTAAGAGGCATATCTATCTTTTTCATGTTTTACACTTCTTAAAACGGAGTCGTTTTCCCTAGCGAAATCGACCATCAAGTTGGCTGATGTGCAATGACGTCTGTGCTGACATGTTTTCGTATTATGCCCGTATCTTCTTATCCACATCAGCAAATGAGCTGATTCCAACGGCTATGGTTCCGTAACTGATAGGGGAACCTTTGTCTAGAAGACCATGTGATCAGATCAGGCCTCCAATATTGAATAAATCGACCATCAAGGTGGCTGATGTGTAATGACATCTGTGCTGACATGTTTTCGTATTTTGCCCATATCTGCTTAACCACATCAGCAAATGAGCTGATTCCAACGGCTATGGTTCCGTAACTGATAGGGGAACCTTTTTCTAGAAGACCATGTGATCAGATCAGGCCTCCAATATTGACGAAATCGACCATCAAGTTGGCTGATCAAAATCGTCATATACCTACCTTTGAAATTTGTAAAGCTTGTCTCTTGTCATTTAGCCCTCCAAAATGTGTATAAATAGAGGGCCTTGGATGATTGTAAGGGATCATATTGGAGATTGGTAGGATATTAGCCATTTTAACAAAATTCTCTAAGTTTTCTTCTTCTTTCTTTTCTCTAGTTTTCTTTTTCTTTAGAAAGAGCAAGAGGTTGGATAATTAATATTCTTCTTCTTCTTCTTTCTTTCTTTTATTTTCTTCTTAGATTCTATTTAATTTTATGTTTATAATGCCTATGCTAGGCTAAACTTCTATTTGGTTAAGGGTGATTTCAAAGCCGTAGACATGTTTTGTGATTGATTTTCAGATTCTATCTATCATTAATTTTCTATCAAAGTTGCTTATGTTCTTCGACAAGAATTGTTCATGATGTTGTCTTGATTTGTTTAGGTGTACAACTAGATAGATCTTGATAATTATCTATTGCTAGTTTAGGAGTCTTGATCCGTGTAATTGTCTTGATTTCCTATTCATAAGTGGCAATTTGTGATTAATGATTATGGTCAAGTTTTCAATAATTGCAAAGTGGAACATAACCTAAGTTGAACAATCCGAGCTTATGTGTTTGTTGCTTAGATCAACCTATCTTTCTCATCATAAAGCTGCCATTAAATTGAATCTAGAGAGCTTATTCTAGGTTGTTTGATGGTTAGAGATTAAATAGAGAGCTTGTTCTATTTAACGACAAACTAAGGAAAGATTGGGATAACAGAGCTTGTTGTTATCTACGGTTGTTAACTTTGATAGTTGGTTGATATTGATAGATCTGAAATTGATTCTTAATGATGTCTAGTGGTGGAGAATGAAACCTTAACCATATTTTTCATTTTTGATTCTTCTTACTTGTTTTCTTACTTTTCTAGTTTGCTTATTTTTAAAAGTATATTTATTTTTATTGGCTGGTTATACCGCCTAATTTAGTATATATATTTTTATTGGCTGGTTATACCGCCTTGCTTAGTATATATATTTTTATTGGCTGGTTATACCGCCTTGCATCTTATTCTTATTGGCTGGTTATACCGCCTTGCATCTTATTCTTATTGGCTGGTTATACCGCCTTGCATCTTATTCTTATTATTTACTTTAGTTTAAATCTGGCTTCAAAAAACCCCTTTTCTTTTATTGTTCTTGAATTTAAGTGTTAAACTATCAACTTATAAACTAAAACCCAATCCCTGAGGACTCGACCCTTGCTAACTACTATACTTACAATTGATCTTTTTAGTGCAAGGTTAAATAAGATACACTCTTTTGGGTGCATCAAATTTTTGGCGCCGTTGCCGGGGATTGCTTTCTTTAGTTTATTAGTTTATTGGTTTATTCTTATTTTCTGTTCTAATTATTTACTTTCTTATATTTTTTTATTAGTGAATGTTCCAAGCTCCCGAAAAAGACTTACGACTTAGAAAAATTCGGGAATTTATAACTTCTCACCAACAACCAATCGAGGAGTTGATCCAAAACATCCAAGAGAAGCAAGGAGAGATTGCAGCAGCTGACAACCGAACTCTCAAGGAGCTAGCCGCTCCGGACTTGGGTCAACAACCATTATGCATTGAATATGCTAATCTTGAGGTAGCTTTTGAATTAAAATCTGGTTTGATTCACCTTCTCCCAACTTTTCATGGTTTTGCAGGAGAGGATCCAAATAAGCACCTCAAGGAATTCCATGTAGTTTGCTCAAGCATGAGACCAACAGGGGTCACGGAAGAGCAAGTTAAGTTGAGAGCCTTCCCATTCTCTCTAGCTGATTCAGCAAAGGAATGGCTCTACTATCTACCATCCGGGACCATCACTACATGGAATGATTTGAAGAAAGCATTCTTGGAAAGGTATTTCCCAGCATCTAAGGCTGCCAACATTAGGAAAGAGATATGTGGGATTCGGCAATACAACGGAGAGTCCTTATATGAATATTGGGAGAGGTTCAAGAAACTTTGTGCATCATGTCCACACCATCAAATAAGTGAACAACTTCTCATCCAATACTTCTATGAAGGTCTCATGCCCATGGAGAGAAGTATGATAGATGCCGCTAGTGGGGGAGCTCTAGTTGATAAGACTCCCAGGGCTGCTAGAACATTAATCTCCAACATGGCAGCCAATTCTCAACAGTTCTCAATGAGACAAGATCCACCACCACAATCCAAGAGAGTTAATGAGGTAAGTATATCATCCCTTGAACAAAAATTTGATAAACTGACTTCTCTTGTTCAACAATTGGCTGTAGGTAAAATACAACAAATAAAGGCTTGTGGCATATGTTCAAACATAGGGCACCAAACTGATATGTGTCCAACACTTCAAGAGGATACCAATGAACATGTGAATGCCATGGGTGGATTTCAGAACCAATCAAGGAAATATGATCCCTACTCAAACACATACAATCCAGGATGGAGGGATCATCGAAACTTCAATTATGGAGGGAACCAATCACAAACTATTCCTCCACCATTTGACCACAGGCCACCGGGTTTTCAGCAAAGAGTGCAACAACCATACCAAACCCGACAACAACTACCACCCACCCAAAATTCAGGTACTTCTCTTGAAGATCTTGTTAAAGCTCTTTCTACTAATACAATTCAATTTCAACAGGAAACAAAGACAAGTATTCGAAATTTGGAGACTCAAATAGGGCAATTGGCAACAACCATGAGTCAAATGCAAGCAAGGGATTCTGGGAAATTACCTTCCCAAACCATAGTGAATCCAAGAGAGAATGCCAATGCTATAAATTTAAGAAGTGGGAAACAGCTAGAGACACCACAAAATGATAGTGCTCAAGGGGAGAACAATACCATGGCATCCTCTTCACATCCCAACGAGCCACTAAAAAAGGTAATTCCTAAACCATCCTTTCCTTCTTATATAACTCCTCCACCTTTTCCTAGCAGGTTAGCAAAGTCCAAGAAGGAGGAGCAAGAGAAGGAAATTTTGGAAACCTTCCGGAAAGTAGAGGTGAACATTCCTTTACTAGATGCTATCAAGCAAGTGCCAAGATATGCCAAGTTCCTAAAAGAGTTGTGCACATCTAAACGGAAGTTGAAATGGAATGAAAAGGTAAGTGTGGGGGAGAATGTGTCAGCTGTTCTTCAAAAGAAACTCCCACCTAAATGCAAGGATCCAGGTATGTTTACCATTCCTTGTAAGATAGGCAACACCAGGTTTGAGCGTGCTATGCTAGATCTAGGGGCATCTATTAATGTCATGCCATATTCAATTTATGCTTCATTGAATCTAGGACCATTAGAGGAAACCGGTGTTATAATACAACTTGCTGACCGTTCTAACACTTATCCAAGAGGAGTTGTGGAAGACGTTCTTGTACAGGTTAATGAATTGGTTTTTCCCGCTGACTTTTATGTTATTGAGATGGAAGATGAGATGTCTTCTAATCCCACACCTATTCTATTAGGGAGACCATTCTTGAAAACAGCAAGAACTAAAATAGATGTACATGATGGCACTTTAACTATGGAATTTGATGGTGAAATAATTCGCTTTAACATTTTTGAGGCCATGAGATATCCTAGTGATGTGCATTCTGTTTTTAATATTGATATAATTGACTCACTAGTGCAGCAAGCTTATGAGCTAGATGGTGAAGATAGTGTAGAAATAGTCATTAGCAACCATCTCGGAATGGGGAATGCTAAACTAGCCTTGAGTGACCAGGTGGAAGGGGCACTAGAATCTTTACACTCGCTGCAACCTAAAGATGCAAGGTTTGATGTTTCATTTATTGATTTGCCTTTATCTAATGAGAAACTTCTACCTTCCATTTTGCAGGCACCAACTTTAGAGTTGAAACCACTACCGAACCACTTGAAATATTTGTTCTTAGGGGAAAAGGACACACTACCTGTCATCATTGCCAAAGAGCTCACACCTTTGCAAGAAGAGCGACTTATCCGGGTGCTTAGAGAGCATAAAACAGCAATTGGTTGGACAATTGCCGATATCAAGGGAATAAGCCCATCCATGTGCATGCACCGGATTTTGTTAGAGGAAGGGTCTAAACCAACAAGAGAAGCACAAAGAAGATTGAACCCTCCTATGATGGAGGTTGTGAAAAAGGAGATACTGAAGCTCCTAGATGTTGGAGTGATCTATCCTATCTCGGATAGCAAATGGGTGAGCCCAGTCCAAGTGGTTCCAAAGAAATCAGGTGTAACGGTGGTAACAAATAATGAGAATGAACTTGTTCCTACTAGGATTCAAACAGGATGGCGAGTTTGTATTGATTATCGTAAACTTAATTCCACAACTCGCAAAGACCACTTTCCTTTACCTTTTATTGATCAAATGCTTGAAAGGTTAGCTGGCCATTCTCATTATTGTTTTCTTGATGGTTTTTCAGGTTATAATCAGATAGCCATTGCTCCGGAGGACCAAGAGAAAACAACATTCACATGTCCATTTGGTACTTTTGCATACCGGCGTATGCCATTTGGTCTTTGTAATGCACCAGCTACATTCCAAAGGTGTATGGTTAGCATATTTTCAGATTATGTAGAGAACATCATAGAAGTATTTATGGATGATTTTAGTGTCTATGGTGATTCTTTTGATAGATGTCTAGAGAACCTTACACTTGTACTTGAAAGATGCATGGAAACTAACCTTGTTTTGAATTGGGAAAAATGCCACTTTATGGTAGAACAAGGAATAGTTTTGGGCCATGTTATTTCTTCTAGAGGGATAGAGGTTGATAAGTCTAAAATAGATATTATGCATTCTTTACCACCTCCCACAAATGTGAGAGAGGTTCGTTCTTTTCTTGGACATGCAGGTTTCTATAGGAGATTTATCAAAGACTTCTCAAAGATCACATTACCTCTTTGCAAGCTACTACAAAAAGATGTGGTTTTCCACTTTGATGATAAATGCAAAGAGGCGTTTGAAACATTGAAGGGACTCTTGACATCAGCTCCTATCATCCAACCACCAGATTGGAATGTACCTTTTGAAATCATGTGTGATGCTAGTGACTATGCCATTGGAGCTGTTTTGGGCCAACGGGTTGGGAAAGCCTCACATGCCATTTATTATGCCTCAAGAACTCTTAATGATGCTCAATTGAACTATTCCACTACTGAAAAAGAACTTTTGGCTGTTGTATTTGCTTTAGAAAAATTTCGATCTTATTTAATTGGTACTAAAGTAATTGTATTTTCTGACCATGCAGCCCTTAAGTACTTACTCACTAAAAAGGAGGCCAAACCAAGGTTGATTAGATGGATACTTCTCTTACAAGAGTTTGATTTGGAGATAAAAGATAAGAGAGGTAGTGACAACCTGGTTGCGGACCATCTTAGCCGTTTAGTTCATGAAGATGATGCACTACCCTTGAATGAGAACTTTCCGGATGAGCAACTTCTTTTTATAAGAACAACAACTCCTTGGTATGCTGATATTGTTAATTACTTAGTTACCAAGAAGTTGCCACAAGAGTTGACACAAGCTCAAAGAAATAAGATCAAGAGTGATGCCAAATACTACATATGGGATGATCCTTACCTTTGGAAGCATTGCTCCGATCAGATTATAAGAAGGTGTGTACTCGAAACTGAATTTCAATCTATTCTCACCTTTTGTCACTCTTATGCATGTGGAGGACACTTTGGATCCAAAAGAACAGCCATGAAAGTTCTTGATTCTGGATTTTATTGGCCTACCATATTCAAAGATGCATACCTCTTTTGCAAGTCATGTGATCGTTGCCAAAGAACTGGTAACTTAGGTGCTAGAAATCAAATGCCTCAAACTCCAATACTTATTGTTGAAATTTTTGATGTATGGGGCATGGATTTCATGGGACCTTTTCCTCCTTCTTTTGGTAATCTTTATATTTTACTTGCCGTTGATTATGTTTCAAAGTGGGTGGAAGCAAAATCCACTAGGACTAATGACTCTAAAGTTGTTTCAGATTTTGTCAAGACTAACATCTTGGCTAGGTTTGGAACGCCAAAGGCCATAATCAGCGATAGAGGTACTCACTTTTGCAATAGGACTATGGAAGCACTTTTGAGGAAGTATAACATCACACACAAGGTCTCCACCTCATATCATCCTCAAACTAGTGGGCAAGCTGAAGTGTCAAACCGAGAAGTTAAGTCCATCCTTGAAAAGACAGTTAATCCAAATAGGAAGGATTGGAGTTCACGACTTGATGATGCACTTTGGGCTTATAGGACAGCATATAAGACACCCATTGGTATGTCTCCTTATCGACTTGTTTATGGTAAGCCTTGTCATCTTCCGGTTGAATTGGAACATAAATCATATTGGGCTATCAAACAATGCAACATGGAGATGGATGAGATAGGAAAGAAAAGAAAACTTGACCTACAAGAATTAGAGGAGATAAGGAATGATGCCTATCAGAATTCTAGGATTTACAAGGAAAAGACTAAGGCATTCCATGACAAGATGATATCAAGAAAAGAATTTGTTGTTGGACAAAAAGTTCTTCTCTTCCATTCACGCCTTAAGTTATATCCAGGTAAGTTACGTTCTCGTTGGGTTGGACCTTTTGTTATTACTAATGTATTTACTCATGGTGCAGTTGAAATCCAAAGCCCAAAAACAGATAAGGCATTCAAAGTGAATGGTCATAGATTGAAGCCTTACTATGAGAACTTTCCAATACAAGATGTGGAGGAGTTTCCACTTTTTGAGCCAAAGTATGTTGAATAATAATGGCATGGGTCTAAGTTAGGCTGAGGACAATAAACCAAGCGCTTCTTGGGAGGCAACCCAAAAGGATGGAGAGCATCTATTATATCAGATTTGCATATTCCTTACTCTCCATCATTCTATCTTTTATTGTTTTTCTTTTCTTTTGTTTAATAGTTCTTTTCTCTTACAAGATGTAAATATAATTTTTAATTTATTTTTTTTAACCCCGGTTAAATGGCGGATAACGGTACTCCGTGATTATTTAAATCGGTTCCATCAGCTACCCACAAAACTGATATTGTATATAAATTTCTCTTCCAATTTCTCTTTCAATTTTTTTTTTTTCATTCTTTTTTTTCAGGATGGATGATATTCTCACAAGATTGCAGAAACGATTTCCTCCTTTTCCTCGAAATATTTTACTGAAGCTTTACCAAGTTCGACTTGAAAGATTAAGAATGCTTATGCACAAAGGGATTCCTGACGACATACGTTGGATAATTGAAGCCAAGGTACGTGAAGATGAATATCTTCCTGTTTTGCATTTACCAGGTACAGGTAGAAGCACTTTTGCAAAGAAGCGACGAGCAAAGCGCATGGGTTCAAACTGCCACAAATGTGCACGATGGACGTGTAACGGTAAATGTCGTTCTATTGGGATTCCGTCCTCTAATCGAGATGATAAAATTGAATTCATTAAGGATGGACTGAGTAAGGAGAATTTGGGTAATATCCAACTTTCTCTTGAGACGCATCCTAGTGGAGACGTACAAAGAGAAATTCTTGATTTATGGCCGCAATTCCAAAGGGAATGGCAACATCTTGGGAATCTGATGTTAAAAGACCCTGTTTGCCAGCTTGTAAGAAAACTGGATGGGAAGCATATCCTCGACTTATAGAAGGCGTTTAAGCCGTTTCTGGACGTAAAACCAGAGGAAGATGTGAGCCACAATCACAACTACAATAAATGACTTCTCAGCTTTTGGTTTGATTTGCAATAACTTTATTTTGTTTTAATTTACGTGTTGTTCGATTTGTGTAATTATTCTCGTTTTTTTTATTTGTCTTTTACGGTTGATTTTTTCTTCTCTTTTTGATTTTCTTCCTGAAATCACGCAAAAATCTTTTGTTAGGTTAACATTTTCTTCTGACAGGTCAGATACACTTCCGGCGACATTATTACTCTTGTCTGATTCACTACTCAGTCCTCTATATATTACACCATGTACTCATTCTCTTTCAGGCACTCGAAGAAAAAAAAAATGGAAAGTACTTCATCCCAGCGCATTAAAAAAATTTGTGTCTTTGGAGGTGCTTATCCAGGGAAAAATAACATATTCGCTGATGAAGCCATAAGAGTTGGAGTAATACTTGCCCAACAAAAGATCCACTTGATTTATGGAGGCGGTAGTACGGGTTTAATGGGAGCAGTCGCTACAGCAGCACACGCCGGAGGAAGTCCAGTTCTAGGAATCGTGCCAAAACTATTCACAAGTTTTTGTGGACCTACCGTGGGTAAGGAAATACAAGTCTGGAGTGTCCCTGAACGGATAACAATCATGTACCATTTTGCCGATGCATTCATTGCTTTACCAGGAGGTCTGGGTACATTGGAAGAAATAGCTTGCGTGGCTTCTTGGTCATCTTTGGTCACAAATAAGAAACCCATTGGTTTGCTTAATATTAAAGGTTATTTTAGTAATTTGCTTTTATATTTAGATAATGCTGTGGATAATGGATTCATGTTTTCAGAGGCAAGGAGAACCATAATTTCTGCTACAACCATTGAAGATTTACTTAAAAAGCTCCAAGCTTATGAGTGTTTATCTGCTACGGTTGTTTCGCAAACGCTCGGAAAAAGAAAAAGAGATATGGACGAGCAAGGAGTGGATTGCACTTTGTCTTTGTGACATTATCTAACATTTTGCTTGTTGTGTCTCAGTTATAATAAGTGGTTAGCAACCTCTGCAGGTAATATCTCCTAAATTCTACCTTTAAAATTTGACATTGGGGACAATGTCATATTTTAGTAGGGGGTAAGGGACATATTTTGCTAATTTAAAAAAAAAAAAAAAAAAAAAAAAAAAAATTAAGAAGTATTCATTCTGAACAAGGTCTGAGTAAGGGAGACTTGAGACATACCTTGTCAGTTTGATTTCTTCTTTTCAAAAAAAAAAAAAAAGTTTGTTGTGTTTTAAGCAATTTAGAAGTATTCATTCTGAACAAGGTCTGAGTAAGGGAGACTTGAGACACACCTTGTCAGTTTGATTTTAATCTTTTTATGTTTACTTGTTAATTTTTGTTTAGTATTTTAAGATTATTTAGGTTGCATGAGTTTGTTTTGTTTTGAGTCTTAGCTGTTCCTATTCTTATGTTATTAGTTCTTTTCTCTTACACATGATTCTTTCATTTGGGTTAATAGACTTACATTGAGGACAATGTAAGAATTAAGTGTGGGGGGAATGATTTAGGATTTCTTTTATTTTTGTCTACTATTTTTTTTTATGAGTCTTTATTATAATTTTTAGTGTGTTTTAGTTCCTTTTTAATACAATGATGAGATATGAATTGCATAAGTCTAAAACAGAGTTATTAGTGAGAAGATTTTCATGAGAATTGAGCTTGATATCATTTTTTTTTATGAGCCAATGTTAATATGATATGTTGATTGAGAAAGAAGCATGTTTAGACTTAATCTGACTTGTATAATCATCCTTGTGAGTTTTTGAGCCTATAATGATTGATGCATTATACAAATCAATCTAATTTCTTTCTTGAGTGCTCTTATGATTACAGGATTCTCTAGAACTTGCTTTAAACCGTTTGAGACTATATTGATACATGTGACAACATGAATATGATAGAGGCATTAGGATTTTTAGCCAGAGCCAAACAGCCATCCCTTATTGATGTTCCAAGAGAACACACCCTTAGTGAACCAATTTGAGCCTACATTGAATAAGCTATCTCTTTGGTAACCATAACTTGTCCCTAACCTAAATATACTTATATCTTTACCTTTGTTCCAAAGATGAATTAGCATGTTTTGAGACAAGTTGCAAAGACAAGGGATATTTTTAGTTAAAAATTTGGGTTAGAAACAAGAAATAAGTGTGGGGGGGAAAGAAAAGAAAAGTCAAAAAAAAAAAAAAAAAAAAAGAAATGGAATACTGGCAAATACATTCAAAAAAAAAAATATGAATCATCTCTTGAATTTTGGGAAAAAGAAAAAGATGTTACAAAGTTGTTCAGAATGAAGAAAAGGCCCAACATAAATATCCGGCCTAGGTGACTATGTACTTGTAAAGAGTTTTGAGAAGTTTCTTTGTATGATCTTTTTATGTCTCTAAACTTTATGAAATCTTTGGAACCTTTGTGATATCTTTATCCTTTTGTTCTTCAACCACATTACAAACCCCTTGGCCCCATTACAACCTTGATTAAAGACCTCTTGATTCATGAAGTTGTATGATCTAAATAGTGGAGAATAGGTGGACAAGCAAGAATATGGTAGAACTGTTTTCATGAGATTGATTGAGTGTAAACACTTCACCACTACTTTAAAGAGTGAAAATCATGAGGGTATCCCATGTGAGAAGTTGAGATTAAATTTGAACATGCAATATTTTGATTGAGATATGTTATGCTAATATTGGCTTAACTCAAACAATTTACATTCAAGCATGATTTTTTGTGAAATTCTTTAAGCTATTGATTAGTTTATAAGACTTGTTCAAATATTGTATCTAATTTGTATTGAAAGGATTAGGAGTAAATATTTTTAGTATATGCAGTTTATTTATATTTTAGTTTTTCAATGTTTGTGGGTATCGTTCTAGTAAACCCTCACGAGACTAAACTCGTCCACTAGGGACACCTAGGGGTTTAAAGGCTTGTGTCACATGCTAAGTGCCACCGTGATTTCCTACGAAAATGGATTAGATTAGATTTTCTTATTTTATTTTTATTGAGTCGTTGCTAGGGACTAGCAACAATCTAAGTGTGGGGGTGTGATAACTCGTATAATTATATAGTTTTTAGTTATGTTTTATTAATGTTTTGTGTCAAATACGAGTTATTATTGTTTAGTCTAATTGTGTTTATGATCTTTTATATTTTTATGTATTTTGGTGTTTTTCACAAGTTTCTTTGAGTGATTTCAGATTACTAGAATTAAGGGCAAATCCAGTTCAGTTTCAGTTCCGACACCTTTTGCCATATCAGCTATATCTCGAGTTTCACTGAAGCAATAAGGCTGAAATTTGTAGCCATGCAAAGCTAAGAGGCATATCTATCTTTTTCATGTTTTACACTTCTTAAAACGGAGTCGTTTTCCCTAGCGAAATCGACCATCAAGTTGGCTGATGTGCAATGACGTCTGTGCTGACATGTTTTCGTATTATGCCCGTATCTTCTTATCCACATCAGCAAATGAGCTGATTCCAACGGCTATGGTTCCGTAACTGATAGGGGAACCTTTGTCTAGAAGACCATGTGATCAGATCAGGCCTCCAATATTGAATAAATCGACCATCAAGGTGGCTGATGTGTAATGACATCTGTGCTGACATGTTTTCGTATTTTGCCCATATCTGCTTAACCACATCAGCAAATGAGCTGATTCCAACGGCTATGGTTCCGTAACTGATAGGGGAACCTTTTTCTAGAAGACCATGTGATCAGATCAGGCCTCCAATATTGACGAAATCGACCATCAAGTTGGCTGATCAAAATCGTCATATACCTACCTTTGAAATTTGTAAAGCTTGTCTCTTGTCATTTAGCCCTCCAAAATGTGTATAAATAGAGGGCCTTGGATGATTGTAAGGGATCATATTGGAGATTGGTAGGATATTAGCCATTTTAACAAAATTCTCTAAGTTTTCTTCTTCTTTCTTTTCTCTAGTTTTCTTTTTCTTTAGAAAGAGCAAGAGGTTGGATAATTAATATTCTTCTTCTTCTTCTTTCTTTCTTTTATTTTCTTCTTAGATTCTATTTAATTTTATGTTTATAATGCCTATGCTAGGCTAAACTTCTATTTGGTTAAGGGTGATTTCAAAGCCGTAGACATGTTTTGTGATTGATTTTCAGATTCTATCTATCATTAATTTTCTATCAAAGTTGCTTATGTTCTTCGACAAGAATTGTTCATGATGTTGTCTTGATTTGTTTAGGTGTACAACTAGATAGATCTTGATAATTATCTATTGCTAGTTTAGGAGTCTTGATCCGTGTAATTGTCTTGATTTCCTATTCATAAGTGGCAATTTGTGATTAATGATTATGGTCAAGTTTTCAATAATTGCAAAGTGGAACATAACCTAAGTTGAACAATCCGAGCTTATGTGTTTGTTGCTTAGATCAACCTATCTTTCTCATCATAAAGCTGCCATTAAATTGAATCTAGAGAGCTTATTCTAGGTTGTTTGATGGTTAGAGATTAAATAGAGAGCTTGTTCTATTTAACGACAAACTAAGGAAAGATTGGGATAACAGAGCTTGTTGTTATCTACGGTTGTTAACTTTGATAGTTGGTTGATATTGATAGATCTGAAATTGATTCTTAATGATGTCTAGTGGTGGAGAATGAAACCTTAACCATATTTTTCATTTTTGATTCTTCTTACTTGTTTTCTTACTTTTCTAGTTTGCTTATTTTTAAAAGTATATTTATTTTTATTGGCTGGTTATACCGCCTAATTTAGTATATATATTTTTATTGGCTGGTTATACCGCCTTGCTTAGTATATATATTTTTATTGGCTGGTTATACCGCCTTGCATCTTATTCTTATTGGCTGGTTATACCGCCTTGCATCTTATTCTTATTGGCTGGTTATACCGCCTTGCATCTTATTCTTATTATTTACTTTAGTTTAAATCTGGCTTCAAAAAACCCCTTTTCTTTTATTGTTCTTGAATTTAAGTGTTAAACTATCAACTTATAAACTAAAACCCAATCCCTGAGGACTCGACCCTTGCTAACTACTATACTTACAATTGATCTTTTTAGTGCAAGGTTAAATAAGATACACTCTTTTGGGTGCATCAGTCGCTAAGCTGTCATAAGAATTTTTGACCGCCAGACGATTTTAAAAATAAATAAAGTCACCACCAATATTTTTTAGTTTAGTTGTGATTGAAGACCTATTAAAACCGGTTTTAGTTAAAATATTTTAAAATTAATTAAAACATTTTTTAAAACCAATTTCGAAGTCTGCGTTTTAAACCAGAGAGAAAACAAAATTTGGTTCGGGAGTCGGTTACGTGCGGGAAAGGTTAGCACCCGTACGACGCTCGTTTAGAAAATGATACCATTTAATCATGTGTATCCTTTAATCTTGATAAAACGATTCAATTTTTGATATTTAAAAATAATTCCCATAACTCTCTTTATTGCAAATTTTTTTATTTGTAGAAAAGAACAAATTATTTCATTTAGGAATAAAATGAGAATCTTTGGCATCGAAAACTTTCATCGAATTCTCCAACGTCTAGGCAGAATTTGAGAAGAGTTTCTTCGCTTTCGAATTTGTATAATATTCCTCTAAATCAAATAATGTTCCTTCGTAATCAACAATTATTCAAAATCCTCCAACGTCTAGGCAGAATACCAATATTTGTTTTTACTCGAAATATTATTTTATTTTTGTTTTGTAAGACCCTCTTAAGACTCTCGGTTTTCCTTTTTTATTCTATTTTATAATAAAATATGATACGCAATGAAAGGAATAATTAATAATAATGAATGAGCGTACATAGAAAAATAAAGAATAATAATTCAAACAATAAATTGTTTGGTTTTAGAAATAAAATTTTATTTGGGTGAGGATAAAAAACTTCGACATGAGAGAACTTTCCCAAATTCTCCATCGTCTAAGCGGAATTTGGACAAGATCTCTACATTTAAGAATTCTTATCCCGGTTCTTCGAACTGACATACACCGATCTTTTTTTTATATAAAAAAAGTATATAATAATCTAGATAACGAATTAATTTAATTATAAAACAGAATATTTTATTTTTTTAAGGGTGGCATGAGGACCCTTGATATGAGATCTTCCCCAAATTCCCCATCGTCTAGGCGGAATTTGGAGAAGATCTCTACACTTGAAAGTTCTCATTATAAGCATATTATCATTATTATTCAAGAATATCCTTTTTTTCTTTGTTAAAAATTTTATTTAATATTTGTGTTGCGTAACATATCATAAACTGAACAAATAATATTAACATGCCAACCAAAGATACATAAGCATGAATAAATAGATGGCATAACAAAATGATAAAAAAATATATTTATTTTTTTATATTTATTTTTTATTATTTTAGGAATAAGACATGAACTCTCGATGTATGTGAGAGCCTTCCCAAATTCCCTAACATCTAGGTAGGATTTGGAAAGGATCTCCACATTTGAAAGTTCTCGTAGTGATCCTTACAATGAATATATTCTTAGTTTTTTTTTTAAAAAAATATTAGAATCCTTCCAACATCTAGGCAAGAATCGTAAATTACTATTATTATTATTTAATATTTATTATTATTATTAAAAATACCCATTCTCATTTTATCTTTTTATAAAATAAAAAAAAGTAAAATTTGTGTGATATGACACATAACCAAAATAGATTTTATTTATTTTAATTTTTATAAAGAAATTTCATTATGTTTATTAGTCATTTTAATAAACTATCTTTAATATTTGATAAAACCATCTAGAATATATATATATATATATATATATATATATATATAAATTTAAAGATATATATATATGTGTGTTTGCAAGGAGCTTGATTAAATAATTATTTTTATAATTTTTTGGTTTTCCTTTTTTTTTTTTTTAAGATTTCCATATATATATATATGTCATGAACTATTTTATTTAAAATATATATATGTACATATATTCATGTGATAAAAGCTTAAAAAAATAAATAATTGGGCCATGGAATAAAAAGCTTAAAAGACCAAATTCATACCCAATCAGCCCATGCTTAGGCCCAACGCAGGGACTGACTGTGCAAAGCCCAACAGATCCAGGCCCAACCTCTGCCAAACGATCGGGTCGGCTCCAACGGGTGCGGGTCGGGTCAGCTGCTTTTTCCCCTCTTCTTCTTTTTGCTCGGGTCAGACTATCCGCAGGGCGATGCGCGGATCCTCTCCTGCCTTTTTTTTTTAAAAAACACCAAAACTACGTCGTTTTGGTCTCTTTTAAAAGCCCGAATTCCCCTTTCTTTTTCAATTTTTTTTGCTCTCTCTCTCTCTAGCTTCTGACCCTCTCTCTACAAAAAAAAAAAAAACATGTTCTTCAAATCACCGAAAAAACAATAAAAAAACCCAGATTTCGATCGGCCAACGACGATCGTCCGCTATTCCTCGCCGTCGCCTCCGGTGGCTCCCAGAATCCCACCCTAACTCCGTTTTGTCCTCCTCTTTCTGATTCTGGGCTCCGTTTTGCTCGAATCGGAGCCGAAGTCCCTAGATCTAAGAAGATATCTCGCGACTAAAATACCCAGATCCGCCCCGAACAAGCGACGAATCGATCCCGAAATCTCACCAACGGTTCTCCTCCCCCTTATCTACCTACTCACAGTTCGGGTTTGGGAGCCAACGCCTCAAACCCGATGAACCCTTGTCGAAATCAAAACTGGAGAGGGTTCTTTTTTTTTTTTGTTTCTTTTTTGAAAAAATTAAAAAAAAAAAAAAACTCCTTCTGGCTATGGTTTTTGTGTTATTTGTAGGGAATTCAGAACCCAGATCTTCTGGGATTGGGTTTTGCCCTAGGATTTAAAAAATGGAAAGAAAAGAAAATTGTGGACTGTAATGGTGCCTGGGTGTGTGCAGGATGGTGGCGTGGGGGCTTGGGTTGGCTAAGGTGGTGGCGTGGGGGCTTGCTGGCTAGGGATAGGGTGGCTGTAGGGTGATGGCTGCCATGGTGGCTAGGGTTGCAGGGAGGGGGCTGGCTATTGTAAGGGGCTAGGGTAGCAGGGGGCTAGGGTTTGGCTGCTTGGGGGCCTGCATAGAAGGCTGGGCGAGTAGGACTGTGTGGCCTGCTACTCGAGCAGGCCCAAGGATTTGGTGTATGTTTTGGGCCTTATGGGCCCTTAGGCCTGGTAGGTCAACAGGGCCTGATGGCCTGCTTCATGGGTGATCCGATACTAGGCCTGCTAGGGGGAAGGGGTCCTATCGGCCCCGCAGATGGCCTGGGTCCAACTTGGATCTGACCCGGGCTAAAATCAGTTGCTACAAAGTGCATCTGTGAATAATACACGATATAATTTGCTAAGTCTTGATGACCTTGGGATTTGGCAGGCTTGTAGCATTTAGGTGCTAATGAATTAATGAATATATTTTAGATTTATTTTGCAACTGACGTCGTAATTGAAATTGAAAATTTTACACAGGTGAATGGCAGCCTCTTGCCTGCTTCTGTGATATCAGTTTACTGTGCTTATGTGTGCTACACGGGTCTCTCCAGTGAACCTCTAGATTATGTATGCAATGGTCTCCATAATAAATCCTCGGCTGTTTCCACTAGTACTCTTATTCTTGGGATGCTCACAACAGTTCTCTCAGTTCTCTATTCAGCCCTTCGTGGTGGATCCTCAACAACATTTTTATCTCCACCATCTTCCCCAAAACCAGGTACTCAAACGATGCAATTCTTCTTATCATATTAAATTCTCAGAAACTTATAAATTGAAGATATATATACAATTTTTTCATATAAGTCTTGAAGTTTTCCTGCTAACATTTTCAAATGCCTAAGCTAGTGCATTATATCTTTGTTACATGTGATTCATGTTTATTGACTGTTAATGTTTTGTTATTCCCTTGGAAGAAATATTAATATACTTCGAAGTAGACGGGAAGAATAAGGCTACACCGCTATTTAGTTTGGAAAAGGATCTTTTCATTGCCCATGAATGGCATGCCAAGTTCTTATTGGTACATCATTAAGTTATGCTACAATGAATCATGTATTGAGGCAAGAAAAATTAAGTGGCAGCTGAACTTGCTAATCTGGGACACTCCATGGACCATTTTTGGTCAATTTTTTTTAATCCCAGCTGTTTTGCTAAGATTTTCATGTGATATTTGATGCAATTTCATTTAAACAAAGTGGCTGGTAATATCTACAGGTTATTACACTCTTCTTATTTGTTAATTTACATGTTTCCTCAACTGCTGCTTCTTGTAAATTGTAATTATCACAAGGTAAACATGGTAACTAGAGTATTTATTCAAGTGCCAGGTAAAATGCTTCAAAATTCAAAATGATGAATGTAGCTAGATTCCACCATGTTTTCAAAATGAATTAGTAAATAACAAGGTCCCTGCTGCCTCTTGATGATACTTTCCAAACTGGGCTCTAATTTTGACTGTCATTTGATAAGCTTCTGCATTTCAAAGCCCCTTTAAAATGTCCTCAAAGTTAGTGTTCTTTCTTGTTGGGAGAATAGCTTTCATTCATTTGGCAAGTAGAGTCTTTCCCATTAATTTAAACAAGTGATCACAACATTGTGGTGCAGGTAGTAAGAAACCACTTTTAGAAGGGGAAGATGTGGAAGAAGGGTAGGAAAAGAAGGAGACAGAAACTCGACCAGTTAGTTATTCCTATTCATTCTTCCACCTGATCTTTGCCTTGGCAATCATGTACTCTGCTATGCTTCTTTCAGGATGGACCAGCTCATCTGATAGCTCGGATCTTGTAGATGTTGGCTGGACATCCGTCAGGGTTCAAATCTGCACCGAATGGGTCACTGCTGCACTCTATGGTTGGACCCTTGTGGCACCTTTGATTCTCCCTGACCGAGAGTTCTTCTAGGTTTGATCTCAGTAGCATGTCTAGCCATTCAGAAGCAATTATCTTAGAATTATCAATGTTCTGCTTCCTTTCCTTTTAGTGGACACTGATTGTTTTAGACAGTGAGACCAGGATTGTTGGTTTATTGCATCCTACATAAAAAATGGGCTTGATGAATGTATAGAATCAAAATTGATATAGAATTAATTCCTCCCTATTGGGCTTTTATATTTGTAGCTCTTGCCTGTGTTTTTCTTTTTTCTTTTTTTAATTTATTTATCAAATTTGCTCTTATTGGTTTGGGATCAAAGAAGAATATCTTGAGGCACATGAAAAAGAAAAGAACATATTTATTGCATATAAAACCAGACTCTGATTGGGCACAAGTTTGTTAATAGAGTTATCAGATTTTGTCTGAGTTTAATTTTTTTCGATTGATATTGATTTTAAGGATGCATTATTTTATATTGATATGATACATTTAAATAATCAAACTAAAAAAAAATTGCAACTTATTAATTGAGATAACCCCTTGTAGGTGAGTCACATTCATTTATGTAGGTGAGCTGAACTGAAAATAATAATAATAATAATAATAATAATAATAGTAAAGGGAGGCCTAGCAGAATATGTGATCCAAGTTAACATAGAAATGACAACATATTTAATTTTTTATGTCTTCCATGTGTTTCAACAATGTATATATCTGCACTTTCTGACAGAATTGTATATTACCCTACATTTTTTACTGGGAAGCAGAACATCATGCATCATGCATCGCCCATTTGTGTATTCATATTATTATAATATATTAAAACTAAGATATAAATAATAAAGTTTAAAATAATGTACATTCAAGGATTTGATTAAATTATAGTATAAATTATCATTTTTTTTTTGGCACTATAATCTTAAGCTTCATTGACGACAATTAGTCTTTTATTTATTTATTTATTTATTTCATAAATCCCATCTTATTTTCATAAATCTCGTTCTATCCTACAGAATTTTTTTACATTTTTTAGTGTCTAACCAACTTCACCTTAAGATAAGATAAAAGAATTTTGTAAAAAGGATTATTGAAAATACTATTTTCAAAATTGAAAAAAAATAGTATCAGCAAAACCACAGTATTAGAGTTCTATTATTAGTGAAATCATTCCATCAATCAGCTTCATTATCTTTACACCTAGATGTACAACCAACATTATCATTACACCATATATAAAAGGAAAAGGAAAAGCAAAAAATAGAAATAATTTTTTTTTTTTAAATAAGATAAACCCAAAAAAATGGTCTTTTTATTTTAATATAGCCAAAAAAAATTATTTATCAAAATATCGCTTTTTTCAGATTAATTCTCAAAATTCGCCTTTTTTTAATCAGTTGGGAAATCGCCATGGCCCATGGCGATTTCCCAACTGAAAATTTTAATTTTTTTTAAAATACCAGTTGGGAAATCGCCATGGGCCATGGCGATTTCCCAACTAAAATTTTGGAAATCGCCACCCACGGTGGCGATTTCCCAAGGTAAGTTCTTTTTTTTTTTAATTCTTTTAATAAATAATAAAAATTAAATAATTTTAAAATTTTAAAAATAAAGATTTAATAATTTTAATATATAATTTTTATCCTATGGTGGTAAAAGTGTCCATGGGTCGGGCCCGGCCCATGTATGGTATCAACACCACATTTGCTTGCCCAAGCCACGGTGACAATTTTTAAATCTTTATTTATTTATTTTTTCCCTTGCCCAAGCCCATTTCGAGTCGTGCCGACCCGAAAGCCCATTTCACTATTAAAAATATATTTTTATATATTTTATAATTTTTTGAATTTTGAAAAATTGCCACCGTGGCTCGGGCAAGCAAATGTGGTGTTGATACCATACATGAGCCCGGCCCGTCCCATGAACACTTCTACCACCATGGATAAACATTATATATTAAAATTATTAAATCTTTATTTTTTAAAATTTTAAATTATATAATTTTTATTTAAATTTTATTATTTATTAAAAGAATTAAAAAAAAAGGTAAAACTTACCTTGGGAAATCACCACCGTGGATGGCGATTTCCCAATGGGAAAAAAAAAATTTGAAAATTTTAGTTGGGAAATCGCCATGGGCCATGGCGATTTCCCAACTGGTATTTTAAAAAAAAATTAAAAATTTCAGTTGGGAAATCGCCATGGACCATGGCGATTTCCCAACTGATTTAAAAAGAGCGGATTTTGGAAATTAATCTGAAAAGAACGATATTTTGGTAAATTTTTTTTTATAGCTAATTTAGATAAAAAAAACCCCAAAAAAATTTGGTTAAAAAATAGCACAGTTTTTGTTTCAAATGGAAAGTGTTGTCATCCTATTGTAATTCAAGTAAACAAACAGAAAATTCAAGATTAAAGTCATTAAAAATTAATTGATTTTGTGATTTCTTAAGATTTTATTTCATAAAAGAAGAAGATTATTTTTCACAAATTAATATTTTTGGTATTTGATGTGGGATTTAACTTTAATTATTAAAATTAAGAGTTTAATACTTTATTAATGGATCCTATTGCCACATTAATTTCATGTACTATATTCCATACAAAATCCTATTATTTTATATATAAAAAAAAATTTATTGTCAAAATCCTAGCAACTTAGATTTAAGAAGCACCCATTTAACTCCATTTTCATTTTTCATTAAACAAAAACAAAAGTTTTTTTTTTTTTTTGAAAAAAAAAATTGTCATTGCCATTGCCATCCATAAAACAAATCCAAAACCAATTCAAGAGGATTACTTCCCCAAAGAGCAAACAGGAAAATAAAAAAATTGAAAGTTAAAATACTAAAAAAATCTTTTAATTATTTTATTTTTTATACTAAATCTTTTATACTATTTATTACATTCAAATAAATATTCATCTTTTAATTTGTATTCAAATAAATTTTTATTTTAAATATAATACTGATTTATGTTAAGTATTATTTAGGTACAAATTAAAAATTTATTTAGATACATATTAAAAATTATGTACTTATTTTTATGCAAATTAAAAATTAAATACTTATTTAAATGCAATAAAAATATAAAAATTACCTAAATAAATTTTAACAAAAAATTTATTAAAAAAAAAAAACACAAACTTGCATTTTAACTCCAAAAAAATCAACCTCCTAAAGCAAAGAATATATTTTGTTTGTTTCTTTAAATTAAAAAAAATAAAAAGGTAAATTCCAAAACCTATACATATTACCTACGATAGGCCTCCTCTCAGTCTCACCTAAAATTCCACTGCACCCCACAAATCCACATATTTAAGTTTTAACATGCTCCATTTCCTCATCATGCCCCCTTCTTCAAAATCCACTTCCACCGCCTCCTTCACCGCCACGGGCGCCGGCGCCGCCAAACTTACCGGCCACCATCACCATCAGCACCATAACAACCACCACTCCCCTCTCCTCCTTTGCAAACACTCTCCATCAGCCACCCTAGACCTCCTGATCCTAATTTTAGTCCTTTTCTCAGGCACTTTCCTTCTATCCTCTTACTTCTCCTACCTCTTCCATTCCCTTTCCCTTCTCTTTTCCCCTCTCCTCTCCGCCCACAGCGCTTCCTTTTCTCTCCCTTTCGTTTCCTACCTCTTGGGTTGCACTCTTTTCTTTGCCATTACCCTTATTTCCATCGAGTTCTGCTGCGGTTCACGGTCCCGGAAATGTGAAAAACCTGGCTGTAAAGGGCTGAAAAAGGCTTTGGAGTTTGATTTGCAGTTACAAACGGAGGATTGTGTGAAAAATGGATCAAAGGAGATTGATTGTTTGCCTTGGAAAGGTGGGAGTGAAGGTAACCCTGATTATGAGTGTTTGAGGGCTGAGTTAAGGAAGATGGCGCCGCCTAATGGACGAGCTGTTTTGCTTTTTCGGGCCCGCTGTGGTTGCCCTATTGCTAAGCTTGAAGGTTGGGGTCCTAAGAGAGGGAGACGCCATAAAAAGTGAGTCCTTTCGGGGTTAATTTTGATGGGTTTTGGGAGAATTGGGTTTTTTTTTTTGTTGATTTATTGATTGATTATATTTTGGGGGTTGTGGCTGGGATTTAATCTTTGGTTTTGTTTAGATTAAGGGGTTTTAATAGAAAGTTATGGTTTTTTTTAATCGTTTAGCATTTTCATTAGGCTTCTCTGTTTTGGATGCCTTGGCAAAATTGTTTTTTGTTTTGTTGAATTTCAACTGCTTTGAGAGATTGTTATAATTTTGGGTGGTTGTGGTTCTGGGTTTTAAAGATCTCAATTGTTAGTATAGGCGGTAATTGACTTATAGATATACCCATAGCGTAATTGGCAGATTTCTGGACTGTAGTTTTGATGCTGATCACTAAACAAAACCATGTTTTTCTGGGATTTTGATCTATTTGTTTGCATACAGGCAAGTTTATGCATTCTTTTTAATCGTTGATGCCTTTTTAACAATATATTTTGAAAGAAAGATCTCCATGTTTAATTATTAGATTTTGACTATCATTATATGTTTTCTGGGTTTGTCTCCAGTGTATAATTTGCAAGGGCTTTGATTGGTTTTCAACTTGCATTTTTGTTTACTGTGGTTGCTCTTTCTTATTATTAGAGAAGAATTGTGTATAATTGGTATGTTTTCCTCCATGCATTGGGATGAAAAAGACAAGGATGTGAAAAGCTTCTCATTGTTAATTTGATCTGCCAAATGTGTTTAAATGACTCAAGTGCAAAAAAATATTACGTTTGGATTGTCATCTTTTTCGGCAGCATTTATAATTAATAACTTTTTTGAGATTTATGAAGAATGGGTTCATCGTTTTTAAGTTCCTAATAACTTTCTTGAGATTTATGAAGCATGAGTTAATCGTTTTTAAGTGAGGAACTTTAGCCAAAAAAAAAAAAAAAGAGAGTTATTTTTGGAGTCTGGAAAAGCAAACACTTGCATAAGTTGCATTTAGGCAAGGAATCTGTAATGTGGAATCACTAGCTAATTGAGGTTTTTGATTTTTTTTTTTTTTTGTGAGGATAATTATTAACCTCTTGCATTTATGATGTTTCGATACTATGTTGTGAGGTCTCCTTATGCTTGAAGTTTAACTTCTTTCGTTTGCAACATTTACAAGCAAGTCATCCCACTGCTGTATTTGAACATTGAGATCATTGTTATACTTATTGTTAATGCACCCCCCTGAGTATGTTACTGTTATTCTTTTGTGGTGGTACAAAAATGAGTTTCAGGCAGTCATATGTATTACTTCCTATTTTTCTCCACTTTATTATCATATGAATGTTTTATGTGTGTGTGTGTTGTAAGTGATAGGTGATTTTCAACTTTATAACTTTATGCAATTGCACTAGACATATGTGTGAGAGTATTTTTTATCTTGCTTTGCTACATGGGTAGGATACTGATCAGGAAAAATTGAAAAGTTGTAACATCTAAGCTGGTTAAGAAAGTGAAACTTGATAATTTTGGGTTGATTGGTAACAACATTGTTCAGAGTCTGAAAAATCCAATAGAATGCTGTTTTTGGTAGCTTTAGTTGGTGTACCCAGTAAAATACTAGAAATTTCTAACATGCCATTTAAATGGATGCCTTCATTGTCTCTGCATCAATTAGGGAAAATTAACAGGAACCAAGCATATTGGTGATCTGCCCTTTATGGAAACTATAAGATTTAATCTTAGCATCCACATTAATTATTGGAGTTGTTACCCTCTCTCATGTGCCTTTTGCGTTTGTTGACAATGTAATGTCTTCCTTGGGGGCATGTTGGCTTGGCATTTTGGGTATTTCATTTTGGGGGATGGATTCTGTATATGATTTGATACGTCTTTAGATAAGATGGAAGCTAGTTGGGGCATTAATAAACTATCAATGACCATGTATAGTCATGTGGTAAGTGCTCGAGTTTGGCATTATGGAAAATATGGTCAGCTCCCTTCATTTCAAGGAAAAGTGTAGCTGGGGCAAGATCTAATCCAACTTATTACCAATTATTGTGGATGAGCTTGTCTTTGTTTTTTAGGTTGGAGGTGAACCATTAGTGGATGTGCTTTTGTAAAGTTTTCTACCACATTGCCCAGTACTCGCCTTAGCCATAGGAGCCTGACATATTAAGTTTTAACAGTAATCATGAACATCACCTTCATCCCCTTTTCTGTTATGCTGTTACTAAGAACATCTTATGTAGCCTAGTCTTCAATAAAGGATAGCCCCAGGCCTGATTGCATGGAGTGATATTTATTTATTTATATTTTTGAGGGAGTATTGATCAAATTTCAAAGCTGAGAAAATTTTTGACAATTCTCTTGATGACTAGGTAACCATAGTGGTTTGAATGTTATTTGTCAACTATGTTTTTCTCATTAGCTTTTGTTGGATGTCTTTTGATTGTCTTTGGTTGGTCTTTGAGCACTGCTGTTAGTTCATTCACTCTCCCACTTTTTAAATTCAAAGATAAAACAAAATTTTATCAGGTTTCTGCTTGCCATTATTTCACAGAAAGACGCTTCCACTTATCCAAAAAAATGTAGATATGCTCGTAGTTCGAATTCATGAGTGAGTTTATAATATTCATTAATGAATAATTCGGAAATGAAGGTCACATTAATTAGTTAATGCAAAATGATGGTTTAATGCATTTAATTGGATAGCTGAAGAATTTTGGCTATTTCTGCTATTGGTTTCTTGCATTCATCATCTGGCACTTCGTATTAACATTAATTCATTTTGTCAAATCTTATGTGGTTTGCATTGCAATTTTCCTGACAAAGATTTTGGGTTACAATTTTTTGATAGATTGTTTTTTTTTTTTTTTTTTTTCCACATATAAGTTGATGTGACTAAGGCGACTACTGGTTTTTACAGGGCTCTAGCCAGTTCGGCACAAAACGGAGATAATCGCTAATAATTGATGATGGTACGGTCACCGGAATCTTCCTTATATATTCCAACCTTTTACTATTATCTTTAATGCTTTATCTCCTTTCTGGAAGACTTTACTTTGATCAGAAGAAATTTTATATGCTATATTCCCGGTGGCATTTCTTGAACCTTTTCTGAAACAACATTATTGTCTCATCGTTAACTTGGAAGGATATACAAACATTTAATTTGAATAAAATAATGCTAAATGGATATTTTTATTTCAAAATAATCTGTAGACTTGAGCACTGGTATTTGGTACTGGCAGTTAGCCATTTTAATAAACATCTATTAAATGTTTATCAATGTTAGCCTTCCCATGTGTTACCAGTAAAATTATAGAGATTTGGCAATTTTATTTGGCAATTTTACTACTAGAACTCTTCAAGTAATGCTATTTGTCAATTTAATATATGTCGATATTTGATTCACATGATATTAAATTATATTTTTTTATGAGAGAGATCATCACGGTAGGTAATTTGCAACTGGGGGTTTTCTATTCTGAGCGTTTGGGAATTTGATCTTTGTGAGAGAAATACGTGGGACTAAATTTTGGAGTGCATCCTTAGAAAAGAAAAAGGTAGCTGGTTTCTATGTTATTCGGACTTATTATTTTTCTTGAAGTATTTGTGTTTGATATTTATATTTAATCATATTCGAACATGAGTATGAGAATATGATTTTTTAAATATATAAAAAAAACTTAAAAAAAATTAAGTATATTCGTGTCGGACATATATCCGTATTTAACATTCACTTCCGAGTTTGAGTAACATAGGTTGGATTAGTTATGTTGAGTAATAAATATAGATTTTATGGTTAATTATTTATCGAGGTTTCGTAATTGAATAGACTTTGAGGCTTTGCTTGGTAGGGTGAAAAGAAAATTGAAAAGATGAAAAATTGGAAGAGAAAAGAAAAGATGAAAAATATATATATATATATATATATTTTTTTTTTCTTCCATTGGTGTGCTTGGTAGGAAAGATGGAAAAGTGAAAAGAGAATGTAATTTTTTTTTAATCCATTGCTTGGTAGAGTTGAAAATTGAAAGGAAAGAAAATAAAAAGTACATTGTTTTAACATTATATTCATTGTAAGTTAAGATGAATTACATCATTCTCATTTTTTTTTTTTTCAATTTGAAATGATTTTCTTTTTTTTGTTAATGTGTGGAAAATGATGATCTTTCTTATTATTATTATTATTATTATTATTTATTTTTTTTTTTTTTTACCTTTTTTTCTTACCAAAAACACTCAAATTTTTTTTTTTTTTCACTTTTTTATATATTTTTTTTTCATCCTTTCATTTTTTCACTCTAGCAAACATACTCTAAAAGTTTATGAAATTATGAACCTCTTACTGGATTGATGAGTTTGATCGAAGAAGAGGTCATTGTTACTATGTATTCATCAAAATCAAGGAGGAGAAACCAGTTTGCTTAAAAGTAACCAAGTGCACCCTTCTTTCCCTCCAAAATCAACTGTTTCTTGAGCTCAAGTATAAGACAGAAATCCACACCATTTTGCTTATAAAAATAAAAAACTCGACTGCAAAAATGGCTCATGTTCATCTCTCAGTCTCATGTTCAATTCTCTCAAACCAAAATCTTCCCTCCACCGTTCTCTCAAATGCCTCTCAACTTTTGCAACCTCTTCTAAGCCCACTGAAAACCCCACGACTACGAGCACATTCTCATCTCTTCTTTAAAATCCGTTGCAATTAGACTTGTCAATTTTGACCCGAATTCGAAAAATTCGATCAATCCACTCGAATTCAAATTTGATTCAACCTGCTTTGATTAAAAAAAGTCAATAATAAGAAATTGATCAATTCGAGCCCGAAATGATCCAAAAAATTAATCCAAAATGATCCGAACTTAAATTAAATACAATTTTATTTTAAAATTATTAATTTAATAAAAATAATATCTATAACATAAATTATTATTATTTTTTTAAAGTTATAACTTGTAATTACCATTTCGAAGTATGATAAAGTATACAATTATCATTTAATATGTATAAATTGATCTTATTCTTATATAATATATTTGTTCTTTTTTCTATATGTAAAATAATGCAGTGAGTCAGTGATTATACATGTACAGATATCGTATTAGATCTATAATTATACTATTATGATAATTTTTTAACATGTGATTAGTTTAAATTTTTTTTGAATTGTTATTGTAATTAAAATATATTATATTAGTTGTAATGGAATTGAATTGAATTGAATTTTTTGATTAATGTCTGAAAATAAAAACAAATATTTGTTTAAACTTAAAGAGATATTATATTAAAATTTATCGATGAATGATCATTTTAAATAACTATTGTTGCTTTTATATATATATATATATATATATATATATATATATATGAAAATCAATTTAAATAAATCTTAAATAAATAAAGAATATTGCACCAACATATTTTGAATTTCTTTTCTTTATTTTTGACAAAAACGGCACCACCCAACTCATGATGATGTTACCTCATCATGCACGTGCATATATATATATATATATATATATATATATATATCCATATTCATGAAATTAATAATTCTCTAATTCCCTATAATCTATCTTAAGGTTATTGTTATACATGTTATTTTAGGATAAATGTTTAAATATATAATTTTTAAAATTTTATCATGTAATTTTTTAAAAGTATATAAAATAAATTATTGACATGTGTATGTTGTTATAATGATTTGTACATTACATTATAATAAATTAATAATACATTTACAAATATCAAATTTAAATATGTAAATTGATTAAGAATTTAAGGCAATGGTTTCAAGTACACAGTAATACCCGTTTGAGTAAAACTGTAAAATAGATACTTAAGTCTCGAATTCCAAAAAATTATCCGATTATGTTCAATAAATATTTATTTTCAAATAAGGTTAGATAAATATTTATTTTCAAATTAAAATTACAATGTATATATATTTTTTTATATTTCGATAAAATTTTAATTAAATATGACTCGATCAAATAATTTTTTATTTAAATATGATCTAATTTTATTTCAAAATTAATAAATTGAACCTAAATAATCTGAACGATCGAATTCAAATAAATTGAGTGACAAACCCGAATGACCCGAATCCGAAATGATCCAAACCCGAAATGACACGAACTCGAAGTGACTCGTACCTGAAATGACCCAAACCCATAATCGATCCAATTTTTTTTAAACCCAAATTGACCCGACCCAAATCTAACTTGATCCACCCAATTGACAAGTCTAATTGCAACCCCTTTCTCCATTTCTCAAGGCCAAAAAACCCATTGCCTCGTTATCAAATTAGGCTTTCATTTCCAACCCTTTTATACCAAACACCTTACTTAACATGTACGCCTAATGCTGCTTCATTGAAGAGGCTGAACGCTTGTCTACCTGTTTGATCAAATGCCTAAAAGAGGTTCTGTTTCTTATACGACCATGATAATGGGATTTGCTTCGAAGGGTTATTGGAGAGAAGCAATTGGGATTTTTAAGGAAATGAGAAATGAGGGTATTTTGCCTAACGAGGTTAAATTGGCAAGTTTGATTTCTGCTTGTTCGGGTTTTGGAGGGATTTTCATTTGTAGAATGTTACGTGGTTTGGCGGTTAAGGTGTTACTTGATGAGTTTGTTATTGTTTCAACGAATTTGTTGCACATGTACTGTGTTTGTGGGAGTTTAAGGGATGGGAAGGATTTGTTTAATGAGATACCGAAGAGGAATGTTGTTTCTTGGAATGTGATGTTAAAAGGATATGCGAAAGCTGGGGATGTTGAGTTGGCTATGGAGTTGTTTGAGAGGATGTTACGAGAAGAATATGTAGATAAGCAGTTAGAGTTAGTTAGGGAATGACTGTGTCCACGTCAGCAGTCTGTTAGAGTTGTTGTCCATGTCAGTGATAACTCGTATAATTATATAGTTTTTAGTTATGTTTTATTATTGTTTTGTGTCAAATACGAGTTATTATTGTTTAGTCTAATTGTGTTTATGATCTTTTATATTTTTATGTAATTTGGTGTTTTTCACAAGTTTCTTTGAGTGATTTCAGATTACTAGTATTAAGGGCAAATCCAGTTCAGTTCCAGTTCCGACACCTTTTGCCATATCAGCTATATCTTGAGTTTCACTGAAGCAATAAGGCTGAACTTTGTATCCCTGCAAAGCTAAGAGGCATATCTATCTTTTTCATGTTTTACACTTCTTGAAACGGAGTCGTTTTCCCTAGCGAAATCGACCATCAAGTTGGCTGATGTGCAATGACGTCTGTTCTGCACCGTTTTGGTATTTTGACCATATCTTCCGATCCACGTGCGCAAATGATCTGATTCCAACGGCTATGGATCCGTAACTGATAGGGGTATATTTTTCTAGAAGACCATTTTATCAGATCGAGCCTCCAACATTGACAAAATCGACCATCAAGCTGGCTGATCAGAATTGTCATACAATATGACGAAAATTGTTAGAAAAATGCACCCACCTATTATACCTACCTTTGAAATTTGTAAAGCTTGTCTCTTGTCATTTAGCCCTCCAAAATGTGTATAAATAGAGGGCCTTGGATGAGTATTGGGATACATTGATACATTGGTAGGATAGCCATTGTAATAAAATTCTCTAAGTTTTCTTTTTCTTTCCTTTCTCTAGTCTTCTTTTTCTTCTTACATTTCTTTTCATTTTATTCATATCTAGTATGTGTTTCTAATCATATTGTTGAGGTGATGAGGTGAAGCTCTTGGTAAATGCTAAGGTTAGTCTCTTAAACATGAGCTAAAATGAATCATCATTTATAAGCACTAGTATAGATAATATTTTCTTTTGGTTTAAAATCATACTTGCAAAGTAGAGATCTTGATTCATTATTGACAATGAAAATGGCACAGTAAATGCTTGGTTTCATAACCTTGATTTGTTGTAGACATATAACTTGGCATAAGGAATGCTTGGACTCTTTTTATGAGTTTTGAGGACACCAAATGAACATAATATCATATGCTATGGACGTTGGACAATTTGGACTGAATTGCTAAACCTTCCGATTGGAACCTCCCTTATGTGTGGATTTCAATTGTGTAATAAAACAAGATTAATCTTAGCATAACACCAAGAGTGGATTCTCTAACCTCAACATCTTTTCTTATTGTTTTTTATATCTTGTTTAATTTCTTTTATATTTTGTTTATTTTGTTCTCTAATATCTTGTTTATCTTATTTTGTTGTTGATCTCCTAATATATTGTTTACTTTCTTTTTCTTATATATTTATAAACTTATACTTACTAGTACGCTTCCCTGTGGTTCGACCTCGGACACCCGAGAATTTATTACTTGAACATAACCTGCACTTGGGTTTACAACTCTTAATTGAGTCACCATCAAGTTTTTGGCGCCGTTGCCGGGGAAGCAATACTAAGTATATAAGTTTATAAGTATATTTATTTTTTTTTGGCTGGTTATACCGCCTAATTTGTTTATATTTATTTTTATTGGCTGGTTATACCGCCTAATTTTGTATATTAACTTTGTTTTATGCTTGTTTGGCGACGTGATTTTAGATCTCGTCGTTTAGTTAGATTTTATTGTGAAACTTTTTCAGGTAATCTTTCTAATACAACTCCTACCATGGCTGACAATGAAAGTGTTCATGCTGAAGATGAGAACAGACAAGTACGCACCATGCGTGACTACTTGCAACCAACTCGAAGCTCATCACCCTCTTGTTTTATTTTTCCTCTCAATGCAAACAACTTTCGTTTTAACCAGGTATGATAGCTTTGCTTCCAAATTTCTATGGGTTGGAATCGGAAAGTGCTTACTCGTTTCTAAAAGACTTCGAAGATGTATGTGTCACCTTTAATGACCAACAATGTACAAATGAAATTGTCAAGCTAAAATTATTTCCTTTTTCTTTAAAAGATAAAGCAAAAATTTGGCTTCATAATTTAAAACCAAGGTCAATTGGCACATGGCAAGAATTACAAACTGAGTTTCTAAAGAAATTTTTCCCAGCACATAAAACTACTGCTTTGAAAGACAGATTCAAAATTTCAATCAAAATCAAAATGAAGCATTTTTTCAGTGCTGGGAGCGTTTTAAAGATTTGTTAAGTTCTTGTCCACATCATGGTTTTGAAAATGGCGTCTTATTAGTTTCTTTTATGAAAGTTTAACTCCCGAAACTAAACAATTTGTTGAAACAATGTGTAACGGTGAGTTTCTAGAAAAAGAACCTGAAGAAGCCTTTGACTACTTAGACCATTTGGCAGATAACTCTCAAGCCTGGCACACAGATAATTCCTCTGAAAGTTTCAATAGATCTAATGTTGTTTCTAACAGAGGAAAATATCATTTTAGTCAAGAAGATGAGATAAAAGCTAAAGTAGCTAATTTGGCTAGAAAGATTGAAGCCATGGAACTTAGAGAAGTAAAAGAAGTCAAAACGGTTAAAAATGAAGAAAGTTGTGGAATTTGTGAAATCATGGGACACCCCACTTCTGAATGTCCAAACATTCCCATTCTTAAGAAGCGTTGCATGATCAAGTAAATTCCATAAACACATTTAAAAAACCTTTTCCTTCTCCTTACTCTGAAACGTATAACCCTGAATGGAGAAATCATCCCAACTTCAGTTGGCGGAATAATAATCATGTTCAGGTACCACAATCTCAAAAGCCGGCAACACTTTTTCCTATCAACCTTCACGTGTACAAACCTTGGAAGAGACATTGCAAGCATTCATGCAAACACAAGCAAATGTGAATAGCCGGACTTCACAGGACATCAATGAGATCAAAAACACCTTGTCCACATTGACAGCTTCATTACGCACTCAAGAAAAAGGTAAGTTTCCTGCTCAACCTCAGCCTAACCCTTCTACTCAATGTCTTGTTTCTTGCTCCAATGAAACTCAACAGGAAAATGCCAGTTCTATCACAACTCTTCGAAGTGGAAAGGAAATTGACAAAAAGATTCCATCAAAAGACCAAGATCCTCTTTCCCCTCCGAAAAGTAATGGTAAGGATGATGGTAAGTCTGAACTTCTTGAAAATTTGGACAAAGAAAAAGGTATGCATCCTGCTCCTTTTCCTCAAAGGTTGCAAACAATAAAGAATTTGAATCAAAATGCAGAAATTTATGAACTTTTCAAACAAGTTAAGATTAACATTCCTTTATTGGATGCAATCAAACAAGTTCCATCTTATGCTAAATTTTTGAAGGACATGTGCACAGTTAAAAGGAAACATAATGTACAAAAGAAAGCATTTTTGACGGAAAGTGTGAGCTCAATCATTCAGCACCTTACTCCACCAAAATTCAAAGATCCTGGATGTCCAACAATCTCATGCATCATTGGAAACACTAGAATAGAACGTGCATTGCTTGATCTTGGTGCTAGTGTTAATCTTTTGCCTTTTTCTGTTTATCAACAGTTAGGTTTAGGTGAACTCAAGGAAACACCTGTTACACTTCAACTAGCTGATCGTTCTGTAAAAATTCCTCGAGGGATAGTTGAAGATGTTTTGGTTCAAATTGATAATTTTTACTTCCCTGTTGATTTTATTGTTTTGGACACACATCCTGTTTCAAATCCAAATGTTCAAATTCCTGTTATATTAGGCCGTCCATTTCTTGCAACTTCTAATGCTCTGATAAATTGCAGGAATGGTATGTTGAACATTTCTTTTGGAAATATGACTTTAGAATTAAATGTGTTCAACATTTGCAAGCAACCTGGTGATAATTCAGAAGTACATGAAGTGGATTTCATTGAAGAACTTGTTCATGAACATCTCACCACTACCACATTCCATGATCCTTTAGAAGCTTATTTAATTGAATATGAGTTTGATAATGCTTCAGAAATTTCACACACTGATTCTTTGTTAAAATCTTTTCAGGATAAGCATTGTTGGAAACAAAAGTTTGAGGAACTACCATCACTTACAAATGTCACTGTACCATCAACTATTGAACCACCCAAGCTGGAGTTAAAACCATTGCCATCCGAGCTAAAATATTCCTTTTTGGGTGAGAGTGAAACTTTTCCAGTCATAATTTCTTCACATCTTGATGAACTACAAGAAGGTAAGTTGTTACAACTTTTGAAGATGCACAAAAATGCATTAGGATGGACCTTAGCTGACATAAAGGGAATAAGCCCATTAATCTGCACACATAATATTTATTTAGAGGAAAATGCTAAACCCTCTAGACAAATGCAACGAAGGCTTAATCCTAATATGAAAGAAGTAGTGAGAAATGAAGTCATTAAACTTCTAGATAATGGAATCATTTATCCTATCTCTGATAGCAAATGGGTAAGTCCTACTCAAGTCGTACCTAAGAAATCTGGAGTTACTGTAGTTAAAAATGAAAACAATGAATTAATTCCAGCTAGGACTGTTACTGGTTGGCGCATGTGCATTGACTATAGGAAACTTAACTCAGTGACGAGGAAAGATCATTTCCCTTTGCCTTTCATGGATCAAATCTTAGAAAGAGTTGCAGGGCATGAGTTTTATTGTTTTCTAGATGGATATTCTGGGTATAATCAAATTGCCATTGCACTTGAGGACCAAGAGAAAACAACTTTTACATGTCCTTTTGGTACTTTTGCATATCGTAGAATGCCATTTGGATTATGTAACGCCCCTGCCACATTTCAAAGATGCATGCTTAGCATTTTTAGTGACATGATTGAACGTAATCTTGAGATTTTCATGGATGATTTTTCTGTTTCTGGTGATTCATTTGATGATTGCTTAGCCAATTTGAAAAATGTATTGATTAGGTGTGAAGAAAAAAATCTTGTTCTTAATTGGGAAAAATGTCATTTCATGGTCACTAAAGGTATTGTACTAGGTCACATTGTTTCTGCAAAAGGGATTGAGGTAGACAAGTCAAAACTTGAATTGATTGCTAATCTACCCACACCAAAGACAGTAAAGGACATTAGGTCATTCTTGGGACATGCAGGTTTTTATAGAAGATTCATAAAAGATTTTAGCACAATATCTAAACCTCTATGTAATCTTTTAATGAAAGACACTGCATTTGAATGGACTAAAGATTGTGAAGATGCTTTTGAAAAACTCAAAAATATGCTCACTACTGCTCCTATTATGAGATCTCCTGATTGGTCCTTACCATTTGAAATAATGTGTGATGCTAGTGACTATGCTGTTGGTGCTGTGTTAGGACAAAGGAAAGATAATAAACCACATGTAATTTACTATGCAAGTAAAACTTTAAATAGAGCCCAAATGAATTATTCCACTACAGAAAAGGAATTACTTGCAGTTGTTTTTGCATTGGATAAATTCAGATCTTACCTTGTTGGATCATCAATTGTTGTCTTTAGTGATCATGCAGCTTTAAAATATCTTCTCTCTAAGAAGGATGCAAAACCTAGGTTGCTGAGGTGGATCCTTTTGCTGCAAGAATTTGACATCACCATTCGAGATAAAAAAGGAGTAGAAAATGTGGTGGCTGATCATTTATCAAGACTTGTTTGTGATGAATCTTTTGGAACCTCACCAATAAATGATACTTTTCCTGATGAACAACTTCTAATTGTCTCCACGACACCTTGGTTTGCTGACATTGCTAATTTTCTTGCTACAGGAAAAATTCCTTCTCAATGGAGCACACAAGATAAAAGAAAGTTTCTGAATGAGGTAAAGAAGTTCTATTGGGATGACCCTTACTTGTTCAAATATTGTCCTGATCAGATTTTTCGAAGATGCATTCCCGACAATGAGGTAAGTAGTGTAATTAAGTTTTGTCATTCCGAGGCATGTGGTGGTCATTTTTCATCAAAGAAAACTGCTGCAAAAATTTTACAGTGTGGATTTTACTGGCCAACTTTGTTCAAAGATGCACATAATTTTTGCAAGTCATGTGAAAGTTGTCAAAAATTAGGTTCCATTTCGAAAAGAAACATGATGCCTTTGAACCCAATTCTTGTAATTGAAATTTTTGACTGTTGGGGTATTGATTTCATGGGACCATTTCCACCATCTTTTGGTTTCTTATACATTTTAGTTGCAATAGATTATGTTTCAAAATGGATAGAGGCAATTCCATGTCGAAGTCGAAATAATGATCACAAAACAGTGATTAAATTTTTAAAAGAAAATATTTTGAGTCGATTTGGAATTCCTCGATCTATCATAAGCGATGGGGGAACACATTTTTGCAACAAGGTTTTTGAAACATTAATGAAGAAATATGCCATTACACACAAAGTTGCAACCCCTTATCACCCGCAGACAAATGGACAGGTAGAATTAGCAAATAGGGAGATTAAACAAATTTTGGAAAAGACAGTTAATCCAAATCGCAAAGATTGGTCTCTTAGACTTAACGATGCATTATGGGCCTATCGAACAGCTTTTAAAACAGCATTGGGCATGTCTCCTTATAGGCTAGTTTATGGAAAACCTTGTCATTTACCTGTGGAACTTGAGCATAAAGCATATTGGGCCATTAAAATGTTCAACTCAAACCTTGATGACGCTTCTAATTTACGAAAATTACAAATAAATGAACTTGAGGAACTCAGAAATGATGCATATGAGAATTCTAAAATTCATAAAGAAAGAACTAAAGCCTTTCATGACAAGTTAATTTCAAGAAAAACATTTAATGTTGGGAAAAAAGTTCTACTTTATAATTCTAGACTTCACATATTTCCTGGTAAGTTGAGATCAAGATGGACTGGCCCATTTGTGGTTAAGCATGTGTATCATTATGGAGCAGTTGACATTGAGAATCCTCAAAATGGTAACGTATTCAAGGTAAATGGACAAAGACTCAAACTCTTTTTGGAAAATCATGTTACTCAAGAAGAGGTTGTTTTTCTTTCTGATCCTTGTTTTGAAAATAACTAGATGTAAATATAATTTTTTTTTTTACCCCGGTTAAATGGCGGATAACGGTACTCCGTGATTATTTAAGTCGGTTCCATCAGCTACCCACAAAACTGATATTGTATATAAATTTCTCTTTCATTTTATTTTATTTCATTTTTTTTCAGGATGGATGATATTCTCAAAAGATTGCAGAAACGATTTCCTCCTTTTCCTCGGAATATTTTACTGAAGCTTTACCAAGTTCGATTAGAAAGATTAAGAATGCTTATGAACAAAGGGATTCCTGAAGACATACGTTGGATAATTGAAGCCAAGGTACGTGAAGATGAATATCTTCCTGTTTTGCATTTACCAGGTACAGGTAGAAGCACTTATGCAAAGAAGCGACGAGCAAAGCGCATGAGTTCAAATTGCCACAAGTGTGCACGATGGACGTGTAACGGTAAATGTCGTTCTATTGGGATTCCGTCCTCTAATCGAGATGATAAAATTGAATTCATTAAGGATGGACTGAGTAAGGAGAATTTGGGTAATATCCAACTTTCTCTTGAGACGCATCCTAGTGGAGACGTACAAAGAGAAATTCTTGATTTATGGCCGCAATTCCAAAGGGAATGGCAACATCTTGGGAATCTGATGTTAAAAGACCCTGTTTGCCAGCTTGTAAGAAAACTGGATGGGAAGCATATCCTCGACTCATAGAAGGCGTTTAAGCCGTTTCTGGACGTAAAACCAGAGGAAGATGTGAGCCACAATCACAACTACAATAAATGACTTCTCAGCTTTTGGTTTGATTTGCAATAATTTTATTTCGGTTTAGTTTACGTGTTGTTCGATTTGTGTAATTATTCTCTTTTTTTTTGCATTGGTCTTTTACGGTTGATTTTTCTTCTCTTTTTGATTTTCTTCCTGAAATCACGCAAAAATCTTTTGTTAGGTTAACATTTTCTTCTGACAGGTCAAATACACTTTCGGCGACATTATTACTCTTGTCTGATTCACTACTCAGTCCTCTATATATTACACCATGTACTCATTCTCTTTCAGGCACTCGAAAAAGAAAAAAAATGAAAAGCACTTCGTCCCAGCGCATTAAAAAAATTTGTGTCTTTGGAGGTGCTTATCCAGGGAAAAATAACATATTCGCTGATGAAGCCATAAGAGTTGGAGTAATACTTGCCCAACAAAAGATCCACTTGATTTATGGAGGCGGTAGTACGGGTTTAATGGGAGCAGTCGCTACAGCAGCACACGCCGGAGGAAGTCCAGTTCTAGGAATCGTGCCAAAACTATTCACAGATTTTTGTGGACCTACCGTGGGTAAGGAAATGCAAGTCTGGAGTATCCCTGAACGGATAACAATCATGTACCATTCTGCCGATGCATTCATTGCCTTACCAGGAGGTCTGGGTACATTGGAAGAAATAGCTTGCGTGGCTTCTTGGTCATCTTTGGTCACAAATAAGAAACCCATTGGTTTGCTTAATATTAATGGTTATTTTAGTAATTTACTTTCATATTTAGATAATGCTGTGGATAATGGATTCATGTTTTCAGAGGCAAGGAGAACCATAATTTCTGCTACAACCATTGAAGATTTACTCAAAAAGCTACAAGCTTATGAGTGTTTATCTGCTACGGTTGTTTCGCAAACGCTCGGAAAAAGAAAAAGAGATATGGACGAGCAAGGAGTGGATTGCACTTTGTCTTTGTGACATTATCTAACATTTTGTTTGTTGTGTCTCAGTTATAATAAGTGGTTAGCAACCTCTGCAGGTAATATCTCCTAAATTCTACCTTTAAAATTTGACATTGGGGACAATGTCATATTTTAGTAGGGGGTAAGGGACATATTTTGCTAAAAAAAAAAAAAAAAAAAATTGTTGTGTTTTAAGACATTTAGAAGTATTCATTCTGAACAAGGTCTGAGTAAGGGAGACTTGAGACATACCTTGTCAGTTTGATTTAATCTTCTTCTTCTTCTTCTTCTTCTTCAAAAAAAAAAAAAAAAAAAAAAAAAAAAAAAGCATGTTTAGACTTAGTGTGTTTTTTTTTTAGTTACTTTCAATACAATGATGAGATATGAATTGCATAAGTCTAAAACAGATTTATTAGTGAGAAGATTTTCATGAGAATTGAGCTTGATATCAACCTTTTTATGAGCCAATGTTAATATGATATGTTGATTGAGAAAGAAGCATGTTTAGACTTAATCTGACTTGTATAATCATCTTTGTGAGTTTTTGAGCCTATAATGATTGATGCATTATACAAATCAATCTAATTTCTTTCTTGAGTGCTCTTATGATTACATGATTCTCTAGAACTTGCTTTAAACCGTTTGAGACTATATTGATACATGTGACAACATGAATATGATAGAGGCATTAGGATTATAACCAGAGCCAAACAGCCATCCATTATTAATGTTCTACGAGAACATCCCCACTAGTGAGCCAATTTGAGCCTACATTAAATATGATGTTTTATTGGTAACCACAACTTACACCTAGCCTAAATATACTTATATCCTTACCCTTGTTCTAAAGATGAATTTTATATTTTGAGACATATTGCAAAAAAACAAGGGATATTTTTATTTGAAAATTTGGGTTAGAAACAAAAGATAAGTGTGGGGGAAGAAAAGAAAAGAAAAAGTCAAGAGAAAAAGAAAGGGATCATTGTCAAATACATTCCAAAAAAAAAATAAATAAAAAATAATCTTCTCTTGAACTTCTAGAAAAAGATGTTACAAAGTTGGTTAGAATGATGCAAAGGCTCAACATGAATATTTAGCCTATGTTATTATGTGCTTTATAAGAGTTTTGAGAAGTTTTATTTGTATGATCTTATTATGTCTCTAAAATCTATGAACTCTTTGGAACCTTTGTGATATCTTTATCCTTTTGTTCTTTAACCACATTTTAACCCTTTGGCCCCATTACAACCTTTAATAAAGACCTCTTGATTTATGAAGTTGTATGATCTAAATAGTGGAGAATAGGTGGACAAGCAAGCATATGGTAGAAGTGTTTTCATGAGATTGATTGAGTGTAAACACTTTACCACTACTTTAAAGAGTGAAAATCAAGAGAGTATCCCATGTGAGAAGTTGAGATTAAGTTTGAATATACACTATTTTGATTGAAATATGTTATGTTATTATTGGCTTAACTCAAACTATTTACATTCAAGCAAGATTTTTTGTGAATTTCTTTAAGCTATTGATTAGTTTTTAAGACTTGTCCAATGATTATCTCTAATTTATATTGGAAGGATTAGTTATAATTATTATTAGTTTTTCTTATTTCTTCAATGTTTGTGGGTATCGTCCTAGTAAACCCTCACGAGACTAAACTCGTCCACTAGGGACACCTAGGGGTTTAAAGGCTTGTGTCACATGCTAAGTGCCACCGTGATTTCCTACGAAAATGGATTAGATTAGATTTTCTTATTTTATTTTTATTGAGTCGTTGCTAGGGACTAGCAACAATCTAAGTATGGGGGTGTGATAACTCGTATAATTATATAGTTTTTAGTTATGTTTTATTATTGTTTTGTGTCAAATACGAGTTATTATTGTTTAGTCTAATTGTGTTTATGATCTTTTATATTTTTATGTAATTTGGTGTTTTTCACAAGTTTCTTTGAGTGATTTCAGATTACTAGTATTAAGGGCAAATCCAGTTCAGTTCCAGTTCCGACACCTTTTGCCATATCAGCTATATCTTGAGTTTCACTGAAGCAATAAGGCTGAACTTTGTATCCCTGCAAAGCTAAGAGGCATATCTATCTTTTTCATGTTTTACACTTCTTGAAACGGAGTCGTTTTCCCTAGCGAAATCGACCATCAAGTTGGCTGATGTGCAATGACGTCTGTTCTGCACCGTTTTGGTATTTTGACCATATCTTCCGATCCACGTGCGCAAATGATCTGATTCCAACGGCTATGGATCCGTAACTGATAGGGGTATATTTTTCTAGAAGACCATTTTATCAGATCGAGCCTCCAACATTGACAAAATCGACCATCAAGCTGGCTGATCAGAATTGTCATACAATATGACGAAAATTGTTAGAAAAATGCACCCACCTATTATACCTACCTTTGAAATTTGTAAAGCTTGTCTCTTGTCATTTAGCCCTCCAAAATGTGTATAAATAGAGGGCCTTGGATGAGTATTGGGATACATTGATACATTGGTAGGATAGCCATTGTAATAAAATTCTCTAAGTTTTCTTTTTCTTTCCTTTCTCTAGTCTTCTTTTTCTTCTTACATTTCTTTTCATTTTATTCATATCTAGTATGTGTTTCTAATCATATTGTTGAGGTGATGAGGTGAAGCTCTTGGTAAATGCTAAGGTTAGTCTCTTAAACATGAGCTAAAATGAATCATCATTTATAAGCACTAGTATAGATAATATTTTCTTTTGGTTTAAAATCATACTTGCAAAGTAGAGATCTTGATTCATTATTGACAATGAAAATGGCACAGTAAATGCTTGGTTTCATAACCTTGATTTGTTGTAGACATATAACTTGGCATAAGGAATGCTTGGACTCTTTTTATGAGTTTTGAGGACACCAAATGAACATAATATCATATGCTATGGACGTTGGACAATTTGGACTGAATTGCTAAACCTTCCGATTGGAACCTCCCTTATGTGTGGATTTCAATTGTGTAATAAAACAAGATTAATCTTAGCATAACACCAAGAGTGGATTCTCTAACCTCAACATCTTTTCTTATTGTTTTTTATATCTTGTTTAATTTCTTTTATATTTTGTTTATTTTGTTCTCTAATATCTTGTTTATCTTATTTTGTTGTTGATCTCCTAATATATTGTTTACTTTCTTTTTCTTATATATTTATAAACTTATACTTACTAGTACGCTTCCCTGTGGTTCGACCTCGGACACCCGAGAATTTATTACTTGAACATAACCTGCACTTGGGTTTACAACTCTTAATTGAGTCACCATCAGTCAGCAGTCTGTTAGAGTAGTTACAATCTGTTAGAGTTAGTTACTTGAATTCTCTTAAATACCATGTACCAGGGATATTCCTGATTATGCTAATAAGATCATTCTTCAGCCAATCTCTTTGTTCTCTTATCACCATTGTTGAGTCAAGCTCGGAAGTTGTTCTTCAATTCTCAGCTACCCTGTTAGCTCATATCGATTGGATGTAAGCTCTATACCCGGGTTCCGTCCTTTTAGGTGGGAGCAAAGTAACTAAGCCTTCGTGATTAACAATCTGCATGGGCTAGTGAAACACTTCCGGAGTATTAAATTACCTAAGCCTTCGTGATTAATAATCCGCATGGGCTAGGGAAATAGACTCTAACGAATTAACCCAGCTTTTATCGGGGTGCCTTACTAGCCTTCACCGGCAACAGTGAGGAGCAATTCGGGGCCTTTAGAACCAATTCACTCTTATATAGTGAAGCTAGGCGAAGCCATGCCGGATTTCTGTTAGATATACTGAAGATAGGAACACATGGAGGGACATTTCTAAACCTTTTGTTACCTATTTTACACTCTGAAGAAGTTTTGTAGATCGGGCAATGATGTACGTACATCGCCCGTAATAAATGTGATAATCCGTCCGAAAGGCACTGTGATACCTATATAAGTAGATATTTGTCGGGGCAAATGTTCATTAGCTGTTTGAAAAAAATATAAAAATCCTTTTTCAAGCATTTTTTGCATTTTGCACATTTCATGCATGTGTGAATAGAGCATGTACATTTTTGGTTCTATTATTGATCTTGTTTTTTTTTTTTTGTTGCAATAAACGGATGGTGATAATAATCTCATTTGATGATTTCATAAAACCGTAGTGTTGCATAAACATTTTCATATTGTACCATAGTAGGATCCACTACTCCGAAATTCTTTTGAAAATAATATGATTGGTTTTTCATAGAAAAAAACATGTTAAAAAAAATCATAAATTTGGAGGCAAATCTTGCATAATGAGATTTTTGAATGATTAAGATTTAGGTCTCACCAATTTCGTGTAATCATTGGTCATACCTTTGTGTTAATTCATTTTTCTTTACATGTATCATTTTGACATCATTTTACAGTCCTTACATGCATGGTTATTAATTGTAGAGTATGTTTATGACATGCATATTCATTATTTGTATATACCTGTGGATAAATTTATTCATTTTTTTAATGCATCATGTTGGCATTAGAGTTGCATCCATAGCACACATAGTCATCATAATTTCTCTGTATATGTTCATGCATAAATCATCAATATATTCATGCACATAGGAATAGAGCATGTACAATCATAATTGTATTCTTAATCTCATGACATTTTTCACTTGCATGAAAGGGATTCGAGATATGAGGAAAGAATTAGAGGAATGATTGGGTGCTTTGGAACGAAATCAAGAGGAATTTGGACATGAAATCCGGGAGGTGAAGGAACAACTTGCCAAATTGCTGAAAATGGTTGAGGGTATGGGTAAGAGTAAAGAGGAATTTTCTCAGGGCTCTGCATCGTCTTCAGATCAACCAAAACCATTAGGTCCAGAACATACAATCCTTGTTGGATCCTGCGCTTGTCAATACCATAAAGGTTGCAATCCTGATGAAATTGTAGACAAAATCGTCAAAATGGTTAAACCTGAAAGCCTGATACCAAAGATAGAAACCTCGGATCCTGTACCATACCTGCAAATTGTTCTAGATCCAAACCAGTATCCCCACCCTACCATGGTCCAATCGTCCATTGGAATGACCACTACGGGATTCCTGAATCCCACTCCATCACCAACAACTGCCAGTTCATACTATTTCCCTCATCAATCACCTTATCCAGCATCTGGGATAGGAACCTCGAGCTATGTACAACCTCTAAAGGCCCCATGTCCAAATCCATACTCTTGCCTTGTTATTCCTCCATCTCCCTATGTAAACACCCCTTCTCGGACCTTAGTGCCACCGCTAAGTGCCCCAACTCCTAGGTTCAGTGTGACTAAGAAACGACCCCAGGATAAGACCCAAAGGCATTTTGACCCCCTTCCAATCAGCTATCAAGAGCTTTTCCCAATGTTGATCCAAAATCACATGGTTGCCTGTATCCCGCTGAAACCCTTGTTACAACCATATCCAAAGTGGTATAATCCAAATGCAAGATGTGATTATCACTGTGGAATTGCTGGCCATAGCATTGAAGACTGTATAACCTTCAAAAAGAAAGTGCAATCTCTCATAAATGCCAAATGGTTGGATCCAACGAAACTATTGATAGAGGGTTGGGAAAGCGTCATTAGGATTGGGAGATTTACAGCATTGAGGTGGAAAGACTTCAGTCTTATATGATGTAATAGGATTTCACTTTTTCAATAGCCGGCTCTTACAGCCTTAGGATGCTAGGAAGAATAAAGTACTTGTAAAAGACAGTTTTAACTACTGCTCAGATTTTGTAAAACATGGTTTATACCATTGTGAACATTGATATAGGAATGAATTGACTGTGCTTCAAATTTATGAGATGTTGATGATTAAATTCCTCCGATTCTTATTTCCTTTGTGATATCTTCCCCTTTGCATTTTGCATCCGATCAATTATTTGTCATACCATACATTCATACATGTATCATATTAGCATCAGGTTGCATTCATGCATTCATAATCAGCATGATTTTTCTGTATATATCCATGCATTAATTTGCTTGTTCTTTACATGCATCATGTTGACTTTGGGTTGCATTCATGACAAACATAGTCAGCATGATTTCTTTGTATATGCTCATGCATTAATCTGCCATATTAACATTAGGATGCATTCATGACATACATGGTCAGCATGATTTTCTTTGTATATACTCTGTATCAATTATTCATTATTTACATGTATCATAATTGACATCATGTTGCATTCATAGTGTGTAGGATTATTCATTGGGAAATACGCTAAAATGTATATGATCAGTCATTGCATATATCCATGTGTTGATTTGTTTATTCTTTGCTTGCAACATGTTGGCATCATGATTGCATTTATTACATATATGGTCAGCATGTTTCCACTGTACATGTCCATACATCATATTGTTTAGGCTTCACGTGCATCAAATTGCATTCATGGCTCCTTCATCATGACACGCACTTTGGGGGAATAAAACAAAAGTTGGCTTGGCTTTAAGAGTCTTTGAAAGAATTTCCATTTCAATTAAGAGGTATAAGAAGTACTGAGTACCCTTTTAATACAGGATAGTGCTATGGAGAATGAACAAGTTGCCCGAATGGAAAGAATGGAAAGGTACAGGAAGAATTGCGAGAACAGCTGGCAAAGTCTCAAGTAGAATCTAAAGATCAGATGACTAAATTGATGGAGCTAATGTCCACTGTAATCAAGGGATACACTGAAAACTTGGCCACCAGAGAAGGGTTTGAGGCACGAAAGGGTCAGAATGAGGTCGTAATGATGGATGCATAGAACACAGTTAACCCCGTCAATGTCTTAAATTCAAATGATCTAGCTGAACAGGCAAAGTTGAAAATGGTTAATGAGGTAGAGTTGGCAGATTCTCAAGGGAAATATCAGTTGCTAGATGAAAGGCTCCGGGCAATAGAAAATACAGATGTATTCGGGAGTGTGGGGGCAAAAGAACGATGCTTGGTCTTCGATTTAGTCATCCTTCCTAAATTCAAGGTCCCTGACTTTGTGAAATATGATGGGGCGACTGATCCGTTAGCCCATATCACTATGTTCTGCCGAAAGATGACAAGTTATATAGATAATGATAAGCTTCTGATCCACTACTTTCAGGATAGCCTCAGCGGGTCCGTAATTAGGTGGTATAGTCAGTTGAGCAAGGATCAGATTTGCTATTGGAATGATTTGGCTAGGGTTTTTCTAAACCAGTACAAGCATGTGACCGACATGACACTTGATCGTCTCACCTTGCAAAATATGGAGAAAAAGGTTACTGAGAGCTTCAAAGAGTATGCTCAGAGGTGGAGGAACATGGCCACCCAAGTACAACCGCCTTTAACTCAGAAGGAAACCACTGTCCTTTTTGTGAATACACTACAGGCCCCATACTACGATAGACTTGTTGGCAACACCACGAAGAATTTTGCGGATATGGTCATCTCCGGGGAAATGATTGAAAATGCAATCAAGGCCGAGAAACTCGAAAGATGTAAAACATTTAATGCAGAGAGAAACAGGTCGCTCGAAAAGAAAAAGGAAGATGTCCAAGACATGGGAGACTTTGCCTCATATGTTTTGGCTACTTCATACCCACCACCCTGTCCTTCTATGAATTATGTACCCCAGGGTTCATACTTATACCCAATGGCCTCTCAGAATCTAGTAAATTTTCAACCTTTTGTCAGTCAAAGAAAATCGAAGAATATCTGAAAAAGAGATCAGTTTGAGTCACTCCCCCTTGTCTTACTCTGAACTATTGCCCAGCTGGTCGAAGAGCAACTCCTCACTAAAGTTCCAGTGGAGCCTATCCAACACCCATATCGAAGCTGGTATGACGAGAATGCATATTGTGATTATCATTATGGGATTTGGGGACATTCCACAGAAAATTGCTTATGTCTGAAACGGAAGGTTCAAGCACTCATCAATAAAGGACAGTTAGATGTGGGGAAGAAACAAAGGTCAGACAGCGTGGAGAATCTGCTGAATGGGAATAATGAGACTATTATGGATGTCATAATAGGGGAAGAAGATGGAAAGATCAAAAAGAGTACCGAGGAATAGCTAGTTTGAATTAAGGAGAACATGTTAAGAGGAAGTTTTTATGCATTTAGCTTCAGACCTTATGATGAAAACACATGTCTCATGTCGACATTCATAAGAATTAAATGAATTTTGAATCTTAAATGCTTTGTGTTTGTTATGTCTTAACAATAATCTGAATTTGCAAAAACAAGCATTAAGGAAGTTTTAGTGATGGATAGTCTCAAGAATATTGATGATCATTATTACAAATGACCCAATACCTTCTCCCCTCTCTTTTAGGTTTTCCTAAGCCTAAATCCCTTAAACCAAGAACACTTGAAAGACCTAATGCTTCAAGGAATATGAATGATTAAACTTCATAAAACCATCGTCATCATAAAATAAGCAAAGATATAGATCCTAGTCTAGGCTATGAACAAAGGAACAAACTTTTTGAAATTCTTTCGAATTCCTTGAACTTCAAACAAATGAGACATTTTTTCAAGAATCTAGATTTTGGAAAATTGATGTATGTCAAGATTGTGCTAAAACCATTCATGACCTTTACCAATAACCACAAAACACTGACAACCCAAACATCACTTCATGATTGACACCCTGGGGCACAATGATTAAACTAGATTATCCCATGTCCTAGAGAAAACCCGTTTTGGGTCATATTTTCCTTATTCACTTCAAACGAACCCAAGATTGAAACTTATTCTTTTCAGTACAGACCTAGACTTGCGATGTTCCTCGTAATGATACGAATTCTCATGGTTAATCAAATTGGGGTATCATATGTGGAAATGATGGTTTTATGGTGAAAAAGAATGGACTAACGCATGAATCATTGGGGCATAAAAAAAATTTTAATTTGTGATATGATGCATATGAGAATTCGGATGATTCCAAAGTGCAAAATGAAATTCTGAATATCTATTTCCCCTGGGGATTGCTTTTCAATGTGAATATTCGTGCTTGACATGAGAAATAGCCATCTTTCATGTCCCTATCACAAAAAGAAATTATCCATAGTCACCCCTTTTGAGCCGAAAAAATTCTTTCTTCTTTAAACCCTGATCAAGGATTACCCTCTATACTAGGGGGAAAATGCTAGGAAAAATCTTCTCAAAGATCACGGAAAAATGAGTCCTAGATCAAAGACAGATACAAAGCAAATGGCGCCCCGAATAAATATGGGCTCACTCTGTCAAAGAAAAAGAAAAAGGAAAAGATGGCGAAATGAAAGCCAAGCAAAAAAAAGAAAGGCCAAAAAAAATAAAGTGTGAAAAAGCGATGGCAAATGAAAGCCAAAAGCAAGGAAGAAAAAGAACAAAGTCAAAAGGAATAAAAAGTCCAAAAGGGATAAATGTTTTAAAGAGAATCCTCTTAAGAAAGGATCCTTGATCTGATTACCCTCAAACACATTTTTTGGGCCTATTTATCCTTTCTTTCTAAACCCTGAGCCATGGCCTACATTATGTGCTTTAAAAGTCCATTTTGATCAAACATGAATATTTAACTTGAAGGGTTTTTCCTCATATTTTATCCCATCTCATCGAATTATCATTTCACTAAGGAAGAATTTAGAATTCTCAAATGAATGGTAAAACAATGAAAAAGAAAAAAGAACAAATTGGAGAGAATGGGATTCTAGGGCGAAATCTCGAAAACGGACGGTCTAGAGTAAAATGGGAATTTTCGATGCCATCTATGATAGTGCCGATACCACAAAAGAGAAGATCATCTTAAAGAAGTGGTCATCGAGGAACATCTAGGAATTCCTGAACCTCCCAAAGTTTCAACTCTCATTTGGATGATTGATTTCAAAAACTGAAACATTTTTTTTCTCCTAAATCAACTTTCCAGTTTAAACATCCCAGCCAATCTTGACACTTGTCAAAATACCTTGATACGGAAACTAAAAGAAAGTTGAATTTGTTTGGTTCTCATTGAATTCATGATTTATAAAATCTGTTCCATTTGTGAGCCTAGAAAGGACATACATTTTTTGTTATGAAGCTTTTCTGAAAAAAACCAAAATCATGTTGTACCAAGCCTTGTCAATTCAAGTTGAAAAACCCAAATTGACACTTAGGAAAATTTCTAACAATGATCATCAGTCTTCAAAAGATTTGTACATTACACACCGTGGGGTAAAAAATTTTGACTCAGAAGTTTTCATTAGAAAAGAAAAATTGTTTTTCATAAAAGGAAAATAAAAATATTTTGGACATACCCATTTTTGATGTTAACATGAGATAAGGGTTTTTTTCTAACTCAAAGGTGTGGAAATATTAGGGTTAACCTTGACTTCCAAATATGAGAAGAAGAAATAAAACTCAGCAAGCAGACTCCTGTCAATAAGAGTTTGAAAACTGTTGGGGGCAAAGAGAATAGCCAAAGATTGAAAAATGAATTGAAGATATACTCTGATTTGAAGAGGAAAAATGAATTGGAAAGGCTTACTCAAAATCTAGAAAAGTGATAAGGGGCATTTGCATCACTCATGAGCATTCATCTATTTATCAAACTTTGCATCTGCACCGTGTCAGCAAGCATTTGCATAATTCATGACTATTTGTATTTGCACTATTCCATGAGCATTTGCATTCTATCTTTACAAGTAAATCCTTCATAGATATTTGCATTCGCATTATCTCAAGCAAGTGCATTATTTCTAGGATCATTGCATCTTCATTGTATCTGCAATTACACCATTCATGAACCACTTACATGAATATGATTCGTAGGGACATTTGCATCTGCATTTAGAAACATTTTCATCAATCGAAGATACCTGCATCATTTCAAGAAGCATTTGCATCAATCCAAGATATTTTCATTTACACCATGAAGCATTTGCATCCGCTCTCAAATCCTTCAGGTTAATTTCTAGGTCATTTCAATTTCTGGTTTCATCCAGATTATTTTCAAATTTATGGTTTCACCCATGCTTTCCAAATCTCTGGTTCAATCCAGGTTATTTTCAAATTTATGGTTTCACCCTTGCCTTTAATTTCTGGTTCCATCCAGATCATTTTCAAATTTCTGGTTCCACCCATGCCTTTAATCTCTGGTTCCATCCAGAGCTTTTTCAAATTTTTGGTTCCACCCATGCCTTTAATCTCTGATTCCATCCAGATCATTTTCAAATTTCTGGTTTTACCCATGCCTTTAATTTCTGGTTCCATCCAGATCATTTTCAAATTTCAGGTTTCACCCATGCCTTTTTCAATTTCTGGTTCCATTCAGATAACTTTCAAATTTTCGGTTTCGTCCATACCTTTTTTAATTTCTGGTTTTATCCAGATCTTTTTCAATTTCTGGTTTCACCCATGCTTTTCAATTTCTGGTTTCATCCAGATCTTTTTCTGGTTTCACCCATGCTTTTCAATTTCTAGTTTCATCTAGATCTTTTTCTGGTTTCACCCATGTTGTTCGTTTTTTGGTTTCATCCAGATCTTTTTTCAAAATTCTGGTTTCACCCATGCTTTTCAATTTCTAGTTTCATCCAGATCATTTTCAAATTTTTCGTTTCACCTTTTCAATTTCTGGTTTCATCTAGATCTTTTTCAATTTTCGGTTTCACCCATGCCAGTAAGGTTAGCACAAGACATGATAAGACCCCGAGACCATCGTCGAGATCTTTTATTCTCTTGCAAGTTGAACCCGTTTCCTTAAGACGGGTCGAGCCTTGATTAGTCAGGGAATTTAATTTAAGGATAAAATCTTCAGTTTACAGCTTTTTCAAAAAAAAAAATGATGAAAAAATGAAAAAATAAAAAAATAAAAAAATAAAAAAAATGAAAAAATGAAAAATGAAAAATGAAAAATGAAAATCCCTTCCCTTCACATGTGATTTCACTAAGCGTTCAAAATTAGTGTTTGTTTATCTTTGCCTGATTCCTTATTCTCAGCAATAGCCAAAGAGGGGCAGCTATAGACACTTAATTTTGTCCGGACCACTAAAACAGATATGTTTTCTTCCTAAATTGATGTTTCAGAATGTAAAAAGACATTTTTCATCCTGCAGGTGGTATTCCGAGACTTAGTTTAAGAGGGCGAGCATAAAAAGTCAAACATGAAAAAAGTCAACCCTAAAAAGTCAACTACTGAAAAAATCAACCCAATTTCGAAATCAAGATTTGAAGTTCAATTGAAAAATGGCAAAAGAATTTTGATAATCCAAGGTCCACATTGAAAAATATGGAGTTCGAAAGTTGGGTTACGGAGATTCCGTAGAAAGAAAACCCTAATCCGAGAAATTTGGGGAAAAATGCTTAAACGATCGAATTGGTCAAAATTGAATGTTCCAAATGAAAGATGAGCACTGACTACGGGTAATGGAGAAGCCACTTGAAAGAAAAACTGAAAGAAAAGTCAATCTGGGAAACAATCGAGAATTAAGGTTTTTGGTGAATTTCGGTGAAATTGGGAAGAATTTGAAGAAATGACCCGATTCGGTAAGACTAAAGCCCCTAATGGATGAGGAGTGATTAAAAAAGGATAGCCCAAGGCTCAGTTTGAAGAAAATCTGAAAATTGGACTTGTTTAAGCAAAATCGGGTTTCAGAGACAAAAAGATAAAATTGGAAAATGTGGGGAAAATAGCAAATGAACTCCAAAAATTCTGAAAATTTTCAAATCTCATTCTTAAATCATTTGAAAGAGATTGGAAAAATAAAATCTTGATTCGGAGTTCGTTTACAAAATGACCAAATCCCGGGTCTCCTATGTAGTAATTCAAGAAGATAAATCCCGAAAAAATAGCAAATGGACTCCAAAAATTCTAAAACTTTTCAAATCTCATTTTTAAATTATTTGGAAGAGATTGGCGAAAGAAACTCTTGATTCGGAGTTCATTTGCAAAATGGCCAAATCCTGAGCCCCCTATGTAGTAAATCAAGTAGATAAATCCCGAAAAAAATACCAAATGAGTTCCAAAAATTATGAAAACTTCCAGATCACACTTTTAAATTATTTGGAAGAGATTGGTGAAGAAAAATATTGATTTGGAGCTTGTTTAGAAAATGGTAAAATGTGGGGGCATAAAAGGGCATTTTTGGAAGAAAAAATCCAAATAAATAGCAAACGGATTCGGAAAATTTCGAAAACTTCCAGAATTCAAAATTTTATTATTTTGAAAGTATTAAAAAAATAAAATTTGAATTTGGAGTATGTTTTCCATTTATTTGCATCGGGGGAGGGGGCAAAAAGGTTATTTTACCCAAGAAATCGAAAAGGGCTTCTTTTGCCTTTCAAAAAAATCAGACTTGGGCTGGAAGAGAGAGTGCTGGTCGGCCAAGGCCCGAGGAGGGGAAGGAGTTTCTGATTTTTCAATCAGAAGGCCAAAAATTAAGAGTTAGTTAGTGATCTTTTGATCAAGCCTTTGCAAATAAGCCATATGGGCCAATGCATGAAGAGAGAGAGTGTCAACATAATTCTTGAATAGCTGTAATTATGGACAGCTGATGGCCTAATAGAAGGGTTATAATTTCATGTTTTAAACCTCTTGATTCATTAGCCATTGGATGAAAATTGGTTGGAGGAAAGATGACAACATCCTAGCCTATATGAGAGAGGGGTTTCGGCCAGCCTAGGGAATCCAGAATTTTCAATTTCAGCACTTCATTTTTCATATTTCTCTCTTGTTTTAGCTGAGTTTTCTCTCCATTGTTGCAAAGCAAAAAGAAAAGTTTAGAAAAGAAAAGAAAGTTTGAAGAGAAAAAGCTTGAAAGATAGCTTCTTGAGGTTGCTTTTAGCACCAACTTTTGCACTTTCTTTGATTTTCCATTCTTGTTTTTTCTATTTGAATTATTATTTTGGTGAGTTTTCCTTTGATTTTACTTTTTAAATAAGTATTTTTAATGTTCTTTTTAAGTTCTTTCTTCATCTTTTCTTAAACAATTTCTTGCAATATTTTTTTTCTTCATTCCTTGGTATGGCCGAATGGCCCAGATTTTTGTAGTTGCTGTTTTGCTTTGATTTGTCATGTTATTTTTGTTATTTTTTTTAGTCTTGATGCTTTAAATGTTCTTCTACTACATATACTTGAAGCTTGTTTTAATTTGGTTGCTTGTTTATTGCCATTTATGAGTTTATTATCATGTTCTTGCATTTTTAATTTTCTGTTTTCAAAATGTTTAAATTTCTTTATGTTTTATATTTTGTAATCCATGTGTTTGTGAAAATGTTTGTTAGTTTTAATACCTCTACTTTATATTTGCATGATTTGAGTGTTATATTTTAGTTGAGTATGTTAGTATATCAAGTGTTTGTGAAAATGCCAAGCTCACTTGGAATTTGAGGCCATTCGGCCACCCCATTGATTTTGCTTTGTGATTGCATTTTTGCTACGTTAGTTGATAGGTTTGCATTTCATGGCATTTGATTGAGTATTTAGTTTAAGTATATCAAGTGTTTGTGAAAATGCCTTGCTTATTTGGATATGAGGCTATTCGGCCATCTCACATTATCTTGCTTTGTGTGTGCATTTTTGTTATGTTAGATGATAGGTTTGCATTTTCATGACATTTGATTGAGTATTTGGTTTAAGCATGCCTTGTGTTTGTGTTATTTCCATGCATATTTTAGATGTTAGGTTAGGTTTTTTTTTTTTTTTTTTTTTTTTTTTTTTTTTTTTTTTCCATGCATGTCCATGCATTTTAGACCTAGGTTGCATTAAATGCCATGCAAGTTCATTTAGGTCTAGGTCATTTTATTGATGCCATGCAATTTTCACGACATTTAGGTTTAAATTCATGCATTTCATACATCATATTTGCTTTATTTTTCATGCATTTCATGTCCATGACACTTGACTAATGACTTAGGCCAATTAATGGTTCAAAGTCATGCTCTCTTGAGTATACTTGTGGAAAATTAAAGAGTTGTCAAATTGATCATTCTACCTTTGTGATTTTTTTTTTTACTTAGCCAAATTTTGTCTAACTTTTCAAAAGTCCTAGCTACTGTTTGTAAGTAATTTTGTGAGTCTTAAATATTTTACTTTGATTTTTAAATGATTTTATCAAAGGCAAAAATGTGTTTTGGCAAAATAGTTTTTTTTTTCACCCAGTACTCGTACTTTCCCGATTTTTCTGGGCAGTCACCTTTAAACATAAAATTAAGCCTATTTTTTCCCATGTAGTTTTACATGTCCTGAGTCTCCAATATTTTTTTTATATGTTTTAGAATTTTTAAAAATAGGGTAAAAAATCGTGGCTTAAAACTTGACAGTGCAGTCAGAATTGAATTTAAAGGAAAATCATTTTTCTGTTTTTGCTAAGTTACGTAGAGGGGGCTGATTAGGAAGTTTAGCTACTGACTTAGGGTAGTTTATAAGCCTTTTTAAACTCTAAAAATGATTTTTTAAGTCTTGGGTTAAGGGTGGTCAAGTCCGGGATTTTAAACTTAGGAAATTAGAGCCATTTAAAGAAAGGTTTAGCTAAGTTTTCCTTTTTAATCTAAGCTTTTCAAAATTGTTTTCAAACAATCACCAAGTATTTTGGTTTTAGAATATTTAATTTGATATATTTTCCTAAGGTAGCCAGATATCTTTTTAGATATACGTATTTCCTTAATTAAAGGAAAAAAATACATTTTCATGCATTGCATTTTCCATATTCATGCATTTTATATAATATGTGATTTTTGCTATGATAATTTCTATGATATTGTTATGATTTTGAGTTATGTTATATTGTTTATTATATGATTTTGAATATTTCATGATATCCTATGCTTTTTATTTAGTTATTTTTTTTTTGTATATTCTTTAGCATATACTATGTTCATGCATTATTATTTTTATTTTTTATTTTCATGTATATTATATGATAGCATTATTTTATATTTCATGTCATTTAAATTATATGCCATATCATTCATATTTGCCATGTCATTTAAATTATTTCATTTCATATAGAATATATTATGTTACTTAGGTCATTTCATTTCATGTAGAATATAATATGTTACCTAGGCCATTTCATTTAGGTTATATTATGTCATTTAGGATATTTTATCTCATTTAGAATATATCATATGAATAAGGATATTACATTTCATATAGAATATATTATGTTACCTAGGTAATTTCATTTCATTTAGAATATGTCATATAACTTAGGATATTTCATTTCATTTAGAATATGCTAAGACATTTAAATTATATCATATCATTTAGGATGCATTATATTATTTAGATTTTGCTATGTCATTTTATTGTCATGCATATACATATTCATATATTTTTTAAATGTTTTCAAAAAGGTAATGATTTTCAATAAAATAAAGATATTCTCGAGTGAAAATAATTCATGAGTTCTCTCCCGGGTTTGCTGGGGAGGATATCATCTATTATCATTAATAACGGAATATCTTCTTTAAAATGAGAATGACTCAGAAAGTTTTCTAAATTAATAAAAATTTCTATATTTTGCCACGTTTGTTGGGGAATATAGGAAAATTTCGAATTTGTAAATTCCGGATCATTTTCAATTAAAAAATGGAATTATTTTCTTTAAATTGGGAATTAACTTGAAATACTAAATTTAAAACCGACTTTCTTTTCACCGAGACTTGAGATAACACACGATTAATAAGGTACCGTTTTATACGAGCATTGTGGGGGTGCTAATCCTTCCCCACACGTAACCGAGTCCCGAACCCGTTTCTTTGATTTCTCTGGTTTAAAATGCAGACTTGAAATTGGTTTTAAAAATGTTTTAATTAATTTGAAAATATTTTATAAAACCGGTTTTAATAGGTGGCTGATCACACCAAGCTAAAAAAGATTGGTGGTGACTCCATGTCTTTTTCAAGGTCATTTTCAAAACCTTCATTTTTCTAGAGGAATTAAGTCGACTTTTCCTCGATTTTTTTAATGTCACGCTTAACGAATAATAAAGTCTTGCGATGAGACTTGTTATTTTTTAGGTTGCGACAGAAATATTATTGAAAAATAATTTAGAGGATATACTTAAAAAACTTGATTTATCACCAATGTTATATGGTTTCGAATTTGATTATGATAACAATTTCAATGTTTTGTTAATGTTGACTTGAGAATGCATGGAGTTGAAGGTGGTGTTGTCAACGTTTGAGGTAATACAACAAAACTTAATCGAGAGTACGAGGATAGTGTTGCATCAGTTGCAATTAAATTTTTAAAATTAAGATTGAACACTAAAAAGTCTAAAATCATTGATCATAATTATATTGGTAAAAATTATTTTAAGTGGATGTATGGTAAGGTATGGAAAGTGGTAGATGTAATGCTGTATAAACTTGGCTCTATAGAATTTTAACATGCAATTCTATTAGAGATGACAATTGGGTGAGTTCAGGTCGGATAATTTCGGATTTAGGTCATATCGGGTTTGGATCTTTTTGGGTTTGGATTTTTTCGAGTTTGGATCATTTCGATTTCGAGTCATTTCGAGTTCGGGTAGATTTTATTATGATTTTTTAAGCAAGCTTTTATATAATATGATATTTTTTTTAATTATATTTGTATATCAATATCAATACTTGTTATTACCAAAAGGATATAAAATTAATTTGTTAAATATTTGATTATTGAAAATATGATATAAAACAATTGATTCAATGAACTCTAATACTCATCATGTAAATATATTATGATTTATATTATGCATACGTATAATGTTGGATATCATAGCTTATAATTATGTGTATACATACGAAATACGTATTCTAATACGTAGGTTGTCGTAACCTAGATACACGGTATACAATTAACGTACATAATTGATATCAAAATTGAATGAGAAATTGGTCTCATTAACACTTACTTGAAGAGGAAGATAGTTAGTTGAAGTTGTGTATGCTAGTCAATCCCACATAGAAAAAAGTATGGTTTTTGCTTGTTGTTTATATAGGCTTTGTTTCAATGTGGGGTTGGGCCCCAAGGGGCACCTAAGTTTTGTGTGGGTGAAGACCTACACAAACTGGGTTAAAAGTAAGAAAGCAATGAGAAATATGGCTAAAAGTTCATTCTCCACCACTAGACAATATTAAGAATCAATTTCAAACCTATCAACATCAATTCTCTATCAAAGTTAACAATCGTAAATAACAACCTCCCGTGTTACCCCAATCCTTCCTTAGTTCGTCGTTAAGTAGGACGAACGCCACTACCCAATCTCTAACTATCAAACAACCTAGGATAAACATTGTAGACACCTAATTTTGTCCGGACCACTAAAACAGGTATGTTTTCTTCCTAAATTGATGTTTCAGAATGTAAAAAGTATTTTTTTCATCTTACAGGTGGTACTCTCCGGGACTTAGTCTAAGAAGGCGAGCATAAAAAGTCAAACTTGAAAAAGTGAACCCCAAAAAGTCAACCCTAAAAAGTCAACTACTAAAAAAGTCAACCCACTTTCGAAATCAAGATCTGAAGTTCAATTGAAATATGGCGAAAGAATTTTGATAATCTGAGGTCTAGATCGAAAGATATGGAGTTCGAAAGTTGGGTTATAGAGATTTAGTAGAAAAGACACCCTAATCCGAGAGAATTGGGAAAAAAAATGCTTAAACGATCGAATTGGTCAAAATTGAAGATTCCAAATGAAAGATAAGCACTGACTACGGGTAATGGAGAAGGCACTTGAAAGAAAAACTGAAAGAAAAGTCAATCCGGAAGAAAACTGAGAATTGGGGTTTTTGGTGGATTTCGGTGAAATTGGGAAGAATTACAAGAAATGGCCCGATTCGGTAGGACTAAAGTCCCTAATGGATGAGGAGTGATTGAAAAAGGATAGCCCAAGGCTCAGTTTAAAGAAAATCTGAAATTCGAACTTGGTTTGAGCAAAACCGAGTTTCAGAGATAAAAGGGCAAAATTTGGAAATTTGGGAAAAATAGCAAATGAACTCCAAAAGTTATGAAAAATTGAAAATCTCATTCTTAAATCATTTGGAAGAGATTGGCAAAAGAAAATCTTGATTCGGAGTTCGTTTGCAAAATGGCCAAATCCTGGATCTCCTATGCAGAAATTCAAGAAGAGAAATCTCGAAAAAATAGCAAATGAACTCCAAAAATTCTGAAAATTTGCAAATATAATTTTAAATTATTTGAAAGAGATTGGAGAAATAAAATCTTGATTCGGAGTTCATTTGCAAAATGGCCAAATCCCGGGCCCCTATGTAGTAATTCAAGAAGATAAATCCCGAAGAAATAGCAAATGAACTCCAAAATTCTGAAAATTTACAAATCTCATTTTTAAATTATTTGGAAGAGATTTGAAAAAGAAAATCTTGATTCGGAGTTCGTTTGGGAAATGGCCAAATCCTAGCCCCCCTATGTAGTAATTCAAACAGATAAATCCCGGAAAAATACCAAATGAGTTCCAAAAATTATGAAAATTTCCAGATCACACTTTTAAATTATTTGGAAGAGATTGGTGAAGAAAAATCTGGATTTGGAGCTCGTCTAAAAAGTGGTAAAGTTTGGCGGCATAAAAGGGCAATTTTGGAAGAAAAAATCCAAATAAATAGCAAATGGACTCGGAAAATTTTTAAAATTTCCAGAATTCAATTTTTTATTATTTTGAAAGTATTGAAAAATAAAATTTGAATTTGGAGTCCATTTGCCATTTTTTTATGCTCGGGGGGCAAAAAGGTCATTTTACCCAAGAAATCGAAAAGGGCTCTTCTTGCCTTTTAAAAAATGAAACATGGGCTGAAAGAAGGGGGGCTGGCCGGCCAAGGCCCAAAGATGGGTAGGAAGCTTCTGATTTTTTAATCAAAAGGCCAACAATGAAGAGTTAGTTATTTTTTGATCAAGCCTTTGCAAATAAGCCACATGGACCAATGCATGAAGAGGGAGAGTGTCAACATAATGGCTTAAAATTCTTGAACAGCTGTAACTGTGGATAGCTGATGGCCTAATCTAAGGGTGATAATTTCATGTTTTAAACATCTTGGATCAATAGCCTTTGGATGAAAATTGGTGGAATGAAAAATGACAACATCCTAGCCTAAAATGGAGCATTCGGCCACACTAAGGGGGAGGACTCTCTCTTTCATTTTTGAACACTCACTCTCTATTCCCTCTTGGTTTTGGATCATTTTCTCTCCATTGTTGAAAAGCAAAAAGAAAAGTTTAGAAAAGAAAAGAAAGTTAGAAGAGAAAAAGCTTAAAAGATAGCTTCTAGAGGTTGCTTTAAGGACCATACTCTTGCACTTTCTTTGATTTTCCATTCTTGATTTGCTGTTTTGATCATTATTTTGGTGAGTTTCTTTTTATTTTTCTTTTAAAATAAGTGTTCTTAATGTTCTTCTTTAAGTTCCTTCTTCATCATTTCTTGTAAAAAGCTCTTGAAAAATTTTTCCCCCTTTGTTTTTGGAGATGGCCAAATGGTCTATGTTTTTTTAGAGTTGCTGTTTTGCTTTGTTATTTCATTTTATTTTTGATATTTAATAAGTTTTGATGCTTTAAATCTTCTTCTACTTCATAGACTTGAAGCTTGTATTAATTTGGCTACTTTTTTTTTGAGTCTATTATCATGTTTATTTTACTATTCTTGCATTTTTGATTTTCTATTTTCAAAATGTTTAAGTTTGTTTATGTTTCATATTTTGTAATCCATGTTTTTGTGAAAATGCTTGTTGGTTTCCATGCCTCTACTTTATATTTGCATGATTTGAGTGTTATTCTTTAGTTAAGCATATTAGTATATCAAGTGTTTGTAAAAATACCATGCTCATTTTGAACATAAAGGTATTCGGCCATTTCATTTTGTTTGCTTTGTGTGTGCATTTTTGTTATGTTAGTTGATAGGTTTGTATTTTCATGATGTTTGGCAGAGTATTTTGTTTAAGCATGTCATGTGTTTGTGTTATTTCCATGCATATTTTAGGTTTAGGAATGGTTTGTTTGCCATGCATTTTAGACCTAGGTTGCATTAAATGCCATGCAAGTTCATTTAGGTCTAGGTGATTTTATTGATGTCATGCATTTTTCATGTCATTTAGGTTTTAGATCATGCATTTCATGCATCATATTTTCCTTTATTTTTCATGCATTTCATGTCCTTGCCACTTGACTTATGACTTAGGCCAACCAATGGCTCAAAGTCATGTTCTCTTGAGCATACTTGTGGAAAATTAAAGAGTTGTCAAATTGATTATTCCACCTTTGTGATTTTTTTTACTTAGCCAATTTTTGACTAACTTTTCAAAAGTGTTATCTACTGTTTGTGAGTCCTTATAAGAGTCTCTAATATTTTTACTTTGATTTTTAAATGATTCTATCAAAGGCAAAAAAATGTGTTTTGGCAAAACAGTTTTTTCACCCAGTACTCGTACTTTCTCGATTTTTCTGGGCTGTCATCTTTAATCAGAAAATTAAGCCAATTTTTTTCCTTGTGGTTTTACATGTTCTAAGTCTCCAGTATGTTTTTTTTTAGATTTTTTTGAATTTTGAAAAATAGGATAAAAAATCGTGCTTTAAAACTGGACAGTTGAGTTAGAAATGAATTTGAAGGAAAATCATTTTTCTATTTTGGTTAAGTTACTTAGAAGGGGCTGGTTAGGAAGTTTAGCTACTGACTTAGGATAGTTTCTAAGCCTTTCTAAACTCTAAAAATGATTTTTAAGTCTCGGGTTAAGGGGGTCAAGTTCGGGATTTTAAACTTAGGAAATTAAAGCCATTTTAAAAGGGGTTTAGCTAAGTTTTATTTTTAATCTAAGCTTTTCAAAATTGTTTTCAAACAATCACAAAGTATTTTGGTTTTAGAATATTTAATTTGATATATTTTCCTAAGGTAGCTGGATATCTTTTTAGATATAATTATTTCCTAATTAAAGGAAAAAAATACACTTTCATGCATTGCATTTTCCATATTCATGCATTTTATATAATATGTGATTTTTGCTATGATATTTTCTATGGTATTGTTATTATTTTGATTTATATTTTTGATGTTATGTTGTTTATTATATAGTTTTGAATATTTCATGATATCCTATGCTTTGTATTTAGTTATTGTTATTATATTATTTAGCATATGCTATGTTCATGCATTATTATTTTTATTTTTATGCATATTATATGATAGCATTATTTTATATTTCATGTCATTTAGATTATATTCCATATCATTTATATTTTCCATGTCATTTAAATTATTTCATTTCATATAGAATATATTATGTTACCTAGGTCATTTCATTTTATGTAGAATATATTATGTTACCTAGGTCATTTCATTTCATTTAGAATATATTATGTCACTTAGGATATTTTATTTCATTTAGAATGTTTTATATGATTTAGGATATTACATTTCATATAGAATATATCATGTTACCTAGGTCATTTCATTTCATTTAGAATATATCATATAACTTAGGATATTTCATTTCATTTAGAATATGCTAGGACATTTAAATTATATCATATCATTTAGATTGCATTATATTATTTAGACTTTGCTATGTCTTTTTATTTATGTCATACATATTCATATTTTTTAAAATGTTTTTCAATAAAAAAAAGATATTCTCGAGTTAAAATAATTCATGAATTTTCTGCCGGGTTAGCTGGGGAGGATATAAACAATTATCATTAATAACGGAATATCTTCTTTAAAATAAGAATGATTCGGAAAGTTTTCCAAACTAATAAAATTTCTATATTTTGCCACGTTTGTTGGGGAATATAGAAAAATTTTGAATTTATAAATTCCGTATCATTTTCAATAAAAAAATGGAATTATTTTTTTTTTAAATTAGGAATTAACTTGAAATACTGAATTTAAAACTGACTTTTTACCGAGACTTGAGATAACACACGATTACTAAGGTACCGTTTTATACGGGCATTGTGGGGGTGCTAATCCTTCGCCATACGTAACCGAGTCCCGAACCCGCTTCTTTGATTTCTCTGGTTTAAAAAGCAGACTTGAATAATATTTTAATTAATTTTTTAAAATATTTTAATTAATTTTTTAATTTTTAAAAATGTTTTAATTAATTTTAAAATATTTTATAAAATCGGTTTTAATAGGTGACCGATCACACCTAGATAAAAAAGATTGGTGGCAACTCTATATCTTTTTCAAGGTCATTTTCAAAACCTTCATTTTTCAAGAGGAATTAAGTCGACTTTTCCTCGGTTTTTTTTAATGTCACGCTTAACGAATAATAAAGTCTTGCGATGAGACTTGTTATTTTTTAGGTTGCGACAGTTTGGCGACTCCACTGGGGACTTTTAGATAGTCAGGCCTAGAATTAATCGTGTGTTATCAAAGTCTCGGTTTTGTTGGTTTAATTGGTATTTAATTTTAATTCTCCCATTTTTTTTTTAAAAATAATAAGGAGAATTTTGAAAATAATAAAATGTTTTAAATATGTCCATATTCATGTGCATACATTTTATTATTGTTCTCTAGTTATTTAATAATTGTATATTATAATTGCTTGTTGGTTAATGCGTTACACTATTCTTGAATGTTTTTTTTTTTTATTATTATAAATTGCTAGGACATTTAGAATAAGGTTTGTAGAATAGGTGGTGAAAGGTTTGTTGTTCCTCCAAACACACCACACATGCATTTGCATATCATGAGCCCTATACCCGGGTTTCGTCCTTTAGGTGGGAGCCAAGTAACTAAGCCTTCGTGATTAACAATCCTCATGGGCTAGTGAAACACTTCTAGAGTACTAAATTACCTAAGCCTTCGTAATTAACAATCTGCATGGGCTAGGGAAATAGACTCTTAACGAATTGAACTCGCTTTTATCGGGGTAACTTACTATCCTTCACTGGCAACAGTGAGGAGCAATTCGGGGCCTTTAGAACCGATTCACCCTCATATAGTGAACCTAGGCGAAGCCATGCCAAATTTTCGTTAGATACACCGAAGATAGGAACACATGGAGGGACATTTCTAAACCTTTTGTTACATATTTTACACTCTGAATAAGGGTTGTAGATCGGGCAACGATGTACGTACATCGCCTTTAATAAATGTGATACTCCGCCTCGAAAGCATCGTGATGCCTAAATAAGCAGATACAGTTGGGGCAAGTGTTCACTATTTTTTGAAATTGAAAATATAAACATTCTTTTTCAAACTTTTTTTTTGCATGTGTGAATAGAGCATGTACATTTATGGTTGTATTGTTGATCTCATTTTTTTTACAATAAACGGATGGTGGTAATAATTTTATTTGATGGTTTCTATAAACCGGTAGTGTTACATGAAAATTTGCATATTGTACCATAGTAGGATCCACTACACCGAAATTCTTTTGAAAATAATGTGTTTGGCTTTTCATAGAGAAAACATGTTTCAAAAAATCATAGATTATATTTGTAGGCAAATCTTGCATAATGAGATGTTTGAATAATCAAGATTTAGGTCTCAACAATTTCGTGTAATCATTGGTTAACTTCTTTGTGAATACCTTTGTGTTAATTCATTTATTCTTTGCATGTATCATTTTGACATCATGTTACAGTCCTAACATGCATGGTTATTCATTGTAGAATACATTTGTGATATACATGGTCATTCTTTGTACCTACCTTTGTGTTAATTCATTTATTCTTTGCATATATCATTTTGACATCATGTTACAGCCATAGCATGCATGGTCATTCATTGTAGAATACGTTTATGACATGCATAGTCATTATTTGTAAATACCTGTGCATCAATTTATTCATTCTTTACATGCATCATGTTGGCATCAGGTTGCATTCATGCATTCATAGTCAGCACGATTTTTCTGTATATATCCATGCATTAATTTGCTTATTCTTTACATGCACCATGTTAGCATCAGGTCACATTCATGACAAACATAGGCATCATAATTTCTCTGTATATGTTCATGCATTAATCATCAATATATTCATGCACATATAGAAACAGAGCATGTACATTCATAATTGCATTCTTAATCTCTTGAGATTTTTCATTTGCATGAAAGGGTTTTGAGATATGAGGAAAGAATCGGAGGAATGATTGGGTACTTTGGAACGAAACCAAGAGGAATTTGGACATGAGCTCCGGGAGGTTAAAGAACAGCTTGCCAAATTGATGAAAATGTTTGAGGATATGGGTAAGAGTAAGGGGGAACTTTCTCAGGGCTCTACATCGCCTTCGGATCAACCAAAACCATTAGGTCTAGAACATACAATCCTTGCTGGATCCTGTGTTTGTCAATGCCACAAAGGTTGCAATCCGGATGAAATTGTGGACAAAATCGTGAAAATGATTAAACCCGAGAGCCTTATACCAAAGATAGAAACCTCAGATCCTGTATCATACCTTCAAACTATTCTAGGTCCAAACCAATATCCCCACCCTACTATGGTGCAATCGTCCATTGGGATGACCACTACGGGATTCCTGAATCCCACTCCATCACCACCAACTGCCAGTTCATACTATTTTCCTCATCAATCACCTTATCAAGCATCCGGGATAGGAACCTCGAACTATTTACAACCTCCAAGGCTCCTATGTCCAAATCCATACCCTTACCATGCTGTTCCGCCAGCTCTCCATGTAAACACTTCGGTTCGAACCTTAGTGCCACCACTAAGTGCCCCAACTCCTAGGCCATGTCTGACTATGAAACAACTCAAAAACAAGACTCAAGAGTAGTATGATCCCATTCCAATCAGCTACCAGGAGATTCTTCCTATACTTATCCAAAATCACATGGTTGCCTGTATCCCGCTGAAACCCCTGTTACCACCATATCCAAAGTGGTATAATCCAAAAGCAAGATGTGATTATCACTATGGAATTGCTGGCCATAGCATTGAAGACTGCATAGCCTTCAAAACGAAAGTGCAAACTCTTATAGAGATCAAGTGGATCGATCCAACTACTCTGATTGATATAGGGATGAGAAAGCGTAATTAGGATTGGGAGATCTACAGCAATGATGTAGAAAGACTTCGGTCTGATATGATGTAGTAGGATTTCACTTTTTCAGCAGCCGACTCTTATAGCCTTAGGATGTTAGGAAGAATAAAGTGCTTGTAAAAGACAGTTTTAACTATAGCTCAGATTTTGTAAAACATGGTTTATACCATTGTGAACGTTAATATGGGAATGAATTAACTATGCTTCAAATTTATGCGATGTTGATGATTAAGTTCCTCCGATTCTTATTTCCTCCGTAATATCTTCCCCTTTGCATGTTGCAGTCGATCAATTATTTTTCATACCATACATTCATACGTGTAACATGTTAGCATCAGGTTGCATTCATGCATTCATAATCAGCATGATTTTTCTATATATATCCATGCATTAATTTGCTTATTCTTTACATGCATCATGTTGACTTTGGGTTGCATTCATGACAAACATAGCCAGCATGATTTCTCTGTATATGCTCATGCATTAATCTGTCATATTAACATCAGGATGCATTCATGACACACATGGTCAACATGATTTTCTTTGTATATACTCCGTATCAATCATTCATTGTTTACATGCATCATAATTGACATCGTGTTGCATTCATAGTGTATATGATCATTCATTGGGAAATACGTTGAAATGTACATGATCATTCATTGCATATATCCATGCGTTGATTTGTTTATTCTTTGCTTGCAACATGTTGGCATCGTGATTACATTTATTACATATATGGTCAACATGTTTCCACTGTACAAGTCCATACATCATATTGTTTAGGTGTCACGTGCATCAAATTGCATTCGTGGCTCCTTCATCATGACACGAACTTTGGGGGAATAAAATAGAAGTTGGCTTGGCTTTAAGAGTCTTTGAAAGAATTTCCATTTCAAATCAGAGGTAAAGAAGTACTGAGTACCCTTTTTGATGGAGACTCAATTAAGAGTTGTAAACCCAAGTGCAGGTTATGTTCAAGTAATAAATTCTCGGGTGTCCGAGGTCGAACCACAGGGAAGCGTATTAGTAAGTATAAGTTTATAAATATATAAGACAAAGAAAGTAAACAAGATATTAGGGAATCAACAACAAAATAAGATAAACAAGATATTAGAGAACAAAATAAACAAAATATAAAAGAAATTAAACAAGATATAAAAAAAAAAAACAATAAGAAAAGATGTTGAGGTTAGAGAATCCACTCTTGGTGTTATGCTAAGATTAATCTTGTTTTATTACACAATTGAAATCCACACATAAAGGAGGTTCCAATCGGAAGGTTTAGCAATTCAGTCCAAATTGTCCAACGTCCATAGCATATGATATTATGTTCATTTGGTGTCCTCAAAACTCATAAAAAGAGTCCAAGCATTCCTTATGCCAAGGTATATGTCTACAACAAATCAAGGTTATGAAACCAAGCATTTATTGTGCCATTTTCATTGTCAATAATGAATCAAGATCCCTACTTTGCAAGTATGATTTTAAACCAAAAGAAAATATTATCTATACTAGTGTTTATAAATGATAATTCATTTTAGCTCATGTTTAAGAGACTAACCTTAGCTTTTACCAAGAGCTTCACCTCATCACCTCAACAATATGATTAGCAACACATACTAGATATGAATAAAATGAAAAGAAATGTAAGAAGCATAAGTAAATATAGAAAAAGAAAACTAGAGAAAGGAAAGAAAAAGAAAACTTAGAGAATTTTATTACAATGGCTAATATCCTACCAATGTACAATGATCCTCATCCAAGGCCCTCTATTTATACACATTTTGGAGAGCTAAATGACAAGAGACAAGCTTTATAAATTTCAACGGTAGGTATAATAGGTGGGTGCATTTTTCTAACAATTTTCGTCATATTGTATGACAATTCTGATCAGCCAGCTTGATGGATGATTTTGTCAATGTTGGAGGCTTGATCTGATCAAATGGTATTCTAGAAAAATATACCCCTATCAGTTACGGATCCATAGCCGTTCGAATCAGATCATTTGCTCATGTGGATCAAAAGATATGGTCAAAATACCAAAACAGGTCAGCACAGACGTCATTGCACATCAGCCAACTTGATGGTCGATTTCGCTAGGGAAAACGACTCCGTTTCAAGAAGTGTAAAACATGAAAAAGATAGATATGCCTCTTAGCTATGCACTGTAAAATTTTCAGCCTTAACGCTTCAGTGAAACTCCAGATATAGCTGATATGGAAAAAGGTGTCGGAACTGGAACTGAATTGGATGTGCCCTTAATTCTTGATTTAACCTAGTAATCTGAAATCACTCAAAGAAACTCGTGAAAAACACCAAATTACATAAAAATATAAAATATCATAAACACAATTAGACTACGCAATAATAACTCGTATTTGACACAAAACAATAATAAAACATAACTAAGAACTATATAATTATACGAGTTATCACACCCCCACACTTAGATTGTTGCTAGTCCCTAGCAACGACTCAATAAAAATAAAATAAGAAAATCTAATCTAATAGATTTTCGTTGGAAATCACGGTGGCACTTAGCATGTGACACAAGCCTTTAAACCCCTAGGTGTCCCTAGTGGACGAGTTTAGTCTCGTGAGGGTTTGCTAGAACGATACCCACAAACATTGAAAAACTAAAATATAAGTAAACTACATACACTAAAAATATTTACTCCTAATCCTTTCAATATAAATTAGAGACAATCTTTGAACAAGTCTTATAAACTAATCAATAGCTCAAAGAATTTCACAAAAATTCATGCTTGAATGTAAATAAATGAGTTAAGCCAATATTAACATAACATATTTCAATCAAAATAGTGCATATTCAACTTAATCTCGACTTCTCACTATACTCTCATGATTTTCACTCTTTAAAGTAGTGGTAAAGTGTTTACACTCAATCAATCTCATGAAAACAGTTCTACCATATGCTTGCTTGTCCACCTGTTCTCCACTATTTAGATCATACAACTTCATAAATCAAGAGGTCTTTTTTCAAGGTTGTAATGGGGCCAAAGGGTTATAATGTGGTTAAAGAACAAAAGGATAAAGATATCACAAAGGTTCCAAAGAGTTCATAGAGTTTAGAGACATAATAAGATCATACGAATAAAACTTCTCAAAACTCTTATAAAGCACATAATAACATAGGCTAAATATTCATGTTGAGCCTTTGCTTCATTCTAACAAACTTTGTAACATCTTTTTCTTTACTTTAACTAGAAGTTCAAGAGAATATATATATATTTTTTAATATGGGAATGTATTTGACAATGATCCTTTTTTTTTCTCTTGACTTTTGCCTCTCTCCTCCCCCACAATTATCTTTCGTTCTAACCCAAATTTTCAAAAAGTATCCCTTGTTTTTGCAATATGTCTCAAAATATATAATCCATCTTTAGAACAAGGGTAAGGATATAAGTATATTTAGGCTAGGTGTAAGTTCTGGTTACCAATAAAATAGCATATTTAATGTAGGCTCAAATTGGCTCACTAGTGGGGATGTTCTCTTAGAACATTAATAATGGATTGCTGTTTGGCTCTGGTTATAATCCTAATGCCTCTATCATATTCATGTTGTCACATGTATCAATATAGTCTCAAACGGTTTAAAGCAAGTTCTAGAGAATCATGTAATCATAAGAGCACTCAAGAAAGAAATTAGATTGATTTGTATAATGCATCAATCATTATAGGCTCAAAAACTCACAAGGATGATTATACAAGTCAGATTAAATCTAAACATGCTTCTTTCTCAATCAACATATCATATTAACATTGGCTCATAAAAAGGTTGACATCAAGCTCAATTCTCATGAAAATCTTCTCACTAATAAATCTGTTTTAGACTTATGCAATTCATATCTCATCATTGTATTAAGAAGGAACTAGAACACATTAAAAAAATAATAATAATAATAATAAAGACTCATAAAAAAAAAATAGTAGACAAAAATAAAAGAAATCCTAAATCGTTCCCCCCACACTTAATTCTTACATTGTCCTCATTGTAAGTCTATTAACCCAAATGAAAGAATCATGTGTAAGAGAAAAGAACTAATAACATAAGAATAGGAATAACTAAGACTCAAAACAAAACAAACTCATGCAACCTAATTAATCCTAAAATACTAAACAAAAATTAACAAGTAAACATAAAAAGATTAAAATCAAACTGACAAGGTATGTCTCAAGTCTCCCTTACTCAGACCTTGTTCAGAATGAATACTTCTAAATTGCTTAAAACACAACAAACTTTTTTTTTTTTTTGAAAGAAGAAATCAAACTGACAAGGTATGTCTCAAGTCTCCCTTACTCAGACCTTGTTCAGAATGAATACTTCTAAATGGCTTAAAACACATCAAATTATTATTATTTTTTTTTTTAGATTAGCAAAATATGTCCCTTACCCCCTACTAAAGGTAGAATTTAGGAGATATTACCTGCAGAGGTTGCTAACCACTTATTGTAACTGAGACACAACAAACAAAATGTTAGATAATGTCACAAAGACAGAGTGCAATCCACTCCTTGCTCGTCCATATCTCTTTTTCTTTTTCCGAGCGTTTGCGAAACAACCGTAGCAGATAAATACTCATAAGCTTGGAGCTTTTTGAGTAAATCTTCAATGGTTGTAGCAGAAATTATGGTTCTCCTTGCCTCTGAAAACATGAATCCATTATCCACAGCATTATCTAAATATGAAAGCAAATTACTAAAATAACCATTAATATTAAGCAAACCAATGGGTTTCTTATTTGTGACCAAAGATGACCAAGAAGCCACGCAAGCTATTTCTTCCAATGTACCCAGACCTCCTGGTAAAGCAATGAATGCATCGGCAGAATGGTACATGATTGTCATCCGTTCAGGGATACTCCAGACTTGTATTTCCTTACCCACGGTAGGTCCACAAAAACCTGTGAATAGTTGTGGCACGATTCCTAGAACTGGACTTCCTCCGGCGTGTGCTGCTGTAGCGACTGCTCCCATTAAACCCGTACTACCGCCTCCATAAATCAACTGGATCTTTTGTTGGGCAAGTATTACTCCAACTCTTATGGCTTCATCAGCGAATATGTTATTTTTCCCTGGATAAGCACCTCCAAAGACACAAATTTTTTTAATGCGCTGGGACGAAGTACTTTCCATTTTTTTTTCAAGTGCCTGAAAGAGAATGAGTACATGGTGTAATATATAGAGGACTGAGTAATGAATCAGACAAGAGTAATAATGTCGCCGAAAGTGTATTTGACCTGTCAGAAGAAAATGTTAACCTAACAAAAGATTTTTGCGTGATTTCAGGAAGAAAATCAAAAAGAGAAGAAAAATCAACCGTAAAAGACCAATGCAAAAAAAACGAGAATAATTACACAAATCTAACAACACGTAAATTAAACCGAAATAAAGTTATTGCAAATCAAACCAAAAGCTGAGAAGTCATTTATTGTAGTTGTGATTGTGGCTCACATCTTCCTCTGGTTTTACATCCAGAAACGGTTTAAACGCCTTCTATGAGTCGAGGATATGCTTCCCATCCAGTTTTCTTACAAGCTGGCAAACAGGGTCTTTTAACATCAGATTCCCAAGATGTTGCCATTCCCTTTGGAATTGCGGCCATAAATCAAGAATTTCTCTTTGTACGTCTCCACTAGGATGCGTCTCAATATAAAGTTGGATATTACCCAAATTCTCCTTACTCAGTCCATCCTTAATGAATTCAATTTTATCATCTCGATTAGAGGACGGAATCCCAATAGAACGACATTTACCGTTACACGTCTATCGTGCACATTTGTGGCAATTTGAACTCATGCGCTTTGCTCGTCGCTTCTTTGCAAAAGTGCTTCTACATGTACCTGGTAAATGCAAAACAGGAAGATTTTCATCTTCACGTACCTTGGCTTCAATTATCCAACGTATATCTTCAGGAATCCCTTTGTGCATAAGCATTCTTAATCTTTCAAATGGAACTTGGTAAAGCTTCAGTAAAATATTTCGAGGAAAAGGAGGGAATCGTTTCTGCAATCTTTTGAGAATATCATCCATCCTGAAAAAAAAAAATTAAAAAATGAAAGAGAAATTGAAAGAGAAATTTATATACAATATCAGTTTTGTGGGTAGCTGATGGAACCGACTTAAATAATCACGGAGTACCGTTATCCGCCATTTAACCGGGGTTAAAAAAAAAGGTATATATTTTCTTTTTTTTTTGGAAATTAGTAAAAATTATATTTACATCTAGTTATTTTCAAAACAAGGATCAGAAAGAAAAACAACCTCTTCTTGAGTAACATGATTTTCCAAAAAGAGTTTGAGTCTTTGTCCATTTACCTTGAATATGTTACCATTTTGAGGATTCTCAATGTCAACTGCTCCATAATGATACACATGTTTAACCACAAATGGGCCAGTCCATCTTGATCTCAACTTACCAGGAAATATGTGAAGTCTAGAATTATAAAGTAGAACTTTTTGCCCAACATCAAATGTTTTTCTTGAAATTAACTTGTCATGAAAGGCTTTAGTTCTTTCTTTATGAATTTTAGAATTCTCATATGCATCATTTCTGAGTTCCTCAAGTTCATTTATTTGTAATTTCCGTAAATTAGAAGCGTCATCAAGGTTTGAGTTGAACATTTTAATGGCCCAATATGCTTTATGCTCAAGTTCCACAGGTAAATGACAATGTTTTCCATAAACTAGCCTATAAGGAGACATGCCCAATGCTGTTTTAAAAGCTGTTCGATAGGCCCATAATGCATCGTTAAGTCTAAGAGACCAATCTTTGCGATTTGGATTAACCGTCTTTTCCAAAATTTGTTTAATCTCCCTATTTGCTAATTCTACCTGTCCATTTGTCTGCGGGTGATAAGGGGTTGCAACTTTGTGTGTAATGGCATATTTCTTCATTAATGTTTCAAAAACCTTGTTGCAAAAATGTGTTCCCCCATCACTTATGATAGATCGAGGAATTCCAAATCGACTCAAAATATTTTCTTTTAAAAATTTAATCACTGTTTTGTGATCATTATTTCGACATGGAATTGCCTCTATCCACTTTGAAACATAATCTATTGCAACTAAAATGTATAAGAAACCAAAAGATGGTGGAAATGGTCCCATGAAATCAATACCCCAACAGTCAAAAATTTCAATTACAAGAATTGGGTTCAAAGGCATCATGTTTCTTTTCGAAATGGAACCTAATTTTTGACAACTTTCACATGACTTGCAAAAATTATGTGCATCTTTGAATAAAGTTGGCCAGTAAAATCCACACTGTAAAATTTTTGCAGCAGTTTTCTTTGATGAAAAATGACCACCACATGCCTCGGAATGACAAAACTTAGTTACACTACTTACCTCATTGTCGGGAATGCACCTTCGAAAAATTTGATCAGGACAATATTTGAACAAGTAAGGGTCATCCCAATAGAACTTCTTTACCTCATTCAGAAACTTCCTTTTATCTTGGGGGCTCCATTGAGAAGGAATTTTTCCTGTAGCAAGAAAATTAGCAATGTCAGCAAACCAAGGTGTCGTGGAGACAATTAGAAGTTGTTCATCAGGAAAAGTATCATTTATTGGTGAGGTTCCAAAAGATTCATCACAAACAAGTCTTGATAAATGATCAGCCACCACATTTTCTACTCCTTTTTTATCTCGAATGGTGATGTCAAATTCTTGCAGCAAAAGGATCCACCTCAGCAACCTAGGTTTTGCATCCTTCTTAGAGAGAAGATATTTTAAAGCTGCATGATCACTAAAGACAACAACTGATGATCCAACAAGGTAAGATCTGAATTTATCCAATGCAAAAACAACTGCAAGTAATTCCTTTTCTGTAGTGGAATAATTCATTTGGGCTCTATTTAAAGTTTTACTTGCATAGTAAATTACATGTGGTTTCTTATCTTTCCTTTGTCCTAACACAGCACCAACAACATAGTCACTAGCATCACACATTATTTCAAATGGTAAAGACCAATCAAGAGATCTCATAATAGGAGCAGTAATGAGCATATTTTTGAGTTTTTCAAAAGCATATTCACAATCTTTAGTCCATTCAAATGCAGTGTCTTTCATTAAAAGATTACATAGAGGTTTAGATATCGTGCTAAAATCTTTTATGAATCTTCTATAAAAACCTGCATGTCCCAAGAATGACCTAATGTCCTTTACTGTCTTTGGTGTGGGTAGAATAGCAATCAATTCAATTTTTGACTTGTCTACCTCAATCCCTTTTGCAGAAACAATGTGACCTAGTACAATACCTTTAGTGACCATGAAATGACATTTTTCCCAATTAAGAACAAGATTTTTTTCTTCACACCTAAACAATACATTTTTCAAATTGGCTAAGCAATCATCAAATGAATCACCAGAAACAGAAAAATCATCCATGAAAATCTCAAGATTACGTTCAATCATGTCACTAAAAATACTAAGCATGCATCTTTGAAATGTGGCAGGGGCGTTACATAATCCAAATGGCATTCTACGATATGCAAAAGTACCAAAAGGACATGTAAAAGTGGTTTTCTCTCGGTCCTCAAGTGCAATGGCAATTTGATTATACCCAGAATATCCATCTAGAAAACAATAAAACTCATGCCCTGCAACTCTTTCTAAGATTTGATCCATGAAAGGCAAAGGGAAATGATCTTTCCTCGTCACTGAGTTAAGTTTCCTGTAGTCAATGCACATGCGCCAACCAGTAACAGTCCTAGTTGGAATTAATTCATTGTTTTCATTTTTAACTACAGTAACTCCAGATTTCTTAGGTACGACTTGAGTAGGACTTACCCATTTCCTATCAGAGATAGGATAAATGATTCCATTATCTAGAAGTTTAATGACTTCATTTCTCACTACTTCTTTCATATTAGGATTAAGCCTTCGTTGCATTTGTCTAGAGGGTTTAGCATTTTCCTCTAAATAAATATTATGTGTGCAGATTAATGGGCTTATTCCCTTTATGTCAGCTAAGGTCCATCCTAATGCATTTTTGTGCATTTTCAAAAGTTGTAACAACTTACCTTATTGTAGTTCATCAAGATGTGAAGAAATTATGACTGCAAAAGTTTCATTCTCACCCAAAAAGGAATATTTTAGCTCGGATGGCAATGGTTTTAAATCCAGCTTGGGTGGTTCAATAGTTGATGGTACAGTGACATTTGTGAGTGATGGAAGTTCCTCAAACTTTTGTTTCCAACAATGCTTATCCTGAAAAGAATTTAACAAAGAATCAGTGTGTGAAATTTCTGAAGCATTATCAAACTCACATTCAATTAAATAAGCTTCTGAAGGATCATGGAATGTGGTAGTGGTGAGATGTTCATGAACAAGTTCTTCAATGAAATCCACTTCATGTACTTCTGAATCATCACCAGGTTGCTTGCAAATGTTGAACACATTTAATTCTAAAGTCATATTTCCAAAAGAAATGTTCAAAATACCATTCCTGCAATTTATCAGAGCATTAGAAGTTGCAAGAAATGGACGGCCTAATATAACAGGAATTTGAACATTTGGATTTGAAACAGGATGTGTGTCCAAAACAATAAAATCAACAGGGAAGTAAAAATTTTCAATTTGAACCAAAACATCTTCAACTATCCCTCGAGGAATTTTTACAGAACGATCAGCTAGTTGAAGTGTAACAGGTGTTTCCTTGAGTTCACCTAAACCTAACTGTTGATAAACAGAAAAAGGCAAAAGATTAACACTAGCACCAAGATCAAGCAATGCATGTTCTATTCTAGTGTTTCCAATGATGCATGAGATTGTTGGACATCCAGGATCTTTGAATTTTGGTGGAGTAAGGTGCTCAATGATTGAGCTCACACTTTCCGTCAGAAATGCTTTCTTTTGTACATTATGTTTCCTTTTAACTGTGCACATGTCCTTCAAAAATTTAGCATAAGATGGAACTTGTTTGATTGCATCCAATAAAGGAATGTTAATCTTAACTTGTTTGAAAAGTTCATAAATTTCTGCATTTTGATTCAAATTCTTTATTGTTTGCAACCTTTGAGGAAAAAGAGCAGGATGCATACCTTTTTCTTTGTCCAAATTTTCAAGAAGTTCAGACTTACCATCATCCTTACCATTACTTTTCGGAGGGGAAGGAGGATCTTGATCTTTTGATGGAATGTTTTTGTCAATTGCCTTTCCACTTCGAAGAGTTGTGATAGAACTGGCATTTTCCTGTTGAGTTTCATTGGAGCAAGAAACAAGACATTGAGTAGAAGGGTTAGGCTGAGGTTGAGCAGGAAACTTACCTTTTTCTTGAGTGCGTAATGAAGCTGTCAATGTGGACAAGGTGTTTTTGATCTCATTGATGTCCTGTGAAGTTTGGTTATTCACATTTGCTTGTGTTTGCATGAATGCTTGCAATGTGTCTTCCAAGGTTTGTACACGTGAAGGTTGATAGGAAAAAATGTTGCCCGGCTTTTGAGATTGTGGTACCTGAACATGATTATTATTCCGCCAACTGAAGTTGGAATGATTTCTCCATTCAGGGTTATACGTTTCAGAGTAAGGAGAAGGAAAAGGCTTTTTAAATGTGTTTATGGAATTTACTTGATCATGCAACGCTTCTTTAAGAATGGGAATGTTTGGACATTCAGAAGTGGGGTGTCCCATGATTTCACAAATTCCACAACTTTCTTCATTTTTAACCGTTTTGACTTCTTTTACTTCTCTAAGTTCCATGGCTTCAATCTTTCTAGCCAAATTAGCTACTTTAGCTTTTATCTCATCTTCTTGACTAAAATGATATTTACCTCTGTTAGAAACAAGATTAGATCTATTGGAACTTTCAGAGGAATTATCTGTGTGCCAGGCTTGAGAGTTATCTGCCAAATGGTCTAGGTAGTCAAAGGCTTCTTCAGGTTCTTTTTCTAGAAACTCACCGTTACACATTGTTTCAACAAATTGTTTAGTTTCGGGAGTTAAACTTTCATAAAAGAAACTAATAAGACGCCATTTTTCAAAACCATGATGTGGACAAGAACTTAACAAATCTTTAAAACGCTCCCAGCACTGAAAAAATGCTTCATTTTGATTTTGATTGAAATTTTGAATCTGTCTTTTCAAAGCAGTAGTTTTATGTGCTGGGAAAAATTTCTTTAGAAACTCAGTTTGTAATTCTTGCCATGTGCCAATTGACCTTGGTTTTAAATTATGAAGCCAAATTTTTGCTTTATCTTTTAAAGAAAAAGGAAATAATTTTAGCTTGACAATTTCATTTGTACATTGTTGGTCATTAAAGGTGACACATACATCTTCGAAGTCTTTTAGAAACGAGTAAGCACTTTCCGATTCTAACCCATGGAAATTTGGAAGCAAAGCTATCATACCTGGTTTAAAACGAAAGTTGTTCGCATTGAGAGGAAAAATAAAACAAGAGGGTGATGAGCTTCGAGTTGGTTGCAAGTAGTCACGCATGGTGCGTACTTGTCTGTTCTCATCTTCAGCATGAACACTTTCATTGTCAGCCATGGTAGGTGTTGTATTAGAAAGATTACCTGAAAAAGTTTCACAATAAAATCTAACTAAACGACGAGATCTAAAATCACGTCGCCAAACAAGCATAAAACAAAGTTAATATACAGATAATATATTTATATAAATATAAACTTTACAATATAAATATAAATATATAGAAAATTAGGCGGTATAACCAGCCAATAAAAATAAATATACTTATAAACTTATATACTTAGTATTGCCTCCCCGGCAACGGCGCCAAAAACTTGATGGAGACACAATTAAGAGTTGTAAACCCAAGTGCAGGTTATGTTCAAGTAATAAATTCTCTGGTGTCCGAGGTCGAACCACAGGGAAGCGTATTAGTAAGTATAAGTTTATAAATATATAAGACAAAAAAAGTAAACAAGATATTAGGGAATCAACAACAAAATAAGATAAACAAGATATTAGAGAACAAAATAAACAAAATATAAAAGAAATTAAACAAGATATAAAAAAAAAAAAATAAGAAAAGATGTTGAGGTTAGAGAATCCAATCTTGGTGTTATGCTAAGATTAATCTTGTTTTATTACACAATTGAAATCCACACATAAAGGAGGTTCCAATCGGAAGGTTTAGCAATTCAGTCCAAATTGTCCAACGTCCATAGCATATGATATTATGTTCATTTGGTGTCCTCAAAACTCATAAAAAGAGTCCAAGCATTCCTTATGCCAAGGTATATGTCTACAACAAATCAAGGTTATGAAACCAAGCATTTATTGTGCCCTTTTCATTGTCAATAATGAATCAAGATCCCTACTTTGCAAGTATGATTTTAAACCAAAAGAAAATATTATCTATACTAGTGTTTATAAATGATGATTCATTTTAGCTCATGTTTAAGAGACTAACCTTAGCATTTACCAAGAGCTTCACCTCATCACCTCAACAATATGATTAGCAACACATACTAGATATGAATAAAATGAAAAGAAATGTAAGAAGCATAAGTAAATATAGAAAAAGAAAACTAGAGAAAGGAAAGAAAAAGAAAACTTAGATAATTTTATTACAATGGCTAATATCCTACCAATGTACAATGATCCTCATCCAAGGCCCTCTATTTATACACATTTTGGAGAGCTAAATGACAAGAGACAAGCTTTATAAATTTCAAAGGTAGGTATAATAGGTGGGTGCATTTTTCTAACAATTTTCGTCATATTGTATGACAATTCTGATCAGCCAGCTTGATGGTTGATTTTGTCAATGTTGGAGGCTTGATCTGATCAAATGGTCTTCTAGAAAAATATACCCCTATCAGTTACGGATCCATAGCCGTTGAAATCAGATCATTTGCTCATGTGGATCGGAAGATATGGTCAAAATACCAAACCAGGTCAGCACAGACATCATTGCACATCAGCCAACTTGATGGTCGATTTCGCTAGGGAAAACGACTCCGTTTCAAGAAGTGTAAAACATGAAAAAGATAGATATGCCTCTTAACTATGCACTGTAAAAGTTTCAGCCTTAACGCTTCAGTGAAACTCCAGATATAGCTGATATGGAAAAAGGTGTCGGAACTGGAACTGAATTGGATTTGCCCTTAATTCTTGATTTAACCTAGTAATCTGAAATCACTCAAAGAAACTCGTGAAAAACACCAAATTACATAAAAATATAAAATATCATAAACACAATTAGACTAAGCAATAATAACTCGTATTTGACACAACACAATAATAAAACATAACTAAGAACTATATAATTATACGAGTTATCACTTTTAATACGGGCTAGTGCTATGGTGAATGAACAAGTTGCCCGAATGGAAAGAATGGAAAGGGTATAGGAAGAATTGCGAGAACAGCTGGCAAAGTCTCAAGAAAAATCTAAGGATCAGATGACTAAATTGATGGAACTGATGTCCGCTGTAATCAAGGGAAAAGAATACACTGAAAACTTGGCCGCCAGAGAAGGGTTAGAGGCACGAAAGGGTCAGAATGAGGTCGTAATGATGGATGCCCAGAACACAGTTAACCCCGTCAATGTCTTAAATTCAGATGATCCAGTTGAACAGGCAAAGTTGAAAATGGTTAATGAGGTAGAGTTGGCAGATTCCCAAGGGAAATATCAGTTGCTAGATGAAATGCTCCGTGTAGTAGAAAATACAGACGTATTCGGGAGTGTGGAGGCAAAAGAATGATGCTTGGTCTTAGATTTAGTCATCCCTCATAAATTCAAGGTCCATGACTTTGTGAAATATGACGGGACGACTAATCCGTCAGCTCACATCACTATGTTCTGCCGAAAGATGACAAATCATATAGATAATGATAAGCTTCTTATTCACTACTTTTAGGATAGCCTCAGCGGGTCTGCAATTAGGTGGTATAGTTAGTTGAGCAAGGATCAGATTTGCTCTTGGAATGATTTGGCTAGGGCTTTTCTAAACCAGTACAAGCATATGACCGACAGGACACCTGATCGTCTCACTTTGCAAAATATGGAGAAAAGAGCTACTGAGAGCTTCAAAGTGTATGCTCAGAGGTGGAGGAACATGTCTACCCAAGTACAACCACCTTTGACACAAAAAGAAATCACCGTCCTTTTTGTGAATACACTGCAGGCCCTGTACTATGATAGACTCGTCGGCAATGCCTCGAAGAATTTTGCAGATATAGTAATCTCAGGGGAGATGATTGAGAATGCTATTAAGAATGGGAAACTTGAAAAAGAAGGAACATCCAATGCTGAGAGAAATAAGGCACCTAGAAAGAAAGAGGAAGATGTCCAAGCTATGGGAGATTTCGTCCCATATTCCCAATTTCCCTCATACCAATCATGTTACCTTACTGAGGTATCTCCAAACCTTTATCCTTACCTACCCAAACACCTAATCCTATACAAGCCCTTGCAACAAGGCCTACTTCCAGAAAACGACTGCGGAAAAACCAAGAAAGAATTCCAATCCCCATCCCTAACTTGCTGCCATTACTAATAAAGAATCAGTACCTTACCCCGGTACCTTCGAAAATAGCTCCGAATCCATCAGCGAGGAGTTATGACCCTGATAGCAAGTGTGATTATCACCTGGGGGTAGTTGGGCATTCAACTGAAAAATGCAGACAATTGAAGGAAAGGATTGAAAGTCTTATCCGTGATGGTATTTTGACACCGGAGCTTATCAATCAGTGGAAGGCCGCTTTGCCATAAATCAATTTCTTTCAGGGTTTTAGTGGGTGTCAATATGAGCATTTTGATGCATGTAGTTTCAGACCTTATGATGAAAACACTTGTCTCATGTCGACATTCATATGAATTAAATGAATTTTGAATTTTAAATGCTTTGTGTTTGTTGTGTTTTAACAATAATCTGAATTTACAAAAACAAGCATTAAGGAAGTTTTAATAATGGACAGTCTCAAGAATATTGATGATCATTGTTACAAATGACCCAATACCTTATCCCCTCTCTTTTAAGCTTTTCTAGGCCTAAACCCCTTGAATCGAGAACACTTGAAAGACCTAATGCTTCAAGGAATATGAATGATTGAACTTCATAAAACCATTGTCATCATAGAATAAGCAAAGATGTAGATCCTTGATAACTCGTATAATTATATAGTTTTTAGTTATGTTTTATTATTGTTTTGTGTCAAATACGAGTTATTATTGTTTAGTCTAATTGTGTTTATGATCTTTTATGTTTTTATGTAATTTGGTGTTTTTCACAAGTTTCTTTGAGTGATTTCAGATTACTAGAATTAAGGGCAAATCCAGTTCAGTTCCAGTTCCGACACCTTTTGCCATATCAGCTATTTCTCGAGTTTCACTAAAGCAATAAGGCTGAAATTTTAACCGTGCAAAGTTAAGAGGCATATCTATCTTTTTCATGTTTTACACTTCTTGAAACGGAGTCGTTTTCCCTAGCGAAATCGACCATGAAGTTGGCTGATGTGCAATGACGTCTGTGCTGACCTGTTTTCGTATTTTGCCCATATCTTCTTATCCACATCAGCAAATGAGCTGATTCCAACGGCTATGGATCAGTAACTGATAGGGTAACATTTTTCTAGAAGACCATGTGATCAGATAAGGCCTTCAAAATTGACAAAATCGACCATCAAGTTGGCTGATCAAAATCGTCATGTATGACGAAAATTGTTAGAAAATGCACCCACCTATTATACCTACCTTTGAAATTTGTAAAGCTTGTCTCTTGTCATTTAGCCCTCCAAAATGTGTATAAATAGAGGGCCTTGGGTGATTGTAAGGGATCATATTGTACATAGGTAGGATATTAGCCATTTTAATAAAATTCTCTAAGTTTTCTTCTTCTTTCTTTTCTCTAGTTTTCTTTCTTTTCTCTAGTTTTCTTTTTCTTTAGAGAGAGCAAGAGGTTGGATAATTAATATTCTTCCTCTTCTTCTTTCTTTCTTTTATTTTCTTCTTAGATTTTCTTTAATTTTATGTTTATGTTTATAATGCCTATGCTAGGCTAAACTTCTATTTGGTTAAGGGTGATTTCAAAGCCCTAGACATGTTTTGTGATTGATTTTCAGATTCTATCTATCATTAATTTTCTATCAAATTTGCTTATGTTCTTCTACAAGAATTGTTCATGATGTTGTCTTGATTTATTTAGGTGTACAACTAGATAGATCTTGATAATTATCTATTGCTAGTCTAGGAGTCTTGATCCGTGTAATTGTCTTGATTTCCTATTCATAAGTGGCAATTTGTGATTAATGATTATGGTCAAGTTTTCAATAATTGCAAAGTGGAACATAACCTAAATTGAACAATCCGAGCTTATGTGTTTGTTGCTTAGACCAACCTATCTTTCTCATCATAAAGCTGCCATTAAATTGAATTTAGAGAGCTTATTCTAGGTTGTTTAATGGTTAGAGATTAAATAGAGAGCTTGTTCTATTTAACGACAAACTAAGGAAAGATTGGGATAACAGAGCTTGTTGTTATCTACGGTTGTTAACTTTGATAGTTGGTTGATATTGATAGATCTGAAATTGATTCTTAATGATGTCTAGTGGTGGAGAATGAAACCTTAACCATATTTTTCATATTTGATTCTTTTTACTTACTTGTTTTCTTACTTTTCTAGTTTGCTTATTTTTAAAAGTATATTTATTTTTATTGGCTGGTTATACCGCCTAATTTGTATATTAACTTTGTTTTATTTTTATTGGCTGGTTATACCGCCTAATTTAGTATATATATTTTTATTGGCTGGTTATACCGCCTAATTTAGTATATATATTTTTATTGGCTGGTTATACCGCCTTGCATCTTATTCTTATTATTTACTTTAGTTTAAATCTGGCTTCAAAAACCCCTTTTCTTTTATTGTTTTCTTTGAACGTAAGTTATAAACTAATAACTCATAGATTAAAACCCAATCCCTGAGGACTCGACCCTTGCTAATCATTATACTTACAATTGATCTTTGTAGTGCAAGGTTAAATAAGATACACTCTTTTGGGTGCATCAATCCTAGTCTAGGCTATGAACAAAGGAACGAACTTTTCGAAATTCGTTCGAACTTCTTGAAATTCAAACAAATGAGACTTTCTTTCAAGAATTTAGATCATGGTAATTTGGTGTGTGTCAAGATTGTGCCAAAACCATTTATGTCATTTTCAACAACCACAAAACACTAATTTCCCAAACATCACTTCATGATTGACACCCTGGGGCACAATGATTAAACTAGATTATCCCATGTCCTAGAGAAAACCCATTTTTAGGTCATATTTTCTTTGTCTCTTCAAAGAACTCAGATTTGAAACTCAGCCTTTTCAAAATAGACCTAGACTTGCTATGTTCCTCGTTGATAAAAATTCTCATGGTTAATCAAGTTGGAGCATCATATGTGGAAATGATGAATATATGGTGAATAAGGATGGACTAACGCATGAATCATTAGGGCATGCGATGAAAAAAAAAACAGGAAAAAAGAAGAAAGATTGTGATATCATGCATATGAGAATTCGAATGATTCCAAAGTGCAAAATGAAAATTTGATTATCTATTTCCCCTGGGGATTGCTTTTCAATGAGAATATTTGTGCTTGATATGATGAATGTCAGTCTTTCATATCCCTTTCGCAAAAAAAGATATTATCCATAGTCACCCATTTTGAGCCAAAAAAATTCTTTCTTCTTTGAACCCTGATAAAGGATCACCCTCTACACTGGGGGCAAATGCGAGGAAAGATCTTTTTAAAGATCATAGAGGAATGAGTCCTGGCTCAAAGACAGATACAAAGCAAATGGAGCGCCGAATGAATATGGGCTCACTTTGTCAAAAAGAAAAGGAAAAGATGGCGAAATGGAAGCCAAGAAGAAAGAGAAAAAAATGTGTGAAAAAGTATGGCAAATGAAGGCCAAAAGCAAAGAAGAAAAAGAGCAAAAGTAAAAAGGAAAAAAATGTCCAAGAAGGGACAAATGCTTCAAAAAGAATTATCCTCAAGAAATGATCCTTTGATCTGATTATCCTCAAAAACATATTTTGGGCCTATTAATCCTTTCTTTTTGAATCCCAAACCATGGCCTACATTACGTGCTTTAAAAGTCCATTTTGATCAAGCATGAATGTTTAATTTGAAGGGTTTTTCCTCAGACCCATCTCATCGAATTATCATTTCACTAAGGAAAAATTTAGAATTTTCAAGTGCATGGTAAAACAATGAAAAACACAAAAAAGGAGAAAGAATGGGACTCTAGGGCGAAAACCCAAAAATGACCAGTCTAGAGTAAAATGGGAATTTCTGATGCCATCTATGATAGTGCGATACCACAAAAGAAAAAAATCATCTTGAAGAAGTGGTCATCAAGGAACATTTAGGAATTCTTGAACTTCCCAAAGTGTCAACTCTCATTCAGATGATTGATTTCAAAAACTAAAACTCTTTTTCTCCAAAATCAACTTTCCAGTTTAAACATACCAGCCAATCTTGACGCTTGTCAAAATGCCTTGATATGAAAACTAAAAGAATGTTGAATTTGTTTGATTTTCAATAAATTCATGATTTATAAAACTTATTCCATTTGTGAGCCTAGAAGGGACATACATTTTTGTTATGAAATTTCCTTTGATCAACCAAAATCTTGTTATACCATGCATTGCCAAATCAAATTGAAAAACCCAAATTGACACTTAGAAAAGTTTTTAACAATGATCATCAGTCTTCAAAAGGTTTGTACATCACACACTATGGGGTTAATATTTTTTGTTCAGAAGTTTTCAAAATGAGAAAACAAATAAAGATATTTTTTGAAGCACCCATTCTTGATGTTGACATGAGACAAGGGTTTTTCTAACCCAAAGGTATAGAACTGCTAGGATAGGTCTTGACTTCTAGATATGATAAGAAGAAATAGAACTCGTTTCAGACCTCTGTTGATGAGAGTTTGAAAACTGTTGGGGCAAAGAGAATAGCCAAAATGAATTGAAGATATACTCTGATTTGAAAAGGAAAAATGAATTGAAAAGGCTAAGCCAAAGTCTAGAAAAATGATCAGGGGCATTTGCATCTTTTCATGAAGCGTTTGCATCGTTATCCATCTTTGCATTTGCATCATTTAGAAGCAATCTGCACGTTGTCAAAACCTTGCATTTGCATAATGCCAATCTTTGCATCTGCATCATTCCATGACGTAGTTGCGTTAACACCAATTTTCGCATTTGCATTATAAAGAAGCATTTGCACATTATTGACCTTTGCATCCTTCTGAGAAGTAATTGCGTTATTTGAGGATCATTTGCATTTGCATCATTTAGAAGCATCTGCATCTTATTCAACATCTACATCTGCATCAATAAGCATTTGCATCAATCTAAGCCATTTGTATATACACCATGAAGCATTTGTATTTTATCCGACATCTGCATCTGCATCAAGAAACATTTGCATCAATTCAAACATTTACATTTGCAATATGAAGTATGTGTATCCTGTTAATCATTCGCACCAGCATCAAAAAGCATTCGCATCTTCTCAAAATCTTTAGGTTAATTTTCAACAATTCTTCAAAGAGCATTTTTAAGACCTTCGGGCATAATTTTTCTTTAAATTATAGATAAGACCTCTGGGAACTATTTTTAAGATCTCCGGACATCATTTTTAAAAGTCGCATACAACGCATTTTTTCCAAATGACAGGTAAGGCCTTCGGGCACTATTTTTAAGACGTCCGGGCATCATTTTTAAAAGTCGCATACAGCGTATTTTTTCCAAATGACAGGTAAGGCCTTCGGGCACCGTTTTTAAGACCTCCGAGCATCATTTTTAAAGTCGCATACAGCATATTTTTTTTCCAAATTACGGGTAAAGCCTCCGAGCACCATTTTTAAGACATCCGGGCATCATTTTTAAAAGTCGCATACAGTGTATTTTTTTTCAAATGATGGGTAAGGCCCTCGGGCACCATTTTTAAGACCTCCGGGGATCATTTTCAAAGTCGCATAAAACGCATTTTTCCAAATTATGGGTAAGGTCGGGCACAATTTTTAAGACCTTCGGGCATCATTTTTAAAAGTTGCATACAACGTATTTTTCCAAATAACGGGTAAGGCCTTCGGGCACCATTTTGAAGACCTCCGGGCATCATTTTAAAAGTCGCATACAGTGCATTTTTTCCAAATGATAGGTAAGACCTCCGGGCATCATTTTTAAAAGTCGCATACAGCGTATTTTTTCCAAATGAGAGGTAAGGCCTTCGGGCACCATTTTTAAGACCTCCGAGCATCATTTTTAAATTCGCATACAACGCATTTTTTTCACTAATAAGGCCTTCGAGCACCATTTTTAAGACCTCCTGGCATAATTTTTCTTCAATTTATAGATAAGACCTCCGGGCACTATTTTTAAGATATCCGGGCATCATTGTTAAAGTCGCATAAAGCGTATTTTTTTAAAATATAGGTAAGGCCTCCGGGCACCATTTCTAAAACCTTCGGGCATCATTTTTAAAGTCGTACACAACGCATTCTTTTCACGGATAAGGCCTCCGGCACCATTCTTAAAACCTCCGAGCATCATTTTTAAAGTCGCATACAGCGCATTTTTTTCACGGATAAAGCCTCCGGGCACCATTCTTAAGACCTCCAGGCATCATTTTTAAAGTCGCATACAGCGCATTTTTCACGGATAAGGCCTCCGGGCACCATTTTTAATACCTCCGGGCATCATTTTTAAAGTCGTATACAACGCATTTTTTTCACGAATAAGGCCTCCGGGCACTATTTTTAAGACCTCCGGGCACAATTTTCATTTTGAAAATTGAACTCGTTTCCTTAAGACGGGTCGAGCCTTGATTAGTCAGGGAACTCAATTTAAGGACAAAATCTTCAGTTTACAGCTGTTTCAAAAAAAAAATGAAAAAATGGAAAAAATGAAAAAAATGAAAACACCTTTCCCTTCTCTTCACATGTGATTTCACTAACCGGACAAAATTAGTGTTTGTTTATCTTTGCCTGATTCCTGATTCTCAGCAATAGCCAAAGAGGGGTAGCTGTAGACACCTAATTTTGTCCGGACCACTAAAACAGGTATGTTTTCTTCCTAAATTGATGTTTCAGAATGTAAAAAGACTTTTTTTTCATCTTGCAGGTGGTACTCCGAGACTTAGTCTAAGAAGGCGAGCATAAAAAGTCAAACTCGAAAAAGTCAACCCTAAAAAATCAACTACTGAAAAAGTCAACCCACTCTCAAAATCAATATTTGAAGTTCAATTGAAAAATGGCGAAATAATTTTTATAATCCGAGGTCTACATCGAAAGATATGGAGTTCGGAAGTTGGGTTATGGAGATTCAGTAGAAAGGAAACCCTAATCCGGGAACTTTGGGGAAAAGTGCTTAAACGATCGAATTGGTTGAAATTGAAGGTTCCAAATGAAAGATAAGCACTGACTACGGGTAATGGAGGAGCCACTTGAAAGAAAAACTGAAAGAAAAGTCAATCTAGAAGAAAATTGAGAATTAGGGTTTTTGGTGGATTTCGGTGAAATTGGGAAGAATTACAAGAAATGGCCCGATTCGGTAGGAATAAAGTGCCTAATGGATGAGGAGTGATTAAAAAAGGATAGCTCAAGGCTCAGTTTGAAGAAAATCTGAAAATCGGACTTGTTTTGAGCAAAACCGGGTTTCGAAGGCAAAAGAGCAAAATTGGAAAATTTGGGAAAAATAGCAAATGAACTCCAAAAATTCTGAAAAATTGAGAATCTCATTCTTAAATCATTTGGAAGATATTGGAAAAAGAAAATCTTGATTCGGAGTTCGTTTACAAAATGGCCAAATCCCGGGTCTCCTATGTAGAAATTCAAGAAGATAAATCCCGAAAAAATAGCAAATGAACTCCAAAAATTCTGAATATTTGAAAAATATCATTTTTAAATTATTTGGAAGAGATTGGAAAAAGAAAATCTTGATTCGGTGTTCATTTACAAAATGGCCAAATCCCGGGCTACAATAATTCAAGCAGATAAATCCCGAAAAAATACCAAATGAGTTCCAAAAATTATGAAAACATCCAGATCACACTTTTAAATTATTTGGAAGAGATTGGTGAAGAAAAATCTGGATTTGGAGCTCGTTTAAAAAGTGGTAAAGTTTGGGGGTATAAAAGGGCAATTTTGGAAGAAAAAATCCAAATAAATAGAAAATGGACTCAAAAAATTTTGAAAACTTCCATAATTCAATTTTTTATTATTTTGAAAGTATTGAAAAAATAAAATTTGAATTTGGAGTCCGTTTTCCATTTATTTATGCTCGAGGGGCCAAAAGGTCATTTTACCCAAGAAACCGAAAAAGGCTCTTCTTGCCTTTTAAAAAAAATGAAACATGGGCTGAAAAAAGGGGGCTGGCCGGCCAAGGCCCAAAGATGGGTAGGAAGCTTCTGATTTTTTAATCAAAAGGCCAACAATGAAGAGTTAGTTAGTTATCTTTTAATCAAGCCTTTGCAAATAAGCCATATGGACCAATGCATGAAGAGGGAAAGTGTCAACATAATGGCTTAAGATTCTTGAACAGCTGTAATTGTGGATAGCTGATGGCCTAATCTAAGGGTGATAATTTCATGTTTTAAACATCTTGGATCAATAGCCTTTGGATGAAAATTGGTGGAATGAAAAATGACAACATCCTAGCGTAAAAAGGGGCATTCGGCCACACTAAGGGGGATGCCTCTCTCTTTCATTTTTGAACACTCACTCTCTATTCTCTCTTGGTTTTGGCTGATTTTCTCTCTATTGTTGAAAACCAAAAAGAAAAGTTTAGAAAAGAAAACAAAGTTAGAAGAGAAAAAGCTTGAAAGATAGCTTCTAGAGGTTGCTTTAAGCACCATACTCTTGCACTTTCTTTGACTTTCCATTCTTGATTTGCTGTTTTGATCATTATTTTGGTGAGTTTCTTTTGATTTTTCTTTTAAAATATGTGTTTTTAATGTTCTTTTTTAAGTTCCTTCTTCATCTTTTCTTGTAAAAAGCTCTTGAAATTTTTTTCCCCTTTGTTTTTAGAGATGGCCGAATGGGCTATGTTTTTTTAGAGTTGCTGTTTTGCTTTGTTATTTCATGTTATTTTTGATATTTAATAAGTCTTGATGCTTTAAATCTTCTTCTACTACATAGACTTGAAGCTTGTTTTAATTTGGTTGCTTGTTTATTTCTATTTTTTTGAGTCTATTATCATGTTTATTTTACTATTCTTGCATTTTTTATTTTCTGTTTTCAAAATGTTTAAGTTTGTTTATGTTTTATATTATGTAATCCATGTGTTTGTGAAAATGCTTGTTTGGTTTTCATGCCTATACTTTATATTTGCATGATTTGAGTGTTATTCATTAGTTAAGCATATTAGTATCTCATGTGTTTGTGAAAATGCCATGCTCATTTTGAACATAAAGGTATTCCACCATTTCATTTTGTTTTCTTTGTGTGTGCCTTTTTGTTATGTTAGTTGATAGGTTTGTATTTTGATGATGTTTGGTTGAGTATTTTGTTTAAGCATGCCATGTGTTTGTGTTATTGCCATGCATATTTTAGGTTTAGGATTGGTTTGTTTGCCATGCATTTTAGACCTAGATTGCATTAAATGCCATGGAAGTTCATTTAGGTCTAGGTGATTTTATTGATGCCATGCATTTTTCATGTCATTTAAGTTTTAAATCATGCATTTCATGCATCATATTTGCCTTTTTTTTTCATGCATTTCATGTCCTTGCCACTTGACTTATGACTTAGGCCAAATCAATGGCTCAAAGTCATGCTCTCTTGAGCATACTTGTGGAAAATTAAAGAGTTGTCAAATTGATTATTCTACCTTTGTGATTTTTTTTACTTAGCTTTTTGTCTACTTTTTAGAAGTGTTAGCTACTGTTTGTGAGTCCTTAGGAGAGTCTCTAATATTTTTACTTTGATTTTTAAATGATTCTATCAAAGGCAAAAAAATGTGTTTTGGCAAAACAGTTTTTTCACCCAGTACTCATACTTTCTTGATTTTTTTGGGCAGTCATCTTTGATCAGAAAATTAAGCCAATTGTTTTCCTTGTAGTTTTACATGTTCTAAGTCTCCATTATTTTTTTTAGATTTTTTTTTAATTTTGAAAAATCGGATAAAAATTGTACTTTAAAACTGGACAGTGGAGTCAGAATTGAATTTGAAGGAAAATCATTTTTCTATTTTGGTTAAGTTACTTAGAAGGGGCTGGTTAGAAAGTTTAGCTACTGATTTAGGATAGTTTCTAAGCCTTTCTAAACTCTAAAAATGATTTTGAAGTCTCGGGTTAAGGGGTCAAGTCCGGGATTTTAAACTTAGGAAATTAGAGCCATTTTAAAAGAGGTTTAGCTAAGTTTTATTTTTAATCTAAGCTTTTCAAAATTGTTTTCAAACAATCACAAAGTATTTTGGTTTTAAAATATTTAATTTGATATATTTTCCTAAGGCAGCCGGATATCTTTTTAGATATACGGATTTCCTTAATTAAAGGAAAAAAATACACTTTCATGCATTGCATTTTCCATATTCATGCATTTTATATAATATGTGATTTTTGCTATGATATTTTCTATGGTATTGTTATTATTTTGATTTATATTTTTGATGTTATGTTGTTTATTATATAGTTTTGAATATTTCATGATATCCTATGCTTTTTATTTAGTTATTTTTATTATATTATTTAGCATATGCTATGTTCATGCATTATTATTTTTATTTTTATGCATATTATATGATAGCATTATTTTATATTTCATGTCATTTAGATTATATTCCATATCATTTATATTTGCCATGTCATTTAAATTATTTCATTTCATATAGAATATATTATGTTACCTAGGTCATTTCATTTTATGTAGAATATATTATGTTACCTAGGTCATTTCATTTCATTTAGAATATATTATGTCACTTAGGATATTTTATTTCATTTAGAATATATCATATAACTTAGGATATTTTATTTCATTTAGAATATGCTAAGACATTTAAATTATATCATATTATTTAGATTGCATTATATTATTTAGACTTTGCTATGTCATTTTATTTATGTCATACATATTCAAATTCATATTTTTTAAAATGTTTTCAAAAAGGTAATGATTTTCAATAAAATAAAGATATTCCCGAGTTAAAATAATTCATGAATTCTCTACCGAGTTTGATGGGGAGGATATCATCAATTATCATTAATAACGGAATATCTTCTTTAAAATAAGAATGATTCGAAAAGTTTTCCAAACTAATAAAAATTTATATATTTTGCCACGTTTGTTGGGGAATATAGGAAAATTTTGAATTTATAAATTCTGGATCATTTTCAAAAAAAAAATGGAATTATTTTTCTTTAAATTAGGAATTAACTTTAAATACTAAATTTAAAACACTTTTTATCGAGACTTGAGATAACACACGATTAATAAGGTACCATTTTATACGAGCGTTGTGGGGGTGCTAATCCTTCCCCATACGTAACCGAGTCTCGAACCCGCTTCTTTGATTTCTCTGGTTTAAAACGCAGATTTGAAACTGGTTTAAAAATGTTTTAATTAATTTTAAAATATTTTATAAAATCAGTTTTAATAGGTGGCCGATCACACCTAGCTAAAAAAGATTGGTGGCGACTCCTTATCTTTTTCAAGGTCATTTTCAAAACCTTCATTTTTTAAGAGGAATTAAGTCGACTTTTACTCGGTTTTTTTTAATGTCACGCTTAACGAATAATAAAGTCTTGCGATGAGACTTGTTATTTTTTAGGTTACGATAAACATCTCTAAATTTAATTTGACAGCAGCTTTAAGATGAGAAAAATAGGTTGATCTAAGCAACAAAAACAAAAACATTAACTTGAATTGTTTAACTTAGGTTATGTAACACTTTGCAATTAGCAAAAATTTTAACATAATCAATAATCACAAATTACCACTATTGAATAGAAATCAAGATAAGCTATGTATCAAGACTCCTAAACTAGATTACATAATTATCAAGATCTATCTAGTTTGACACCTAAACAAATCAAGACAACATCATGAACAATTCTTATAGAAGAACATAAGCAACTTTGATAGAAAACCAATAATAGATAGAATATGAAAATCCATTACAAAACATGTCTAGGGCTTTGAAATCACTCTTAACCAAAGAAACGTTTAGCCTAGCATAGGCATTATTAACATAAACATAAAAGAAACTAAGAAGAAAAACTAAAAGAAAACTAAGAGAATGAAGAAGAAGAAGAAGAAGAAGAAGAAGAATGATGATCTTTGAGTCTCCTCAAAAGATGTCTAGTTTGTGGCTCAAAAGATGGTATTTATAGAGTTTTAAAATCCTAGGAACAAGTCCTTGCCCCACAAGTAAGTTAGGAGGCAGAAAATTGCATTTTTTTTGCGGTTTTTGGGCGCCACAGCACCGAGCTTTCTGTCTTCCATTTTTCTACTGTATCTTTCTTCACTTCGTCGGTTGATTTGGATGAACATTTCTTGTCCGATTTGAGAGTGTAAACTACCATTGCAAAGGCATTCAAGTCAGATTCAAAAGTCAAGAGGGAAGTTTCTTCAAATAAGGACTTTAACATCATGTTTTCCTTGCAACAAGCTTCGGAGGTCAAATGTGGCTTCTTGCTTTGCAACTAGAAATTGATCTTTTTGACTCCCAAGTCTTCTTCCATCTTGTGATTATGATTTTGTAAGATCTTTACCATCATTATTGACATCTTATCACTTCATTCTGTTAAATATACCTAGAATTCAAAAACATAACATAAGTAATCAAAATAAATATCGAAAACATAACTAAAACTAAGAAAAGAAAGGGCATAAAATGTGTATTTTATGAGCTTATCAAATACGCCCACAGTTAGCTTTTTGCTACTCCTCGAGCAAACCAAAATCAAAATAAAGTAAGAAAATCTAATCTAATCCACTTTTGTAGGAAATGACGGTGGCACTTAGCATGTGACACAGGCCTTTAAACTCCTAGGTGTCCCTAGTGGACGAGTTTAGTCTCGTGAGGGTTTACTAGAACGATACCCACAAACGTTGAAAAACTAAAATAAAAATAAACTAACATACACTAAAAATAGTACTCCTAATCCTTTCATTATAAATTAGAGACAATCTTTGAACAAGTTTTATAAACTAATCAATAGCTTAAAGAAATTCACAAAAAATCATGCTTGAATGTAAATAGTTTGAGTTAATCCAATATTAACATAACATATTTCAATCAAAATAGTGCATATTCAAACTTAATCTCAACTTCTCACATGGGATACTCTCATGATTTTCACTCATTAAAGTAGTGGTAAAGTGTTTACATTTAATCAGTCTTATGAAAATAGTTCTACCATATGCTTGCTTATCCACCTATTCTGCACTATTTAGATCATGCAACTTCATAAAACAAGAGGCCTTTATTCAAGGTTGTAATGGGGCCAATGGGTTGTAATGTGGTTAAAGAATAATAGGATAAATATATCACAAGGTTCCGAAGATTTCATAGAGTTTAGAGACATAATAAGATCATACAAATAAAACTTCTTAAAACTCTTATAAAGCACATAATAACATACGCTAAGCCTTTGCTTCATTCTAACCAACTTTGTAACATATTTTTCTTTTCTTTAACTAGAAGTTCAAGAGATGATTCATTTTTTTTTCTTTTCATTTTTTTATATGGGAATGTATTTTTACAATGTTCCCTTTTCTTTTTCTCTTGACTTTTGCCTTTCTCCTCCCCCACACTTATCTTTTGTTCTAACCCAAAATTTCAAAAAGTATCCCTTGTTTCTGCAATATGTCTCAAACATTTAGTCCATCTTTAGAACAAGGGTAAATATATAAATGTGTTTAGGCTAGGTGTAAGATGTGGTTACCAATAAAATAGCTTAATCAATATAGGCTCAAATTGGCTCACTAGGGGGATGTTCTCTTGGAACATCAATAATGGATGGCTGTTTGGCCCTGGTTATAATCCTAGTGCCTCTATCATATTCATGTTGTCACATACATCAATATAGTTTCAAAAAGGTTTAAAGCAAGTTCTAGAGAATCATGTAATCATAAGAGCACTCAAGAAAAAAATTAGATTGATATGTATAATGCATCAATCATATAGGTTCAAAACTCACTAGGATGATTATACAAGTCAATATTAAGTCTAAACATGCTTCTTTCTCAATCAACATATCATATTAATATTGGCACATAAAAAAAATGATATCAAACTCAATTCTCATGATAATCTTTTCACTAATAAACAGTTTTAGACCTATGCAATTCATATCTCATCATTGTATTGAAAAGAACTATAAATACACTAAAAAAATAAAGACTTAAAAAAAATTAATAAAAGAACTAAAGGAAATCCTAAATTCTTCCCCCCCACACTTAATTCTTACATTGTCGTCAATGTAATGCTATTATCCCAAATGAAAGAATCATGTGTAAAAGAAAAAAATTAATAAAAAAAACTAAAATATATACAAAATAAATTAACAACTCAAAACAAACTACTAAAACCTAAAAAAAACCCTAAAACACTACATAAACAATAAAAACAATAAAAATAATAAAAGGAAAAGGAAAAGAAAGCAAATTTGAATATGGCAGGTTGGTAATTTCTTCATTAATTGGGTTGCCTTCCCAATTAACACTTGAGTTAGTGTTTTGAACCTAACCAACACCCCTTCTTGGCTTTTTGTGATTTTTAGGCTCATACAAGAAACTTCTAGGATTTATGCATTTTTAGGGCGGTTTCTTTGCACAATAATGGATGCATTCTCCATTAAAAGTATTATCCCATCATCCTTTGTGGTGTATATCTCATCAAGGAATCATGCATATTTTGGTATTTGTTGAATGGCATACACAAACAAACTGTTTAAGGTTTCTAGCATGTCTTGTTCATATTCCTCCTCCTTGAACTTTGCAAATTTACTAGGAAAAGGTGGAGAAGAAACATTAGTAAAAATTGGAACCTTAAAAGTTACCTCAGGTGCCGAAGTACTCTTATTTGGATTTGTGGCTTCATTATCCTCAATAAGCGAATCCATCTTTGGTTTTGTCTCATCCTCATCCTCGTCCTGTTCCTCATTCCTCAAGGTCACAATAATAACATTATCCTTTGGGTTAATCATCGTTTGGGCAGGGACTTCTTCAAATCTTTGTGCTACCCATCCCACCATACTACTAGCCAATTGACTCATTTGTGTTTCCAAGCTCTGGATACTTGCCTTTGTTTCCTATTGAAATTACAAAGTATTAGCAACAAGAGAATTGACAAGATCTTCCAAGGAAATACTTGAGTTTCGCGGTGGGGTTGAAAAAGATCTTGTTGTTGTGTCCATGGTTGAGTGGAGTCTGATTGAGCTCTTCTTTCCTGTTGAAATTTTAAAGTATTAGCAACAAGATAATTGACAAGGTCTTCTAAAGAAGTACATGAGTTTTGAGGTGGGGGCTGTAAAAGATCTGGTTCATGAGACCATGATTATTGAAGCTCGATGGATGATTGTAGTTGGCATAAGGATCTATTTCTTGATAATTTCTCGAGTAGCCATAATTAGAATGATCCCACCATCTCTCATTGTAAGTGTTTGGGAAAGGATTACACTATTGTTGGTGGAACCCTTGTTGGCCAATTGTTGAACTGGGGAGGTGAGATTGGTTTGTTGGTTCTCCATGTTTATGTATGCCACCAACTCTTCAAGCGTTAGATTGCTCAATTCCATCATTTTTTTTTTCAAAATTTGAAAAGAAAAATATGTATGTACGAGAAAAATAAAACTAATTAGAACTGAAAATAAGAATAAACCAAGTAACAAATAAACTAAATAAAGCAATCCCCGACAACGACACCAAAAACTTGATGCACTCAAATGAGTATATCTTAACCTTGCACTACAAAGATCAGTTGTAAAGTATAATGATTAGCAAGGGTTGATTCCACAAGGATTGGGGTTTAGGTTAAGAATTATTAGTTTATACTTAAATTCAAGGAAAACAAAATAAAAGGGGGGTTTTTGAAATCAGTTTAAACTAAAGCGAACAATAAAAGTAAGAAAGCAAGTAAATAAGAAGTAATCAAATATGAGAAATATGACTAAAAGTTCATTCTCCACCACTAGACAATATTAAGAATCAATTCAGACCTATCAACATCAATTCTCTATCAAAGTTAACAACCATAGATAACAACCTCCCGTGTTACCCCAATCCTTCTTTAATTCGTCGTTAAGTAGAACGAACGCCACTACCTAATCTCTAACTATCAAATAAACCTAGGATAAACATCTCTAAATTTAATTTGACAGCAGCTTTAAGATGAGAAAGATAGGTTGATCTAAGCAACAAAAGCATGAACATGAATTTTTTAACTTAGGTTATGCTCCAATTTGTAATTAGCGAAAATTTTAAAATAATCATTAATCACAAATTGCCACTATTGAATAGAAATCAAGATAAGCTATGTATCAAGACTCCTAAACTAGCATTAGTTAATTATCAAGATATATCTAGTTGGCCACCTAAACAAATCAAGACAACATCATGAAGAATTCTTATAGAAGAATATAAGCAACTTTGATAGAAAACCAATAATAGATAGAATAAGAAAATCAACTACAAAACATGTCTAGGGCTTTGAAATCACTCTTAACCAAAGAAAAGTTTAGCCTAGCTTAGAAATTATTAACATAAACATAAAAGAAACTAAGAAAAACTAAAAGAAAATGATGCACCCAAAAGAGTATATCTTTATTTAACCTTGCACTAAAAAAAAAAAATCAATTGTAGAGTATAGTGATTAGCAAGGTTCGAGTCCTCAGGGATTGGGTTTTAGTTTATAAGTTAATTGCTTATCACTTAAAAACAAGTAAACAAAAGTAAAGGGGATTTTGAAATCAGATTTAAACTAAAGTTAACAATAAGAATAAGAAAACAAGTAATTAAAAAGAATCAAATATGAAAAATATGGTTAAGGTTTCATTCTCCACCACTAGACATCATTAAGAATCAATTTCATATCTACCAACATTAATTAGCTATCAAAGTTAACAACCGTAGATAAAAACAAGCTCTGTTACCCCAATCTTTCCTTAGTTTGTCGTTAAATAGAACAAGCTCTCTATTTAATCTCTAACTATCAAACAACCTAAAATAAGCTCTCTAAGTTCAATTTAATAGCAGCTTTATGATGAGAAAGATAGGTTGATCTAAGCAACAAACACATAAGCTCGGATTGTTCAACTTAGGTTATGTTCCACTTTGCAATTATTGAAAACTTGACCATAATCATTAATCACAAATTGCTACTTATGAATAGGAAATCAAGACAATTACACGGATCAAGACTCCTAAACTAGCATTAGACAATTATCAAGATTTATCTAGTTGGCCACCTAAACAAATCAAAACATCATCATGAACAATTTTAATGGAAGAACATAAGCAACTTTGATAGAAAACAATGATAGATAGAATCTGAAAATCAATTGCAAAAGATGTCTAGGGCTTTGAAATCACCCTTAACCAAATAAAAGTTTAGCCTAGCATAGGCATAGATAATATATACATAAAACTAAAAAGAAAAATAAAAGAATGGAGAAGAAGAAGAAGAAGAAGAAGAATGATGATCCCTTGAGTCTCCTCAAAAGATGTCTAGTTTGTGGCTCAAAAGATGGTATTTATAGAGCTTTAAAACCCTAAGAATAAGTCCTTGCCGCACAACTAAGCCTGGAGGTGCAAAAATCACGTTTTTGCCTTTTTTTTTTTTTTCAGATTTACGATTAGGGTTTTTCTGGCCGCAGGGTTTTTTAAGGAGATCTTCTAGTGCTATTCTGAATGCCCATTTATTATCCGATTTGGGCCCATAATATATCGTTGGAAAGATAATCAAGTCAACTTCAAAAGTCCAGAAAAAAGTTTCTTCAAATAAAGAGTTTATCATCATGTTTTCCTTACAACAAGCTCCGGATGTCAAATCTACCTGATTGCTTTTCGACCAGAAATTGATATTTTTGACTCCCAAGTCTTCTTCCATATTGTGATTACGATTTTGTAAGCTCTTTACCATCATTATTGAAATATTTTGACTTCATTCTCCTTATTGTACCTAAAATTAAGAAACATAATATAAGTAAACAAGATAAAGATCGAAAACATAACAAAAACTAAAGGTAGAAAGGCATAAAATGTATATTTTATGGGCTTATAAAATACCCCCACACTTAGCTTTTTGTTAGTCCTCGAGCAAAACAAAATTAAAATAAAATAAGAAAATCTAATCTAATCCACTTTCGTAGCAAATCACGGTGGCACTTAGCATGTGACACAAGCCTTTAAACCCTTAGGTGTCCCTAGTGGACGAGTTTAGTCTTGTGAGGGTTTACTAGGACGATACCCACAAACATTGAAGACATAAGAAAAACTAAAAAAAATTAAAAATAATAATAACTAATCCTTCCAATATAAATTAGAGAGAATCATTGGACAAGTCTTATAAACTAATTAATAGCTTAAAGAAATTCACAAAAAATCTTGCTTGAATGTAAATAATTTGACTTAAGCCAATATTAACTTAACATATTTCAATCAAAATAGTGCATATTCAAACTTAATCTCAACTTCTCACATGGGATACTCTCCTGATTTTCACTCTTTAAAGTAGTGGTAAAGTGTTTACACTCAATCAATCTCATGAAAACACTTCTACCATATGCTTGCTTGTCCACCTATTCTCCACTATTTAGATCATACAACTTCATAAATCAAGAGGTATTTATTCAAGGTTGTAATGGGGCCAAAGGGTTATAATGTGGTTAAAGAACAAAAGGATAAAGATATCACAAAAGTTCCAAAGAGTTCATAGAGTTTAGAGACATAATAAGATCATACAAATAAAACTTCTCAAAACTCTTATAAAGCACATAATAACATTGGCCAAATATTCATGTTGAGCCTTTGCCTCATTCTAACCAGCTTTGTAACATCTTTTTCTTTACTTTAACTAGAAGTTCAAGTGATGATTTTTTTTTTCAATATGGGAATATATTTGACAATGATCCCTTTATTTTTCTCTTGACTTTTTCTTTTTTTTTCTTCCCCCACACTTATCTTTTGTTTCCAACCCAAATTTTCAACTAAAAATATCCCTTGATTTTTGCAATATGTCTCAAAATATATAATCCATCTTTAGAACAAGGGTAAGGATATAAGTATATTTAGGTTAGGTGTAAGTTATGGTTACCAATAAAAGAGCATATTTAATGTAGGCTCAAATTGGCTCAATAGTGGGGATGTTCTCTTGGAACATTTAATAATGGATGGCTGTTTGGCTCTGGTTATAATCCTAATGCCTCTATCATATTCATGTTATCGCATGTATCAATATAGTCTCAAACGGTTTAAAGCAAGTTCTAGAAAATCATGTAATCATAAGAGCACTCAATAAAGAAATTAGATTGATATGTATAATGCATCAATCATATAGGCTCAAAAACTCATAAGGATGATTATACAAGTCAATATCAAGTCTAAACATGCTTCTTTCTCAATCAACGTATCATATCAACATTGGCTCATAAAAATTACTATCAAGCTTAATTCTCATGAAAATCTTCTCACTAATAACCAGTTTAGACCTATGCAATTCATATTTCATCAATGTATTAAAAAGGAACTAAAACACACTAAAAATAATAATAATAATAATAATAATAAAGACTCATAAAAAAAACAGTAAACAAAAATAAAAGAAATCCTAAATCCTTCCCCCTACACTTAATTCTTACATTGTCCTTAATGTAAGTCTATTAACCCAAATGAAAGAATTATGTGTAAGAGAAAAGAACTAATAACATAAGAATATGAACAACTAAGACTCAAAACAAAACAAACTCATGCAATCTAAATAATCCTAAAATACTAAACAAAAAATTAACCAATAAACATAAAAAATAAAAATAAAATCAATAAAAATAAAAATAATAAAAGAAAAAGGAAAAGAAAGAGAAAGAGAAAGCAAATCTGAATATGGCAGGTTGGCAATTTCTTCTATAATTGGGCTGCCTTCCCAATTAACACTTGAGTTAGTGTTTTGAACCTAAACAACACCCTTTCTTGGCTTTTTAGGCTTGTCAGGCTCATACATGAAATTTCCCAAATTTATACGTTTGAGAGAAAGCTTTCTTTGCACAACAGTGGATGCATTCTCCATTACAAGTATTATTCCATAATCCTTTGTGGTGCATATCTCATCGAGGAATGGAGCATATTTTGATACTTGTTGAATGGCATCCACAAACAAGTTGTTTAAGGTTTCCGGCATGTGTTGTTCATGTTCTTCCTCCTTGAAATTTGCAAATCTACTAGAAAAGGTGGAGAAGAAACATTAGTAAAAAGTGGAACCTTAAACGTTACCTCAGGTGCCGAAATACTCTTATTTGGATTTGTGGCTTCATTATCCTCAAGAATAGAATCCATCTCTAATTTTGTCTCATCCTCATCTTGTTCCTCATTCCTCAAGGTCACAATAGTAGCATTCTCCTTTGGGTTAATCATCGTTTGGGCAGGGAGTTCTTTAGATCTTTGTGCTACCCATCCCACCATACTACTAGCCAATTGGCTCATTTGCTTTTCCAAACTCTGGATGCTTGCCCTTGTTTCCTGTTGAAATTGCAAAGTATTAGTAACAAGAGAATAGACAAGATCTTCTAAAGAAGTACCTGAGTTTTGAGTCATATGTGGTGGTTGAAAAAGATCTGGTTCTTGAGACCATGATTGATTAAATCTAGATGAATGAGTGTAATTGGCATAAGGATCTACTTCTTGGTAATTTTCTGAGTAGCCATAATTAGTATGATCCGACCATCCCTCATGGTGAGTGTTTGAGTAATGATCAAACTGTTGGTCTTGGAACACTTGATGGTCTTGACATCCTCCCATGGCCAATTGTTGAAATGGGGAGGTGAGATTGGCTTGTTGATTCTACATGTTCATGTATGCCACTAACTCTTCAAGTGTTAGATTGCTCAATTCCATCATTTTTTTTTAATTTGAAAAAAAAAAACCTGTATGTACAAGAAAATAAAACTAATTAGAACTGAAAATAAGAATAAACCAAGTAACAAATAAACTAAAGAAAGCAATCCCCGGCAACGGCGCCAAAAACTTGATGCACCCAAAAGAGTATATCTTTATTTAACCTTGCACTAAAAAAAAAACCAATTGTAGAGCATAGTGATTAGCAAGGGTCGAGTCCTCAGGGATTGTGTTTTAGTTTATAAGTTAATTGCTTATCACTTAAAAACAAGTAAACAAAAGTAAAGGGGATTTTGAAATCAGATTTAAACTAAAGTTAACAATAAGAATAAGAAAACAAGTAATTAAGAAGAATCAAATATGAAAAATATGGTTAAGGTTTCATTCTCCACCACTAGACATCATTAAGAATCAATTTCATATCTACCAACATTAATTAGCTATCAAAGTTAACAACCGTAGATAACAACAAGCTTTGTTACCCCAATCTTTCCTTAGTTTGTCGTTAAATATAACAAGCTCTCTTTTTAATCTCTAACTATCAAACAACCTAGAATAAGCTCTCTAAGTTCAATTTAATAGCAGCTTTATGATGAGAAAGATAGGTTGATCTAAGCAACAAACACATAAGCTCAGATTGTTCAACTTAGGTTATGTTCCACTTTGCAATTATTGAAAACTTGACCATAATCATAAATCACAAATTGATACTTATGAATAGGAAATCAAGACAATTACACGGATCAAGACTCCTAAACTAGCATTAGACAATTATCAAGATTTATCTAGTTGGCCACCTAAACAAATCAAAACATCATCATGAACAATTTTAATGGAAGAAGATAAGCAACTTTGATAGAAAACAATGATAGATAGAATCTGAAAATCAATTGCAAAAGATGTCTAGGGCTTTGAAATCACCCTTGACCAAATAGAAGTTTAGCCTAGCATAGGCATAGATAATATATACATAAAACTAAAAAGAAATATAAAAGAATGAAGAAGAAGAAGAAGAAGAAGAAGAAGAATGATGATCCCTTGAGTCTTCTCAGAATATGTCTAGTTTGTGGCTCAAAAGATGGTATTTATAGAGCTTTAAAACCCTGAGAATAAGTCCTTGCCGCACAAGCAAGCCTGGAGGTGCAAAAATCACGTTTTTGCCTCTTTTTTTCAGATTTGCGATTAGGGTTTTTCTGGCCGCAGGGTTCTTTAGAAAGATTTTCTAGTGCTATTTTGGATGCCCATTGCTTATCCGATTTGGGCCCATAATATATTGTTGGAAAGATAATCAAGTCAACTTCAAAAGTCAAGCAGGAAGTTTCTTCAAATAAAGAGTTTATCATCATGTTTTCCTTACAACAAGCTCCGGAGGTCAAATCTGCTTGATTGCTTTTCAACCAGAAATTGATATTTTTGACTCCCAAGTCTTCTTCCATCTTGTGATTACGATTTTGTAAGCTCTTTACCATCATTATTGAAATCTTTTGACTTCATTCTCCTTATTATACCTAAAATTCAAAAACATAATATAAGTAAACAAGATAAAAATCGAAAACATAACAAAAACTAAAGGTAGAAAGACATAAAATGTATATTTTATGAGCTTATCAAATACCCCCACACTTAGCTTTTTGCTAGTCCTCGAGCAAAACAAAATTAAAATAAAATAAGAAAATCTAATCTAATCCACTTTCGTAGCTAATCACGATGGCACTTAGCATGTGACACAAGCCTTTAAACCCCTAGGTGTCCATAGTAGACGAGTTTAGTCTCGTGAGGGTTTACTAGGACGATACCCACAAACATTGAAGACGTAAGAAAAACTAAAAAAATTAAAAATCATAATAACTAATCCTTCCAATATAAATTAGAGATAATCATTGGACAAGTCTTATAAACTAATCAATAGCTTAAAGAAATTCACAAAAAATCTTGCTTGAATGTAAATAATTTGACTTAAGCCAATATTAACTTAACATATTTCAATCAAAATAGTGCATATTCAAACTTAATCTCAACTTCTCACATGGGATACTCTCCTGATTTTCACTCTTTAAAGTAGTGGTAAAGTGTTTACACTCGATCAATCTCATGAAAACACTTCTACCATATGCTTGCTTGTCCACCTATTCTCCACTATTTAGATAATACAACTTCATAAATTAAGAGGTCTTTATTCAAGGTTGTAATGGGGCCAAAGGGTTATAATGTGGTTAAAAAACTAAAGGATAAAGATAGCACAAAAGTTCCAAAGAGTTCATAGAGTTTAGAGACATAATAAGATCATACAAATAAAACTTCTCAAAACTCTTATAAAGCACATAATAACATTGGCTAAATATTCATGTTGAGCCTTTGCTTCATTCTAACCAACTTTGTAACATCTTTTTCTTTACTTTAACTAGAAGTTCAAGAGATGATTTTTTTTTCAATATGGGAATATATTTGACAATGATCCTTTTCTCTTTCTCTTGACTTTTTCTTTTCTTTTATTCCCCCACACTTATCTTTTGTTTCCAACCCAAATTTTCAACTAAAAATATCCCTTGTTTTTTGCAATATGTCTCAAAATATATAATTTATCTTTAGAACAAGGGTAAGGATATAAGTATATTTAGGTTAGGTGTAAGTTGTGGTTAGCAATAAAATATCACATTTAATGTAGGCTCAAATTGGCTCACTAGTGGGGATGTTCTCTTGGAACATTAATAATGGATGGCTGTTTGGCTCTGGTTATAATCCTAATGCCTCTATCATATTCATGTTATCACATGTATCAATATAGTCTCAAACGGTTTAAAGCAAGTTCTAGAAAATCATGTAATCATAAGAGCACTCAAGAAAGAAATTAGATTGATATGTATACTGCATCAATCATATAGGCTCAAAAACTCATTAGGATGATTATACAAGTCAATATCAAGTCTAAACATGCTTCTTTCTCAATCAACGTATCATATCAACATTGGCTCATAAAAATTAGTATCAAGCTTAATTCTCATGAAAATCTTCTCATTAATAACCAGTTTAGACCTATGCAATTCATATCTCATCAATGTATTAAAAAGGAACTAAAACACACTAAAAATAATAATAATAATAATAAAGACTCATAAAAAAACAGTAGACACAAATAAAAGAAATCCTAAATCCTTCCCCCCACACTTAATTCTTACATTGTCCTTAATGTAAGTCTATTAACCCAAATGAAAGAATTATGTGTAAGAGAAAAGAACTAATAACATAAGAATAGGAACAACTAAGACTCAAAACAAAACAAACTCATGCAACCTAAATAATCCTAAAATACTAAACAAAAAATTAACAAATAAACATAAAAAATAAAAATAAAATCAATAAAAATAAAAATAATAAAAATAAAAATAAAAGGAAAAGGAAAAGAAAGAGAAAGCAAATCTGAATATGGCAGGTTGGCAATTTCTTCTTTAATTGGGCTGCCTTCCCAATTAACACTTGAGTTAGTGTTTTGAACCTAACCAACACCCCTTCTTGGCTTTTTAGGCTTGTCAGGCTCATACATGAAATTTCCCAAATTTATACGTTTGAGAGAAAGCTTTCTTTGCACAACAGTGGATGCATTCTCCATTACAAGTATTATTGCATCATCCTTTGTGGTGCATATCTCATCGAGGAATGGAGAATATTTTGATACTTGTTGAATGGCATCCACAGACAAGTTGTTTAAGGTTTCCGGCATGTGTTGTTCATGTTCTTCCTCCTTGAACTTTGCAAATATACTAGGAAAAGGTGGAGAAGAAACATTTGTAAAAAGTGGAGCCTTAAACGTTACCTCAGGTGCCAAAATACTCTTATTTGGATTTGTGGCTTCATTATCCTCAAGAATAGAATCCATCTCTAATTTTGTCTCATCCTCATCTTGTTCCTCATTCCTCAAGGTCACAATAGTAGCATTCTCCTTTGGGTTAATCATCGTTTGGGCAGGGAGTTCTTCAGATCTTTGTGCTACCCATCCCACCATACTACTAGCCAATTGGCTCATTTGCTTTTCCAAACTCTGGATTCTTGCCCTTGTTTCCTGTTGAAATTGCAAAGTATTAGTAACAAGAGAATAGAAAAGATCTTCTAAAGAAGTACCTGAGTTTTGAGTCATATGTGGTGGTTGAAAAAGATCTGGTTCTTGAGACCATGATTGATTAAATCTAGATGGATGAGTGTAATTGGCATAAAGATCTACTTCTTGGTGATTTTCTGAGTAGCCATAATTAGTATGATCCTACCATCCCTCATGGTGAGTGTAATGATCATATTGTTGGTCTTGGAACACTTGATGGCCTTGACATCCTCCCATGGCCAATTGTTGAACTGGGGAGGTGAGATTGGCTTGTTGATTCTCCATGTTCATGTATGCCACTAACTCTTCAAGTGTTAGATTGCTCAATTCCATCGTTTTTTTTTTTTAATTTGAAAAAAAAAAAAACCTGTATGTACAAGAAAATAAAACTAATTAGAACTGAAAATAAGAATAAACCAAGTAACAAATAAACTAAAGAAAGCAATCCCCGACAACGGCGCCAAAAACTTGATGCACCCAAAAGAGTATATCTTTATTTAACCTTGGACTAAAAAAAAAATCAATTGTAGAGTATAGTGATTAGCAAGGGCCGAGTCCTCAGGGATTGGGTTTTAGTTTATAAGTTAATTGCTTATCACTTAAAAACAAGTAAACAAAAGTAAAGCGGACTTTCAAATCAGATTTAAACTAAAGTTAACAATAAGAATAAGAAAACAAGTAATTAAGAAGAATCAAATATGAAAAATATGGTTAAGGTTTCATTCTCCACCACTAGAGATCATTAAAAATCAATTTCATATCTACCAACATTAATTAGCTATCAAAGTTAACAACCGTAGATAACAACAAGCTCTGTTACCCCAATCTTTCCTTAGTTTGTCATTAAATAGAACAAGCTCTCTATTTAATCTCTAACTATCAAACAACCTAAAATAAGCTCTCTAAGTTCAATTTAATAGCAGCTTTATGATGAGAAAGATAGGTTGATCTAAGCAACAAACACATAAGCTCGGATTGTTCAACTTAGGTTATGTTCCACTTTGCAATTATTGAAAACTTGACCATAATCATTAATCACAAATTGCTACTTATGAATAGGAAATCAAGACAATTACACGGATCAAGACTCCTAAACTAGCATTAGACAATTATCAAGATTTATCTAGTTGGCCACCTAAACAAATCAAAACATCATCATGAACAATTTTAATGGAAGAACATAAGCAACTTTGATAGAAAACAATGATAGATAGAATCTGAAAATCAATTACAAAAGATGTCTAGGGCTTTGAAATCACCCTTGACCAAATAGAAGTTTAGCCTAGCATAGGCATAGATAATATATACAATAAACTAAAAAGAAAAATAAAAGAATGGAGAAGAAGAAGAAGAAGAAGAAGAAGAATGATGATCCCTTGAGTCTCCTCAAAAGATGTCTAGTTTGTGGCTCAAAAGATGGTATTTATAGAGCTTTAAAACCATGAGAATAAGTCCTTGCCGCACAAGTAAGCCTGGAGGTGCAAAAATCACGTTTTTGCCTTTTTTTCAGATTTGCGATTAGGGTTTTTCTGGCCGCAGGGTTCTTTAGGGAGATCTTTTAGCGCTATTGTGAATGCCCATTTCTTATCCGATTTGGGCCCATAATATATCGTTGGAAAGCTAATCAAGTCAGATTCAAAAGTCAAGACGGAATTTTCTTCAAATAAAGAGCTTATCATCATGTTTTCCTTACAACAAGCTCCAGAGGTCAAATCTGCCTGATTGCTTTTCAACAAGAAATTGATATTTTTGACTCCCAAGTCTTCTTCCATCTTGTGATTACGATTTTGTAAGCTCTTTACCATCATTATTGAAATCTTTTGACTTCATTCTCCTTATTGTACCTAAGATTTAAAAACATAATATAAGTAAACAAGATAAATATCGAAAACATAACAAAAATTAAAGGTATAAAGGCAGATATGGAGAAGAAGAAGAATAATAATGATGATCCTTGAGTCTCCCCAAAAAATGTCTAGTTTGTGGCTCAAAAGATGGTATTTATAGAGTCTCAAAACCCTGGGAATAAGTCCTTGCCACACAAGTAAGTTAGGAGGCAGAGAATTGCATTTTTTTGGCAAGTTTTGAACTTTTTTGCGATTTTTTGGCGCCACAATGTCGAGCTTTCAGTCTTCCATTTTTTTGCTGCATCTTCCTTCACTTCATCGGCTGATTTGGATGATCATTTCTTGTACGATTTGGGAGTATATGCTACCGCTGGGAAGGTATTCAAGTCAGATTCAAAAGTCAAGAAGGAATATTCATCAAATAAGGGCTTTAACATCATGTTTTCCTTACAACACGCTTCGTAGGTCAAATGTGCCTTCTTGCTTTGCGACTAGAAATTGATCTTTTTGACTCCCAAATCTTTTTCCATCTTGTGATTATGATTTTGTAACTCTTTACCATCATTATTGACATCTTTTCACTTCATTCTCTTAAAAATAGCTAGAATTTAAAAATATAACATAAGTAATCAAGATAAATATCGAAAACATAACTAAAACTAAGAATAGAAAGGGCATAAAATGTGTATTTTATGAGCTTATCAAAGATTAAGGTTTAAGAGTTGATAAGAGAATAAAAAAAAGTATTACTATTAGTTATTTCTCAATTATTTGTTCTAATGGTCTAATCTTAACTAAAAACTAAATCTTCTAAAAAATTATGATTAAAAATTACTTGATATATGTTGTATATATTTACATAATTTATTATTTGAATAGTAATTATTAAATAGTAATTGTAGACACCTAATTTTATTTGGTCCCCTAAAAAAGAATGATTTTCTCTTCATTCCTCGAGCTTTTAAAATTTTTCCTAATCTTGTGATCCGATTTTGGCGCTTCAGGTTGAAAAAGCAACGTGAAAAAGGTCAAAGTTGGAAAAGCCAAAGTTGATGATAAGTGCTTAAGTTCATGTATTTTCATATATCAATTCCTTAAATTTTATAATTAGTTCCTTGAAATCCTTGATAGTTTACTATGGTTTTTTTTGTTTTGTAGGTGTTTTGGAAGATAAGGATTGCTATGGAGTTGAGAATAATGAATTTGGACAAGAAATGAAGTTTCAAGCACAAAAGAAAGCTGACTGCCCATCAAGGAGACACTATGTGGCTAAACCTAACCTAAACCTTCCATAAATAAACTAGTGGCTTATCATATACTCTTCATTCCTAAAAATCCTTGTTGGAAAAACCACTCCCACACCATTTTGAGCCCTAGCGGCAACTTATTTTAAATAAGGAAGATGTCAGCTGCCACTTCCTTTAAACCATGCATGGGATGCTTTTATTTGTCCTTTGATAAATACCGTAGCTGAAATATATGTCTTTCCTTGTCAAAGTAGGACCAGTGATAACTCGTATAATTATATAGTTTTTAGTTATGTTTTATTATTGTTTTGTGTCAAATACGAGTTATTATTGTTTAGTCTAATTGTGTTTATGATCTTTTATATTTTTATGTATTTTGGTGTTTTTCACAAGTTTCTTTGAGTGATTTCAGATTACTAGAATTAAGGGCAAATCCAGTTCAGTTCCAGTTCCGACACCTTTTGCCATATCAGCTATATCTCGAGTTTCACTGAAGCAATAAGGCTGAAATTTGTAGCCGTGCAAAGCTAAGAGGCATATTTATCTTTTTCATGTTTTACACTTCTTGAAACGGAGTCGTTTTCCCTAGCGAAATCGACCATCAAGTTGGCTGATGTGCAATGACGTCTGTGCTGACCTGTTTTCGTATTTTGCCCATATCTTCTTATCCACATCAGCAAATGAGCTGATTCAAACGGCTATGGATCCGTAACTGATAGGGGAACATTTTTCTAGAAGACCATGTGATCAGATCAGGCCTCCAACATTGACGAAATCGACCATCAAGTTGGCTGATCAAAATTGTCATACAATATGACGAAAATTGTTAGAAAAATGCACCCACCTATTATACCTACCTTTGAAATTTGTAAAGCTTGTCTCTTGTCATTTAGCCCTCCAAAATGTGTATAAATAGAGGGCCTTGGATGATTGTAGAGGATCATATTGTACATTGGTAGGATATTAGCCATTGTAATAAAATTTCTCTAAGTTTTCTTCTTTTTTTCTTTTCTCTAGTTTTCTTTTTCTTTAGAAAGAGCAAGAGGTTGGATAATTAATATTCTTCTTCTTCTTCTTTCTTTCTTTTATTTTCTTCTTTGATTCTCTTTAATTTTATGTTTATGTTTACAATGCCTATGCTAGGCTAAACTTCTATTTGGTTAAGGGTGATTTCAAAGCCCTAGACATGTTTTGTGATTGATTTTTAGATTCTATCTATCATTAATTTTCTATCAAAGTTGCTTATGTTCTTCTACAAGAATTGTTCATGATGTTGTCTTGATTTATTTAGGTGTACAACTAGATAGATCTTGATAATTATCTATTGCTAGTTTAGGAGTCTTGATCCGTGTAATTGTCTTGATTTCCTATTCATAAGTGGCAATTTGTGATTAATGATTATGGTCAAGTTTTCAATAATTGCAAAGTGGAACATAACCTAAGTTGAACAATCCGAGCTTATGTGTTTGTTGCTTAGATCAACCTATCTTTCTCATCATAAAGCTGCCATTAAATTGAATTTAGAGAGCTTATTCTAGGTTGTTTAATGGTTAGAGATTAAATAGAGAGCTTGTTCTATTTAACGACAAACTAAGGAAAGATTGGGATAACAGAGCTTGATGTTATCTACGGTTGTTAACTTTGATAGTTGGTTGATATTGATAGATCTGAAATTGATTCTTAATGATGTCTAGTGGTGGAGAATGAAACCTTAACCATATTTTTCATATTTGATTCTTCTTACTTACTTGTTTTCTTACTTTTCTAGTTTGCTTATTTTTAAAAGTATATTTATTTTTATTGGCTGGTTATACCGCCTAATTTGTATATTAACTTTGTTTTATTTTTATTGGCTGGTTATACCGCCTAATTTAGTATATATATTGGCTGGTTATACCGCCTAATTTAGTATATATATTTTTATTGGCTGGTTATACCGCCTTGCATCTTATTCTTATTATTTACTTTAGTTTAAATCTGGCTTCAAAAACCCCTTTTCTTTTATTGTTCTTGAATTTAAGTTTTAAACTATTAACTTATAAACTAAAACCCAATCCCTGAGGACTCGACCCTTGCTAACTACTATACTTACAATTTATCTTTTTAGTGCAAGGTTAAATAAGATACACTCTTTTGGGTGCATCAAATTTTTGGCGCCGTTGCCGGGGATTGCTTTCTTTCGTTTATTTGTTACTTGGTTTATTCTTATTTTCAGTTCTAATTAGTTTTATTTTCTTGTACATACAAGTTTTTGTTTTCAAATTTAAAAGAAACAAAAGAAAAAAAAAAGATGGAATTAAGCAATCTAACACTTGAAGAGTTGGTGGCATACATGAACATGGAGAATCAACAAGCCAATCTCACTTCTTCAGTTCAACAATTGGCCATGGGAGGATGTGAAGGCCATCAATGGTTCCAAGACCAACCGCATGATCATTACTCCAACACTTACCATGAGGGATGGTGGGATCATACTAATTATGGCAATTACACTCATCCATCTAGCTTCAATCAATCATGGTCTCAAGAACCAGATCTTTTTCAACCACCACTTATGACTCAAAACTCAGGTACTTCTTTAGAAGATCTTGTATATTCTCTTGTTACTGATACTTTGCAATTTCAACAGGAAACAAGGGCAAGCATCCAGAGTTTGGAAAAGCAAATGAGCCAATTGGCTAGTAGTATGGTGGGATGGGTAGCACAAAGATCTGAAGAACTCCCAGCCCAAACGATGGTTAACCCAAAGGAAAATGCTACTATTGTGACCTTGAAGAATGAGGAACAAGATGAGGATGAAACAAAATTAGAGGTGGATTCTATTCTTGAGGATAATGAAGCCAAAGATCCAAATAAGAGTATTTCGGCACCTGAGGTAACGTTTAAGGTTTCACTTTTTACTAATGTTTCTTCTCCACCTTTTCCTAGTAGATTTGCAAAGTTCAAGGAGGAAGAACATGAACAACACATGCCGGAAACCTTAAACAACTTGTTTGTGGAGGTCATTCAACAAGTATCAAAATATGCTCCATTTCTCGATGACATATGCACCACAACGGATGATGGAATAATACTTGTAATGGAGAATGCATCCACTGTTGTGCAAAGAAAGTTTCCTCTCAAACGCATAAATTTGGGAAATTTCATGTATGAGCCTGACAAGCCTAAAATGCCAAGAAGGGGTGTTGGTTAGGTTCAAAACACTAAATCAAGTGCTAATTGGGGGAGGCAGCCTAATTAGTGAAAGCATTTCCAAACTGCCATCCTCAGATTTGCTCTCTTTTTCTTTATCTTTTTCTTATATTTTTTGTTTGCTAATTGTGTTTAGTGTTTCTAAGTTCATTTAGGCTGCATAAGTATATTTTGTTTATTAGTTCTTTTCTCTTACACATGATTCTTTCATTTGGGATTAATAGCATTACATTAATGACAATGTAAGAATTATGTGTGGGGGGAAGAATTTAGGATTTTATTTAGAGTGTTTTGTTTTTTAGTCTTTTTATGTTGTTTTTCTTTCTGATCCTTGTTTTGAAAATAACTAGATGTAAATATAATTTTTAATTTTTTTAACCCCGGTTAAATGGCGGATAACGGTACTCCGTGATTATTTAAATCGGTTCCATCAGCTACCCACAAAACTGATATTGTATATAAATTTCTCTTCCAATTTCTCTTTCAATTTTTTTCATTTTTTTTCAGGATGGATGATATTCTCACAAGATTGCAGAAACGATTTCCTCCTTTTCCTCGAAATATTTTACTGAAGCTTTACCAAGTTCGATTTGAAAGATTAAGAATGCTTATGCACAAAGGGATTCCTGGAGACATACGTTGGATAATTGAAGCCAAGGTACGTGAAGATGAATATCTTCCTGTTTTGCATTTACCAGGTACAAGTAGAAGCACTTTTGCAAAGAAGCGACGAGCAAAGCGCATGAGTTCAAATTGCCACAAATGTGCACGGTGGACGTGTAACGGTAAATGTCGTTCTATTGGGATTCCGTCCTCTAATCGAGATGATAAAATTGAATTCATTAAGGATGGACTGAGTAAGGAGAATTTGAGTAATATCCAACTTTCTCTTGAGACGCATCCTAGTGGAGACGTACAAAGAGAAATTCTTGATTTATGGCCGCAATTCCAAAGGGAATGGCAACATCTTGGGAATCTGATGTTAAAAGACCCTGTTTGCCAGCTTGTAAGAAAACTGGATGGGAAGCATATCCTCGACTCATAGAAGGCGTTTAAGCCGTTTCTGGACGTAAAACCAGAGGAAGATGTGAGCCACAATCACAACTACAATAAACGACTTCTCAGCTTTTGGTTTGATTTGCAATAACTTTATTTTGGTTTAATTTACGTGTTGTTCGATTTGTGTAATTATTCTCGTTTTTTTTTATTTGTCTTTTACGGTTGATTTTTTCTTCTCTTTTTGATTTTCTTCCTGAAATCACGCAAAAATCTTTTTTTAGGTTAACATTTTCTTCTGACAGGTCAGATACACTTCCGGTGACATTATTACTCTTGTCTGATTCACTACTCAGTCCTCTATATATTACACCATGTACTCATTCTCTTTCAGGCACTCGAAAAAGGAAAAAAATGGAAAGTACTTCGTCCCAACGCATTAAAAAAATTTGTGTCTTTGGAGGTGCTTATCCAGGGAAAAATAACATATTCGCTGATGAAGCCATAAGAGTTGGAGTAATACTTGCCCAACAAAAGATCCAGTTGATTTATGGAGGCGGTAGTACGGGTTTAATGGGAGCAGTCGCTACAGCAACACACGCCGGAGGAAGTCCAGTTCTAGGAGTCGTGCCAAAACTATTCACAGATTTTTGTGGACCTACCGTGGGTAAGGAAATACAAGTCTGGAGTATCCCTGAACGGATAACAATCATGTACCATTCTGCCGATGCATTCATTGCTTTACCAGGAGGTCTGCGTACATTGGAAGAAATAGCTTGCGTGGCTTCTTGGTCATCTTTGGTCACAAATAAGAAACCCATTGGTTTGCTTAATATTAATGGTTATTTTAGTAATTTGCTTTCATATTTAGATAATGCTGTGGATAATGGATTCATGTTTTCAGAGGCAAGGAGAACCATAATTTCTGCTACAACCATTGAAGATTTACTCAAAAAGCTCCAAGCTTATGAGTGTTTATCTGCTACGGTTGTTTCGCAAAAGCTCGGAAAAAGAAAAAGAGATATGGACGAGCAAGGAGTGGATTGCACTTTGTCTTTGTGACATTATCTAACATTTTGCTTGTTGTGTCTCAGTTATAATAAGTGGTTAGCAACCTCTGCAGGTAATATCTCCTAAATTCTACCTTTAAAATTTGACATTGGGGACAATGTCATAGTTTAGTAGGGGGTAAGGGACATATTTTGCTAATTAAAAAAAAAAAAAATTTAAGAAGTATTCATTCTGAACAAGGTCTGAGTAAGGGAGACTTGAGACATACCTTGTCAGTTTGATTTCTTCTTTTCAAAAAAAAAAAAAAAAGTTTGTTGTATTTTAAGCAATTTAGAAGTATTCATTCTGAACAAGGTCTGAGTAAGGGAGACTTGAGACATACCTTGTCAGTTTGATTTTAATCTTTTTATGTTTACTTGTTAATTTTTGTTTAGTATTTTAGGATTATTTAGGTTGCATGAGTTTGTTTTGTTTTGAGTCTTAGTTGTTCCTATTCTTATGTTATTAGTTCTTTTCTCTTACACATGATTCTTTCATTTGGGTTAATAGACTTACATTGAGGACAATGTAAGAATTAAGTGTGGGGGGAATGATTTAGGATTTCTTTTATTTTTGTCTACTATTTTTTTTTTATGAGTCTTTATTATTATTTTTAGTGTGTTTTAGTTCCTTTTTAATACAATGATGAGGTATGAATTGCATAAGTCTAAAATAGAGTTATTAGTGAGAAGATTTTCATGAGAATTGAGCTTGATATCATTTTTTTTATGAGCCAATGTTAATATGATATGTTGATTGAGAAAGAAGCATGTTTAGACTTAATCTGACTTGTATAATCATCCTTGTGAGTTTTTGAGCCTATATGATTGATGCATTATACATATCAATCTAATTTCTTTCTTGAGTGCTCTTATGATTACATGATTCTCTAGAACTTGCTTTAAACCATTTGAGACTATATTGATACATGTGACAACATGAATATGATAGAGGCATTAGGATTATAACCAGAGCCAAACAGCCATCCATTATTAATGTTCTAAGAGAACATTCCCCCTAGTGAGCCAATTTGAGCCTACATTGAATATGCTGTTTTATTGGTAACCACAACTTACACCTAGCCTAAATATACTTATATCCTTACCCTTGTTCTAAAGATGGATTATATATTTTGAGACATATTGCAAAAAACAAGGGATATTTTTAGTTGAAAATTTGGGTTAGAAGGAAAGATAAGTGTGGGGGAGGAGAGAGGCAAAAGTCAAGAGAAAAAGAAAGGGATCATTGTCAAATACATTCCCATATTTAAAAAAAAAAAAATATCTTCTCTTGGACTTCTAGTTAAAGTAAAGAAAAAGATGTTACAAAGTTGGTTAGAATGATGCAAAGGCTCAACATGAATATTTAGCCTATGTTATTATGTGCTTTATAAGAGTTTTGAGAAGTTTTATTTGTATGATCTTATTATGTCTCTAAACTCTATGAACTCTATGAACTCTTTGGAACCTTTGTGATATCTTTATCCTTTTGTTCTTTAACCACATTATAACCCTTTGGCCCATTACACCCTTGAATAAAGACCTCTTGATTTATGAAGTTGTATGATCTAAATAGTGGAGAATAGGTGGACAAGCAAGCATATGGTAGAAGTGTTTTCATGAGACTGATTGAGTGTAAACACTTTACCACTACTTTAAAGAGTGAAAATCATCAGGGTATCCCATGTGAGAAGTTGAGATTAAATTTGAACATGCACTATTTTGATTGAGATATGTTATGTTAATTTTAGCTTAACTCATTTATTTACATTCAAGCATGATTTTTTGTGAAATTCTTTGAGCTATTGATTAGTTTATAAGACTTGTTCAAAGATTGTCTCTAATTTGTATTGAAAGGATTAGGAGTAAATATTTTTAGTATATGTAGTTTATTTATATTTTAGTTTTTCAATGTTTGTGGGTATCGTTCTAGTAAACCCTCACGAGACTAAACTCGTCCACTAGGGACACCTAGGGGTTTAAAGGCTTGTGTCACATGCTAAGTGCCACCGTGATTTCCTACGAAAGTGGATTAGATTAGATTTTCTTATTTTATTTTTATTGAGTCGTTGCTAGGGACTAGCAACAATCTAAGTGTGGGGGTGTGATAACTCGTATAATTATATAGTTTTTAGTTATGTTTTATTATTGTTTTGTGTCAAATACGAGTTATTATTGTTTAGTCTAATTGTGTTTATGATCTTTTATATTTTTATGTATTTTGGTGTTTTTCACAAGTTTCTTTGAGTGATTTCAGATTACTAGAATTAAGGGCAAATCCAGTTCAGTTCCAGTTCCGACACCTTTTTCCATATCAGCTATATCTCGAGTTTCACTGAAGCAATAAGGCTGAAATTTGTAGCCGTGCAAAGCTAAGAGGCATATTTATCTTTTTCATGTTTTACACTTCTTGAAACGGAGTCGTTTTCCCTAGCGAAATCGACCATCAAGTTGGCTGATGTGCAATGACGTCTGTGCTGACCTGTTTTCGTATTTTGCCCATATCTTCTTATCCGCATCAGCAAATGAGCTGATTCAAACGGCTATGGATCCGTAACGGATAGGGGAACATTTTTCTAGAAGACCATGTGATCAGATCAGGCCTCCAACATTGACGAAATCGACCATCAAGTTGGCTGATCAAAATTGTCATACAATATGACGAAAATTGTTAGAAAAATGCACCCACCTATTATACCTACCTTTGAAATTTGTAAAGCTTGTCTCTTGTCATTTAGCCCTCCAAAATGTGTATAAATAGAGGGCTTTGGATGATTGTAGAGGATCATATTGTACATTGGTAGGATATTAGCCATTGTAATAAAATTTCTCTAAGTTTTCTTCTTTTTTTCTTTTCTCTAGTTTTCTTTTTCTTTAGAAAGAGAAAGAGGTTGGATAATTAATATTCTTCTTCTTCTTCTTTCTTTCTTTTATTTTCTTCTTAGATTCTCTTTAATTTTATGTTTATGTTTACAATGCCTATGCTAGGCTAAACTTCTATTTGGTTAAGGGTGATTTCAAAGCCCTAGACATGTTTTGTGATTGATTTTTAGATTCTATCTATCATTAATTTTCTATCAAAGTTGCTTATGTTCTTCTACAAGAATTGTTCATGATGTTGTCTTGATTTATTTAGGTGTACAACTAGATAGATCTTGATAATTATCTATTGCTAGTTTAGGAGTCTTGATCCGTGTAATTGTCTTGATTTCCTATTCATAAGTGGCAATTTGTGATTAATGATTATGGTCAAGTTTTCAATAATTGCAAAGTGGAACATAACCTAAGTTGAACAATCCGAGCTTATGTGTTTGTTGCTTAGATCAACCTATCTTTCTCATCATAAAGCTGCCATTAAATTGAATTTAGAGAGCTTATTCTAGGTTGTTTAATAGTTAGAGATTAAATAGAGAGCTTGTTCTATTTAACGACAAACTAAGGAAAGATTGGGATAACAGAGCTTGTTGTTATCTACGGTTGTTAACTTTGATAGTTGGTTGATATTGATAGATCTGAAATTGATTCTTAATGATGTCTAGTGGTGGAGAATGAAACCTTAACCATATTTTTCATATTTGATTCTTCTTACTTACTTGTTTTCTTACTTTTCTAGTTTGCTTATTTTTAAAAGTATATTTATTTTTATTGGCTGGTTATACCGCCTAATTTGTATATTAACTTTGTTTTATTTTTATTGGCTGGTTATACCGCCTAATTTAGTATATATATTGGCTGTTTATACCGCCTAATTTAGTATATATATTTTTATTGGCTGGTTATACCGCCTTGCATCTTATTCTTATTATTTACTTTAGTTTAAATCTGGCTTCAAAAACCCCTTTTCTTTTATTGTTCTTGAATTTAAGTTTTAAACTATTAACTTATAAACTAAAACCCAATCCCTGAGGACTCGACCCTTGCTAACTACTATACTTACAATTTATCTTTTTAGTGCAAGGTTAAATAAGATACACTCTTTTGGGTGCATCAACCAGTGACTGTCAACTTGCATTAATTGCAAGAATCTTTCCTTAAAGCTAATCCTTGTCAAAGTAGGAGATTTAATTTAGCTATGACTTTTCTTATTTCAACATGCTTTGGCTGCAAGTTGATAACTCTATAAAATAGAGTTATTTTACCATATTTTATATAGCTAAGTCCTTATATTTTAAACTATTACTTAATTATTTTTAGTTATTTTTATTTATTTTTAATTTAGTTTTATTTAGTTATTTATTTAATGACTTTTGTATTTTTGCAAAGTCCTAAAGCAATAAGGAGAATATCAGTTCATATATGAAAAGTCAAAGATGAAAGCTATTACTTGCCCACAAAGTTTTCCTACTTCAGGCTTTTGGAGTTCTATAAATAGGAACCTTTTAAGACTTTATAAAAGACTTCTCCCTAGCTGTCAAATCTGAAGCTTATAAATAACCTAGTTTTCTTAAGAGAAGAGCAGCCACAAAAGATTTGCAAGGAGCAACAGAGATTTTGAAGGATTGAAGACTGAAGATCTAACAACCCTTTAGTTTTCTCTTATCCCTTAACTTTTTTATCTTTCTTGTAATATTTATGATGGTGAAACTCCTTTGTGTTATATTTTTAATAATTAGTATGAACTAAATATATTTTTCTAGGATCGCAATGGAACTCAACATGTAGTTTGGATTATTTTAGTCTCTTTATTGATTTAATGATATTTGATATTGTTTATTCAATCTTTTGCTTAATGCTTCTAATTTCTTAACTACCAATTAGGTAACCTAGATACAATTTAGAAAAGGGAGTTTAGTGTTAGACATGGATTGGATAACACATGTTTCATATTCATTTATTATGATGAATTGATTTGCATGTAGGGTAGGAATACACTTACGTGTCATGTGTAACTAATTTTAGTGTCTAAGCTTAATGAGTTTCTCTTTAATTCAATTATCATAGGAATATAGTTAATTGGTTAAGAGAGATATTTTTATAAGACCATCCTGTTGGGATTCGGCTCATGCTCAAACAGAGATAATGTATAATTAATCAACAATTTAAACATACAACGCAGTGGAATAAAATAAAACATAAAGAATACCGAATCCCTCCAAGGATCTGCCTATGAATTTAAAACGACCAGGCTATCAAGAAAAAATAACAATCAAATCTCATACCTTTATATTGGAGATTGCCGAATCCTCAAGATAGATTCTTGATGTTCTTATACACAAAGCTCGCTTGTCGAAAACCAAAGCCGTTTAATTGTCCGACCTCTAACAGTAATCCACACAGGTGATCTGAAAACCTTCGTAAGGTTGAGATCATGTTTTTCCAAGATGATGCTAGTAGTCTAGGTTGTGAGAAACCTTCTTCCTCTACCTTAGTTAGCCTAAAGAAACAAGAAGAATCGAATTCTCTCTTCTCTCTAGCTATTCGGCCGAATCTCACTTGTTAGTGTGAGAGGCGCCGATTTAGGTTCTCTTTAGGGGGGAGGCAGCAACAACATAAGCATATATATAAGTAGGTTTAGTGTATGCCAACTATTGGACTAACTGCACTAAAGCCCTTATACATATTTTACTAAATATTCACAATAAGCCCACAACACTTAATGAATATTTAATCTGGCCCAATCTCATTTTAATTTCATTAATCACCTTTTGTGTGTGACCCATTAGGCTCTTAACATGTTGGCAATAAATATAGTTAATTCAATTAAGAATTTTCTATTTATATTTATGGATCATGAGTGGCATCTAGCAATGCATCATGACCACCCAAATGTCAAGAGAGTCATCAAGCTTCGACTAGCCTTTCGTCTACAATATGTCTGTGTAATTCCATCCCTTCATCAAATATCCCGGGATAAGAAAGAGCATGGTTCAGTGTCTACTCTTAATCCCTTTCCATATTAGATCTGTAGCTTTAATATTAACTCCTTAAGTATTGCCTTGGGCAAGGATTTCCATAAGTTAATATAAGCCATATACATGTGAGATATGTCCCCTCATATCACTTGGGGTAATGAATCCTCTCTGGACCACTCATATTCATCTTCGTATACTTCATGTCATACCCAATAACACCCTACTATAAGCATCCTCGTGATTGGGACCCGTTCGTGATGAAATCTAAGTATGACAGTTCACATACAAGATGACCTGGTGTCACAAGTTGAGATATGAGAGTATTTTCCATGGACACTTGAGTGAAATACCAAATGGAACTCTGATAGCGGGTCATGTTCAGTGAACTTGTTCAACTAACAAGCACCCATATGTTATCCCTAAGTATCTCTATACTTTCAACCTATGAGACCGGTTGCATGCATCAAGTGCATGAAGGCTTAACATATGCCAGTCTTTGAGCATTGTCAATCCCCTATCTTGAAAATACAATGACCAGGAACAGTTTTAGAAATACGGCATTGATGCATAAGGATCCTCATAATTGTAACTCTTTACAATTCCTTTGCAATGCCATTGTGTTTCACGGGCTTTATCTTTACAAGTTATTTATAACGATTATAACAATACTTATGGATAAAGAAATACCTCAATTATAATTAATAAACTATAATTGTGCAATACATGAATATATAAATAGTGTCTTACAAGCCCAACTAGATTGGCTTGTAGGGCTTACACCGACAATCTCCCACTAGCACTAAATCCAATCGCCCATGTACTTAAGCCCATGTCCTTCCATGTGACGATATATTTCTGCTGGGACAGAACCTTAGTGGGTAATCTTTTCCATATTAATGTCACTTATTTCAGTGATTACACTAATCAGGTGAAACTGCCGTAATATTTGTATGGATCTATGATGAGACCTTGGTTCCTTAGCTTGCGCTATGACTCCATTGTTATCACAGTAAAGTGGTACTAAATCAATAATGTTCGGAACCAACCAAGTTCTTTAATGAACTTCTAGATCCAAAAAACCTCTTTTGTTGCCTCAAACGAGGAGATATACTCGGCCTTGGTTGTTGAATCTACAGTCATCTCTAGTTTGGAACCTTCTAATTGACTGTACCAATATTCAAGGTAAATATATAATTACACTGGAATTTACTGTCATCCAAATTAGATTAGAAGTCAGCATCTGTATAACCCCTAACTTGGAGTTCAGCCCCTCCATAGACCAAGAAAGTATCTTTAATGCTTCTCAAGTACTTAAGGATATTATTCATAGCAGTCTAGTGACTTTCACCAGGACTGCCCTTTTGTATCTGCTCATGACAGTCAGAGCGTATGATACATCTGGTCTAGTGCACAACATAGCATACACGATAGATCCAATTGCCGAAGCATATGGAATCCTATCAACCCGTGTCCTTTCATCTAATGTTTTAGGACACATCTCTCTCTCGAGATGTACGCCATGCACCATAGGCAACTTACCTCTTTTGAAGGTATCCATGCTAAACCTTTTAGCACCTTGTCTATGTAAAGGGATTGGGAGAATCCGAGCAACTTTTTGATCTATCTCTATAGATCTTAATTCCCAGAATATATGCTGCTTCTCCCAAATCCTTCATGGAGAATTGTTTGGACAGCCAGACCTTGGTGGTCTGAAGCATAGATGCATCGTTTTCTATGAGCAATATGTCATCGACATATAGCACTAGGAATACAAGTGCATGTCCATTTACCTTCTTGTAAACACATGGTTCATCAAGATTCTTAATGAAACTAAATTCATTAATTGTTTCATCAAACCTAATGTTGCAACTCCAAGATGCTTGCTTTAGTCCATAAATGGACTTTTGCAGCTTGCATACCTTATTAGATGTGGCCTTGAATGAAAAACCTTCAGGTTGTGTCACATACACTTCTTCTTTCAGATTCCCGTTAAGGAATGCAGTTTTTACATCCATCTGCCATATCTCATACTCATGGTATGCAGCAATAGCAAGCATAATCCTAATGGACTTTACCATGGCAATTGGTGAAAAGGTTTCTTCAAAATCAATGCCTTCAACTTGATTATAACCTCTTGCAACCAATCTGGCTTTATACGTTTGTATGTTGCCATCCATGTCTGTTTTTATCTTGTAGACCCATTTACACCCTATGGGTTTTATCCCTTGAGGTGGATCAACTAAAGACCAAACTTGGTTAACTTCCATGGCATCCATTTCGGATTTCATGGCTTCAAGCCATTTCTTGGAATTGATGTCCGACATCGCTTCCTTATAGGTAGTAGGTTCATTATCAATGGGCAAACCATATCTTTCCAAAAGAAATCCATATCTTATTGGAGTTTGCCTCTCCCTACTAGACATTCGGAGTACTTGTGCTTCATGAGCATTAGTCTGAGCATCCAATGCCTCGACCAATGGCTCAGGTTCCAAGGGAATGTTAGGTTGTGGTTCTTGAACTTCTTCAAGATCTACTTTACTCCCATTGAATCCTTCTAGTAAAAACTCTTTCTCTAGAAAAGCAGCGTGTTTTGACACAAACACCTTTTGATTAGTAGGACTGTAAAAGTAATATCTAACAGTCTCTTTAGGATATCCTACAAACTTACATTTTTCTGATCTAGCTCTCAGCTTATCAGAAGGTACTTGCTTCACATAAGCAGTACATCCCCAAATCTTTAGATAAGATAAGTATGGCTTCATGCCATACCACATCTCATATGGTATCTTATCTATCGATTTGCTTAGAACCCTATTTAGAAGGTAAGCTGCAGTTTCTAAGGCATATCCCCAAAAGGATATCGAAAGGTTAGCCTTAGACATCATGGATTGAACCGTGTCCAACAAGGTTCAATTTCTCCTCTCGGACACTCCTTTATGCTAAGGAGTTCCAAGCGGAGTCCATTGCGACAGAATTCCATTTTTTGTCAAATGATCCAGGAATCATGGTTTAGATATTCTCCTCCTCGATCCGATCTAAGAGCCAGAATATTTTTCCCATTCTGTTTCTCTACTTCAGCTCTGAACTCTTTGAACTTTTCAACAGCTTTAGACTTGTATCTCATTAGATACACATAACCATATCTTGAATGATCATCAATAAAGGTTATGAAGTATGAGTAATTACCTCTAGCAGCTGTGTTTAGTGGCTTACATACATCTGAATGTATTAAGCCAAATAAAACACCAGCTCTTTCACCCTTTCCAGTAAAAGGTGTCTTGGTCATCTGACCAGGGAGACAACATTCACAAGTTCCATATGATTCATAATCATAGGGTTCCAAATAACCATGTTTATGTAATTTGGAAATCCTTGTCTCATTGATATGACCAAGTCTATAGTTCAAGATGTAAGTCTTACTTGGATCATCCTTTCTTGCTTTCTTGATATTGATATTGAACATAGGCATCTCTAGATCCAAAACATATAATCCATTATGTAATGTTGCTGATCCATAGTCAATGTCTTTAAGAATGATGGAGCAACTATTGCCCTTCATTCTTATCTCGAAACCATCATTAACAATGAGGTATGAAACCAAAATGATGTTTCTAGACAATGCTAGAACAAAGTAACAATCTTTCAGTTCCAATTTCATGCCAGAAGGCAAAGATAAAGTACATGTTCCAACGACCAATGCTGCAACTTTTGCACCATTGCCTACTCTTAGAACTACTTCATCTTTGTTCAACTTTCTACTTCCTTTCTACATCGTTATGTCATTACATAGATGTGAACCGCATCCTGAATCAACTATCCAGGAATTAGATTTAACAGTAGAAAGATTCAGTTCAATTACAAACATAGTCAACCCAGAAACTTCTATAAGTTCCTCTTGACTTGTCAAGTGAGCAACCTTTCTTTCATTGAGAATGCTTCTGAATCTTTTGTACCAATCCACACATTTTGGACTAATGGCATTCATAATGTCGCACAGTGCAGTTAAAGTATTAACCATTTTCAACAACCTACTATGGAAAAAGTATATATCAGTTATATTCATGCATTTGTACCAATTCAAGATGAGGTATTAAATCTCTTATTGGTTCTCCCACTAATTTTTTGAGATAATAGCCCTCACTATTATTCAGAAATCTCATCAAGGTATTTCTACTGGGTTGGGATCCCTTTCAACATGCTGCAACCTTGACTACCCCAACAAATTACAACAAGCCTAGTTGGGTAGATAACATAGCTTATCAATTGCATCTCTATGCAACTCCCAGATCAGTTAGGTGACAACTCTTTGTCTAAGCACATCATATGTACTTTGCCTAACTATGCCTCTAACACCATGCGATCAAGTATTACGCATCCGGACAACATGGCATTAGTTGAGTAAGACCCAACTTCATAACTCAAACATATTCGTACAGTAGTTTGACACTAAGTGACTCAATAAGCCTCCTACTGGAAGAACTCTGGTTATCTTGTTGTGATGATGGAAGGCAACTTTATCATGCGAAACATGTGACTCAATATTATAAAGAGGGATTTCCTTTTTCTTTATAAGTCTCATCATATCAAACATTCATAGCATTTATAATATCGCATAAAATAAATCTATAACATGTTTTCTACTTGGATGATTATGACATATGAAATGCATGGCTATAATATGAACATATAATGACTAAATGAACATAATAATAATGCATGAACATGGCACAACAAAGACACAATAACTAGGTATAAAGATGCAAAGCATAAGTCAAAGCATGGTAATCACATATTCAAAATGAAGATGCAAATGCACAAAGGCAAAAAATATGGTAGTAGCCGAATAGACACAAGCATGTATAAAGAAATGTAGCAAGGCAATAACACAAACATATGGCATAGTAAAAATGCAAGACACAAATGGAAACAATTAGAAAAATAATCATGATGAAAATGCAAAAATATAGCTAGACAAATACAAAAACACATGGTATGGCAATAACACAAAGCATGAACAACTTGATATAGTAAAAATAGAAAATTAAAGTTAGTAAATAAAGCAAGCATACATGAAAATAAATGATAAAAACAGCAAAATAAGAGCAAGTAAGTAAAGAAATAACAAAGATGACCTAAGACCTAATAGGCATGGAATTGTGCATTGCATACAAAGATGACCTAGACCTAATGCACATGAAACCAGGGATGGAAATACAAAATGACCTAAGACCTAATAGGACATATGAAAATGCATAGAAGTGACATGAACAATAATGACTAAATGAACATAATAATAATGCATGAACATGGCACCACAAATACACAATTTCATGGCATAAAATACAAAGCATGAATGAAAGCATGGTAATGACTTACTCAAAATGAAGATGCAAATGCATAAGGCAAAAATCATAGTGATAGCCGAATGGTCACTAAGCCTATGTAAAGAAATGTAGCAAAGTAATGCACAAACATATAGCATAGCAAATCAAACATACAACAACATGGCATAAGGATGCAAAGAATAAATGAAAGCATGGCAACTAAACAAGATGAAAATGCAACTACACAAGGCAAAGAGAAGAAGAAACCGAATGGTCATTTAAAAACATGTAGGATCCTAGCAAGGCAATAACACAAACACATGGCATAGTAAATATGCAAAAGATAAATGGAAACATGTTAGACAAATAATCATGATGAAGATGCAAAAATATAGCTAGGCAAATACAGAAACACATGGTATGGCAATAACACAAAGCATGAACAACTTAATATAGTAAAAACAGAAAATTAAGGTTAGTAAATAAAGTAAACATACATGAAAATAAATGATAAAATCAGCAAAATGAGAACAAGTAAGTAAAGAAGGTTAAAAATAAGCTCCATATCTTGATTTTTTTAGAAGGCTAAAGCATCAAAACAAGCTACATACCAACAACCAACATAGAAATAAAATCAAACACATCACAAGCATACCAATGACCATTCGGCTTCTTTGAAAAATGAGTAAAAAAACATTTGGTTTTTGATTTTTTCATGAAAACAGAAGATAGGAGCCTTAAGAGGAAGTTTGAAAAACCTTTATTTCTTAACAAAAACAACAAGAAATCACAAAATCTTAAGGAAAATCAGCAAATTAAGCATGGAAAAAGAAAGAAAATGCAAGAGTTAGGTGACAAAAGGCTACATTTTAAAGCTATATTTCAAGCTTTTCTTTTTTCTAAATTTTCTTTGCTTTTCTGCACTTAGCTATTGCTCCACAAATGAAACATGATCAGCCAAAAAAACCCCCTTGGAAAATGAAAACCCCTCCCTCTTGTAGTAGCCGAATGGTCTCTTAATGTGTAAGGATGTTGTCATTTTTTTTTTCTTAGCTAATTTGATCCAAAGGCCAATAATCAAAGATGCTAAAAATGTAAATTTACCACCCTTCGATTAAGTGATTAGCCCCTAACAAATACATCTGGTCTAATTTATGTAACCATAATGTTGACATCCTTTCTCTTCATTCATTTGACCATGTGGCAAAATCACAAATGCTTGATCCAAAAAAAAAAAAAATAAGCACCTTACTATCCAATTTTGGCCTTTGGATGAAAGACCTCAACAAAATTTATCCTCTTCATAGGCTGGCCAAATGGCCCTTCAAATTCCAGCCCTCTTTCTATTTTTTAAATGAAAAATGGCCCTCTTCGATTTTTTCGGTAAAATTACACTTTAGCCTCCCAAACTTGATTAAATTGCAAAGGACTCCAAATCCAGATTTTTTTCCAATAATTCCTAAATAATATAAAATTGAGTTCTGAAAGTTTTCATAATTTTCTGAGCCCATTTGCTACTTTTTCTGAATTTATATTCCGAAATTGCCTTTAGTGCACCCAAACTTTTTCCATTTTTCAAATGAGCTCTGATTTTGGATTTTTCTTCTCCATTCTCTTCCAAATAATATAAAATTGAGATCTAGAAGTTTTCATAATTTTTCGAGCTCATTTTGTATTTTTCCCAGATTTATCTTCTGGAATTTAAGATTAGTGGGCCCGAAATTTGCCATTTCTCAAACGAGCTTTGATTTCGGATTTTTCTTCTCCAATCTCTTCCAAATAATATAAAATTTATATCTAAAAGTTTTGGTAATTTTTTAAGCTCATTTGCTATTTTTCCCGGATTTACCTTCTGGAATTTCAGCTTAGTTGGCTCGAAATTTGTCATTTTTCAAATGGGCTTCGATTCTGGATTTTTCTTCGCCGATCTCTTCCAAATGACATAAAACTCAGATCTGGAGGTTTTGGTAATTTTCCGAGCTCATTTACTATTTTTCCTGGATTTTCCAAATTTGCCCTTTAAACTCCGAAGCCTCGATTTTACTCAAAACCAGTCCGATTTCTAGATTTTCTTTTTCTATGCCTTTGTTATATATTGAATTGGAATTGGTCCAAAAATGCCCAATTTTTACGATCAAATTCCCCTCCGATTTGATTTTTTCTGTTCTCAATATCGGGAATTTCCTCGTTTCTCCATTTTCCCTCCAATCGGCTCTTTTCTCGGAATTACTTCAAACTGAGCCCTGGGCTATCTTTGTTTACCCACTCTTCATCAATTAAAGGCATTAATTTACCGAATAGGGCCATTTCTGCAGTTTTCCCCAATTTCGCCAAAATTCACCAAAAACCCTAATTTCTGATTTCTTCCAAATTGACTCTTCCTTTAGTTTTTCTTCCAAATGACCTTTCCAATACCCGTAGTCATTGATAATATTCCATTCAAAAACTCAAATTTTGACCAATTTGGTCGTTTAAGCACTTTTCCCCAAATTTATCGAATTAGGGTTTCTTTTCCATTGAATCTCTATAACTCATCTTTCGGACTCCATATCACTTGTTTTAGACCTCGGATTATCAAAATTCTTTCACCATTGTTCAATTAAACTTTGAATCTTGATTTTGAATGAGTGTTGACTTTTTAGTGGTTGACTTTTTTGAGGTTGAATTTTTTTGAATTGACTTTTTGTGCTTAACCTCTTAAACAAATTCTTGGAGTACCACCTGCAGGATGAGAAGAGACTTTCTTCATTCTAAACATCATCAGGAAGAAAATTTTACCTAATTTAGGGGTCTAGACAAAATTAGGTGTCTACAGCTGCCCCTCTTTGGCTATTGCTGAGAATCAGGAATCAGGCAAAGATAAACAAACACTAATTTTGTCTGGTTAGTGAAATCACATGTGAAGAAAAGGAAAAGGAGTTTTCATTTTTTCATTTTTTCCATATTTTCATTTTTTTAATGATTGTTTATGATTAAAAGCTATAAATAGAAGATTTTCTCCTTATATTGAGTTCCCTGACTAATCAAAGCTTGACCTATCTTAAGGAAACGAGTTCAATTTGCAAGAGAAGAAAATACATCGACGATGGTCTCGGGGTCTTATCCTGTTTGTGCTCAGCTGTGTTTAAAATTCTAGGTATCTCTTCCAGAAGCTTCGGCTCAACAGTGGTCTCGGGGCTTGACTCATTTGAGAAGCAGAACGAGTTTGATTTGCAAAGTGATGACTTAGGTGAAATCAAATCTAAAATGCCAACTTCACTGGGCTTACTTCCTTCTGCGCTAGCTACATCAGGCTTAATCACATCTAACATGCCAACTTCACTAGGCTTACTTCCTTTTGTGCCAGCTATATTGGGCTTAATCATATCTAACGTGCCATCTTCACTGGGCTTAAACCATAACTGCCAGCTTACATTGGGCTTGATCACATCTAACGTGCCAACTTCACTGGGCTTACTTCCTTTTATGCCAACTATATTAGGCTTAATCAAATTTAACGTGCCAATTTCACTGGGCTTCCTTTTGTGCCAGCTATATTGGGCTTAATCACATCTAACGTGCCAACTTCACTGGGCTTAAATCATAACTGCCAGCTATATTGGGCTTAATCACATCTAATGTGTTAACTTCACTAGGCTTACTTCCTTTTGTGCCAGCTATATTGGGCTTAATCACATCCAACGTGCCAACTTCACTAGGCTTACTTCCTTTTGTGCCAGCTATATTGGGCTTAATCACATCGAACGTGCCAACTTCACCGGGCTTACTTCCTTCTGTGCCAGCTATATTGGGCTTAATCATATCTAACATGCCAACTTCACTAGGCTTAATCATTTTTGTGCCAGCTATATTGGGTTTAATCAGATCTAACATACCAACTTCACTGGGCTTAATCATTTTTGCCAGCTATATTGGGTTTAATCAAATCTAACATACCAACTTCACTGGGCTTAATCATTTTTGTGCCAGCTATATTGGGCTTAATCAAATCTAACGTCCCAACTTCACTGGGCTTAAATCATAACTGCCAGCTTACTTTGGGCTTGATCACATCTAACGTGTCAACTTCACTAGGCTTAAATCCTAAATGCTAGCTTACATTGGGCTTGATCACATCTAACGTGCCAACTTCACTGGGCTTAAATCATAACTTGCAGCTTATATTGGGCTTGATCACATCTAACGTGCCAACTTCACTGGGCTTACTTTCTTCTGTGCCAGCTATATTGGGCTTAACCAAATCTAAAATGCCAACTTCACTGGGCTTAAATCACCTTTATGCCAACTTTCGTTGGGCTTAACCAAATTTTAAAATGCCAACTTCACTGGGCTTAAATCACTTTTATGCCAGCTTGTATTGGGCTTAACCAAATTTAAAATGCCAATTTTACTGGGCTTAACCATTTTTTGTGCCAGCTTACATTGGGCTCAACCAAAATTAAAAATGCCAACTTTACTGGGCTTAAACCACTTTTATGCCAGCTTCCATTGGGCTTAACCAAATTTTAAAATGCCAACTTCACTAGGCTTAAATCACTTTTATGTCAGCTTCCATTGGGCTTAACCAAATCATAAAAATGCCAACTTCATTGGGCTTAAATCACTTTTATGCCAGCTTGTATTGGGCTTAAACAAATCTTTCTTTTGAGAAACTCCTCTTTCGAGGCTCCACATCTTTAAAAATATCTCATCTAAAATCATTTTCATTTTATCGAAAATTTTCATCATCTGGGGATTTTCCAACAATTTATTGATTTCATCGTCCCGAAATATCTAAATACTCACATCTTTTCTTTTCAGACAAACTTATTCTTATCTTGTTTTCTTCAATAGATTTTTTCCTCTAAATCTAAAGAAGGCCCTTCCTTTTTTAGGAAACCTATCTTCTTTTCCTTTGTGTCTTTTCAGTGCTTGACGAATGTAATGATCAAATGTATGGATGCAAAAAACCAATGTAACTTGCGAAGATGCAGATGCACATGTTCATTACATGATGCATGAATGCTCATGTCACCATTTCACATTAAAAGAATGTTAAGAGGGTTGGTCATCTCCATTTTTCCTCGTGTCCTAACGAGGTATCCTGTTGGAGGGAGTGATTCCTGCCCCTTGTCTATATTTTCCAATTCATTTTGTTGGAAGAAATCACATGGTTTCATATTCCCTATTTGTCCTTGCCCAGTAGATTCTTTCTTTTCAGTTATCTGGTCAAAACCAAAACACAGAGTCAAACTTCATTCAAACTCAAAATTTCATGCCCCTGAACAAAATGAACTTTTTTCTAGATCATATCCACATCTCAATTTTAGTTCTTCCAAAGTCATGTCAATTTTATTTCTTCCAAAACATGTGAAAATGAAGTCTTTCAAAAATTGGTGATCACCATTAGAAACATTTCTAAGCGAGATGGGAAATCAGCCTCATTTTTTCGAGTGATTTGAACGGTTTAATGCAACAACGTCAATGGGCTGATGCAATAAGGTCCAGATTTGTCTAGGAAAGCTTTTCGTCTTGACAAAGAGGAGAAGGTTAATGTCTTTTTGTCTCGACTCATGAGTAAGTTTTCTCAAAACATGAATTCCTTAAAACCAAACGTTTCTTTTTTTGGAAAAAGTTTTAATTAAATCTCATCAATCCTCCATTCTCTAAATATGACATTTTAATAAGTTTTATCCTTAGCCATGATAGGTTCAATGTTGGAAGGAAAAAGGTTTAACTTTCAAAATCAATTCCAAAGAAAAGGCTGTCCTTTTAGTATGTCTAGGAGTTCCTTGATGCTCCTTGTATTCCTCAAACTGATGGCTTCAGCAATACTAATGTGTGGCATTAGAATTTCTTCTTATTCTGCTCTAGAGTGCCTGTTTTTGGTTTTTTGATAACTCTAGGAAATATAGTTATTTTGCCACCTTTTATGCATTTAAATCGGCTAAGTCCTTGAGGATTTGATCAGTTTTAGATGTTTTATATTTATTTATTTATTTTATTTATCCATTTTAGGTTTAAAATAGTTATTTAGTTATCATTTATGTGTTTTTATAGGTCCAAGGTGATCTGGAGCTTCGAGGTGCAAAACGATGAAAAATGGTGCAAAGCAATGAGCAGGTAGATTCGACCTCCAGAGCTTCATTCAAGACAAACATGATCTTAAATTCTTCATTTGAGAAACTTCCTCATGAATTTTGAATATGACTTCCATACCTTTCCAATGGTGTTTTACTCGTCAAAATCGGAAAAGAATTTGCCTATCCAAATCAGCTGACAAAGTTCGAGAAACGACAGAACCTGTAGGCAGCAACTAGAGAGTCGGGGCCGCAACGTCGGGGAGGCAGAAAGTTGGTGCCGCGGGGCCAGGCCGTGGTGCCTGGGTTATGAACAGTAACCGCATAAAAAAAGAAAAAACACAAATTTTGAATAACTTACCAGTTTGCTTATGCGCGAAGTTTCAGACTCCAAGAGGCCTTGGGCACTTTAAATAGGACTCTTTTAGGTCAGAGTAAAGGGGATTGAATACCTAGGAACCTAATTCTCTCTCAAGAAGATAGTTTTCATCAAATTTTCTCAAGAAGATTGAAAGAATTGAAGATTCAAGAACTGACAACTCTTAGTTTTCTCTTTTCTCTTCTTTATTTGTCTTGTGTTGTTGATGATGGTGAAACTATTTGATTATTAATTTTCATTAATTATCATGAACTAAATCTCTTTTACTAGGATTTCAATGGAACTCAACACATAGTTTCAATTTACTTTCTCTCTCTAGCTTGATTTAATGGTTTGTTGAGTTGTTTGTTCTATCTTGTTCTTAATGCTTCTAATTGATTGGCCACCAATTAGATTGATTTGTTAACCTAAATACAACTAGACATAGGGAGTTTAGTGTTAGACATGGATCAAATGACACATGTTTCATATTCATTTATTAGGATGAATTGATCTGCAGGTAGGGTAGAAATATACTTACATGTCATGTGTAACCATTGTTAGAGCCTAAGCTTAATGAGTTCTTCTTTTATTCAATTATCATAGACATATAGTTAATTGGTTGAAAAGGATATTTTTATGAGACCATCGACAGATACTTATAAATAAGATAGAAGTCTAGGTTAACAACTCAGGGTCATTAATCAAGTGAAGAGGTAGAGAGATTCAAGCAAGGTGTTGAGGGAAGTTGTAATCCTAGGCTTTTATAATTAGTTGAATTCATCCTTTTTAATTAACTTGCTTTTAATATTAGTTTTTTTTTTAATTTAGTTTTTGATTATCATATTTAATTAATTGTTTAGATAAGATTGAGTGTGTTAATTTTAGTACTTAGCGAATTTAATAGCAATTCGTCATGGGTTCAACACTTTACTTCCACTTTATTACTTGTTTGCTATACGTGCACTTCCATAGTGAAATCTAACAACAAGTTTTTGGCGTCGTTGCCGAGGAATTGCTTACTATTTTTGTTAATATTAATACCAAGCAACCTTAGTCTTAATTTTAACTTTATTTTTCTTTATTTTCAGGTTTTGTTGATTTGGATGCACTATGTGGGATTATAAACGGGAGGCAATAAATGCTTTATCTGCATAAGTGGTTGCACTTAACAAGAAGCTTGACACTTTGTGTGTACCTCATGTCCAAAGCCTGTTTGTAATTTGTGAAATATGTGGGGGTGAAAATCATAGTGATTGGTGCCCAACCTATGCTGAATCAATGCAATATGTTGGAAACTAAAATATGCAGCAGAATAATCCTTATTCCAACAACTATAATATAGGTTGGGGAGATCACCAAAAATTTTCTTGGGACAACACTCAAGAGCCTTTCTATTCAGACAATCAAGCATATCCTTTTGAGTTCTCATCACAAGCTCAAGCACCAGTTCTAAAAACGAATCCTTCATTGGAAGAGATGTTTATGCAGTTCATGGCAAGAACCGACACTATCATTTAGGATCAATCAACATTACTTCAAAAGTCAAGAAGCAGAACTTCAAAGTCAAGAATCAAAACTTCAAAGTCAAGAAGCATTACTTGAGAGTGAAGCGGCAACACTTATGAGTCTTAAAACAAAAATGAGCCAGCTTGTCAATGTCTTTAACAATTGTCCTCAAGAAACTATTCCAGGTGACATTGAATCTAATTCTAGACCAGGTGAACAAGAGCATTGTAACGCCAATACACTTGGGATTGAACAAGAGATAGATGAGGATAGCAAAGAGTCTGAATTGCCAATCGAGCTTATTAAAGAAGAATTTGTGAAAGTTCAAGAAGAATGGATTCAATGTGACCCACCGCCAAACGATCCTATTGAAGAAGAAAAAGTAGGTGAAGAAGAATTTGTGAAAGTTCAAGAAGAATGGATCCAGTGTGACCCACCACCACAGCTTGTTCACCAATACATCCAATAGCCAAAACTAATCGATGGGATAGATAGTGCTAACAACGAGGAATTCATAGAGATTTATCCCACTGATCCACTTAAAGCATTCTTGAATTCTATCACAGAAAGAGATGAATTTCGCTTTCAAGCCTGCAAACTGCTAAACTGTTCAAAGAAAGAACAGCCAAATGGCATGAATCGAAAATCATCAAGTGGTTGGATACAGGATGATGAACAATGAGATATTCATGCCGATGACTATAAATCAAGCGCTTCTTGGGAGGCAACCCAAGTTTTAAACTTTTTCTTTTCTTTTTCAATTTTAATTTTTAGGATATTTTTTTAATTTTCCTAATTTACTTTGTTTTCTTTTGTAGTGACTACTCATCCAACTTGGACAAACATGATGAAGTCTAAGAGGAAAACTAAACCTTCTCCTGCGTTGTTTTCATCGATAGGGGAGTTTTCTTGTTCTTACTCTTTTTTATTACAAACATTGAGGACAATGTTTGTTTTAAGTTTGGGGGTGTCTCTTTAGATTTATTTTAGTTTGTGTGATTGTCTAATTTTGTTTTTGCTTGAGATATGATGCACTTATTATGATGGAACCCTTATCCAATGATGAATTTTAGTTATTGATTTATCTTGATTTTTGGGAAAACATAGGCATGAGAAGAATTTGTGTTAGATTCTTTTGTTAGTTTCATGTTAGGATGTGATTTTCAACAACTTGAGCACTTAATCTATTGCTTAGATTTGCATTGCTTATTTAAAGACTGCTTATGTTGATGTGAATTGCAATTATGTCCAGAGCCTAGAATTTGTTTGATTCTCTCTCGAGGTGAAATCCTAGAAAACACTAAGTTGAGGAGATGATTTAGGTCATCTTTGGATCGTTTGAGCCTTTCTAGCCTACCTGTTTATATATGATTATCCTTAGTCTACCTCTTTGTGCCTATTGATATATCTATTTTCTTTGATTGCCACATCTTTTAGCCTAGCCAAATAAGAAAAACCATGATTAACCTTCACTACATAGGCATGTGATGATATTACAGGAAACAATTATGAGCCTTGTCGAATTTGGGTGAAATGGTGATATAAAAAAAAAAGAATTATGGTTCTTCGAAAACGAAGAACAAAAAAGAAAAAAAAAGAGAATAAATTTGTGAAGCAAAAAGGAACTGTATTCAAAGAATGAAGTATGTAATTTGAGGAAAAGACTATAGCTCTCAAAAATCCTGAAAAAAATGTAAAATGTCTATGGGTGAACTTAAATAGAAATATATCATTATCATAACTTGACCCCAGCCTTACATTACAAGCTTAATAAAGACCTACTTGATCTTTGATGAAGTTTTAGTCTACATTAGTGGAGAGAGAGATGAAAAGCAAACATATGACATTCTAGTACTAATTCGTATTCTGCATGGACATAAACTTATTTAGATTGCATATGATGATTTGTAAAGATATTATATACACACAAACACTGAAAATCCTTTCAAGCATGAAGTTTATGATTGAATTGAATCATGGATTTGGATTATGTTTATGTTATACTTTGAATCAGGATTTTGAGGTAACTTTTGAGGAAACTTAAGAAGTCATTGTTTGAGTGCATTTATCTTGAGTGATGTTTTGAGTCAATTTATTTATTTAGTGTGTTTTGTTTTGCTCGAGGACTAGCAAAATCTTAAGTTTAGGGGTGTGATAACTCTAGGAAATATAGTTATTTTGCCTCTTTTTATGAGTTTAAATCGGCTAAGTCCTTGAGGATTTTATTAGGATTTGATTAGTTTTAGATGTTTTTATATTTATTTTATTTATCCATTTTATGTTTAAAATATTTATTTAGTTATTACTTATGTGTTTTTATAGCTTCGAGGTACAAAACAATGAAAAATGGTGCAAAGCAATGAGTAGGCAGATTCGACCTCTAGAGCTTCTTTCAAGAAAAACATAATCTTAGTTTTTTCATTTGAGAAAACTTCCCTCATGACTTTTGAATCTGACTTCCATACCTTTCCAACGGTATTTTACTCATCAAAATCAGACAAGATTTGCCTATCCAAATCAGCTGACGAAGTTCGAGAAGACAACAGAACTTGCAGGCAGCAACCAGAGAGTCGAGGTCGCGGCCTAGGGCCATGGCGCAAGGGAGGCAGAAAGTTTGCGCCACAGCGCCAGGCTGTGGCACCGGGGTCATGAATAGTAACTGCATAAAAAAAGCAAAAAAAAATGCAAATTTTGAATAACTTACCTGTTTGCTTGTGCGCAAAGTTTCGGACTCCAGGAGGCCTTGTGCACTTTAAATAGGACTCTTTTAGGTAAGAATAAAGGGGATTGAATACCTAGAAACCTAATTCTCTCTCAAGAAGATAGTTGCCATCCAATTCTCTCAAGAAAATTGGAAGAATTTAAGATTTAAGAACTGACAACTCTTAGTTTTCTCTTTTATCTTCTTTATTTTTCTTGTGTCGTTGATGATGGTGAAACTATTTGATTATTTGTTTTCATTAATTATCATGAACTAAATCTCTTTTGCTAGGATTTCAATGGAACTCAACACATAGTTTGAATTTACTTTCTCTCTCTAGCTTTATTTAATGGTTTGTTGAAATGTTTGTTCAATCTTGTTCTTAATGCTTCTAATTGATTGGCCACCAATTAGATTGATTTGTTAACCTAAATACAACTAGACATGGGGAGTTTAGTGTTAGACATAGATTGAATGACACATGTTTCATATTCATTTATTAGGATGAATTGGTTTGTAGGTAGGGTAGAAATATACTTACTTGTCATGTGTAACCATTGTTAGAGCCTAAGCTTAATGAGTTTTCCTTTAATTCAGTTATCATAGACATATAGTTAATTGGTTAAGAAGGATATTTTTATGAGACCATCGACAGATGCTTATAAATAAGACAGAAGTCTAGGTTAACAACTCAGGGTCATTAATCAAGTGAAGAGGTAGAGAAAGATTCAAGCAAAGTGTTGAGAGAAGTTGTAATCCTAGGCTATTATAATTAATTGAATTAATCCTTTTTAATTTACTTGCTTTTAATATTAGTTTCTTTTAATTTAGTTTTTGATTATCATCTTTAATTATTTGTTTAGATAAGATTGAGTAGTGCTTAGCGAATTTAATAGCAATTCCTCGTGGGTTCAACACTTTTCTTCTACTTTATTACTTGTTTGCGATACGTGCAGTTGCGTAGTGAAATCTGACAATAGTTTTCACGCTAGAGCTTCATTGTTTCCCTCTTTTTTTTTATTGCTCCACCATGCATCTGAGAATTCTAAATTCTTCCACAATGAGATGATAATTCGATGAGATGAGATAACATTTGAGGAATACTCTTTAAGTCAAATATCCACACTTGATCAAAATGGACTTTTAAAGCGCATAACGTAGGCCAAGGTTTGGGGTTCAGAAAGAAAGGATAAGTAGGCTCAAAATATGTGTTTGAGGGTAATCAGATCAAGGATCATTTCCTGAGGAGGATTCCCTTTGAAATATTTGTCTCTTTTGGACTTCTCTTTCCTTCTTTTGAGTTTTGCTTCTTTTCTTCTTTGTTCTTGGCTTTCAATTTGCCATCTCTTTAACATATTTTTTTGTGTGTGTTTCGTTCTTGGCTTTTAATTCGCCATCTTTTCTCTTTTTTTTTTCCCTTCTTTTTCTTGTATCTCCATTTTGACAGAATGAGCCCGTACTTGTTTAGGAGCTCAATTTGCTTTGTTTCTGTCTCCCAGTATGGACTTATTTCACCATGATTTTTTAGAAAATCCTTTCTCGTGTTTGCCCCCAGTTTGGAGAGTGATCCTTGATCAGGGTTCAAAGAAAAAGAATTCCTTAAGCTCAAAAGTGGTGACAATGGATAATTTCTCTTTGTGAAAGGGATATGAAAGATGGCCATTTCTCATATCAAGAATGAATATTCTTCTTGAAAAGCAATCCTCAGGGGGAATAGATAATCAAAATTTCATTTTGCATTTAGAATCATTCAAATTCTCACATTCATGATGTCACAATATTTTGATTTGCCATTGAAGTGAATGTCTTTTGGTTTACAAGAATCCTGCTGTGAAGGAACATCTCAAATTTTATCTTTGAACTTCTCGCTAAGTGAACTTGTTTGGGTTTCAATTTCTTCAAAGTGTTTCCAACACATAGGGAGAGAAAAAGAAAGATGTTCTGGTTCATCCTTTGGTTCATGTGCTCATAAATCAAGGTATGGGAAAAGGCCTAGAGATTTGGCATTTGGATTCTTTCAAAAGGATTCGAAGGTTTTGAATCTTTGAGTTTTTTCTATGGTTTGTAACATGGCATAACTTTAACACGTATCGAATTACCTAATCTAGATCTTTTGGAAGATTTTCATGTTTGCTTGACTTTCAAGAAATCCATGAAAGAATATTTCAAATTTTCATTAATCATGGCCTCACTAAAGGTTATTCTTTGTGGCTTTTGAGTGGTATTTATCAACTGGTCTATGATCTATGTATGTGTAGAGACAAAGTGTTTCCTAGGAATCCATCCCCCATGATGATCACCAATTCTTTCGAAACTCATTTCACTATTCAAAGGAATATCCTTTTATTTTCAAAATGAAAAATTATATGTATGGACTTTTATTTTCAGCCTTTTTATTTTTTCTTTCACAAATCATATAAACAAGACTTAAGAAGAATATTCAAAACTTCAAATGAAATATGATACTTGGAATTTAAAGTTCATTCATTTCAAATAAATTGAAAGTAAGTACAAAACTTAAAACAAGGTTAAGGATTGCCCTTGATTAGCATGCTACCCTGAGAACAAATGACCCTTAGCCCCGTCGTCCTTGATAAGCATCCATGAGCTCTTTGAACTTTGTCGGGTTTACATGAATTATAGCCTGAACTTTGTCCTTGAATGCAGTGCAGTTCTCTGTGGAATGCCCTTTAACCCCGCTATGATACTCACATGTGGCATTAGGATCATACCATTTCGGGTAAGGAGACTTCCTGGGCTTTTCAAGTACAATGGAGATCATTTGGCTTTGGACAAGCAATGGACGAAGTTCTGTGTAGGTCATCGAAATTGAATGGTACACCTTTGCCTTCTTTCTCTTACTGCTCTGAGAACAGACTGAATTAAACTTTGGATCATTTGGCATGACGAAACCCTGAGGTGATGTGAAAGGCCTTGGAGCATGATGATGACAATGCTGAATCCAATGGTCGACATAGGGTCGGGGATGTAAATAACCACCAAAAGGATCGTCTTCCATTGCACTAAACCCTCTTTTATTTCTGCCTTCAACATTTACGACTTGAACGTGCCCCTTAGCAACATCATCTTTATTCCCGAGAGGAATTTCGACATTAGTATCCACAATTTTCCCTTTTTTTATACCATCCTCAATCCTACCACTGCAAACAATATGTCTGCAAATTCTAAAAAAACATTGCCAATCAACTTGTCACAGTGTGGATGTGGGAGGGTATCCACAAACAAAGTAGTCATTTTTCTACAAGTAAGAGGTGGTTGGACTTACGAGGCTACATCTTTCCATCTATGAGTATATTCTTTGTAGTTCTCATTGGGCTTTTTTTTCATTTCTAGAGTGTCAATCGATCTGGAGCCATTTCCAACATGTGCTCGTATTGTTTTAAGAAGGCCCGGACTAAGTCTCTCCATGTATGCACTTGGTCTTTTTTCAACTGATAATACCAATTAGATGCTCCTCATGTCAGGCTGTATCGAAAAACATGGATAAGAAATTTCTCATCATGCATGTGCCCCACCATCTTATTACAATATGCAGACAATTGTGCTATGGGGCTTTTAAGTACATCATACTTTTTGAATTTCGGAACCTTGAATTTTGGCGGGATGATTAAATCGGGGACCAAACAACGTTCGTTTGCATCTACACTCCCAAATACATCTGTACCTTCTAGTGCTCGGAGCCTTTCCTCTAACACCTTATACTTTTTTTTTGGGAATCTATCGACTCAGCCCTATTCGATTCATCCATTTTCAATTTTTCCTGTTCAGCTAGATTATCTAAGTTCAGGATGTTGCTGGTGTAGACACCTAATTTTGTCCGGACCACTAAAACAGATATGTTTTCTTCCTAAATTGATGTTTCAGAATGTAAAAACACTTTTTTCATCTTGCAGGTGGTACTCCGAGACTTAGTCTAAGAAGGCGAGCATAAAAAGTCAAACTTAAAAAATTCAAGCCTAAAAAGTCAACTACTAAAAAAGTCAACACACTTTCAAAATCAAGATTTGAAGTTAAAATGAAAAATGGCGAAAGAAATTTGATAATCCAAGGTCTACATTGAAAGATATGGAGTTCGAAAGTTGGGTTACGGAGATTCAATAGAAAGGCAACCCTAGTTCAAGAAATTTGGGGAAAAATGCTTAAACGATCAAATTGGTCGAAATTGAAGGTCCCAAATGAAGATAAGCACTGACTACGGGTAATGGAGAAGCTACTTGGAAGAAAAACTGAAAGAAAAGTCAATCCGAAAGAAAATCGATGATTAGGGTTTTTGGTGGATTTCGGTGAAATTTAGAAAAATTACAGAAATGACCCGATTCGGTAAGACTAAAGCCCCTAATGGATGAGGAGTGATTAAAAAAGGATATCCCAAAGCTCAGTTCGAAGAAAATCTTAAAATCGGACTTGTTCTGAGCAAAACTAGGTTTCGAAGGTAAAAAAGGCAAAATTGGAAAATCTGGGAAAAATAGCAAATGAATTCCAAAAAATATGAAAAATTACAGATCTTATTCTTCAATAATTTTGAAGAGATTGGCGAAAGAAAATCTTGATTCGGAGTTCGTTTGCAAAATGGCCAAATCCCGAGTCCCCTATGTAGAAATTCAAGAAGATAAATCCAGAAAAAATAGCAAATGAACTCCAAAATTCTAAAAATTTGCAAATCTCGTTTTTAAATTATTTGGAAGAGATTGGAAAAAGAAAATCTGGATTCTGAGTTCGTTTGCAAAATGGCTAAATCCCGGGCCCCCTATACAGTAATTCAAGTAGATAAATCCCGAAAAAATACCAAATGAGTTCCAAAAACTATGAAAACTTTCAGATCACACTTTTAAATTACTTGAAAGATATTGGTGAAGAAAAATCTAGATTTGGAGCTCGTTTAAAAAATGGTAAAGTTTGGGAGCATAAAAGGGCAATTTTGGAAGATAAAATCCAAATAAATAGCAAATGGACTCAGAAAATTTTGAAAACTTATAGAATTTAATTTTTTATTATTTTGAAAGTATTAAAAAAATAAAATTTGAATTTGGAGTCCGTTTGCCATTTATTTATGTTCGAGGGGCAAAAAGGTCATTTTATCCAAGAAATCTAAAAGGGCTTTTCTTGCCTTTTAATAAAAATGAAACATGGGCTGGAAGAAAAGGGGTTGGTCGGCAAGGCCCAAGAATGGGTAGACATTTTCTGATTTTTAATCAAAAGGCCAACAATGAAGAGTAAGTTAGTTATTTTTTGATCAAGCCTTTGCAAATAATCCACATAGACCAATGCATGAAGAGGGAGAGTGTCAACATAATGGCTTAAGATTCTAGAACAGCTGTAATTGTGGATAGCTGATGGCCTAATCTAAGGGTGACAATTTCATTTTTTAAATATCTTGGATCAATAGCCTTTGGATGAAAATTGGTTGAAGAAAAGATGACAACATCTTAGGGGATAAAGGCCATTCGGCCACTACAAGGAGGGGTCACTCTCTCTTTTATTTCAGCTATTCACTCTCTATTCTCTCTTGGTTTTTGCTGATTTTTCTCTCCATTGTTGAAAGGCAAAAAGAAAAGTTTAGAAAATAAAAGAAAGTTAGAAGAGAAAAAGCTTGAAAGATAGTTTCTAGAGGTTGCTTTAAGCACCATACTCTTACATTTTCTTTGATTTTCCATTCTTGATTTGCTGTTTTGATTACTATTTTGGTGAGTTTCTTTTGATTTTTATTTTAAAATAAGTGTTTTTAATATTCTTCTTCAGGTTCTTCATATTTTCTTGGAAAAAAGCTTTGAATTTTTTTTTCTTTTTTTTATAAGGGTGGCCGAATGGTCTGTTTTTAGTGTAGTTGTTGTTTGCATTTTTTTTATTTCATGTTATTCCTGATATTTAACAAGTTTCGATGTTTTAAATCTTCTTCTAATACATAAACATGAACCTTGTTTTAATTTGGTTGCTTGCTAGTTTCTATTTTTGAGTCTATTATCTTGTTATCATGTTTATTTTACTTGTCTTGCATTTTTTATTTTCTGTTTTCAAAATGTTTAAGTTTTTTTATGTTTTGTATTTTGTAATCCATGTGTTTGTGAAAATGCCTATTGGTTTTCATGCCTTTACTTTATATTTGCATGATTTGAGCATTATTCTTTAGCTATGCATGTTAGTATATCATGTGTTTGTGAAAATGCCATGCTCATTTTCAGCATGAGACCATTTGGCCACCCTATGTTGTATGCTTTGTGTGTGCATTTTTGTTATGTTAGTTGATAGGTTTGCATTTTCATGATATTTGGTTGAGTATTTTGTTTAAGCATGCCATATGTTTGTGTTATTGCCATGCATTTTTTAGGTTTAGGATTGTTTTGCTTTGCCATGCATATTCATGCATTTTAGACCTAGGTTGCATTAAATGCCATGCAAGTTCATTTCTGTTTAGGTCATTTTATTGATGCCATGCATAATTCATGTCATTTAGGTTTTAAATCATGCATTTCATGCATCATATTTGCTGTATTTTTCATGCATTTCATGTCTTTGCCACTTGACTTATGACTTAGGCCAATCAATGGCTCAAAGTCATGCTCACTTGAGCATACTTGTGGAAAATTAAAGAGTTGTCAAATTGATTATTCTACCTTTGTGATTTTTTTTACTTAACCAATTTTTGCCTAACTTTTCAAAAGTGTTAGCTACTGTTTGTGAGTCTTTTACAGAGTCTCTAATATTTTTACTTTGATTTTTAAATGATTTTATCAAAGTTAAAAAATTGTGTTTTGGCAAAACAATTTTTTCACCCAGTACTTGTACTTTCTTGATTTTTCTCGATAGTCATCTTTAATCAGAAAATTAATCCGATTTTTTCCCGTGTATTTTTACATGTCCTGAGTCTCCAGTATTTTGTTTATATTTTTTTGAATTTTTAAAAATAGGGTAAAAAATCGTGCTTTAAAACTGGACAGTAGAGGTATAATTGAATTTGAAGGAAAATCATTTTTCTGTTGGTTAAGTTACTTAGAGGGGGCTGATTAGGAAGTTTATCTACTGACTTAGGGTAGTTTCTAAGCTTTTTTAAACTCTAAAAATGATTTTTTAAATCTCGGGTTAAGGGTGGTCAAGTCTGGGATTTTAAACTTAGGAAATTAGAGCCATTTAAAAGGGTTTAGCTAGCTTTTTATTTTTAATCTAAGCTTTTCAAAATTTTTTTCAAACAATCACAAAGTATTTTGGTTTTAGAATATTTAATTTGACATATTTTCCTAAGGTAGTCGGATATCTTTTTAGATATACGGATTTCCTTAATTAGAGGAAAAAATACATTCTCATGCATTGCATTTTCCATATTCATGCATATTATATAATATGTAATTTTTGCTATGTTTAATTTTCATAATGATGTTATTATCTTTGATCTAAATTTTTGATATTATATTATTTGTTATATGGTTTTGAATATTTCATGATATCCTATGCTTTTTAAGCGATCTTCAGGAAAAAAACTTGGAGAACAAGAGGTACTGTTTAGAGCTCAGATTCGAGGGGACTCTCAAGACTTCTGGGGAATGGGAGCAAGAAGTCAAAAACCTTAAGAAGGAGAAGAACTATTGGACAGAGAGAGCAAAACATGAGGAAGCCCGAGCCAATCAATTGGAGAAACAAACTAAGGAAAGCTTACACGGGGATGTTTCTGCTGACATGTCAAAGCGCCTAAACAAGTAGGGATCAGATCGAAGAGCAAGGAATCAAAAAAAGACAGTGAAAAAGGTCCAAGATCCGAGAGGAGTTACTAAAGGACCGGTGTTTTGTAATAGCATTTTTAAATTAGGATAGACAGATTATCAGATTGTCTTAAGCAGTGATCTTTTTTCTTTGATGTATTTAGTTCCAGGAAATCAATGAAAGACCGTTTGGTTGGAATTATCCCGAGGCCAATACTTTTAAATGCATTCATCATTCATTTATATTTATAATCATTCATTCATTTATTCTTTATAAATTGTTCATACACTTGGTCATTTATTTATTTGTCCATTCATTTATTCTTTATAATTAGTCATTCATGCTCACACACTTAGTCATATACTTATTTGTTCATTCATTAACATTTAGTCATTTATTCATTCATTCATTTTTATAAAATAAAATAAAAAATGTGTCAATAAATTCTAATCCATGGTTTTTAAAAGTAAAGGTACAATTGGTCGCACTCAGAAAGAATCAGACTTTCGACAACCCTACAATACTCGATCTCAAGCAAGATCTATGGAGAACGATCAACTTGCTAAAATTGAAAGGATGGAAAGAATTCAAAAAGAACTGCAGGAACAGTATGCTAAGTCTCAAGAGGAGTCACAGGAAAAAATGATCAAACTCATGGAGATGATGAGTACCATGATGAGGCAGAAATGGCCAGGAGAAAATTCAGTTACATGGGGGAAGTAAACCAGGAAGATCGACTAGAGGTGGTACAAAAGAATGGCCAGACATCCCAACCTGTGGGAAATGAACTTCCGACTGGGGCAGCATCCTATATTTACATCCAACCAGTGGCAGAAGCACATAATTTTGGTCCTAAAAGGGGTAATATTGGGGTTGATCCAATTGATGTGGACGTTTCAGACTTTGAGGAATTAGCAGAAATGGAAAGGGCAAAGATGACTGAACTGAAGATGGTTGAAATGGCAGAATCCCAGAAAAAATATCAGCTGCTGGAGGAAAGATTGAGGGCAGTTGAAGGAGCGGAGCTATTTGGCAGTCTAGATGCCAAAGAGATGAGTTTAGTGCACGGTTTGGTGATTCCTCCAAAGTTCAAAGTACCAGACTTTTAAAAATATAATGGAACTACTAACCCATTAGCACATCTGACCATGTATTGTCGGAAGATGATCGGACATGATGAAGACAAAAAATTGCTCATCCACTATTTCCAAGATAGCTTGATAGGGTCCGCAACTCGATGGTATAACCAGCTTACCCGTACTAAGATCCATTCCTGGATGGATCTAGCCAAAGCTTTCATGGAACAATACAAGCATGTGACAGACATGGTGCCTGCTGTCTAACTCTGCAAAACATGGAAAAGAAAGCTACTGAAAGCTTTAAAGAATATTCTCAGAGATGGAGAGATCTGGCTACAAAAGTGCAACCCCCTTTAACCAATAAGGAAACTACAGTGCTTTTCATCAATACCCTGAAAGCACCTTATTATGATAAATTGGTGGGAAGTGCCACCAAGGACTTTGCAAATATGGTGATATCTGGGGAGATGATAGAGTCTGCCATTAAGAACGAGAAAATAGAAGGGGCTGAGTCTGCTACCCCGAAGAAAGTTTTCCTGCAAAGAAGAAGGAGGAGACACAGGCAGTCAGTTTCAATCTATACCCCTATAAACCTCCTACACCATGCACACCTCCTAGGCCTTATACTTTTACTACATCTTATGTACCTCCGACACCTTATACACCTTACCCGGGGTATAATCCTTACTACCCCAATGTGAACCACCTTACCCAAAATCCATTCCCCTATACCAATATACCACAATAGCCATTTCCAACTAGTATATCCCCACAGATAACCCTTCCTCGAAACACTATCCCAAACACTCAAGGTGTCGCGCGCAATGACTATCGTTCATTAAGAAATGATCAAAAACCCCAGTTTGATCCCATTCCTACCACCTATGGTGAGCTATATCCTAAACTACTGCAAGGCCAACTTGTCGCGCCCGTATATCTTAAACCTTTGACCCCACCATACCCAAGATGGTACAATGCAAATACCAACTGCGCATATCATGCAGGAATTCGAGGGCACTCAACGGAGGATTGCATTGCCTTCAAAAAGAAAGTCCAAAGTTTAATCAATACCGAAGTTGTGAAGTTTGGGTCAAAGAATGGGCAGAATGTAGCAAGAAACCCATTGCCCGGTCATGCTGAGAATCGGGTAAATACAGTATTGATAGGGGAAGTTAGAAGGTTAAAAAGGGATGCCAGGGAAGTCAAGACTTTGATGTTAACAGTATGGATCGAGATGGTTAAGGCAGGAATGGTGGAGGATACAGACAGTTTAAAAATGGTTGCAAAGAGGGTGCAGAATTGGTGCCCCTTCCATAAATGTTCAGGTCATATCATACAGGACTGTGGGGACTTTTTGGCTAAAGTCCAAAAGATGATGGATAATGGAGAGGCCCAGTTTTACGAGGAGACAGAGGAGGAAGTAGAGGTTATTGAGAATACAACTGGCTATGAAATAGGAAGACCTTTGATTATCTATTATGATGAACCAGAGAAGACTACTCCGATTGTTGAGGAAATTGCGCCTAAGCTCATCATAGATTTGCCTTTTTCCTTTTCATACAAGGAAAACAAAACTACACCAAGGAAATATAACTGTAGCATGGTTATGCCTAGGTCTTCAAGTCAGCAAGATATTACAGGTTTGGGGAACTTAACACGAAGTGGAAGGTGTTATGCCCCTGAGGTTGTTGAACAGGGATCAACAAGAAAGGATGGAGGAATGGACAAAGGGAAGAAAGCAATTGAACCAATCCATATTAAGATGGATTTGTCAAAAGAAGCAGAGAAGGGATCAGCCCCGATAAATAGGATAAAAGAGTCGGTAAACGAGAAAGAGGCCTGTGAGTTTTTAAAGTTCATAAAACATAGTGAGTATAGTGTGGTTGATCAATTGCAGTGTCAGCCAGCAAGAATCTCCATCTTATCTTTGCTATTAAACTCAGAGCCACATAGAAATGCCTTATTAAGAGTGTTGAATCAGGCATACGTGGCTAACAACATATCGGTAGAAAAGTTAGATAGGCTTGTGGGAAACATTGCGGCAGACGACTATATATTTTTCAGTTATGATGAAATACCATCCAATGGTATTAGGTCCACAAAGACTCTTCACATAACAACCACCTGGAAGGGGCATATACTACCAAGGGTGCTTCTGGATAATGGTTCTTCATTAAATGTAATGCCCTTGGCAACCATGTTTAAGTTGCTAGTTGATATGTCTTATATGTTACCGAGTTGCACAGTAGTCAGGGCTTTCGATGGTACCAGGAGAGAGGTAATGGGAACTATTGAGTTTCCTCTGGAGATAGGCCAATGCACCTATACAGTGAACTTTCAGGTCATGGATATCAATCCGTCTTATAATTGCTTGTTGGGAAGCCCATGGATACATTCAGCAGGGGCTGTACCCTCGTCTCTCTACCAAAAGCTAAAATTTGTGATGGAGGGCCATTTGGTCACTGTATCAAGAAAAGAAGACATAATAGCCTCTTCATCTACTGAATCTTCTTATGTTGAACCCAATGAAGATGCTGTAGAATATTCTTTTCGTTCTTTGGAATTTGTAAATGCGGTTTTCGTCACTGAAGGACGAAAAATTCCAAAACCAAGAATGTCCAAGAACACAAGGCTGGGAGTAAGAACCACAGTGGGAAAGGGCTGCAGGGTTGGAAAAGGTCTTGGAAAATATGTTCAAGGGATGGCCCGAGCAATGGAAGCAGTGGGAAAGAAAGATCGGTTTGGCTTAGGGTATCTTTCAAAGGCCCATGAGAGGAGGAAACAAGTTGAAAGGAACCGACAAAAGAGGATGGCCCGTCTCGCGGGTATGGATATTGAATGGGAACCCATGACTTTCCTACCAATCCTACATGACTTTCACTCTGCTAGTTTTTTTATTCGGAGAAAAGAATTCAGAGGATGTAGTCATAATAATCGAGCAAGATTTTGAAAAATTCCATGAGAATAAAAGGGGACAGATTCAGGATATAGTTATTTGCATGACTGGAAAAGAAGGGATGGAAAGTGACAGTGCGAACTGGATGGTGCGACCTTGTCCACCAGGATATAGACTAACCAATTGGAGTGCGACTAAGTTGCCCATAGTTTTTATGTCTATTCAAACGTAATACTTTAAAAAACAATCTTAATTATCTTTACCCAGAGATATTAAGAGTTTTTTCTGTAATGGGCTTTTTGTTTAAACATTTTCATTCAATAAATAACAAGCACAATGCATTTTATTCATATTGATGTGTCTATATTCCTTCATTTTTGTTATTTATTTTGTTTTCATTATATACATTTTCCTATATTGTTTCTTCTCCACCTATTTACAGGTGTAGATATGTGGAATATGAGGAATATGAGGACCTTCCTTTTAGTAATTCTGAAATTGATTTTGAAAGACCCATTTGCATGGTTGATTTTGAGGCTAACGAAGATACTGAGGATTATGGTCTACCTCCGAATTTATTAAGGAAAATAGAACAAGTGGAGAAACAAGTACTTCCTCATAAGGAATTATTGGAAATGATAAATCTGGGAGATGGTGAAGAGATAAAGGAAGTCAAAATTGGGACTTCATTGTCATTATCAATAAAGGGTGAATTGATAGCCTTGCTCCAGGAATATGTGGATGTATTTGCATGGTCTTACCAAGATATGCCAGGGTTGGATCAGGATATTGTGGTTCATAAGCTCTTTTTATGGCCAGAATGCAAGCCAATTGGACAAAAGTTGAGAAGAATGAGGCCGGACATGCTGTTAAAGATAATAGAGGAGGTGAAAATCAATTTGATGCTGGATTCTTAGAGGTGGCAAAATATCTAGAATGGGTGGCAAATATTATTCCAGTACCAAAGAAGGATGGCAAGGTACGGATGTGCGTTGATTACAGAGATTTGAACAAGGCCAGCCTTAAAGATAATTTTCCTTTGCCCCATATCGATACTCTGGTAGATAATACGGTGAAGAGTTCTTTATTTTCTTTCATGGATGGATTTTCAAGATACAATCAGATTAAGATGGCATCGGAAGATATGGAGAAAACCATATTTGTTACAATGTGGGGAACCTTCTGCTACAAGGTAATGCCATTTGGGTTGAAGAATTCCAGGGCAACATATCAGAGAGCCATGGTGACCTTGTTTCATGATATGATGCATAAGGGAATTGAGGTCTATGTTGATGATATGATCGCAAAGTCACAAGGAGAAGAGGAGCATATTGCGAATCTTAAGAAGCTCTTTGAACGACTAAGAAAGTTTCGACTCAAGCTAAATCCAGCAAAATGCACTTTTGGAGTCACCTCGGGGAAATTGCTGGGTTTTGTCGTTAGCAAAGAGGAATTGAGATTCACCCGGATAAAGTGAAGGCCATTCAAAATTTGCCACCACCTCACACTCAAAAGAAAGTAAGAGTCTTTCTGGGGAGATTGAATTACATTGCTCGGTTTATTTCTCAATTAACTGACAAATGTGATCCAATATTTAAGTTACTTCGAAAACGTGATCCAGGAGAATGGGATGAAGGTTGTCAGATTGCATTTGAAAAGGTTGAACATTATCTATCCAACCCACCAGTATTAATGCCACCTGTTTCAGATAAACCAATGATACTATATTTATCAGTATTTGAGAGATCCATGGGTTGTTTTTTGGGGCAGCTTGATGAGATTGGAAAGAAAGAACAGGAAGTTTACAACCTAAGCAAGAAATTCACAGATTATGAGCTGAAATATTCGTCGGTAGAAAAGTTGTGTTGTGCCTTAGCTTGAATTGCTTGAAGACTCAGACAATACATGTTGTGCCACACAACGTGGTTGATTGCCAAGCTAGATCCAATCAAGTACACGTTGGAAGACCTTCTTTGTCAGGGAGGACGACAAGATGGCAGGTTTTATTGTCAGAACACGACATTGTATATGTAAGTCAAAAAGCTATCAAGGGCAATCCAGTGGCTGAATTCTTAGCAAGTCGGGCAGTGGAAGATTATGAGCCGTTGAACTTTGACTTCCCGGATGAAGATTTGATGTATGTTTCACAAGCAGAAGAGATTTCCATGAAGAAGAAAGTATGGAAAATGTACTTTGATGGCGCATCTAATGCCATGGGGCATGGAATCGGTGCAGTGCTCATATCCACAGAAGAAGATTATTATCCTTTCACTTCTAGATTGGATTTTGATTGTACAAACAATACTGCCGAGTATGAAGCGTGTTTGGTGGTGATTTGAAAAAAAATCAAGATTTGAAGTCAACCCTGAAAAGTCAACTACTTAAAAAGTCAACCCACTTTCAAAATCAAGATTCGAAGTTCAATTGAAAAATGGTGAAAGAAATTTGATAATCCGAGGTCTACATTGAAAGATATAGAGTTCGGAAGTTGGGTTACGGAGATTTAGTAGAAAGAAAACCCTAGTTTCGGAAATTTGGGGAAAAGTGCTTAAACGATCAAATTGGTTGAAATTGAAGGTTCCAAACGAAATATAAGCATTGACTAAGGGTAATGGAGAAGCTACTTGGAAGAAAAACTGAAAGAAAAGTCAATCTAGAAGAAAATCGAGGATTAGGGTTTTTGGTGGATTTTTGTGAAATTTGGAAAAATTATAGATATGACCCGATTCGGTAAGACTAAAGCCCCTAATGGATGAGGAGTGATTAAAAAAAGGATAGCCCAAAGCTCAGTTTGAAGAAAATCTAAAAATCGAACTTGTTTTGAGCAAAACTTGGTTTCGGAGGCAAAAGGGCAAAATTGGAAAATCTGGGAAAAATAGCAAATGAATTCCGAAAATTCTAAAATATTGCAGATCTCATTCTTAAATCGTTTTGAAGAGATTGGCGAAACAAAATCTTGATTCGGAGTTCGTTTGCAAAATGACAAAATCCCGGGTCCCCTATGTAAAAATTCAAGAAGATAAATCCCGAAAAATTAGCAAATGAACTCCAAAAATTTTGAAAATTTGCAAATCTCATTTTAAATTATTTGGAAGAGATTGGCAAAAGAAAATCTGGATTCCGAGTTCATTTGCAAAATGGCCAAATCCCAGGCCCCCTATGTAGTAATTCAAGCAGATAAATCCCGATAAAAATACCAAATGAGTTCCAAAACTTATGAAAACTTCCAGATTACACTTTTAAATTACTTGGAAGAGAGATTGGTGAAGAAAAATCTAGATTTGGAGCTCGTTTAAAAAATGGTAAAGTTTGGGAGCATAAAAGGCAATTTTGGAAGAAAAAATCCAAATAAATAGCAAATGGACTCGGAAAATTTTGAAAACTTCAAGAATTCAATTTTTTATTATTTTGAAAGTATTTAAAAAATAAATTTTTGATTTGGATTCCATTTGCCATTTATTTATGTTCGAGGGAAAAAGGTCATTTTACCCAAGAAACCGAAAAGGGCATTTCTTGCCTTTTAAAAGAAATGAAACATGGGCTGGAAGAAACGAGGTTGGCCGGCCAAGACCCAAGAATGGGTAGACATTTTTTGATTTTTAATCAAAAGGCCAACAATGAAGAGTAAGTTAGTTATTTTTTGATCAAGCCTTTGCAAATAAGCCACATGGACCAATGCATGAAGAGGGAGCGTGTCAACATAATGGCTTAAGATTCATGAATAGCTGTAATTGTGGATAGCTGATGGCCTAATCTAAGGGTGATAATTTAATTTTTTAAACATCTTGGATCAATAGCCTTTGGATGAAAATTGGTTGAAGAAAAGATGACGACATCCTAGGGGATAAGGGCCATTAGGCCACTACAAGGAGGGGTCACTCTCTCTTTCATTTTCAGCTATTCACTTTCTATTCTCTCTTGGTTTTTGCTGATTTTTCTCTCCATTGTTGAAAGGCAAAAACAAAAGTTTAGAAAAGAAAAAAAAGTTAGAAGAGAAAAAGCTTGAAAGATAGCTTCTAAAGGTTGCTTTAAGCACCATACTCTTGCATTTTCTTTAATTTTCCATTCTTGATTTGATGTTTTGATTACTATTTTGGTGAGTTTCTTTTATTTTTCTTCTAAAATAAGTGTTTTTAATATTCTTCTTCAAGTTTTTCTTCATACTTTCTTGGAAAAGAGCTTTGAATTTATTTTTTCTTTTGTTATAAGGGTGGCCGAATAGTCTATTTTTAGTGTAGTTGCTGTTTGCATTTTTTATTTCATGTTATTCTTGATATTTAACAAGTTTTGATGCTTTAAATCTTCTTCTAATTCATAAACATGAAGCTTGTTTTAATTTGGCAGCTTGCTTGTTTCCATTTTTGAGTCTATTATCTTGTTATCATGTTTATTTTACTTGTCTTGCATTTTTGATTTTCTATTTCCAAAATGCTTAAGTTTGTTTATGTTTTATATTTTGTAATCCATGTGTTTGTGAAAATGCCTATTGGTTTTCATGCCTTTACTTTGTATTTGCATGATTTGAGCATTATTATTTAGCTATGCATGTTAGTATATCATGTGTTTGTGAAAATGCCATGTTCAGTTTAAGCATGAGACCATCCGGCCACCCTATGTTGTATATTTTGTGTGTGCATTTTTGTTATGTTAGTTGATAGGTTTGCATTTTCATGATATTTGTTTGAGTATTTTGTTTAAGCATGCCATATGTTTATGCTATTGCCATGCATTTTTTAGGTTTAGGATTGGTTTGCTTTGCCATGCATATTCATGCATTTTAGACCCATATTGCATTAAATGCCATGCAAGTTCATTTAGGTCTAGGTCATTTTATTAATGCCATGCATTTTTCATGTCATTTAGGTTTTAAATCATGCATTTCATGCATCATATTTGCTGTATTTTTCATGAATTTCATGTCCTTGCCACTTGACTTATGACTTAGGCCAATCAATGGGTCAAAGTCATGCTCACTTGAGCATACTTATGGAAAATTAAAGAGTTGTCAAATTGATTACTCTACCTTTGTGATTTTTTTTTGCTTAGCTAATTTTTGGCTAACTTTTCAAAAGTGTTAGCTACTGTTTGTGAGTCTTTTAGAGAATCTCTAATATTTTTACTTTGATTTTTAAATGATTTTATCAAAGGCAAAAAAATGTGTTTCGGCAAAACAGTTTTTTCACCCAGTACTTGTACTTTCTTGATTTTTCTGGGCAGTCATCTTCAATCAGAAAATTAAGACGATTTTTTTCGTGTAATTTTACATGTTCTGAGTCTCTAGTATTTGTTTTAGATTTTTTTGAATTTTTAAAAATAGGGTAAAAAATCATGCTTTAAAACTGGATAGTAGAGGCAGAATTGAATTTGAAAGAAAATCATTTTTCTGTTTTGGTTAAGTTACTTAGAGGGTGCTGATTAAGAAGTTTAGCTACTGACTTAGGGTAGTTTCTAAGCCTTTTTAAACTCTAAAAATGATTTTTTAAATCTCAGGTTAAGAGTGGTCAAGTCTGGGATTTTAAACTTAGGAAATTAGAGTCATTTAAAAGGGGTTTAGCTAGGTTTTTATTTTTAATCTAAGCTTTTCAAAATTGTTTTCAAACAATCACAAAGTATTTTGGTTTTAGAATATTTAATTTGATATATTTTCCTAAGGTAGCTGGATATCTTTTTAGATATACGGATTTCCTTAATTAAAGAAAAAATACATTCTCATGCATTGCATTTTCCATATTCATGCATATTATATAATATGTAATTTTTGCTATGTTTAATTTTCATGATGATGTTATTATCTTTGATCTAAATTTTTGATATTATATTATTTGTTATATGGTTTTGAATATTTCATGATATCCTATGCTTTTTATTTAGTTATTTTTGTCATATTATTTAGCATATACTATGTTCATGCATTATTATTTTTATTTTTATTTCCATGCATATTATATGATAGCATTATTTTATGTTTCGTGTCATTTAGATTATATGCCATATCATTTATATTTGCCATTTCATTTAAATTATTTCATTTCATATAGAATATATTATGTTACCTAGGTCATTTCATTTCATGTAGAATATATTATGTTACCTAGGTCATTTCATTTATAATATATTATGTCACTTAGGATATTTCATTTCATTTAGAATATGCTAAGACATTTAAATTATATCATACCATTTAGGTTGCACTATATTATCTAGACTTTGCTATGTCATTTTATTTATGTCACACATATTCATATTTATATTTTTTTAATGTTTTGAAAAAAGTAATAATTTTCAATAAAATAAAGAAATTCCCGAGTTAAAATAATTCATGAGTTCTCTACCGGGTTTTCTGGGGAGGATATCATCAGTTATCCTTAATAACGGAATATCTTATTTAAAATAAGAATGATTCGAAAAGTTTTCCAAACTAATAAAAATTTCTATATTTTTCCACGTTTGTTGGGGAATATAGGAAAATTTTGAATTTATAAATTCCAGATCATTTTCAATTAAAAATGGAATTATTTTTCCTTAAATTGGGAATTAACTTGAAATACTAAATTTAAAACCGACTTTTTACCGAGACTTGAGATAACACATGATTAATAAGGTACCATTTTATACGGGCATTGTGGGGGTGCTAATCTTACCCCACACGTAACCGAGTCCCGAACACTCTTCTTTGATTTCTCTGGTTTAAAACGCAGACTTGAAATTGGTTTTAAAAATGTTCTAATTAATTTTAAAATATTTTGTAAAACCGGTTTTAATAGGTGGCCGATCACACCTAGCTAAAAAAAATTGGTGGCGACTACATGTCTTTTTCAAGGTCATTTTCAAAACCTTAATTTTTCAAGAGGAATTAAGTCGACTTTTCCTCGATTTTTTTTAATGTCATGCTTAACGAATAATAAAGTCTTGCGATGAGACTTGTTATTTTTTAGGTTGCGACAGCTAGGATTAACAGTATTCTGGTCATACAACATCATGACCTCAATCTGACTCTTTTGTGCCTCTAACCCTTCTCTGGCGGTCAAGTATTCAGTGTATCCCTTTCCCTTGACTACGGCGGATACCAGCTCCATCAATTTAGTCATCTGATCTCTCGATTTTGCTTGGGATTTTGCCAACTGTTCTCACGATTCTTCCTGTGCCCTTTCCAATCTTTCCATTCAGGCAGCTCATTTATTCTCCATAGCTCTAACCTGTATTAAAAAAGTATTCAGTACTTCTTATACCTCTAATTTGAAATGGAAATTCTTTCAAAGACTCTTAAAGCCAAGCCAACTTTCGTTTTATCCCTCCAAATGCGTGTCGTGATGAATGAACCATGAATGCAACTTGATGCCCGTGAAGCATAAACAATGTGATGTATGGATATATACAGTGAAAACATGCTGACCATGTATATAATAAATGCAATCACGATGCCAACATGATGCAAGAAAAGAATAAATAAATCAACGCATGGATATATGCAATGAATGACTATGTATGTTCCAGATGCATTTTCCAATTAATGACCCTATGAATGCAACACGATATCAATATGATGCATGTAAATAATAGACAAATTAATTTATGAACATATACAGAGAAATCATGCTGATTATGTATGTCAAGAATGCAACCTGATGCCACCAAGATGCATGTATGAATGAAATGTATGGTATGACAAATAATTGATTGGATGCCAAAATGCAAAGGGGAAGATATCATGGAGGAACTAAGAATCGAAGGAACTTAATCATCAAATATCTCATAAATTCAAAGAATAATTAATCCATTCCCATATCACCGTTCAAAAGACATAAACCATATTTACACATCTAATAAGTGGTTAAAATTGTCTTTACAAGTATTTTATTTCTTCTAGCATCCTAAGGCTATAAGAACCGGTTACTGGAAAAACCAAAGTCCTATTACATCATGAAAGGCCAAAATCAACATCAATTTCCCAACCCTATTTGTCTTTCCCGAGTCTTCCATCAATTAGTGTCTTTAGATCCAGCCACTTGGCCTCTATGTTCTTGAGGTCCTTACATTGCTCAATGCTATGCCCAACAATTCCACAGTGATAATCACATCTTGTATTCGGGTTATACCACTCAGGATATGGTGGTGACAGGGGTTTCAACGGCACATAGGCAACTAGGTGATTTCGGATCAACATAGGGAAAAGCTCTTGGTAGCTGATTGGAATGGGATAAAAATGCATTTAGGTCTTTCTCTTGGGTTGTTTCTCAGTCACACACTGCCTAGGAGTTGGGGCTGTTGGTGTACGCCCTAGAGCCAATCGATTTGGTCAGGCATAAATAACCAATAATGCAAATTCATCACTATGTTTTAATGATACAAGGTTTTCCTTCATGTTAGTACAATGATAAGGAGTTATTAAGTACTAATCGGATGAAGCCCATGGAACATAATGGCCTTGCAAAGGAATTATATATAATTGTGAGATCCTTATGCACCAAAGTCATGTTTCTAAAATGGTTCCTGGTCATCGTATTGCCAAGACGGGGTATTGGCAATGCTCAAAGACTGGTATATGTTAAGCCTACTTACTTAGTAAGCAACTGATCTCACGTGTTGAAGTATATAGATACTTTAGGGTAACATGTAGGTGCTTGTCTGTTGAACAAGTTCACTGAACATGGCCCGCTGTGAGAACTCCATTTGGTATTGTCATTCAAGTGTCTGTGGAAACGTTCTCACGTGTCAGTCGTGTAAGTAGTCCTCTGACTTGTGATACCAGGTCATCTCGTATGGGGAGTGTCATACTTTGGTTCCATCATGAATGGGTCCCCAACACAGAGTGATGCTTATGGTAGGGTGGTTTTGGGTATGACATGAACTATATGAAGATGGATGAGTGATCCAGAAAGGATTCACCATTCCAAGTGACATAGGAGACATATCTCATATGTTCTTGGCTTAAGTTAGCTTGATGGAATCTCTGGCCAGAGTATGATGAATTTAGGAGATATAGTTTCTCTAAGTTCACGAAGTTAATCAATAGCTGCAGGAACTAATATGGATTGAACATAAGTAGACACTACACCATGCTCATGGTCTTTCTAGGATATTTGGTGAAAGGATCGAATTACACTGATAGACTGAACACGAAAGGTTATGTCGAGACTAACTTGACTCTCTAGTATTTGGGTGGTCATGATGGCTTGCTAGAGTCCACTCATGATCTATGAGTATAAATTAATTAGATTAATTTATATTCATTGCCAACATATTGAAGCCTAATGGGTCACACACAGAAAGGTGAATTAAGAGATTAAAATGGAAAGAGCCTAATTGATTAATTTGAGAATTTAATCAATAGGGACTTAATTAAATAGTTAATAAAGTGGAAGGACTTAAGGGCAAATACATAAGAGTTATTGTCCATAGTCAAAACCCTGGAGTGATTGCCGCCCCTATGAAAGAAACATGATACCTTGGCCGACCTCCTTATGGCCCCCCTAGCCGCATATGTGATATGCTTAGAGGCTTTGGTGTCTTCTTGATTTCTTGACTTCCTCCTTGCCTCTTCATGGATTGCTAGAGAGAAAAATGTTTTCTTTCAAGAGAGCAAAGGCATAGAGTGAAGAAGAGAGAAGATCAAGATAATCCTTGAGGTTGGCGCACCAAACCCGGAGAAGCAAGAAAAGCATTTTCTTCTTCTTGATGCTTATGAAGCATTCGGCCATGGTTTATTTAGATGGGGAGAGGTTTCTTGAAACCTAAACTACTAGCATCGTTTTTGGCAAGACTCCATTCCTACCTTATGAAGGTTTTCTTGATCATCTTGTGTGGATTATCATTAGAGGCCAAACACTTGTATGGCTTGAAGTCTCGGATTGACAGCTTGATGTTCAAGATTGAGTGGGCTGTTTGCAAACTCAAGAATACTACATCTTTGAGTTAAGGTATGATTCTTGATCATATGTATTCTTTATAATTACAAGATCGCATTAAAATTTTACAAGCATGATCTTGTTAGATTCGGCTATCTCTTTGATTATTATTCCGTTGCGTTCATGTTCATCTTTAATTCGATTGATGTTTGAGCATGAGGTCGAATACCAATTGGGGAATTTGATGGTGGCACTAAAGCTCAAACCGGAGTACTTGTCTGGAAAGGTGGTGGAATAATAGTAAGGCGAGGGTATGGATTTGGACACGAAACCTTTAAAGGTTGCACACAGTTCAAAGTTTTTATCCTGGTTGTTTGATGAGGGCAAAAGTACGAATTGCCAATTGGTGGTGATGGAGTAGGACCCAGGGATCTCGTATTGTGTTCAAATTCCTCTTGATTGTCCAAATTTCATGTCCAAATTCCTCTTGATTGTCCAAATTCCTCTTGATTGTGTTCCAAAGCACCCAATCGTTTCTCCGATTCATTCCTCATATCTCGAACCCCTTTCATGCAAATGAAAATGACATTATTATCATGAGATCAAAAATGCAAATAAATGGACATGCTCTATTCACATATGCACGAATGTTATGATGATTGATGCATGAAATGTACAAGATACGAAAATGTTTGATGAGGTTAATTTTCATATTTACAACTGCTTGCACATTATGCTAAAATGCAAATGAAAAGATCAAGGAAAAGAAGATCCTAACATCATTTTTATTTTTTTTCTCTTTCTATTTTCCTTGAATTTTCTTGACAACTATTTTTTGACATTTTTATTTTCTCATTTTCTCAAAAATCTAAAACCTAAAGGAGATTTTATTATTTTTACTTCACTACTCCACTACAAAATAACTTTTTCATCATTTTCTCCTCATTTTTTATTTCCATTTTTTCACTTTTCAAAGAGGAAATATTTTTCTATCATCTTTTCTCTTTTTTCAAATTCCTGTAAAGGAATTTTTAATCTTTTTATAAAAAAAAAACCCAAAGATACTACTTTCCGGTATTATTACGTAGAAAAAATAGTTAAGCAATAAAAGAGTGGAATAATCAATGCAGAGTAAGAAAATTAATGAATGTGTGCCCCAATAATATCAACTTGTTTAGGCATCACGATGCCTTTTGGGGCGAGAATTAAAATTTACTATGGGCGATGCACGTTCATCCTTGCCCTGTGTACGAGGTTTATACGAACTCTAAAATAAATAGCAAAAGGTCAGAAGTGTTCCTCGATGTGCTCCTAGCTTCGGTGCATATAACAGAACCCAGCATGGCTTCGCCAAGGTTCACTATATGAGGGTGAATTGGTTCTAAAAGCCCCGAATTATTCCTCACTGTCGCCAGTGAAGGCTAGTAAGGCACCCCGATAAAAGCGGGTTCAATTCGTTAGAGTCAATTCCCCAGCTTATGCGGAGGCTATTGCCACGCGAAGAGTAGGTAATCTGATACTCCGAAAGTGTTTCTCTAGCTTATGCGAAGGCTGTTGCCACACGAAGCGTAGGTACTTTACTTCCACTTAAAGGGACAAAACTCGGATATAGAGCTCATGTTATGCAAATACACGTGCAATGTATGCGAGGAGGAACAAGCAAACCTTTCACCATCTATTCTACAACCTCTATCCTAGATACCCCGACAATTTATTGAACAAAGATCAAAAATAGTGTAACACATTAACCAACAAGAATGTAATAGTAATATACAACATTAAATAACTAGAAAACAATAATAAAATGCATGTGAATGAATATGAACATATTTTAAAACATTTTATTATTTTCAAAATTCTCCTTTTTACTTTTTTTAAAAATGTGGGAATTAAAATTAAATATCAACTAAAAACCGACAAACCGAGACTTTTGATAACACACGACTAATTCTAGGCTTGACTCTCTAAATGTCACCAGTGGAGTCGCCAAGCTGTCGCAACCTAAAAAATAACAAGTCTCATTGCGAGACATTACTCGTTAGGTGTGACATTGGGGAGAAATAGAGGAAAAAACGACTTAATTTCTCTTGAAATGAAATGAGGGTTTGAAAATGACCTCGAAAAAGAAATGGAGTCGCCACCAATTTTTTTTGGCTAGGTGTATCTGCCACTTATTAAAACCGATTTTGTAAAACATTTTAAAACTAATTAAAATATTTTTAAAACCAATTTCAAGTCTGCATTTTTAAACCAGAGAAATCAAAGAAGCGGGTTCGGGGCTCGGTTACGTGCGGGGAAGGATTAGCACCCCCACAACACCCGTATAAAACGTTACCTTATTAATCGTGTGTAGATACAAGTCTTGGTAAAAAGCCTGTTTTAGATTTGCCATTTCAAAATAATTCCCAATTTAAAGAAAAATAATTCCATTTTTATTTGAAAATGATCCGGAATTTATTAATTCAAAATTTTCCTATATCCCTTGACAAATGAGGCAAAATATAGAAATTTTATTTATTTATCATTCTCGTTTTGAAAAAAAAAAAAAAGATATTCTGTTATTAATGATAATTGACGATGTCCTCTCCGGCATCCCGGAGGAAATCTCATGAATTATTTTAATTCGAGAATAACTTTATTTTATTTAAAATCATTATCTTTTTTTAAAAAACATTTTAAAAAGATGATATGAACATGTATAACAAGGTAAAGATGATATAATCTAAGTGACATGGTATACTCTAAATGACATAATATATCCTAAATGACATAGTATATTCTAAATGACATAATAATAGAATTAATAACATGAAATGATATGAAACCCAAAAAAAATATTATCATGAAATATGCATGTAAATAAAAAAAAAATAATGCATAAACATAATAAACCTAAAATATATGGCAAAACAAATTATGACTGAGCAAAAAAGCATAGAATAACACAAAATATTCACAACCATATAACAATCAATATAACATCATGAAATATAAATCAGAACAATAACATAGCCATAGAAATATTCATAGCAAAAATCAATTATCATATAATATGCATGAACATGGAAAATGCAATGCAAGAAGGTGTATTTTTTTCCTTTAAATAAGGAAATCCGTATATCTAAAAAGATATCCAACTACCTTAGGAAAAGACATTAAATCAAAATTTCTAAATCAAAAATACTTTGTGAATGGTTTGAAAACATTTTGAAATTGTTTGGATTAAAATGGCACTATGGCCAAAATTCCCTTTAAAAAGACTCTATTTTCCTAACTTTGAAAACCCGGACTTGACCACCCTTGACCTGACCTTTATAAAATCATTTTTTAGGATTAAAATGACTTTGAAATCAACCTAGGACAGTAGCTAAGGTTCTAATCATCCCGCTCTTAATGCCTTGACCAAATCAGAAAATTATTTTTCCCTTGAAATCAAATCTGACTTTTCTGACCAGTTTTAAAACGTGATTTTTTTACCTATTTTAAAATTTTCAAAAAATCTGAAAACATTATGGGAGACTCAGAACGTGTCGAACTCTATGGGACAAAATTGAATTAATTTTTAGACTAAGGATTACCTACCAAAAAATTCGTGAAAGTCAGAACACTGCGTGAAAAAACTGTTTAACCAAAAAACATTTTTAAACCTTTGATAAAAAACTCAAAAATCAGAATACAATTATTGGAGACTCCTCTAAGATCCTACAAACAGTACTCAAAATTACTAAAATTTTGGACAAGGATTGCATAATGAAAAAAATCACAAAGGTAGAAAATCCAACTTGACAACTTCTTAATTTTCCACAAGCATGCTCATGTGAGTTAGGCTTTGAGCCATTGATTGGCTTAAGTCAAAAATCAAGTGGGATGAGAAGAAATGCATGAACAAACAACAAGTTAAATGCATGAAATGCATGACCTAATGCCTAAATGACATAGAAATTTCATGGCATGAAAGATGACCTAATGTCTAGATAGATATTGTGCATGGCAATAAATGCAAACCTAGACCTAATATGCATGAAAATGCATGGCAATACAAAAATGACCTAGACCTAATATAACATATAAACATGCCTGGAAATATAGAATGACCTAAGGCCTAATAAACATGGAAATATGCATGGCAAGACAAGTATGACCTAATGCCTAAAATGTCATGAAAATGCATGGCAATACAAAGATTACCTAATGCCTAATATGACATATGAAATGCATGGCTATAATATGAACATATAATGACTAAATGAACATAATAATAATGCATGAACATGGCACAACAAAGACACAATAACATGGTCTAAAGATGCAAAGCATAAGTGAACGCATGGTAATCACATATTCAAAATGAAGATGCAAATGCACAAAGGCAGAAAATATTCTAGTAGCTGAATAGACACAAGCATGTATAAAAAAATGTAGCAAGGCAATAACACAAACATATGGCATAGTAAATATGCAAGACATAAATGGAAACATGTTAGACAAATAATCATGATGAAAGTGCAAAAATATAGCTAGGCAAATACACAAACACATGGTATGGCAATAACACAAAGCATGAACAACTTGATATAGTAAAAAAAGAAATTAAAGTTAGTAAATAAAGCAAGCAAACATGAAAATAAATGATAAAAACAGCAAAATAAGAATAAGTAAGTAAAGAAATAACAAAGATGACCTAAGACCTAATAGGCATGGAATTGTACATGGCATACAAAGATGACCTAGACCTAATGGACATGAAACCATGCATGGAAATACAAAATGACCGAAGACATAATATGACATATGAAAATGCATGGAAGTAACATGAACAATAATGACTAAATGAACATAATAATAATGCATGAACATGACACCACAAATACACAATTTCATGGCATAAAAATGCAAAGCATGAATGAAAGCATGGTAATCACATACTCAAAATGAAGATGCAAATGCATAAGGCAAAAATCATAGTGATAGCCGAATGGTCACTAAGCCTATGTAAACAAATGTAGCAAGGTAATACACAAACATATGGCATAGCAAATCAAACATACAACAACATGGCATAAGAATGCAAAGAATAAATGAAAGCATGGCAACTAAACAAGATTAAAATGCAACTACACAAGGCAAAGAGAAGAAGAAACCGAATGGCCATTTAAAAACATGTAGGATCCTAGCAAGGCAATAACACAAATACATGGCATAGTAAATATTCAAAACATAAATGGAAACATGTTAAACAAATAATCATGATGAACATGCAAAAATATAGCTAGGCAAATACACAAACACATGGTATGGCAATAACACAAAGCATGAACAACTTAATATAGTAAAACAGAAAATTAAGGTTAGTACATAAAGCAAACATACATGAAAATAAATGATAAAATCAGCAAAATGAGAACAAGTAAAGAAGGTTAAAAATAAGCTCCATATCTTGATTTTTTTTAGAAGGCTAAATTCAAAACAAGCTAACATACCAACAACCAACATATAAATAAAATCAAACACATCACAAGCATACCAATGACCATTCGGCTTCTTTGAGAAATGAGTAAAAAAAAATTGGTTTTCGATTTTTTTTCAAGAAAACATAAGATAGGAGCCTTAAGAGGAAGTTTTAAAAACCTTTATTTCTTAACAAAAAAAAAATCTCAAGGAAAATCTTCAAATTAAGCATGGAAAAAGAAATAAAATGCAAGAGTTAGGTGCCAAAAGGCTACCTTTCAAAGCTAACTTTCAAGCTTTTATTCTCTTCTAAATTTTCTTTGCTTTTCAACACTTAGCTATTGCTCTACAAATGAAAAATGATCAGCCAAAAAAATCTCCTTGCAAAATGAAAACCCCTTCCTCTTGTATTAGCCGAATGGTCTCTTTATGTATAAGGATGTTGTCATTTCTTTTCCTAGCTAATTTGATCCAAAGGCCACTAATCAAATATGCTAAAAATGTGAATTTACCACCCCTAGATTAAGTGATCAGCCCCTAACAAATACAACTGGTCTAAAATATGTAACCATAATGTTGACATCCTTCCTCTTCATTCTTTTGACCATGTGGCAAAATCACAAAGGCTTGATAAAAAAAATAAAAAAAAAACCATCTTACTATCCAATTTTGGCCTTTGGATGAAAGAACTCAGCAAAATTTATCCTCTTCATGGGCATACCAAACGGCCCTTCAAATTCCAGCCCTCTCTCTATTTTTTAAATTGCAAAAATAGCCCTCTTCGATTTCTTCGATATAATTGCACTTTAGCCGCCCAAACTTGATTAAATTGCAAACGGACTCCAAATTCGAATTTTATTTTTCCAATACTTTCTAAATAATATAAAATTGAGTTCTGGAAGTTTTCATAATTTTCTGAGCCCATTTGCTATTTTTTTTGGATTTATCATCCAAAAATGCCCTTAGTGCACCCCGAACTTTTTCCATTTTTCGATTCTGGATTTTTCTTTGCCAATCTCTTCCAAATAATATAAAATTGAGATCTGGAAGTTTTCATATTTTTTCGAGCTCATTTGCTATTTTTCCTGGATTTATCTTCTGGAGTTTAAGCTTAGTGGGCCTAAAATTTGCCATTTCTCAAACGAGCTCCGATTCTGGATTTTTCTTCACCAATCTCTTCCAAATAATATAAAATTAAGATTTGAAAGTTTTAGTAATTTTTCGAGCTCATTTGCTATTTTTTCCGGATTTATCTTCTGGAATTTCAACTTAGTGGGCCCGAAATTTGCCATTTTTCAAATGAGCTCCGATTCCAGATTTTTCTTCGTCTATCTCTTCCAAATGACATAAAACTCAGATTTGGAGGTTTTGGTAATTTTCTGAGCTTGTTTACTATTTTCTCCAAAATTTCCAAAATTTCCCTTTAACCTTCGAAGCTTCGGTTTTACTCAAAACAAGTCCGATTTCCATATATATATATATATATATATTTCTCTATGCCTTTGTTATATATTGAATTGGAATTGGTCCAAAAACACCCAATTTTTACGATCAAATTCCCCTCCGATTTGATTTTTCCTTTTTCCAATATCGAGAATTTCCTCGTTTCTCCGTTTTACTTCCAATCGGCTCTTTTCTCAAAATTACTTAAACTGAGCCCTAGGCTATATTTGTTTACCCACTCTTCATCAATTAGGGACTTTAATTTTACCGAATCAGGCCATTTCTGTAGTTTTCCCCAATTTCGCCAAAATTTACCAAAAACCCTAATTTTCGGTTTTCTTCCAAATTGACTCTTCCTTTAGTTTTGCTTCCAAATGGCCTTTCCAACACCCGTAGTCATTGATTATATTCCATTCGGAAACTCCAATTTCGACCAATTTGGTATTTTAAGCACTTTTCCCTAAATTTACTGAATTAGGGTTTCCTTTCCATTAAATCTCCATAAACCATCTTTCGAACTCCATATCTCTCGTTGTAGACCTCAGATTATCAAAATTCTTTCACCATTGTTAAATTAAACTTTGAATCTTGATTTTGAATAAAGGTTGACTTTTTTAGCGATTGACTTTTCGAGGTTGACTTTTTTGAGGTTGACTTTTTTCGAATTGACTTTTTGTGCTTAACCTCTTAAACAAAGTCTTGGAGTACCACCTGCAGGATGAGAAGAGACTTTCTGCATTCTAAACATCATTAGGAAGAAAATTTTACCTGATTTATGGGTTCGGACAAAATTAGGTGTCTACAATATATATATAGGTTTAGCGTATGCCAACTATTGGACTAACTGCACTAAAGCTCTTATACATATTACTAAATATTCATAATAAGCCCACAACATTTAATGAATATTTAATCTGGCTCAATCTCATTTTAATTTCATTAATCACCTTTTCTATGTGACCCATTAGGCCCTTAACATGTTGGCAATAAATATAATTAATTCAATTAGGAATTTCCTATTTATATTTATAGATCATAAGCGGCATCTAGCAATGTATCATGACCACCCAAATGTTAAGAGAGTCATCAAGCTTCGACTAGCCTTTCGTGTACAATATGTCTGTGTAATTCGATCCCTTCATCAAATATCCCAGGATAGCAAAAAGCATGGTTCAGTGTCTACTCTTAATCTCATTCCATATTAGATCTGCAGCTTTAATATTAACTCCTTAAGTATTGCCTTGGCCAAGGACTTCCATAAGTTAATATAAGCCAGATACATGTGAGATATGTCCCCTCATATCACTTGGGGTGATGAATCCTCTCTGGACCCTAATAACACCCTACCATAAGCATCCTCGTGATTGGGACCCGTTCGTGATGAAATCTAAGTATGACAGTTCACATACAAGATGACCTGGTGTCTGGGACCCATTCGTGATGAAATCTAAGTATGACAGTTCACATACAAGATGACCTGGTGTCAGAAGTCAAAGGATTACATACACTATTGACACATGAGAGTATTTTCCATAGACACTTGAGTGAAATACCAAATGGAACTCTCATAGCAAGTCATGTTCAGTGAACTTGTTCAACTAACAAGCACCCATATGTTATCCCCAAGTATCTCTATACTTTCAACCTATGAGACTGGTTGCATGTATCAAGTGCATGAAGGTTAACATATGCCTGTCTCTGAGCATTGTCAATGCCCTGTCTTGACAATACAATGACCAGGAATAGTTTTAGAAATATCGCATTGATGCATAAGTGTCGCAACCTAAAAAATAACAAGTCTCATCACAAGACTTTATTATTCGTTAAGCGTGACATTAAAAAAAACCGAGGAAAAGTCGACTTAATTCCTCTAGAAAAATGAAGGTTTTGAAAATGACCTTGAAAAAGACATGGAGTCGCCACCAATCTTTTTTAGCTAGGTGTGATCAGCCACCTATTAAAACCGGTTTTATAAAATATTTTAAAATTAATTAAAATATTTTTAAAACCAATTTCAAGTCTGCGTTTTAAACCAGAGAAATCAAAGAAGTGGGTTCGGGACTCGGTTACGTGTAGGGAATGATTAGCACCCCCACAACGCCCGTATAAAACGGTACCTTATTAATCATGTGTTATCTCCAGTCTCGGTAAAAAAGTCGGTTTTAAATTTAGTATTTCAAGTTAATTCCCAATTTAAAGAAAAATAATTCCATTTTTACTTGAAAATGATCTGGAATTTATAAGTTCAAAATTTTCATATATTCCCCAACAAACGTGGCAAAATATAGAAATTTTTATTAGTTTGAAAAACTTTCCGAATCATTCTTATTTTAAAGAAAATATTCCGTTATTAATGATAATTGATGATATCCTCCCCAGCAAACCCGGCAGAGAACTCATGAATTATTTTAACTCGGGAATATCTTTATTTTATTGAAAATCATTACCTTTTTGAAAACATTTAAAAAATATGAATATGTATGACATAAATAAAATGACATAGCAAAGTCTAAATAATATAATGCAACCTAAATGATATGATATAATTTAAATGTCTTAGCATATTCTAAATGAAATGAAATATCCTAAGTTATATGATATATTCTAAACGAAATGAAATGACCTAGGTAACATAATATATTCTATATGAAATGTAATATCCAAACTCATATGATATATTCTAAATGAAAGAAAATATCCTAAATGACATAATATATCCTAAATGAAATGACCTAGGTAACATAATATATTCTACATTAAATGAAATGCTTAGGTAACATAATATATTCTATATGAAATGAAATAATTTAAATGACATGGAAAATATGAATGATATGGCATATAATTTAAATGACATGAAATATAAAATAATGCTATCATATAATATGCATGAAGATAAAATGAAAATAATAATGCATGAACATAGTATATGCTAAATAATATGACAAAAATAACTAAATAAAAAGCATAGAATATCATGAAATATTCAAAACCATATAATAAACAATATAACATCAAAAAATATAAATTAAAATAATAACATTACCATAGAAATTATCATAGCAAAAATCACATATTATAAAATGCATGAATATGGAAAATGCAATGCATGAAAGTGTATTTTTTCCTTTAATTAAGGAAATCCGTATATCTTAAAAGATAGGAAAATATGTCAAATTAAATATTCTAAAACCAAAATACTTTGTGATTGTTGGAAAACAACTTTGAAAAGCTTAAATTAAAAAATAAAAACTTAGCTAAACCCTTTTTAAAATGGTTCTAATTTCCTAAGTTTAAAATCCTGGACTTGACCACCCTTAACCCGAGACTTAAAAAATCATTTTTTAGAGTTTAAAAAGGCTTAGAAACTACCCTAAGTCAGTAGCTAAACTTTCTAATTAGCCCCCTCTAAGTAACTTAACCAAAACAGAAAAATGATTTTCCTTCAAATTCAATTGTGACTCCACTATCCAGTTTTAAACCACAATTTTTTGCCCTATTTTTACAAATTCTAAAAAATCTAAAACAAATACTGGAGACTTAGGACATGTAAAACTACATGGGAAAAAATTGGCTTAATTTTCTGAGTAAAGATGACTGCCCAGAAAAATTAGGAAAGTACGAGAATTGGGTAAAAAAACTGTTTTGCGAAAACACATTTTTGCCTTTGATAAAATCATTTAAAAATCAAAATAAAAATATTTAAGACTCTAAATGACTCACAAAACAGTAGCTAACACTTTCAAAAAGTTTGACAAAAACTGGCTAAGTAAAAAAAATCACAAATGTAGATTAATCAATTTGACAACTCTTTAATTTTCCACAAGTATGCTCAAAAGAGCATGACTTTGAACCATTAATTGGCCTAAGTAATAAGTCAAGTGGCATGGACATGAAATGCATGAAAAATACAGAAAATATGATGCATGAAATGCATAAGTTTAAACCTAAATGTCATGAAAAATGCATGGCATCAATAAAATGACCTAGACCTAAATGAACTTGCATGGCATTTAATGCAACCTAAGTCTAAAATGCATGGATATGCATGGCAAAACAAACCAATCCTAACATCTAAAATATGTATGGAAATAACACAAACACAAGGCATGCTTAAACCAAATACTCAATCAAATGTCATGAGAATGCAAACCTATCAACTAACATAACAAAAAATGCACACACAAAGCAAAATAAATGAAATGGCCGAATGGCCTCAAGTTCCAAGTGAGCATGGCATTTTCACAAACACTTGATATACTTAAACCAAATACTCAATCAAATGTCATGCAAATGCAAACCTATCAACTAACATAGCAAAAATGCACACACAAAGCAAAATAAATGAGGTGGCTGAATGGCCTCATGTTCCAAGTGAGCATGGCATTTTCATAAACACTTGATATACTAACATACTTAACTAAAATATAACACTCAAATCATGCAAATATAAAGTAGAGGTATAAAAAATAACAAACATTTTCACAAACACATGGATTTCAAAATATAAAACATAAACAAACTTAAATATTTTGAAAACAGAAAATCAAAAATGCAAGAACATGATAATAGACTCATAAATGGAAATAAGCAAGCAACCAAATTAAAACAAGCTTCAAGTATATGTAGTAGAAGAAGATTTAAAGCATCAAGACTTATTTAATATCAAAAATAACATGAAAAATCAAAGCAAAATAGCAACTAAAACAGAACAAAAAAAAGATGGGCTATTCGGCCATGTCAAAGAACCAAGGAGAAAAAAAATATTTTAAGAGCTTTTATAAGAAAAGATGAAGAAAAAACCTATAGAAGAACATTAAAAACACTTACTTAAAAAGAAAAATCAAAAGAAACTCACCAAAATAATAATCAAAACAGCAAATCAAGAATGGAAAATCAAAGAAAGTGCAAGAGTTGGTGCTAAAAGCAACCTCTAAAAGCTATCTTTCAAGCTTTTTCTCTTCAAACTTTCTTTTTTTTTTTTCTAAACTTTTCTTTTTGATTTGCATCAATTGAGAGAAAATCAGTCAAAAGCAAGAGAGAATAGAAAAAATGAGAGTGTTGAAAATGAAAGAAGGAAAATATCTTGTAGTGGCCGAAATTCCCCTCTCTCTAGGTTAGCATGTTGTCATTTTTCCTCCAACCAATTTTCATCCAAGGGCTATAGATCCAAGATGTTTAAAACATGAAATTATCACCCTTAGATTAGGCCATCAGCTGTCCATAATTACAGCTGTTCAAGAATCTTAAGCCATTATGTTGACACTCTCCCTCTTCATGCATTGGTCCATGTGGCTTATTTGCAAAGGCTTGATCAAAAAATCACTAACTAACTCTTCATTTTTGGCCTCTTGATTAAAAAATCAGAATCCTCCTTCTCATCCTTGGGATTTGGCCGGCCAGCCCTCCTTCTTCCAGCCCAAGTTTGATTTTTTTGAAGGGCAAGAAAAGCCCTTTTCGGTCTCTTGGGTAAAATGACATTTTTACTCCCCGAATGCAAATAAATGGAAAACGGACTCCAAATTCAAATTTTATATTTTCAATATTTTCAAAATAATAAAAAATTGAATTATGGAAGTTTTAAAAAAATTTCGAGTTCATTTGCTATTTATTTGGATTTTTTCTTCCAAACTTTCCGTTTTATGCCCTCACATTTTACCATTTTTTAAACGAGCTCCAAATCAATATTTTTATACAGCAATCTCTTCCAAATAATATAAAAGTATGATTTGGAAGTTTTCCTAATTTTTGGAACTCATTTGAAATTTTTTCGGGATGTATTAGCTTGAATTACTGCATAGAGGGCTCGGGATTTGGCCATTTTGCAAACGAACTACGAATCAAGATTTTATTTTTCCAATCTCTTCCAAATAATTTAAAAATTATATTTGCAAATTTTTAGAATTTTTGGAGTTCATTTGCTATTTTTTCAGGATTTATCTTCTTGAATTACTATATAGGAGACCCGAGATTTGGCCATTTTGCAAACGAAATCTGAATCAAGATTTTCTTTCACCAATCTCTTTCAAATAATTTAAAAATGATATTTGCAAATTTTTAGAAGATTTGGAGTTCATTTACTATTTTTTTCGGGATTTATCTTCTTGAATTTCTACATAGGAGACCCGGAATTTGGCCATTTATCAAACGAACTCCGAATCAAGATTTTATTTCGCCAATCTCTTCCAAATGATTTAAGAATGCGATTTGCAATTTCTCAAAATTTTTGGAGTTCATTTGCTATTTTTCCAAATTTTCCCATTTTGCCCTTTTGCCTCCGAAACTCGGTTTTGCTCAAAACAAGTCCGATTTTCAGAATTTCTTAAAACTGAACCTTGGGCTATCCTTTTTAATCACTCCTTATCCATTAGGGGCTTTAGTCCTACCGAATCGGGCCATTTCTTGTAATTCTTCCCAATTTCACCGAAATCCACCAAAAACCCTAATTCTCGATTTTCTCCTGGATTGACTTTTATTTCAATTTTTCTTTCAAGTGGCTTTTCTATTACCCGTAGTCAGTGCTTATCTTTCATTTGGAACCTTCAATTTTGACCAATTCAATCGTTTAAGCATTTTCCCCTAAATTTCTTGGATTAGGGTTTCCTTTCTACTGAATCTCCATAACCCAACTTCCGAACTCCATATCTTTCGATGTAGACCTCGGATTATCAAAATTCTTTCACCATTTTTCAATTGAAATTCAAATCTTGATTTTGAAAGTGGGTTGACTTTTTCAGTAGTTGACTTTTTAGGGTTAATTTTTCGGGGTTGACTTTTTTCAAGTTTGACTTTTTATGCTCGCCCTCTTAAACTAAGTATCGGAGTACCACTTGCAGGATGAAAAAAGTCTTTTTACATTCTGAAACATCAATTTAGGAAGAAAACATACCTGTTTTAGTGGTCCGGACAAAATTTAGTGTCTACAACTGCCCCTCATTGGTTATTGCTGAGAATCAGGAAAAGATAAATAAACACTAATTTTGTCCGGTTAGTGAAATCACATGTGAAGAGAAGGGAAGGGGGTTTCTTTTTTCCTTTTTCATTTCTTCATCATTTTTTTTTTGTTGAGAAAAATTGTAAATAGAAGATATTGTCCTTAAATTAAATTCCCTGACTAATCAAGGCTTGACCCGTCTTAAGGAAACGAATTCGATTTGCAAAAAAAAATTATGCCTGGAGGTCTTAAGAATGATGCCCGGAGGCCTTACCCGTGATTTGAAAAATTATGCCAGGAGGTTTTAAGAATGGTGCCCGGAGGTTTTAAGAATAGTGCCCGGAGGTCTTACCCATGATTTTAAAAAAAATAAATGCCCGGAGGTCTTAAGAATGGTGCCCGGAGGCCTTTCCCACGAGTTGAAAAAAATACGCTATATGTGGCTTTAAAAAAATGATGCCCGGAGATCTTAAAAATGGTGCTCGGAGGCCTTACCCGTGATTTTAAAAAAAAAAATGCCCGGAGGTCTTAAGAATGGTGCCTAGAGGCCTTACCCGTGATCTGAAACAAATGCGCTGTATGCGGCTTTAAATAATGATGCCCGGAGGTCTTAAGAATGGTGCCCGGAGGCCTTACCCTTGATTTGAAAAAAAATGCGCTGTATGCGGCTTTAAAAATGATGCCCGGAGGTCTTAAGAATGGTGCCCGGAGCCCTTACCCGTGATTTGAGAATACCTTGACGACGGTCTCAAGGTTCGACTTATTTGAGAAACAGAATGAATTCGATTTAAAACAAAAGGAAATACCTCGACGGTGGTCTCAAGGCTCACCTCATTTGATAAAACAGAATGAATTCGATTTAAAACAAAAGGAAATACCTCGACGGAGGTCTCAAGGCTCGACTCATTTGATAAAACAGAATGAATTCGATTTAAAACAAAAAGAAATACCTCGATGGAGGTCTCAAGGCTCGACTCATTTGATAAAACAGAATGAATTCGATTTAAAACAAAAAGAAATACCTCGACGGAGGTCTCAAGGCTCGACTCATTTGATAAAACAGAATGAATTCGATTTAAAACAAAAAGATATACCTCGATGGAGGTCTCAAGGCTCGACTCATTTGATAAAACATAATGAATTCGATTTAAAACAAAAACAAATACTAAGAATGATTCTGGATTTGGTTCATTTGGAAAAAATAAATTTAACTTAAAAATGAAAGGAACATACCTCGACGGCGATCTCGGGGCTCGACTTATTTGAGAAGCAAAACGAGTTCGATTTGGAAAGGAAACGTACCTCCACGGTGATCTCAGGGCTCGACTCGTTTGAAAAAAAAAACAGAAAGAGTTCACTTTGGGGAAGTCCAAGTTTTCCTAATTATTGCACTGTTAGCTAAATGCAATAATGAGAATGACATGCTTTGCAAATGCTTGTATGTTTCCTAAGAATGAATGCAATCAAATGATTGTGTCATGATTTCTAATCCATGGTTTCTTTGAGGTTCACGGATTATCCGACTTCATGACGGAGTCTTCAATTGTTCATTGATGCCCCACTTAAGGAATCCTTCACTCAAGATAACTTGTCAAGCAGTTTCAGTTTCTGACTTTCGCTGAAATTCACAGATTTTCTGACTTCGTGATGGAGTTTCCAACACGTTCCCTGTTTTCTTTTCTTGGTGAACTTTCCAAACGTTTCCCAAGATTTAAATCTATTCCTTAGTAATACTTTGAAATCCTTTTATTTAAAGATTTTTTTATTACTAATCATCATTCAATTTAACAATCATAATGCATCTCAAAAATGTATGAAAGAAAATATGAATAATAAAAAATAAAAAAAAAAATTGTCATGAAAAAGATGTCAAGAATTTATTGCAAGAAATGTTTTTAAAATAGTAAAAATAAATATCAAGGATATAAGAAACAAATATAAGGTTATTGGTTGTAGATGCCCCGAATACGGAATATCTTGGTCCCCTCCTTTTCAAACCATCTGAAATTTCTCTTGAACAATAAATTTACTTGGGTAACCTCTAGGCTTTCGTAGTTACATCAGACTGAGTTGTTCCCATTTCTTCTGATTTTCAGATACTTTCTCCCCCTTTACATGGAGCATTGATTCGAACTTTGATTAGTACCTGAGCCACCTTTTGTTATTAAGTCGCCCTTTGCGGGTTTTCGGCTTAAACCTCTCCTTTTACATTCTTTTTTCATTTCAATTTTTGTATTCTACCATGCATCTGAGAATTCTAAATGCTTCCAAGGTAAAAATATCAATTCAAAATATGGGATGAATTCTAAGAAAAACCTTTCAAATTAAATATCCATGCTTGATCAAAATAGGCTTTTAAAGCACGTAATGTAGGCCAAGGTTCAAGTTTAGAAAGAAAGGATAAAAATAGGCCCAAAGTGTGTTTAAGGGTGATTGGATCAAGGATCATTTCCTAAGGAGAACTCATTCTTGAAATATTTATCCCTTTTTGGACTTTTTTTCTGTTTTTTTTTCTTTTTTGTTTTGTTGGCTTTCATTTGCCATATTTTTCGATGGCTTTCTTTTTGCCATGATCTTTTTGGTTATTTTTCCTCGTATTTGCCGTCCAGTATAAAGGGTGATCCTTGATCAAGGTTTAAAGAAAAAATAATTCCTAAGGCTCAAAGGGGTGACTAAGGATAATTTCTTCTTAGTGAAAGGAATATGAAAGATGGCTATTCATCATATCAAGCATGAATATTTTCTTTGAAAAGCAATTCACAGGGGAGATAGATATGTAGAATTTCCATTTTTACATTTGGAATCATTCGAATTTCCATGTGCACAACATCATTTTTTTTTTCAAGCATAATACTTCTTCAGTTCATCAGCATTCACGAGATTTCTGAAATCCTCCCCGTCCATTCTAGTTAAAATCAATGCTCCTCTAGAAAAAGCTCTTTTTACCACATATGGTCCATCCCAATTCGAAGCGCATTTTCCTCTCGGGTCCTTCACTATAGGGACAATTTTCCTTAGTACCAACTCCCCCTCTCGGAACTGTCTAGGACGAACTTTCTTGTTGTAGGCTCGAATCATCCTTTTCTGATACAACTGCCCGTGACAAATTACTTTCAATCTTTTCTCCTCGATGAGATTCAACTGTTCATAACGAGCTCTAACCCATTCTACTTCCTCTAGACCAACTTCCATCAAAACCCGAAGTGAAGGGATCTCAACTTCAATAGGTAGGACTGCTTCCATCCCGTATACCAAAGAAAACGACGTTGCCCCTGTAGATGTACGGGCCGAAGTACGATATGCATGAAGAGCAAAAGGCAAGATCTCATGCCAATCTTTGTACACATTGGTCATCTTCTCGACAATTTTCTTGATGTTCTTGTTAGCTGCTTCTACTGCGCCATTCATCTTCAGACGGTAAGGTGCCGAATTATGATGTGTGATCTTGAATTGAGTATACACTTCTCTCATCATCTTATTGTTCAAATTGAGAGCATTATCTGAAATAATTCTTGCTGGCAACCCGTAACGGCATATGATTTCTTTCTTAACGAATCTGCATACCATCGACTTTATTACATTCGCATAGGAAGCAGCTTTTACCCAATTTGTGAAATAATCTATGGCCACCAGGATGAAACGATGTCCATTTGAAGCTTTCGGGGTAATAGGCCCTATCATATCCATTCCCCACATTGAAAAAGACCACGGTGCAGTCATGACATGTAATGGTGATGATGGCACATGAATCTTATCTGCATATATCTGGCATTTATGGCACTTCCAGGAATAACTGATACAATCTCTATCCATTGTCAACCAATAGTACCCTACCCTCATAATCTGTTTAGCAAGCATGTGACCATTAGCATGAGTGCCACATATCCCTTCATGGACCTCTTCTATAATTCTTCGAGCTTCAGCAGATACGACACATCTCAACAAGACTTGGTCTTTTCCTTTCTTGTAGAGAATCTCACTGTCTAAAACAAAACCCAAGTTCAGCCTTCTCAGAAACCTCTTGTCATTTTCTGTTGCTTGTTCCGGATACTGTTGACTCTTGATGTACTACAAGATGTCTTTATACCAGGGGAGGCCATCTGCTTCTTCTTCAATACTCAGACAGTGGGCAGGAGACTCATATATACTCATCTTTATGGGTACAACTTCAGCCCCTTCATTCACTTTAAACATTGATGACAAAGTAGCCAGAGCATCTGTCATTCGGTTTTCTTCTCGAGGAAATTAATTGAAATTAACTTCTTCAAACTCCTCCAATAAACTCAGTATGAGTTCTCTGTATCGGATTAGCTTTGTATCTCGGGTTTCCCATTCTCCTCTAGCTGGTATATCACTAAGGCTGAGTCTCCAAAAACTTCCAATACTTTGATCTTTCTGTCCACTGCAGCACAAAGGCCCATAGTACACGCTTCATACTCGGCAGTATTGTTTGTACAATCAAAATCCAATCTAGCAGTGAAAGGATAATAATCTCCTTCTGGGGATATAAGCACTGCACCGATTCCATGCCCCATGGCATTAGATGTGCCATTAAAATACATTTTCCATACTTTTTTTTTCAGAGGAATCTCATATGCTTGTGACACATACATCAAATCTTCATCCGAGAAGTCAAAGTTCAACGGCTCATAATCTTCCACTGCCCGACTTGCTAAAAATTCAGCCACTGCACTGCCCTTGATAGCTTTTTGACTTACATGTACAATGTCGTACTCTGATAATAAAACCTGCCATCTTGCCGTCCTCCCTGACAAAGAAGGTGCTTCCAACATGTACTTGACTAGATCAAGCTTGGCAATCAACAACGTTATGTGGTACAACATGTACTGTCTGAGCCTTCGAGCAGTCCAAGCTAAAGCACAACATAACTTTTCTACTGATGAATATTTCAACTCATAATTTGTGAACTTCTTGCTGAGGTAGTAAACTGCCTGTTCTTTCTTTCCAGTCTCATCAAGCTACCCCAAAACACAACCTATAGATCTCTCAAATACTGATAAATACAATATCATTGGTTTATCCGGAACAGGTGGCATTAATACTAGTGGGTTGGATAGATAATGTTTAACCTTTTCAAATGCAGTCTGACAACCTTCATCCCATTCTCCTGGATCACGTTTGCGAAGTAACTTAAATATTGGATCACACTTGTCGGTTAATTGAGAAATAAACTGAGCAATGTAATTCAATCTCCCTAGAAAGACTCGTACTTCCTTTTGAGTACGAGGTGGTGGCAAATTTTGAATGGCCTTTACTTTATCCGGGTCAATCTCAATTCCTCTTTTACTGACGACAAAACCCAACAATTTCCCCGAGGTGACTCCAAAAGTGCATTTTGCCGGATTTAGCTTGAGTCTGAACTTCCTTAATCGCTCAAAGAGCTTCTTGAGATTCGCAATATGCTCCTCTTCTCCTTGTAACTTTGCGATCATATCATCAACATAGACCTCAATTCCCTTATGCATCATATCATGAAACAAGGTCACCATGGCTCTTTGATATGTTGCCCTAACATTCTTCAACCCAAATGGCATTACCTTGTAGCAGAAGGTTCCCCACATTGTAACAAATATGGTTTTCTCCATATCTTTCGGTGCCATCTTGATCTGATTGTATCCTGAGAATCCGTCCATGAAAGAAAATAAAGAACTTTTTTGCCGTATTATCCACCAGAGTATCAATATGGGGCAAAGGGAAATTATCTTTAGGGCTGGCCTTGTTCAAATCACGGTAATCAATGCACATCCGCACCTTGCCATCCTTCTTTGGTACTGGAACAATATTTGCCACCCATTCTGGATATTTTGCCACCTCTAAGAACCCAGCATCAAGTTGTTTCTTCACCTCCTATTTTATCTTCAACAGCATTGTAGACACCTAATTTTGTCCGGGTTTTTTAAAAACCAATTTTGATTTGTCCCCTTCTCGGGTTTAATATTTTTGTAAAAGTCACGGTCGCGATTTTAGACTTTTAAAATATTCTAAATTATATATATCCTTTTTAGCTTTAATTGTTCAAATAAAAATCGGACCGTAAAATTACCAATTTTAAAATTCAATTTAAACCGGAGGTGAAAAAGTTTAGTCTTGAACTTTATTAGATTTTTAAAATAAATTTTTAAATTGAAAATATTTAAAAAAATAAAAAAAAGAGAGACTTCGAATAATGGATGGGTAATTTAGACATTAAACATTTTTTTAGGTTAGGGACATGTTAAAAAAGAGGCCGATGATTCCAAAAAAAAAAGAAAAGAGATTGGCGGCTGAAAGGAAAAAAGAAAAAGTTTTGGGGATTGGTATTGAATGATGGTGTACTGAGGGAAAAGCTCAGCTTTCTTCGGTTTCCATGTTCGTGGTCGACACCTCCATTATCGAAGAAGATATGGCATTCGTCAAATCTGCCTTGTCCCAGGTCATTGGCCTCTTGCCTGACAACTCTCTTGTTGGCTTGATCACCTTTGGCACCCTCGTCCATGTGCATGAGCTTGGCTTCAATACAACTCCTAGACCACCACGAGTTTCAAAGTCAGAGACAGGCTCATTTTCTTCCACAAATGCAAAAAAAGAAGGTTAATGGTTTTTCCTCTTTCCCAAATTCAACTCAGTGCTCACACAGCCCTCAGTCAGCTCGTGTTGCAGTAAGAAGCTACGCTACATTTCAAATTGATGAACTTGAGGATTTTGCAATGGGTAGGGCCCGAAATAATGTTGAACAGGCTGAAGTTCTTGATAATGATTTTGAGATGAATTATGTTGCTGTTGTTTCTGTGGCTGCCATGAAAGAGGCAATGGATAGAGCAGAGGCTAAATTTAGGCATGCAAAGGATATGAGGGACGGAGAGAATTTAAAGACTGCTCCCAACTGTAAAACCCAGGGGCTAAAACCTTACCTTTTAAACTTGAAGTTGGAAGCCTTAAGGACTCCATCGCAAGATCTCTTTCAGGTCTCAATTTCGATCATACTTTTTACGTTCTCGCTGTATAAAATTTAAACCCATCTCAGTCATGTATCGAATAGCTTCAAAATTAGCTTCATCTATTAGTTCCTCGACTTCGAAAAAACTGGTTTGTAGTAGGGTAATTTGCAATAAGAATTATGTGGCAAAGGATATCAGTTTTGGGGTTGGGGCACGTGCAACTATGCTGCAGGGTGTGTCTGAGGTTGCAGAAGCCGTGACAGTCATAATGGGACCAAAGGGCCGCAATGTAATCATTGAGAGTAGTCGAGGCTATCCTAAAGTCACAAAAGATGGTGTTACTGTTGCCAAAAGCATCAAATTTAAGGATAAGGCTAAAAATGTTGGCGCAGATCTTGTAAAGCAGGTTGCAAATGCCACCAATAAAGTTGCTGGAGATGGCACAACTTGCGCAACTGTCTTAACTCAGGCAATTATTTTGGAAGGCTGCAAGTCATTGGCTGCTGGTGTAAATGTGATGGACTTGCGAAGAGGAATTAATATAGCAGTTGATACTGTCATATCTGACTTGAAAAGTAGGGCAGTTATGAATGATAAGCACGCCAGAAGAAATTACACAGGTTGCCACTATTTCTGCAAATGGCGAACGTGAAATTGGAGAATTGATAGCAAGAGCAATGGAGAAGGTTGGGAAGGAAGGGGTCATTACTGTCACTGATGGGAATACTTTAGACAATGAGTTAGAAGTGGTGGAAGGAATGAAGCTAGGCAGAGGTTATATCTCTCCCTATTTTATTACTGATCAGAAGACCCAGAAATGTAGATGGTTGTTGAAGAAGGGACAAGCATAGGTTGAAGGAGCAGCGTGAGCGTAGGAGCGAGAGTTTGGCCAAGAAATATCAAGCACAAAACTGGTACAGCACTGACCTTCAGGAGGTTTTATGCAAGAAAGATCAAGCACAATACTGTCTTATCAGTGGTGAGAGCTAGTAAGCCAACTGAGCATAATAAACCTCAGCAAACTGGAGTTCAGCTCGGAAAGGATTTTCCTCAATCTGCATCTTTGCTGAAAGATGCTAACTTGACTAGAGACCCGAATCAAGCTTCAAGATCAGGATCAATACCTGCTAGTGAACCAATTGCACGTGTAGACTATCCTTTTCCTCCTCACCTTGAATATGCTTACCCTCCGCCAGATGGAAATATTTTGACCAATATTGTTAATGCTCTTATTGCTGTTCCCCGCTTCTATACCCAGGTGTTGCACCTAATGAATAAAATGAATATTCCAGCTCCATTTCGTATGGCTTTGCCCACACCGCCTCTGCCGCCTCCAGTACCTGCACCACAGCCACCACCCCCACCTTCTTCCACGCCTGCAAAACCTCATTTGGCAGATGAATCTTCTAGTGAATCAGAAATAGAGTCTTCGGATGAAGAGGTCAATGACAAAGATGTGCCCAAGAGGTAACAAGGAGAAACATATCAGGTTATTGGATTAGAGGGTTTGGGTTTGAAAAGAGCATGAATGAGCTTCCTGCCATGCTTAATGCTGTCGCTGGAAAGGAGCCAAGGGAAAAGCTTTTAGATAAAAGAGATTGGAAATTTTTGTTAAGGTTGGTAGGAGCAATTTTGGCAGCCTCGGGAAATCAAACAAAAAAGAAGAAGAGAATTTTGAATGGAAAATTAGGAAACGGTTTTTGCAAAGGGGACAAGCACAAGGTAATATTCTTTCATTTTATTTTTATATATATTATATGTTTATTGTGCTTGCTTTGGACATAGTATATTTTGATTTATATTTGGTATTTGATAATTTACTCTTATACGGATAATGTTGCTTGCTTTGGACATGGTCTATTATGGTGCATGCCTTAATGTCATTTTGCATATTCATAACATTTTAATAAATAAGGCAATATTCTCGAGTTCAATAATTCATGGTTTTCTCTGCTGGGTCTGCCGGAGAGTTTATCATTAATTATTAACGAAGGAATACCCTTTTCTAAAATAAAATGATTCGAATTTTTTTTGAAATAAATAAAACTTTCTATGTTTTGTCGGGTCTGTCGAGGAACATGAAAAGATTTTGGTATTAATAAACTCCGAGTCATTTTAAGCCATTTCACATGCCATGTCATCTTATGTCATCCATATGCCATGTCATCTTGCTTGTCATGTCGATTTCATTCACATGCCATGTCATCTTATGCCATGTCACATGCCATGTCATTTTATGTCATCCATTATGCCATGTCATCTTGTTTGCCATGTCGATTTCATTCACATGCCATGTCATCTTATGCAAGTTCATTTAGGTCTAGGTTACTTTATGAATGCCATATATTTTTTCGTGACATTTAGGTTTAAATCCATGCATTTCATGCATTATGTTTGCTGCATTGTTTCATGCATTTCATGTTCATGCCACTTGAATAATGACTTGAGCCAATTAATGGTTCAAAGTCATGCTCTCTTGAGCACACTTGTGGAAAATTAAGTTTGTCAAGTTGATTATTCTACCTTTGTGATTTTTTTTACTTAGCCAATTTTTATCTAACTTTCAAAAAGTCCTAACTACTGTTTGCAAATCATTTTATGGGTTTCAAATATTTTTACTTTGGTTTTTAAATGATTTTATCAAAGGCAAAATGTGTTGGCAAAGCAGTTTTTTTTCTCCTCCAAAAACTCGTACATCTCTGATTTTTCTGGGAATTCATCTTTGATCAAAAAATTAAGCTGATTTTTTCTCGTGTAGTTTTACATGTCCTGAGTCTCCGGTACTTTTTTCAGAATTTTTGGAATTTTTAAAAATAGGGTAAAAAATCGTGGATTAAAACTGGACAGTGGAGTCATAATTGAATTTAAAGAAAAACCATTTTTCTGTTTTGCTTAATTTACTTAGAGTGGGCTGATTAGGAGGGTTAGCTACTGACTTAGGGTAATTTCTAAACCTTTTAAAACTCTAAAAATGGTTTTTCAAGTCCCAGGTTAAGGGTAGTCAAGTCCGATTTTTTTTAAACTTAGGAAATTAGAGCCATTTAAAAATTTTTAGCCCAGTTTTTATTTTTAATTCAAGCTTTTCAAAATTGTTTTCAAACAATCACAAAGTATTTTGGTTTTAGAATATTTAATTTGACATATTTTCCTAAGGTAGCCGGATATCTTTTTAGATATACGGATTTCCTTAATTAAAGGAAAAAATACATTTCATGCATTGCATTTTTATATTCATGCATTTTATATAATAATATGTGATTCTTGCCATAATAATTTCTATGATATTGTTGTTATTTTGATTTATATTTTTTGATGTTACATGGTTTATTATATGGTTTTGAATATTTCATGATATCCTATGCTTTTATTTAGTTATTTTTATTTAGCATATACTATGTTCATGCATTATTATTTTCATGCATATTATATGATAGCATTATTTTATTCCATGTCATTTAAATTATATGCCATACCATTCATATTTTTCATGTCATTTAGGTTGCATTATATTATTAGACTTTACTATGTCATTTTATTTATGTCATGCATATACATATTCATTTATTTTAAATGTTTTCAAAAAAGATAATGGTTTTCAATAAAATAAAGATATTCCCGAGCTAAAATAATTCATGAGTTCTCTACCGGGTTTGCTGGAGGGAATATCATCAATTATCATTAATAAAGGAATATCTTTCTTTCCAAAAACGAGAATGATTTGGAAAGTTTTCCAAATTAATAAAAATTTCTATATTTTGCCACGTTTGTTGGGGAATATAGGAAAATTTTGAATTTATAAATTCCGAATCATTTTCAATTAAAAATGGAATTATTTTTTCTTTAAATTGGGAATTAACTTGAAATACTAAATTTTGAAATACTAAATTTAAAACCGATTTTTTTTACCGAGACTTGAGATAACACACGATTAATAAGGTACCGTTTTATACGGGCGTTGTGGGGGTGCTAATCCTTCCCCGCACGTAACCGAGTCCCGAACCCGTTTCTTTGATTTCTCTGGTATAAACGCAGGCTTAAAATTGGTTTTAAAAATGTTTTAATTAACTTTTAAAATATTTTATAAAACCGGTTTTAATAGGTGGCCGATCACACCTAGCTAAAAAAGATTGGTGGCGACTCCATGTCTTTTTCAAGGTCATTTTCAAAACCTTCATTTTTCTAGAGGAATTAAGTCGACTTTTCCTCGATTTTTTAAAAGTCACGCTTAACGAATAATAAAGTCTTGCGATGAGACTCGTTATTTTTTAGGTTGCGACAGCTTGGCGACTCCACTGGGGACTATTAGAGAGTCAGGCCCAGAATTAGTCGTGTGTTATCAAAGTCTCGATTTTGTTCGTTTAATTGGTATTTAAATTTAATTCCCACATTTTTTAATAAGGAGAATTTTGAAAATAATAAAATGTTTTTAAATATGTTCATTCTCATGTGCATGCATTTTATTATTGTTCTCTAGTTATTTAAGGTTGTATATTATAATTGCTTGTTGGTTAATGCGTTACACTATTCTTGAATGTTTTAATTGCTAGGGCATTTAGAATAAGGTTTGTAGAATAGGTAGTGAAAGGTTTGTTATTCCTCCACACACACTACACGTGCATTTGCATAACATGAATCCTCTACCCGGGTTCCGTCCTTTTAAGTGGGAGTAAAGTAACTAAGCCTTCGTGATTGATCCTCCGTATGGGCTAGTGAAACACTTTCGGAGTATAAAGTACCTAATGCCTTCGTGATGATCCTCCGTATGGGCATAGGAAAATATACTCTAACGAATTGAATTCGCTTTTATCGGGGTGCCTTACTAGCCTTCACCGGCGACAGTGAGGAACAATTCGGGGCCTTAGAACCGATTCACCCTCATATAGTGAACCCAGGCAAAGCCATGCCGGATTTCCGTTAGATATACCGAAAATAGGAACACATGGAGGGACATTTCTAAACCTTTTGTTACCTATTTTACACTTCGAATAAGTGTGGTAGATCGGGCAGCGATGTACGTACATCGCCCGTAATAAATGTGATACTTCGCCTTGAAGGCATCGTGATGCCTAAAGAAGCAGATATTGTTGGGGCAGATGTTCATTAGCTGTTTTTTTATATAAAAAAAAAAATCCTTTTTCAAGCATTTTTGCATGTTGCACATTTCATGCATGTGTGAATAGAGCATGTACATTTTTTGTTGTATTATTGATCTCATTCTTTGCAGTAAACAGTTGGAAATTTTATTTGATGATTTCATAAAACCGGTAGTGTCACATGAACATTTGCATATTGTACCATAGTAGGATCCACCCTGAAATTCTTTTGAAAATGATGTGATTTGTTTATCTCAAAAAAAATCAAAAAAAAAAAATCATAAATTTGGAGGCAAATCTTGCATAATGAGATTTTTGAAAAATCAAGATTTAAGTCCCACCAATTTCGTGTAATCATTGATTTCTTTGTATATACCTTTGTGTTAATTCATTTTTTTTTCCATGTATCATTTTGACATCATGTTATAGTCCTAACATGCATGGTTATTCATTGTAAAATACATTTGTGATATAGATGGTCATTCTTTGTATATACCCTAGTGTAAATTTATGAGTTCTTTACATGCATCATGTTGGCATCAAGTTGCATTCATGCATTCATAGTCAGCATGATTTTTTTGTATATATCCATATATCAATTTATTCTTTCTTTACATGCATCATGTTGGCATCAAGTTGCATTCATGCATTCATAGTCAGCATGATTTTTCTGTATATATCCATATATCAATTTATTCTTTCTTTACATGCATCATGTTGGCATCAAGTTGTATTCATGCATTCATAGTCAGCGTGATTTTTTTGTATATATCCATATATCAATTTATTCTTTCTTTACATGCATCATGTTGGCATCAAGTTGCATTCATGCATTCATAGTCAGCATGATTTTTCTGTATATATCCATATATCAATTTATTCTTTCTTTACATGCATCATGTTAGCATCAGGGTGCATTCATGGCATACATAGTCATCATGATATGCTCATGCATTAATTTGTCATGTTGGCATCAAGTTGCATTCATGCATTCATAGTCAGCATGATTTTTCTGTATATATCCATTATCAATTTATTCTTTCTCTATATGCATCATGGTAGCATCAAGTTGCATTCATGCATTCATAGTCAGTATAATTTTTCTGTATATATTCATGCATTAATTTGCTTATTCTTCACATGCATCATGTTGGCATCAGGTTGCATTCATGGCATACACAGTCATCATGAGTTCTCCATATATGCTCACGCATTAATTTGACATATTGGCGTCAAGTTGCATTCATGACATACACGGTCAGCATGATTAACTTTGTATATACTCTGTCTCAATCATTTATTCTTCACATGCATCATAATTGACATTGTGTGGCATTGATAGTGTATATGATCATTCATTGAGAAATGCATTTGGAACATACATGGTCATTCATTGCATATATCCATGCATTGATTTTTCTTATTCTTTAAATGCATCATGTTGGCATCGTGTTGAATTTATAACATACATGGTCAACATGTTTTCACTGTATATGACCACACATAACTTTGTTTATCCTTCACATGCATCAAATTGCACTCATGACATTCATAGCTCATTCATCATGAATCACATTAATAAGATGAAATAGAAATTGGCTTAGCTTTGAAGAGTTTTCTTCGTCAGCTAAAAGCTATGACCCCAACAGCAAGTGCGAGTATCATATTGGGGCAATTGGGCATTCGACTAAAAAATGCAGAAAACTGAAGGAAAGAATTGAGGGTCTTGTCCACGATGGCATTTGGATTCCAGAGCTTATCGAACATTGGAAATTTGTTTTACCATAGATTGATTTCCTCTTGAAGAATTTTGAGGATAAGATTTGTTATCTTTGAAAGCATGTCAATAGGAGCATTCTGATGCATATATTTCTACACTTTGATGATGAAAGTTCTTGTCTCATGATGACATCTACATGAAATAAATAAATTTTGAATTTAAATATTCTGTGTTCACTTTATTTTAGCAATAAATTTGAATTTGCAAAAACAAATGAAACTTTGAGAAAATTTGTGGTAAACAATAAATAAGTGGTTTTCACATGAAATAATGAACAATCTTGAGAATATTGATGATCATTGTTAGAAATGACCCAATACCTTCAGCCTTTTTTTTGGCTTTCCTAAGCCTAAATCTTTTGAACCGAGAACACTTGAAAGACCAAATGCTTCAAGGAATATGAATGATTTGACTTCATAAAACCATTGTCATCATAGAATAAGCAAAGACGTAGATCTTAGTCTATGCTATGAGTAAAGGAACGAACTTTTTGAAAATTTTCAAATTCCTTGAAAATCAAACAAATGAGACATTCTTTCAAGAATCCAGATTTTGATAATTTGGTGTGTGTCAAGATTGTGCTAAAACCATTCATGACCTTTCCCAATGACTACAAAACACTAATTGCCCAGACATCACTTCATGATTGACACCCTGGGGCACAATGATTAAACTAGATTATCCCTTGTCCCAGAGAAAACCTGTTTTTGGGTCATATTTTCCTTGTCTCTTCAAAGAACTCAGATTGGAAACTCAGCCTTTTCAAAACAGACCTAGGCTTGCCATGTTCCTCGTTGATACAAATTCGCATGGTTAATCAAATTGGGGCATCATATATGGAAATGATGGATACATAGTGAAGAAGGATGGGCTAATGCATGAATCATTGGGGGCATGCGACGAAAAAAAACAAAAAAAGAAAAAAGAAAAAGAAAAATCGTGATATCATGCATATGAGAATTCGGATGATTCCAAAGTGCAAAATGAAATTCTGAATATCTATTTCCCCTGGGGATTGCTTTTCAATGCGAATATTTGTGCTTGACATGAGAAATGGCCATCTTTCATATCCCTTTCGCACAAAAAGAAATTATCCATAGTCACCCCTTTTGAGCCAAAAGAATTCTTTCTTCTTTGAACCCTGATCAAGGATCACCCTCTACACTAGGGGGCAAATGCGAGGAAATATCTTTTTAAAGATCATTGAGAAATGAGTCCTAGCTCAAAGACAGATACAAAGCAAATGAAGCCCTGAATAAATATGGGCGCACTTTGTCCAAAAAAAAGAAAAGAAAGATGGCGAAATGAAAGCCAAGAAAAACAAAAGAAAAACACAATGAAAAAAGTAAACAAAATATGCGAAAGACATGGCCAATTGAAAGCCAAAAGCAAAGAAGAAAAAGAGCAAAGTCAAAAGGAAAGAAATGTCCAAGAAGGGACAAATGCTTCAAAGAGAATCCTCCTCAAGAAATGATCCTTGATCTGATTACCCTCAAACACATATTTTGGGCCTATTTATCCTTTCTTTCTGAACCTTGAGCCATGGCCTACATTACGTGCTTTAAAAGTCCATTTTGATCAAGCATGGATATTTAATTTGAAGGGTTTTTCCTCAGATTTTATCCCATCTCATCGAATTCTCATTTCACTAAGGAAGAATTTAGAATACTCAAGTGTATGGTAGAACGAAAAAAGAGAAAGAAAAATTGGAAAGAATGGGGCTCTAGGGCGAAAACCCAAAAATAGGGGGTCTAGAGCAAAATGGAAATTTTTGATGCCATCTATGAAAGTGCCGATACCACAAAAAGAGAAGGTCATCTTAAAAAGTGGTCATCGAGGAACATTTAGGAATTCCTGAACTTCCAAATTGTCAATTCTCATTCAGAGGATTGTCTTCAAAAACTGAAACTTTTTCTCCAAGATTAAACTTTCCGATTTAAACATCTCGGCCAATCTTGACGCTTGTCAAAATGCCTTGATATGGAAACTAAAAGAATGTTGAATTTGTTTGGTTCTCAATAAATTCATGATTTATAAAACCTGTTCCATTTGTTAGCCTAGAAGGGATATACAATTTTGTCATGAAGTTTTCCTCGAAAAGACAGAATCTTGTTATACCAAGCCTTGCCAATCCGAGTTAAAAAACCCAGATTGACACTTAGAGAAATTTCTAACAATGATCATCAGTCTTCAAAAGATTTCTACATCACACATTGTGGGGTTAATATTTTTGTTCAGAAGTTTTCAAAATGCGAAAACAAATAAAGGGATTTTTTGAAATACCCATTTTGATGTTGACATGAGACAAGAATTTTTCAAAACTCAAAGGTGTAGAACTGCCAAGATAGGTCCTAACTTCCAGATATGAGAAGAAGAAATAGAACCCGGTGCAGATCTCTATTGATGAAAATCTGAAAACTATTGGGGCAAAGAGAATAGCCAAAATGAATTGAAGATATACTCTGATTTGAAGAGGAAAAATGAATTTGAAAGGCTAAGCCAAAGTCTAGAAAAACAACCGGGGGCATTTGCATCACTCATGAGCATTCATCTCTTTATCGAGCTTTTGCATCTGCACAGTGTCAGCAAGCATTTGCATCATTCATGGGTATTTGCATTGGCATTATTCCATAAGCATCTGCATTTTACATTTACATTCTTCATGGAATTCGCATTTGCGTCATCTCAAGCAATTGCATCATTTCTAGAATCATTGCATTTTCATTAATGTGTGGTAATTGTAGTTACACCATTCATAGACCAGTTATATGAACACAATTAGTAGGGGCATCTGCATCATGAAACATGGGCATCAATCCAAGCCATTTGCATTTGCACCAAGAAACATTTACATCAATCCAAGCCATTGACATTTGCACCATGAAGCATGAGCATCTTGTTAAAAGACATGTGCATCTGCATCATTTCTCAAAGCTTCTGGTGAGATATCCAGAATTTTACAGTTTTAAAAGTGAACAAGTCTTCGGTGGTGATAGCTGAAGCCTCTGGTGGAGATATCCAAGGTTTTATAATTTTGAAAATGAGAAATCTTCTTTTAGAGGAGTTACCCAGAATTTTACAATGAGCAAGTCTTTGGTGGTGATAGCCAAAGCTTCTGGTGGGGATATCCAGAATTTTACAGTTTTAAAAGTGAACAAGACTTTGGTGGTGATAGCTGAAGCCTCTGGTGGAGATATCCAGGGTTTTATAATTTTGAAAATAAGAAATCTTCTTCTGAAGGAGTTACCCAGAATTTTACAATGAGCAAGTCTTTGGTGGTGATAGCCAAAGCTTCTGGTGGGGATATCCATAATTTTTCAGTTTTAAAAGTGAACAAGTCTTCGGTGGTGATAGCTGAAGCCTCTGGTGGAGATATCCAGGGTTTTATAATTTTGAAAAATGAGAAATCTTCTTTTGGAGGAGTTATCCAGAATTTTATTCAACATGTGCATCTACATCAAGAAGCATTTGCATCAATCTAAGTTAGTTGAATCTGCATCAAGAAAGTTTGCATCAAATCAAGTCATTTACATTTGCATCAAAGACATTTGCACCAATCTAAGTCATTTGTATCTACATCAAGAAGCATTTGCATTAACTAAAGACATTTGCATTTGCATCATGAAGCATTTGCATCATCTCTTAAAGCTGTCAGGTATAATCGAACTCGTTTTGCTTCTCAAATGAGTCGAGCCCCGAGATCATCGTCGAGGTACCTTTTTTTTATTATTATGAACAAGTCTTCGGTAGTGATAGCTGAAGCCTCTGGTGGAGATATCCAGAGTTTTAAAATCCTTTGAAAAGGTAGAAAGTCTTCGGTGGTGATAGCTGAAGCTTCTGGAGGTGATACCCAGAATTTTTTACAGTTTTAAAATGAGCAAGACTTTGGTGGTGATAGCCGAAGCTTCTGGAGGTGATACCCAGAATTTTTTACAGTTTTAAAAATGAGAAAGACTTTGGTGGTGATAGCCGAAGCTTCTGAGGTGATACCCAGAACTTTTTACAGTTTTAAAAATGAGCAAGACTTTGGTGGTGATAGCCGAAGCTTTTGGAGGAAATACCCAAAATTTTAAACACAGCTGAGAACAAGACAGGTTAAGGCCCCGAGACCATCTTCGAGGTCATTTGCTTTCTTGCAAGTCGAATTCGTTTTCTTAAGACGAGTCGAGCCTTGAGACCGCCGTCAAGGTATTTCCTTTTGTTTTAAATCGAATTCATTCTGTTTTATCAAATGAGTGGAGCCTCGAGACCACCGTCGAGGTATTTCCTTTTGTTTTAAATCGAATTCATTCTGTTTTATCAAATGAGTCGAGCCTCGAGACCACCGTCGAGGTATTTCCTTTTGTTTTAAATCGAATTCATTCTGTTTTATCAAATGAGTCGAGCCTCGAGACCACCGTCGAGGTATTTCCTTTTGTTTTAAATCGAATTCATTCTGTTTTATCAAATGAGTCGAGCCTCGAGACCACCGTCGAGGTATTTCCTTTTGTTTTAAATCGAATTCATTTTATTTTATCAAATGAGTTGAGCCTCGAGACCACCGTCGAGGTATTTCCTTTTGTTTTAAATCGAATTCATTCTGTTTTATCAAATGAGTCGAGCCTCGAGACCACCGTCGAGGTATTTCCTTTTGTTTTAAATCGAATTCATTTTGTTTATCAAATGAGTCGAGCCTCGAGACCACCGTCGAGGTATTTCCTTTTGTTTTAAATCGAATTCATTCTGTTTTATCAAATGAGTCGAGCCTCGAGACCACCGTCGAGGTATTTCCTTTTGTTTTAAATCGAATTCATTTTGTTTTATCAAATGAGTCGAGCCTCGAGACCACCGTCGAGGTATTTCCTTTTGTCTTAAATCGAAATCATTCTGTTTTATCAAATGAGTCGAGCCTCGAGACCACCGTCGAGGTATTTCCTTTTGTTTTAAATCGAATTCATTCTGTTTTATTGCATGAGTCGAGCCTCGAGACCACCGTCGAGGTATTTCCTTTTGTTTTAAATCGAATTCATTTTGTTTTACCAAATGAGTCGAGCCTCGAGACCACCTTCGAGGTATTTCCTTTTGTTTTAAATCGAATTCATTCTGTTTTATCAAATGAGTCGAGCCTTGAGACCACCGTCGAGGTATTTCATTTTGTTTTAAATCGAATTCATTCTGTTTTATCAAATGAGTCGAGCCTTGAGACCACCGTCGAGGTATTTTCTTTTGTTTTAAATCGAATTCATTCTATTTTATCAAATGAGTCGAGCCTTGAGACCACCGTCGAGGTATTTCTTTTTGTTTTAAATCGAATTCATTCTGTTTTATCAAATGAGTCGAGCCTTGAGACCACCGTCGAGGTATTTCCTTTTGTTTTAAATCGAATTCATTCTGTTTTATCAAATGAGTCGAGCCTTGAGACCACCGTCGAGGTATTTCCTTTTCTTTTAAATCGAATTCATTCTATTTTATCAACTGAGTCGAGCCTTGAGACCACCGTCGAGGTATTTTGGTTTTGTTTTAAATCGAATTCATTCTGTTTTATCAAATGAGTCGAGCCTTGAGACCGCCGTTGAGGTATTTCCTTTTGTTTTAAATCGAATTCATTCTGTTTTATCAAATGAGTCGAGCCTTGAGACCACCGTCGAGGTATTTTGTTTTGTTTTAAATCGAATTCATTCTGTTTTATCAAATGACTCGAGCCTTGAGACCACCGTCGAGGTATTTCCTTTTGTTTTAAATCGAATTCATTCTGTTTTATCAAATGAGTCGAGCCTTGAGACCACCGTCAAGGTATTTTGTTTTGTTTTAAACCGAATTCATTCTGTTTTATCAAATGAGTCGAACCTTGAGATCGTCATCGAAGACCTTCGGGCACCAGTTTTTTTCAAAGACCTCCGGGCACAATTTCAAAGACCTCCGGGCACCAATTTTTTAAGACCTCCGGGCATAATTTTTAAGACCTCCGGGCACCATTTTAAAGACCTCCAGGCACTATTTTAAAGACCTCTGGGCACAATTTTCAATTTTAAAGACCTCCGGGCACCATTTGAAAGACCTCCGGGCACCAGTTTTTTAAGACCTCCGGGCACAATTTTAAAGACCTCCGGGCACCATTTCAAAGACCTTCGGGCACCAGTTTTAAAGACCTTCGGGCACCAGTTTAAAAGACCTCCGGGCACTAGTATTTTAAGACCTCCGGGCACCAATTTTAAAGACCTCCGAGCACTATTTTAAGACCTCCGGGCACCAATTTTAAATACCTTCGGGCATAAATTTTTCTTTTGAAAATCGAATTCGTTTCCTTAAGACGAATCGAGCCTTGTTTAGGTAGGGAATTCAATTTAAGGACAACATCTTCAATTTACTGTTTAAAAAAAAATGAAAAAAATATATAGAAAAAAAGAAAAAAAAGAAAAAAGAAGAAAATGAAGAAAAAAGAAGAAAATTAAAAATGCAAAAATGAATGAAGAAATGAAAAAAAAACCCCTTTCCTTTCCTTCACATGTGATTTCACAGACCGGACAAAATTGTTGTCTATTTTATCTTTGCCTGATTCCTGATTCTCAGTAATAGCCAAAGAGGGGCAGCTGTAGACACCTAATTTTGTCCGGGTTTTTTAAAAACCAATTTTGATTTGTCCCCCTCTCGGGTTTAATATTTTTGTAAAAGTCACGGTCGCGATTTTAGACTTTTAAAATGTTCTAAATTATATATATCCTTTTTAGCTTTAATTGTTCAAATAAAAATCGGACCGTCAAATTACCAATTTTAAAATTCAATTTAAACCCGAGGTGAAAAAGTTTAATCTTGAACTTTATTAGATTTTTAAAATAAATTTTTAAATTGAAAATATTTAAAAAAAAAAAAGATACTTGGAATAAAGGATGGGTAATTTAGACATTACACATTTTTTTAGGTTAGGGACATGTTAAAAAACAGGCCGATGATTCCAAAAAAAAAAAAGAAAAGAGATTGGCGGCTGAAAGGAAAAAAGAAAAAGTTTTGGGGATTGGTATTGAATGATGGTGTACTGAGGGAAAAGCTCAGCTTTCTTCGGTTTCCATGTTCGTGGTCGACACCTCCTTTATCGAAGAAGAAATGGCATTCCTGAAATCTGCCATGTCACAGGTCATTGGCCTCTTGCCTGACAACTCTCTTGTTGGCTTTATCACCTTTGGCACCCTCGTCCATGTGCATGAGCTTGGCTTCAGTACCACTCCTAGACCACCACGAGTTTCAAAGTCAGAGACAGGCTCATTTTCTTCCACAAATGCAAAAAAAGAAGGTTAATGGTTTTTCCTCTTTCCCAAATTCAACTCAGTGCTCACACAGCCCTCAGTCAGCTCGTGCTGCAGCAAGAAGCTACGCTACATTTCAAATTGATGAACTTGAGGATTTTGCAATGGGTAGGGCCCGAAATAATGTTGAACAGGCTGAAGTTCTTGATAATGATTTTGAGATCAATTATGTTGCTGTTGTTTCTGCGGCTGCCATGAAAGAGGCAATGGATAGAGCAGAGGCTAAATTTAGGCATGCTAAGGATATGAGGAACAGAGAGAATTTAAAGACTGCTCCCAACTGTAAAACCCAGGGGCTAAAACCTTACCTTTTAAACTTGAAGTTGGAAGCCTTAAGGACTCCATCGGAAGCTCTCTTTCAGGTCTCAATTTCGGTCATACTTTTTACGTTCTCGCTGTATAAAATTTAAACCCATCTCAGTCATGTATCGAATAGCTTCAAAATTAGCTTCATCTATTAGTTCCTCGACTTCGAAAACACTGGTTTGTAGTAGGGTAATTTGCAATAGGAATTATGTGGCAAAGGATATCAGTTTTGGGGTTGGGGCACGTGCAGCTATGCTACAGGGTGTGCCTGAGGTTGCAGAAGCCGTGAAAGTCACAATGGGACCAAAGGGCCGCAATGTAATCATTGAGAGTAGTCGAGGCTATCCTAAAGTCACAAAGGATGGTGTTACTGTTGCCAAAAGCATCAAATTTAAGGATAAGGCTAAAAATGTTGGCGCAGATCTTGTAAAGCAGGTTGTAAATGCCACCAATAAAGTTGCTGGAGATGGCATAACTTGCGCAACTGTCTTAACTCAGGCAATTCTTTTGGAAGGCTGCAAGTCATTGGCTGCTGGTGTAAATGTGATGGACTTGCGAAGAGGAATTAATATGGCAGTTGATAATGTCGTATCTGACTTGAAAAGCAGGGCAGTTATGAATGATAAGCACACCAGAAGAAATTACACAGGTTGCCACTATTTTTGCAAATGGCGAACGTAAAATTGGAGAATTGATAGCAAGAGCAATGGAGAAGGTTGGGAAGAAAAGGGTCATTACTGTCACTGATGGGAATACTTTAGACAATGAGTTAGAAGTGGTGGAAGGAATGAAGCTAGGCAGAGGTTATATCTCTCCCTATTTTATTACTGATTAGAAGACCCAGAAATGTAGATGGTTGTTGAAGAAGGGACAAGCATAGGTTGAAGGAGCAGCGTGAGCGTAGGAGCGAGAGTTTGCCCAAGAAATATCAAGCACAAAACTGGTGCAAGAAAGATCAAGCACAATACTGTCTTATCAATGGTGAGAGCTAGTAAGCCAACTGAGCATAACAAACCTCAGCAAACTGGAGTTCAGCTCGGAAAGGATTTTCCTCAATCTGCATCTTTGCTGAAAGATGCTAACTTGACTAGAGACCCGAATCAATCTTCAAGATCAGGATCAATACCTGCTAGTGAACCAATTGCACCTAGACTTGGTGTAGACTATCCTTTTCCTCCTCACCTTGAATATGCTTACCCTCCGCTAGATGGAAATATTTTGACCAATATTGTTAATGCTCTTATTGCTGTTCCCCGCTTTTATACCCAGGTGTTGCACCTAATGAATAAAATGAATATTCCAGCTCCATTTCGTATGGAAAGCCCACACCGCCTCTGCCACCTCCAGTACCTGCAGCACAGCCACCACCCCCACCTTCTTCCACGCCTGCAAAACCTCATTTGGCAGATGAATCTTCTAGTGAATTAGAAATGGAGTCTTCGGATGAAGAGGTCAATAACAAAGATGTGCCCAAGAGGTAACAAGGAGAAACATATCAGGTTATTGGATTAGAGGGTTTGGGTTTGAAAAGAGCATGAATGAGCTTCCTGCCATGCTTAATGCTGTCGCTGGAAAGGAGCCAAGGGAAAAGCTTTTAGATAAAAGAGATTGGAAATTTAAGTTAAGGTTGGTAGGAGCAATTTTGGCAGCCTCGGGAAATCAAACAAAAATGAAGAAGAGAATTTTGAATGGAAAATTAGGAAACGGTTTTTGCAAAGGGGACAAGCACAAGGTAATATTCTTTCATTTTATTTTTATATATATTATATGTTTATTGTGCTTGCTTTGGACATAGTATATTTTGATGTATATTTGGTATTTGATAATTTACTCTTATACGGATAATGTTGCTTGCTTTGGACATGGTCTATTATGGTGCATGCCTTAATGTCATTTTGCATATTCATAACATTTTAATAAATAAGGCAATATTCTCGAGTTCAATAATTCATGGTTTTCTCTGCTGGGTCTGCCGGAGAGGTTATCATTAATTATTAACGAAGGAATACACTTTTCTAAAATAAAATGATTCGAAATTTTTTTTTAAATAAATAAAACTTTCTATGTTTTGTCGGGTCTGTCGAGGAACATGAAAAGATTTTGGTATTAATAAACTCCGAGTCATTTTAAGCCATTTCACATGCCATGTCATCTTATGTCATCCATATGCCATGTCATCTTGCTTGTCATGTCGATTTCATTCACATGCCATGTCATCTTATGCCATGTCACATGCCATGTCATTTTATGTCATCCATTATGCCATGTCATCTTGTTTGCCATGTCGATTTCATTCACATGCCATGTCATCTTATGCAAGTTCATTTAGGTCTAGGTTACTTTATGAATGCCATATATTTTTTCGTGACATTTAGGTTTAAATCCATGCATTTCATGCATTATGTTTGCTGCATTGTTTCATGCATTTCATGTTCATGCCACTTGAATAATGACCTGAGCCAATTAATGGTTCAAAGTCATGCTCTCTTGAGCACACTTGTGGAAAATTAAGTTTGTCAAGTTGATTATTCTACCTTTGTGATTTTTTTTTACTTTAGCCAATTTTTATCTAACTTTCAAAAAGTCCTAACTACTGTTTGCAAATCATTTTATGAGTTTCAAATATTTTTACTTTGGTTTTTAAATGATTTTATCAAAGGCAAAATGTGTTGGCAAAGCAGTTTTTTTTCTCCTCCAAAAACTCGTACATCTCTGATTTTTCTGGGAATTCATCTTTGATCAGAAAATTAAGCTGATTTTTTCTCGTGTAGTTTTACATGTCCTGAGTCTCCAGTACTTTTTTCAAAATTTTTGGAATTTTTAAAAATAGGGTAAAAAATCATGGATTAAAACTGGTTAGTGGAGTCATAATTGAATTTAAAGAAAAACCATTTTTCTGTTTTGGTTACTTTACTTAGAGTGGGCTGATTAGGAGGGTTAGCTACTGACTTAGGGTAATTTCTAAACCTTTTAAAACTCTAAAAATGGTTTTTCAAGTCTCATGTTAAGGGTAGTCAAGTCCAATTTTTTTAAAACTTAGGAAATTAGAGCCATTTAAAAATTTTTAGCCCAGTTTTTATTTTTAATTCAAGCTTTTCAAAATTGTTTTCCAACAATCACAAAGTATTTTGGTTTTAGAATATTTAATTTGAAATATTTTCCTAAGGTAGCCGGATATCTTTTTAGATATACGGATTTCCTTAATTAAAGGAAAAAATACATTTCATGCATTGCATTTTTATATTCATGCATTTTATATAATATGTGATTCTTGCCATAATAATTTCTATGATATTGTTGTTATTTTGATTTATATTTTTTGATGTTACACGGTTTATTATATGGTTTTGAATATTTCATGATATCCTATGCTTTTATTTAGTTGTTTTTATTTAGCATATACTATGTTCATGCATTATTATTTTCATGCATATTATATGATAGCATTATTTTATTCCATGTCATTTAAATTATATGCCATACCATTCATATTTTTCATGTCATTCAGGTTGCATTATATTATTAGAATTTACTATGTCATTTTATTTATGTCATGCATATACATATTCATTTATTTTAAATGTTTTCAAAAAAGATAATGGTTTTCAATAAAATAAAGATATTCCCGAGCTAAAATAATTCATGAGTTCTCTACCGGGTTTGCTGGAGGGAATATCATCAATTATCATTAATAAAGGAATATCTTTCTTTCCAAAAACGAGACTGATTCGGAAAGTTTTCCAAATTAATAAAAATTTCTAAATTTTGCCACGTTTGTTGGGGAATATAGGAAAATTTTGAATTTATAAATTCCGAATCATTTTCAATTAAAAATGGAATTATTTTTTCTTTAAATTGGGAATTAACTTGAAATACTAAATTTAAAACCGATTTTTTTTACCGAGACTTGAGATAACACACAATTAATAAGGTACCGTTTTATACGGGCGTTGTGGGGGTGCTAATCCTTCCCCGCACGTAACCGAGTCCCGAACCCATTTCTTTGATTTCTCTGGTATAAACGCAGGCTTGAAATTGGTTTTAAAAATGTTTTAATTAACTTTTAAAATATTTTATAAAACCGGTTTTAATAGGTGGCCGATCACACCTAGCTAAAAAAGATTGGTGGCGACTCCATGTCTTTTTCAAGGTCATTTTCAAAACCTTCATTTTTCTAGAGGAATTAAGTCAACTTTTCCTCGATTTTTTAAAAGTAACGCTTAACGAATAATAAAGTCTTGCGATGAGACTCGTTATTTTTTAGGTTGCGACAAGCATGTCCGGTCTCATTCTTTTCAACTTTTGCTGAATTGGATTGCATTCTGGCCTTAAAGGGAGCTTATGAACCACAATGTTCGGATCCAACCCTGGCATGTCTTGGTAAGACCATGCAAACACATCCACATATTCCTGGAGCAAGGCTATTAATTCACCTTTTATTGATGATGACAATGAAGTTTCGATTTTGACTTCCTTTATCTCTTCACCATATCCCAGATTTATCATTTCCAATAATTCCTTATGAGGAAATACTTGTTTTTCCTCTTGTTCTATTTTCCTTAATAGATCCGGAGGTAGACCATAATCCTCAATATCTTCATTAGCCTCAAAATCACCCATGCAAATGGGTCTTTCAAAACAATTTCAGAATTACTGACAGGAAGTCCTTATATTCCGCATCCGTACACCTGTAAATAGGTGGAGAAGAAACAATATAGGAATATATATATAATGAAACAAAATAAATAACAAAAATAAAAGAATGTGGACACATCAATATGGATAAAACGCATTATGCTTGTTATTTGTTGAATGAAAATGTTTAAACAAAAAGCCCATTACAGAAAAAACTCTTAATATCTCTGGGTAAAGATAATTAAGATTGCTTTTTTAAAAGTATTACGTTGGAATAGACTTAAAAACTATGGGCAACTCAGTCGCACTCCAATTGGTTAGTCTATATCCTGGTGGACAAGGTCGCACCATCCAGTTCCCACTGTCACTTTCCATCCCTTCTTTCCTGATCATGCAAATCACCATATCCTGAATCTGCCCCTTTTTATTCACATGGAATTTTTCAAAATCTTGCTCGATCATTATGAGTACATCTTTTGAATTCTTTTCTCCGAATAGAAAACCAGCAAAGCGAAAGTTGTGAAGGATTGGTGGGAAAGTCATGGGTTCCCATTCAATATCCATACCCGTGAGACGGGCCATTCTTCTTTGTCTGTTCCTTTCAACCTGTTTCCTCCTCTCATGAGCCTTCGAAAGATACCCTAAGCCAAACCGATCTTTCTTTCCCACTGCTTCCATTGCTCGGGCGATCCCTTGAAAATATTTCCCCAAACCCTTTCCAGCCCTGCAACCTTTTCCCATTGTGGTTTTTACTCCCAGCCTTGTGTTCTTGGACAATCGTGGTTTTGGATTTTTTCGTCCTTCAGCGACGAAAATCGCATTTACGAATTCCAAAGACCGAAAAAAACATTCTATGGCATCTTCATTGGGTTCAACATAAGGAGATTCAGTAGATGCGGAGTCTATTATGTCTTCTTATCCTGATACAGTGATCAAACAACCCTTCATCACATCTTTTAGCTTTTGGTGGAGAGACGAGGGTACAGCCCCTGCTGAATGTATCCATGGCCTTCCCAACAAGAAATTATAAGATGGATTAATATCCATGACCTGAAAGTTCACCGTATAAGTGCATGGGCCTATCTCCAGAGGAATCTCAATAATTCCCATTACCTATCTCCTAGTACTATCGAAAGCCCTGACTACTGTGCAACTCGGTAACATATAAGATATATCCACTGGTAACTTAAACAAGGTTGCTAAGGGCATTACATTTAATGAAGAACCATTGTCCAGAAGCACCCTTGGTAGTATATGCCCCTTGCAGGTAGTTGTTATGTGAAGAGCCTTTGTGGACCCAATACCATTAGGTGGTATTTCATCATAACTAAAAAATATGTGGTCGTCCGCTGCAATGTTTCCTACCAGCCTATCTAGCCTTTCTACTGATATGTTGTTAGCCACGTATGCCTGATTCAACACTCTTAACAGGGCATTTCTGTGTGGCTCTGAATTCAAAAGCAAAGATAAGATTGAAATTCTAGCTGCTTGACGTTGCATTTGTTCAACCACGCTATACAAACTATGCTTTATGAATTTTAAGAACTCGCAAGCTTTCTTCTCACTTATCAGCTCTTTTAAACTGTTTACCGAGGTTGATCCCCTCTCTGCTTCTTTTGACAAATCCATCTCAATATGGATTGGCTCAACTACTTTCTTCCCTTTGTCTACTCCTCTGTCTTTCCCTGTTAACCCCTGTTCAGCAGCCTCAGGAGCATAACACCTTTCGCTTCGTGTTAAATGCCCCACACCTATGATATCTTGCTGACTCGAAGACCCAGGCATAACCATGTTGCAGTCGTATTTCCATGTTGTAGCTTTGTTTTCCTTGTAGGAAAAAGAAACAGGCAAATCAATGATTACCTTAGGTTCACTTCCCTCAACGAAAGGCATAACTTTCTCCTTTGGTTCATCATAATAGATGATCAAGGGTGTTCCTGTCCCATAGCTAGCTGTATTCTCAATAACTTCGATGTCTTCCTCTTTCTCTTCGTAAAACTGGGCCTCCCCATTATCCATTATTTTTGGGACTTTAACCAGAAAGTCTCCGTAGTCCTGTATGACATGACCTCCACACTTATGGAAGGGCACCAATTTCGCACCCTCTTTGCAACCATTTTTAGACTGTCGGCATCTTCCACCATTATTGCTTTGACCATTACGACCGATACTGTCAATATTAGAGTCTTGACTTTCCTGACATCCCTTTTTAACCTTCTGACATCCCTTGTCGATACTGCATTTACCCGATTCTCAGCATGATCGGGCAATGGGTTTCCCGCTACATTCGGCCCATTCTTTGACCCAAACTTCACAACTCCGGCATTGATCAGGCTTTGGACTTTCTTTTTAAAGGCCAGGCAATCTTCAGCCAAATGTCCTTGAATTCTTGCGTGGTATGCGCAGTTAGTGTTTGCATTGTACCACCTTGGATATGGAGGTGTCAGATGTTTGAGGTACACGGGTGCAACAAGTTGACCCTGCAATAGTTTAGGATATAGCTCACCATAGGTGGTAGGAATCAGATCAAATTGGGGTTTTTGATCGTTCCTTGGTGAATGTTGGTCATTGCGCGCGGGACTTTGAGTGTTTGGGACAATATTTCGAGGAAGGGTTATTTGTGGGGATATACCAGTTGGGAACGGCTATTGTGGTATATTGGTATAGGAGAATGGATTTTGGGTAAGGTGGTTCACATTGGGGTAGTAAGGATTATACCCCGGGTAAGGTGTGTAAGGTGTCGGAGGTACATAAGATGTAGTAGGTGTATATGGCCTGGGAGGTGTGTATGGTGTAGGAGGTGTATAGTGGTATTGATTAAAATTGACTACATGTGTCTTCTCTTTCTTCTTTGCAGGAAAAACTCTCTTCGGGGTAGCAGACTCACCCCCTTCCATTTTCCCGTTCTTAATAGCGGACTCTATCATCTCCTCAGATAACACCATATCTGCAAAGTCCTTGGTGGTACTCCTCACCAATTTATCATAATAGGGTGCTTTCAAGATGTTGATGAAAAGCACTGTAGTTTCCTTGTTGGTTAAAGGGGGTTGCACTTGTGTGGCCAGATCCCTCCACCTTTGCGAGTATTCTTTGAAGCTCTCATTGGACCACTTTTCCATATTCTGTAGCGACAGCCTATCAGGTACCATGTCAGACACATGCTTATAATATTCCATGAAAGCCCTGGCTAAATCCGTCCATGAACAAATCTTGGTACGACTCAGTTGATTGTACCATCGGGTTGCTGACCCTGTCAAGCTATCTTGGAAACAATGGATAAGAAGTTCCTCATTATCATCATGCCCCGTCATCCTTCTGCAGTACATGGTCAGATGTGCTGATGGGTTGGTAGTCCCATTATACTTTTCAAAGTCTGGTACTTTGAACTTTGGGGGAATTACTAGATCGTGTACTAAGCTCATCTCTTTGGCGTCCAGACTGCCAAATAACTCTGTCCCTTCAACTGCCATTAACCTTTCCTCCAGCAGCTGATATTTTTTCTTGGATTCTGCAGTTTCAACCCTCTTCAATTCAGTCATCTTTGCCCTTTCCCTTTTAGCCATTTCTTCAAAGTCTGGAACTTCCACATCAATTGGATCAACCCCAATATTACCCCTTTTAGGACAAAAATTTTGTGCTTTGGCCGCTGGTTGGATGTAAATATAGGATACTGCCCCATTCGGAAGTTCAGCTCCCATAGGCTGGGATGTCTGACCCTTCTTCTGTACCACCTCTGGTCGGTCTTCCTAGTTCACTGCCCCCATTCCTGTAACTCAATTTTCTCCTGGCCATTTCTACCTCATCATAGTACTCATCATCTCCATGAGTTTGGTCATTTGTTCTCGTGACTTCTCTTGAGACTTAGCTAACTGTTCCTGCAGTTCTTTTTGAATTCTTTCCATCATTTCAATTCTAACAAGCTGTTTGTTCTCCATAGCTCTTGCTTGAGATCGAGTATTGTAAGGGTGTCGAAAGTCTGATTCTTTCTGAGTGAGACCAATTGTACCTTTAGTTTTAAAAACTATGGATTAGAAATTATTGACACATTTCTTATTTTATTTTATAAAAAATGAATGAATGAATAAATGAATAAATGTTAATGAATGAACAAATAAGTAAATGACTAAGTGTATGAACCTAAATGACTAATTATAAAGAATAAATGAATGGAGAAATAAATAAATGACTAAGTGTATGAACAATTTATAAAGAATAAATGAATGAATGATTATCAATATGAATATAAATATAAATGAATGAAAAAATAAAATATATAAAAGAAAGAACAAATGAATGCTTTTAAAAGTATTGGCCCCAAGATAATTCCAATCAAACGGTCTTTCATTGATTCCTGGAACTAAATATATCAAAGAAAAGATCAATGTTTAAAACAATCTGATAATCTATCTCTCCTAATTTAAAGCTATTACAAAATACTGGTCCTATAGTAACTCCCTCGGATCTTGAACCTTTTTCACTGTCCTCTTTTGACTGTCTTGCTCTTCCATCTGACCCCCACTTTTTCATGACCCTTTGACATGTCAGCAGAAGCATCACCGTGTAAGCTTTCCTTAGCTTGTTTCTCCAGTTGATTTGTTCGGGCTTCCTCATGCTTTGCTCTTTCTGCCCAATAGTTCTTCTCTTTCTTGAGGTTTTTGACTTATTGTTCCCATTCCCCGAAAGTCTTGAGAGTCCTCTCGAATTTGAGCTCGAAACGGTACCTCTTATTCTCCAAGTGTAATTTCTGAATATTGCTTTTAGCAGTGTCCCTTTCTCTCCTGATCTTTTCCTTTTCTCTTTCTCGGGCTGATTCCCTATTTTTCATATCCTCAAGCTCTTCTTGCAAACGGGCAATTTCCTTGCTCATTTGGGCCTTTTCTTTTTTGAATTCTGCCCTTGCGATTTCTAACTCCGATGGCGCTTCCTTGGGCGGCGAACTCAAATGCTGAACTTCTTCCCCATTTGATGTGAACAACCTATCATTAACCCTCAATTCCCTCCATGTCAAGTAATCAGGTGTGACGATGTCGGCATATCTAACTACCTCCACTCGATGAGTTTCCTTCCATGCTACTACAATCTCACGTACCTTTCCCGAATATCCATCTTCTCCATAAGCAAATTCCAAATTACTAAGGTCATGGGTCATAGGAGTAAATTGACGGGACTCTGATTGTCTCAGTACCAGCAGTGGTGCATAGCTCACTCCTCCCCATATTTCCAATAATGGAACAGAAGCTTTATCTCCGCACTTGTACAATGTCGGCATAGGAGCTATCAATGGAGCTTTCCAAATTATCATCTCAGCCCTGATATTTCGGAATATGTTGATCCATTGTTCCTCAGTCCTATTTTCAAGCCAATCCCTCTTAAGAAATTCACCAATTAGTGCAAAAGATTTCTAGTATGAGCGAAGAGGGAAATTCTCCTGTTTACAAAAATGGCTCTGAACCCATATGTAAAGGAGCTATTTACAACCTAGAAAATGCCTTTTTCCTTCTTGTCTACAAAAATTCAGGGATCGGATTATTTCTGCTATAATTGCCGGGGCTAGATTTATCCTTTGCTCAAGCCTCTCGAAAACATCAAATATTGCCACATCCACATACCCTAATGTCTTTGGAAAGATAACTAAACCATAGATAGCCAAAGCAAAAATATTCCTAACTGTCTCCTTACTTGAATGGCTATGGATTAAGGTCCGTAAAATGTCCCATGATATACAGTAGCTTACCCCTTTTCGGACAACATGGCTTTTGACCCAATTTCTTTCCACTCCTAGAATTTTAGACATTTTTTTCTCGAAACCCGACGTCTTTGTATCCTTCAAATAAATACGGTCAAGAATAACGTTCCCAATATGCAACAAGGTCGAATATTCCTCTATGGTTGGAGTCATATCCTCTCGGTTGAAGGTAAAACACCGATAAACGGGATTCCAGAATTGCATCATAGCCCGGATTACCTCACCACTGACATTAACCTGAACTAGTAGTGCTATGTCCCTATAAGTCTGAGTGAAGGCTTCTTTTTCTGATATGTTCCATTGATTCCATATATCTATAAATTCTTGGAGATCGTTTTGCTTGATAGTAAGATCAACCTCGACTGGCAATGCTGACACATATCCCATCCTCAAACAATCCCCATTATCCTGCTGACCTTTCTCTGACTGTTTCCTAACCTCTAAATGCTTCTCGACCACTGAGACACTCTGACCCTCCATCAAAGCCCTTTTGGTTGAATAATATCCCGAGACCAATAACCTTCCATGTGCAAAAATGATGACAATAATGCAAAAAACAAACAAAAAAAAAACAACAACAAAAAGAAAATGAATTAGTAACGAGAATAAATATGAATAACACAAAAAATATATAATTCGAAACAATAATTATCCCTGAGGATGCCAACAAAATTTCGGCATTATAACACCTTTGGGATGAAATACCAACACTTGTTACGGGCATTGTGATGTACATTCATCATTGTCCGATTTTCAAAAATAAACTTATTCGAAAAGTAGAATAGAAGGCAAAAGGATTGGAAATATTCCTCCATGTGTTCTTAACTTCGGGATATCTAATTGGAAATCTAGCATGGCTTCGCCTAGGTTTACTATATGAAGGTGAATTAGTTCTAAAAGCCCCGAATTGTTCCTCACTGTCGCCGGTGAAGGCTAGTAAGGCACCCCAATAAAAACGGGTTCAATTCGTTAGATTCTATTTCCCTAGCCCATGCGGATTATTAATCACGAAGGCTTAGGTAATTTAGTACTGCAGAAGTGTTTCACTAGCCCATGCGGATTGTTAATCACAAAGGCTTAATTACTTTGCTCCCACCTAAAAGGACGGAACCCAGGTATAGGATTCATGATATGCAAATGCACGTGTGGTGTGGGAGGAGAAATAACAAACCTTTCACCACCTATTTTATATCCCTTATTCTAAATGCCCCAACAAGATTGAACAACATAAATTATCAATTAATCAATAAATGAATATATGCACCAAAATAACCAGAGAACAATTACAATATGTATGCACATGAATATGGACATATTTAAAAAATTTATTATTTTTGAAATTATCCTTATTTTTTTATAAATGTGGGAATTAAAATTAAATACCAATTAAACCAACAAAACTGAGACTTTGATAACACACGACTAATTCTAGGCCTGACTCTCTAATTGTCCCCAGCAGAGTCGCCAAGCTGTCGCAACCTAAAAAATAACAAGTCTCATCGCAAGACTTATTATTCGTTAAGCGTGACATTAAAAAAAAACCGAGGAAAAGTCGACTTAATTCCTCTAAAAAAATGAAGGTTTTGAAAATGACCTTGAAAAAGACATGGAGTCGCCACCAATTTTTTTTAGCTAGGTGTGATCCGCCACCTATTAAAATCGGTTTTATAAAATATTTTAAAATTAATTATAACATTTTTAAAACCAATTTCAAGTCTGCATTTTAAACCAGAGAAATCAAAGAAGCGAGTTCGGGACTCGGTTACGTGCAGGGAAGGATTAGCACCCCCACAACACCCGTATAAAACGGTACCTTATTAATCATGTGTTATCTCAAGTATCGATAAAAAAGTCGGTTTTAAATTTAGTTTTTCAAGTTAATTCCCAATTTAAAGAAAAATAGTTCCATTTTTACTTGAAAATGATCCGGAATTTATAAGTTCAAAATTTTCCTATCCCCAACAAACGTGGCAAAATATAGAAATTTTTATTAGTTTGGAAAACTTTCCGAATCATTCTTATTTTAAAGAAAATATTCCGTTATTAATGATAATTGATGATATCCTCCCCAGCAGACCCGACAGAGAACTCATGAATTATTTTAACTCGGGAATATCTTTATTTTATTGAAAATCATTACCTTTTTGAAAATATTTAAAAAATATGAATATGTATGACATAAATAAAATGACATAGCAAAGTCTAAATAATATAATGCAACCTAAATGATATGATATAATTTAAATGTCTTAGCATATTCTAAATGAAATGAAATATCCTAAGTTTTATGATATATTCTAAATGAAATGAAATGACCTAGGTAACATAATATATTCTATATGAAATGTAATATCCTAAGTCATATGATATATTCTAAATGAAATAAAATATCCTAAATGACATAATATATCCTAAATGAAATGAAATGACCTAGGTAACATAATATATTCTACATGAAATGAAAGACCTAGGTAACATAATATATTCTATATGATATGAAGTAAATGAAATGACCTAGGTAACATAATATATTCTACATGAAATGAAATGACCTAGGTAACATAATATATTCTATATGAAATGAAGTAATTTAAATGACATGACAAATATAAATGATATGGCATATAATTTAAATGACATGAAATATAAAATAATGCTATCATATAATATGCATGAAGATAAAATGACAATAATAATGCATTAACATAGTATATGCTAAATAATATGACAAAAATAACTAAATAAAAAGCATAGGATATCATGAAATATTCAAAACCATATAATAAACAATATAACATCAAAAAATATAAGTCAAAATAATAACATTACCATAGAAATTATCATAGCAAAAATCACATATTATAAAATGCATGAATATGGAAAATGCAATGCATGAAAGTGTGTTTTTTCCTTTAATTAAGGAAATCCGTATATCTAAAAAGATAGGAAAATATGTCAAATTAAATATTCTAAAACCAAAATACTTTGTGATTGTTTGAAAACAACTTTGAAAAGCTTAAATTAAAAAATAAAAACTTAGCTAAACCCTTTTTAAAATGGCTCTAATTTCCTAAGTTTAAAATCTCGGACTTGACCACCCTTAACCCGAGACTTAAAAAATCATTTTTTAGAGTTTAAGAAGGCTTAGAAACTACCCTAATTCAGTAGCTAGCCCCTCTAAGTAACTTAACCAAAACAGAAAAATGATTTTCCTTCAAATTCAATTGTGACTCCACTGTCCAGTTTTAAAGAACGATTTTTTACCCTATTTTTACAAATTCTAAAAAATCTAAAACAAATACTGGAGACTCAGGACATGTAAAACTACACAGGAAAAAATCAGTTTAATTTTCTGAGTAAAGATGACTGCCCAGAAAAATCGAGAAAGTACAAGTATTGGGTGAAAAAAACTGTTTTGCTAAAACACATTTTTGCCTTTGATAAAATCATTTAAAAATCAAAGTAAAAATATTTAAGACTCTCTAAATGACTCACAAACAGTAGATAACACTTCTAAAAAGTTAGACAAAAATTGGCTAAGTAAAAAAGAAATCACAAAGGTAGAATAATCAATTTGACAACTCTTTAATTTTCCACAAGTATGCTCAAGAGAGCTTGACTTTGAACCATTAATTGCCCTAAGTCATAAGTCAAGTGGCATGGACATGAAATGCATGAAAAATACAGCAAATATGATGCATGAAATGCATGAGTTTAATGATGCACCCAAAAGAGTATATCTTTATTTAACCTTGCACTAAAAAAATCAATTGTAAGTATAGTAGTTAGCAAGGGTCGAGTCCTCAGGGATTGGGTTTTAGTTTAAGAATTATTAGTCTAAAACCTAAATTCAAAGAAAACAAAATAAAAGGGGAGGTTTTAAAAATAATTTTTAAACTAAAGACTTATAATCAAAGAAGAAAGCAAGTAAATAAGAAGTAATCAAATATGAGAAAAATATGGTTAAGGTTTCATTCTCCACCACTAGACATCATTGAGAATCAATAATCAGATCTATCAACATCAATTAGCTATCAAAGTAAACAACCGTAGATAACAACAAGTTCTGTTACCCCAATCTTTCCTTAGTTCGTCGTTAAATAGAACAAGCTCTCTATTTAATCTCTAACTATCAAACAACCTAGAATAAGCTCTCTAAGTTCAATTTAATAACAGCTTTATGATGAGAAAGATAGGTTGATCTAAGCAACAAACACATAAGCTCGGATTGTTCAACTAAGGTTATGTTCCACTTTGCAATTATTGAAAACTTGACCATAATCATTAATCACAAGTTACTACTTATGAATAGGAAATCAAGATATTTACACGGATCAAGACTCCTAAACTAGCATTAGACAATTATCAAGATTTATCTAGTTGGCCACCTAAACAAATCAAAACATCATCATGAACAATTTTAATAGAAGAACATAAGGAACTTTGATAGAAAACAATGATAGATGGATTCTAAATATTAATTACATAACATGTCTAGGGCTTTGAAATCACCCTTAACCAAATATAAGTTTAAGCTAGTATAGGCATAGATAATATATACATAAAACTAAAAAGAAAATAAAAAAAAAATAGAGAAGAAGAAGAAGAATAATGATGATTCTTGAGTCTCCTCAAAAGATGTCTGTTTTGTGACTCAAAAGATGGTATTTATAGAGCTTTAAAACCCTGAGAATAAGTCCTTGCCGCTCAAGTAAACCTGGAGGTGCAAAAATCACGTTTTTGCCATTTTTTTTTTTTAGATTTGCGATTAGGGTTTTTCTGGCCGTAGGGTTCTTTAGGGAGATCTTCTAGTGCCATTTTGAATGCCCATTTCTTATCTGATTTGGGCCTATAATATGTCATTGGAAAGATAATCAAGTAAACTTCAAAAGTCAAGAAGGAAGTTTCTTCAAATAAATAATCTAACATCATGTTTTCCATACAACAAGCTCCAGAGGTCAAATCTGCCTGATTGCTTTTCAACCATAAATTGATATTTTTGACTCCCAAGTCTTCTTCCATCTTGTGATTATGATTTTGTAAGCTCTTTGCCATGATTATTGACATATTATGACTTCATTCTCCTTATTGTACCTAAAATTTAAAAACATAATATAAGTAAACAATATAAAGATCGAAAACATAACAAAAACTAAAGGTAGAAAGGCATAAAATGTATATTTTATGAGCTTATCAAATACCCCCACACTTAGCTTTTTTCTAGTCCTCGAGCAAAACAAAATAAAAATAAAATAAGAAAATCTAATCTAATCCACTTTCGTAGGAAATCACGGTGGTACTTAGCATGTGACACAAGCCTTTAAACCCCTAGGTGTCCCTAGTGGACGAGTTTAGTCTCGTGAGGGTTTACTAGGACGATACCCACAAACATTGAAGACATAAGAAAAAATAAAAATAAAAAATAATAATTAAAACTAATCCTTCCAATATAAATTAGAGATAATCATTGGACAAGTCTTATAAACTAATCAATAGTTTAAAGAAATTCACAAAAAATCTTGCTTGAATGTAAATAGTTTGAGTTAGGCCAATATTAACTTAACATATTTCAATCAAAATAGTTCATATTCAAACTTAATCTCAGCTTCTCGTATGGGATACACTCCTGATTTTCACTCTTTAAAGTAATGGTAAAGTGTTTACACTCAATCAATCTCATGAAAACACTTATACCATATGCTTGCTTGTCCACCTATTCTCCACTATTTAGATCATACAACTTCATAAATCAAGAGGTCTTTATTCAAGGTTGTAATGGGGTCAAAGGGTTATAATGTGGTTAAAGAACAAAAATATAAAGATATCACAAAGGTTCCAAAGAGTTCATAGAGTTTAGAGACATAATAAGATCATACAAATAAAACTTCTCAAAACTCTTATAAAGCACATAATAACATAGGCTAAATATTCATGTTGAGCCTTTGCTTCATTCTAACCAACTTTGTAACATATTTTTCTTTACTTTAAATAGAAGTTCAAGAGATGATTTTTTTTTTCTTTTCAATATGGGAATGTATTTGACAATGATCCATTTTTTTTTTTCTCTTGACTTTTTTTTTTCTTTTCTTCCCCCACACTTATCTTTTGTTTCCAACCCAAATTTTCAACTAAAAATATCCCTTGTTTTTTGCAATATGTCTCAAAGTATATAATCCATCTTTAGAACAAGAGTAAGGATATAAGTATATTTAGGCTAGGTGTAAGTTGTGGTTACCAATAAAATAGCATATTTAATGTAGGCTCAAATTGGATCACTAGTGGGGATGTTCTCTTGGAACATTAATAATGGATGGCTATTTGGCCCTGGTTATAATCCTAATGTCTCTATCATATTCATGTTATCACATGTATCAATATAGTCTCAAACGGTTTAAAGCAAGTTCTAGAGAATCATGTAATCATAAGAGCACTCAAGAAAGAAACTAGATTGATATGTATAATGCATCAATCATATAGGCTTAAAAACTCACAAGGATGATTATACAAGTCAATTTTAAGTCTAAACATGTTTCTTTCTCAATCAACATATCATATTAACATTGGCTCTATGAAAAATGATATCAAGTTTAATTCTCATGAAATTCTTTTCACTAATAACCAGTTTAGACCTATGCAATTCATATCTCATCATTGTAATAAAAGGAACTAAAACACACTAATAATAATAATAATAATAATAATAAAGACTCATAAAAAAAAATAGACAAAAATAAAAGAAATCCTAAATCCTTCCCTCCACACTTAATTCTTACATTGTCCTCAATGTAATGCTACCCAAATGAAAGAATCATGCCTAATAATAATATTAAAGACTCATAAAAAAAAATAGACAAAAATAAAAGAAATCCTAAATCCTTCCCTCCACACTTAATTCTTACATTGTCCTCAATGTAATGCTATTAACCCAAGTGAAAGAATCATGCTTAAGAGAATAGAACTAATAACATAAGAATAGGAACAATCAAGACTCAAAACAAAACAAACTTATGCAACCTAAATAATCCTAAAAATACTAAACAAATAATTAACAAATAAACATAAGAAATAAAAATAAAAACAATAAAAATAATAAAAGAAAAAGGAAAAGGAAAAGGAAAAGGAAAAGAAAGAGAAAAAAAAAGCAAATATGAATATGGCAGGTTGGCAATTTCTTCTTTAATTGGGCTGCCTTCCCAATTAACACTTGAGCTAGTGTTTTGAAACTAACCAACACCCCTTCTTGGCTTTTTAGGCTTGTCAGGCTCATACATGAAATTTCCCAAATTTATGCGTTTGATAGGAAGCTTTCTTTGCACAACAGTGGATGCATTCTCTATTACAAGTATTATTTCATCATCCTTTGTGGTGCAGATCTCATCAAGGAATGGAGCATATTTTGATACTTGTTGAATGGCATCCACAAACAAGTTGTTTAAGATTTCTGGCATGTGTTATTCATGTTCCTCCTCCGTGAACTTTGCAAATCTACTAGGAAAAGGTGGAAAAGAAACATTAGTAAAAATTGGAACCTTAAACGTTACCTCAGGTGCCGAAGTACTCTTATTTGGATTTGTGGCTCCATTATCCTCAAGAATAGAATCCATCTCTAATTTTGTGTCATCCTCATCTTGTTTCTCATTCCTCAAGGTCACAATAGTAGCATTCTCCTTTGGGTTAATCATCGTTTGGGCTGGGAGTTCTTCAGATCTTTGTGCTACCTATCTAACCATACTACTAGCCAATTGGCTCATTTGCTTTTCCAAACACTGGATGCTTGCCCTTGTTTCCTGTTGAAATTGCAAAGTATCAGTAACAAGAGAATAGACAAGATCTTTTAATGAAGTACCTGAGTTTTGAGTTATATGTGGTGGCTGAAAAAAATCTGGTTCTTGAGATCATGATTGATTAAATCTAGATGGATAAGTGTAATTGGCATAAGGATCTACTTCTTGGTAATTTTCCGAGTAGCCATAATTAGTATGATCCCACCATCCCTCATGGTAAGTGTTTGAGTAATGATCATACTGTTGGTCTTGGAACCCTTGATGGCCTTGACATCCTCCCATGGCCAATTGTTGAACTGGGGAGGTGAGATTGGCTTGTTGATTCTCCATGTTCATGTATGCCACCAACTCTTCAAGTGTTAGATTGCTCAATTCCATCATTTTTTTTTTCAAAATTTGAAAAGAAAAACCTGTATGTAAAAGAAAATAAAACTAATTAGAACTGAAAATAAGAATAAACCAAGTAACAAATAAACTAAAGAAAGCAATCCCCGGCAACGGCGCCAAAAATTTGATGCACCCAAAAGAGCATATCTTTATTTAACCTTGCACTAAAAAGACCAATTGTAAGTATAGTAGTTAGCAAGGGTCAAGTCCTCAGGGATTGGGTTTTAGTTTAAGAATTATTAGTCTAAAACCTAAATTCAAAGAAAACAAAATAGAAGGGGAGGTTTTTAAAATCAATTTAAACTAAAGACTTATAATCAAAGAAGAAAGAAAGTAAATAAGAAGTAATCAAATATGAGAAAAATATGGTTAAGGTTTCATTCTCCACCACTAGACATCATTGAGAATCAATAATCAGATCTATCAACATCAATTAGCTATCAAAGTTAACAACCGTAGATAACAACAAGTTCTGTTACCCCAATCTTTCCTTAGTTCGTCCTTAAATAAAACAAGCTCTCTATTTAACCTCTAACTATCAAACAACCTAGAATAAGCTCTCTAAGTTCAATTTAATAGCAGCTTTATGATGAGAAAGATAGGTTGATCTAAGCAACAAACACATAAGCTCGGATTGTTCAACTAAGGTTATGTTCCACTTTGCAATTATTGAAAACTTGACCATAATCATTAATCACAAATTACTACTTATGAATAGGAAATCAAGACAATTGCACGGATCAAGACTCCTAAACTAGCATTAGACAATTATCAAGATTTATCTAGTTGGCCACCTAAACAAATCAAAACATCATCATGAACAATTTTAATAGAAGAACATAAGCAACTTTGATAGAAAACAATGATAGATAGACTCTAAATATTAATTACATAACATGTCTAGGGCTTTGAAATCACCCTTAACAAATATAAGTTTAAGCTAGTATAGGCATAGATAATATATACATAAAACTAAAAAGAAAATAAAAGAATGGAGAAGAAGAAGAAGAATGATGATCCTTGAGTCTCCTCAAAAGATGTCTAGTTTGTGGCTCAAAAGATGGTATTTATAGAGCTTTAAAACCCTGAGAATAAGTCTTTTCCGCACAAGTAAGTCTGGAGGTGCAAAAATCATGTTTTTTCCATTTTTTTTTAGATTTGCGATTAGGGTTTTTCTGGCCGTAGGGTTCTCTAAGGAGACCTTCTAGCACCACTTTTGAATGCTCATTTCTTATCCGATTTGGACCCATAATATATCGTTGGAAAGATAATCAAGTCAAATTCAAAAGTCAAGAAGGAAGTTTCTTCAAATAAAGAATCTAACATCATGTTTTCCTTACAACAAGCTCCAGAGGTCAAATCTGCCTTATTGCTTTTCAACCAGAAATTGATATTTTTGACTCCCAAGTCTTCTTCCATCTTGTGATTATGATTTTGTAAGCTCTTTACCATCATTATTGACATCTTTTGACTTCATTCTCCTTATTGTACCTAAAATTCAAAAACATAATATAAGTAAACAAGATAAAGATCGAAAACATAACAGAAACTAAAGGTAGAAAGGCATAAAATGTATATTTTATGAGCTTATCATTTAAACCTAAATGTCTTGAAAAATGCATGGCATCAATAAAATGTCCTAGACCTAAATGAACTTGCATGGCATTTAATGCAACCTAAGTCTAAAATGCATGAATATGCATGGCAAAACAAACCAATCCTAACATCTAAAATATGCATGGCAATAACACAAACACAAGGCATGCTTAAACCAAATACTCAATCAAATGTCATGAGAATGCAAACCTATGAACTAACATAACAAAAATGCACACACAAAGCAAAATAAATGAAGTGGCCGAATGGCCTCATGTTCCAAGTGAGCATGGCATTTTCACAAACACTTGATATACTTAAACCAAATACTCAATCAAATTTCATGCAAATGCAAACCTATCAAATAACATAGAAAAAATACACACACAAAGCAAAATAAATGAGGTGGCCGAATGGCCTCATGTTCCAAGTGAGCATGTCATTTTCACAAACATTTGATATACTAACATACTTAACTAAAATATAACACTCAAATCATGCAAATATAAAGTAGAGGTATGAAAACTAAGAAGCATTTTCACAAACACATGGATTTCAAAATATAAAACATAAACAAACTTAAATATTTTGAAAACAGAAAACCAAAAATGCAAGAACATGATAATAGACTCATAAATGGAAATAAGCAAGCAACCAAATTAAAACAAGCTTCAAGTATATTTAGTAGAAGAAGATTTAAAGCATCAAGACTTATTTAATATCAAAAATAACATGAAAAATCAAAGAAAAACAACAACTAAAATAGAAAAAAAAATGATGGGCCATTCGGCCATGTCAAAGAACCAAGGAGAAAAAAAATATTTCAAGAGTTTTTATAAGAAAAGATGAAGAAAGAACCTATAGAAGAACATTAAAAACACTTATTTAAAAAGAAAAATCAAAAGAAACTCACCAAATTAATAATCAAAACAGTAAATCAAGAATGGAAAATCAAAGAAAGTGCAAGAGTTGGTGCTAAAAGCAACCTCTAGAAGGTATCTTTCAAGCTTTTTCTCTTCAAACTTTCTTTTCTTTTCTAAACTTTTCTTTTTGCTTTGCAAAAATTGAGAGAAAATCAGCCAAAAGCAAGAGAGAATAGAAAAAATGAGAGTTCTGAAATTGAAAGAAGGAAAACATCTTGTAGTGGCCGAAATTCCCCTCTCTCTAGGTTAGCATGTTGTCAGTTTTCCTCCAACCAATTTTCATCCAAGGGCTATTGATCCAAGATGTTTAAAACATGAAATTATCACCCTTATATTAGACCATCAGCTGTCCATAATTACAGCTGTTCAAGAATCTTAAGCCATTATGTTGACACTCTCCCTCTTCATGCATTGGTCCATGTGCCTTATTTGCAAAGGCTTGATCAAAAAACCACTAACTAACTCTTCATTTTTGGCCACTTGATTAAAAAATCATAATCCTCCTTCCCATACTTTGGCCTTGGCCAGCCAGCCCTCCTTCTTCCAGCCCAAGTTTGATTTTTTTGAAGGGCAAGAAAAGCCCTTCTCGATTTCTTGGGTAAAATAACCTTTTTGCCCCCCGAATGCAAATAAATTGCAAACGGACTCTAAATTTAAATTTTATTGTTTCAATACTTTCAAAATAATAACAAATTGAATTATGGAAGTTTTCAAAAATTTCCGAGTCCGTTTGCTATTTATTTGGATTTTTTCTTCCAAAATTGCCCTTTTATGCCCCCATATTTTACCATTTTTTAAACGAGCTCCAAATCAAGATTTTTCTTCACCAATATCTTCAAAATAATTTAAAAGTATGATCTGGAAGTTTTCATAATTTTTGGAACTCATTTGGTATTTTTCGGGATATATATGCTTGAATTACTACATAGGGGGCCCGGGATTTGGCCATTTTGCAAACGAACTCCAAATCAAGATTTTATTTCACCAATCTCTTCAAAATAATTTAATAATGAGATTTGCAAATTTTCAGAATTTTTGGAGTCCATTTGCTATTTTTCGGGATTTATCTTATTGAATTACTACATAGGAGACCCGGGATTTGGCCATTTTGCAAACGAACTCCGAATCAAGATTTTCTTTTTCCAATCTCTTTAAAATAATTTAAAAATGAGATTTGAAAATTTTCAGAAGGTTTGGAGTTCATTTGCTATTTTTTCGGGATTTATCTTCTTGAATTTCTTCATAGGAGACCCGGGATTTGGCCATTTTGCAAACGAACTCCGAATCAAGATTTTCTTTCGCCAATCTCTTCCAAATGATTTAAGAATGAGATTTGCAATTTTTTTAGAATTTCTAGAGTTCATTTACTATTTTTCCCAAATTTTCCCATTTTGCCCTTTTGCCTCCGAAACCCGGTTTTGACAAAACAAGTCGATTTTCAGATTTTCTTCAAACTGAGCCTTGGGCTATCCTTTTTAATCACTCATCATCCATTAGGGGCCTTAGTCCTTCCGAATTGGGCCATTTCTTGTAATTCTTCCCAATTTCACCGAAATCCACCAAAAACCCTAATTCTCGGTTTTCTCCCGGGTTGACTTTTCTTTCAGTTTTTCTTTCAAGTGGCTTCTCCATTACCCGTAATCAGTGCTTATCTTTCATTTGGAACCTTCAATTTCAACCAATTCGATCGTTTAAGCACTTTTCCCCAAATTTCTCGGATTAGGGTTTCCTTTGAACTGAATCTCCATAACCAAACTTCGAACTCCATATCTTTTGATGTAGACCTCGGATTATCAAAATTCTTTCGCCATTTTTCAATTCAACTTCAAATCTTGATTTTGAAAGTGGGTTGACTTTTTTAGTAATTGACTTTTCGAGGTTGACTTTTTTCAAGTTTGACTTTTTATGCTCGCCCTCTTAAACTAAGTCTCGGAGTACCACCTGCAGGATGAGAAAAGTCGTTTTACATTCTAAAACATCAATTTAGGAGGAAAACATACCTGTTTTAGTGGTCTGGACAAAATTAGGTGTCTACAATAAGGATCCTCATAATTGTAACTCTTTACAATTCCTTTGCAATGCCATTATGTTTCATGGGCTTTATCTTCACAAGTTATTTATAACGATTATAAAAAAACTTATGGATAAAGAAATACATGAATATATAGTTAATAAATTATAATTGTGCAATACATGAATATATAAATAGTGTCTTATAAGCCCAACTAGATTGGCTTGTAGGGCTTACACCAACACACGGAAGATCCTTATAAATAGATTAGAACTCTAGGTTAACAAATCATTGTCATTAATCAAGTTAAGAGGATAGGAGATGTTCATACGAAGTGTTGAGGGAAAAATTGTAATCCTAGGCTTTTCTTATTTGATTTAATCTATCTTTTAATTTGCCTTCTTTTATTTATTATTTTCTTTTATTTAGTTTTTACTTTACAACCTTTAATTATTTGTTTGTATAAGATTAAGTTGTTATAATTTTAGTACTTAACGAATTTGGTAACAATTCCTTGTGGGATCGACACTTTACTTTTCACTTTATTACTTGTTAACGATACGTGCACTTGCATGGTAAAGCCGACAACAAGTTTTTGGCGTCCTTACATGGGATTGTTTTATTATTTTTGTTAATATTAATACCAAGCAATCTTAATCTTAATTCAAACTTTATTTTTCTTTATTTTCAGCTTTTGTTGATTTTGGTGCACTATTGGGATTATAAACGGGATGCAATCAATGCTTTATCTGCACAAGTGGCTACACTTAACAAGAAGCTTGACACTTTGTGTGTAGCTTCTATCCAAAGCCGGTTTGTAATTTGTGAATTATGTGGGGGTGGACATCGTAGTGATTGGTGCCCAATCTATATTGACTCAATGGAATATGTTGGAAACTACAACATGCAGCAAAATAATTTCTATTCCAACAACTACAATCCAGGTTGGGGAGATCACCAAAATTCTTCTTGGAACAACAATCAATGGTCCTCCTATTTTGAAAATCAAGCATATTCTCCTGGGTTTCGATTGCAACCTCATGCACCTGTCCCAGAAAAGAAGACGATATTTGAAGAGGCATTCATGTATTACATGGCAAGAACCGAAGCTATGATTCAGGCGACCAATCAAAGTCAAGAAGCATTACTTCAAAGTCAAGTGGCTCTTGAAACACAAATGGGCCAGCTTGCAAATGCCATTAACAATTGCCCTCAAGAAACTCTTCCAAGTGACGCTGAAACTAGTCCCAAACCGGGAGATGAGCATTGCAATGAAAACACACTTGGGATTGTGAAAGCTCAAGAAGAATAGATTCAATGTGACCCACCACCAACCAAGCCAATTGAAGAAGAATTAATGGGTGAAAAAGAAGTTGAAAAAGTGCAAATAGATGAAATTCAGTGTGATCCAACACAACTTGTTCCCCAATGCATCCAACAGCCTAAGCTAGTCGATGTGATAGATAATACTACTAAAGAAGAATTCATAGAAATTTATCCTATTGATCCAATTAAGGCATTATCGAATTTCACCACTGAAAGGGATGAATTCCGCTTTCAAGCTTGCAAGAAAGCGAAGTTGTTCAAAAAAAGGATAAACACATGGCTTGAAATGAAAATCATCAAATGGTTAGATACCGGATGATGAACCTGAGATAGTCAAGCCGATGACTATAAATCAAGCACTTCTTGGGAGGCAGCCCAAGTTCTAATTTTTTTCTTTACTTTAATTTTGAATTTTAATTTTTTTTAGGATATTATTATTAATTTATTTTTAGTTTGTTTTCTTTTGTAGTGACTACTCACACAACTTGGACAAGCATGATGAGGTCTAAGAGAAAAACTGAAGCTTCTCTTGCATTGCTTTCATCGATTGGGGAGTTTTCTTGTTCTTACACTTTTTAATTTCTAAACATTGAGGACAATGTTTGTTTTAAGTTTGGGGGTGTGTCTTTAGATTTATGTTAGTTTGTGTGATTGTTTAATTTTATTATTAGGAGTCTAAAAAAAAAATTGTTTTTGCTTGAGATATGATGCACTTATTATAATGGAATCCTTATCCAATGATGAGAATTAGTTATTGATTTATCTTGATTTTTTAGAACAACATAGGCATGATTTGATTTTATGATAAATTCTTTTATTAGTTTCATGTTAGGATGTGATTTTCAACAAATTGAGCACTTGATCTCTTGCTTAGATTTGCATTGCTTATTTAAAGACTGCTTATGTTGATGTGAATTAAGTTTTTGTCAAGAAGCTTAGAATTTGTTTGATTCTCTCTCGAGGCGAAATCCTAGATGACATTAAGTTGAGAAAGTGATTTAGGCCATCTTTGGATCATTTGAGCCTTTCGAGCTTACCTTTATATATTAATATCCTTAGTCTACCTCTTTGTGCCTATTGATATATCTATTTTCTTTGATTGCCACATCTTTTAGCCTAGCCAAATAAGAAAAACCATGATTAACCCTCACTACATAGGTATATGCATGACATATAGGAAAAAATTATGAGCCATGTCAAATTTGGGTGAAATGGTGATAAAAAAAAGAGATTATGGTTCTTCGGAAACGAAGCAACGAAAGAAAAAAAAAAGAATAAAGTGGTGAAAAAAAAGGAAGTACATTCAAAGAATGAGGTTTGTAATTGGAAGAAAAGATTATGGCTCTCAAAAATCCTTAAAAAAACAATGAAAAGTGTCTATGGGTGAATTTTATAGAAACATATCTTTATCCTATCTTGACCCCAGCCTTACATTACAAGCTTAATAAAAACCTACTTGATCCTTGACGAAGTGTTAGTCAACATTAGTGGAGAAAGAGATGAAAAGCAAACATATGAGAATGTAGTACTATAATTTGTATTTTGCATTGGCATAAACTTATTCGGATTATACACACACACACTAAAAATCCATTCAAGCATGAGACATACAATTGAATTGAATCATAAAGTTGGATTATATTTTTGTTCTACTTTGAGTTGAGATTTTGAAATAACTTTTGACGACTATTAAGGGAATCATTAGTTAAGTGCATTCAATTCAAGCTATGTTTTGTTTCGTTTTATTTAGTTTGTTTTGTTTGTTTTGCTCGAGGACTAGCAAAATCTTAAGTTTGGGGGTGTGGTAACTCTATACAATAGAGTTATTTTACCATATTTTATATAGCTAAGTCCTTATAGTTTAAACTACTAATTAATTATTTTTAGTTATTTTTATTTATTTTTAATTTAGTTTAATTTATTTATTTTATGTTTAATTTAGTTATTTATTTAATGACTTTTGTATTTTTGCAGAGTCCTAAAGCAATAAGGAGAAAATCAGTTCATATATGGAAAGTCAAAGCTGAAAGCTGTTACTTGCCCACAAAGTTTTCCTACTTCAGGCTTTTGGAGTTCTATAAATAGTAACACTTTAGGACTTTATAAAAGACTTCTCTCAAGCTATCAAATCTGAAGCTTGTAAATAACCTAGTTTTCTTAAGAGGAGAGTAGCCACCAAAGGTTTGCAAGGAGCAATAGAGATTTTGAAAGATTGAAGACTGAAGATCTGACAATCCTTTAGTTTTCTCTTATCCCTTATCTTCTTTATCTTTCTTGTAATATTTATGATGGTGAAACTCCTTTGTTTTATATTTTTATTAATTAGTATGAACTAAATATATTTTTCTACGATTGCAATGGAATTCAACATGTAGTTTGGATTATTTTAGTCTCTTTCTTGATTTAATGATATTTGATGTTGTTTATTCAATCTTGTGCTTAATGCTTCTAATTGCTTAGCTACCAATTAGATTGATGTTGTAACCTAGATACAACTTGGAAAAGGAGTTTAGTGTTAGACATGGATTGAATAACACATGTTTCATATTCATTTATTATGATGAATTGATCTGCATGTAGGGTAGGAATACACATACGTGTCATTTGTAACTAATTTTAGAGTCTAAGCTTAATGAGTTTCTATTTAATTCAATTATCATAGGAATATAGTTAATTGGTTAAGAGAGATATTTTTATAAGACCATCGGAAGATCCTTATAAATAGATTAGAACTCTAGGTTAACAAATCATTGTCATTAATCAAGTTAAGAGGACAGGAGATGTTCATACGAAGTGTTGAGGGAAATTGTAATCCTAGGCTTTTCTTATTTGATTTAATCTATCTTTTAATTTGCCTTCATTTATTTATTATTTTCATTTATTTAGTTTTTACTTTACAACCTTTAATTATTTGTTTGAATAAGATTAAATTGTTATAATTTTAGTAGTTAATGAATTTGGTAACAATTCTTCGTGGGATCGACAGTCTACTTTTCACTTTATTACTTGTTAACGATACATGCACTTGCGTGGTAAATCCGACAACACAAGTAAAGCATCTTTCCTTATTAAAGAGTGTTTTGGCTATAAGTAATTCTTTCTTTCCTTATGTAATTAAACCTTGATTGTGAAGTCTTGTATCTTTCCTTAAATACATAAAGTCAGCAACCACCTTTCCTTTAAAGCTTTATCCTAGCCGCAAGTCAGCCAAGAAGAATGGGAATAGCCGCAAATCACAAGGGGGAAACCCTAAATTCTACCTATAAATAGAGAGCATAGGGGTAGCCGAATTTCACACTTCACAAAGCTTTTATTTTCTGATTTCTTCTTTGTTTGAGAGAATTTGAGAGAGCAAGAGGTTGAATAATTAATATTCTTTTTTTTTTCTTTAGTTTTCTTCTTGTTTTCTCTTTAATTTCATGTTTATGTTTACAATGCCTGTGTCAAGCTAAAGTTTTCTTTTGGTTAAGGATGATTTCAAAGCCCTAGACATATTTCGTAATTAATTTTTAAAATCTATCTATCATTGTTTTCTATTCAAAGTTGCTTATGTTCTTCCATTAAAATTGTTCATGATGTTGTCTTGATTTGTTTGATAATTATCTAATGCTAGTTTAGGAGTCTTGATCCGTAATTGTCTTGATTTCCTATTCATAAGTAGCAATTTGTGATTAATGATTATGGTCAAGTTTTTGATAATTGCAAAGTGGAACATAACCTAAGTTGAATAATCCGAGCTTATGTGTTTGTTGCTTAGATTCACCTATCTTTCTCTTCATAAAGCTGCCATTAAATTGAATTTAGAGAGCTTATTCTAGGTTGTTTGATGGTTAGAGATTAAATAGAGCTTGTTCTATTTAACGACTAACAAAGGAAAGATTGGGGTAGCAGAGCTTGTTATTATCTACGGTTGATAGCTTTAATAGCTAATTGATGTTGATAGATAAGAAATTGATTCTCAATGATGTCTAGTGGTGAAGAATGATACCTGAACCATACTTTTCTCATATTTGACTTCTTTGATTTACTTACTTGCATTCTTAATATTCTGATTTGTTTTCCTTTTAATTATTTCAAAAACCCCCTATTCTTTTACTTTTTTTTTTTATTATCTTGGAACTAAAGTTTTTAAACTAATAGCTAATAAATTGAAACCCAATCCCTGAGGACTCGACCCTTGCTAACTACTGTACTTAACAATTGATCATTCTAGTGTAAGATTAAATAAGATATACTCTTTTGAGTGCATCAAGTTGTTGGCGCCGTTGTCGGGGATTGCTTCTTTTAGTTTATTTGTTATTTAGTTTATTCTTACTTTCAGTTCTAATTATTTACTTTCTTGTTTTTGTTTTTAGTGAATGTTCCAAGCTCCCGAAGAAGACTTAAGAGAATCTTGGAATTTGTTGCTTCATACAAAAGTTCAAGCGAAGAGTTGATCCAAGACATCCAAGAGGAACAAGGAGAGATGGCAACTGACAACCGAACTCTCAAGGAGCTAGTCGCTCCGAACTTGGGTCAACAACCATTATGCATTGAATATGCTAATCTTGAGGTAGCTTTTGAATTAAAATCTGGTTTGGTTCATCTTTTCCCAACTTTTCTTGGTTTTACAGGAGAGGATCCTAATAAGCACCTCAGGAATTCCATGTAGTTTCCTCAAGTATGAGACCAACTGGGGTCATGGAAGAGCAAGTTAAGTTGAGAGCTTTCCCATTCTCTCTAGCTGATTCGGCAAATGAATGGCTATACTACCTACCATCCGTGACCATAACCACATGGAATGGTATGAGAAAACATTCTTGGAAAGGTATTTCCCATCATCTAAGGCTGCAAACATTAGAAAAGAGATATGTGGGATTCGGCAATACAACGAAGAATCCTTGTATGAATATTGGGAGAGGTTCAAGAAACTTTGTGCATCATGTCCACACCATCAGATAAGTGAACAATTTCTCATCCAATATTTCTATGAAGGTTTCATGCCCATGGAGAGAAGAAGTATGATATATGCCACAAGTGGGGGAGCTTTAGTTGATAAGACTCCCGGAGTTGCTAGAATTTTCATCTCCAACATGGCAGCCAATTCCCAACAATTCTCAATGAGACATGATCCACCACCACAACCCAAGAAAGTCAATGAGGTAAGTATATCATCCCTTGAACGAAAAATTACTCAACTGACTTCTCTTGTTCAACAATTGGCTTTAGGATATATACAGCAAATTAAGGCTTGTATTATATGTTCTAACATGGGGCATCAAACTGATATATGCCCAACACTTCAAGAGGACACCAAGGAACATGCGAATGCCATGGGTGGATTTCAGAACCAACCAAGGAAGTCTGATCCCTACTCAAACACTTACAATCCAAGATGAAGGGATCATCCAAACTTTAATTATGGAGGGAATCAATCACAAGCTTCTCCCCCACCCATTGAGAATAGACCACTGGGTTTTTAGTAAAGAATGCAACAACCATACCAAACCCGACAACAAGTGCCGCCACCACAAAATTCAGGTAAGTCTCTAGCATATCTTGTCAAATCCCTTACTACTAATATATTGCAACTTCAACAGGAAAAAAGGGACACAAAGGCAAGTCTCCATCATTTAGAGACTTAAATGGGACAAATGACAACAATAATGAGTCAATCACAAGAAAGGGATTTCGGAAAATTACCTTCCCAAACCATAGTGAATCCAAGAGAGAATGCCAATGCCATAACTCTAAGAAGTGGGAAACAGCTTGAGACATCACAAAAGGATAGTGCTCAAAGGGAGGATAACACCATGACATCATCTTCACATCCCAATAAGCCACTAGAAAAGGTAACTCCTAAACCATCTTTTCCTTCTTATATAACTCCACCTTTTCCTTCTTATATAACTCCACCTTTTTTGAGCAAGTTAGCAAAGTCCAAGAAAGAGGAGCAAGAGAAGAAAATTTTGGAAACCTTTCGGAAAGTAGAGGTGAACATTCCTCTACTAGATGCTATTAAGCAAGTGCCAAGATATGCCAAGTTTCTAAAAGAATTATGTACTTCTAAATGGAAGTTGAACGGTAATGGAAAGATAATTGTGGGGAAGAATGTGTCAGCTGTTCTTCAAAAGAAACTCCCACCTAAATGCAAGGATCTAGGTATGTTTACCATTCCTTGTAAGATAGGAAACACCAGGTTTGAGCATGCTATGCTAGATCTAGGAGCATCTATTGATGTCATGCCATATTCAATTTATGCTTCATTGAATCTAGGACCATTAGAGGAAACAGGTGTAATAATACAACTTGCTGACCGTTCTAACACTTATCCAAGAGGAGTTGTAGAAGATGTCCTTGTCCAAGTTAATGAGTTAGTCTTTCCTGCTAATTTCTATGTTATTGAGATGGAAGATGAGATGTCTTCTAATCCAACACCCATTCTTTTAGGGAGGCCATTCTTAAAAACATCTAGGACTAAAATAGATGTGCATGATGGCACCCTCAAGATGGAATTTGATGGCGAGATAATCCGTTTCAATATCTTTGAGGCCATGAGGTATCCTAGTGATATACATTCTGTTTTTACTATTGATATAATTGATTCCTTGATGCAGCAAGCTTATGATCTAGATAGTGAAGATGGTTTGGAAGTGGTCATTAGCAAACACCTCGGAATGGAGGAAACTGAACTAGCCTTGAAAGACTATGTGAAAGATGCATTGACATCTTTACAAGTGTTTCCATCTAAAGATAAAAGGTTTGATGTTTCATTTATTGATTTGCCTTTATCTAATGAGAAACTTCTACCTTCCATTTTGCAGGCACCAACTTTGGAGTTCAAATTATTATCGGACCACTTGAAATATGTGTTCTTAGGTGAAAAGGATATACTATCGGTCATCATTTCCAAAGAGCTCACACTTTTGCAAGAAGAGAGAATTATCCGGGTGCTTAGGAAGCATAAGACAGCAATTGGTTGGACAATTGCCGATATCAAAGGAATAAGCCCATCTATGAGAATGCACTGGATTTTGTTAGAGGAAGAGTCAAAACCAACAAGAGAGGCACAACGAAGATTGAACCCTCCTATGATGGAGGTTGTGAAAAAGGAGATACTGAAGCTCCTAGAGTTGGAGTGATCTATCCTATCTCGGATAGCAAATGGGTGAGCCCAGTCCAAGTGGTTCCAAAGAAATCAGGTGTAACAGTTGTAACAAATAATGAGAATGAACTTGTTCCTACTAGGATTCAAACTGGGTGGCGAGTTTGTATTGACTATTGTAAACTTAATTCCACAACTCGCAAAGACCATTTTTCTTTATGTTTTATTGATCAAATGTTTGAAAGGTTAGCTGACCATTCTCATTATTGTTTTCTTGATGGTTTTTCAGGTTATAATCTGATTGCAATTGCTACGTAGGACCAAGAGAAAACAACTTTTACATGTCCGTTTGGTACTTTTGCATACCGATGAATGCCATTTGGTCTTTGTAATGCACCGGCTACATTCCAAAGGTGTATGGCTAGCATATTCTCAGATTATGTAGAGAATATCATAGAAGTTTTTATGGATGATTTTAGTGTCTATGGTAATTCTTTTGATAGATGTCTAGAAAACCTTACTCTTGTACTTGAAAGATGCATGGAAACTAATCTTGTATTGAATTGGGAAAAGTGTCATTTTATGAGAGAACAAGGTATAGTTTTAGACCATGTTATTTCTTCTAAGGGAATAGAAGTGGATAAATCTAAAATAGATATTATGCATTCTTTACCACCTCCCACAAATGTGAGAGAGGTTCATTCGTTTCTTAGACATGCAGGTTTCTATAGAAGTATTATCAAGGACTTCTCAAAGATAACATTACCTCTTTGCAAGTTGCTACAAAAACATATGGTTTTCCACTTTGATGATAAATGCAAAGAGGCGTTTGAAACCTGGAAAGGATTTTTGACATCAGCCCCTATCATGCAACCAGCAGATTGGAATGTACCATTTGAAATTATATGTGATGCTAGTGATTATGCAATTGGAGTTGTTTTAAGTCAAGGAGTTGGCAAAGCCTCACATGCTATTTATTATGCCTCCCGAATTATTAATAATGCTCAATTGAATTATTCCACAATTGAAAAAGAGCTTTTGGCAGTTGCTTTTGCTTTAGAGAAATTTCGTTCTTATTTGATTGGCACTAAAGTAATTATATTTTCTAACCATGCAGCTCTTAGGTACTTTCTTACAAAGAAGGATGCCAAACCAAGATTGATTAGGTGGATACTACAAGAATATAAACCTTTTGATTGTGATCTTAGGATCAACTTGCTAGCACTAGTGAATCGCCATACCTTAGAGAAGGATCCATCAGCTGTTCGCGTGGACTAGCTCTAGAAGAGGGACAATTGTGCTTCTTGTGGTCTTGGACGAAATGGAAGCTTTTTAGATCTTTGATTCGAGATTAGGATCTGCAACTTAAGGTTACGATATCTTAAGTAGGTAACTTCTAAATCATATGGGTGATTTAATTGTTTTTGAATGTTATAAACCTATGCAAACACAAGCCTAAGATCCTGTTGTACTTCAAGTGCTTCTTTGTTCATTTCCACTGCACTTTGATTATCATGTTTTTGCATGAGCCCAAAGTAGTGTGTATTCCCAATAGTGGTATCAAAGCCAAGGTTATGTTTTTTACATGAGGTTTATGCATGTCAATTCTTGGTGATATACAAGTTAAAGTGTTGTGTATTGATTTTGGCATGATTTCGCTTCCTATGTTTGAAAAGAAATATTATTTTCTTTATGTTAAATCTGGATAGCAGCTATATAATGACTTTAATCATGTTTAAAAGTGTTTAAACGGTAGATTAATTTTTTTTTAATCAACAAGGATTAAAGCCATGACATGTCTTAGTAAACCTGACAAGTTTTGATGTTAAAAACATAGTTTAGAGCTGATTTGGAGATAATATAAAATTGATTTTATAGATGTTTTAGATCTGGAAATTTTATATTATATACTACCATTGAAGTTATAAATTTGTTTTTAGCTTAAAACGTTTAAGCGAAGTTGTTTTTGGACATGAAACGTTGTTACTACAATGCTGAAATTTTCTGGACTGTTTTATAGGTGTTTGCATGCCATAAAATTCGAGCATGAGTGTGGAAACGTTCCACATGTTTGCTAGGAGTTTTGGACAGCATCTAAGGTGAATATGATTCATCTATGATGGTTGGTTTAGGCATGGAACATGACTGGACAAGGTCGCAATTGTTGCTACATGCTAGTAAGGCCGAACCAAAACACTAAGGAGACAATTATTGTCGAATTGAGTACAGTTATAAGGGGTGATCATTAGGTTCTTTCGAGCATCCAGTGGCCACATGTAGATGGCATATAATAGTCTGATCACAGGCTGGCAGCGACCATTAGATGGCCAAAGAGATTGCCTACGCCTAGGACACTAAGAGTTAGAGTCCTGCTCTAATAAGGAAACCTTTTCCTAGTGGGAGTATGAGTCCTAAAAGTTAGGAGAGATATGTAGTATGATTAGGTAAGAGTTACCCAATAAGACTTTAAGTTCCTAAAGAGTTAGAATGGATTGCCAACTTAAAGACTTGATATAAGACCAACATAGAAGTCCTAAAAGGTTTAGGATTTTAAGCATGCTAGAATGTTATGTCCTAATTAAGACAAACAACCTAAAACTTAGGTAAAGTCTGATTTCAAGATAGCCTTCTTAATTGTTAAGATATTATTAAAAGTGTTTTAATAGTTGGAATCGAAATTGCTAGAATGATTTGATGACATTTTATGCAAATAGTACACAAGATCACCAGGTGATATTGACTATGCATGTTATATTTCATGCTTATATTACGATTATGTATGCATGAAGGATGGTTATGGACTAGACCTTTGTATGACTAGGGAATGTATGGTTGAATTTTCTTATTGGTATTTTATAAATAGGGTCTGCGCACCCTACCTTCTCTTTTTCATTCCGGAGTTGTAAATTCTCTTCTCATCTAACTCCCCTCCAATGTAACTCGAGGTTTCTGATAAAGCAATGTAACTGTTATATTCTTTATAGA